>OU696531.1:31255765-33655765 GCA_916048285.2 Bellardia pandia
GAAAAAATCAAATCGTATCTAAATAGTGCAAGTATTTCTTGTTTCCAGTTCGTTTTTAAATTTTATTTTAGCGAATTCAAGTCTAGCAAGTGCAGCAAGTCTAGCAGAGAAAATAGCCTTGGCACAAACAACAGCTTTTGTCAAGTAAGAGTCTGGGGTTTTTTTTAGCAGCCAACTTATGCTTGATTTAGACACATTTACCTCACATTCATTAATAATCTCACCATGTAAGTATCTTCTTTACATTGCTGGCACAGTTTATATGTAATTCTGCTGTTCAGAAATGTTTTTTTGGCTGGCACTTTTTTTATTGTCATAATAATCTGGATTATTTAAACATTTTTTACTACAACATGTAAGCGGTTTATATATTTCGGCAATTGCTTGAAAACTTTTAATGCAAGTTTAAAATTTACTTTTTATACCCTACACCACAAAATTGCGGAGGGTATATTGGATTTGTGCTGATATTTGTAACGCTCAGAAATATCAATCCAACTCCCACCTTGAGGTATAGATACCAGAGACCGAAAATAAAAATTGGCACCATTTACCTTTTAAAATTAGTTATTTGTTTTATATCACTGAGAGAATGATTTATAAGAGAACATTTTAGGTTTGTGGTTGAGAGAAACAGAAAAGAAAATAACGGAAATAACCAAGATGATTGATTTAAAATTAATTTTTTTTTTCGTAAAGGTCAGGTTATAACTCTTATTTTCGAACTATTAAAATAAATGGCAAAATTCGCTTCTTGTTACTTCTTGCCCAATATCGGCACTGCTTTAGTTCGTACTCGACATATTCAACTTAAAATTTTTTAAAAATTTAATTTACATTAAATTATTTTTACTGAAGGTAGGAATTGTTACATGAAAATTATTATTAAAATTTATTGATAATTTTTCTTGGCTTAGGATTCGAACCTGGGTTGTTGGTTGAATTTACATATGTTTCGAGAAACACCACTTTTTCTCATCAGAATTCTTTACGTTCTCACCCTCTGCACCACTGCGGCGCCTGCTAGCCTACAGTCAAACATCAATCCTTTAAGCAGCAAAATTTCGAACCACCAGTACCACTGGTTAAAGATTGATGTTTGACTATTGGCTAGCAGGCACCGCAGTGGTGCAGCGGTTAGTACTCAAAGAATTCTGATGAAAGATGATGGTGATTCTTTCTTGGTTCTATGGACGAGTTATTTTCGGTGCCTGATAGATACCGATCTACTTTCTGCGTAGATTCAGTTCCTCAACAAATAAGTTTTACATATATATGTGATGACATCTAATTTTATAACGATCAGTCCATTAGACCCTCTTCTGAAAATCCTTTTAACCTGCATAAATCGGTTGCAAGTGTTAATATCGTGGTGAAATTTAAAGCAAATAATTTGTATATGTACAGAAGTCACGCTGCTATGAGCGTTTCCATTTCTGAAAAATAGTTTTTACTCCAATACTCGGTGTAGGGTATTATATGGTCTGGCTTGTCCCACCATACTTTCTTACTTGTTCCAAAATCAGCAAGACACGAACAATGCGGCATTTTATAGCAAATTGTTGAAAATTGTATAATAAGAATAAGAACAGTTTTATTTTTCTAATGCTAGTATTTTTCTGTGTTTATCATACAATGTAATTATAGTTATGAAACACCAACAAACTATTAAAGTGCAATTTCTCTATAAATATTATTAAGTGGTCTGCCAAATTTTGTTTAAAAAGCGATAGTTAACAATACTTTTAAAACAATTGTACACATTTAACAATAGGTTTTGTAACTTTAAAACACATAGCAAACATGAAGTGTAATTATGGTAATGTAACACACTGTATTTTCTATTGGTTGTTGTTGCCTATTTGCTGTTGACATTTGGGTGCGTTTCAATGTCGCAGAGGTCTTGTAAATTTTATTGTCAATCGATAAATATTAAATGAATTTATATAAATTATTTAAAAAGCGAAAGAAACTTTAGCAAACATGTCACTTAGTTAGCAAGTCAGTTTGGGGAAGTTTTCTTACTTAGATTTAGTAAATAAATGGGCAAGAAGTGAAAAACAAAACAGCTAAACAAGTTGCCTTTGGGTTGTTAGAAAACGTTATGTAAATTTTACACAACAAACATTTTGTAGTGATATACATAATAACAATGACAATTGTCACAATTTTTTATTACTTTTATGGCAATTTGGCTCATAATATTGTACTATATTTTGTATAGCCTACGAGACACTTTAGCTTCGAACTCTTGCTATACTTTTAATTGCGCATTAAAATTATTAATTGATGATTGTTTTTATGTGCTTTGTAGACCTTTTTTTATTGTTAAAACCCTTTGTTTTTATATCGTACACCACCATAGTGGGGAGGGTATATTGGATTTGTGCTGATATTTGTAACACCTAGAAATATTGGTGCAACACGCCAAAGTATACCGATCGACTCAGAATCACTTTCTGAGTCGATTTAACGATGTCCGTCTGTCCGTCCGTCCGTCCGTCCGTCTGGCTGGCTGGCTGTACATGTAAAGCTTGTGCGCAGAGTACAGGTCGCAATTTTGGAGATATTTCAATAAAATTTGGTCGTGATATTTTTCGACTCAAGGATGAATGGGATTGAAACTGGTGGAAATCAGTCTATTATTTCACCTTGCCCCCATATAAATGTCCTCCCGAAATTGGGGTTTACCGCTAATAAATGTTTGAATTATATAAGTATCCACACATATTTCATCAGAAATTAGTGGTAAATGAAGCCAAATCACATCTACAAATTTTGTGCAGATTGGTCCATAATTACTCGTAGCTCCCATATAAAACCCACTCCCGAAAATCACTTTAAAGAGCACAACTCTCACAAAAATGTTGGTATCCAATTAATATTGAATGCAAATATATTTCATTTGTATACAAATAATATGGTACAATTTTATTATGAATGGTCCATAATTAGTCGTAGCTCCTATAAATGGCCCACTTCCGAAAATCACTTTAAAGATCATAAATTTCTTAAGAATGTTGGTAATATATAATTAACAAACACAAAAAAACAATCAAATAAAATTCGCCACAAATAATATACAGAAATGATGACACTTAATTTTATAATGGTCGGTCGATAATTAGTCGAAACTCCCATATAAGACCCTCCCTGTAATCAACTTAACCCCCATAAAATTATTAAAAGTATTTATATCGAGATAAAGTTTAGAATACACAATATGTATATTCACAGACATCATGACTCTAAATTTTTGGATGATCGGTCCATAATAGGTTCTATCTCCCATATAATATCCATTTCTGACAAACTGTTTTATGCATATACTGGGTGTAGGGTATTATACGGTCGGGCTTGACCGACTATACTTTCTTACTTGTTTTTTTAATTTCTCTATATACTTCTGACGATAAATCGTCATATACATGTATGTATGTATGTAGTTACAAAAATTAAAGCTTCACGTTGTTTTCCATTTCTTTGATAAAATCACAAACGGTTTGACTACCAAAAGGTTAAGAGCTATTAAAAAAGTGCGAAATGAATTAAAGTTTTATTAAAATTTATCAAAGTGTTTCTAATGTAAAAAATTTAATTAGTATTTAATTAAATTTTAAATAATGGTGTTTCTTTTAAAATCAGCCAATACTAAGGCACTTAATTTTGGTTTTAAATACGTGCGACACGTAAGTTGTAATTCTGTAGGTTATGTTAAGTTCTGGAACAAATCCTGCCTTCATAAACTAAACACTTTGCCAAAAACGTGTTTTGTGCATAATATTAATCGCATACCACGTATCTACCCAAGAAGACACATGCAATCAGATTTTTATTGGTCATACTTTTGCAACATAAAATTACCACAAAACAATTTTTGGTAATTAGTAAAGTATTAAAAATATAACTCAAGCATAATCACTTATTAAATTTAGCTCCAATTATCTTATATAATATTGCACATTATATCATAATTTAATAATTAAACACATAATTATAGGTATATTTCCTTAAATATAAAATTTCCTAAATTTTTCACAATTACTTAGTCCGCTTTCACACACTTCAATACTGACTCGTCAAGGCAAGTATATTTGAAAAAATTAAAAAGTACGAAAATACGAAAACTGAAGAGTGTGAAGCCAGACTTAAGAAATTATTATTTTAATCTATATTATAATATAAACATTTAGAAACAACTATATATTTATATTACTAATTTTCTATAAAAGCATACAAAGAAAGTATATTTAAAGTTTCTAATAAATAATTTTCGCAATTACAAATCGTAATCTTAATACACTACTTATTAGTATATTAGTATTAAGGATGCCGCCAATACCGAAATCCCGATTGTTTAAAAAAATCTCGCGATTTTTTGGGATTAACAAATCATCAACAAAAATATAAATTTTAAAACGTTTGTCAAAGAAATAAAGGTGACAGAATTACAATTAATTTTGGATTGCCAAACGCCAACGCACTCTGTGATGGGTCTACAGTTTTTGGAATTTGGAAATTCTTATATAAAAAACTTTAATTGAGTTAACCCTTCTTTGCAAGATTTTATTTTTATTGGTTAAATAGATCAAGGTGATTATAATTCATGTTCAAAATTAAAGGAAAATTGTTAAACAAATCTTAATATAAATTTATTTATATATAAAAATAAAAGAATGCATTCAATGTTATGATGGAAATTTTCACCATTATGCAAAGAAGGGTTGAAACCTTAAGAGCTGAAGAATTTGTTTTACTTAAAAAAAAGTTGTGATTTTAAATCCGGTTAAAGTAACAGACAAAGCTCTTTGTCGCAGTGATATGAATCTCTGCAGATGTTGCCCTTTTATTTATGCACAAAGCGATATCAAGTAATCCGCTGAAATCTCTCCTTAAAAGAAACCAAAAAGAATGATTTACTCAACATTTGAAAATTTTTGAAAAAGCCCAACATTGAAGAGTGAATTTGATAATAAGATAGAAATGTTTGGTATTAGAAATGAATTAAAAACGTTGATTGCGAAACGAATGATATAATGAATGTAATTTAAATATGTAAAAGGCCCCCACAACAATGTCTAATAATGCCTGTAATAATGTGGAATAAAATATTGAATAAGATTTATTTGCTTTGGAGGCTGAGAAAGGATTGTTTATGCAATCAGAATACAAGAATTTGCTAACAATTTTGACTATAAACGATGTAAACAATGTTTTCCGTCAGCTTTATAAAAATATTGCTCATAAAATAAAATCATAATTCTCTTTTCTATAGATACCTTAATATTTTTAAAAAGCTTTATCGATCGATAATATTCTGGTGCTTTCAAATTGATAAAGAAATTAAAAGCGAAATGACATATTGTTTTTGTCAATCTAACATTTCAATATACATGTTATTATGTTTTTTATTTATTTATTAATGGTTTATAAACTCTTAATCCATTTAAAATTTTTACAATTTAAAAAATGTTTATTACGTAACGTTTTTCTGCGAGTGTTATGCGACAAAAACATAGTCTGGCATTTCTTTCAAAAGAACAGGAAATATGGAATGGCACTTTAAAATTAAAATGGCACTTGTTTCATTTGACAATAAAATAGGGTTAGTGACAAATTTATTAAGAAAACAAAAGAATATTCAAAATTAAAAAAAAAAAAAATATTATAAAAATTTGACACTGAGTTTACAAAACTGTATTAAATGCTTTAAATTTTTAAATAAATTGAGGAACAAAATTGTTTTGCATTGAAAATATGGGCAGGGCAAAGCATTGTTCTGGTGACAAGCGGTCTCTTATAAAAATATTAAGTAGTGAAGGCCACCCACAAATAATGGTAGCAAAAACTTTTGAAAGATCTTTAAATTTTGTTTCCAATGACTTAGCAGCTCATAAAATGTACAAAATACGTGGTAGAACGAGAAAAATTACCCCAAGTATTGATAACAGTATTAAAATAACTTCGTTTCGTGACCCTTTTAAGTCCGCAGAAGTCAGTAAAGTACAACTGGGACTCGAAATATCAGCCAGGACTGTTAGAAGACGTTTAGTAAAAAAAATATCTATAGCAGAAAGGCCAGAAAGGTTCCGATGCTCACTAATAGACATTGTTTTTGCGACGGCCAAATACATGGAAATAAATGGCGGAATATACTGTGGTCTGACGAGTCAAAGATTAATTTGATTGGAAATGATGGCAGAACATGGGTAAGACGCCCAAAAGGTGCCAAATATAACCCTCGCTTCACCACAAGAACTTTTGAGCACAGTAGTAGCAGTATTATGGTATGGGGTTGTTTTTCGTGGTATGGTGTAGGCCCATTATATTGGATAAAGGAATCTATGGATAAGAATCTATGTGTCCATTTTATTTATTTTTTTAATATAATTAAAAAACAAAAAACTGCGAAGCTTTTAACTTAACTGCAGAAAACACCCAGAGTCTTTAGCGAACCCGCAACCCTCTAACTGATAGTCTGGCACACTATCCCCTAGTGTATCGGGGCAGCCGCTTTATGCGAAATGGGAAATGCCCCTTAAGTAGTATTTCCAACAAAGTAATGACTTGCAGCACACTTCGGATCTTGCGAAAAAATGGTTTTTGGACAATAATGTGAACGTAATAGCTTGGCCCTCCAATATAAAATTTTTGGAAGCTAGTATAAGAAAAGATTTTGCCAATAAAATCCAAAAAAAAAAGTAAGAATTGTGGAAGAATATTCAGCAGGCTTGGTATAACATTTTCACTAAAACTTGTAAGCATTTGGTGGATTCAATTCCAAAAAAATGCATGGCCGTAATCAACAACAACGGTTACTGAACCAAACATTAATTTAAGTAATTTTAATTTAATTTTATTCTATATTCTTCGACCTTTTTAATGATTTTTATTAAATAATTTTTAAGCTTGAGGTCACTTTTTTGTTTTTTATAAAAGATTTTTATTTCTTATATATAATTCACTCAATATTTCGATTTCCTTTGGAAATCTTCTTCAGGAGTTAATTTAATATTATAAAAATTTTCTATGTGTAAAAATTTTTTGATATAAGTTTGAAAGGGGTTGACAAAATTGAAAACATGTTTTACAGAAAAATAATTTTAAATTTTCGATAATAACATTGAACAGTAAAAAATTATAACAGAAATATAGTAACATTTTAAATAATAACATTTTGGAATTATAACATTTTTTAAATACATAAATTGTGTTAATTTCTCCTATTGTTAATATTTATATTTTTGTTCAATAGGTGTCTGTAATTTTGAGCTAAGTTTTCTGTGTCTTTCTTAAAATTTATCCTTCTTTCTGATGGTACATTATTTATATGTAACATTTCTAACATGTATCTTCGTTTTGTATGATTTTCTGTGTTCAATATAGATGTGTTATCAAAATCTGGGTAGTGGTTAAAATCTCTACAATGGGTTGATAAAGCTGTTTTTTGTGTTGAATTATAATTTCTATATTTCTGGTCATGTCTATGTCCTGCTAATCTAGTTTTAAGTTTTGTCCCTGTTGTTCCTATATATATTTTGTTACATTGTCCGTTACTATTACCACCACAAGGAATTTTATATACTAAATTTGACATATCTGTCTTTTCTAATCTATCTTTAGTTTTTGTGAATAATCTTCCTACATTATTATTTACCTTATGTGCCATTTTGTATGTTGTTTTGTTGTATATGTTTAAATGTTCTATTCTTTCTGAAAATCCAGGTATATATGATATTGACTTATAAATTTTTGGTTCTGAAATTCCATTATTAATATAGGATTTCTTTGTATTAAATTGTTTTATTAATCTGCAAATGAGTTCATTAGGAAAACTATTATCTATTAATATATTTCTAATTATTTCTTTATTTTTCTTATGAAATCTAATGTCACTAATTGTTAACATTCTATCTATAAGATTTTTAGCAGTGTTTATAATAATTCTTTTTGGGTGTTTTGAGAAATAATTTATAATTCTTCCTGATGAAGTTGGTTTTTTATACAAATCAAATACTAAATTATTTCCCCTTCTTTTAACTAATATGTCTAAATATGAAATTGAAGAATTTAATTCTTTTTCAATAGTAAATTTTATATTCTGATCAAATGAGTTGAATGTTGATAATAGATTATCAATTTTATTATCTTCAATTATACAAAATAAGTCGTCTACATATTTTGTTAATATTTTTGGTTTTATTGATAATTTTTCAATACATGTATCTAATAATTTTTCCATTACAATATCTGCTATTATTGGAGATGCTGGTGAACCCATTGGAAGTCCCTTTTCTTGTTTATATATTTTGCCATCATATTGGAAATACCTATTGTCAACTATACAGAATTTTATGATTCGTAAGAATAAATTTTTATTAATATCAGTAAATTCGGAAATTTTGTTCCAATTTTCTTCTATAATTTTTATTGCTAGGTCAACTGGAATACTTGGGAATAATGATGTTGTTTCATTATTCCCAAGTATTCCAGTTGACCTAGCAATAAAAATTATAGAAGAAAATTGGAACAAAATTTCCGAATTTACTGATATTAATAAAAATTTATTCTTACGAATCATAAAATTCTGTATAGTTGACAATAGGTATTTCCAATATGATGGCAAAATATATAAACAAGAAAAGGGACTTCCAATGGGTTCACCAGCATCTCCAATAATAGCAGATATTGTAATGGAAAAATTATTAGATACATGTATTGAAAAATTATCAATAAAACCAAAAATATTAACAAAATATGTAGACGACTTATTTTGTATAATTGAAGATAATAAAATTGATAATCTATTATCAACATTCAACTCATTTGATCAGAATATAAAATTTACTATTGAAAAAGAATTAAATTCTTCAATTTCATATTTAGACATATTAGTTAAAAGAAGGGGAAATAATTTAGTATTTGATTGGTATAAAAAACCAACTTCATCAGGAAGAATTATAAATTATTTCTCAAAACACCCAAAAAGAATTATTATAAACACTGCTAAAAATCTTATAGATAGAATATTAACAATTAGTGACATTAGATTTCATAAGAAAAATAAAGAAATAATTAGAAATATATTAATAGATAATAGTTTTCCTAATGAACTCATTTGCAGATTAATAAAACAATTTAATACAAAGAAATCCTATATTAATAATGGAATTTCAGAACCAAAAATTTATAAGTCAATATCATATATACCTGGATTTTCAGAAAGAATAGAACATTTAAACATATACAACAAAACAACATACAAAATGACACATAAGGTAAATAATAATGTAGGAAGATTATTCACAAAAACTAAAGATAGATTAAAAAAGACAGATATGTCAAATTTAGTATATAAAATTCCTTGTGGTGGTAATAGTAACGGACAATGTAACAAAATATATATAGGAACAACAGGGACAAAACTTAAAACTAGATTAGCAGGACATAGACATGACCAGAAATATAGAAATTATAATTCAACACAAAAAACAGCTTTATCAACCCATTGTAGAGATTTTAACCACTACCCAGATTTTGATAACACATCTATATTGAACACAGAAAATCATACAAAACGAAGATACATGTTAGAAATGTTACATATAAATAATGTACCATCAGAAAGAAGGATAAATTTTAAGAAAGACACAGAAAACTTAGCTCAAAATTACAGACACCTATTGAACAAAAATATAAATATTAACAATAGGAGAAATTAACACAATTTATGTATTTAAAAAATGTTATAATTCCAAAATGTTATTATTTAAAATGTTACTATATTTCTGTTATAATTTTTTACTGTTCAATGTTATTATCGAAAATTTAAAATTATTTTTCTGTAAAACATGTTTTCAATTTTGTCAACCCCTTTCAAACTTATATCAAAAAATTTTTACACATAGAAAATTTTTATAATATTAAATTAACTCCTGAAGAAGATTTCCAAAGGAAATCGAAATATTGAGTGAATTATATATAAGAAATAAAAATCTTTTATAAAAAACAAAAAAGTGACCTCAAGCTTAAAAATTATTTAATAAAAGTAATTTTAATTTTTCTTTTTTGTAGTTTCTTAATAAATTTTGTAATTGAACCTATTTTTATGTCCGCCCTAAATCATAAGTGAAACTAGTTTCTTATATTTTTTTAGTTTAAAAAAGTAAAGTACTATATATTTTTAGTGTTGATTTATTACGGATAAATAAATTAAATTAACAAATACAATTCTTTTAAAAAATTTAAACAAAAAGTATTCTTTTATCATTATATATATATATTTTTTTGCCCGTAATTATATATCTACAGTGGGTGGCCAAATTATTAGTTACACTTATTAATTAAGATTCAACCGCTTTTTATACGTATATAAATTTATTTCTTGTACCAGATGTCTTTGGATTTTAATTCTGGTAATACTGTTAAATATTTTGTGCAGTGTCAACAATGATTGGTGACATTAGAGTGCAGTTGTAGATCATTATCTGTCATTCTGCTCTGAAGTGTGAAATATGCAATTTTGATTAAGTTGATTAAAGTCTGGCATCACGAATGTTCAAAAATGCATTCAGAGCATGCTAAAAAGGGTGCAAGCTGTAATTGATGCCAAAGAAGATTCTACGAAATATTAAGATTTTTTTTCAAAAAATTTTGTAATATTTCTTTTCCTCAAATATTTATTTTTAAAATAAAAGAATTTATTTTTAATTGAATTAGAAACACTTAATTTACCTAAAAGAATAAATAAAAGGATAAATTTCCACTATTTTAAAATGTTATACCGCTTCAAACTAAACAATTTTGCATGTGTAACTAATAATTTGGCCACCCACTGTATTTAGTTATTGCTTAATATATTATATTACTTAAATCATGGAATATAAGTTAATCTACTCATATTTAAGTAATTCCTATTTTTGTTAACGTAAATTAATATTTACTTCGTGTTGTTAACCCTACATACGCTTTTTTCTTAGTCTTTGTTATTAACTCTATTCTATAGATATTTTTTTCCAAATCATTCAGCTCATTCCTCTTCATTTCATTAAAACAAAATGCATTAGAACATCATTAAAAGAGGTAGATTATTTAAGCAACAAAAACCACAAGTCCCCCCAATTTACACAAAGCAATTCTTATTGAACAAATTTATACAATTTGTTCCTTGAAATTTCACAATTCGTATTGCTTAAATCGCTCTTATTTTTATATGATATTATACACACATTTGTGCTTTTTGAGATTTACGAATAAACGAGTAAAATAAATTGAAAGCGTTCCCCCTCATCACAATGTCTAACCCCCTGGCCTACGATGTCGAACGATAACGTTTGCTTAGATAAGACTTAAGACACAAACTTTTTATCGTATCTGTTTTTTTTTTACTCAATCAAGTTTGTTTATTCCACAATCAAGTTTGTGTCTTAAGTCTTATCCAAGCGAACGTTATCGTTCGACATCGTGGGCCAGGGGGTAAATATTAATCATCTTAGAATTACTTTGTTTAAATTGGGACGAACCTTTCAATTTATGCACATTAACTCTAAAAACAAATATACATTTAAAGTTAATGGACCTGTGAAAATCTATAAAGCAGCATAACCAAAAATTTTAATCTCTTCATCAGTTCTTTCAAATACTGACAAGAATGCGCGCTGTCTCTTTATGTAGTTCATATTGAGTTTTATTTATGTTGTGTTTTAAATAAAAAAAAATTTTGTCATTTACAGATACTTACATATTTTGAAAAGGGTTCAATACAAAATTTACATTTACATTAACAAAATACTGTACATACAGGCATATTTAAATTATGCTTAACGTGAAGTAAACTATTAATTTTGCTTTGACAGCTTTTAAATAAATCATGTTGAAGTTTATGTACAAAATGTTGGTCAAACAAAATGTAGATGTTGTTAAATAAATATTTGACAAGGAAATTTGCATAAATTACTTAGAGGGTAGTTTGTGGTTGTCTTTGGTTTTTATTTCCAAAAGAAGACAAAACAAATAATATGTTGGAAATTTTATAAGAACAAAAAGCTTCAAATTTAAAACAAATGGCTCAAAGTTATAAATTATTTTTAGAGTTAACATTGTAAGCAAATGACTAAAATTGAAAATTTATTGCCAAAGTTGACTGTTTTAATTAAGCCTTGTTAAGAATTAATAAAAAGTATTACATTTGTGTAACATAAAGTTTAGATAAAATATTTTCTAAAGCATTATTCACTTAATATCTGGTCTCACTACAAAAGTTTTTTTTCTGTGAAACACCTGATGGCTACAATTACGTTTTTTTTTTCAGAGATTTGGTTTTTAAAATATAGCTGTCGCTATTCTGTTACAAAAAAAAACAGTCTGAATATATTTGTACGAGTGTTGAGTCATTAAATAATGGGTGATTTAAGAAGAGATACTTTTTTCAATAGCTCGTTTTTGATAGATCACATGTAAGTCGTGTCATGCTGTCACGTTAAATTTGTTTAGTATTGTTTGGCATTTCATAATGGAAAAACTTACGCCTGAACAACGTTTACAAATCGTTCAACTTTATTACGAAAATTCACGTTCTGTGAGGAATGTGTTTCGTGCACTTGGCACAATTTATGGTCAACATTATCGGCCTACTGAGCGTAATATTCGCAACACCATTACGCATTTTGAGACCCAGCATTCATTATTGGATAATATTCCACCGAATAGACAACGTCCACGGTCTATATTGGGTCCATTACAATTCTTGTTGTATATTAACGATATATTGAGCTATTTATTTTCATTGAGAGATTTTCTGTATGCAGCTGATTTACAATTAGAGGCAGACTATTGATTACTAATGTGCTAAAAATTTTATAATCTTTAATGTTTCAAAGTTGAAAGAGATGTTTTTTAAAGTAAATGGTATAATGAGACCAGTTATTTTAGTAAATGGTGCAGTTATTGACATAGTTTTATGTGTTAAGGTTTTAGGAATTTATGTTAATGATGGGCTTTCGTTTTTTAAACGAATTAATTTCATAATTTTCAATGATAATATATTTCTATTGAGAAGAATTTACAACACAAACTTACCTGGGAAAATTGGAAAACAAATCGGTCATTTACTTCATATGTGACTGATGATGTATGGCTTGGATATATTTTCCGCAACGCACACCATGAAATTACTAAGATTGAGACGTATGTGATTTAATAGGATCATTAGTTTTGTCTACCTACTGCGACCTAGGGATCATGTATCGGAATCTGTTTTTGATTTCTTGGATTGTACTTTTGAAAAAAATCTGTAAAATATCGAGGTAATCCGAAACCTTGATCTATAATTCGGAACCTACTGGAGCGATTTTGATAATTTTCAGTACCAAACATTTCGGTTAATCAAAGAATGTTAATTAAAAATTTCATTGTTCTATCGGACCTTTAACAGATAGACAGGCGGACGAACGAACGTACATAACTAAATCGTCTTAGAATCTTATAAGGACCCAGAATATATAGACTTTTTTTACTCTACGACCATTATTTTGATGCGTTCCAAACGGAATGACAAACGTAATATACCTCCCATATATTTGGTTGTGGGTATAAAAAGAATAAAATATTTGAAACTTAGAAACAGCCATAAAAACTAAATATTCAAAAAAAAAATATACTTTTATCATAACTAAAGTTTTGTTTTATATGAAAGAAAAGTTTTATATTTTCATCACAAATTGAAACAAACTTGAACGTAATAAATGTCAATGAAAATCACTTGTCTTGTTAAATATAGTGTGTTTTTTAGATGTATAGATTTTGTCAGCTGTCAAGTGATTTATGTTTGAAGTATGATCTGAAATCTAATGATTTTTTTAAGTCATAAACAAATCAAACGAACAGAAATCTAATGTTATTATATGTGTTCTTTATAAATGAATATTACACAGCTAAGGGAACCCAAACGAGGGGATGCCAATCAAATTTAATATATCAAAATTTATTTTTTATCTGTGATTCTAATGTCAGCATGAAAATCATCCAAATTTGACGTTTTTTTAAATTTTAAGATATTTATTATTATGTTGGATAACAAAAGTCTTCATTGTTTAGCTCAAAGCAATAGCATTCCACATGCGGCTTTCTGTAAGTTACAAGAAATTCTTAAATCAGTTCATGGTTTATTTCAGAATACAGTTTGTGGGAAATAAAGAGATTCTCCCATTTCCTCTGAATAAAATACTAGTTCGGACACAAGAAGTTTGATGCCTCTCTTTTTAAGAGAGAGAAACTGTTTATATGAATAAAACTTTGTCCGAACAAATATTACATATACTAGAAAAAACAGACGCTAATGACTAAGAAACAAAAAGAGTTTTAAAAATTTTACGAAACATTATTAGGAAAATATTGCGTCCTGAAATTGAATTGTGAGAAAAAAAACCACGTCATTCACACAGGGTTAACTTGATATCATAACCCCAAGATCACTAGTTTTATCTGCTAATATTAGGATATATATTTTATAGGCTTTTCATTAAATTATATATTATACTAGCTGACCCGGCAAACGTTGCTTTGCCTTCAAATTTTATTTTTATTGGAAATGTGTCATGCCAATCGGTCTAGGGGCGTGGCTGCCTACTTCCACCAAACATGTATCCAGTAGTATCCAGCTGACACGACAGACGTTGTCCTGCATAATATTTTAAGCGATTAGGATATAAACCAAAGTATGAAATGAAAGACAAATAAAAAAATAATTTCTTTGATATTTCTTTTAGTTCGGCTCGAGTTCATTAAATTTAATTTTCATTAAATTATTTTTACTGAAGGAAGGAATTGTTACATGAAAATTATTATAATTTCATTTTCTCTATTTTGAAATAACATTAATTTTTCTAATTTTATCATAATGAGATTTTAAGAACTATGGCGCATATTCAGAAATGATATCTAAGTTTAAACTTTTTTAAGTACCAACTTAAGTTATTCTTAGTTGATTACTTTCAGCACGAAAAGTTACAACTTAATTATGGGTAAAGCTGTAACTAAATGTCAACTAACAAATACATTTAAAGAACAGCTGATTGATTTTATTTCTTGCCGTCGATGATGTTATCATATTTGGCCACCAATTCTTTAAATGTAGTTTTTTCATTTGGCGACCAATTTGAGTCTCTCTAAAATCCACAAAGCAATAAATACATATTTTTACTAACAATAATATTAAACTTACCTTATTTTCTTTGCTAATTGTGTAAATTTTGACCAAAAAAATTACAAAAAAAAAAAAAACAAACTAGAGATGTGTTTTTCGTTAAGAAAAATCTACTAAATGCAGTGTTGCATTTCTTTTAACAGCTGAAAGCAGTTGCTAAGTTAGTTATGATTTGTGAATAAGATCTTGAACTCTTTGTGAACTATTTTTTAGTTTCTGTTTAATAAGTTTCGACTTTAGTTACGATTTCTGAATATGCGCCAATATTTTTAGTTAACTTCTGCGGAGTATAAATGAATAAACTTGATGGTTTTCTAGATCTAACCCACAAATCGACATAGTTTTTCCTTATAGATTTTTAGTTTGTTGTTTGTATGGGAGGTACCACGCTCCTTTGTAAAATCCCGCTCATATTTGCAGCATCACTTAAAAAATGCACACCAAACCGACGTACCAAATTTTGTTCAAATACCGTTATCAGGAGCAGAAATAATAGATTTTTAATTTGTGGTTTGTATGGGAGGTACCACGCCCCTTTGTTCAATTGGATCGAATTGTAAATCTAAACCACCCGGGGCGCCACCCAAACGCATACAAAAATATTTATGCAAATCGGTCCAGCCGTTTAGGAGGAGTTCAGTCACAACACATGTACAGTAGAATTATATATGTATAAAGAAGATGTGTATTATATAAATAAATAAATAATTTGTTAATAAATAATGCATAATAATACATCGATTTAAAGTACGTAAGAAAATGTACACATTTCAATCTTTAACTTAAAAGACGTCCCTTGGCAAATTCTAACACCATACTTTAATACATGAAAACATCTTTAACAAATTTAACTTTCGCAGTTCTTGAAGCATAAAAAAATAAAAGCAAATAAAATAACAAAAAAATGCCATTTGTTCCAGCCTCTTCTCGTTAACGTTATTTAAAGTCTCTAAGGCACAATTACAACATGCTGCATGTCTGTATATTCAACAAACAATTCCGACATAATTTCTCCATCAAAAGCCTACTTTTTTCTGTTTTCTACTTATTTGGGCACAAAGTATACATATAAATATATGTACTCGTATATTTATCAAAATTTGTGTTTATAAGTGAAGCTTTCTTTTTTTTTTGTTCTCAAAGCACACAAATAATGGTTAGAATTAAGTATTAATATTAACCCTTTACCATTAAGGAGTTTAATGTGTGAAAGGCTTTTTGTTTTCCAGTAATTTGTGTTTGTTTTTTAGGGCTCTTTAAAATTATATTTTCTTTTGAAAAAATATAGAGAGTAAAGAAAATAATAAGTTGTACATGTGTATTTTGGGGAGTATACTTGTTAATTTTGTTAATATTATTTGCAAATAAAGTATACGCAACGTGTTCTTAAGAGCTTTATATAGGTAAGTTTGTTAAGATATATTTTAAGATAAGAGATACATAAAAGAAAAACAAGTAAGAAAGTATAGTCGGTCAAGTCTTACCATACAATACCCTACAATTATGATCTATTTATTATAGACCGATCATCCAAAAATTTAGTGGCATGACTTCTGTGCATATATGTATGTACATTGTATACATAAAACTTTGATTAATTTTAAGACTACGTTTCTCAATTTTTTTGTTCTGGGGTCAATATTTGGTGAGCTGGATGAAAGGATAAAAAGGTCCTTTTTAGAGGTTTTTTGATTTTTTCACATTTCTTCCAAAGGAACTATTCAATGGGTTATCAAAAATTAAAAAAAAAAAAAAATTTAAATTCAAACATTTTGAAAATTTCAGACAAAATTTTAGTTTGTTTTTATTTTTTCATAGAATTTACTTAAATAAATAGTTGAAATTTCTTGATTATAAACATCATGCAATTTAACCCAAATGGGTTTTCCCGTTAATTAATAAAGGAACACATGCCTGCGAGATAAATGCTTCGTACCTCGGTCGGCTAATGACTTATATTATTAACGACGATATAAATTCTCCAGCTATCATCGGCTAATTACGACTATAATCCAACGAGATAAATATTTCAGATTTCGGTGGGCTAACTACTTATATTAATTTCGATGAGCTAATGAGATGAGAAGGAAAAACCAAGGCCTCGTCTAGTTATGCTTTGTTCCTTAAGAGCAGAGTATAACAAGATCGGTACTCCTATTCTCTCTTGCTTTACTGTTATTATCTTCTACTTCATATATTAAAAATCACATAAATTGTTTGAGAATTAAAGAAAAAAGTATATTTATAGTGTTGATAAATTTTAGGTACAGTGCAATAACTCCCAAATGAAATAAGTATTATATAAAATAATAAATTAATAAAATAACTAACAATGAAATAAGTCCCATGAAAAATGAAATAACGCCCAACTGAAAAAAAAATTAAATAACTTCCAAAGGCAAAATGAAAGAAGTCCTAATTTTTTGGGACTTATTTCAAAATGTAAAAATAAATCCCAATAAAAATGAATTTACTCCCAATAAATTAATACCAATAAAATTGAATTAACTCCCTACGGCCGGGCGGAAGGATTTTCTCCTCCATGGTATACAGAACACTGGCTTCGCATAGTACAGATTCCGTGTATTTGCAAATACTTGCTTTAAGACAGTTTTAAGAACCGTTACAAAACCATCAAAATTTACTAAAATGCAATTTTAAGAGAAATGAAATAACTCCAAACGATAAAATAGTGTTTGCAATTAAAATGAAATAAGTCCCAACTGCGATGAAATAAGTGCCAATGATAACTCCCAAATGAAATAACTCCCAACAAAAAAACTGTTAAGACTTATTTCATTTGGGAGTTATTTCATAATGAACATAAATAAAAATTATGAAATAATTTCCAATGCATTATTTCATTATGAAATAACTCCCAATTTGTATGAAAAAAATTTTTGGCATTTATTTAATTTTTCCATTTGGACTTATTTCATTTGGGAGTTATTGCACTGTATCCATTTTTGAATTTCAAAAACTTTAAAATCCGTCTAGTGAAAAACTACAATATAAAATAACATAAACAATTTTTAATATAAACGAAAGAAACTGAAGTTTCTTATACAAATATATGTATAAATGTACTGAAATAAGTAATAATTCTAAAAGTAAATATTTGATATTTACAAATACAATTTGTGAACGAGTTTATAAATTGTAGAGTCGACATATGGTGGCGTAATATCGGCAAAATCTAAATTATGTATTAATTACTTTATATATTTGCCACTTAAATATTTAAAATAAAGCATTAGAAGTAATAATTATGCGATGAAAAAAAAAAATGTCAAATTTAGTAAGAAACTGTTGGAGACGCTATTGTTCAGTTCACAAGGGATGTTGTAGTGGCGTAGGAGTTATAATTCGTTTGAATTTACAATACAATGTTGTTGCTAATTTCTATAGAAATATTTTGTACAACACCTACAACATTTTTACATAAGTTTTTCAAATGTTGTATGAAATTTTAAGTATTGGCAAAAGTTCAAATATGTACTCGTATCTCAATGAAAAAATTACTCCTTTTAGAATAAAAAAATAACCAAACAGTAACAATCATAAACTGATTAACAAATTTTAAACAAGAAAATATAATTATAAATAAATAATTTTTATGATGGATATTGCTGAAAAAACTACGGGTATATTTCAATTATATTTGTTTTTAAAATATTTTTCTTTTGTCATTTTGAAGGTATAACAACATACGACTTTGCTTAAAATTGTGTTCAAAAGCAAATAGTTGTATCATACAATGTACAACATACAACAGCACTAGTGAATTGAAGATATGATATTAATAAAACGTATAAATTCATCGAATTGAAATATCTAGAAGAGACAGCAATACACAATAAATAATAGAAAACTAAGCATCATTCATCCATTGCGATAACGTTTAGTTTTAAAGATTGTATATAAAACCCGACCACCCGGCCGAATCAAAACCAAAGCCAAATACCTTTGGCGATATGGTTTTACTGTGTAAAGTGATGAGTTGCTGAAATCAGAAAATCAGGGAATCTGTATCGAATGCAACTAATTCCTTTGAAGCGAGTATCGAACGAAAAACTATCAAAATATGTATCCGGACATGAAAGCGTAATATTGTATCATGACAACGCTAAGCCACACGTTGCAATATGAGTTAAAAACTATTTAGAAGGCAGTGCTGCACAATAGGGCATCCGAAATTGTCGTGATTCGTTGTAGACCTCAAAAAAAAGAGCAGTTCTTTTGAAGCAAAATCCATATGTGGCCAGAAAGATGGGAAAATGGCATTGTCTAACAATGGCCAATACTTTAAATAAATTTACACGTCAAATTTATATGTATAAAAATAATAGCTAAAAATGTGGAAAAAACCCGCATTTTTAAGTTATACAGCCCTGGGTGTGCAAAAATCCAGGCACCCAGGCATTATTTTTGCAACTTTTAACCTTTTGCATATTAATTTGTATTTGTTTCCATTTTATATTTTTGCGTAAAGAGTTTAAGATAAAAAATTGCATGTTAAATATACAATCTAAGGCAGAGAACTCAAATGCACGGTAAATGTGAGAACTTGCAGAAAATTTACACAGTTTAGTACATTGCTCTTGTAGTGGATCAAGTCAGTAGTTCTCAAGAATTTTAATTTCCACTTTTTTGGAGTTTTTTTTTAAATTACATTATATAGTGATAGTAGGAGTAAATTTTATTTTGTTTTTTACTAAAAACTTTTAGTATTTTTTTCTTGTTAATTTTTTTTGACAAACCGTTGGCATGCATGTGTGAACATTCTATCAATGTTGTTGTGTGAAAAATGTCAGGATTTGATTTTTTATTTTTTCCTCTTGTGGTAGTTTTTAACTTATATTTCTGTCTGTTTTTATGTTTATTTTTTTTTGGGGGGAATTTATAAACTTTGTGACAGGATTTCAGCTAAAGCTGACAAATTTATAAGTTAAGATAGATGTATAAATATATGTATGTGTATAGAGTTTTTTAAAAAGCCAGGTGTGTTCTGTTGGCTAAAAAGGTAATAACAATTCTGCTTACTAATACATATGAGCACATGTAAGCTTATCTTTAAACTACACAACTTTTGAAAACGAACGAATTGTTTTATTTGACATGTTTTCTAACAAAACTTATATGTGTGCTTGATTTCAAACTTAATCATATTACATTTTAAGCTGTGTTTTTTTTTTTTGGAATAAAGAAAGTACTCGTACCTAAAAAAAAAACTTATATATGATGAAAAAAATTTCTATAATATTCTTGCTATTTAATACCAAGTAAGTCTAAACAGTTAATTAAAAATAAGATATTTTTATCCGGTGATCTATGTCAACAAAGTGAGTCCTAGAATCAAAATTTTTGACATTTTTAATTTTTCTTATATGAAATACATATTATGCTCTCCACTGTACTTCCTGTATAAATCTAAGAATTTGCAAAAAAATTGTTGAAATAAATTCCTTAATATTCGTATTGAATTTAAAATTCATTTCGGAGAAATTAAATTTGAGCATTCGCTATACTCTGATTAAATGAAACCATGCACAGAGAATAAATATAGTTGTGCATGTTTAAGACAACAATTTCAACATTTTAACAAGTTTTTCAAAAATATTATGGTCACTGTAATTATTTTTACCGCAATCAGGCAACCATAATATGTGACCCTTACTTTTTACGTGAAACTGCACGATGGGTATGCATTTGTAAGAGTCGCTGTCGTACAAAAACGTACGACGCGAGATGTCAGAATGTTTTCAACAAAGCATGCTCCAGCAATGATATCCGATTCAAGTCAAGAAGATGATCCAAATATGCTATCAACTAGTACAGCAAAAAGACTGCAAAAGTATAGTTAAATCAAAACCGTTAGCTATCATTGAATATAACAAAGGTAAAGCTGGTATAGATTTATCGGACCAAATGGTATCATATGCTACCACCCTACGCAAAGGTTTAAAGTGGTATAGGAAATTGGAAATCAAGTTATTACTTGGCCTGTAAAAAGTAAACGCGCATATTGTTTATGTGGAAGCTACAAAGAAAAATATCAATGACCTTTTGGATCAGTAAACCCCTGCAAACACATTATAACTAAAAGGGTAGATGAGAACATTAAAGCAGTATTTCCCAAAATACGCCCATCTAAAATAATAATATGTATGTATACTTTATTGTGTCCTTTCAAAAATTAATATAATATTAAATTACTTTTAAATTTAATGTAAATTTCAAAAAAATACATTTCATACATTTTTCACTAATAAAACCTCAAAAAATCATCCTAGACCCATACATGCTTTTGCAAAAATATTCAGTAAAGGGTTCTTTACATAAAAATTGCAACAAATTTCAGTCAGTGTCATACATAAATGAACGACAGGCTCTAAGTAAAAGCAATCACTGTCGTACGGAAACGTACGACGTGGCACCCCACGACGGGTTAGGTGTCGTACGGAAACATACGACGTGGCACTCAATGTGTTAAAGTACATTTGAAGTTTATTTTAATTTTTTTATTAATAAGGGCATATGTATTAGACTGTAGTTGCTGGATTGTATTTATTTATACGGAAGAACTTGTATATTTGATCGTAGACACCAGCAACATGAACTGTGTGCATAGAATATAAAATAGGTTCATACCACAAACTCAGCCAGATATCAATAGTTTTAAATTTATATCCTACACATAGAAAAAAATATAATTGTACGTGTTTACCATAACAATGACAACATTTTACAAGTTTTTCAACAATATTATGGTCACTGTAGTTATTTATATGATTGCGGTAACCATAACATGGTTAAGTTAAAATTCATATGATTACTACAATCATATATACGATTGTAGTAACTATGTATATATTTGTTGCAATCATATTGATGATAAATCCATTTATCATAATTTATTGCTCTTTGATTATGATAGAGAACAACATAATATGTACTGTATAATCTTATATCATAAAACTGATCACCATAAATATTACATAATTGCTATAATTATATATCTGATTGTTATAAATAGTTGAATGTTAACCTAACCTTATTATGGTTGGAGACATCATATAAATAATTACAGTGATCATAATAGTATATTAAAAAAAATTTTAAATGTTGAAATAGTTGTGGTAAACATGCACAACTGTAATATATTTTTTCTCTGCGTGCAGTAACTTACAAAGAAAAATATTACGTTCGATTAGACATAATCCGGACTATAATCCGAAAACTAAATACTAAAATCGTATTTAAAAGCAGAATGGTGTGGTTTCGATCTGAAGAGACCCCTTCTGCTACCTACTCAAATATGACTGCAATATCAGTTAAAAACTCAAATTAGACTTTGGATATTTATATAAAAGAATATCTGTATAAACTTTTACTGCCTCTTCCAAAAAGCATGGGACTAAATTAGCTTTCTGTCGTTATATAAAAGCTGCAATAAATTGGTATTTAGAAATATTCAATAGTTTTTATTAGATAAATATTAAATCGATTAAGCCAATCGATCTTAGTATATACAACGTGGCGCAAAAGGATTACCTTTTTTTTTTTGCGAGGCCCCTAATGTCAGTTCTGTTTTGATATTTGTGTAGTAAACACATGCGAAATACACGTTAATAAACAATGTTACGCTACACTGCTCCAGAACGCGGAATATTGCTGACAGAACTGACATTAGGGGCCTTGCAAAATTTATAGCATTTTCTGATAGAAGGATTACTTTTGCGCCACCTGTACAATGGTTTATCTAACAACAGTAAATAATTTACAAATTATTTCCGTAACATTGCTTTATACAATTTTGCACATAAAACGGAAAAAAGCCTGTAAACCAATCAACTTGGCAATGCAATTACGAAAACATTTTAATTTGCATATAGATTAATAATTATTGTATAATCCAAACAACATTCAAATCCATCAATCAATAATACAAGGCATACAAGTATGCAACGAGTATTTGTTCGTTTTTAGTACATGTTGCCAATATTAAATTATACTACGAATTTACAAAACATTCCAATGTACGACTACGTTTTCGGTTAAATATTAATTGTAGTTAAATTTTTTTATCTACATACATACATATATCATTTAAAAACCAAGTTGATTTTTATAATATTTTTTTAGTGCTTGTTCGTTCAATTTCCAGACAATTATTTGTGAATGTTTCTTATTTGCTTTTTTAACAGCAAATTAATATTATTGTTAAATTTTATAAATTTATAAATTTTAAATTAATAAATTTTTCTATATTGGT
The DNA here is from genome assembly GCA_916048285.2 of Bellardia pandia. Lineage (NCBI taxonomy): Eukaryota > Metazoa > Arthropoda > Insecta > Diptera > Calliphoridae > Bellardia > Bellardia pandia. Next base: position 31,279,243 of record OU696531.1, read on the forward strand.
CCCTATTGTGTCAACCGTTACGAGCTTGTTGTTTAAGCTGTAACATAGTCCCACAAAAAATAGTCTAAAGGCGTTAAATCCACCGATATAGGCGGCCAATTGACGGACTCCAAATGTGAAATAAACTGTTCACCGAACTCGCCTCACAATTTGTAATCCTGTGATGATTACACTCGCCAGTGACAGTAACATTCCTGCCTTCGTCGACCTTGAAAAAATAATGATGCCACCGGCCCATAATCCACACTAATCAATGCATTTTTCGGGCTGCATGACAGTTCTTGCAATGTTCTGGCTTCTCTTTATAAATACGGTAGTTTAACTTCTTTACGTATCCATTCAACCATTCAATGACCTTCGTCGCTGAAAACAATTTTCCGATAAAAAAGTGAACTTTCTTAACCGAACATGAACTAAAATTTGATAGTCTGCATTCGTTTGTAAGTCGATTCATGGTTAATTTTAATAAGTATCCGAATATTTTTTGAAAAATTTTAAATAATTGTGAATAATTAATTAATATTCAGCAAGTATTTTTCTGGAATAATTTTCTCAGATATTCTCTACTTTATCCGAATATTTGTCGATTATTCGTTTGTTTATTCGAATAATTATTTGAATATATTTATTGAATATGCAGTTGTAAATTTTATTAATAAAAATAGAAAACATAAAATTTTAATAAATTTTTTTTCGATTTATTCGACTAAATAACCTATTATCTTTTAGAAAAAAATCCTAATACTTATGAAATGTTCAATAAAAAATTCTCTTATTAATTTTATTTATTTATTTTGTGCTTTATTCGATTATATTTGTTAGTTTATTCGAAAAATTAATCTAGTTTTTTTGCAGAATAATTTGAAATATTGTGACTATACTAAATAAAAAGTGAACAAATTAAAGTTTCATGCATTTTTATCGATGATTCGGTTTTTTATTCGTATAACTATCGGAATATTTAAAACAAAATGTAATAATTGTATAGTTTTAGGGCAATAATTAAGAAACATTTGCTGAGAAAATGTAAATAAATTACTCGGTTCTTTAATATAAAATTTTAAAATATGTTTTTTTAGATATTTTTTACGCTTATTCGTTTTTCTATTCGAATAATTATCCGAATATATTTTTTCATGGATAAATTTAATAATTTAATAAATAAGTAAAAAATAAATAAATAAATATTTCTGCTTGCATAAGTAATTACATACAGTGGGAAGTACAAACAAGAACAAGTTAATACTTTACAAAACACTAAAATGTTCTCATTTGTGCTCCCCACTGTAAATATAGCCAATCATATTTCCTGCTAGAGCTCAGTTTTTAAAGTGAATTTAGCATGTGCAATTATATTTGCAATATAAATAATTCTTTAATTTATTTCGTTTTTCAAATTTATTGTTTCTTTTGCTCGTAAAACCTTTTCCTGTAGTTAATGAACAATTATGAAAACAACAACAACAACAACAAAAACTCATAATAAATGTTTTCATTTAGAACTTTCTTGCCTTTATTCGTAATTTCGTTAGAACAATATAATGGAAATATGAATATACATACATACATACATATGCATACATACTAGAATATTTTGTTCATTATTTTTATAATAATTTGTTCAATAAATTGTTTTCTCTGTCGCCTGACTCTGGTTGCCAGGTCTTTAATTATACAATATGTATTTGTCGTATTATTCCAGGTATTTGTATTTACAATTTACGAGTATATGAATTGGGCGTTATGGCAGCAATATTAAAATTGTGTATGTGCTTTAATAATATGAAAACAAAAATACAATAATATTTACATACTTATTAGTGGAGGTAAAATATAAAAATGTATGTGTTTTCAAAAGCTATAATGAATTAAATTACATATTAAATATATTATACAGATTTATTTATGTATTCAGACATTAGTTGGGTGGTAAAGAAATTTCCAGTCTTTAGATTAATATAAGGTTTGTATATTTTTTTAATTCAACTGACCTAACAACTAACGCAAGTGTCTATTACAAGAAAATTATATACTAGCAAGAAGTAAAAGCGGTACTACTAATTCAATAAAGAATATTAATTTCTGTGAACTTACAAACACATTAATCTTGAGAATTTAAACTAAGTTTCTAAAAACTTTATCATTTCAGTAATTGTTCAAGTCTTTTTTTTATTAAAATAGGTAATAGGTAAGATAGCATAACTCTCTTAAAAATGTAGGTATCCAAATTATATTCACCGTAAGCATGTCTAATATATACAAAAATCATTTGCTCCAATTTTGTGATGATCGGTCCATAATTAGTCAGAGCTTCCGTATAAGATCACCTACGAAAATTACTTAAACATCTAAAAATCTTTTGCAAGTGTTTATGTTGCGATCAAATTTAATACAAAGCATATTTATATGCACAGAAGTAATTTTTTTATTTATTTATTTATTTATTTATTTAATCAGCTACAATATGGTAAAAGCTGAGCAATTTTGAACATTTTACACATTTTATACAGACATATTAAACAACAATAACATAACATATTAAACAATAATAATATTAAATAAAAATCTATTAAATACAGTTATAAGTATAGTCATTTGAGTTTAAGAATATAATAAGCTTTCTCTTGGAACTATCAACAGAATCAGATAAATCTATTAGATTGTAGAATTGGCTCACTTCAGCAGAGATTCTACGTAATGGATCGAAGTTAATATAATTTGATCTGTGAAAACTTAAATAAACTGGCTTATATGATCTAAGTTGCCTGTTAGGTGTATTGATGCTAATTTTATCATGAGGACAAATGGAATATATTTTACCATGAATTAAATTTATAAAGAATGCATTGTTGAAGGCAATCCTACGACTTTTTAATGTTGGCAGGCTTATAAGCGCTAGGCGTCTGTATATATATATTGAGGATCCCATATTACAGACCCGTATTCAAGTATTGGCCTGACTAGAGTTGTAAATAAAGATTTCGTTACATAGGGATCATTAAATTCCTCTGCCCAACGTTTTATAAAGCTTAACACACCATTAGCCTTAACACTAGTCATTATAATGTTTGAATTGAATTTAAGTCTCTTATCGAAAAGAATTCCAAGATCCAAAAATAAGTCAACTGTATCTAACTTAACGCCCTTAATAAAGTAATCTCTGGGTAATGGAGAATACCTAGAGAAAGTCATAGATTTACACTTTTTAAGATTGAGTTCCATTAGGTTTACACTGCACCAGTTACTGAAGCTATTTAGATAATTTTGCAAATAAGTACTATTCGCAGCCTTATCAAATGAAGAGAAAAGTTTGACGTCGTCAGCATACATGAGAATATTGCTATGTTTAATGGCCTTTGGAAGATCGTTTGTATATATAAGAAAAAGTAGAGGCCCTAGATGGCTTCCCTGGGGAACACCTGAAGTTACATCTATATATTTTGATTTCGAGTTGTTGAATAAGACACACTGCTTACGATTTCTTAAATATGAAGATATCCATTTTAAAAAATGATCGGAAAGTCCCACACTATTCAGCTTAGCTATTAATAAATCATGGTTGACCTTATCAAAAGCTTTACTAAAATCTGTGTATATAACATCAGTTTGTTTTCGGTTGCAAAAGCCAGAGTTGATATATGACGTTAGTTCCATTAAGTTAGTAGTCGTGGAACGACCTCTACAAAACCCATGTTGAGCTGGTGATAGGATCGGTGATATTTGATGGGTTCGGATGTCTGTCACAATTGTTTCAAATAGTTTGGGAATAGCATTAAGTTTCGCTATTGCTCGATAGTTTGTTACTTCACTTCTGCTGCCAGAAGTAATAATAAAAGAGTAATAATAAAAGAGGAATAATAAAAGAGTCTTTCCAACATTTCGGTAACAGACCAAACTTAAGAGAATTATTATATAAATGATCAATAGGGATAGCTAATACATCAGCGCAATTTCTTAATATGCAACTTGGGATACTATCCGGTCCAGGAATAAACGAGTTTTTTATACATTTGAGGCTTTTTAAAACAGCTGAGACATCCAAGGAGGATATGTTTATTGTGGATATTCTTGAGATTTCATATTGTAACACTTTTTTTCATGTACCTCTGTTTTTGTTTTTTGTTAAAAAAGAAGAAGAAGAATTAATTAAAATTAATTTTATTTATTAAAATGGAAATTGAAGTGGAAAACATCGAATATTTATTTAAAAGTGTTGAGGGTCAAAAAAAGTAGTAATATTTCCATTTTGTATATTTTTCTTTTGTTTCTTAACACAAATACACATTCATATACAAAACAAATGTCAGCTGCTTTATCGTGAGATTCTCCCCCTCTAAAAATACAGAGTGTGAAAGGTGCAACATTTTTTAAATTTATAGTCTGACATTTATAGACAAGAACACACTACACTGTAGCAGTGTTGACAATTTTTTTTTTAGAAAAGAACACAAAAAATTAAAAAAGGTGCGAAATGGGAAAAACGTGTAACATTTTTGCCAGAAAAGAAAACGCCATAAGTGTATGTTTGGGCTTGACTTACTATACTTTCTTACTAGGTTTTTTTTTACAATTATATTAATGTTTCGGAATGTAAATCATTCAGTTTACACCTACACCTAATCGAACATTTGTGGGTTGACGTAAAAAGAGCAGTAAGTCTTTAAATTGAACCAATATGACTACTCTTTTCGAGGAAGTAAAGGTGGCTTGGGAGCTAATAATTTAATAAAACCTCTTTAATTCAAATTTTATATATAAAATTTAGATTTTATTAATCTAGCTACTTGATAACCTACCCAATAACTAAGCATACAATACACATCATATTCTCACTCAATTTATTTGTTTTCAAATTTGCATTTATTAATTTTTCTTTTACACATTTCACACAGAATTGTGGGAGCTATAGCACATATTTATTTTTTCTGTTACTTTTTTTGCGCCAACACGAATTGATAATAAATTATTTAAAATTGTTTTTTTTTTTGTTAGTTCCTTAAATATTGCTAAATGTGTTGATACACTGTGCTGTGTAGATTTAAAATATAGATGGCTGAAATTTAAAAGACTCGTTTAAATAAATTCTAAATTACTATGGTTTAAACGTGATTACTGCAGCAAAATAACACGCACAAACAAGGCAAACATAGAGTGCAGAAAGAAAATATAATCAATTCAATTTATTTCGGTTTATTTTATTTAGATGGCAGCATTTATATTTAGGAAATAAATTGCATTTGCCAAGTCATTTCAACAGGTTAGCAAACAGCAACCAGCAGAGCACGTCTTAGTAAATTTGTTGCCATAAAGTCTCACCCTCTTTTTTTTCTTTCCAACATAAATTATGGATGGTTGCTTACAAATATTGATAATGATGGTATAATTTGTGTTGTTGCAAATAACAAAATTTATCAAAATATTATGAGAATAAGACAAACACTATTTTAAAGTAAAAAACCTTTTAGTATTTTATTAAAATTTTTTTGAGCAAATGCCAAAAAAATAAAAACATTTATTGCAAAAATGTATATTTTAATATAATAAAACTAAACAAATAAGAATTCTAGTCTTAAGTCACAGTTTTTGTATGCCCTTGATTTCTATTGTACCGATAACTCAATTCGGCGTTATTGGTTTTGTGGTTTTCTTTTTTTCTACTTCTATCAATATTTTCTGTTGAATTGTGAGTCCGATTTTGTAATGCCAAGTGTAAATTTAAAATAGTTAAAATTATACAACGTTAGAACAATGATAATTGGTTTTAATTCAGCGCTTCAGCCATGAACATCGGGTCCATAATAAAGGCAGAACGGCACCAAATCAAATTTTGACTGAGCATGATGGGCAGCACTTTGTAAAAAATATAGGGAGAATTCCAAGACTAACAGCTTCACAACTGGCCTCCGAAATTGAAGCTGACTTGGTTAAAAAATGTTGTGTTAAAACTGTTCTTCGTGTCTGGCGCCAACATGATTTTAATGGCCGAGTTGCACTCAAGAAACCATTTATGAATGCGAAAAACAGATTGCGCAGGCTAAATTTACCCAAGAATACGTTCGCAAGGCAGCTGTACGAGTATTTCAGAATTCAATCATCTTCGCGGATGAATCTAAGTTTAACATATTCAGTTTAGATGTCATGTCATATGTTTCACGGAAACCAAATACTGGTGATCTGTATGCTACTTGCTGGTACTGAGAATTTTATTTGAAACATTATTGGTTCCATTCTCGGACTACTACTTTTCACTTTATACATAAATGATTTACCATATTGTCTCTTATATAGTGATATCCATATTTACGCTGATGATGTGCAATTGTATATACATTGTAAAAAGGACTTTATAGATGATAGTATTGCAAAACTCAATCAGGATCTGAACAAAGTATATTGCTGTGCGTCGTCAAATGATCTATACCTGAACCCCAAAAAATCAAAATGTCTGATTGTATCCCAACGGAATCAAAGTATTATTGCTGATACTCCTATAACCTTAGGAAATCAAAATATATTGGTTGTAGAATCAACTAAGAACCTTGGCATAATTTTCAACAATTTCCTTCAATGGAACACTCATATAAACTCTGTTTCCGGAACAATATTCTCAATGCTTAGAACGCTATATCCACTGCAACATATCACACCTCTTCATATTCGTGTGCTTCTTGCAAAAACTTTTTTAATGCCTAAAATTTTGTATGGCTGCGAAATTTTTGCATATTGTGATTCAACCAGTAAAACCAGACTAACAGTAGCGTATAACGCTATTCTTCGATACGTCTACGGCATAAGAAGATATGATGGTACCTCTCTCTATTCTAAATCATTATACGGAGTCGAAATTATGGACTTACTGAAAATCAGGGCATTAATCTTTTTGCACAAAATTATTTACACACAAGAACCTGCTTACTTATTTAATTGCATTCAATTTGCAAGATCTAACAGAGGAAAACAAATTATTCAACTTAGATATCGGACTTTAATATCTGAGTGGCAGTTCTTTACCAATATAATACGACTGTGGAACTCGTTACCAAACCCATTACAAATCATTAGCAACGCTTTACAATTTAAAAAAATGTTATTTTCAAACTTTTAATTTTAAAGATATTTAATGTCACATCTTTGTTTTTATTCTCTTTATTCTCTTCTTTATTATTATTATATTTTAATTTTAATTTAATTATTTAATTACTATTTTACTGTGCACATCTATATTGTAATCGTCATAAAATCACATGCTGTAACTTAAAAGATTAATTTCTTGTTGCATGTGATATTCAATAAAATAAAATAAATAAATAAAATAAAAACAACCATGAACCATGAACAAATTTAAGTACATACCTTCCGATTCTAAAAAACAACTTGATGGAAAGCGCCTCTACGTAACCTGGGTATAAGATCAGATTTTCGATTTTACCAGGATAATGATCCAAAGCACGTACCCCTTTTATTCTCTTTTTCCTACTCACTCAAAAATACTTGTCTTGAAGGGTCAGAATTGAAAAGTGTGAAAATGAACTAACTTCTTTAATCTATTTTTTTTAAATAAATTTTTTGGATTTGGATAATTATAACTTTTTTAAGAGATATATAGATATATTAGGTAATTCTTTAATATATAATTAGTAAGACAAAATGTTGAGAATAAAGATACGAAATAATGAATTCTGGAAGTCATTAACCCTTTAACGAATAGAATAGACGGTCATTAGTTGAGTATTAAAAAAACGGGGTTTTTCCGTTTAGCCACTAAGACCGTCTACAGACTGTCTTCCTTGTTTTTGTCCTGGAGCTTTCCAGGAGTATTTTTTCTGAATTGGAACTGAAATTCGTAATTTGCAGATGAAATACATGCTAGAACAAACATTTATTTCTGCAATTGGAAAGCATTTTCAATTTCAGGTATTTAAGGGTTCAACGTTTAGAAGTGTTTGCCAGCCTTCATATATTAAAATCTAAAAAGTTTATGTGATCAATTTTAGAAATCAGCATAAGGAAACACAAAATTTCTAACAAAAATGATTTATAAAAAAATGCTATTAAATAGTTCGCCAAAAACTGGTTGCATCTATGCCAATACACCTTAAATTTGTTGCAGATAATAAAGGCTATCGCACCAAATAATAAATCGTATAATTGCCAGTTTTAATTTCAATTTTTCTAACCTATATGTGCATAAAATAAGATATGATGGGAAAAAATGAATTTTTTTTAGTTTTAATATATTAAAATGTACACTTATGCAATAAATTATTTCTGTTTGTTAGATTATAAAATTTTTTCTTTTAAATGACATCAATTTCTTTTTCAAGTTCCTGTTAGTTTCTTTGAAAACCAAAAATGCACTGCAAAAAATAAGCTGTGAGCCACTGTATGTTTTTGAACAGTATACACCTAAAACAATTAAAAAATAATTATTTTTCGACTTTAGAACCATTAAAATTCTGCGCAAAACTTTTGGGGTTTTAGTTAAGTTTTGTTGCACAAGAATTCTAAATCGACTTAAGTGATTTGAATTTTTAAATTTCGTATTAATGGACGAGCGCACTACGTATATTATTTGAATGCAAACAAATATGCAATTCAGCAGTAACACAGCAACATTAAACAACTTCCGAAGAAGCAAACAATAAATACGAAATTAAAATACTTATACTCATTTCATTAATATTTAATAAAAATTTAAATTAATAACTAAAACCTGACATCCTTTTCAACAAATCGCTTTGAGTTTTCATAAAATCTCTTGCTAAAGAAAACGTGCTAAAAATCGTATCTTTTATTGTCAAATTATATTGTAAATGTAGTTAAATAACAAGCATGTTGTGTAGCTTTAACTAGCAGAACTGAAACATTTCATTCATTTCGTTTTCCGAAAAAAAAACTTTCTTCTAAAACACACTTACAGTGGGTGGCCAAATTATTAGTTACACTTATTAATTAAGATTCAACCGCTTTTCATACGTATATAAATTTATTTCTTGTACCAGATGTTTTCGTATTTTAATTTTGGCAATACTGTTAAATATTTTGTGCAGTGTCAAGAATGATTGGTGACATTAGAGTGCAGTTGTAGATCATTATCTGTCATTCTGCTCTTAAGTGTGAAATATGCAATTTTGATTAAATTCATTAAAGGCTGGCATCACGATTAAGAACTAAAAGAAAATGTTCAAAAATGCATTCAGAGCATGCCAAAAAGGGTACAAGCTGTAATTGATGCCAAGAAGGTTCTACAAAATATTAAAATTTCCTCAAATATATATTTTTAAAACAAAAGAATTTATTTTAGTTGAATTAGAAACACTTTATTTACCTAAAAGAACAAATAAAAGGATAAAAAATAATTTTGCATGTGTAACTAATAATATGGCCACCCACTGTATGTAAATGCAGCAGCATTTCATAAATTTGCCTCAGGCATGAACATTTAGTTGGTTGTTTTTTTTTTTTTTTTAATACAAATTGTTCCTAATGCTACCAACAATCCTCTGCACTAAGAAACATTTTTCCACAATTTTTCTACTCTATTTGTTGTTGCTAAATATTTGCTGACCAGCTAAAATATTCACCATACATGCGAAAACATGTGTCTTCTGCAGAAATGTTTTCGTAGACAAATTTTTAAGAAAAATAGTTTTCTGTGAAATGAAAACTGCATTTCATTTAAGCAGAAAGTATTTTGCAGAACATTTCTAAATATTTGTTATTTTTGTTTTTTTTTTTTTTGCTGGAAAACATATGTATTTTAGATGGCTAGAGAGATTTTTGTGCGGTTGCATAAATATCTATGTATCTATAGATATTTTCATAATTAATGCATTGAGAGCTTGCAGTAAAGTTGATTTGATATTTCGTTTCATACAGCATTTTATATTTGTAATATTTTGCAGAATTTTCAACTATTTTAAAGAGTTGAAAATGTTGCCTAAAGAAGTGTACTTGCCTGGAACTAACACCCAATAAGAATACAATGATATCGACAATACTCTTTAAGGTGTTCAAAGCCTAAGTTGGCAGCAATTGGACAAAGACAGATAAAGATGCTTCGTTGGCCACCTACAAAACGACTGGTTTAATATTTTAAAATTTGACAAAATTATGCCTTAAGAACTATCACAGAGCCTCAGTGGCAAACCCATTTATAAGCCCTACTGCAAGTCAAACAGATCTTTCAAGGAAATAGATACTTATACCTATAAGTAGAAGACTCAATGAAAAAAACTTGCATGAATGCATTGTTCAGCATTAGTCACATGTTTTAAAAAACAACTTTCTTTTGCCTGCATCTAGAAATATTTAAAAAACCATAATTTTCTGAATGAAGATAATTAATTATGTATATAAAAGTAAAAGTATACTCATAAATGGCAAATATTTACTCAAAAAAGCGTAACCATCTATTTTAGCACAAATTTGTTTGTCGTTGTTTACTCTTACAAGACTTTCAGGAGAGATCAAATAGCATCAACTAAAATAAAACTAAATATTTGTTGTGTTTGTTAATTAACAAAGTATTTTTAAATAAATAAACAAGTTGAAAAATAGTTAATTTAGTGGTTACATTTTTTCGGCAAATATTTGCCAAGTGTGACCGTACCTTGACACCATGGTGGTAACGTGCTGGTTGTAATGTGATGGTGTGGGCAGTGTTTTTTAGGCATTAGAGAACAGAATGAAAGCATTCGCTGTTGCATATTCACACCATTCGTTGCTTTTGCCATGCAGTCATTCAACAACACCGACTATTAATGTTGCCATGTAATGCATACATTGTTTTCGTTGATTGTCTCTTTCGTATTCGTTTTTATAATGCCATCATAAGTATATCAAGCAACGAAATGAAATGATGATACATTAAATACATTCGCACCATGCATTCAGTATTCGTTGACCTGTTGGAGTAATTAATGTATTCATGTATAATTTTGGCCTACTGATAGATTTTTTAGTACTTCAGCACTCAGAAATTTGGAAAAAAGTAAATAGCGATGATTTTCATACCATTAAAAAAATAAACACAAAAAGTAAAATTTGAATTTGTACGTTGCATTCAATCAGCATTAAAACCATTCATACCATTCGTTGTATATTCTTTCTTGCTTTTGGGAGTGTTAGGTGACATTAACAGATGACATGCAATGCAATGCATGTTTTTCGTCATACTTAGTTTTTTTGAATGGTGCCAGGTATTTCTTTTCTCAAATGCTGTGTATTGACAACAACATGCTCGCATTATGTGATTGAACTCGAAGGCATAAAATTATGCATTCAAACTGTTTTCTGTTAGGCATAATGTTGGTCATATACATAACATAAGATCGATGCACAAATAGAAATGGATACAATGATTTCATACGCTGCAAACACTACGCTGAAAGTGTGTCCAAAACACACTTTCCTCATTGTGAGGAGTTGGCTTGGAGCAAAATAATATTGTTTTGTTTAAATAACCAGGCAAGCTCCGGTTTTGTATTCAATGGAATAATGTGGTGCAATATACATATGGTGAATTTCACGTCAAGTGACCCAATTTTAAAAATCGAAGTCTTCCGATTTGGATGAAATTTGCACCAAGGTTAGTACTATTGGATAGTAGGCCAGACACAATTTTTCAGCTCTATCAGTGAAGAACTGGCGAAGTTAGAGGGACATCCTAGCAAAAAATGCCCAAAGGACTTCTATTCTATTCTTCAAAAATTTCAAAAATATTTTTTTTTAACTTTTATACAATTTTTTTTTTTTAATTTTTTTAATTTGTCTCTGGCCTACTATCCAATAGTACTAACGATGTCTTCCAAATCGGAAGACATCGATATTTAAAATTGGGTCACTTGACGTGAACTTCACCATATATATAAAAGTTTCGCTACCAGGTTTTTAAAAAAGCTTTTGTATTGTATTCGGATTTTGTGTAAAATATACTTATGTATTCTAATGAATAAAATTGGTTTAGAAATTGCTGCATTAGTATTTTTTAAGAGCGTGATTTTGCAAATATGGTCCTGCAGATGCTAAAGCCAGTTTATAGTTAAAAAAACGGATTGAGAAGGTACTGTTCTGAAATTATAATAAATATATATTTAAATAAATATATATTTGAAGTATTTTTATTGAATTTCAATTTGATAGTAATTTTCCAAAAAGATTTATGTGCATTTATGTGCATTTAAGTGATTTTCGGAAGTGGTCTTTGTATGAGGCTATGTCTAAATACGGACTGATGCAAACAAAATATTGTTTTGAGATTTCTTGTTGCATGAAATTTAGTTTTGCAGAATTTTGTATGAATACGGCTTATATGTAGAAATTTATGTGTGTATGGCGTCTGTTAGAAGTCGAGTTTCAACACTACTTGTCCTTCTATAATTACAATAAAGTGTGCAAAATTTCATTATATTTGAAGAAAAAATATCTGAAAAATATCGAGGTAGTCTGAAACTTTGATCTATAAATCAGATCCTAATGGACCGATTTTGCGCATTTTCAATACCAAACATTTCGGTGGATCAGATAATGCTTGATAAAAATATCATTGTTCTATGTCTTTTTTTCGAAGCTTTATCATGCTTTCAACAGACAGACAGATGGACGGTCATGACTAGATATTTTTGCAATCTTATAACAACCCAGAGTATATAGACTTTTTGGCTCTATGGCCATTATTTTAATGTGTTATAAATAGAATGAAAAACGTAATATACCACCCATCTTTTTGGTGATTGGTATACAAATATTTTCATTGAAAATAATTCATGGCGTTTAATTATTAAATGTTCAAATGAGTGAACAAAACATTTATCACATGTAATCCTTTAACGGAGTAAGTAAGTATTTCAGCCCACAGTCAATACATTGTACAAACACACAAATAGTATTGAATGAAAATATGTATCCAGCGGTAATGGTATAGAAAGAATTCTATGTATGCTTCACAAATTTTAATAGTGAAGTTATTTTCAATATTTGTGATAATTGAGTGTGAAATTAGAAAAACAAGGTATTAATATTATACTACAGGAACATGTTATTATAACCAAAAGCCTAGGTACATTATTAAATATATTAGTTTGATGTTATTTACGAAAAACTATTCATTTAAGTTTTTGCTTAAAAATATTATTGATTCATTTGAATTTCTTAGATAATAATGTTAGTGTAAAACACTTTGTTCTACAAATTACATAAACGAAATTAATTAAATTTACCTGGTATGTTAGAATGTTTATTAACTTACATAGTTTGTTATAGAAACTCACTAATATTGCTTAAGTAGAGAAAAACTTCAAGAGAAAACCTCAAACAAACTTGTACTTTTTGAATGAAATCAATTTTCAGTAGACGTAGTTAGCGAAGCTTAGCTTCTTGTATAGTGAGTGGTTGTGAAATTATTATAAAATTTTAGTTTTACCTGGAAGATATTTAAGATGCGCTAAAGCCATCTATAACAATACTCTTCTTACAGGTTTTTAAAAAGGAATAAATAGCAAAAATGCGTGCAAAAAAAAGCAGATTTCCTTTTAAAGTACTTGTTAAAAAAAATTAAAAATAGTAAAATATATTAAATTTGTCATTGCGTTTGTAACACATCGAAATATTGCTCGTAGAACCAAAAATTATATATATTCTGGATGGAAATCTAAGACGTTTTAGTATCGCCCTTCCTTCAATTGTAGACACAATTGAGCCTCGTAGAAAAAACTGAGGTGAATGATATTTTTCCACAATATTCTTTGTTAATCGGGGTTGGTCCATTTAAGACAGCTTCAATATTTTTCAATAATATTTAGCTATTTTCTTTAAAAGTATTGAAAATAATAGCATTAAATTTTGCCCATATTTAGTTTTATCATAAAAGGAGAAGTTCTGTTGCAAATGGAAAGAATTTTTTTTATACTTTTTTTATTAACTATTGGATCTGCCTTAGGCCTAACAATAAGTATTCGAATCTTAAAAACTAAAATTAAATCTAATTACTCTTTAATAGAGCATTAATTTATTATTGGCTGATAAGCTCTACGAAGCCTTGACTGCGTCTGGCTCTGAGCGGATTTGGGTGGGGTTTTAGCTTTTTTGTAGTGGAAAGAATCGCTTAATGATTTCTCATACTCCCCATGTCTTCCCGGAAAATGTTTTTTTTTTGTCTATAGAAAATTCAGCAAAAAGAAGTTTCTTGACATGATATTTTGTGTGCATCGGTCCATATTTGACTGTAGCCCCATATAAAGTCCACCTCCAAAAATCTATGACCATAAATCTCTTATACATTTCAGTATCAAGTTGAAATTCAACATAAATCTCTTATACATTTCAGTATCAAGTTGAAATTCAACACAAATAGTCCATACGAGTACATATAAGAAAATCGTCGTGTCTAATTTCATGAACCGATCATGTTCATAATTAACCATAGTACCCAGTTGTGAGTTTGGTGAATTTGCATTAGCAATATGATCAAGAAAATAACCAACTGACAAACTTTAGGTTCGGTCACAGTTGGCAAATATTTACTCAAAAACACATGATTATAGCAATCATATAAATGATTATAGCAATTATGCAATGTTTATGGTAATCAGTTTTATGATAAAAAATTACACCATATTATGTTTATTAATTATGATAAATGGAGTCATCATGAACATGATTGCAACAAAAATATACATAGTTACTACAATCGTATATATAATTATAGTAATCACTTGAATCGTAACTTAGCCATATTATGGCCACCACAATCATAAAAATAATTACAGTTACCATAATATTGTTGAAAAACTTGTAAAAATGTTGAGGTTGTTGTGGTAAATATATACAACTATATTTTTTCTCTGTGTGTGGTTGCGGACTGAAAAACTGGCTGATGCAAAAGTTTGTAAGAAATCCCGATAATCCTGCTAAAGACGCTTTCAATTATTGCTAAAAAACACGGCACTTAATCGGAAATCGTGTTGGCATTCTTAAAGAAAGATTCTCGTGTCTAAATTAAATGCAATGTAAGCTTGAATATGTTCTGAATATTTACAAGAATGTTATAAAAAATACTAACTTTATGGTTTTCCACAAAAGCAAATAAAATAACTTTTTTCCCATTGTTATTTTGCGGCTCTACAAAGTTCTAACACCGAAATGCAAAGGTGATTAAATGCTTTGTAGAACTGCACACTCACGCACTTGCAGGAGAGCACAAAGACTTTCTAAAAGAGAGTCAAGTCTTTGCAAAAACTTGCTTAGTGAAAATTGAGGTTTGTAAAGAATATTGCACAACAGAAACACTTGTCACGTTGCCAAAATTTGCAATTTGATAAGTGCAAAGTTGATTTCTATGAAACAATGAAATCAAAATTGTTGCACTTTTCATTTTAACAATTTTCAAAATTACTTTACTAATTAAATTAAACTAAAAAAATTAAAAATTTAACTCCATTAAAATTTCTTTGTTAATAGTTTCCCTAATAGCTCAATTTACTCCCACACATTTGTTGAAAAGCTTACTATTTATTACTAATTTTAATGATATAAATACCAACTATCTTTAACAAGGCAACTGCATTAAAAACCATAAAAATAAGATTCCATATTACGTGTACACATACATACATACATATTTCCCCCATGTAAAAGCTTGACAAAACTAAAAGGGGTTTATAATATTTTAATCACTACATTCTTGTAATAATTCTCTAATTACATTTCTTTTTTCTTATTTTATTTAGCTTAAGAGCATTAAAATGTTAACATTTTTTCCAATTTGTTTTATTTTCTTTTTTAATGTGGTTTCCGGTTTTGGCTCTCAGCAACTTTGTGGTTATATTGTCCTAAATTAGCAAATTGCCAAAAGATACAGGTATTCAATAATGGTTAGGAAATACAAGTGGGTATGCTATATACTGCAACTAGAACTAGAATTACACTAATTAAGTTTTAAATTAATATTTCATCATATTTGTGTAATCTGGAGAGCAAATGTAGCTTTCACCCTTTCTTTCATATACAATTTTTATGAAAAGCCCACCTGACCAACATTTTATCGCCAGCGAACTTTATACAAACATTTCTTCTACACGCATGCAAATACGACTGCCGCAAACCATTAGAAAATATTTAGTTTTGGAGGTTTGAAGAATAATATCAAAAAAGAATTATTACAAAGATTCGTTATTTGTGAAAATTCTCTGCAATTTCTTGATTTAACTGACGAGTCGTTAATATAAAAATGTGGTAGCCTCAAGCTTCTGTGTTGAAGAAGATCTAAAATTGTTAATTCTTCGACGCATAATGGCAGAAACGTTTCCCGATAGACTAGGCGATAGAGTGTCGGACTATCAGTCAAAGGGTTGCGGGTTCGATTCCAGCCAAAGAGTCTGGGTGTTTTCTGCAGATAAGCCAAAAGCTTCGCAGTTTGTGTTTGTTAGTTAAAAAAAAAAAACCTTTGGTATCTTGGGAACAATTGAAGAGATCGGATAGAGTTGATTTTTCCTTTATCCAAACAAACGTACGACAGATCATGTTGCTTCGTCTGTTTTAAGGGCGGTGTAAATATTAAGAAATCAGACGCTTCTGATGTTCTAAGCAGGAGAATCCAGTGTGATATGCGCTGGAACAAACATATTTTTCAAGTGTTAAAAGATGCGATCAAGTGCCTTGGTTTTTTAAAACGGTGTAGGAAATACTTTACTACATCTGATCTACTTACTATTTACACCACCTATATGAGACCTAAAATAGAATACTACTCTCATGTATGGGCCGGTGCTTCAAAGTCTATTTTGGACTTACTCAACCGCGTACAGGAGAGGGCGAAGATGCTTATCGGTGACAGTAGGGTATGCAACTCTATTGATTCATTGAAGCATCGTCGCAAAGTGGATTGTTTTTTATTGTTCTATCGATAATGTAATCGAATGTGTTCTGCTAAAATTAGGGAACTTCTTCCCGAAACACGTAGTTTTTTTTGCGCAATACACGTTCTTCAGTCAAGGCTCATGGTCGACTGGACATGGAAAATTCATTCTTTAGCCGTACTGTTCGTATGTGGAATAAACTACCAGCAGAAGTATTCCCTACCACTTTCTAGACAGGAAAATTCAAATCAATTGTTCACAAACACTACTCCCTCTATCCTCCCCTCCTATAACCTATTTTCCTAGTTCCAACACAATGCATAGCATGAGTTGAGATCGTCCCCTGAGTGCTGGACAAATAAAAAAAAAAATTTAAGTGATTTTCGGAAGTGAAGTTTATATCGTCACCTGAAATGCCCAAATACGTAACCCTCAAAAAATCAAAATTAGTTTTTTGATTGAATCTGGAATACAGGGCTAAAATACAATAAATAAGAAATATGTTTGTCGTCTATCTTAAGACTAGATGTGAAGAAATCGCGATTTTCAATTAAACAGTTTTCATTTTATAACGTTTTTTGCTTCTCCTGTAAAATTATGATAATGAGGGTTATGTCTTTGGGCATTTTAGGTGACGATATGGCGACTACGTTCAAATATGGACCGATCAGTATGAAATTGGTACGACGATTTATATGCATGTATATACATTGCATGAAACTTATTTTTGCTGAGATTTTGTATGGATACTGATTTTCTATAGACATTTATATACCATTAAGCCACATTCCGGGAAGACATTTGTATAGGGGCTATGAGAAATCGTGGACCGCTTCTTACCATTTTCGACAGTACTTGTACTTCTATAATAAAAAAAGTGAGCAAAATTTCTTCAAATTATCTGCATAATATTTCAAGAAAATTGCAAAACATATCTTAAAAATATCGAGGCTTTCCGAAACATTGGCTTATACCAAAAATCATATTAAACTGATTTTACCCATTTTCAATACGAAACATTTTGCTGTATCAAAGTTCTATGTCTTAATTTCGAAGCTCCATCGTGCCTTCAAAAAAACGGACAATCATGAGAACATGGCTAGAACGTCTTAGAATCTTTTAATGATCCGGAATATATAGAATTTTTGTTTCGACGACCATTATTTCGATGTGTTACTAACGAAATGACAAACTTAGTATATCCGCCATAACTTTTTGGTGGTGATTATAATAATATAATGAAACTAGACTAGTAGTACCTTCTGGGCGCTCAATTGTTTACATCCCAGTGTCAGAACTGAAATGACAATTTTACTTAATTCCGCCAAGGGTTTTATAAATCTAAACCGCCAAATAATATTCATTAACGTAAAGAAATATCTAAGGTTTTGTTTTTTATCATTTCGAAACACTCATTTCATAGGAACAAAACTGCAGCATTTGTGTTTATTATATGGAAAATATTTTGATATTCATTCACCGTAGAAAGGATGTGGTAAAGGTTGTGGTTGGCTTTTTAGAAAATATTTTTCATTACTGTCAAGTAATGGGCAAAACATACACTTTTGCACAATACACACATTAATAAACATAAACTTTTATTATAAATTACTCGTACATTTAACACTTTTGGGTGTTTGTGGGAGTATACAAATTAATATGTATTACTGCCCAGGTAGGTCATTATGGTTTCGAGTTTATAGGTTTTTGAACATTAAATAGAAACTACATTCGCATTTATTTGAAAATAAAGTAGTTTCTTTTAGAGATTAGTTAAAATAATGTAATTTTATGAAAAACATTTGTAGCACGTGGCTTAATTAGCTTAATTACAATACATATTAATATGTTAATGGTGCATTGTTTTTAAGGAAAATTAATTGAACATTTTGTTTTTGTAATATTCGTCTCTGTATTTGGTAGGATTTGTTAAATTTTTAATTTAGTACCTGTTTAAATTATTTTGTTATTTTTAAATAAAACTGGATGTCGGAATCTTTCTGATTGCCCTAAAGAACAATCTGCGACATTTACTTTTATATTTCTATGAGTATGTTTATAATTTTATTCAAATAGGTCTACATGGATAACCCTTTACTTTATTCTGTATTATTTTAAGATGACTCAAATTTATTGTATATAATTTGATTTCTTTTTAATATGAATTACTATGTGTCAAGGGTTATACAGGCCAAACAATGTAGAACTCTATAAATCAAGTGTTGTTCTTTATGTCATGTAGAGTCTGGCATAACTTGACAATGTTTGGTGTGACATCACTTGATGACATCTATGATGATTCACGTTACATATTATATTATCAATATTTACAGAATACTTAATTTTATTGTTCTCATCTCATCATAATAAATTTATGTTCACATTGCACAGTGGCACAGAATATAAATTTGTTTGAAAATAAATCTGACATTTCAAAACGGCTAGTGCGATCGACATAAAATTTGACATGAGTATAGCCTAGAATTATTCATGTATAATTTATAAAAATTTAACCTACAAACTTTCCAAGGCTGGCGCTATGGACACTCAAATTAAGTCACCTTTGTAAACTTTGTAAACTCTTATTTATTATTTTATAAGATTTCAAGGATTTTTCTGAAAGGCCTTGGCTAGATCTTTAAAAAATATGCTTGCGTGCGCTATCTATCTCCTTTAGTTTGCGAGTTAAATATTTTTGAAAATTTTAATTTAAAAATCTTGGTCCGTGTTTTTTTTAATTTCGGGCTGAATTTTCATCGGATTTGCCGCAAATTTAACTGTTTGGTTAAACAACAAAATATCCAATAATACACAAACAATTTCTTAGCAATCGTATATTTATTTGCTGGGTTCAAAAATAAACTTTTTTAATTTAAAAAAAAAAATTAAATATTTTTTGGCTAAAAGGTGCCATAACTCTTTTTTTTATTATAAAAGCTTTCCTTAAAACCATAACAACATAAATTTAAAATTTTCATTACAGAGATTATTTTAATATAAAAAACTTTTACAATTTTCCAAATATTTTTTTTTTAATATTTTTCTATGCCTTTCTGAATTTGACTTATTTTTGTAACCAATTTTCAACTTTAGGCACTTTGTTCAAAAGTTCCAAAGTTGATATATAAAAAATGTTAAGCAGTTTTTGAAACTTTCAAGTATTCCTTATTTGCCCTGGAAGTATCTTGCTATCTCCAAAATTAATATGGTCTTTATGGCTAAAATAGTAAAAAATAATATGTTTGGTAATTTTGTAAAAATTTTTGGAAACTGTGGGATTCCTTTTGTACTTTTTTATTATTTAGAATGATTTGGACAACGTTGATCATTTTATTGTGTTATGTTAATAAATAAAGATTTTATTACATATTACTTATTTGTTGAACCTCTAATTTGAAAGATTGAGATCGAGCAAAAATTCCGATGCTGTCCCAATGTGCGTTGTTAAAATACTTACAAACATCCGAAGTTATAATTTTTACACATTTTTATTAGATATTTCATTAGTTTTAAAAGAATAATTTAGAGGATTAAAGCTTGATGAATTTGATATATTTATAATCAATACAAATGAAACTATGTATATGTAGGTTATTTAGAGGCGTTTATTTATTTATTTATTTATTGAATTTTTTCATTTCGTCAAAGATTTGAATAATGCGACTGTTTTTTATAGGCTTTTTTAAAAAGACCAGAAAATCATCAACTACTTAGTATTATTTTTATCGATATATTAAAAATAACATTGATATTGTTATAAATTCTTTGTTGGTTTTTTGTGTGTCATTATTTCTACAGCTTTTGGCTGTATTATGAAAAACTATTAGCATTTGTTTTGTTTTTGCCTAAAAGTAAAAGTTTTTCGTTTTTCACGGTTTCGCTTTTGCCATAAAGCCTAGAAAACTTTTTAGTATAACGTTTTTTGTTAAGTGTTCTTCTTTATAGTTTATTTATGTATGTCAGTTTTTATTTTAGTGACAGTTAGTTAGATGACGAATTTGTTTTTGTATAGACAAAAATAAAAATATAGTACGTGGCCTGTATTTGTTGATACATACATACGAGGGCGGTTCGGAAACTTTTTAGCCTAGCACAGAAAGAGAATAGTTTGCTTTTTAAAAACATTTTTATTTTTCAATATAATCTCCTGAAACTTCGATACACTTAGTCTAATGCTTATCTAGCAATTCTATACCTTGATGAAAATAGTTTTCCTCAAGACCTTCAAATTAGTGGTTTACATTTGTAATTGCATCTTCATTTGAGGTAAAACGCTTGCCAGCTAGGAATTTTTTTAGATTTGGGAACAGGTAAAAGTCTCTGGGAGCTAAATCAGGAGAATTAGGTGGGTGATCAAGCAACTCGTACTTTAATTCGTTGATTTTAGCCATTGTTAAAACACTCTTGTGCGCTGGTGCGTTGTCTGGATGAAAAATTATTTTCTTGTGTTGTAAGCCAGGCCGTTTTTTTCGGATTTTTACATTTAATTGGTCCAAAATGTTTCAGCACATAGTATTTTGAATTTATTGTTTTACCCTTTTGCAGATAGTCGATCAATAAAATACCTTTGAAGTCCCAAAAAAAGCTGTCATAACCTTACGAGCCGATTGAATTGTTTTTGCCTTCTTTGGGGCACTTACTCCAGCTTTAGTCCATTGGTTAGATTGTTCTTTTGTCTCTGGAGTATAGTGGTGGCTCCATGTCTCATCCACAGTTTTGAAACGACGTTTTATATCCATTTTATTTTTGTTACAACGATCCAAACAAGCTTGAGAAGTTTTCATTCTTATGCGTTTTTGGTCGACTGTTAACAAATACGGCACCCATCTTGCAGAAAGCTTTTTTATCTGTAGTTCTTCATGCAAAACTAAATGGACTCGATCATTAGAGATGCCCATGATATTTGCTATTTCACGCACTTTTATTTGTCGATCATTTAATACCATATCATGTACTTTGGCTAGAATTTATGTTGTTGTTTCTATTTTTGGACGTCCACTACGTGGTTCGTCCTCAATGTTTGTTTAAATTCAGCAACACAATTTTTTACTGTTGCCTATGAAGGAGCACTTTCACCTAACAAATTTACCATATCATTATGAATTTCTTGTCCCGATAAACCTTTTTCAATGATACCACGAATTTCTAATTTTTCCATTGTAAAAAAATCTCGCATGCGTCTTTTTTGTACCCCTGTTTCTATATGAAGAATTGACAGATTGAAAAGAAATTTAACATGTGTTCATAGTAGAGATGGAAGTTTCCAAAACACTTAACTCTATTTTTGTTTATACCGCGCTTTCTGGACAAAGCTTGTTTAGAAAAACTATTTTACAAAATATATCTTATTTTTACTTTTTATTTTTTTTAAGTTTTTAAGCATTTTATAGGACTTCCTGGTATATCATGGAATTATTTTGTCATTTAATATTATGGCATAATCGGTATGTATTGACTTTTTTTAATTCTTTTTTAAAGTCTTTTTTAAATGTATATAGAATCATAATATTCTTCAGTGATTCAGGTAGATTATTGAATTCAGTTGGTCCAGCAAAACAAATCCGTTGCTTAGGTAATTCCAGTCGACATCTTGTCGTTGACATCATTTATCTCTGACTTGTCTGGCGATTCATTATTTGCACGTTCCACTGTAACTGTATGGAGGAGTTTCCGACTCCTCGGATTGAGTTAAAAACAAACTTTAATATTTAAGTTTTCCATAAGCCTCTAATTGGTAGACCAGTGGTAAAATAATGTTTAAAGAGATCCAAGGTATGATAAGATAATGATAGATTAAATACTATCTTAAGTGCTTTATTTTGTGCCGACTGGAGACTTTTTAATAGAGCATTGTTTTTATATCCATAGATTAATGGAAGATATGTATATGAAATGGCTGTGAACCAGACTTTGGTTTATCAACAAGTTTATTTTTAAACTTATATAAAATGTGTACAGCAGAGTACATTTTGGATTTTATAGCGCTAATAAATAATAAAATTTTTGCAAAATCTGCAACATCATTAGATTCTAAAACGATGACCGGTATAAGAAGTGCTTTGGTGATCGAAATGGAGTCCTTGCTTTCTATTTATATTGAAAATCAAGTTGCGCAGAGAATAACATTAAGCAAACTGGTATTTTAGACAAAAGCCAAAAACAGCTTATTTGATGAGATAAAAAGTAAACAATAATGCAGACAATTGCTACAAGGAAATTTATTTCACATTGAAAAAACCTGTTCAGCAAATATTGGATGATTTTTTTTTGTGAAAGAAAGCCGACGACTTGATATGTTTGTATCTTTAATCTTTACATGGTTTGCTATAGAAAATCTTAATTCACTTTGCGTCGTTTCAATTTGCGTCTTAGTTTTTTGTAACGTAACCCCGACGCAAAGTGAGGTATTGGTGTATAAAGTTACTCACTTGTTTGACTTACATAGTTATTAATAAATACATTATTTTACGAAAATTACAATAGAGACCACAGACCATGAACAGACATTATTATGCTAGACATAAAAGTTTTCTGCAAAAAAATAAAAAAATAACTTCTACTCAGACAACGTTACTTGTCAGACTATAGATTTTGTTTTTGAAATAACATTCAATGCATTTGATAAGTAAAATTATAATTATAAGAGATTTTTCAACCTAAAATAAACGATGTAAAATTTAAAAGTATTTTTAGACACATATTAATATTTAATAGTGTTTTATGTTGGGTTTTGTTCAGATATTTTGTTAAAGACTTTTATATATGTAGCTGTTGTATGTTGCGGTTTATGGTTAAATTGGTTTGTTAAAGGTGACAATATTTATGCTTAAGGTTTGTGATTGTTAGTCGCCATAGTGAATTCATATTTTTAGAATTTTCATAATTAAACTGTCTTAAGTAGTAACAAATGCTTAAGTAGTTTTATATTTTTATACCCTCCACCACCATAGTGGGAAGGATATATTGGATTTGTGCATATGTTTGTAACGCCCAGAAATATTGGTCCAACACCCACCTTAAAGTATACCGATTGACTAAGAATCACTTTCTGAGTCGATTTAACGATGTCCGTCGGTCCGTCCGTCTGGCTGGCTGTCCATGTAAAGATTGTGCGCAGAGTACAGGTCACAATTTTGAAGATATTTTGATAAAATTTGGTACGTGATATTTTTTCGGCCCAAGGACACATGGAGTTGAAAGTGGTGGAAATCGGTCCATTACTTCACCTGGCCCCCATACAAAAGTCCTCCCGAAACTGGAGTAAACTGATCATCAATGTTTGAATTATGCAAGGAACCAAACAAATTTCATCACAAATGTGTGGTAAATAAAGCCAAATCACATCTACAAATTTTGTGCAGATTGGTTCATAATTAGTCGTAGCTCCCATATAAGGTCCATTTCCGAAAACCACTTTATAGATCATAACTCACTCAAAAATATTGGTATCCAAGTAATATTTCACGCAAATATATCTTATATGTATACAAACAATAGGGTAAAATTTTATTGTGATCGGCCCATAATTAGTCGTAGCTCCCATATAAGGTCCATTTCCGAAAATCACTCTAAAGATCATAACTCACTCAAAAATATTGGTATCCAAGTAATATTTCACACAAATATATCTTATATGTATACAAACAATACGGTACAATTTTATTGTGATCGGTCCATAATTAGTCGTAGCTCCCATCATAAATTTCTTAAGAATGTTGGTAATCAAATAAAATTCGACAAAAATTATATACAGATATGATGACATCTAATTTTATAATGGTCGATCCATATAAGACCTTCCCAGTAATCAACTTTAACCTTCATAAATCTTTTAAAAATATTTATATCGAGATAAAGTTTAACATACTTCACAGAAATCATGACACTAAATTTTGGGATGATCGGTTCATAATAGGTACTATCTCCCATATAGCGCACATTTCTGAAAAACTGTTTTATACATATACTGGGTGTAGGGTATTATATGGTCGGGCTTGGCCGACTATACTTTCTTACTTGTTTTATTACTACTTTCTCTTTCAAAAGGTTGGTTTTCTTACCACATCCTTCTCTATTCATCAGTTTTGAAATGTTGCTAAAATTCGTGCTTCAAATGAAAAGAGGGTGATTACTGTTTTATTTTTTTTCCATTTTCAACTTCTGGCGTTCGGTTTTTGTAAACATTTTGCAATTATCTTTATAAAACAGTTTTTCTTACTCATTTAATAAAGAAAAAGTGTAAAATTGCAAAGCATTAACCAAAAAAAAAAAATATGCTGAAAATTAACATTTGTTCGTATCCCAAAAGTCTTGAGATTCAATTAAAAAAAAAACTTTAATAAGTAAACGCAAAAGTATTGAAAACAAGTGATAAAATTATGCTGCTAAACTTGAAGATGCTGCTCATCATAATCAAACACACAGCTTTGTAGCTGGACATTCAGACAGAGAATTGGATTTGGTCTGTAAATAAAATTCATAGTATTTCAAATTTATAGCTATTTTATTTTCTCTGATGGTTTTCCTACTCTCGTGGAGTATGTGACCGGGTAGATTTAACCTAGACAAATTTCATTACATTCATAAATTTGTTGGATAAGAGACAAACAAAGGAAAAACTAACATAACATAGAAATTCAACTCATAAATTTTCTTAACCTTTTATTCAATGTTTTCTGTTTGGCTTTGTTTAGCAAGGGATTTGAAATTAATACGTTACACTCAAATTGAAAGTAGATTTTATATTTAATCAACAGTTAAAGATGATAATAAACACAATCAATATTGTGCTGTGATTGCATAAGTATTATGGGAAATATTATATTTGGTAAATGGAGTTAGGTAATGTGAAGGACGTGTTACTCTTACTCAATTTTATTTGGCAAAAGGAAAGGTGTACGAGTAAAGGTTTAATAAATGAGTATATTATAAAGGGTTCCATTTGATATGGCATTCACTACAAGGGGAGACTAGCTTGTGCTGCATATTTATTAGAGTTTAATGGAAAAATTAAGGCATCACATTCTGGTGTTGGATTTTCTAAACCATTAAATTATTTACATGTTCTTTTATAAAAAAAAGTACAAACTTATTTATTATATTGGAAAGATTATTGTTTGAATTAGTTTTTGTGGTATCGACATGTGAAATTTTTCTTGTGATTCTTTAATAAATAAATTAAGTATTGTTCACATAAAATCCGGTAGCTGAAATATTTTAATATTTATTTTTACAAAAACCAAGAGTATTCAACACTTTTGAATGATTTGAATTGTTATTTATTTATTAATATTTACGAGAATCGAAAAGATGAAACTGAAACTAATTTCTTCTTATAAAAATCATGCTTTTTTTTTGATGGATTTTAATGTGCTGTTAATTTACATTTACATCTACTGTGGCTCACAGCTTAGTTGATGCAGTGCAATGTTTTTGTTTCAAAGCTCCATAAAACTAAAACTTAAACAAAGCAAAAACTTAAAAAATAAATTGTTGTCATGTAAAAGAAATCATGTTATTGTCTAGCAAACAAAAATAATGTATATATTGCAAAAATGTACATTTTCATATATTAAAACTAAAAAAAAAACATGTAAAAATTTTTGTTTTTTTCACGTCATTTCTTATTTTACGCAGGCACATATGGGTTCGAAAACTTGAAATTAAAACTGGCAATTACACTATTAAATACTTGTGCCCTTATTCATAAAAAATTAAAGTAGACTTCAAGTGTAGTTTAAGAATCATCCTTTCTATAACATTAAGGTCGGACGATTGTGGTGGCGATGTCATCAAATTTGGGCAGTAATATATTGCCACGTTTACACAATACCCGATTTGTGATTTAGTTCGTTATCCTGGTAAAATCGAAACCCTGATCTTATAACCAGGTTCTCTGCGCTTTCCAACAAGTTGTTCTTTAGAATCTAAAAGTAATTAAACTTGCCTATGGTTGTTAAAACAAATATTAAAATCCCATACAGGCCCAAATCATAACACTTTCACCAACATGCTTCACTGTTGCCTTTAGGTTTTCTTTGTTGACTTCTGTATATGGATTTGCAAAACATATGACATGACATCTAAATCGAATATGTTAAATTTAAGCTAGATTTACACGATTGAAATTTTCTTTAAAATTGCTCTTCAAAATGCTTCAAACTTGTGTAAACAGCAAAAATTCTTCAAAATTTATTTATTTTATAGTTATTAATAGTTATTAAATAAATAAATTTTGAAGAATTTTTGCTGTTTACACAAGTTTGAAGCATTTTGAAGAGCAATTTTAAAGAAAATTTCAATCGTGTAAATCTAGCTTTAGATTCATCGGCGAAGATTACTGAATTCCAAAATACAGCTGCCTTGCGAGCGTCTGTTTTTCGGATTCATAAACGGTTTCTTGCGCGCAACTCGGCCATTAAAATCATGATGGCGCTAGACACGACGGACAGTTTCTACGCAACTTTGTTTGCCCAGGTCTGCTTTAACTTCAGAGACCAGTTGTAAAGGTGATAGTGCTCACTAAAAATTTTGGCACTACGAAAAATGTCACAAAAAAAAAAAACGAAAAATAACCCCAAAATACACTGACCCCAAATTCCACTGACTACAAGAAGACAAAGTTTTTTGTCTTTCTTTTATTTTTATTGATGTTATAATGTACTTTTTCTTTGCGGTAATTTTGCATTTTAAGATGAATGAAAATAAGCCCAAAATTGTAGAATGAAAAAAGAGCTCTAGAAATTTTGTTTTTGTACTTTGGGGCTAAATTTCATTGGGTAATATTGTAAAAGATACTTATAATATAAAAATGAGAAATTACCCCTAAAATCTCATGCAATATACTGTGGTTTTTCTTATTGCTATTTAGAAATATTTTATGCAAATTAAAACAAATTTGGGATGAAAATTCATTTACATACTTTCAATTCATACCGAAAAATTGCCCCAACATTTGGGGATACCTTTAATTTCAACCTAGGGGTAATTTCTTACAACCTTTAGGGTGATTTTTCATAAAAAAATTAAAACTAAATTTTATAATAAAATGTTCCCCCAAAATATGGGATTTTTTTTTGTTTTTTTTTCTTTGTTGCCATTATTCGCAGCGCCAAAATTTTATTTGGTGCCTTTCTACCTTTTTGCTATGTACCCTAAAATTTCTTGGACAGTGGAAGCTTTAACGTTAACCATTTCTGATATTTTTGCCTGTAAGTGGCTATTTTGGAAATGGTTTAAAACCAATTCTCGTTGTTCTAACATTATACGCGGATTCGTTACAAAATCGGACTTACAATTCAACAGAAAATATTAATGGAAGTTGAAAAAAGGAAAACGAAAAACCAACAACGCTGCAATTAGCTACCAACAGTAGGAATTGACTGCATAAAATAAGCTGTGACGTGAAAAATAAGCTGTGTGATGTCAATTCTATCGTATGTCAATTTCGACGACGACGAGGCAAGCTTTAAAAGAGGAAATTGGACGCTGCATTAATGAAATACCGCAGCATTTATGCAAAAAGGTCATTGAAAATTTCATTAAAAGATCTCGTGTGTGCCAGCAAAGCCGCGGCGGCCATCTGCACGATATATTGTTCCATACATAACCTCATTCTGTCTACTTTACGATATAATAAAGTTTCACGATTTTTTTTTGTATTTTTTATTTAAAATTTAAAAATTGCGTTCTACTTGGGACACCCTTTATTAAAATCTACATTTTTGCAATAAATGTTTCTTGTTTGTTAGACTATTAATTTAGTATTTTTTTAATTACACCAATTTTATGTTTAAATTCCTGTTAATTTTCTGTCTATGGAGCTTTAAAAAAAGATTTTGCGTAAAATAAACTGTAAGCCACTGGAGTTCAAACCAGTCTATTTGAACAAACCTATGAGTGTCTTTCAAACCCGTGCTCGCAGCCTTTAATAATTTAAGATTTCCAGTTGTCAAAAGTTTTGTTAGATGATAGTGTGAATGGAAAGGCCACTATGTTAACCCGGCGTCATGCAGGTTGGGTCATTATGACCCATGTGCTCTTAAATTGCTGTGTAACTTTTTTCAACGTTTTGCGACTTTGCCAAATTTCTCAGTAGCTGGAGTGTATCGTTTTTGCATGTTGTTTATTATTTCGTTTCAGTTGATGATTGAACGTGAGCAGAGATAATTGACCGTCAACTAAGAAAAAGTAAATATGACCCAACCTGGACGTCGGTGTATTAAGATTTCACCTATATAAAAATAAATATATTTAGTGTATTAAGCTCTGATTTTAGTTTTTTGCTAAAATGGACCGCGAAGAACGTGAGCGTCAGAGAATACTCTCTTTATTAGAAGGAAGCTTTTCAGAAGAAAGCGATTCTGCAGATTCAGATTCAAGTCTAGAGGAGAATCATGCTAGTCCGCGCAGTGAAGGAAGAAGCTTCAGAATGTGATAGTGATGATATATCTCTTAATTTGTTGCGGCAGGAAATATCACAAGCCGATGTCAAGTTTGCCCTTCTGCAAAACATCGAAAAACTAGTCACACCTGCACAGAATGCAACAAGTTTATTTGCTCTGAACATATAGCTTCTTATTGCAACGAATGCTAAAAGTCCTTGCAGAAAGATAAAGAAAATTACACTTTTTAATATATAATTAACACCCATGTGATGAATTTAGCAATTATTTTTTGTTTTGTTTTTTTTTTTTTAGATTTTAAGTTTAGGGCATTAGATTGAAGTTCTTTATATTTTTAAGTTCGTTTATTGTTTTTTTTTAATTAATAAATTAAAAAATTTAAAACAGTTTAAATATGGTTTTTTGTATAATTGCTTACATATACGTTTATCAAATTTTGAAAATTATGCAAAATACAATGTCAAAAAAACTAGGGTCATATTGACCCACCTGACTGTCGGTGTTTTTTTATCACCTGCCTGATGCCGGGTTAAACAATATCTGTCTTTAAACAATATAATTGCTTTATGTAGCTCAAAATTACTCTACAGCTAATAATAAATTTCTCAGTTTTCTTACCTTTTGATAAAATGTAAAGCCAGCAATTTGTTATTACATGAAAATGTCAAACATTTTGACAATAGGTGTATGTCCAATTGACGTTAATTTAATCAAATTAATTTAAAACAAGTACAGTATGTAGTATATCTAAACATACACGCATATTATTTGTATGTTGCAAGTGTATGTAATAAAGAATTTTTGAACGAAAAACAAAGCAATATCTAGCTTTATTGGTTGTTATTAAATTAGTTTTGTTTTTTCTATAAATTATTTTCAAGGATATTTGAAAATCCATTAAAAAGTCGTTAAAACCACAAGAAAAAATAACTTTTTAGATTTTAATATATGAAGGTTGGCAAACACTTTGAAACGTTTAAGCTAAGTAAGATTATTACGGTAACGGTTTTTAGCGTTAACGTTATTTGTACTTATTTCATTAACGTTATTTTAGCGGCAAAGGCATTTTGGTTAGTTATTTCATACTATAATCTAGAAGCTGATGTTTTATTTTTGACCATTACATACATTTGCAGAAATGCAAAAAGATTTCTCCATTATTAAGAAACAGGTTATAAAAAAGACTGGCTGATATTTAAGATATATTATTTGTTATCTTAGCTTTATCTTTAAATTGTCATAAAAAGTTTTATGGCATTCGAAAACGGAAAACAACGACAACAGCAATAACAAAAATAAAACAACAAATTAAAAGAAACATAAAAACCAGCACATTTACTTACAAACAAAAAAAAAAAAAAACAAAAAAAAAAAAGCAGAAAAATTTAGAAATAATTTAATTTTTATTGAAATTTATTTAAATTTTCATTGTTTATTTTATGGCCATTAAATTCTAATAAGAGCAAATATAACACAAAGCAAAAAAAAAAAAAAAACATACATGACAACAGAAACAAATGCAAACCACAACAACAAAAACATATAAAAAAGGTATAAAAAATCCCTTAAGTTTTAAGATTTCCCAAAACAATTTATTTAACTTTTGTTTTTGTTTTTATTTTGTATTTTTGTTTTTTCCATACTTATGGTTTTCTTGTTGTTGTTGTACTTTATTGATATATTTATTATATTGCGGGTGAATGTTCGAGTACGTACGTATGTTTATTTTTTTGTGACTAAATACATTCATGTTTGTGGGTGGGTGGTTTTGTGTAAATTTACGAGTGTTTACTGCAGGAACCTGGCAGTTCTTATAGTGTCAATGAATGCCCTTTTAAAACTAAATTTTATGTTATTTGGCTAAGGGAAATAAAGATGTTTTATTAAAGCGGCATTTGATAGGTACGGATGCTTTGTAATGCATAAATAATTGATTAATAGATTGATTACTTAATACATCCCAGGCAATCTAGAGAAGAGACAATTGTGAATTCAGTGTCGCTAAGCAATTTAGAGTAAATTCTCTATATTTTACTCTAAGAATTAGTTTTTATACCCTCCACCACCACAAGTGGTGAATAATGGCATATAATAGTGTGTCTTTCCGTATATAATATTAAGAAATAGTCATCTAAGACCCAACAAAGTATACATTCATCCTTATGAAATTCAAAGTCGGTTAAGCTAACGTCCTATCTGTCTCTATAATAGCCTGTTCGCCGATCTCGAACGTTAACGTTCGCTTAGATAAGACTTAAGACATAAACTTGATTGTGGAATAAACAAACTTGATTGAGTAAAAAAATAGATACGATAAAAAGTTTGTGTCTTAAGTCTTATCTAAGCGAACGTTAACGTTCGAGATCGGCGAACAGGCTATAAATCATTGTAACATCTAAAATAGTTTGGCCCCTGCTTATTATGAAAAAATGTTGAACCTATTTATACCCTACACCACCATAGTAGGGAGGGTATATTGGATTTGTTCTGATGTTTGTAACGCCCAGAAATACTGGTCCAACACCCACCTTAAAGTACACCGATCGATTCAAAATCACTTTCTGTGTCGATTTAACGATGTCTGTCCGTCTGGTTGGCAGAAACAATACAATATGGAATATTTGCAGCCAATTTTCCAACCGAATAAATAATAATTATAATTTTGTTTTATTGTTATTTAAGTAAAAACAGAAAATAAACAATAATAACCAGATGCTATTGGAACCGGTTCTAATGGAACATATTGCTTAATAAAGTAATACCTGTTCACAAAATTATCCTGGGTATTAAGTAAATGTTGTTATTTTATCAGCATGTTACTTTCTTATAATAAAATCAGATTCAACAAAACAAAAATCGCACATTTTCATACTAAATGCTACAAAAAATCAAAAGTTCAAATTTGACATTAAATTTCTCATCAACTACTGAACTGATTTTAATGAAATTAAAACTGGAGAAAAATTCAAGATGTTTTTTCTTCACAAGAAAAAATAAAATAAAAAAAAATAAATTATCAAGAATAATTATTATTTTTATTTGAACTGTTACTTTTTAAATCATTGATATTACTTTTATTTCGGCTCGAGTTAATTAAATTTAATTTTTCATTAAATTATTTTTACTGAAGGTAGGAATTGTTAGATGAAAATTATTATTAAAATTTATTGATAATTTTTCTTGGTTTCGGATTCGAACCTGGGTTGTTGGTTGAATTTACATATGTTTCGAGAAACACCACTTTCTCTCATCAGAATTCTATAAGTTCTCACCCTCTGCACCACTGCGGCGCCCACTAGCCAACAGTCAAACATCAAACATCCTTTAACCAGTGGTTAACTGGTGGTTCGAAATTTGTTGTAATTATCATTTTTCATTTATTTTACATGTTGCCTCATTTTTCTTAAGTTTTTTCGTATTCATGCCGAGACTTCGTCTCGAAAACCTGAATACATTTTTATTATGTTTGTTGTCCACTTTCGTCGACATTTTGAAGAAAAATTGTGTTTAGAAACAGATAGTTGTATCATACAATCATCATACAATGTACAACATACAACGTCACTTGTGAATTGAACATACATATATACATATAAAGCAGTTATAATAAATATACGAACTTTGTAAATAAAGGTAAGAATTGGTAATTACATCAATTATAAATAATTAAAATTAGATACAATTTAAAAACATTTTAAATATATTATATTCTGCGTAAATTTGTCTATCAAACAATATATAAAATACTAATAAAAGTTGCACTAAAACTGAATAAGAAACAAGGAATAATTACATTTTGGTTCTAACAACAGTGTAGTTTTTGTAATTCTCATTACATTTAGATGTAGGGTATTTAAGATTTGGCACAACCGAGTATAGTACTCTAACTTTTTCCTTATCAGCAGAAATCTAACGGAGAGTTACTAAGTATTCTTTTGTAACACCCCATAATGTTTGCAATCTTTATAATATCAATTGATTTCCTCCTAAAACATGCACATGATATATTTAAGAGTGATGTAGCTTGATTGTTTAGCGTTGTATTTGCCCGGGTTCGATTCCCAGCCGGTGCCACTCAAACAACATCAGTTTCTGATAATTATTAGTTCTATCCACCGAAGTAAAATAATTAAATAAAGGCTATCAAATAAAGCTTTAACATTAATGCACCTACTCGCCACCAGAATCGCTGCAATTCTGCACTAAAAACAAACATAATGCGCAATTTCAGAGTTGTGATATAAAAAGGTTTCTTCTTTCACCACCTAAACTTCTGCAACTATCCCCTTTCCAAAAAAAGTAACGCAAGTATTTATAGGCACATTAATTGCCTGAGTGTTACTTCTCTTTAAAAAAAAAAAGTAACTGGTAAGTAAGTATCCCTAAGCTACCAGAACTGCTGGTTACCTATGTTTTAAATTTGTAAGTGTATTTTTGCACGCGTATAATTTTATACTGTGTATAATTTTGTAAAAAATTGTTATGAAACTTAAATAGTAAATTTATTTAATTTTTTTCTTTTTCTGTTTTGAAATTCTATTCTATCTGTTATTTAGGTTTCGTGAGGCAACTTGAAAAAAAAATTTTTATGTCATGGTGGTGAAAAAAGTTATAATTATTTAAAGCCACAATGACAATGATGCTTAACAAAATTTTGTATGTGGGAGGAATAGCGTGTTGCGAAAAAATATACTTTTTACAATTCCGTGATATTTTTAAGTGATATTTTGAATTTGACTTATACAAAAACAAACAAATATTTTTAAATTTTTTTTTGGGGTATAAAGAAAAACGCCCACAGTGAAAAACAATCACAAACACAAAAAAAAAAACAATAATAATAAGTTATATTTGTAATTCAGATTACTTAAAGGCTTTACACCTTTTAGTTGGTCATGATTTGTTAAAATAAACTTTAAACACAACGGCATTGCTAGGTTATCTAATTGAAATTTGTGATGCCAAGATTTTTAAAGACTTGACCCATCCACTAGAGTCTCGGCCTGCACACTATTTTCTTTGTAGTTTTTAGGAAATACTGTAATCAGACATTTACCTTTGAAGGAAGGAATGAATTCATTGGTCCATTCTGAAGACTAAATTTTCGATAATTCTTTACAGCATTAATACTGATATCTCGCCAATTCTTGAATCATAGCTGACGACAAACACTTTATAATATTGCAGAAGGTCGATGATGCAGGCACATATATGATGAGAAACACATTTCCCACAGAATGTTGATTTTCGTAATAAATTGAAGACATTGTTGAGGTGTAAGTCTTACCATAATAACTTGTGACACTATACTGAATAAAAATAAAATGACAACAGTCATGCATGATTAGTGTTTCATAACTATAAGTACACTGAAATTAAACTAACTTAAAATACCAATATTCAGAAATATTTAGACTTTATTAATGATTTAGGTCTGATTTTTTGAAGCAACTTAAAAATTCGATCAGGCACTCTCTTCACCAGATTTGTTTTAGATGATATATGCTTTCATAGTGTCGCGTTTTAGCATAAATTCAACGTGTTTATATTTTCCAAATGTTCTTAATAGGGTTCTGATTTGGAGAACATGCAGGCCATTCAAGTACACTAGGATTTTTCTAAAACAAGCATCCCTTTTTGTAACGACTTACAGGTGCGTTGTCTTGTTGAAAAATAAATTGTTTTCCATTACTATTTTTTAAAAATGTCACCTCTTTCTCATCTAGTAATTCTGTGTAATCTAAAGAATTCATTTTGGTGCTTGGAAACACCAAATCAAGCAAAAGAATCGTCTCCTAAATTTCTTTTTGACAAATATTGTATTTCCTTTCGTAGATATCGACAATAGCTGTTGAAACCATTTGGACCATCAAGATTGAATGTTTTTTTTTATGTGGTGCAGAGGGTTAGAACGCAAAGAATTCTGATGAGAGAAAGTGGTGTTTCTCGAAACATATGTAAATTCAACCAACAACCCAGGTTCGAATCCTAAGCCAAGAAAAATTATCAATAAATTTTAATAATAATTTTGATGTAACAATTCCTACCTTCAGTAAAAATAATTTAATGAAAATTAAATTTAATGAACTCGAGCCGAAAGAAAAGAAATATCAAAGAATTAAAATTAACAGTTCAAATAAAAATAATAATAGTTGTTTTAAAAAAAAATTACCTTAAACAAATCCATGTGTAAATAGCGCAACTATTAACAAAGATTTTCGGTTTACTTGTTTCCAGTTAGTTTATAAATTTATTTTAGTGAATTCAAGACTGGCAGCTATGTGCCGGAGTAATAGCCTTGGTAGAGACAACAGCTTTTGTCGAGTAAAGTTATTAATTTTTTCAATTTTATTTTTACCATGTGACCGGTTTATTTTTTTGAGCAATTGCTTGCAAACTTAATAAACTGAAATTTTAGCATTCTTTAAAATGAGATAATAAGAACAAATAACAGTTTTTGTTGACTTTTGTTTTTTTAGTGTTCTTGTTTATTTATCATAAAATGTAATTATAGTTATGAAAAACTAACACAATATTAATGCATAGCTTTTAGCTTAAATTAATGAAGTGGTCTCAAAAATTTTGGATAAAAAAGATTATTAACCTTACTCTTAACAAATTTTATACGTTTTAAAAGTTATAGTAGTGCAACACATTGGCCCATAATCATAGTCATAGAAAAATCATACTTTAAGTAAAAGTAGACTTTTAAACAACAAAAACATATAAATTTTGTTCTGAATTTAAAACAAAAGCAGGCTTTTGCTTAAAGTATGCTTTTTCTATGACAATGATTATGGGCCATTGTGTTTTAATGTCATGCCCTGGAAATGTTAATCGTGTAATTGAGGATGTTGGGGAACAAGAAATATTAGATACTAGCTAAACCCGGTGTGCTTTGCTACCCCCCCCCCCTCGTCATAAAATAAAATAAAACGTATTTATATATTTACAAACATTTATTTATTTAATTTTAATGTATTTATTGAAATACTTTAGGCGAGGCCATGCCCCTTTGTCCACTTACATAGTCAAGAATTTATTATTTCGTAAGAATATTCTATTGTTAAAATTTAATGACGATCGGTCCAGTAGTTAAGACTATATTACGATTTTCAATTTTCCTAAAATTTGGCGTGAAAAGAGGCGTGGCTTAAGAAATCTTTATTTTTACCTCGCCTGGAGTATATAATGTGTATACAATTTGAAGTAAATCTGTTAAAAACTATATGGGAGCAATTACATAATTTTTAAAAAGTGGGCGTAAAAATGGGCGTGGTCAAAAAAAGTACCCTATTAATCATACCAGAGTCCCAGTTAAATGCTGTGAAAATTTCAAAATATCGGTCCAGAGGTTTGGTCTCGAATTACAATATTTTAAAAAAGTGGGCGTAAAAGTGGGCGTGGTAAAAAAAACTACCCTATTATTCCTTCCAGAGTCACAGTAACATGCTGTGAAAATTTCATCAAAATCGGCTTAGCAGTTTTGGAGTCTATACGTTACATACATACATACATACATACATACATACATTCAATTTTATATATATAGATATGTGCTCTTAATTAATGATGATTTGTAAGAAATGGAAATTTAGTTCTAAAACAAACCTAGTTTATCTGGTCACAGATCATGCAAAAACTTTATCAAGCAAAAGTGTTTTCATTTGTTTAACAAATTTTTTTTAGTTTTATATTTAGCAATAAAAAATGGGTTTCTTTTTTTATAAATTTTGAATATTTGTGGACATGATTTTCTCAACTTATAGTTTATTTAAAAGATGATTTTAATTGACTATACTCGTACTTGCAGTTTCATAATGAGTCTACCTAATTTATTAACTTTCTTTAAATATTCAAATAAACAAGCAAGAAAAGATGGGCTATGATAAAAAATGTACATATATTAAAAAACACTTAAACAATAAGGAAAATTTATGCAAAAGGACTTCTACAAATACAAACTTTATTTATTTAAATTTAGGCAAACCATTAAAAATACAATTTTCTTTGTTTTATTGCCATCTAATTTATGCAAATGCAAAACAAACTGATCAACTTTTTACCTTTTGAAAACGGTGGTTTATTAAAAAAAGAAAACAGTTGTCTTTTAATTGCAAAATAGAAGTCTCAAGTAGTTTAAAGAAAATATAACGAGTCTTTATTTATTCAAATGTACACTAAAATAACTGGAATAAACACTCTTAAATTACTGTTTAAATAACACATTGAAATTACAGTTTGGAAACGCTTTGATGTTCACTCAACGATGACTCACACAATAAACTAACTTTTGAGTGTCATTGTCGACTTTAGTTATACAATAGTGCCATTTTCTAGTAATTTTTGGCGGCATCTAGAGAATACAAACAAAAGTTCCTTGCTATGGCCGTTACTGCGTGTTAACAACAGCGTTTTACCAACAATGTTTGTAAATAGAAACTACTACTGCTAATGCAAATGTTGATAAACATGTTTTATGTTGATACCAGCTTTTAAATTTACATTGAAATACAATGCCGTAACAATATTTTGTTTCTTTTTATACCCTACACCACCATAGTGGAGAGGGTATGTCGGATTTGTGCTTATGTTTGTAACGCTCATAAATATTGGTCCAACATTAGAGTGGGGCGATTTGTATGGAAGGAACAAATCTTAATGGGCGAATCGCGTTTCTGATTCTTGGGATTGTACTGAGCAAAAAAGTTCACTAATATGTCTACGAAAAATTTCACTAAAAATTTGCACTTTCACAAGGCCAAAACCGCCTGAAGGAGCATTCCAATGCTTTTGCGAAATACTAGAAAGTTCTTAGCTATTGTCTTCGCTACAATTTTTGTCATAGTATTGGATCGAAAATCTCAATGGTTTGGCTGTTATAGGCCAAAATATCAAAAAAAAAAAAAACGTGACAAAAAGTGGTAAATTTTCTACATTTTTGACTTTTTGGCAATGAAAACGAAGTTTTTTCTAAATAATATGTTGAAAAAAATTGTAGCCCTAGACAACAGGTACAACTTTACCTTTGAAAATAAGTCAAAATTTCAAATAGTTTACGAAATATGAGCCCAAGAAAATTTGCAAATTTTCAAAAAAAAAAAAAAAAATAAAGTCTGAGAAAAAATTTCAAGTCAAAATCGGAGGGTCGGATGGTCTAGTGGACTTTTTTTGCTCAATACAATACCAAGAATCAGAAACGCGATTCGCCCATCAAGATGTTCAAATCGCCCCACCCTATCCACCATCTATCTAAAAGTATACCGATCGACTCAGAATCACTACAGAATCACTGAGACTATTTAACGATGTCCTTCCGTCTTGCTGGCAGAGTACAGGTCGCTGTTTTGAAGATATTTCGATAAACTTTGGTTTTTCGGCCCAAAATACGGATGGGATTGAAACTGGTGGAAATCGGTCCATTATTTCATTTGGTACCATACAAATGTCCTCCCGAAATAGGGGTTTAATGATCGTATATGTTTGAATTATGCAAGTATCCAAACAAATTTTACCACAAATGAGTGGGAAATGAAACAAAATCATATCTACAAATTTTGTGCAGATCGGTCTATAATTGACCCATATGAGTCTCACTTCCGAAAATGACTTTATAAGTCTTTTAAAAAAGTCGGTGTACAAATAATATTAAATACAAATATATTTCATACTAGCTGGCCCGACGAACGTTGTTTAGCCTTCAAATTTTATTTTTATTTTATCCCTTAATAAAAATAAATCAAAAGTACCAATTTTACCCGTTTTACCCCTTACAGAGTACCCTATTTTTTAATCTGGGCCATATGCTATCCGTCTACTTAATTACATCCAAATCCGTTAAGCGGTTTTAGCGTGATTGCGTCACAAATTAACAAACTCACAAACATATTAACTTTGACATTTGTAAAATTATTACTTCCTCGTGGTCATATTTTTGAAAAATACATGCCTTTGTGTCCTTCGAGACTCAGAACTATCTATGTTTTAAATTTGACTAGAATTAGGCAGATAGTTTCAGAGAGGAAAAAATTGCCCTTTACCCCCCTAGTGGTCCTATTTTTGAAAAAATATATAACCTTTGTGTCCTTCTAAACTCAGATCTATCTATGTTTTAAAATGTATTAAATTTTAATACCGTTATCAGGAGCAGAAATAATGGATTTTTAATTTGTGGTTTGTATAGGAGGTACCACGCCCCTTTGCCCAATTGGACCGAATTGTAAATCTAAACCATCCGGGGTGCCACCCAAACGCATTCAAAAAAATTTATGCAAATCGGTCTAGCCGTTTAGGAGGAGTTCAGTCACACGTACAGTAGAATTATGTATATAAAGATATATTTGAAAAAATCAGTACAATTTTATGATGATCGGTCCATAATTAGTGTTAGCTTCCAAATAAGACCCACTTTCGAAAATTACTTTAAATAGAATAACACTGGTATCCAAATAAAATTCAACACAAATAAGTTTCATATATGTATACAGAAATAATGACACTTAATTTTATAATGGTAGGTCCATAATTAGTCGAAACTCCTGTATAAGAATCTCTTCGTGATTCACTTTAACCTCCATAAATCGTTTAAAAGTATTTAAAAGTTTAACATAAATAATGTTTATATTCACAGAAGTCATGCCACTGCCATATAGCGCCCATATCTGAAAAACTGTTTCATACATATACTGGTTGTAGGATATTATATGGTCGGGCTTGACCGATTACACTTTCTTACTTGTTCTTTGTTTTTGCATACAGCATAACACTATAACTATTAATTTAAATTGTTCATAAGAAAACACATTTAAACTAAACTGTCTTTAATAAAATCAAATCCAAAGAAATGTGAAAAATACATATACATATATGCAGACACACATACATAAGAAAACATGAGAAGACCATTAAATGGTATGTAATTTTGGCAAGAACTCCAAATGTTTTTGTACAAACTGCTATAGTTTGCAATTGACACTTGGAAAACTATACAATTTAACATTTATATGTTGAAACGAAAAAAGTAAAGAACTAAATGCTACGATAGCAGTTTTTATACTTTTTGTTGACTTTAGAAATCGTTCTGAATACATAAACTGAAAAAGAGTGCTTGTAAGTGCTTGCAAGTGCTAAAAAAGTCAAACAACATTATCCAGCGATTTGCAAGGAAAAAACTGTGGCTACCCAAAATGTATTTAGATATTCAACTGTATAAAAGCATGATTACACACTGCGTTCCATAACTTCAAACACATAAAATTTATCTCAAGTTTGTAAGTTAAATAACAAGTAAATTAGTTTAATCTAAATGTATGTATGTGAAATGAATAAAAAAACAAATATTATTATAACCCTTCGTCTTACACATGAGTCTGGCCAGACCTTTTTCAATTTGAAATGTTATTGTAATATATTTTACACTTAGTTAGAGACTTGAAATTTCAGGCACCCTTCTACAATTTAGTTCGCTATAAATATTTAAAAAATAAATCCTGGAAACACATGGGTCTGGTCATTTTTTTACCATCTCTGCTTTATGTCTGTGTTGATGATAATAAAGGTTGTGATTCCCTTTTTTAAAATATGAATATTTATTCATAATTTATTTAGAAATTATAATACATTTATATATTATTTACATTTAATTAAATTTTAAGTACATGAGAAACTGAATGGGTCTGTCTCATGCTTTACGAATGTGAAAATCAAAACATGTGTAAGACGGAGGGTTAACAAAAAAAATCATTACTTTCTATTTGTCCTCTTAAAACTGTATAACGAAATTTATTAGTGTTTCATAGCTAAAAATACCCTGAAGTTTAATTAACATCAAAAAAGAATATTTATTTTTATACGTTTTAAAAAACTGTTTGTATCTTTACAACAAATAGCAAACATCTAGTGTAATTATAGTTATGACACACAGTACATACAATGTATATAAAGGAATTGTAGGCAAAATTCACAGTTTCCTCTTGTGAAATAACAACAGAAATGTCCTTATTACATTTATAACAATCTACTGATAGTGTGTTAAACTGCAACTAAATACATAACCGAATGA
The DNA here is from genome assembly GCA_916048285.2 of Bellardia pandia. Lineage (NCBI taxonomy): Eukaryota > Metazoa > Arthropoda > Insecta > Diptera > Calliphoridae > Bellardia > Bellardia pandia. The sequence continues at coordinate 31,320,564 of OU696531.1, forward strand.
GAGAGTGTATAGATATTATTTAGCTAACAATATACTCATACACAATAAAGGATTATATTGTAAACCCACAAATGCAAAGTGTTAAAACAAATAATAAGAACTTTTTTTTCATAAAATTTAGACAAACAAAAACAGATTTAGAGTAAGCTTATGAGTATCGTTTCACCGTTCGTTTTGCTGTTCTTATTATTTTTTTCAACACTGTATGTAGGTAAGTAAATATGCATGGTAGTCTTTGGAGCAGCACACTTTACGCCGCAATCGTTTAAGATCGAGTGCATATGATAAATACATAGTCAACAGTAGAATGCAAATTTGCCATCAAGAAATTTGTAAATTACACTTGGATTATGGCTAAGCTACAAGTTCAAGTAAAAAAATTGCATATTTAAATATAATTTCCTGATATAAGATAGAAGCGTTTGAAGATGAGTTGAAAATGACAGACAAAACTTTGTTGTAATGTGTAATAACTGATTTTTTTATTCTTTAAAAAACTTTGATATTTGAACTGATTTTCAATTTCTGTTAAAAATAATAATACACATTTATTAGTAAAGTGTTTTTCAATCAGAACTTTGATTTGCATCTGGGGAATTTTTGAAAACCATAAAAGTTTTAATATTTTGACTTGTTGACACATCAGTACAAGCTTTGACAATTGTTGCAATGAATTCAATTTAACATCGCATTAAAATATTAAAAATTAATTTAAGTACAAGCTGCTGGTTGTTCGGGGAAAAAAACTATTTTTTCAAGTTTCATTTGTCTGGATAGGCCAAGAAGTTAATTTTCAAATATTAAAAATTCTTTTAAGAATTACTCGCTTTTTTCTGGAAAATAAAAATTCATTTGAGAAAATAATTTGACGCATTTTGGGTTTTTAAAAATCCAAGAGAAGAACCAGAATGTGGACTGGAGACATGAATGGGTCAGTCAGTCGTTTAGAAATATGTATACAAAAACAAGCAAAATGGTCATATATGGAGTTAAGAGATGCCATTTCATCTAGAAATATTCAATGGTTGGTGTGGATTAAGAGGCAGTAGCATCATGGGATTTTTTTTTGCCCTAAAAGTAAGAGCTGGTCTTGGCTGACATGTGGTTTCAACAAGACTGTTCCACATGCCACACAGCACGCAAAGCAATGGTCCAATTGAGAGGCGAGTTCCGTGAACGATTTATTTTACGTTTTGAGCCAGTCAATTGGCCGCCTAGATCGTGTGATTTAACGCCTTTAGACAATTTTTTGCGGAGCTATGCTAAGACTCTTATCTATAGGGACATGCCCGCAGCGGTGGACGTACTGGAAGCTAATATTATAGAATTTATTCGTGAGCCACTGGCCAATATGTTAGAGAGAGCATGTCAAAAGTTGGCCCCAGTGTAATAACCATTTGAACCATCTTTAACCCTCCGTCTTACACATGTTTTGATTTTCATATTCATAACGTATAAGTCCAGCCAGATCCACTTAGCTTTTCATGTGCTTAATTCGAAAAAAAACAATTTTTATAATTAAATATTTATATAAATTATAAATAAATATTCATGTATTAAATGGGGAATCACAATTTTCATTATCATCAATACAAACACAAACATAAAGCTGATGTTGTGAGAAGTCTAACAAGAATTTCCCAACTAGAACATTAAAAATGATGTTCGGTATCAGGAAATGATAACCAGTTTTTTCTTGCCTAGAATTGAAGAAATGAATGTGGAGGGCATGTGGTTTCAACAAGACGGCGCCACATGTCATACAGCCAAAGAAACAATTCAATTGCTGCATCAGTCATTTCCCGGTCGTGTTATTTCGCCGACGACGACTCAAGCCTTCAAAGAGGAAATTGGACGCTGCATTAATGAAATTCTGCAGCATTTATGCAAAAATGTCATTGAAAATTTTATTAAAAGATCGCGTGTGTGCCAGCAAAACCGCAGCGACCATCTGCACGATATATTCTTCCATACATAACCTCATTCTGTCTACTTTACGATATAATAAAGTTTCATGATTTGTTTTTTAAATATCTGTGTTTTATTTAAAATTTAAAAATTGCGTTCTAGTTGGGACACCCTTTATAAATAAATAATAAGAGATTGAACAAAAAATAATTAAAAACAGCAAGAAAAATAAAAAAACATTTACAATACAAAATATATATGGGTCTGACTAGACCCATGTATATAAGTGCCTTTCTGTTCCTGAAATTTCAAGTCTCTAACTAAGTGTTAAATTCAAATTGAAAAAAGTCTGGCCAGACTCATATGTAAGACGAAGAATTAAACATTGATTGATCGACTTAAATGATCATTTCGTACACTTCTAAAAAGATATAAATTTTTTATAAAAAAAAAATTTAAATTATAAAACATTTTATATTTTCTATTGAATATGTGTATTTAATGCATCTCTGCTTAACTCTTTATTTAGTTCCCTGTTTTTTGCATTTAGAAACTCTTGGTACATGGTTAGTTATGTACACATTTTTTTACACGTTTATTTGATAATGCTTTGTATCTGGTTACACAATTAACACATATCAGCTTTACACTAAGTTGATGATTAAAAGAATATTGCACAAAGGGAAAGTACAATTTCACTTTAGTTATTTTATATTGTGTGCATAACTATATGGCATTTTATAATTGTCTGCAATTATGCTTTTAATCACAATTTTTATTACTTTTTTTTTTAATTGGTCCCTTCTGCTGTAAGTTTATTGAAGTTAGTGTAAGTTGGTCAAGATGTTTGAGAGCAGGCAAAAATTAAATACAAATTTATTAATTTTTCAATTTAAAGCTATAATTAACTAATATGATTTATTTTGAAACTCCTATAAAATAAAACCATATTTATACATATCGCAGCCTAAATACAAAAGGGGCACAACTCAAAATTTTCCAAAACTGACTTTTTTCCAAAAAGCAAACATATCTTTCACATCTCTATCTTCTTTAACCCATTTTGAGCCGCTGTTCGACTAGTCGAACAGCAAAATTCTCTTTTTTCACCTCCATTTTTTATGTGTTTAAGTGTTCCCGACACACAAAAAAGTGATACCATATTATATGAAATTTAATTATCTTTCAGAAAAAGTATATAACAATTATCCCCACTAGTCGAACAGTGGCCGTAGGCCACAACTTCATTATTGTATTTCGTCGTTGAGCATTTTATGCAGAAAAAATAAACTTATACATATATATATAAACTCGTTTGTTTTACTAAGCAGAGTTTATTACAATAATAAAGCTAGTGAAAGTAATTTTGTTGGCAAATATTTGTAATTGTTTTTTAATAATTTATCAGTTCATAATGGATAAGTGTTTGAATTCAAATCGTATGGGTGCTTAGACAATTCGCCGGCGTAAAGCACCTTGTGTGCAGGAAATTATGATGAGTTGGCGATGAGTGACATTGATGATGAGTTAGAGACTATTGCAGCAATTCCACCTGAGATGTTTGATGGAATTACTGATGAGGAAGATATTGACGACCAATTGTTGACGGGCGAGGAACCTCTGGCAAAGGATATAGCCGGAACATTCGAGATTGAAACTATTAAAGACCGCAAAGGTTTGTCTGCCTTTGCAGATGAAGCACCTGCAACCAAAGATAATGTTTGAAAGTCAAGTCGCAATGCTTTTGCTGTTTACAATGATGAGCAACTTTCAACATCGGCTGAAAGTGGTCATATACAAAAAAAAAAAAAAAAACATATTATGGAAAACACTTGGTGCAGAAAGACGAGCTATATTTGGGGAAAACAGTGATCGAGATAAATACGGTGAATTAGACGTTGTTGGACCGTTGCCAAAGTACAAACTGCCTTCGGCGTTAAAGTTCGTTCACTTTTTGATGTTATAAACAAAAAATTTATGCAGTTCGGTGTCTTTGAAGAGCATTTGTCAATCGACGAACAAATGTTACCATATTTTGGACGTCACAGCTGTAAGATGTACTTGAAAAACAAGCCAATAAAATTTGGCTACAAGGCTTGGTGCATGGCTACTGCTACTGGATATGTCTTCAACATGATGCCGTACGGTGGAGTTAGTGACAAATATGATAAAAATATAGTCCTGGGCGCTTCTGTGGTCATGGATATGGCTTGTAAATTGAAACATCCTTCCCGTTATCAACTTTATTTCGATAACTTCTTTACTTCTCATTATTTGATGTGGCTAGTAGATTAGATCAACTATCAATCAAATCTAATCAAAAATAATCAAGAAATTTAATCAATTATTTTTTGGATTAGTTTTGATTAGATTTGATTAAAAATGCTAATCGTCACTAATTGTTATTAGACTTTTGATTATTTATAATCTAATCAATTAGTAATTTGAAATTTTTATCAAAATTCAATTCTAATGATTAGATTATTTTATTTCTCTAATCGTAATGATTTCTAATTCTAATCGAAATTCCCCAGCTATGCTTGTTACTAACGCCTAAAGAGAACAACGACGAAGATATTGCGAAGGATGACATTAATAAAGATACATCATTTAAGATTCGCCCGCACCCTCGTGTATCAGCTCATCACCAAATCATAACACAACCTAAAAAACATGCCAGGCGTTGCAATGTTTGTCATAAGCCTACACAGAGAATGTGCTCTAAGTGCCAAGTCCATTTGCACGAAAATAAGTGTTTTGCTGCTTACCATAAATGGGAGCAAGAGTAATGAAAATTAAAAAAAGTACATTTAATTACATTATATATAATAAATATTTAAAAAAATAAACATTACAATCGTGTTTTTGTTCCACATATGATTTTTTTTGCCGATATCTGAAAATTATTTTTGTATGGTAGTATAAATTTTTTTTTTCGCCTACGGCCGTTGTTCGACTAGTCGAACAGTCGTTTCTGGGGAAACGGTGGGAGATACAAAATTTCTGATAACGGTTTTGTATGGTAATTGGGGCCTAATTAGATCAAAAAACTACTTTTTAGTTTACAATTCGAACATTTTTGCATTCCGGCTCAAAATGGGTTAACTGGAAAAATACAGTTAATTTTACAGTTTAGTTTTATATTACGTGTATAGAATTTCTTTCCTCTCTCCTGATAGCCGATAGCCATTGATGCAAGTGCTTTTAGCTTTAGATTTATTGTAATTTTAATTATAATAATTTTTTTAATAAATAAATAATAAATAAATTTTTTCTCTCCTGAAAATTTTAGTATTTTGAGTTGTGAACCTTTTGTATTTAGGCTGCGATATTACACAATTGATAAAAGTCTCTGGCAAAATATTTACACAACTTCCAGAAATATGAACAAGTGATTGAAACTAAGTTAACTGCTATTCGTAATCGTAGCGTATTTATAAGTTTTTCTTAAACAACATACTACCCTATTTAATATGTTCCTATGTATGTATATATTACACATGTATCTGTGTTTCATCCATCTTGTCATTTCTCTTTCTTTTATGTTTTATTTTTCCTTTTTTTGTTTAATTAGTTTTTTTTTCTGTTTTTTAAATATGTATGAATCTGTGTTCTTCTTTGAGTTATAATTAATAAAAAAAAGATTTACATTTGTGTTAGTTTTTGTGTTTGAATGCGTGACTGATTTTTTAGCTTTGAATCTATGGCGTTTCTTTATTAAGTGGCGCTTGACAATAAATTATATGTTTTTTTTTAAATTATCAATTTGTTGTGCTCTTTGCTTTCATACAAAGGATTTTAATTAATGTTGCACATAAAAGTCATTAATGGAGCTAAGTGTCCTTTATTTATATCAAAGATATAAGATGAAAATAATTTTATATATAAACAAGTTTTGTGTAAGTTAAAATGTGTAATAAATAATGATATAATTATTTAAAAATAGAAAAATTACAAAAAAAGCTTAATTTAGAAAACTAGTTACGGTGTTATTGCTATAAAAAGTTTAAATTCGCAAGACATTGATAGCAATGCTGAAAAGTGTGATCGAAAATCACAATTTTCACATGGATAAACAACCACCAGCTTGGTCGCGGCCAACATTTAAATGAAATTATTTTAAAAAAGTACGTGTCAAAGATTATTCTTAAAAAAAGATTTGCATGAATAACCCTTTATGACATGATACACTAAAATACAAATACGCATTGTAAAAATATTATGTTTACTTCACTTAGGGCACTGTTACACGTTCAATAAATATCGTGATATATGGATCGCGATCCATTTTAAAGTATTGATGAATCACGAGCGTATGCTACATGTTCAATATGTATCGCGCCAGTATTTATGTTATTTTTGTGCTGTGCGGGTCGTTTATCAATGTCACGACGTATCATGATTTAATATCATGAAAATGCTACACGTTCAATATTTATCACGAGATCCACGATCCGCGAAGTGGATTTCATATTTTAGGATTTCATATTTTCGCGATCCATCAATGATATATCTAGTATCACGATATTTATTGAACGCGTAGCAGTGCCCTTAGAGTTTCTTCAATATTTCTGAACTAGAATTGGAATTCATTACAAATAATATCGAATGAAATGACTAACACATCATTCTGCATAAAAGTGTTAATGGTAATGGCTTTTCAATAAGAAAAATAACATGAACGAATTTTTACATTTTACTTGTTTACAGCAGTGTTGTTTAAAAATAAAAATTTATTGAACAGAAACAGAAATAAAGAAAGAGTTTTTGCCAGATATAAATTACTCAAAAAAAAATTTCAGGGACCGTAAACAACAATTATCAATATCAAAAAATAATTCTAGAGCTGAGAAAAAAAATACAAAAAAAAGGTCCATCTAAAACAGTTTTTTTTTATTTTTCGGGTTCAATTATAATTGAATGCTTCGTCCAATAAGAAGCAACAACAATGCTTAAAAAATTCTCAAAAAAATTGAGCGTTTTACTTTTTCTATAGAATCAAAAAAGGGAATTAATTCCACTTTCGAACGGCATTAAATTCTGTGACGTGGCTGATTAATGCACAATTTCACCCAAATTTTGGATAAAAAAATATCATTAAACATAGTCTTAAACAATTTTTTACTCTTTTTGTACATATACATATGTATATTTTGTAAACTTAAGTTTCATAAAATTTTCATACAATTTTCAATTAAGAAATACATTGCAACAGTAATATTTCCAGTGAATTTCAAGTTTAGCATCATGATTTAAGAGCTTTTTGGTTTGCAAAAGTATATCTCATATTAGCTATTAATAATTACAAAGTAAATTTTTAGATGAATTAATTTGATAAAATATAAAAGTATATAAGAGTGGCGCAGAAAAACATGAAAATAATGTAATAACTAATATGGTAAACATATACAAATTTTGAAATAAATCTCAGTCCAAATTTTTTTTAATTGATGATTTTTACACAGTTTTTCCACAAGAAAAGTGCACAACTGTTATAGCCTGTAACTCTGCTAGTGCTTCAAGTGGCTGCGAAAGTGTTTAGTTTTCAGAAAGCTTATGCCCTGATCTATGTTTCTTACATACATTGTTGTGCAATCCGTAAAGTAATTTAAAAATTAACCATAATAAAGTTTCTTATATTTTTAATGCATGTGGGCGTATGATTAATATTTAAATGTCTTTGAATAAAATAACTAGTATACGGTTATACAAATTTACAATATTTATTTATTAACAGTCTAATTCATACAAACTTATCAAGGGTTTATAATAAGCCTGTTATAAACCTTTGACAAGTTTTATGAATAAGGCGGTAAAGATTTAGATAATCTATATATATAAAATTCAATGTATGTATGTATGTATGTATGTAACGTATGGACTCCAAAACGGCTGAGCCGATTTTGATGAAATTTTCACAGCATGTTACTGTGACTCTGGAAGGAATAATAGGCTATATGAAGTTTTGATTGTACAAACGCCCATATAACCCAAAAATTTAAATCGCCATATTTTGGTCATTTTTTGATCTACGTCAATGATATGTGATACATATGGAATTGGCATAATCAGGAATACGTACCAGGAGAAAAGTGGGTGAGCCCACGCCCCTTTTTAGGAAAATTAAAAATCGTAATATAGTATTAACTACTGGACCGATCGTCAATAAATTTTCACAATAGGATATTCTTACGAAATAATAAATTCTTGACTATGTAAGTGGACAAAGGGGCATGGCCTCGCCCACTGTAATGCATCGCTCATATGACGCGTTTCAGTATCCTATTATTCTTCCATATAGAGAAGATGGATATCACTTTTAAATGCGTCAAATCAATCAAGCAACCTGTAAGGCCGTTAATTATCCTGTTGAGTACTTAAATTCACTCGATGTGCCAGGCTTTCCACCACATGTGCTACAACTTAAAATTGGAGTGCGTAATATCGATCACCACGGCTTTGCAATGGCACTCGACTTGCAGTAAAAAAACTGAGAAATAATTTAGTAGAAGCAACCATTATAACAGGAAAATATAAAGGTACAGATGTACTTTTGCTACGCATTCCAATGTTACCAACAGATTTACGATGTGTGTTAACAAATCTCAAGGTTAATATCCCGTGTATATGTATATGCTCCTGATGGGCAAACTAAACCTAAAGCATTGCAATAAACACATTAAAATTAAATAAATAAATGTTTGTAAATATAGAAATACGTTTATATATATTTTATAACGAGGGGGTTTAGCTAGTACTAAATATAATTATTTTAGCTATATCAACTAGGCCTTAAGCTATACAATACATTTTATAAAAGACATTTATGCTAAAAAAATATTTACAAGTGTTATGTTTTATTATATAAATTAATAATCTTCAAATAAATTATGTTTTTGTTAATGGAATGATCAGAGCGAACAGATAAAGACAAAAGTGGATTTATATCAGAAAATATTTGGTTTGGAACTTAAGCAAATTTGGCGCAGTCATCCATATAATGTGTGTGTCACGTTTAAAGGGTTATCATCATAGCAATCACAATTAAGAGAGTCTTTGCCTGCTATGATGTGGTTGTGAGTAATCTTAGTGTGACCCAGTCTAAGTCTAAGGAAAATGATTAAATCTCTCCGTTTGATACTATTATTATTATTATTATTATTATTATTATTATTATTAGATAACCAGGTGGAAATTATATTTTTAATATTTTCTTTTAGTTAGGCTTAAGTTCATTAAATTTAATTTTCATTAAATTATTTTTACTGAAGAAGGAATTGTTTTACAACTTGAAAATATTTTATTTTTGATAATTTTGCTTTTCGTTTTAATAGATTTATATAAATAGTTCGAATCAAACCATATATTGGAGTTTTGATTATTAATTTGCTCTTTTATGAATTTTCTGAATTGTCTAAAAAATTCCTATTTATTTTCATGAAAAATGGGGATTTGTGAGCCAGTTTGGAAGCATTGTCGTTGAATTCATTACCTGGGATCATAGCGTGTCCAGTCCTGCAAGTAATGATTACCTTTGGAAAATATTGTATAAGAAAGTTTCTGATGTGGACTGCGTAAGAATTGTTGTTGTTAACATTAGTAATGTCGTGGATTGCTGATAGTGAATCGGTGCATATAGCAAAATTGCCAGATTTTTTATATATTGCTATTATTTCAGCCGTAAAAAAAGAACTTAAGCTAGATAGTAACAAAGTGAAAATTATTTTTTACTCTGATGTGCGGTCACAAAGAAACAGATTCTCCAGATTTTTAACCATATGTAAAAATGAGTGTTCTGTCGTGTTCATGTTCCATGATTTCTTAAAAAAAGCGGTATTGGACTTGACTAGTTTCTGATTTTCTATAAGATGAGAGAGACGAGTCAATAGATTCCGATTTTAGATTCCATTAAGGATGAGATAATGTTTTATGTTTAGGAATTTTTGCTGAAAAGTGAAATTCTGAGGAGGAAAATCCTATTATTTTATATAAAGCAGATTCAATTTCATATTTTCTTTAAATTTTTTCGTAATTTTCCATAATTTTTCTCAATGGTGTGTCATGATATGTAATGATTGACTTGATGCCTTTTCTTAATTCTAGTTAGTATAAAGTATTAAGGTTTGAAGTATTAGTTTTAAAATGTTACTGTGTTAATAAACGTGTTAATTTTTTTAAAGTGATTGTAGGAGAGTTACCATACAATACTAATCCATGTCTAATATTAGATATTATTAAAGCTTTTATTACTTTTAAGAACGAAATTGTGTTGGGCTTATATTTTGAATACGATAAACCTTTAATAATGTTAATTCGGTTTTCTATGGCTTTAGTTAAGTCCTGAATGTGATAATTCCATCTTAGAGTTCTAATAAAATTAAGTTATAAGTTGAATATTCTTCGTAATCATATTGCAATTACAATCATGTTTTCTACATATGTGCATAAACTTACACTTTGTTCTTGACAATACAGCACCCGATTCGTCACACCACTTTATGATATCGTCAATTATATTTATTACTAATATAAATATTTGGATTTTTAACGTTCTTTGAATTTGTTATTACGTTGATATCATTACCATACTCAGAAAAGTTAATATCTTTGTATATATTTAGAAAGGTATGGCAAAGTTTGTTGTATGCTACAAGGATTTTACAATATATTTACATTAAGAATATAAAAAATATAAAAAGTGTTAGCACAATTGACACTAATCACCCTCATGCAGTTTCAGTGGATTTTGTTTTAAGTTTAGAAAGACATGTTTTGCTCTATAGTGTTCTAGTTTAAATTTTTTCACATTTTTTACTTGTATTGCTTAGATTGCTATGGATGCAATTTTTTGTACTTGAAAAAAATTCACCATACATGTTTTTTACTTTCAAAAGTTTCAATATTGTGTTGTTGCTAAAAACATTACAGTTTTTCTATATGTTGGATATTAAAATGAATTCATTTGGGACAGCAGTTAAACGGAATTTGTTAAACAAATAGAAAGTACTGTTGATGGGTAAATTAAACCAAAAACTCAACAACATACGTGTGTTCAAAAGAACAAAATTACTTTATAATTGCTTTAAAAAATAAACTAAAATATTGTTTAGAAAAAAAATATTTTTAAATTAAAAAATAAATTAAAAAATGTTTTCACATTCTGTGGCACATTTTGTAGAAATGTGTTTTTGAAATCAAATTGCACAGAGTTATATGTATATATATATGTATTTATTCTTTAAATTTCTACTTGCAACAAATTCGTACAAATCCTGCTAACAATCCCTAACTTATTCAATTTTAAACCACAACTTTCAGTGTCCAAAATATTTTCGTTAGTTGAGCTGTTGCTTAAAATGAAAAAAAGTTTTATAAATATTTTTAGGCAATTTTGTTGAGTTATAAAAAACTTGCAAATATACATTTATTTTATACCTTTTATGCCGCTGTGTGTACAATGCACACATTTTACTAAATTATTAAAAAGTTGTTTAGTTTTTTTTTTATTTCCGCCACAAAAATACTTGTGCCTCACAAAACGAAAAGTTTATAAATTTTAGTTGCACAAACTCCTTTGTTCAATTACTATTTATGTAGTTGTGTGCAAATTTTAGTTGAATTCAATTAAAACGAGTAGTAAATTTAAATTTTTTGGTAATAACTTTAGCTTTCATGAGGAATATTATGTATTTTGGGGAAAATGTGTTGTTTTCCTACACAACACAAAGGGCCAGAATAAAAATATTTTACATATTGTTGCGCAGTATTATATTTTATTTGAAATAAAATAAGCAAGTAAATTTTTTATAATTTAAAGAGTTTTTTTTTTGAAATTTTAAAGTTTTGATCAATTTTTTAAAATACATAAATTTTATAGAAAAAAATATGTGCAAATGAAGGTTTGTATTAGTTCATATTGTCATCAATTACTAAAAATATTATCAAAATCTTTAATAACAATTACAATTTTTATTAAACATGAAATCTTATTAAACTCGAGCCCAACTAAAATTATCAAAAATTTAAAATTAACAGTTGAACTAAAAATAATAATTGTTCTTAAAAATAGCTAGGGCACAAGCTATAATGTTTGCATTTGTACTTTAAGTGGTACACATGAGAAATGTCGACGAAAGTGAACAAAAAACATAATAAACAAATGTATTCAGGTTTACAAGAAGCAACAACATGTAAATAAATTGAAAAATGATAATTGCAGCATAATATCGAACCACCAGTACCACTGGTTAAAGATTGATGTTTGACAGAGGTTAAAACTCAAAGCATTCTGATGAAAGAATGTGGTGATTCTTGAAACATGTAAATTAAACCCAGGTTCGATCCCCAGTTCAGTCAAGAAAAATTATCAATAAAATTTTAATAAGATTTCATGTTGTAAAAACAATTCCTACCTTCAGTAAAAATAATAATTTAATGAAAATTAAATTTAATGAACTCGAGCCCAACTAGAATTATCAAAAATTCAGAATCTTTAATTTTATTTTCAGCATCTTAAAAATTTAGTTTTATTTGTTAATAGGAATGAAAAGTGCAAAAAACTGCATATGTATCTCCTTTCCTGCAATAGGCTGCCATTTGTAAATTCAACCAACAACCCAGGTTCGAATCCTAGTCAAGAAAAATTATCAAAAATAAAATTTTTTCCAGTTGTAAAACCATTCCTACTTCAGTAAAAATAATTTAATGAAAATTAAATTTAATGAACTCAAAGCCTAACTAAAGAAATATCAAAAATTAGGGCTATATGCTGTGTTTAAATTTAGATTCCTGTTCATGGTACGAGGACGGTTCGGAAACTTCTTAGCCTAGAACAGAAAGCGCGGTATAAACAGAAAAAGGTTAAGTGTTTTGGAAACTTCCATCTCTGATATGCTCACATGTTAAATTTCTTTTCGATCTGTCAACTCCTACGTAAAGAAACAGGTGTTCAAAAAAGACGCATCCGAGATTTTTTTATAATGGAAAAATTAGAAATTCGTGGTGTCATTAAATATTTAAGTAAAAAAGGTTTATCGGGACAAGAAATTCATAATGATATGGTGAATGTGTTAGGTGAAAGTGCTCCTTCATATGCAACAGTAAAAAATTGGGTTGCGTGGTCATACAAGCATTGAGGATGCACCATGTAGTGGACGTCCAAAAACAGCACCTACAACAGAAATTGTAACCAAAGTGCATGAAATGGTATTAAATGAATGACGAATAAATGTGCGTGAAATAGCTAATATCATGGGCATCTCAAATGATCGATTCCATTTAATTTTGCATGAAGAACTGCAGATGAAAAAGCTTTCTGCAAGATGGGTGCAAGATGTTAACAGTCAACCAAAAACGCATAAGAATGAAAATTTCTCAAGCTGTTTGGATTTTAAGCGTCGTTTAATAACTGTTGATGAGACATGAATCCATTGTACTCCAGAGACAAAAAAACAATTCTAGCAGTGAACTGAAGCTGGAGAATGTGCCCTAAAGAAAGTAAAAAACAATTCAATCGGCTGGTAAGGTCATATCAATTGTTTTTGGGACTTTAAAAGCATTTTATTAATTGACTATCTGCAAAAGGGTAAAACAATAAATTCAGAGTATTATTGCAAAATTTTTGATCTTGTAAATGTAAAAATTCGAGAAAAACGTCCTGGCTTATAACAAAAAAAAAATTTTTTTTTCATCAAGACAATGCACCAGCGCTCAAGAGTGTTTTAGCAATGGCTAAAATCAACGAATTGAAGTACCAGTTGCTTGATCACCCACCTTATTCTCCTGATTTAGCTCCCAGTGACTTTTACCTGTTCCCAAATCTAAAAAAATCCTAACTAGCAAGCTTTTTACCACAAATGAAGGTGCAATTACAGTTGAAAACCATTATTTTCATCAAGGGATAGAATTGCTAGATAAGCGTTGTACTAAGTGTATAGACATTTCAGGAGATTGTATATATTGTATTGAAATATAAAAATGTTTTTGAAAAACTAACTATTCTCTTTCTGTGCTAGGCAAAAAAGTTCCAGAACCGCCCTCGTACATAAGTTAATATTTATTTTGTAAAAACATCTGATGGAATACTTTTGAACCACAAATTTTTATTCATTTATTAATATTAAAAATAAAACTGAAAATGAAATTTAAAATGAATTTCCTCTTAAAAAAATACGTGTTTATATTTTAATGTTGTTCTGTTGAACAACGATGCAAAGCACCTGCCCTGCATTTATTTCTGTGACAAGTACCCAATGTCATTAATTTTTAATTAAAATATTTCAGGTTTCTATTTAATACTTACAGTAGTTTTTTAATACAGAAAACTTTAAAAAGTTTTCAATTTAATGTCTGTTCGTCTTGTTGTTTCTAAAAGTGTTTGAACTCATTCTGACTGATGGCTATTCTGTAGAATCATGATCATGCACCGTCTACAGGATTTAGTTGTTTTGTCATGAAACTGCTGCTTGACACGTATCTGGTGTTAAGGTTTTTTTAGTGTTCATATGCCAAGTTCAGTTTTGTTTGTTGCCTATAAATGTGTTCGCATTTAAACGCCTCCCCATTGCCTGTCACAGTGCTATATATTGATCCTTGCGTTTACATATTTAAGTTACTGCTGCTGCCATTGTTGTGGCTGTTTAGTCAGTAACATGCACATTTAACATAAATTTAAGAAATTTATTTAACTTTTTTTTTGTTACACATTTTGTATGCACAAATGTGTGTTATTATGCCGAAAGGAGTAGGTGCTGCTGTTGGTAATGTTGGCATACATCCATGTATATATGTCTATATACTCGTATAAACATAAATGTATAAACAATTCTGGGTAAAGGCGTGCTGTGTGATTCTTATTTTTTCTGATTGCTTGTTGTATATTTTTTTTATAGTTGCTGTTGTATGTTTCCGTTTATGTGACATCAACAGTAAAAAAAACATGCCCAGGCAGGATTTAAACTTTACCGCCATATATCGCACTCCCTTTCTAGCATTTCCTCTAAAATGGTTACAAATTTACGGTCTTTTACAATCGGAAAACAAAATACACTAATATTGTAATTTACTTTCTGGGGGGAGATGGTAGGTTTGGCTGATTTTAGTTTGTAAACTAGTTCAAGGCTTACAGCCAGTGATTTTAGTACTTTTACTAGGAGGAATACTGGAAAAAGTAGTTTCTTTATCATATGTAGGATATGTTTGTGTTCACAATTGAGAACATAAACTTGAAATCATATTGTGCAGCAAAACGGATAATTAATGAAAGACTTGCAATGGTGGTATAGTTATACAAACAATCAATTTGATTTATGTCTATAAAATATTTGAATGGTGGATTTCATTTAATTTAGCCCGATTTTAGTTAATCAAAACGCGAAAAAAGAAAATTGGCCCTAAACTAAAAAACGCGTAAATCTAGCACGTTTTACAATTATCTTTAGCCCTTTTAGCCCGTCACTACTTTTTGCTCGATATAGCTACATTTTAGTTTTTTTTCTACTTTTTCTTCCTTTAATCTAATAATATCGAAATAGTGCTATTGGTAATAACCCATTCCTTAAATTTAAACAAACATATATTGACATATCCGTACTCAAACTCAGAAGTTGAGAGGAGTTTTAGTGTCATGAATTTATTCAAAAATAAAATTAAAACAAAATGTCATTAAATACGTATAACAGTTTAATACACATTAAATATAGCCTCAAAAATAGTAAATGTTGTTCAAACTGCAAAATACCTGACGAAGTGTGCTCTTTCGAATAGTATATAATTTATCTAAGAAAACTTAAGAAATTTGGGTGTTATTCGGTCCCAGGTTTTTTGGACTGTCGCACCGTGATTATATGTATCTCATGGTAGTAATTTTTTCTAATAAATTATTTTATAAAAATGTGTTTGTTGTTTTGATTTTTAAAAGAAACATTTTACAATTTAGCCCCTTTTCGCACTTTATCGAAAAATTTATCAGGATGTGGCTTTAAACGGATTTTTTTCAATTTAGCCCTTTTTAGCCCTTTTTTCAAAAAATTTTACGCGTTTTGAGTCTCAAAAGTTGGCATCTCTGCTTTTTATACCCTTCACCTTCATGAGAAGGGCATATATAAGTTTGTCGTTCCGTTTGTAATTTCTACAATATAATTTTCCAACCCTATAAATTATATATATTCTGGATCCTTATAGATAGCGGAGTTGTTTAAGCCATGTCCGTTTGTCTGTTGAAATCAGTTTTTTGAAGTCCCCAGATATCTTCGGGATCCAAATCTTCAATAATTTTGTCAGACATGCTTTCAAGAAGTTTGCTATTTAAAATCAGCTATAAATAACGGAGATATGAGAAAAAATCCGAGACAACCTCTGAAAATTTCATAAAAAAAGTAAGTGTATTATTATTGTTAGGAATAATTTCATCAATGGCGTTGAGTCATTGTGTTCGAAAACTTTAACCCCCTGGCCCACGATGTCGAACGATAACGTTCGCTTAGATAAGACTTAAGACACAAACTTGATTGTGGAGTAAACAAACTTGATTGAGTAAAAAAATAGATACGATAAAAAGTTTGTGTCTTAAGTCTTATCTAAGCGAACGTTATCGTTCGACATCGTGGGCCAGGGGGTAAGTGTATTCTTAAACCGTAATATAAGTGTGTAAAAAAGACAGTGTGTTCGCTTTTATTTTGCAATTAAAAAGAATCCGGTTTATTTAAAGGAAATAAATGCATAATTATGCATCCACAACAAAGGTGAAGGGTATATACGATTCGGTACAGCCAAATATAGCACTCTTATGTACTTGTTTTTTTTACTATTAATAAATGCTTATGAATTTGTGATTCAAAAGTAATTAGACGCTTTATTTGTTACATACATGTTAAAATGTTTATACGACCGGATTTTATGTGAACAATTATTTGAAGGTGTGACTTATAATTCGTTATGTATGAGTGTGATAGTTCATTTGCGCTATATTATTACTTTCTCTAACACTAAAATTTTCCAATTGTAATGTAAACAAAAACACTGTAGCGTTTACTTAATATTTAATTCAAATTCACAAAAAATATTTATCATACGCTGCGTAACCACAGAAATTAACATTGCTCCAAATTGCTGGCCTTATATGGTAGAACTGTGTAACATACATAAATTAATTCAAATATTTTTTCAATATAATAAATTATAATTTAATATATAGTTTTTAAATACTAATAATTTATATATTTTATATCGTTTTAGGTGTGTTAGGTGTGTTAGCGGCTAGTTACAAGGTAAATATGTATTAGAAATTTTAATTATACAAAATTATATTAAATGCCATTTTTAGTTTGCTGCTCCTTAAACTAATGAATAAAATTTTATAATTAACAAACTAATTCAAATTTTCATAATTAAGCCAAAATTAGTGCAAAGTGTTTTTATGATTTATTGCAATTATTCTTAAACTCGTGTTATTTATGTTAAATTAATTCAATTTATTTTAATTAAAACATTACAATTCATACTGCTATGACAGCAACAATTGTTTTTGCGGGCTGAATTAATTACAAAAATGGTGCTTTTTGCGAAAATTACGCACATGTAGGAAATATACCAAATGTAGTATGTAATTCTATATTCTATAAAACAAGAAAAAAGAAATAAATCATTAAATATAATTTAAGCACCATTTGCTAAAAAACACAAGTAAATGTGCCGGAAATATTGTTTTCTTATATATCGCTTGACGCGTAAAATTTACACGATTACTAAATATACACAATCATATATATACGAGTAAGTATAAATTATGTATAAAATATGCAAAGTAATTCGCTGATTTGCTTATGAATGCTTATCATTGTTACAATCATTTTCATTTGGTTTCGGGTTTTTGTTTGTGTAAATAAACATTTTTGTTGAAGTGAGAAAATACAAGTAGTGAAAACTGCGTTCTAGTTTTGCGGTTGATGAATATCTGCAAAGAAAAATAAAGAATTTGTTGCAAATAAAAAGTGTTTTTTGTTCTGTGAAATATTGCTAAATTATACTGAGTGTTACATTTTTGGAATTTAAGTTGTCATGAGTCATTCTGTATGAGTCGTGATTCATGTAAATGAGAATTGGAAATATGTTTCTCGTTATGTGATTGTAGGTTTTTATGTTTTAATGTAGACTCATTAAATGTGTTAAACATGCTTGAATTAGTAATTTCCGTAGACCATACTAATTTAAATGGCTAATAAAGCAAATCTTAGTAAATGTTATTTTGGTCTTGAAAATATTTCAAATTAATTCTATCAAGATGAAAAATGTGAATATTTGTATAAATAAAAGATGAAGTTGCTAAAATAAATTTCTTTTTGTCAAAACTATTTTTTAACCATGAATCGACTTACAAACGAACAACGATTTTTATTGAATTTTTTTTTTATCAAAATTCAAAATTGTCGTATTTAGTGTGAAAAGTACACGCAGAGAAAAAACATGGTTGTGGTAAACATAATCTTAGATATTATGATAATATTTATGATTGTAGTCATAACATATTATCATGAATATAAGTGCCATAAAATATCATATTATGATCAATTCTCATCGTAATATTTCATCATAATATTTTCTTGTTTATCATAATTTGATATTATAACATCATATTATAACCCAATATAAGCATAAAAATGTCATACATAATCATATTATGAGCCAAGGTAACCATATTATAGTTTAAAGTAATCATATTATGATATAAAGTAACCATTTTATGATATATAATAATCATAATATGATTTAAGGTAATCATATATGATAACCATATTATGATCTAAAGCAATTATATTATGATGGTACTTTATCATAATATGTTAAATTAATATCATTTTATTTTCACTATTTGTTAAATTAAGATTTTTATTTATCATAATAAGAATGCACAATTTTGCATTCCTATTATGGGAAAATCAGGGAATGGATTCTGGGCGAAATAAATAGGGTCTGGAGAAACCGAACGGACTGCCGAGTGTCAAGGACGATATGGCTGGTGCTTAGGAAGTCCGACTCGGAATCGTTGCTGGGCGAGAGCAGGGTCTGCGTGAGAACCATGATAGGCGTTATCACGGGCCATTGTATGATAGGTAGAATGGCAACGATAATGGGATCTGATTTGTCAGACATGTGCGGGTTATGCGAGGACCCGGAGGAACGGGAGACGATCGAGCACATTCTGTGCCATTGTCTTAGGCTGCAAGTTAGCAGGTTGAGGTGGCTAGGCAGTAGATTCATAAGCGAATTAGGGGATATCTCGGGTTGTAGGCTCGGGGATCTCAAAGTATTCGTAATGAATATGGCCTGGCTGCGCAACAGGGGAAGGGGATTTGTGAGGGCTTAGGCGTTTCGCTCTTGGAACATACTAAGTGCCTCCAATCATTTCTGCAAGGCATCACAATGGACCGTATTCGTCTCTGGGTGATGGTGTGGATACAACCTTACACCGGCCTTCTAACCTAACCTAACCTATTTGCGTATCACAACAATATATTGTAACCAAAAACACAGTGTAGTTGTCGTAACCATGTCCAGCCAGGTTTTTTCTCTGCGTGTAGTCAGAAGCATTGTAAGAACTGCCAATGCATTCTGAAAAATTCACTGTATTATAGACCGAGGGCATCAGTGGACCCCACTTTTTCGAAGGCGACTAAGACAGTAACGTTTCTATGAATGGCGAGCTCTACCGTGAGATGATTACAAATGGAAGGACTGGACTTGGTAGACATATGGTTTCAACAAGACGGTGCCACATGCCACACAGCACGCGAAATAATATCCCAATTGAGAGGCGAGTTCGGTGAACAGTTTATTTTATGTTTGGGGCCGGCCAATTAGCCACCTAGTTTGTGCGATTTAATGCCTTTAGACTATTTAAGGCAAATACTGGCAGTTAATATTGAAGAAATTATTAGTGAGCTATCGTCCAATATAATAGAGAGAGTATATGCCAAAGTTTGACGCAGCGCCTGAACCATTTAAAGGGTAGCTGCGATCAACATTTACATGAAATCATCTTTAAACATTGAATTATACAAATAGTTCTATCGAGTCTTGTAAAGATTTCATATATGCACTACATTTCCAAATGAAATTCAAAAACTCTTAAAAAATCACTCTTTTTACTTTCGTACAAATTTAATAGTTTAGTTCAATTGGTTAAATTTTCGAATGCACTCAAGTATTTACAAAGTTATTCATATTTAACAATCATTATTTACACTCATCACTGAAAATGTAAATGCCGTTCATATTATTTTAAACAAATTCGGTTGTTATAATGAACCTGGTTTGTATTTATCTAAGTCCTGTTTCACACTCATCAGTTCTGACTGTCAAGTCAAGTATTTTTCAATGAAAAGGAAAACGATAAAAGATAATTTTCTCTTGCCTTCTCATTGAAAAATACTTGACTTGACAGTCAGAACTGATGAGTGTGAAACAGGACAAACTGTCTAAACTCCCTATTATTTAATTTTTTCAAATTCTTGTTTACTTTAAATTCTTTAAATTTATTTAAAATGTTTAATGATCTTTCGCAATTTAAAGTGGCCCCAAATACCTTATAAATACAGAAGTATACCTTAAAAACAGTGACAAGACTTGAAATAACACTAAAGTTGAATAAATAAATTTAAAATTGTAAATGTATTTTATAAGCAGATTGTAGAAAGAGGATTAGCAAAATAATTTATTTGCAAATGTTACGAAAACATTTAAAATTTCTCAGTAAAGTGCGTATCTTCACCTGTGTGTATTGAATGGAAAATTCTTTGTACAGTGTTTTTATATGTCTTTATATGTATAGTAAAGGGCATTAAGGTAGTCACAAATATCAAAGTTTTGTAAAAAAAAAATTTGCTTTCGTTACTAAATGCCTGCTGAGTGAAAAATTAATATCTAATCAAATAGTTATAAAACCACAAAAGAATTTTCTCAAATTTTCCACCCTTTTATAACTAATACCGTTAATATCATAGAGTTATTTTATTTACATAGTTGTACCCTGCACCACCATGGTGGGGAGGATATATTACATTTGTGCTGGTGTTTATAGCACCCATAAATATTAGTCTAACAACCAACTAAAATGTTTTATTTATGTATGTATCCAAACAAATTTTACCGCAAAACAAATTATACAGGAAGCCTAATCACATCTACAAATTTTATGCAGATTGATCCATAATTGACTTAAAGAGTATAACTCTCTTAATTCTAGAAATATAATCACCCCTATCGAAATAAAAATTCCACATCAAATTTGTTCCCTTTTATTTTTTGAATTGAATTTTAATAGGAAAAATGTGAAAAGGGAACAAATTTCATGTGGAATTTTTATTCACGATAGGGGTGAATGTTATTTTTTGCTTTAAAGATAACGATACGTCTGAATGACGTAGCGTTTCTCACATCCTCTTAGCGACTTTAAAAAATAAAAAGTTGATATATATATTTTACTGAGATTATTAATTTATAAAGCTTTCTTTTTATTAATATAATAATTTGATAAGTAATAGAGATATATATCAAAAATAACGTAACATAAATATCCTTTTTCAAAAGACTCAAAAACAATTATAAAAAAAATGAAAAAGTACAATTTTTTTAATTCATTTAAGTACTTGTATATAACAAAAGTCATTTAAATAAAACAAAACTTATTACCAAATCATCACATGCAAGTGTTGCAGACTAGTTTTTATGTTCTCCACACACAGGAGTTTGACATTTGACACAAGTCATTTTGGATATTCGTCGAATTTTTTATGGACAAAATCCACAGTATTTTCTTTTTTTTTTGGAACAGACTGATCATCACTATTACCTAGGTTACCTTCTGCGTTAACAGGTGCTAAAAAGAAGATAAATTGTAATATTTCAAACGAATTGAAATAATTTCTTGCAATAAAAATGTGTTTTTTGGTTAAAAATATTAATGAAAATCAACCGAGATGCATCAAGTGTGCGTGTCCTGAAAAGCCTTGAAGGTTATAAAAAAGATAAAACCTAATCATTGATTATATTTTCATACATTGTAGAGATCATATTACATCAAAAATTATAAAAAAATCCTGGTAGTTTTGTGTCAGGTCTGAAAGGGATATATTCTGTTTGACTTAAAGCATTTTGATTAGCAGAAATCGTATTGTGAGAGTAAATCACAAACATATTGTCAGTGGCCATCTGCAGGGGCTAAATTACCGCAGTCGTGATCGATTGAGCTATCGTATCGAGAATTGATTTCGATATCGAAATTATGATAAAATGTATTAAATTTCTTGCTCGATATCGAATGCCATAATCTCAAATAAGAAAACTACGATAAATTTTACTCAATATCGAATGCGGTAATTTGGCCCCAGATTTTTCTTGAACATGACATCTGTGAGCACATTTGATCAGACGTATCGACTTAAGTTTTGTTTGGTTATAATATAAAAATAGATCTGGCTTTCCTGTTTTTTTTTTATCAACGAAGACAGCAAATAAACCATTTTAGATGAATTCGGTTTATATGATAACAATGTCAAAGGTCCGCCGTAGCATAACATTGATCTTCCAAATCGCCTTGCCCGAAATTTTTTTTTATTTCTTCGGGGATTTCTCGTTTGTTTGATCTTATTGTTTCAACGAGAGTCAAATTGTGTGGCTGCTTAAGCATACTCTTTACTAAATGAAAAAAAGGTGGCATGTCATAACGTCCAATGTCATAATGTCCATGGACGTTATGACACACCAATAGGTGTCAAAACGTCCATAGACTTTATGACACATATTGGTGTGACATAACGTCCACATATGGAGTGTCATAAAGTCCATGGATGTAGCGACACTTTTAGTTATGCCATAATGCCCATGGACATTATGACACGTTATGGTGTGTCATAAAGTCCACAATAATTAAAAATCAAATGTTTCAAGTAAAATATAAGTGAATTTTTGTAGCCGATATGGCCATTTTGGCAAAATTTGGGGTGGGGGAAATTTTTTTTTTTTTTTTTGCTTAGTAAAGTTTTTCTGCGTGACCGGCCTACGGCCGGGCTTAGGGGTTTTTAACTCCAGTATGTCTTAATTCTAGACGGCGGGGATCTCGAGTGCTCGGCCTCTGGCCGAGCTAAAAAGAAATAAACAAAAAAAGTCCTTCCCCCATTTTATAAAAATTAACATATCTTCCTCAAATTCTGGACGATCTGGCAACTATGGCTATTTTTGGAATCGTGAAGACATTAGCTTTCATTTGATACCCATATTGTCTACGTAGGTGGGCCGGGTCGTTTTTCGACTGCCACGCCCATAGGGGGCGTGAGCCCCCTTTTTCATTATGATTTTCGTACTCCTGGGAACATTCTGAAGGGGATGGCATATTTAGATTTTTTCTCTAGGGGTGTCCCCCATAAACTGAAATTCAGCCTGAAAAAACTATATGAGTATATTTATTTATTTTTTTATTTTCAAAAGTCTGGACGATATGACATATTTTAAAGTGACATAATATCCAAAAAAATTGTGGCGTATCGTCCATGGACTTTATGTCATTTTGAAATAGTCATAAAGTCCATGGACGTTATGACACCTTTTAGTGCGACATAACGTCCATGGACATTATGACATTGGACGTTATGACATGCCACCGAAAAAAAGCAAACCAATTGTCACAGGTTATGTTTCGACAAGTCCTATGAATTGATACTCAAGGATTACATAAACGATCAAAATACGTCTCCGAGACGTATGGCTTTTAACTTTTCTGACACGAGATCAACTTACCGCATGATAACAGCAACCACTAGCAAGACTTACTAAGCCTAACCGAGAATACTGAGCATAAAAATATTCTCTTATAGTAAACAGCAAAGATAGAATAGAGAACTAAAAAGACATACATACGTCTGAGAGATGCAGCTTATCTTTCTAATGCTTGGTTTTCACTATGTCAGTTTTGTTGTCAAATTGTCTAAATTGTTATGAAATTACCAACAATTTGGACAATTTGACATCAAAACTGACATAGTGAAAACCAAGCATAAGGTTAAAAATGTTGATATTCAAATAATATTAAACACAAATATGTTTCATATATACACAAATATTTCGGCATAATTTTATGAATTAGTCATAGCTGCCATATAAGGTTCACTTTTGAAAATCCCTTTAACGACCATATGTTGGTATCCAAATAAAATTTACTACAAAAGTGTTTTATTTTCCATGACCAGATCTCCCATATAAGACCCCTTTCAAACATTACTTTAACAAATATAATATTTGACACAAAAAATATTTATATCCACAAAAGTCATGCCACTAAATGTTTGGATGATTGGTTCATAATATGTCACAGCTTCCATATAGCGCCCATTTCTGGAAAACTGCTTTCACACATATACTGGGTGTAGGGTATTATATTGTCGGGCTTCACCGTCTTTTTTCAATTTTAATTGTTTAACCCTCAAACAAACTGACATTATTTACCCTCGTGTGCTGTTTTGAACACATATGGTAATCTACGTATTTGACATACTTTTTTGTGTAGTGGGAAACCACACACCAGGATAAACAATGTTGTTAACAAAAGCCAATTTTTTAATAAACGCGGCAGTATTGTGGGTTCAATGTCAAGCACTATTAGGCATTTCTATAAATAGCGTTTCAAAATATATTCGCTTTTTGCAACAGCCTCCTCTAATAGTAGTTTAGATATTCAAAATTCTCTCCATTGTGCAAGAATTAGTGTTTTCTTAAAAGCGAAACACCCTAGTCTGTGTATATATAAAGTATATTAGTTGCAATAACGAGAGACAAACATAATGTTGATGATAATATTTCGCTAAAAGTTTTTCTACTCCTTTTGTTTTATCTCTTTTGTTACTTTGAGTTGAATAGAAACCTTGATGTGTGAATACAGCTAGATAAATCATAGATACATACTTACATATGTATCTACACTTTCACACCTTCATAAATAGTTCTTCAACAAAACTTTGGTTCTACAACAGGGGCATATTGAAATAACCTGAAAGTTTTGACATTTTAGTTGTTGACATGTCTGTAGTAAAAGCTTTGAAAATTGTTGCAATATTATTGTCAAATTCTCTGGGCAAATACATTATACTATTAAAAATTCCGTATGAAAAGTCTGAGTCTGTAAAAGCAAATGTTGTAGTTGTTTGGAAGTGCAACAAGTAAAATTTTAGCATTTGGTCTGTGCATGCTAAACGTATGACTGCTTGGTAAGCTATGTAGTCTATACAGGTAACGCTAGCGAGAGATGTTAATAACTAAAGTTTGGCCTATTATTGAGAATATGGATATTACTGACATGTGTTTTCAACAGGACGGTGAAACATGCCACACAGTCACCGAAACAAAAACCAAATTTCCTAATTTAATACTTTGCAGATATTTAGATGTTAATTGGTCTATACAGAGCCAATCGAATCTACTGCAGTCTCTAAACCCAATATCTGTCATGTGTCTTCTGTATAGACCAATCTGTCATTTGTCATGTAATTGAAATTTTTGATAAAAGAATCGACATTATCGTTATCATTTTTCATTTCAAATTGTTCGCATCTTACACTTCACAACAAACACTGGATTTTCATACACATTTTTTTATTTTATTTTGTTTTGGATAACAAAGTTCGTGTTGAAAACTCCTTTACATATTTTCAGAACCACACTAGCATAAACACCTTTAAGAATTTTTTTTGTTTACGAAATACTGCCACACACACAGAGCATCTTTAAAATAGCACTTGTAAAAAATGAATAGCAAAGAAAGGGGGAAAATATGTTTTTCTTAAGAAATTTTGTAAACAACCTAAGAAATAATTGCAGAAATGGAAAGAATGTAATAGAAAAAAATTAATTCTAAAGCAAAGAAAAAAAAGAGATATATATTTGTTACATTTAACACTCTTTTATTTATTGTGTAACGAACAATATTGCATGAGATTTAAGCTGCAGCACAGTGTTTTGCCTTTCATGAAAGCAATGGAAAAAAAGGAGAGAAGAGCAATTTGTGAAGCTTAAATTTTAATTAAACTTACAGTAATAATCTAAAGTTATAAAATTGTCTTATTGTCATTATAAAAAAATTACAAATGTTGGAGTCAGTTTTCATATTAAACTCAAGAATTCGTAAGCAGAGAACAAATATAGTTTTAAAGGGTTTTTTTTTGTTCTAAAGTTTGACCACATGGAGGACAACATTCGCCGCGTTATTGCCGATATACGGCCACAAATTTTCTAAAGTCATCAAAAATTGGACCTCTAGATTAGACGACGTCCGAGCCAGCCGTGTCATACGCCATAAGTCATATTTTAATTATAATGCCAGAAGATTATCTCTTGAATAAAGTAAATTTAATTTCAATTTGAAAATTAATCTTTGTTTAATTCAATTTCAATGCATCCAAAGAAATATATCTATAAAAAACACCCTTCGCATGATCAATGGAATCAGTTCAAATGCAAGTTGCTTTTTGACAATATTATAGTAACACTAATTATTTATATGATTGCGGCAAACATCTATATACTAAATATAAAAATGAAATGGTCCATGTATGTAATGGCATCTCGTGAGAACGGCTGGAGCGATTTGGTTGATTTTTTTTTACTCGATTCGAAATTCTCAGGAGATGGTTTGTAAAAAAAATTAAAAAATTCCGAGCGAAGACGGGCGGTCAGCTAGTAATATATAAAACTCTCATATTATGTTCAGCTGTAAAATTATCAGAAACAAATCTAGAACAAAACAAGTAAAAGTGCTATATTCGGCTATGCCAAATCTTATATACATACATATGTACATATGTATGTATGAAAAACCAACTGCTAAAATGTTCTACGGAAGAAAAAAATAAGTGCTAAACTTTTTCAATGTAACAATACAATTTTTATTTCAAATATTACAAATATAAATTATAGTTTCTACTATTTTTGTTCATAACAATTGTTGACTTGTTTTAAAAGATTACATTTCATATATTAATTTAAAAATTTGCCTGTTCATTTACTTACCACACCAAAAGAAATTGAAATATTAATAAAAGTTATTTTGTATTTCCCCAAAAGTATTTTTTTGGAGTAAAATGGTAAAAATTTTTTCGAGAAAAAAATTGTTTTTATCAAGCATTTTTTTTCAATGCATTTTCGAGAAACAAAATGCTAAATCTAGCACTGAAAGTGCTAAAATGGCAACACTGAGACTGTCAAAATTTGCCTGTTGTTTTGGTAACTTTTACGTTTGAGCTTATGAAGCCACTGTATTATATTAATACACTTTGTTTGATAGTTTTTTTGATGAAATTTTCAGAGGTTGTCTTGGATTTTTGCTCATATCTCCGTTATTTATGGACGGATTTTGCTGATTTTAAATAGACTCGGATACCGAAGATATCTGCGGACTTCAGAAAATTGATTTCAATAGACAGACAGACGGACCTGGCTTAATAGACTCCGCTATCTATAAGGATCTAGAATATATATACTTTATAGGGTCGGAAAATTATATTGTGAAAATTACAAACGGAATGACAAATAAAGTCATTGCCAAAATTATATACTAACAGCCTAATTCATAAAACAAATTTTGTATGAAGATTTGCTTTATAAACCTGTTATAAACCTGTTGTAAGTTTTTATGAATAAGGGGGTAAATTACTACAATCATATACAGTGTTGAAAAAAAGAATAAGAACGGCTGGCTAATTTTCAATGATGTGCAAAAGAAAACATTAACCCCCTTATTCATTATAAGCCTTTTTTAAAACCTTGATAAGTTTTTATGAATTATACTGTTAGTATACAATATAACAATAAAAAGATTGCTACAGATATTTTATTAATAATGAATAAATATGAATTCGGTAGACTGCTCGGTGCCAGCAATTGAAAACGATTAAATTTTGATTCATCTGAAAAGATTCCTAGAATTCTGTGCTCGCTGGCAAAGCTTAATTAAACCATTCCGTTTAACCATACCTTAACTTTTTTCATCGGGTTACAGGTTTTCATTTAAACTGTTTAACTATTATTCGCTTTCTAGTCATTTGCTAGAATATTGTCCCCAATGGCTATTAATAGTTTCTGCATTATTTATTTTAATTTATATTATAATTTGATTTGTGTTGGATAATTTGCAAAAAGTGTTAAGTCATAAATTTAATATCTAACTAATGTGTTTTTTTTGGGACATAAACGGCGAACTTTGATATATTTGTGCAAATATTTGTGAAAAAGTCAGTACTAGTAGGTTTTTTTGTATTAATTATTTATTTGTCAAAAATTATTTTTCATTTTGTATTTTAACCCCCTGTTTCACGATGTCGAACGATAACGTTCGCTTAGATAAGACTTAAGACACACACTTGATTGTGGAATAAACAAACTTGATTGAGTAAAAAATAGATACGATAAAAAGTTTGTGTCTTAAGTCTTATCCAAGCGAACGTTATCGTTCGACATCGTGGGTCAGGGGGTAAATTATTCTGTTTAGCATTAATAATCAAATAAATAACCAAAAATATTTTTGTTTAATTGCATTTTTTTACAACATTTACTCATTTGTTCTTCACACTGTAGGCTTTAGGAAAGGTCAAGCAAACAGAGCACACATAATGTTAAAAATCGGTTGTTTTTTGCTAAATGCAACATCTAAATGCAACATCCATTTATACGCAGATGACGTGCAACTTACTCTAAGTAGCTCTGTTCAAAATATAGTTTCAGGAATATCATCTCTAAATGAGGATTTAAACAAAATTTACCTCTGGGCTTGTGCAAATGGACTCTGTTTGAATCCACACAAATCTAAATGCATTGTGATATGTAAAAGGAGCTTAAATCGTTACATTTCTGAAGATATTGTTTTAAATGGTGAAAAAATCGAAATTGTTAATTCAGCGAAAAATCTCGGTATAATCTTCAATAGCAATCTGACATGGACTGATCATATAAACTCACTGGTTGGTCAAACATACATAAAGTTACGAGCTCTCTGGTCTACACAATATTTTACACCAATAAGAATAAGAACCTTACTAGCCAAGACGTATCTGATTCCTTCTCTAATATATGGGTGCGAGTTGTTTGGAAGCTGTGATTCAAGTAGTAAAAGTAAGCTTAATATATTGTTTAACAACATAATAAGATATGTGTATGGATTGAGAAGGTTTGATCATGTTTCTGCTGTTTCCAATAAACTTTACGGAGTTTCATTTGATAGCCTATTAAAAATTCGTATTCTTGTATTCTTGCACAAAATAATAAATACTCAAACCCCCAAATATATATTTGAAAAAATACGTTTCTTCCAATCGTCTCGAAATCGAAATATTATAATACCTCGACATCAATACCTAGTGTCTGAATGGCACTTTTATGTACATGCCGCTCGTCTTTGGAACAATCTTCCACGAAATCAACAAATAAATAGTAATGCTAATAGTTTCAGAAATTTTTTATATAACTTTTTCACGTAAGATGTTATCAATATAGGTTTTTCTGTATCTAATTTGTTTATGCTCATAATAAAATTGTTTATAACGTAATGCGTTCCTGTACTATAAATATAAGACTTAGTCTTGTTGTACAGGAAATGAAAAAATTCAATAAATAAATAAATAAATATTCTGAAACATCTACACGGGGAACATTTGGCAAATGTACTATGGTTAGATGAAAAGTAGATTAATTAGTTGAGTTCTGATGGCAAAATCTTTCGAAGGTTACAAAATAAAGAATTTGTCCTAATTTATGCCCAAAGTTTTTTTTGTGGATTAGGGCTCAGTACCCACTCCTATTTTTCTTGCGGTAGTCTTATAATAAAATGTTTGCTTGCTTGTTTTTCATACATGTCCTAAAAGTGGTAATGATTTATTTAGTTTTCAACGACTACATACTGTCAGCATTACTTAGAAATAGTTGACAATGACTTATTAATTATCTGTTGTATATATAGGTATAACTGCCCATTTGATGCTAGACAATAGCCGGGTTTTGTGTGCCTTATTTTATTTATTGAATTTATTCAAACTATGAACTCAATCACAATTAAATAACTAATTTTACCTTTAACTGTATTATTCAAAGAACTAAGTTGATTCTGACAATGAGCGATGGCTTTTTCAGAATTTACTAAACTCAAGTGTAAGCTGTTGTTGGTTGGTTGGTTTATTTATTTTTTAAACATACGTTTTTTATTTCTATGTAGCAAAAATATATAATATGTATATTAAAATTTATAGAATTTTTTTTTAATATTTAAATCAGCATTTATGAATTTAACGAATAGTATTAAATTTGGTTGTATGTGTTCCTTTCCGGTTAACACATTCATAAATAATTTAACGCAGACAGGCATTTGTAGGACTATTCCAATATATTAAAGTATATTGTTTAAAAAATGACTATTGAATAGCAATACATTTTCTTTATTGTTGGCAAAAAGAAGGTAAAAGTAGTATTTCCTTAATGCCAGTACTTTATAGCAAAAACCAAGCGTCTTAGAGAGAATTTAGTCTGGTATTTGAAATTCTATTTGTTTGTTAAATTTATTTAATGTTTATGGTTCATTAGTCTTACAAAATACTCAAATATAATAAATTATTTTTATATAAAATAAATTTTGTTGTTTTTATATTATTTATATTCTAGTGTTTGGCTAGAGCTGGGCGGTGTGCGCGTGTAAATAAATTACTTTCTTAAGGCTAGAGACTTGAACATGTATTAATGGCAAATGACAAAAAGAGAAATTAGTTCGTTTTACTTGAGCAGCAGTAAACGTTAAATGTTGTGTACGTTGATATGTTACTTTATGATAATGTTTTATGGATAGTTGTACTTGGTCCCAAGCGGTAATTTAGCAATGTAATTTAATAAAATCCATTTGGAAATACATTAGCTGTGGTTGTTTTTATGGAACTCATTAGAAGTCGTTTTTACAAATACAAACTTCAATAGCTTGATGAAAGATTTGCTAGTTAAGTTTGTTAATTGAAGACATTACAGCAACTAAAGTATCAGCAATTATCAGCAAAAAAATGTTAAGTATACGTACGAAATTGTTTGCTTGCTTTCAAAATTCAACCTCAAAAAACCTTTAATATCGCACAAGTGGAACCGTTGTAACATCAAAGGACTAATAAATACCTTCTTTTAAGATGAGCCTTGTAAATCAATTAGTCTTAGTGCTGATTCAAACACATACATATCTAGCAGAATTTTTCCTTAAAAAAACCCATAAACTTCTGAAATGAAGTTAAAATCACACAATATTGAAGCAAACGAGCAATTATGTGTATTGAAAGATTTGAGGTTAATTGACCCACGTCACCATGATTTTAAAGTTTTTTTTTTTATTAGAGCCGTTTTATTTTTATTGCCAACCACTGCTGACAGACAAAATGTAAAAAAAACAACTAAAAAACAAAGAAAATTTAAAATCAAAGCATTTAAAATAAAATGTGTACAAAACTATTGAAATTTGATTTCTAAATGAATAATAAAATTGTTTGCTATGTAGCAAATAAATTGTGTATGTGTCTGCTTGTGGTGGGTGGGTGGGTGGTGTGTGTTCGTGATTGCGTAAGTGGAAATATATTTCAGGCTGTTCACAAGTCAAGACAATGTTTACATCAGCATCGTTTAACCATATAATTATTTATATGGCCTACAGTGGGCAACAAAATTAAAAAAACGTTAAATAAATCAATTGTCTAAGGGCACTGCTATACGATATTTATTGAACGTGTAGCATGAAATATTCCATATCGCAGAATGGCCTAAAATATGAAATCCAGATGGTGGATCGTGAATCTCGTGATAAATATTGAACGTGTAGCATTTTCAGTCAGTAAAAAGTGACAAATAATAACAATTGTGTCCATTAAACTTAAGTGCGAATATTTTTTCCGATCCTGCAAACACTTTTTGGTCCAAATTTTGCTTTCTAATTTTTTCTTCAATGAAAAAGCAAGCAAAATAGCTAAACAGGTTTTCTCGCAACATTGATAACCGATCCGCACAGCACAAAAATAACATAAATACTGACGCGATAAATATTGAACATGTAGCATAGGCACGTGATCCAGCAATACTTTAAAATGGATCGCGATCCAAATATCACAATATTTATTGATATATGTACATTTAATATTTTAAGTAATTTAAAATAATTAAAGTAGAATTATTATTACAAATATAAGTTACTTTTGTAACACACTGTTACTATAAATAATCACATGAGATGTTTTCCAAAACAACAACATTGGCCTGACAATTGTTCTGTAAACATCCACATTTTCATTTGAAAAAAAAAACAAAATATTAAGAAACAAGTTTTAATTTCTGTTAAACACAAATACAGCTACAGCAGCAGTTTGATTAATGACATTAAAAACATTGTCTTTGTGTTATATAACAATTTCATAGCAATATACTCGTACATATACATTAGTATATATATTTCTATGATATATTTATATATATATAAGTGTAACTCAGGAGGATGAAAAACAGAATGAAAACAAATTATAGAAATGATTTTATAAATCTTTAATTAAATTTTTTATTTTAAATTTTTATTTCGCTTATAGCAAATCTTATGGTGTTTTCTTTTCTGAAATAAAATGTTACACCTTTATTATGTACATTTTTATAATGTTTAACCTACATTTTAAAGATGTCGCATTTTTAATGGTCAAAATAGAACATAAAATTACAACAGTGTAACACTTTTTTTCATGTAAAGCTGTTTTTGTTTTTTTTTTGTTAAAAAAGAAGAAGCAGATAGCTCCCTGGTAAGATCGCTTGAAATAAGACAATGAATATCTCTCAAAAAGACCAATGACACCTTCCCGACTAATACGCAAATTCTTCTTAAACTATAAAAATTATATACATATATTGTCCTATGAAATTTTACATATGTACATCAACTTCAGAGTATTCATTAATTACGTTCTCTAAAAGCCTTTCACTCGCGGTTGTGGATTTCTTTCCATAATCATATAAAATATTTCATCATCATCAGATGATGAAGATGAATTCAACAAGTCATCCAAAATTTTTTCAGCACATAAAAATGTAATATTTTCCATTTTGTATATTTTTTTTTTGTTTCTTAACACAAATACACAATCATACGTGGCCAAGATAGCATCGAAAAATAGCAACGCCGGAAATGGAAACAAAACAAATGTCAGCTGTTTTATCGT
The DNA here is from genome assembly GCA_916048285.2 of Bellardia pandia. Classification (NCBI taxonomy): domain Eukaryota; kingdom Metazoa; phylum Arthropoda; class Insecta; order Diptera; family Calliphoridae; genus Bellardia; species Bellardia pandia. The sequence continues at coordinate 31,353,719 of OU696531.1, forward strand.
GTGATTCTCCCCCTCTAAAAATACAAAGTGTGAAAAGTGCACAATTTTTTAAATTTATAGTGTAACATTTATATAAAAGAACACACTACACTTTAGCAGTGTTGATATTTTTTCAGAAAAGAACACAAAAAATTAAAAAAGGTGCGAAATGGGAAAAAACGTGTAACATTTTTGCTAGAAAAGAAAACGCCATTAAATGAGTTTTGTAACAACTTGAAATTTTACTTGACAGCTACTTCACATATTTTTTTGTTGCACATATAAAAGGGACCACCTGCTAAACCGTATTGAACTGTCTAAAACAAACTTGTTACTACTTTTGTGACTTAAAAATTGTTGTACATAAACTATTTTCTAAAATACTCTAATATTTTTATTACAAATTCCTAAATAAAATTGGCTTATTTTCCGAAAAAAAAAAAATAAAATAAATTATATATTAACCAATATGTATATTAGGATGGTCCCAATATGTGGATATGAAAAACTTTAAATGGTCATATTCAGGCTTCAATCTTGGGCCTTTATACAGTAATATTTTAGGTACAATTGTAGGCGTCCGTGGTGCTACAATAGCTCTTATGTCTTTAAACAGTCTTATTTCAGCTTAAATTGTAACCCTTAATACAGTCTTATTTTAGTTTCTATTGTAGGCCTCTATACAGTCTTATTTTAGCTTCTACTTTTAGTCTTTATACAGTCCAATTTTTGCTTCAATCAGATGCCCCTTACAGTCTTGTTTAAGCTTCAATCGTACTCCTTAATACAGTCTTATTTTAGCTTCAATTGTAGTCCTTAATGCAGTTTTATTTCGGCTTCTATTGTTCGTCTTTATACAGTCCAGTTTTTGCTTCAATCATAGGCCTCTATACAGTCTTATTTCAGCTTCAATCGTATTACTGAATAAAGTCTATTTAGCTTCTACTTTTAGTCTTTATACAGTCCAGTTTTTGCTTCAATCATAGGCCTCTATACAGTCTTATTTCAGCTTCAATCGTACTCCTTAATACAGTCTTATTTTAGCTTCAATCGTAGTACTGAATAAAGTCTTATTTTAGATTATATTGTTAGTCTTTATACAGTATTATTTTAGCTTCAATCGTAGTCCCTAATACAGTCCTATTTTAGCTTCTACTTTTAGTCTTTATACAGTCCAGTTTTTTCTTCAATCAGAGGCCTCTATACAGTCTTATTTAAGCTTCAATCGTACTCCTTAATACAGTCTTATTTTAGCTTCAATCGTAGTACTGAATAAAGTCTTATTTTAGATTATATTGTTAGTCTTTATACAGTCTTATTTTAGCTTCAATCGTAGTCCTTAATACAGTCTTATTTTAGCTTCTATTGTTAGTCTTTATACAGTCCAATTTATGCTTCAATCATAGGCCTCTATACAGTCTTATTTTAGCTTCAATCGTAGGCCTCTATACAGTCTTATTTTAGCTTCAATCGTAGTCCTTAATACAGTCTTATTTTAGCTTCGACCGTTAGTCTTTATACAGTTCAATTTTTGCTTCAATCGTAAGATTTATACAGTCTTACTTTAGCTTTAATCATATGACTTTATACAGTCTCAGTTTTGTTTTAGTCTTTGTACAGTTATATTTTGGCTTCAACCGTACATGCAGTCTTATTTTAGTCCTTATATAGTCGTGTTTTTGGCTTGTGCGTTAATACAGTCTTATTTTTGTTTTAATCGTAAAGTCTATACTGCCATATTTTTGCCAGATTCGTGGGAAATAATACGGTCGTAGTTTCAATTGTTTGTCTTTGTATAGTCATATTTTATCTTCAATTGTTACTCTCGTAACATTCAGTTGACTTATATGTGCAAATGTTTAAAAAATGGAATTCTGAAATTAAATATTATTTCTTTTCTAATCTGTATTATTGTTTGGCCTGCAAACAGGTCCATCTTAATATTGATAAGTATGTAGCCGTCACCACTACAACACTAAATGCCTTTCAAAACCATGTTGTTCTATTTTTAATTTTTTTTTTCTTATTTCTTTTTTTTCAATATTCTTGTTTAAAAAATATCAAACCATGACAACCGGTCATTACAACCACACTGTTATAAAAAGCAGCTTAAAACATAAATTAGAAAAGCAAGAGCAAAAACTTTTTGAAGCAATTTTCCTGTTGACATAGATACACGTAATTGAATGTATGTATGTTGTTGCCGGTTGTTTTTTTTTTGTATAAATGTTTGGAAAAGAAATAATAGCGTTCTTAGTAATTTATATGAACTTAAAAACAAACAAATTTTATCAATTTAAAACTTTAGCAATTTAGGAACAACACGAAAAGTAAATTATCAAAAAGTATTTTATTATGTTGCATATAAATTTAGCTAAAGTTTTTGTTTAAAGTTATTAATAGTAAGATAATATTTATTACTGTAAAGGTTGGTTAAATCCTCACTACTAATAATTTTAAGAGATTTTTGGGATGGTTCAGTAGAATGTCATCAGACGATAAATTAATCAAATGAACTTTTGAGCAACATTGTCATTGTAAGAAAATGTTTTTATAATTTGTAAAACTGTATTCAGTGATAAAGTTGAAAAAACTGGTCAAGTGGTTGATATACTCTGGTTGAAACAGATGAGTTTAAGTTTAACGTGATTACCTGCCCTTCCGGTGTAGACCTCACGGCGCACTCAAACGCGGGTGAACTCGCCTCACCACCGCATTGTATGTCCAGCAAGAACACACTAATGTCTGTCGTTGCAATTTCTCGTACGCAACTGTCACACATGAGTCTTTATATTGTTTCAAATATGCAAAATAAATAAAAAGGGAATCAATGGAAGCATATTTTTCCATCATTTTATTTTTTATATGTGGCATTTGAAATCGTTGTTGAGACAAAATCGGAAGAGTGCCAGGCAAGTATTGTAAGCAAGTGTTGTCAAATAACCATGGCTGGATTTGTTGAATAGAGCGAACCGTATTTACCAAATTTAAAAAATTTCTTAGAATTTATTATGTTGTCTGTGTTTCATAGAAAACCAAAAAAAGATCACAATTTAAGATTTTGCTATTATCTCTAATTCCGTTTGAGAACTTCACAATTATAGTTAGCAGACCCATAAATATTTTATTTATTTTTTTATTATTAGAGAAATATTTTTATTATTAGAGAATAAAAGAATACCATTGTAAAGTAATATTTTTCGACAATTGGAAAATTGGCATGCATTTTCTGTCAACAGCAATTTTCATTGTTTAAGATCTGCTTGTAAACAACATCTTTTTAACTCACAATTATTGAGAAGTAGAATTCGAGAATAAATCGTATTATTTTTACATGTTATGAGTTAGAACGAAATTTACATACGTTTACATTGTGTGTGTTATTCTTATTATTATTACAAATTTGTACTAGTACAAATTTTGTTGGTTTTATTGCTGCGTCTATCGTTGGTTAAAAATATCAGCAATGTATGTTATTGTTGTGATTTTTCTTTAATACTAGATTTTGGTTTGTACACTACTAAACATCGAAGACGGAATGACAACTTTTTACAACGTGCCTTGTGTGCTTTTTAATTGTTAAGGGTTTTTTTTTTGTTTTTTTTTTGTTTTTTTTTTCTTTATTAAAAATTGTTTAACTTTCAATATTTTTATTATTTCTTGAATTCTGCCCTTGGCAAGATATATAATAGAAAGCCAAATAAAATTTCTTTAAAAATAAATTAATAAAAGTTGAAAACCAAAATCTTAGAATTCTCAATAAAAAATTTTGCTGAGTTTTAGAAGTTAAGGAAAAATTACAATAGTTTAACCTATGTACATTAGGGTGGCCCCGTTTGTATGGAGAAAAAATAAGGTATCGATGTTCCCGACTAATATGAAAATTTGATTAATTTTAAGACTACGTTTCTCAATTTTTTTGTCCTGGGGTCAATATTTGGTGAGCTGGATCAAAGGATAAAAAGGTCCTTTTTAGAGGTTTTTTGATTTTTTCCAAATTTCTTCCAAAGAAACTTTATGTAAATTTGGTATCAAATGAAAGGTCTTTGAGAGGCGTATTCAATGGATTATCAAAAATTAAAAAAAATTTTTTTTAAATTCAAAAATTTTGAAAATTTCAGACAAAATTTTAGTTTTTTTTAATTTTTTCATAGAATTTAATTAAATAAAAAATTGAAATTTCTTGATTACAAACATCATGCAATTTAAACTAAATGGTTTTTTCCGTTTTTTAAAATTCTATCTAGTTCAATTTTTATTAATTTTTTTTAAAACCTAAATTCTTCCCTATCTGACAATCTCTGTTAACTCAATTCGTTAATGTAATGGGTATTAAAATAACGTAAAATGTATAAGCTTTCCATTGATGTATAATTTATAAAATTTTTTGTTTGTTATACAATAACTATTTAAATTTAAGCCAAAATATTTTAAAATATTTGCAGTCGCGATATAAAGTAATTTTCTCGTTATTTAGTAAAATAACAATTCCTATTTTAATGTTGTTGTTTATTTTTAAATTAATGAAGAAATTTTATAAAAGTAAGTTTAAGAGAAAAAGTTTTCTCTTTTTGAATTTTTACAAAAAAAAAAAAAAACGTATATCGCTGGCATAAAATGTAAATGCTCTAAGTCCACTTTTTTTAGAAATTGAGATTTTGATGCAGTTGTGTTCAATAAGTAAAAATACATCGATTACAAAAAAAAAATATAGTTATCTCATTTGTTGTTGTTGTTTTGTAGTGATGAGTAAAGGCGCTAGGTCCAATTTATCACATCTTTATGTAATATCTCACTTCTTCCAATGTTGACATATCAACTGTTTCGCGCGGAATAGTCTGAGAGTCCAACCAATTGACATAATATTATTTCTCATTGGCTACACTCTCGTTGTTTTGAGTATCAACACCATTGACAGTCATGACATTAATCGTCATGATGTTACTTATTTTCATTCATTTTTTTTGAAAAAATTTAACAATGTACAATTTTGTAAAAATATTCGCCCTGGTCGTGGAAAAGGCGATTCCAAAGTGACGGACATTCGCGGAATACAATACACACCAAATGGTGAAATTAATTTCAAACTTAGATTTCCTGATGAATGGGAAAATCTCCACCAAAACATAAATGAAACTGTAGTGGCACTAGAGTGGTCGGATTTACACCAACTTCATCAAGAAAGAAGAAAAATAAAGACTAGAAAGTTCGAAGACTTACAATATCTAAAATCCGCTTTGCCTACAAAACACCATAAATTTTATGACGATTTGCCATACGAATAAAAATAGTCGTCGTCAGTTATCTTACTTTTAAATCCATTAAAAATTTAAATTAATATTACTTTTTTATAACAGCAATGAAATAAGACTGAATAATTTTTGTTTTTATTATGTACAAGTTGTACATATATACAAATATCAAAATTGAAATTAAAATAATAATGTTATTCATATTTTTGAATAAATTCTGTTTCTTTTTTTACAATAATCAAAACAAACTTTAACTCTTTACATATTATTAGCTTCTTAAATAACAACAATAAAAAAGCAACAAAAGTACACTTTCATTGTAGTAAGTAAGAAATATAAGTAGAGACAAGTTTTAAGAAAAAGATCAAGTCCATGAAAACATACAAACTAAGCAACAGAAAAAGCTCTAAGTTCAAAAAAAGCTTTTATCTCGGCAAATACTTATTTTTTTTATTTTGCTTTTACGCAAATAAAAAACAAAGAAAAATACAAAAACAAATTGCATTTACAGATTTCAAAAATGTTTATTAAAAAAAAAATTTTGATTGTTTTTTGTCTCTCCTGTAATATTGTAAATTATGGACTTAGAGCATTTACATTTTATGCCAGCGATATACGTTTTTTTTTTTTTTTTTTGTAAAAATTCAAAAAGAGATTAATTTAAAAATAAACAACAACATTAAAATAGGAATTGTTATTTTACTAAATAACGAGAAAATTACTTTATATCGCGACTGCAAATATTTTAAAATATTTTGGCTTAAATTTAAATAGTTATTGTATAACAAACAAAAAATTTAATAAATTATACATCAATGGAAAGCTTATACATTTTACGTTATTTTAATACCCATTACATTAACGAATTGAGTTAACAGAGATTGTCAGATAGGGAAGAATTTAGGTTTTAAAAAAAATTAATAAAAATTGAACTAGATAGAATTTTAAAAAACGGAAAAAACCATTTGGTTTAAATTGCATGATGTTTATAATCAAGAAATTTCAATTTTTTATTTAATTAAATTCTATGAAAAAATTAAAAAAAACTAAAATTTTGTCTGAAATTTTCAAAATTTTTGAATTTAAAAAAAATTTTTTTTAATTTTTGATAATCCATTGAATACGCCTCTCAAAGACCTTTCATTTGATACCAAATTTACATAAAGTTTCTTTGGAAGAAATTTGGAAAAAATCAAAAAACCTCTAAAAAGGACCTTTTTATCCTTTGATCCAGCTCACCAAATATTGACCCCAGGACAAAAAAATTGAGAAACGTAGTCTTAAAATTAATCAGATTTTCATATTAGTCGGGAACATCCGCAAAATTTATTTTGGGGCCACCCTAATGTACATGTATTTGAAAAGAAAAACAACAAATATTATTTAATAAAAAAAAAATTATTGTTTTTTAATTCTTAAAAATGTACAAAGAAATTAATTAGTGTTTCATAACTATAAATACACTAAAATTAAAATAACTTATTATAAAACTAATATTCACCTAAAATTTAGACTTTAATAATGTATTAATCCTCCGTTTTTTCAGTCAACACAAAAATTCAATCAGTGTCAATATTCAGCATTATTATTCCTCCCAGCATCTATAACAGCTTCTTTATAGTGATATATGCTTTAATATTGTCGGTTTTCGGTATAAATATAACTAAATATTTCTCAAGTATTCTCAATGGGGTTCTTATCTGGAGAACAGGCGGGCCGTTTTCCCCTATGTTTGACGACTTACGTGTATAGGTGCGTTTTTTTCTAAACATAAAACTAATTTCTCATCTAGTAATTTTGTGCAATCAGAAGATTTAATACTGATGCTGCGAAACATCAAACGTCAAACATGCTGTCTTCAGGACAAGCTCCCAAACCATCCAAAAACTGCCTCCGAAATTTACTTTTGATTTGGACACATTTAGTAATAATATCATAGTGTTGGTGTAGTTTATAATTCTGCGACTGTCCCGTTCAGAAAGCCTTTTTGTTGCGGGCCGCCACGTATATTTTTACCATAATAATAATCCTTGTTATTGCAAAATTTGTTATTACGACATGTGACATGTTTATTTTTTTGGGAATTGCTCAAAAACTTAAGTCACTTTTTATATAAACTTAAATTTTAACTTTTTCAAATCAATAAGGTACAAACCAGGCGGCATTCTATAGTAAATTGTTGAAAAGTGCATAGTAAGAATAAATAACAATTATATTTCTGTTTTTATTATAGTTATGAAACACTAACAAAATATCAGTGGATAATTTTTAACTTAAAATATCGAAGTGGTCCCTGAAATTTTGGTATTAAGCACATTTTTATATTATTCTTAAATAATTGTATACGTTGCAAAAAAAATTTTGTAACTTTACAACAAATATCAAGTAATAAGTCTAAATATAGTGAAGGTCGTTGTAGTTGAACTAGAAACATTTTGTTTGTTATATTGGGGCGTATGAGTGATATTCAGATTTGGTATTATTACATTATATATGTATGTACTCGTATATACACTGTTATGAAAGCTAATTCCTTTCAATATATTTGCTCTTATGTGTTTTTATATTATGACCAATATACCTTATACCTATTTAAGTATTTGCTAATTTAAAAAAATAAGTAAAGATATTTTGTTGTTCATTTTATTTTAGAATTCAATTTTACTTTTCGTAATTAATGTTTTACAATACCTAAAACTAAATTTATAAAGTTATTAGATTTTTCTTTTGATCGAATAAAACGAACAGCTCATTCACTACCAACTTAGTTTAGTTTGTAATGATGACATTGGTTCAATTAAAAACCAGTGTATATTAAAACCAAGGTGGTTCATTATAATTCCATTTCTATTATTTCAATTTGAGTAATATGCTCGTGTTTCCAAAAGTTCCTTACTTTAATGGATATTTGATTCATCCCATATTTTGCCAAAACTTTAGCTCTAAAAGATTGACCACTATTATGGTGTAGGGTATAAAAAATTTAATGATTATTAAAAATGCCTAAATTTTTAATAATCATTAAATTTTTAGACACCTAAATTAAATTAGACTTAATTAAAATTCTTCGAATAATTATTCGTAATGAAATTGGAAATTGCATATCGTAGTATTTACTTTGTGTTTTATTTTTGAATATGTTAACATTTAAAATTTTAATTATTTTTACAAATCTACTTTATTTTCAGGTTGGTGGCAAAAAATTCACACTGGCTGCTATTTGACTATCGTGCATAAAACAATTTCCTGCACGTTAGTTTTATTTATTTAATTCATTAGTTGTTTTTTTGTTGTTGTTGAGGTTGTATGGTAACAGTGATATGTAATTATATGTACGCTAACTGAGTTAGATAGATAACAAAGGATTGTTTTGTGTGTAAAATTAATTAAATGTTTAAGTGGATGTAATCACAATAAAGTGTTCTCTATAGCATTTTAGATAAAGTTTAATTAAATATCTTAATTAGCTTTAAAAATGAAAATGCTGGCAAGTAAAGGGTGATTTCGGATTTGATTGAAAGAACACTTGAAATTAAGAGAAGTGTGTGAATTTTTTATTTGAATCGATAGAACGATCTATATAATTCAAGATTTTGGATTTGACTTAAAAGAAGATAAAACATGCAATGTGGAGAACAGTTCGAAATAATCATTTGAGTCGATAGAACGTTCTATATAATTCAATGTTTAACAAGTAAGAAAGTATAGTCGGTCAAACCGGACCATATAATACCCTACACGCAGTATATGTGTAAGACAGTTTTTCAGAAATGTGCGCTATATGGGAGATATGACCTATTATGGACCGATATCAAAAAATTTACTGTCATGATTTTTGTGAATATAAATATTGTGTATGCTAAAATTTATCTCGATATATAGTAAATACTTTTAAAAGATTTATGGAGGTTAAAGTTGATTACGGGGAGGGTTTAGGGACCGGGGAGTTGATTAGGGACCAATCTGCACAAAATTTGTAGATGTGATTTGGCTTTATTTACCACTCATTTGTGATGAAATTTGTTTGGTTCCTTGCATAATTGAAATATTTATGATCGATAAACCCCAATTTCGGGAGGACTTTTGTATGGGGGCCAGGTGAAATAATGGCCGAAAAACATCACGTACCAAAGTTTATCAAAATATCTTCAAAATTGCGACCTGTAATCTGCGCACATCCTTTACATGGACAGCCAGCCAGACGGACGGACGGACGGACATCGTTAAATCGACTCAGAAACTGATTATGAGTCGATCGGTATACTGTAAGGCGGGTGTGGGATCAATATTTCTGGGCGTTACAAACATATGCACAAATCCAATATACCAATATAAAATAATGAAATGTAAATGTTGACCGCGGCAATGCCTCAAATCATTAATACGCTGACTCCAATTATGACATACTCTCTCCAATATATCGGCCGATAGCTTATGAATAAATTATTTAATATGAACTTCTAGCGTCAGCAATTGCAGGCTTCTCTCTATAGAGATAAGCCTTAACATAGGCGGATAATTGACGGCCGCAAATGTGAAATATACTGTTGACCGAACTTATCTATCAATAAGGCCATTCTTGCCTATCTTTTAGGCATTTCTGTGTGGCATGTAGCTGCGTGTATGCATCATTTTGGGCAAAAAAGAAATTTGTAATCATCGCTCGTCATTCACGGTAACGTTCCGCCTTCGTCGTCTTTGAAGAAGTATGGTTTAATTATGCCGCCGGCCCATAAACCACACCAAACAGTGCAATGCTTCTGGCTATAATTTACAGCATATACGACAATTTTGCTTGTTTACGAATCCATTCAACCAGAAATGAACTTCGTTGCTGAACACAATTTTTCGATTCAAAAAGGGCACGTTGGCACTTTTTTAAACAAACATGAATTTTAATAAAAAAATTCAGTAATCTGCAAGCGTTGTTCGTTTCTAAGTCGATTGGCTGTATCGTATCTCATGTGAAATAAACAAAGGATATAAATTTAATGAATATAAATAAATATTATTTAAACAGGCAATTATATAGGATCAAAGACCAATATTGTTCAATTGGCCGAAACAACATTTTAAAAATCTTCCAAAGCTATATTTTTAAATTTTGCAGGCCTTTACTTAAAATGTTATGTATTTATTATTATGTCTCTCTACAAACATAATCTTATTATGTGCTCAGCAGCAACAAAATAAATCCTATTATTTTATTTGGTAAATGTCTGTAAATGTTATTATTTATTAAAAATCATATTTAAGACTGCAGGAAATTAAATGTGTGTTTTTTTGTTCAGTTCTAAAGCAGTCTTTACAAAATGCTGTGCGTAAGAATTTATTTTATTTGACTTATAAATACATACATACAAGCATGTGTAAATATATACATACATATATATATACTTGGGTACCATATTATTCGACTTTTCCTTTGTTCGAATAAAACGTATAATTCGTATCAAGAGATTGTAACTTGTTAGAATAATTCGATTGCAGATGTGAAATTAATCGAATTATTCGAATAATTTAAATTTTCTAAATAAAAGTGAAATAAAAAGTTTTTCACTTCATCAAGTCGTACATAAAGTAATAATGTTTAAATCCACCTTTAATAACATCACTTCTTTTTTTTTGCTTGGACCAGCACTTAGGGGACGACCCCAACTCAAATTAATAATTAATGTATTAGAAATAGGAAAATAGGATATGGGGGGAGGATAGAGGGAATAGTGTTTGTGAACATTTGGTTTGAATTTTCCTGTATAGAAAATGGCAGGGAATACTTCTGCTGGTAGTTTATTCCACATACGGACAGTACGGCTAAAGAACGAATTTTCCCTGCCCAGTCGACCATGAATGGATGAGCCCTGACTAAAGAACGTGTATTACGCAAAAAACTACGTGTTTCGGGAACAGCAGAACACTTTCCATTACATTATCGATAGAACAGTAAAACACAATCCACTTTGCGACGATGCTTGAATGAATCAGTAGATTTGCATACCCTACTATTACCGATAAACGCGGTTGAGTAAGTCCAAAATAGACTTTGAAGCACCATATACCCATACATGAGTGTTGTATCCAATTGGTCGAATATAGGTCGTGTAAATAGTAAAGAGATCAGATGTAGTAAAGTATTTCCTACACCGTTTTAAAAAACCAAATCCCTTGAACGCTTCTTTTGACACTTAAAAAATGTGTTTGGTCCAGCAAATATCACACTGGATTCTCATGCCCAGAACATTAAAAACGTCTGATTCCTGAATATTTACACCGCCAAAAAAAAAAAAAAAAAACAGATGAAGCAATATCATTTGTCATGCGTTTGTGTGTTAACATACAACATTGAGTCTTACGAGCGTTAAAATTGACTCTATTTACACAACCCCATTCTAATATCAATTTTAGGATAATTTGCTTTGCCTATTTCAACGTAATCATTAACAACAATGTCATTACCAATATCACTTTCTTAAATATTGCAAACAACTTATTTAACATTACTTTGGGTAAGTTTATAAGGATGGCACCGGTTTTATTTTTTTTGATATATTTTAGTATTAATATTTTAACATAAAAAAATGTATTAAAAGCAAATTACAGCGATGTTAATACATAATCGTGATTTTTTCAATATTACTTCAAAAGGTGCCCCGATAGACTAGATGATAGTGTGCTGGACTGTCAGTCAGAAGGTTGCGGGTTTGATTCCCGCCAAAGACTCTGGTTGTTTTCTGCAGATAAGACAAAATGCTTCGCAGTTTGTGTTTGTTAATTATCTTGCAACTTCTGTTTCCATTCTTTCAGTCTTTCAGACTTTTGTACTAAATAACCAAAACTTCTTTTTAGAATAATAAGTTATTGCAGTAATATTTATATTTTTGTAGAAAGCGCTATCGTAGTACTCAACTATAGGGATATAAAACTTTTTAACTTTTGTTAAGTTTTATATTGAAAAAAAAAAAATTATAATCTCACAAAAAATATAAAAACCAAAAACGACAAATTAAAAGATTCGTTTTATTCGATTATTCTTCACAAAATTATTCATTATTCGAAAATGGTAAATTCGTTAAATAATTATTCGCAAACAATTTTTCGAATAACCGGACCATCGAATGGTTAGCGTGCCTAATACATAACATAGATTTGTTTGAATAAATATGTATGTATATACATATGTACATTCCAATGTTAAAATATTTTTATCATGCGTATGAGCAATATGTTGCTAGACTTTTAATATCTTGCAAATTATTCATACGTACTGATGAACAGCAACCACACATTTAATGTACCTATGTATACTTATTATGGAAAATCATTTTTATACCCCAAACCACTGATATACGATTCGGCACAGCCAAATATAGGGTGCTTTTTTCAGATGTATAAAACCTTAAATTAGCAACACTTTTTTGACTGGCGGCCATTTTGTCAGCTGTCAAGTGATTTAAGCTTAACGTGACCATACAGTCCACTTTTGGCAGGATTCTCCCGTTTTTTAAGGCTCATCCTGACTAAAGATTTTATACGACTTTTCAAACCAAAATACCGCTTTTTGTTAATTTGGAAGAAAATATAATAACTCAAATCTGTGATCGTTAGTTTTTTCTTTAAACATTTGAATTTAGTTGAGATTATTGACAAAATGGCCGCCAGTTAAAAAAGTGCTGCTAATTTAAAGTTCTATAGTACTTCTAAAAAAAACACACCATATAAACTCTTACTTGTAATTTTTGGCACAGATTGCCATTACATACACACATACATTCATACATATGTACATATATTCAGAATTTCCAATAATGAAATCTTTTCTCATATTTATCATACCTATTAATTATTAGCAAAATATATTTGCAAATCTTTCTACAATCTTAATTAAATTTGTTTTTTAAATTAAATTTTTTTCTCTTTTTTGATTTTGCATTAACAGACACAAACAACAAATGGTTTTTTTGCTACGTCTTCTTCCATTAAAGTAAATATACGAGTATGTATATGTCATCTGATGTTGTTTGTCAAATACTTACTAAATGCATTAATCTGTTTGATATTATTAGACACAAACGACTTTTTGTTGGCAATGACAGCATTACAGCCTTGAAGAAACACATGTACTTGCTTTCTTATGGAACAGTAGCTAATATAAATATAATAAAAACATAATATAAAAGAAAATATAAGAAAATTAAATTTGCAAAAATTAATTCAAAACATGTTGAATACAAAAGTACCCATGGGTATTTCTTTACTACTTACAATAGGCGAACAGTATAAATGACTTTATATTTTTATGAATATTAAGGAAATTCTATATGAACATATAAAAATATATGCATGTATGTATGAATGGCTGTGTTTATAGAAGAAATATAAAGCTTGAAAGAATTACCACGAGTCTCTTGATAAAAGTATTTTAGTGCAAATAAGTTGTGACAATTTAATACTTATGACAGCAAACTGAAAAGTTTATTCAACTATTTAATAAAGGCATATATCTACATTAATATTTTTGTTACAATTTCCCAGAAATCTTTAGATTAATGAAATTTGTGTTAATTACTTTATTTATTAGAGAAAGTTATTGAACTCAGCAATTGTTTAACTTCATATTGAAATAAAGTGTTTAATAACTTTAAGTGAGCCATGTCACACAGTTTAATTCCATTCGGAAGTGAAATTAATTTCGTATTTTGCTTCTGTAGAAAAAGTAAGCCGAAAATCTGCATTGATTGGCTATGACATTATTTCCAGTAAGTAACGAATTATATTTCCCAAATTGTAAAAAAACTTTCATTGAGCTTATACAATTCTCAAATATGTTTTTTTTTACTACACGCAGAAAAAAAAGTATTGTGGTAAACATGCAACATTTGTTTAAAATATTATGGTCACTGTAATTATTTATATGATTTCTACAACCATGATATGGTTAAGTTGCCATTCATTTATATGATTATAACAATTATATAATTTTTATGGTGTTTAGTTTTATAATGAAAGACCATATTATGTTGTTCTCTATCATAATAAAAGAATATCAAATTATGACGTATGGAATCATCATAAATATAATTGCAATAATAGTGAGTATAAATGAAGACCATCTATAGATACGAAATGTTCTACATTGTTTAAGACTTTAAAACAATTTTACATCCGATTTTTTAAACATCTTAATAGGAACTTTCTGTTTTTAAAATTTTTTGTATCTTTTTCTAAAATGAGTAAATGAATTCTAAGTTTGTCCTCATACCGTAAACAAACAGGCATAAAAATCAAACTTCATTATTATAATTTTTATTACTATTTACCATTAGTGGTACAAAAGCAAACAGCAACCACGGTATTTATATTAAATTTTCAAAGATTTAATTTATGTAAACCAATACATATACCTACATACATATAAATCGTGATCCATTTCAAGGTTCAGAAAATTCAAATCTAATGGGAAATGTTTATTATCATTTGAAAGAGCATTCTTTGGCGTTTATTTTTTGAAGATTATGTCTATAAAATTATGGCCCTTGCTACGTCGCAGATCAATTGAGTCCAATTTTCGATGACTCGTTCGAGAATTTCGACTGGTAAATGGCGAATGGCATGCGTAATGTTTTTCTCCAAAGCCTAAATCGAAGCGGGTTTGTGCTGAAACTTAATGTTGCCGAGATAACGAGTTTCAACTTCAGGCATCAAATAGTCGGTTATCATGACACGATAATGGTCGCCATTAACGGTTACGTTCGTTTCATTTTTTAAATAAATATGGACCGATGATTCCACCGGCCCACAAACCACACCAAACCGTGGACGTTGTCTATTCGGTGGAATATTATCGAATAATGAATGCTGGGTCTCAAAGTGCGTAATGGTGTTGCGAATATTACGCTCAGTAGGCCGATTATGTTGACCATAAATTGTGCCAAGTGCACGAAACACATTCATCATAGAACATGAATTTTCGTAATAAAGTTGAACGATTTGTAAATGTTGTTCAGACGTAAGTCTTTCCATTATGAAATGCCAAACAACACTAAACAAAAAATAATATGACAGCATGACACGACTCACATGTGATCTGTCAAAAAAGGCTATTGAAAAAAGTATCTCTACTTGAATCACCCTATATATACATTCCAAGCTAGTAAGTCAGAGCTTACTTTGAATGAATTAAATTTAAAATTTTCTATAGAAATTTGATAGGCAAGTGAAATTTAGCATAATGCAAAGTAATTTGAAACGTTGTTATCAATTTAGTTTCACTAGCAGGACTTTTGAATTTGAATATGAAGGATAAGAAATTTATGAATATTAGAAAAATTGTTGATATTAGATTGTTAGATTTTAAATTTATCTGGTAAATATTAAATTATTGCTGCACATTTTTATTGAAATTATTTTAAATTTGGTTAAATTCGCTATGCATCTGAAAGATTACAATTTTCTAGTTACTGCTATGAATATTTTGTGTAGCAGGTGAAATGCAAAACTCGCTCGTTACACGTTAACCAAATTTTGGGAAAAAGCAAAAAACATATAACGAGAGATTAAATAAACCAAATTAGTAGAATGCTTTAAATTCTTAGATGCTACTCCATTCTGGAGTAAAACTCATCAATTGAAAAATTGACATACACTGAAACATAGAAAAATAATAGATAAAAGTTTGAAACAAACCAGTTTTGTTACAAACCATATGACATTGAAAGAGTTTTGCAGCGCAGTAATTAAAATTAATTTTTAAAAGTTTTAGGAAAGAAATATATTAATTTTTAAACTGAAAAGCTTAAATCTTCATCTTCACTGTATTCTTCATTATTTTCCTCCATATCCTGATCGATATTCTAAAATTGCAGCTTATTATTGCATCTTCAATTGTTCCCAAAGTGGTTTGATAAAAGGGTTTTAAACATCTTTTTTCTTTTCATTTTTAATCTCCCCACTGATGGTTAGTCGTTCTGGATGAATTTTATTAATTGTCTTTCCTCGCTTCCAGAATGGTTTAGGACTGCAAAAGTTATAGCGTGTTCACATATGCGCCTTAATTGCGTTAATCGCAATTGATGCCATTATTGAGCTTAATATTCCATATAAAACCTCAATTAATTATTGCGCAATTAGTACGAAATTGTTATAATATTGAGTAAGATTTCGAATGCAACACTGTTCACAACTGTGTTTAGTGAACGAAATTGTATAAAATGGCAAATGTCAACAAAAGAAAACAAAAGAAATCATTGAAAAGTCAATGTGAAGGTAAGTTTGTTTACATAGAAACACAACAACCATTTAGAGTACTTCTTTTATTGTTTTCCAAATGTCAAATGATTATTGAGTAAGCTAAAAATTGCGTATGCCTGAACACTTAAAATAATATTGTCAATTAACTGAATATTGACTCAATTAAGTTTCATATCTGAACACAGTATTAGGTCTGTAATTAATCTCTGCCCGCAGAGTCAGCAGGCCCTTCCGAGTTTTTTTTCTATTACAATTCGATGTGAAGTTTTGAATTTAAAATGAAGTTTGCCTGGTGTTTTCACCACCGATTATACAGCAGTTTTCCAATTATACATAAAACATTGAATCAGCGAGTTTTGATATGGAATAATTAATGAGATAGTTTTGAAAATGACTTATGTGTGGAACGAACAAGTTTTTCTGCTAACTGCAATTTTAAATCATGCAAAAATATAGAAAAGAATATGCATCCATACAATCCCCATATTGCTTCAATGGTTATCTCGATTTTTTTTTTTCATTTTTGTAAGGAACGAGTTTTGCATCTCACCAACCAAGTGTTACCATCAGAAGAACTTTTGCCATGTAAATATTTGTTTTTTAAATTAAAATCAGAATTGATTAAAATTAATAAAATATAAATTTTAATTGCCTAAATAATCAAATTGCATTTTGCCGCCGTGTTGAGATATTTTACTATTTCTCTACATTTCTTCATACAAAAACCCAGTTATTTTAAGGTTTAAGTTGTTTTGCTTAATTTTGTACAATGTACAAATATAAATCGAATTTTATTAATTTTTATGAGGGCTTATATGAATATCCCAGATTCATTGAAAGGCTACTGAATTTTTCAGATCATGTTTGAATTTGTTTGAAATGTCTTGTATTAAACAAATTTTAAATTGTTAATAATAAATGTAATATATGCATTCCTTATTTTATAAAATTAAAATAAATGTGACTTTTGTATAAAAGAAACCTAAAGAGTTTGGAAATTGATGTGGGTTATATAATGATGATGCAAGATAATACAAAAGTCACTGGTCAAATGTCTCCAGTTGTCAAAATTATGGACCGAACCAACAAAATATTGTTCTAAGATTTCACTTTGCATGAAACTTATTATTGCAGAATTTTGTTTAGAGACGGATTTTCTATAGACATTTATGTGCCATAAAGCTATATTCCGGAAAGACATTTGTATGGGGGCTATAAAAAATCGTTGACCAATTCCGACCATTTTCAACAGATTTATATATAATGTTGAATGTTGAATTTTGACTTTTTAATGGTTTTTATAAGAGATTTATGCGAATTTTAGTGATTTTCGGAAGTGGTTTTTGTATGGAGCTTGTATGGAGCTTGTATGGACCGATGTAAACAAAATATTGTTTTGAGATTTCACTTTGCATGAAAGTTATTATTGCAGAATTTTATATATATATATAATTTTTTATGAAGAAAACAGCAAAAAATATCTGGAAAATATCGAGGTAGTCCGAAACTTTGATCTATAACTCAGATCCTACTGGACCGAAACCAAACATTTCGGTGGATCAAAGAATGTTTGATAAAAATTTCATTGTTCTATGTGTTTTGTTCGAAGATCTATCTTGCCAACAACAGACAGTCAGACGGACTGACATGGCTAAATCGTCCTTGAATCTTATAAGGATCCAGCATATAAAGACTTTTTGGTTCTTCGATCATTATTTCGATGTGTTACAAACGGAATGACAAACGAAATATACCCCCCATATTTTTGGTGGTGGGTATAAAAAAACATTTGATCACAATGATGTGTATTATTGGCTGGTTTTAGAGCGGTGCTCTGTCTGGCTCTGTTGTCTGGCCACTAACTAAATGTTAATCGCATCTTAGTAATTATTTGTGTTATTAACATGCCCAATATGATGAATATTTAAGCGGATTTTTTCTTTTCAAATTGTCAAGTTTTCATTTTTTCTTTTATTTATTGTTAGACATTTCCACAATTGCTGGTTTCTTAAAGCGGGCGTGAAGTAAACACTTTATAAAAAATTTATATTATTATGATTTTTAGTAACAAAGTACACCTAATGCTGTTTTGACATGGTTTTGATTTAACTCGGTTTGAAAATAAACAAATATTAAATTTTTTTTAAAATTTTATATTCGAAGGTTTACTTCTAGTTAAACATAAAATTTATTTGAAATTTAAAAAATTTTAAAAACAAATTTTTACACTTAATACTCGCAAGAGGAAAAATTCTCATTCAGCAAATCTTAAATTGTTTTTGCACTTAATTTTTTTTTGTTTTAGTTTAATTTTTTCGAAATGTGTAACTTAGGGGAATTCTCTTTTTGTGAACACAAGCAATTTGCTGGTCAGAGCAATTGTAATAACACATAATGTGCTTGAAATCAACAGAACTTATTAGTGACATTTTTTTCATAGAGTGCATATCTGTTTTTCTTTAATAACTATGCTGGTGTAAAAACACATTAGCGCAATTCACATTCTTGTGCAAATGGTTTTGCATCATTGAATTTGCCTGCTATGTATTTTGTTAGTGTAGAGCAATGATGCAATACCATTTGCACAATTTTGTGATTTAATATTATAAACCTGAATAGTTGTTCATAAAAATTTCTTGTTTTTCACTAATTTCAATAGGTTTTAGAGATAAGGAGCCAATCACCTATTTTGCATACGATGTCTTTTTTTTCCTGTAACCAATTACCGTGTAAAAATAGAATTAGGTGTATTGTGTTTTTTTCAGCAATTTCTTTTCGTTTTTGTCTATTTCGTGTCATATCATGTTTAAAGCGACAACTTTGTTTAGTCTGCCATTCATTCGTTTATTCATTATTCATTCATCGGATTCCCTTTGTTTCCAACCGCCACAATATAGTATAATAGAGAGTATGGTTCATTCACTTGATGAAATTGGTTTTTAAAAATTTGTTTGTCTTGTTTTTTCTTATCAAGATTGATAATAATAAATAAATAGGAAAAATTTATATTGACATGTGGTTGGTGGAAAAAGTTATAAATGATGATTTTTCTCTCTCTCCACCACCACAAGTGGTTCATGAGGGTATATCACATTTGTCATTCCACGTGCTACTTTGCTATTAGTCATCTGAGACCCAACCAAGCATAAATATTGTTGATTCTTGTGAAATTCTAAGTCAATTGAGCTATGTCTGTCTGTGTAAAACACTCTCATGTCCAAAATACACAACTTTGCGAAATTTTCATAAAAATATTTTTATTTTGTAGAAAGGTTGGTTTTGAAAATCAACAAAATCGGTTTAGCAGAATGAGAGTTATGCACCAAAATGTGAGACAACCATCATACAAATTTTATATTTTTTTTATCAAGTTTTTAAAATGTTTTGCATGGAATTTTGTACATGTTATTTTTATGATTAAAAGAAGAAACCGTGAGAAAAATGGTAAGAATCGGTATATGATTTCTCATAGCTCTATGTATTCTATGCACAAGGTTTACATGGATAGCCAGCCAGCCAGACGGAGGAACGTATATACGGATATCGGTAAAACAGGAAGTGATTTTGAGCCGATTGGTATACTTTAAGTTGGGCGTTAGACAAATATTTTTCAGTGTGCTCCCCACTATGGTCGTGCAGGTTATACAAATGCTTTCTGGGTTATACAAATTACGAGTACAAATATGTATGTATGTGTGTATGTATATATCATGTATTTTAGCTTAATATGGGACTTACATTTTATTTTATATGCTGTTTGGTGACATTATTATAGCAGTTGTTATTGTCATTATTAATAATATGTATAAAGTTTTCCGGATACAGTCAAATAATTTATAAAGTA
This sequence comes from Bellardia pandia, assembly GCA_916048285.2. NCBI lineage: Eukaryota > Metazoa > Arthropoda > Insecta > Diptera > Calliphoridae > Bellardia > Bellardia pandia. The sequence goes on from OU696531.1 coordinate 31,374,041, forward strand.
AACCAAAGCAATACATACAGCAACAAAGGCACGAAGAGGGAGTATTTTGGAAACACAAGAACTCCCAGCCATAAAGTCTTTTCAACTTTACTGGAAGGGCCATTAGTAGTCAAGGCCTTGCCAACTCGCTGCTTTGTTACATGGCTGATAAAAGACATACTTAAGACGAGCTATTTAAATTGCTTCCGTTGAAGAGCTGAAAGGAAATCTGCTAAGTAATGCTTTCTAAAATGACTACATAGGCAATCTTATTAAACTGCATAAAAAAGAAAGCCTAACTCAAGGTCTGCTGAGTTAAGTTATTTAAGTGGTCTATTTGATATAATATTCTGCATAAATTTAGCTTACAATCTTTTTGAATATAATAAACTATGTACTTCCTGTGCACCTTACAACGCTAAATATTATAAAAAAAAAAACTAAATTTATAGAAGATTTTGTAGTGTATTCTGGTTACATGCAACAGTTTATTAATGCCAAATAATTAAAAACCCCATTAATATTTGATTTTTGAATAATAAAATCTTTTAGAAGAAGGAACAATGTCCATAACTTGCTCCGAGAGAACGCAGTGTGGAATGGAAATCAAATCCTTTTAAATGTGTAAACATGTCTTTTGGAAGGCCTACAATGCTAAAACTTAGCAAATGTTTCCTGCTGGGCAAATACAAACATAAATAAATAAAAAAAAAATAAATTCACACCGAAGCAAAAGTACTAAAATGAAAAATAACAACTAGTAGAAAATATATTGCACATAAAGTAAAAAAAAAAAATAGAATACCCGTGTCTCTAATCATATCTCATGCTCATATAGCCATAACAGTTACCATATTCTTATCACACCACTCCCACAAGTTCTTTTTTTTTTTTTTTGTTTTGCTTGTTTTGCACTTAATGGAAAATTGTTACAACTCAGTGTGGTGAGATTGTGGTAGAGTAAGACTGGGAAAGGGGGTTGGGGGGCGGTAAGCTGCATGTAGGCATGGGAAACTGAAGTGTTACATCTACAACTATTGTGTTGTAAAACTGAAGAGTAGCCATAAGAAATAAAATATGACTTGCAACAGCATTAAAAGCGGTTTGTTTTAACTTAAAGTACATGTAAAAAAACAATGTAAAAAAAGTCTGAAATATCAGTTGGGCTGTAGCAAGATGTATGCTTTAGAACACAGTATCTTTTAAGATGACTTCATTCCTCATCATGTTGTAGATGTTATATTTACTTTTACTTAAGTAAAAGTAAAGTCGTTTTTGCCGTAGGTTGTTAGTTTTTTTTATACAGGCTAAAATAATATGTGGGGCAAAACAAAGTTTTTTTGGAACTAAATCTTGGAAAACCAATCTAAAAGCATTCGAATTTACATACAACTCACAGTGGGACAAAACAAAGTTTTTTGGAAAAAATATAAATAAATCTTGGAAAACCAATCTAAAAGCATTCGAATTTACATACAACTCACAGTGGGACAAAACCAAGTTTTTTAGAAAAAAATATAAATAAATCTTGGAAAACCAATCTAAATGCATTCAAATTTACATACAACTCACAGTGGGACAAAACCAAGTTTTTTGGAAAAAAATATAAATAAATCTTGGAAAACCAATCTAAATGCATTCAAATTTACATACAACTCACAGTGGGACAAAGCCAAGTTTTTTGGAAAAAATATAAATAAATCTTGGAAAACCAATTTAAAAGCATTCAAATTTACATACAACTCACAGTGGGACAAAACAAAGTTTTTTGGAAAAAATATAAATAAATCTTGGAAGACCAATCTAAAAGCATTCGAAGTTACATACAACTCACAGTGGGACAAAACCAAGTTTTTTGAAAATAAATCTTGGAAAACCAAATATAATAGGTGTAGCCAAGGAGTAGTCGAATTTAAGTTTTCAAGATGAACAACTCAAAATAGATCACTTTTGACATGTAACTTTTTTAAACAAAAGCTAAATTTTTCTAATCGAAGTGGGTAAAATTAGTTATGTATAAATAAGGAACATAAAGCGTAAAGTTTTAATTTTGATTAAAAAAATAGGTCAAATTCGGAACGACGGATAACCAACATGTAAGGAAAAGTAGACATGTTTTTAATATTAAAATAATATCAGTAAAAGTACTTTTCAGAAAACTATAAATTTGTTTTATATTTTTAATAAAAAAGGATTTAAAATGCATTATATTTCAACTTTCAAATTTAAAACCGTTTAAGCTAGATTTACACGGTTGAAGGTTTTTTGAAGTCTTATCAAAATTTTGAAAATTTGTTTTGATTTTCTATTTACACGTTTTAAAAATTTTATCAAAATATTCTTTAAATATATTTCAAAATCTTTTGATAAAAATTTGATCAACATTTTTTGAAGCTAATTTACACTATTGGTAAACTTTTTATATTGAAAATATTGGCTTTGATCAACATTTTTACTATTGGAGGAAGAAGAAGCTGATAAAAATGCAAAAAAAAAAAAAATAAAGAAGAAAACAAAAGGAACATAGGGTTCGACCTTTTCTTATGGAAGGTATGTCTCTTTTAGGGAGCGATTGATAAGGAATGATCCAGAATTATACAAAAACTTTGTGCGAATGTCACCAGCCGATTTTGGTTATTTGCTTAATCTCGTCACCTCATCAATAGAAAAGGCTAATACTAATATGCGGGAATCTTTATGCCCCGGAAAACGCAATTACTTTGAGATTTTTAGCGACTGGGGACAGTTACCCAAGTCTGATATTCTTGTTTAAAAGATCAAAGTCATCGACATGCAATATTGTACCTGAAGTCTGCGCTGCATTATATAAAGTATTAAAATATGAATTTTTAAAGGTAAAACTTTAATTTATTAAATAAAAAAATATATAAAAAATAATATCTATTGGTACAGATGCCAGCAATAGAAGAGGAATGGGAGAGTATTTCCCAAAGTATAAATAAAATGTGGAATTTTCCCAATTCAATGGGGGCATTAGATGGAAAACACATCAATATTATAGCACCAGCACATGTATATGTATTGATATGGTTTTGAATCAAAAGAATGAACATGCTGTCAAATTATTTATTGTTATCAATATTGTCAGATGCGATTTTGATGCTCATTTACACGGCATCAATAAAATCTTCAAAAGTTTTGTTTAAATGTTGATCAATAAATTTTGAAGAAATTTTGTTGTTTACACGAGTTTAAAGTATTCTGAAGACACATTTTGACGAAAATTTCAGTCGTGTAAATCTAGCTTTAGTTAGAAAATATATTATTTGAGATATGCGGTGTATGATGAGAAATTTTATTGATTATAAAAAAATTAATTTGAGAAAAAGTGTGCAAAAAATCTGACCGGTATTTAAAAAAACGGAACAGATTTGAAATTTTACTTTTAAAAGGCGTATAACTCGAACACCAAAATAGATAAATAGTTATTCAGTAAATATAAAAATCATAGTCGGATAGAAGAAAAATAAGTAAGAAAATTTGTTTCGTCAAGCCCAAATATATAATACCCTACACCGAGTATATTTTAACACAGAAATGGGCGTTATATGAGAGCTATGACCTGTTATGAACTGATCATACAAATATTTTGAGCCATGCATATGGGATCTGATATGGGAATTTTGACTAGTTATGGACCGACCGTTATACAATTAGCTGTCATGATAATTATTTATGTGAAATTAATTTTTGCTGAGTTTAATTTGGATGTCAACATTGAAGTGATTTTTGTAAGTGGGTCTTATAAAGGGAGCTATGACTAATCATGAACCGAGCATCATAAAATTATCCCAAGTAATTTGTTTATATATGAAATATATTTCTATTAAATATTATTTGTATAGCGACATTTTTAATAGACTTATGCTGTTTAAACTGATTTTCGGCAGTGAGCCTTATATGGGAGCTATGGTCAATTATGGACTGAACTGCATACAATTTTTATTTGGGATTAGGCTTCATGTACAAGTTATTTGTGATGACATTTGTTGGAATATATATTTTATTTTGGGAAACATTTGTATGGAGGGTAGGTGAAATAATGAACCTATTTTAACCAATTTAAAATCCCAACTGTCATTAGATTCGAAAAAATATCATGCACCAAATTTAATGAAAATGTCTTAAAAATTGCGGTCTGTACTCTGTGCACATGGTTTACATGGACAAACAGCCAGCCAGATGGATGGACGGAGGGACAGACATAGTTAAATCGACTCAGAAAGTGATTCTTAGTCGATGGGTATAATTTAAAAGTAGGTGTTGGACTAAGATTTACAAACATCAGGAAAAATAGAATACACCCTCCCTATTACGCTGATGTAGGGTATAAAAACAATGCATGCGTTTAAAGAAATTACTTGTCAAAGGTAACTTATTTTGAGTTACCACAACTTCAATTCCGCAGGGTTTGTGGAATCCGGTGTCCAAAAACCATTCCTTGGCTTCACCCTTGTATAATTTTGTCTGGATATGATATGTCTGGTAGAAACTTTAGATTTATTTGCCAAAAAATGTAGATTATGGCTTATTGTGCAACAAATAAAGTAGATTTGAAGTGTGCTTTTAGACAAAATTTTCATACAATATATTCTTAAAGTACATTTGAAGTCTACTTAAATTTTTTATGAATAAGGGCATAAGTCTATATAGATCTATAAGAAAAAATATGATATCCTGTCAAGGATGTTAGAGCAGAGACAGTATTATATTGAGATTAATCTTTAAGGACTTCATATTACCTGTAATTATATAAAAAAAATTATCATAATTTAGCAGCTATAGAAGTGAAGGGAAACTGTTAGTTATGGACATTTTATAGTAAATACAAAAAGCAGCATCTGTATAATAAAAATTTAGTTTGTCTTTAAAATATTCAGTCTTAAAAACAGTTGTTTTGTCAATTCTTTAGCATATGCAATGAATTGCCTATATCTTCCAACATAGCGCATTTTAAATTTAAAAAAAAAATAAATATTGCATCATATTTGCTGCCAACATTATTTCTCTTATTGTTGTTCCTGAAGTTTACTGCTGTAAAAACAACATTGTTTTTAAGTTGCTCATAAAAATAAAATAGCATTGACTAAATTGTTCCTGCTGTGTAGTTTGTGTTTTATTATGATGATGCTACTTGCTTTCCACTTCTTTCATCGTCTCACTTATTCTGTGTTTTTTATCCAAACAAATTTCCCTTAGTCCGTCTGAGAAATACGCTGATAATAATACAGACAATGATAGTATCATCTACACAATACTACGAGTATTGCTTATATACTTTATGGGGAACAAATGATGTTATTTTATTGAAACAACTAGTACAATCAAATTAGTATAATGATGATGAGTATGATAATGATGATAATGGTTCGTTCCGTGGTTGCTGCTGGTGCTGCTACAGCTGCTGTTTCAGCATTTGCTATTGTGATGTTTAATAATGGTAATTTTGTGTATTTTTTATACCATTTTTTTTTTATATGTATATAATATTTATTTGCTGTTTGAAATTTAAATTCCTCTTAAGTTATAACAAAAAAGCTAAATAAATATTATTTATTAACACTCCTGTTTCTTTCTGCGTTTAAATTTTTTTTCAGCTGTAATATGCTTGTTTTTAAGATTTGTTTAAATTCCAAAACTGAGTTTGTAAATTGAATAAATTTAATTTAGTATTTTGTTTGAATATTAAAACAAACCATAAACTCTATTTCCACTTGTTGTGTTGTAGCCGAAAGAACACTTAGCAAAGTAAAAATCAGCAGAAATACATAATAAAAAATTATATTAATATATTGTTAGAAAGCTGTTATTACAAAGCAATCAATAATATACAGTAAACTATTATATATAGTGTGATTTACTGAAAACTGTTATACATTATTCCATTTACTATATTTGAGATTCTGTTATACAGTGCAACATTTGCAATACGTAAAACTGTTATATAATGGAAATTATAATTTAAAAACCGTTTATTTTAAAAACATTTTTCTATATAGAAAACTGTTTTACATTTTCTGTTATACTTTGCTTTGTTATACTTTTAAAATGCCAAAAGTAAAAAACCCAAAAATATTTTATATATTCTAGTTTCAAATTTGTTATTCAGTTTATAATTGTAATGCTATATTATAAAGTTCAGAATCATATCTTTTACAAGTTAAAAAATAATCGAGTTAAATTTGAAAATAGAAAGATTTTACGAATCTTATTATGGATACTTCTCTCCATGACTTTGGCTTCTTAACCCAGCCCTTAGATTCGACAGCATAATCAATTATCTGGGTCATCTCCCGGACAATATCGACTATTGCACACTTACGCCCTTTTTCGACAGAAGCTGTAATATGTTAATTACGAATAGAAGGACGCAAAGGATAAAATATCTCCAGGAAAACTCTTTTTAGATCTTCACTACTGGGCTTTGAGGTTGACTCTTACATAGCACACATTGTCACACAAGCTTATATTAGACCACTTACTGTAGTGTTCTTTAGGCGGACATTTCATCATTGGGTAGGGCCGAAAATTAGTTGTTGCTAATTGGCTATTGTTTAAGGCCGCTTTTAAAATAATTTCCGGTGTCTGGTATTAGTCCTAAAGTACCAGCCATCTCTCAGTGAGACATTCTTTTGGATAACAGTACATCAAAATAGTCCAGAAAACTGTATTGAGGATTAATTGGATTTATCGACACTCAGAGTTGGAGATTTATCAAATTGTTGGAATTCCGTATTCCTGATGCTACCATTAGGTTCATGATGAACTTTACAATTAACCTCAAACCAGATGGATGCTTGAGACTTCAAGTGCGACGTCAAGAGCCATATGGTAAAACTTCAATAGTAAAAAATAGAAGTGATCATAGGTCACTGTGTGATTCGTGTTCATGCTGGCAGATTAGCACTGCCTTATAATGACTTATGTAGAAGTTGTCATGACGAAGTTGAGGACGAAACTGTACAGCATCTTCTATGTTAATGCCCTGTCCTTGCAATCCATGGACTGGTTAGTCTAGGGCGAATTTTGTTTATATGACTTAACGGATATATCGGTGATAGACTTCATACGTGCGGCAGTATGGTTTGGTTAAATATAGTTTGGAATTCTCCTTTCTTAAAAGCTTTCACAAAACAGCACTCATGGAGAACCCACCTGCAATAATTTAATTCGGCTGCCTGTTTAACCTAAACTAACCTTTGTTTCGTAAAGAAATTTGTTGAGGAACTTTTAACATTTATTTAAATAGTTCCAATACGCTAATATGGTTTTCCCTTCCAAATTTAACATATTTTTATATCGAATACCAAAAAGATGGGGGGTATATTAAGTTTGTCGGAGAACCAAAAATAAGTATATATATTCTGGGTCCTTATAAGATTCTAAGACAATCTAGTTATTTCCGTTCGTATGTTGAAGGTAAATAGGATCAGAGTTATAGACCAACATTTCAGACAACCTCTATATTTTTAAGATTCTTTTGCCATTTTCTGCAAATACAATGCAGACAATACCATCAAATTTTGCACACTTTATTTTTATAAAAGTGATATGCTTTACATAAATGCCTTTAGAAAAGCAGTATCTATACAAAATTCAACACAAAAAATTAGTTTTATGTAAAGAATTTTATATAAAGTGATATTTTCTTTCCATCCGTCTATATTTTTCCATAGCCCATATACAGAGAACACTTCCGAAAAGCACTTAAATGCGAGTACACATAAATCTGTTATTACAGTTTAAATTTTTAGGAAAATAATCCTCATGTAAATAAAAATATGATAACGATCGGTCTATATATGATCCTATATAAAGTTTACTATCAAAAATCACTTAAATAGGCGTAAATCTGCTAAGAAAAAGTTATCAAGTTGAAATTCGGCAACAATAATCCTCATAAAGGTACATATGTATGTATATAGAAATCGACGTGCACTGAACTTTATGAATATCAGGCTGTTATAGGTCATAGGTCATTTATAAGGACCAAAAACGAATATCTCTACATATACTCATATATATATATAATCGCAACAAAAGCAAAATTTAGTTCTTTAACATTTAAAGGTATTAAGGTAAAAACTAGGTAAATTTGCACTAGATATTGGTAGTGGGTATTTAATATTCAAATATAACACTTTTACTTGATTAATCAACATTTTGTAATTAGGCTGAATTCCCAAAGCTTGGAATATGAAATCTCAAAGCTTGGGTTCTAAAACAGCCAGCTTTGTTATACATATATCAAAAATAATTTGTCTTATTTTCACCAGCCCTGCGCCAAGAATTCATATTCTAACCCAGCAAACCATATGAGTTCGAAAAGAGTCTTTTCTGACAACTTTTTCTGAGCGTTAACGCTCTCTATGAGCCCAAAAATTTATCAGAATTGCTCCGGAAACCTTCAGAAAAGAGGGTCATTACATTCGAAAATGGTCCGTCAGAAAGAGCTCTTAGATAATGTCAGTAAAGAGTCTTTTATGAGGGGTTTTTTTTGGGCTCTTAAAGAGCTCTTAGATAATGTCAGTAAAGAGACTTTTATGGGGGGTTGTTTTGGGCTCTTAAAGAGCTCTTAGATAATGTCAGTAAAGAGACTTTTATGGGGTTTTTTTTTGGGCTCTGTGTAATCTTGTTTTTATCAATGTTTTTATCATTTTTGTTCAAAGCACAAATAACAGGAAAACAACGCTTTGGTACACACAAAATTAAGTGGAATTTCTGAGTCATAGTGCGTGCCGACAGTAACACGCAAATTTTTCTTTTGCTCCGAAAATGCTCTTTTGTTGAACTCTTTTCTGACTCCTTCTTCGGAGCGCTCCTAGAATCGTATGCTGGGAAGCTACTATATTAAAATGCTTTATATTGTCATAGGTGATATGCATTAAAACACATTTTCGATTATATCAAACACAAGTATTACCAGTTGCTACCGGCCAGTTGGATGACTGTCGTTATGTTTTAAGAAAATATTTATTTTAATTTTACAGATTTTATACAGAACTGTATATAAAGCATATGCTGCAAGATTTAGCTAAATTAAGCGTGTCACATCTACATCAAATGTTTAATTATATTATTTTTTAGTTATGACCCAAATCCTTTTTTTTTTGTAATCCCCTTAAATTCAACTATTTCAACTTAATTTAACACTAAAGAATGGGCAGAGCTTTTTTTTTGGAATTTTTCATACGAAAAAAAAATATTCTATACACTGTTGCATAAATTGCGTAAAATTAACATAAATTATAGGGATTATAAATAAACATACTCGTATAGCATGGCATTAACTACAACTTAACAACACATTGTTAACATTTGTGGCAAAAAACATGCCGATTTAAGTGTAAACTAAATAAACTGACGTAAACAAGAGGCAACATATATATTTTTTTTGTTGTCATAAGAGCATTAAGTTTAAGTCAGCAATAACAAATTCAAATACTATCAGATGGGAAACTACGGTGTGATAAATAACGTTGATAAATATCTTAAGTTGTGTTGGGTTAACTGAGGTATGTTTTTATTTGATTAAATTGTTTGCATAAACTATTCGATTCTAGAAACAGAATAAGTAAATGTCAAATTTGACGATAGCACGAGTGAGTTCCATTCAAGGCCTCGTAAACAAAATATTAAAAATTGCTTTTGTACAGATTCAATACTATTAATATAAATATTACAGCAAGGATAATTGCTCCATATTCAAGAATGGGACGAACCAATGATGTATATATTTGTTTTGTGATGTATGGGTCGGAAAATTCCTTGGACCATCGTTTCATAAATCCAAGAACACAATTTGCTTTATTAATAGTTTGCGCGATGTTATCACGAAAGTTGGAAATGGGCCTCATCGCAGGAAATCTGCGACGAAATTCACGTTGTGCCAAAGTCACCGACCGATTATTGGTCAAATAAATAGTCAGCAATATTCCACGTTCTGGAGCAGTGAAGCGTAACATTGTTTATTAACGTGTATTTTGCATGTGTTTACTACACAAATGTCAAAACAGAACTGACATTAGGGGCCAATTGCAAAATTTATAGCATTTTCTGATAGCAGGATTACTTTTGCGCCACCTTGTAGTTAGTAAAACAAGTAAATAAATAAAAGAAAACCTGGAAAAATATATAAATTAATCAATCATGTATGCCATGGTGTAAAAAAGGGGCATAAATGGTAACGATTATTAAAGTTTATGCCAAGTATTTGAGGGAACGCCCAGAGGGCTGTACTCAACTGAACGAAAGTCATTGTCAATGAAGTTTTATTATTTTTTTTTTTGCTAATTGTTGTTGGTTGTTGGTTTTGTTGTTACTTTTGTTGACTTGGTAAGTTTTGCTAATATTGTTGCATGTAAATTTATCCGTCTGTCTGTCTGACCGCCTAAGTCTGAATGTTTTGAAGTGAAGAACTGTGTGCCAGTTTAAATGTAAGTTAAATAAAAAATGTAAATTGCGTAAATGAAATGTTGTTTAACTTCATTTTCAGTATCATTAATAAATACTCGTATATAGAATTTTCTATATGATATCTGTTGTGGTGGCCCATTTTAGTTGTTAATTACACTAGACTGAAATAAATTGACTAAGCGATATTGTTTAGCATGTATTATATAGAAGCAAAAATAAATTAATTATGGCCTTAATTAGTTAACAAATTAATTTATTTCACGATAACCTTTTTGGGAACTAATTACCACAAAGTACTTTTTATTGGTGTTTTCTCATATTTGTTCTAAAAGCTCTTCTTATTGCTCTTGAAATAGAGGTCGACATAATGAGGATATCTTTGTCTATCTAATCTATGTTGTAGCTACATCAGCTATTGATTGTGATTATTGTTTCTTATTTTATTATTTTTATAAACTTTTTTTACATTTACATTTGCCAATAAATAACCGACCATGCTCGTTAACTAACATTTTCTGAACATGTGTGTAAAAAGGATACATTAATACATTTTTGTTGATAATTTGCCTTAACTTATATTGTGATCGTTTTTTAGTTTATAACTTTTGTTTTGAAATATTTTTATTTTACAATATACTCGTAAATTTATTTACAGGGAAATAAATATGCAATTTTTAAACGGCAATTCCCATTGTAATAAAATTTCATACAGATGGAGAGAAAGTGTTGTCGAGTTTAAGTTTTGAGGTTTGGACCTCATAAGCCCATCAGGGTTGGTGCCAGACACCCCAAAGTGGGGCACCTCGGGTATGTGAGAAATCAAAAAAGTTCCCAATTCTTCGTTTATAATACGATTTCAAGTAATACATGAAACTTTATCGTAGCCATCTCTTATAGTTTACAAGATATACTCATATGAAAATTAAATTTTTAACTTCTGTAGCAGGCCTAGTCTGGTGTTTTGATAATAGCGGCTCCAAATATTTACCGAGATTAATAACAGTTTTGTAAACCTTTTTTAGTAAAAAAAATAAATATTTAGCAGTCATCATAGAGTGAAAAATTATTTAAAGAATGTGATCATCATTTTATGGCATAAAAAGGTACTTCTGTTCCTTTTACATTATTGAACAAATTTTCAAGAAGACTTATTTATGTATTTATAAGTTTTAAACATATTTAGGGAGATATTTGTTTTTTCCCACATATCTTGCTTTAAGTTCACTCCATAACATGGACTTTTTTTTTATTAAAGCAAGTCTTAAATAGTTTCAATGTGTGCTTTTTATCATTATTCTGTTTCAATTCCAATAGTAGGGGCATTTCACCTAATCCTAGCAAATATCATTATCATTAACACACCTCCTCCAAGCTACACTGTTTTTGGCTATACCTGGGGCTAAATTCTTTATTCTGTGGCCTTTGCATGATGATTTTGCCATCAAAACCGAATAAATTTATCTTTGTTCTATCTGACCAAACCACATATCTCAAATATTTTTTAATAACTTATTTTTATTATTATGTGTGCCTAGGACTATGGGCTTTAAACGCAGTTTACTGAAGCCCATTTTTAATTGTGAGGCTAGTAACAAATGAACGTACATAAATCAATTTTTAGCTCTTGTAGTGTACTCCTTAAGCGTACACTGCATACCTAGCACTAATATTGATTTCCCAACATACTGTCTCAGATACTGTAGAGTGAATGTCACATACATCACAATGTCTTTGAACATTACAAATGGCATCAAGTGACAGTCTAGCGGCTCTGACTAATCATTAACTTGTGGCCGTATTATTTCACTTATACGTAGGTATCTGGTAACCGTATGTAATAAGAGTAAGGTAATAAGAGAATAATACATAAGAATAAAAATAAATTGAGTGATTCCTAAAAATCACTCAATACTAGATAATAAGTTAGATTTGCAAAAATAGTATATAAGAACTAGTAAACTGAAAAGTACACATACTTTGAATTTGTAATTCCAATTCGGCACAAGTGCCTGTGTTTTATTTTCCAAAGCTCTCAATATTTTGGCAGTTCTTTTGAATGCCTATTTATAAGCTGACCCCCACACAGCTATTAAAATATATAATTGGTCTATAGGAATATACAACAATATTCCTTTTGACATTACATGGCGGTCCTGCCTTTTTAAAATTACATGGGGATCCAGCCAAACCACAACATTACACTCTTTAGATGGCCACAATGGGTTTCTTTGCTTTTACGTATATTACGTATTTAGAAATCTTTGTTTTGAAACAATCCATCAATATTGCAATTTCTTCATGCTTTTTCCTGGTTCTTGAAACTTTAAAATAATTTATTGTGCAAAGATAGTGAAATACTTTGCAATACTCAATATTCACACCTTTCCGGACTAAAGGCAATTGAAAATATTAGCAAACAAGGAAAAATGGTTTCAACTATTTATTGTTTTACTTACTGTTGAAATAACTTTTAGAGATGTCTTAAATACAAAACTGAAAATAACATTCGTTTTAAATCAAATTTGGGGAATTAATTTATGACTATTAAAGGTATGGACAGAAAGATTATTTATTTATTTATTTATTTATTTAGGTCAATAGATTTTACATCCTTACTGACTACATATAAATGAGAAAACAAAAATATATTTATATAAATAATTAGTTCAACAATTTAGATATAAAGTAATATTTCTGTTCAGTACATCATTATTATCAGATATGACCATAATGCAGAACGATAGTATTTTAATGCTAAGAGTTCAAAATTGCGGGTTGGTCTAACATTAACATTGAAGTTTAGTTGACTAAACAGGGATTCCGAATCAACTCACCACGAATTATTCCCTGAACAAATAAAGCACTCAGCATAATTTGTCGACTATTTAGAGTTGGCAATAATACCGATATAATCATTTCTTCTTTTCACGTAACAGTGGCGCTTTAGAATTATTTTCGTGATATTTTAAATATATAATTCCAGGGGTGTGAAGTATGTTATATGCTTACGTGCCGAAACCCTGGTTAAGATAAATTTTGCTTACTGAGCTAGCGGGCCAGCTTTTATACCCCATAAACTGGTCATTTGGATCGTCACCTAGTTTTTCTTTGAAAGTATTTAACGACGCGTAACATACATATATGGTAGATTCATCCTAAGATCATTAGTAGTTTGACAGGAGGTATTAAAAAACTTCTTCATTTTAAAGTTTTTCTTGTTGCCATCATTGAAAATGCAAAGGCCATTATTATTATTTTCCAATACTGTATCATTCTCTATACACAATTAACCAACTTTATATTTGGTCTTTCAGTCGAGAATCTCGACCCATTTCAAATGATAATGTTATTATACATAGTTTTTCTTAATTTAGTAAACTAAATCCCCTCTTCAAATCAATCAAACATGTTATCAGTAAAAAAAATTCGTGTTTTTGAAGTACTTAGGAGAAAAAGCGCATAATCGAGCGCTTCCATAAAAGCTTACGAATAAAATATACAAAAGCTATGCTTTTTTAGTGCTGACAACGAAGAAGGTTTTAAAGCGAAAAAAACAAAAATAAAATTATAGCCTACAGATTAACGTATGACAACGAAAGTCAATTACAAAACGAAAAGCGCGCTTTGCAGTTACTATGAATTTTTCTTAAGCAAAAATATTTGGATAGAATTAAAAAAACACTTTAGGAAAGTGCTTTATTTGCATGTTTGATTAGGTTAAAAGAAGCGCTTATTGTCAGCAGAAAGTAGTCCTCCAAACCGGGAACACCTCATATAAAAATCATGCATCCCATCCGCAGGTTTGAAGCGATTTGAGGTATGAATTCATACATAAAACCTGCTCCTTTTGGAGCACATCTTTTACTGGGTTCATACTATGTATTATGTATACAACTTTAAGTTAGCAACACTTTTTTAATGGGCAGCCATTTTGTCAGCTGTCAAGTGATTTATGTTTAGTTTGCGTTGGCATTTAATATGAATAAACTGACACCTGAACAACGCTTTAAATTTTTCCAAATTTATTTTGAAAATCAGGGTTCTGTGCTGTTAAGCTGTATAGAACTTTGAAGTAAAATAAAAAAAAGATGATTTCTTCTTGTGGCAGTATAACTTGAATATGACTGGCTCGGACGTAGTCTAATCTGGAGGTCTAATTTTCGATGACTTTGTGGCAGCGAATGTTGTCCTCCAAGTGGTTAATCGTTGCGGGCTTATCTGTGTAGACTAGTGACTTCAAACATAATTAACTTGATAGCTGACAAAATGGCTGCTAGTAAAAAAAGTTAAAGTTCTATACATTTAAAGTCTATAGATTAAAAAACATCCTACATATGAACATTTGTTGTATACATACATATTTCTGATTTGTGTTTTGAAAATATTGTTAAATAATGACTGTTGGAGATTTTATTACATTTTTAACCATCAATTTAAAATTTCCTATTGGGGTTTACCATTGTTATGCACTTTCTACCTCACTATCTCAAAATTATTGCTTATAATATCGTAATTTGATCCCACTTTGATGTATTTGCTTTGATCTTATTACATTAAATCTCATTGCATTTTATTCTATCGTATTTCCTTATTCTCATTGCATTTAATCTCAAAGCATTTATTCTTTATTATTGCATTTATTCTTATTGCACTTAAATATTATGACTGTATTTATGTATGCGGATCTTGATATTTTTTTATTTAATATTAGGTAAAATTTAAAGCAACATTAGATTTCTTTATTACTTTTACTTTTGTTATAAACCAACATTGTCAGTACTCTGCCTTGCTACTTAATAAACTTTAAATTAAAATAAAAAAATGAAAATTGATTATTTCTCATACAATGACAGTTACATGGCTGGAAGGTATAATTCAATTTTAATTTAATTACTTGATTTTTCCAGAAATATTCTGATAACTGTGTTAATATTTGAAATAAACACACAGAATACAATATTATACACAATAGGGTGGCCCTAATTTTGGATTTGAGATGCAAGATTCTATTCCGTTAATTAAAAACCAAATACTGAAAATTTTTGCAAAATCGAAAAACTTTCCGAGGTTGTTTATTTTATTTGAGGACTCTAATTTTGAATGATGGAGTATAATTTATAACCTTGGAAGCATTGAAAATTTTAAAATTTGTAAATAAATAGCCAACATAATACTCATTCATACATAGAACAATTCACACAACCCAACATTTTGATTAACCTACATATTTTAATACATTTATATAAATATATAAATTTAACAGTTGTTATCAATTCATGTAACATTTTATCAAATAAAAGCATTTCCTCGCAATTAACTTAATTTCTTTAGAAATACTTAATGTTTTGTGGAACAACAGAAAATATTCAATTAAACGTCTTTGTGTGGATAAAAATAGAAGCTTTCAAATGCAGACATACATAAATACATTCACACAAGTCAACATTTATTTAAATTAGTGCTATGTGCTTAATTGATTAATTTCAATGTATTCTAACCCAGGTAATCTAGCGTAAAGTCAATTGTAACTTTAATGCCTCAACAGGCTGAAGTATCTTTAAACTTTAATTTTATACTATAATTAGTTGGCATGCATATTTTATCCACGATAAGTAATTTATTAGAGAGTCATTTGTCATTTAATGTCCCTTTGTAAAGCTAGATTTACACGATTGAAATTTTCTTCAAAATGCTTCAAACTCGTGTAAACAGTAAAATTTCTTCAAATTTTATTTATTTAGTAACTATTAATAACTATTAAATAAATAAATTTTGAAGAAATTTTGTTGTTTACACGAGTTTGAAGCATTTTGAAGAGAAATTTTGAAGAAAATTTCAATCGTGTAAATCTAGATTTACAAAGGAACATTAAATGACAAATGACTCTCTAATAAATTACTTATCGTAATTACTTATCGTAAGTACTCAGCAACTATTAATAACTATTAAATAAATAAATTTTGAAGAAATTTTGCTGTTTACACGAGTTTGAAGCATTTTACAGAGCAATTTTGAAGAAAATTCCAATCGTGTAAATCTAGCTTAAACTGAAAGGTATCTATTAAAATTTTTTATTTTTATAGCTTTTCAAGCTATTAGTTAGGAAAATTGATTTATTGCTACCAGTAAGTGTAGCCGAACTTTTCATACTGAAACATAATTATGTCTACCAATTAACTTTCTCTTAGCAAGAATTAATTTCCTCTTCAGAACTATTTACATACGCTTGAATTGCTAATTCAAGTTATATGTTTGCTGAACGTCACCATGGGGGTTATTTTGTAATAGATTTGAAAAAAAAGTGTTTCCTTTCAACATAAGTTGCACAATAACGGCTCAGAACTGTGGGTGTATGTATTTGCGTACATAATTATTTTCATGTATGGAAATTTTTGTTGTAAACTCTGATGTTGTTTTGTTTGTATCTTTATGTATATAAGTTCTGTACAGTTCTTTCATTGATATACTCGTATAATACATGATTGTTAAACAAGTAATTACTTATTTAATTAATTTCTTAGCTTGTGGGATTTTCATACCCACTACCAAAAATATGGGGGTATATTAAGTTTGTCATTACGTTTATAACACATCGAAATAATGGTCGTAGAACTAAAAATTCAATAAATTCTGGATCCTTATAAGATTCTAAGGCGATCTAGGCAGGTCTGTCCGTCTGTGTTTTTTTTTTTTTTTTAAATGGGCAAAATCGTTCCAGTAGGATTTGAGTTATATATCAAAAATTCGGACTGCGTCGATATTTTTCAGATGGTTTTAGCTATTTACTTCAAATATAATGCAGATAATATCAGGCAATTTTGCACACTATATTTTTATTTTAAAAGGACAAGTCCTGTTAAAAATGGTACTAATCGGTTCACGATTTGTCATAGGCTTCATACAAATGTCTTGCTGGAATATAGCTTTATAGTAAATAAATATTTATAGAAAAGCCGTATCTAAACAAAATTATAAATCATAACGATATTTTTGATCATCGCTCCATACAAAAACCACTTCCGAAATAGTCCAAACATTTATAGAATTCTTCATACCCAATATTATGACGATCTGTCTATATTTGCTCGTAGTACTCATATAAAGTTCATTTCGAAAAATCACTTAAATACGCATAAATCTATCTATATATATATATGTAAAAGTGATTGTGTGTCTGTATGTATGTATGTTTATTATTATTAGTTTGGGATCTATAGACGGCTAAACGGCTGAACCGATTTGCTTGAAATTTTCACAGTATATTTCTGTATGTCTGGAAGGAGCTATAGGCTACTTTTTTTTGGAAATTTTAAATAATACTCAAATTTTGCATGAGCAATTCCATTGTTTGCTTAAATATTTGCGGGAAAATGGGAGTAGTAGCGACAGGGGGCGTGGCACCTCCCATATGATGATAATTAAAAAAAATTAAATATATGGTATACAATAAGATATATGGTACGGTTATTCTCCCATAAATATTAATATTTAGGACAAGAATGGACGGACTATCAATAGTGGGCATGGTACCTCCCATAGATATGATGACAAATTATATACAGGGACAGCTATATCAGCTATCAATAATAATGTTTAGGACACCAATGCGCTGACTAGCAACAATATTAACCCCCTGTTTCACGATGTCGAAAGATAACGTTCGCTTAGATAAGACTTAAGACACAAACTTGATTGTGGAATAAACAAACTTGATTGAGTAAAAAATAGATACGATAAAAAGTTTGTGTCTTAAGTCTTATCTAAGCGAACGTTATCTTTCGACATCGTGAAATAGGCCATAAGTAAATGGTAAAATTTGTATACATTTGAAACCCTTATCTTCTATATGTGAATGTGAATGTGAATGTGTGTTTGTTTGTTTGAGCTAAGGAAAATTTGTAGATTTTAGTAACTGAATAATTATTAATTCTAAACTTTTTATTTCATTACGATACGGATAGCGAAGCACACCGGGTTTTAGCTAGTCTCTTATAAAAATCATTATTACCTTGAAATTCAACACAAATAATTCGCATTACATATAAATTTTCGTACAGAATTTCATTATGATTGGCCCATAATAGGTCATAGTTCCATTATGAGGACTACTCCCCTTCATAGAAAACCGAAATTTAACACAGATCAGTCATAAATATATAAAAATTATACTATTGGTTTTTGTAAAATTTTGGTTAATAATTGGGTACAAGCTCCACTATCGTGAATATACGAATTCCCAATTTTGGCATTTCAAAAAGCCATATTCAGCTTTCTATGGTAATCAATTTATTGTGTTAAAGTAAATGAATTTATGTTACATACATAATTTCTTGATTATAACTGGAATATGCATAAAATTCTTATAAATATCGTTATTGAAATGAAATTGGACTAAAATTAACCTAAAATAAATAGAAATTACGGTGCATTATTTTCTGAAGTTCGCCCCATAAAAGGTGATTTGGTAGTGCATATATAAGATTCGGCACAGCCGAATATAAACCCTTTTTTATTCGGTTTGCTAACATTTTTGCAAATTTTCCGTTTCTAACTGTCGTATTCATAAAAAATAAATTAGGTTTGAAGTGTGCTTTTAGACAAAATTTTGATACACAATTTTCTTAAAGTACATTTAAAGTCTACTTTAATTTTTTATGAATAAGGGCATAAATGTTTAACCATTTAACAAATAAAAATGAGGATTGTGATGTAGAAAAAAATATGTATTTGCTGATGATGTAAATTTTGGCATTTTAGTTATTTACGTTTATTAAGTTTGTCATTTTGTTTGTAGCACATCGAAGTATTCAAAGAAGAACCAAAAAGTATATATATTCTGGGTATTTGTAAGATATAGCCACTTATGACCGGCTATTGAAGATAAGGTTATACTTCGACAAAAAGACTTGAAACATTCTTTGTTCGTTTGGTTATTATAACTACTCTTTAATCTATATACTATATATAAAATACAATGTTTGTATGTTTGTCCTCTATAGACTCTAAAACTAACCAACCGATTTGGCCCACACCGGTTCCATTTGAAAGGTTATAGTCCAAATTAGGTTTTCAAGTGGGCGTGGCCCCTCGAACATAAATTCAATAATATCATACATCTTGACTATTGTGATAGCAAGAGTTTTGAAACATTGCAGTATCCCATATGTTACTGATTTGAATAATCAGGAAAAAATGGGCGGGATCGGACCAGTGGGAATAGCAGCTCCCATACAAAGTAAATATTTAATATCATATATCTACAGTTCTATAAAAGACAGAGTCTTAGAAACTTGTGAACGTTAATTATATTATGAATATTCATGGGAAATTTGGGCGGGCTCATACCAGTAGGCGTGGCGGCTCCCATATAAAGTGAATATTTAGCTCATATACAAAATTAATAGTAATATAAAATATCTAGGGTTCTATATTACCTATAAGACTTGCTGTTAAAAAACTATCTCCAAATTTAATCGAAGCCACAATCATCAGCAGCAAATGTAAAGGCGAAGAAGTGCTGATACCACGAATTCCAATGATTTCAACCGATTTACCCTTCGATTTCAAGCGATTGCAGTTTCCAGTGCGTCTTGCTTTCGACATAACCATCAAAAAGACTTAAGGCCAATCGCTAAGTGTTGCTGGTTTGAACTTAGAAAATTCCTGTTTTTCGCACGGCCAATTACATGTTGCTTGCTGTAGAGTTGGAACGCCAAAAAATCTTTAAGTTTACACACCTACCAAAAAAACTCAAAATATTGTTTATCCGCTAGCATTAACATAAAGAAGTTAAAACATAAACAAAATTTTTATTTTTTGCAAACGCACTTATTAAATATAAATAATATTTATAGCGAAAATATATCCTTGTATCAATTTTATTATTATTATTATTATTATTACTATTATTATTATTACTATTATTATAGAAACTACTTATACATCCCCATTTTGGTGGTGGGTATATAAGATGTGGCACAGCCGAATGAAACACTTTTACTTGTTTATATTTACATTTTACTGGAATTGCTAAATTCTAGTGTTCGTAGGTGTTAAATTAATTTTGTGTCACCTTTTGAAGAAATTAGGAACGTACAAATACAAATATATTCAATTAGATTTTTGTAATGCATATAAATGCTTCGTGTACATTCCTTCGTTCGCCTTCCATAGAAAAATTAAAAGTTGTGTCAGTCACCCCTTAGGATTAAAGATAATTAAAAACAATTGCAGACATTTTTTTTTTATTTTTTTTGCCACGCCTACAAATATCGCCCTTTTAGTATTTTGTTCACTGTGTCGCTATTTTCAGTCCGATCATAACATTTTGTATACCGGTGTTTACGGCTCTACATTTCTGTCCTTAAACATTTTTTACTACAAATTCTAGACATGACTTTAAAAAACTCCTAATTTTCCTAAATAAATAATATTATTATTTTAAATTTCTTCAGTGATAAATTACTTTATTGAAAGTAATTTAAAACTTAATAATAAGCTCATCTTAAGGCTTTACATTATTTACATCAGTCAATATTTATCCCGCAGTATCTGTATATGTATAGTGGCAATTTAAAATGCTTTCTATCTTAAATGTTAACCAAACTCAGCATCAGAAAAGCTACAAAAGTTTTAATTAGCGTTACCACCATTTAATTTAAGAACACTTATTTCAATTTATTTATAATCTCATTTTTAATTAATTACTAAATACTTTATAGAACACTGTTTCACTCATTTAGCAAAATGGTAAAGCAAATATTACCCAAATATTTGTACGGGATTTTATGTTTTAGGTTACACCTGCTAAAAGGTTTAGCATTCAAAAGATTAAAATTTCTTTTTTGTAAGTTTTTATTAGTTCATTAGATATGCCATAAAGATAAAAACAGATTTTATGTTTATTAGCTGACACGTGCGTTATACAAAATAATGGATGAGTTAAATAATTCGATCGATCTGCTGATAATCAGGGTGAAAGTTTTAATAATAAAATAAATGGAAAAAATTTTAGGTACACAAAGTGTTTGTTGGTTGTTTAGACAAGTATTTCAAGCTTTCAAGGCGATTGTTGTGTGGATATATATTGTACAATATCCAAGATAAGTGTTATAGTATAGAGTTCTATGAAAAAGAGCAAAATATAAGCAATTATATTTGGAGAGTATGAATATTTTTACAAAAACTCGGTATTTTTTTAAGAAAAAGAAAAAACTGGCGGATTTTCTTTACTTTTTTTAATTTTGTTCTGAAATTAATTAAACTTTTAAATTTCTTATATATACATTTATTTTTTTATTATGTTTTTTTAATTTTTGGAACACACTGCACTTGGTGTAATTATACAAGGTGATTGCAAATCGGCAACAAATACAACACAATACAGGAACAACAGACATTTTGCTTGTGTCAAATAATGTACTCTGTACAAAAGCACTTGAAAAAGTATTACTTCTGACATAAGTAAATTGTAAACAAAGCCAGTCAGCTGTACTACTGCACTCACCTTATATAGTTACACCATGAGTTATAATGAATATAAAAATACAAAAAAAAAACGACAAAAGTGTCAATGAGTATTTTCACAATTAGTATTTTATGAACAAGTAGATATATTTATAGCAGCCACTCACAGTGAAAAATATTAGAAATGTTTAACATTAACTCATGCACAGTTCAAAAACCTTTGATCGCTTCATTCACGAAAATCGGATACATAACAAATTCGGAAAGCTGACCTGGGCAAACAATGTTGCTGTTCAAAATGAATTGTTTTTTATCTTTATATTACATATACTTATTTTTTTATTGTTTGATTGAACCCTGGCGGGATGTTCAAATACTTGAACATATTTCAATAATTCTAACATTCAAGATTTTTTATATTTTGTAGAAAGCTTAATATTTGTTATTGTTTAGATATGTTTTGAAACTGAAACGCATGCGTGCATTAGCATGAGAGCCATGCCACTGCACACATGCATTTTAAAAAAGATGTTCTTATCACTCGTGTATTGGTTACCACACGGAGTGATGGGAATATTAAAAAAGCGCGTCCCAACTAGAGCGCAATGGTGTCAATGGTGTTCGGTATCGTGAAATGATAACCAGTTTTTTCTTGCCTAGAATTGAAGAAATGAATGTGGAGGGCATGTGGTTTCAACAAGACGGCGCCACATGTCATACAGCCAGAAAAACAATTCAATTGCTGCATCAGTCATTTCCCGGTCGTGTTATTTCGAGTTTTGGAGACCAGAATTTGCCGCCTAGAGCGTGCGATTTAATACCTTTAGATTTTTTTCTTTGGGGTTTTTGGAAGTCGATGGTTTACGCGAATAAGCTGACGACGACTCAAGCCTTAAAAGAGGAAATTGGACGCAGCATTTATTCAAAAAGGTCCTGGAACATTTCATTAAAAGATCGCGTGTGTGCCAGCAAAGCCGCGGCGGCCATCTGCACGATATCTTGTGCCATACATAACCTCGTTCTGTCTACTTTACGATATAATAAAGTTTCACGATTTTTTTTTTTAAATATCTGTGTTTTGTTTAAAATTTAAAAATTGCCTTTAGATAAGATTGACTGTACACGAGAGTTGTTTAAGATTTGTATTTTAGCTATTAACGTTTTAATTTATAAATAAACATTTACCCCCTTATACAAAAACGATTATTAAATTTAACAAACGTTTATCATGACAGATTTGCATATAAAAATGTGCTTAATAAACGTGTGTTAAATTTAATAATCGTTTTTGAATAAGGAGGTAAGTGCCCTACAAGCATTCAATGAGTGTGTTATAAACAGCTGTTTTAATCTTATTAAACTAGATTTGTTCAGTTGCGTTGAAACTGTTTGTCGTGCCTTGCGCCAATATGATTTTAATGGCCGACTTGCTCACCGTTTATGAATCCGAAAAACAGACTGTTCAGGCTAAATTTCGCCAAAGAACATGTTTGCAAGGAATCCGAATTTTTGGAATTAGGTCATCTTTGCCCATGAATTAAAGTTTAACATATTCAGTTCAGATAGCATGTCGTCTATTTGGTGGAAACAAAGAAAACCTAAAGGCCTGTGTATATTAGGCCTGTATGCCAGCTGCTGTGTACTTTTGTTAGAAAAAATAATTGGCGGATTTTCTTGACATTTTTCGCTTTTTCAATTAAGAACAATTATTATTTTTATTTTGAACTGTTAATTTTAAATCATTGATATTTCTTTTATTTCGGCTCGAGTTCATTAAATTTAATTTTTCATTAAATTATTTTTACTAAAGGTAGGAATTGTTACATGAAAATTATTATTAAAATTTATTGATAATTTTTCTTGGCTTAGGATTCGAACCTGGGTTGTTGGTTGCATTTACATATGTTTCGAGAAACACCACGTTCTCTCATCAGAATTCTTTACGTTCTGACCCTCTGCACCACTGCGGCGCCCGCTTCAGTAAAAATAATTTAATGAAAAATTAAATTTAATGAAATCGAGCCGAAATAAAAGAAATATCAATGATTTTTCAATTAATTTTATTTAAAAAATATTGCTCTTAAATTAATTCAACTTTTGAATTTCTTCTGCTTTAGGCATTTACTTGTATTTGTTTATTTTTCTATCTATTATTATTTTTTTTTAATTTTTTGAACACACTGACATTTTTCTAAGCATTTTTGTAAACAACAATAGAAACAGAAGTAAAGACTGAAAAACAGCACTTATCTCGTTTTTGGGGATACGGGTATTTTGATGAATATTCACTAACACTGCTTATGTAAGAGTGTGAAAACCTTAAACTTTACATAAATTTATCATACACTCGTAGCTCTGAACTTTACAACAAAAGTTTATTTGTTTGTTTTCTTTTGTTTATGCATGTGAAAGTGATTTTTTATGTTTGGTTAATTTCAATTTTTATTCAGCTCACGTATAAAATTTAATTTTAAGGCCAACAAATATATGTATTTTATTCTTACACTATGGTCTGATTGTTGGGGAAAAAGGAGCAATATACAAACAGATGGGTTGTTGTTTGTCTGATTTCAATTTATGACAAAGTTGTGCTTTTTAAGTGTAAAACTGTATATTAAATTTAAATTATAATATGTTTAAAACAGCAATTTTAAGTTTCTCCTAGGCAAACAAGCTCCAACAAACGTAGTTGTACTTTAGAAGTGTAAAAATTGATGTTAAATTTGTATGAATAAATTAACTTAAATTAACAGTTTTTCCTAACAAATATAAATTAAACTCATTTTAAATTCCAGCCTACTGTACCAAGCTACTGGAACTCTAAATGGAATAAATTGTAAAACAGTTGAATACATTTTTTACCGTTAATTGCCATGTAAACTTTTTGTTTTATTTTCTTTCTTTCTTTAGATATTTTTTCCAGCGTTGTCAAGTGGTTACGTATACACAATTGTAAAGGTACGGTCACACTTAGCAAATATTTGCCGAAATAGATGTAACCACTAAATAAAAAATAAAAATATTTGAACTCGTTTATTTATTTAAAAAAAACTTTGTTGTTTTTAGGGCAAGACACCATAAATATTTAGTTTTATTCTATTTGATGCTGTTTGATCTTGAAAAACTTTTGTAAATGTGTGTACGGTCACATTTGGCAAATATTTACTCAAAAAAGCGCAACCACTTGTTTTAGCACAAATTTGTTTGACGTTTTTTACTCTTACAAGAGCTTCTTAAGATCAAACAGCATCAAATAAATTAAAACTAAATATTTGTTGTGCTTTGACCTAAATAAGAAAGTTTTTTTTAAGAAATAAACAAGTCCAAATATATGTTATTTAGTGGCAAATATTTGCCAAGTGTGACCGTACCTTAAGAGTAAACGACGTCAAAAAAATTGTGCTAAAGCAAGTAGTTACGCTTTTTTGAGTAAACTTTTACCAAGTGTGATCATACCATAACATATGACTAGTGAATGAACACATAGAGAGAATACGTAAATAAATGTATACTCTGGAAAGTTTTATTAAATCGTGAACCGATATACTATTTTATTTTATTATTTTAAATTGTTTTTTAAATTCTCTCAAAGTAAATAATACTGGTCGGCGATGGTTAACCTCAAAGCATAACATTCCATATGGGATCTTCGATCTCTATATTATTTTCGTTTACTAGAAAATAATTCCAGACATACATATATCGTGACAGATGCCAACTGTGTAATGTTGAAGCTACGATGACTCCAACAATGATAGACTAGGCAGAACTGTTTGCCAGCTGGACTTTGTTGCATGATTTGAAGAGCCTTTGTAGTAGTAGTTAAACAGCCCTGATAATAGGATTTTGAGTGCTAGTTTCTAAACTACACTGGCAGCTACTCAGATAATTGAATAATAATTATTCATCATGATTGAACTACAGAAACATGAACATGAAACATGAAAACAATTTATGCAAATCCTAGTTAAGGACCAACAAATTTGAGTGGCAATAGCCAATAATTTTATGCAGGTGCAGTGAATTTCATTGTTGTTAGTTTAAGGCTTAGCTTGGAAGGGGGGGGGGGGGGTAGGCGTGACAAGATCGCTCGCTTCTCTGGTTTTTTAATTGGGACGACCCTATATATATCCTGGTAATTCTTTTATTGATTCATTTCATTCATGGTAATATTTAGTTTCACTCATTTGCACTTGCTGGATATCCCTTCTATGTTTCTACTCATAACCACTTAAAATTATGCAAACTCACAACTTTTGTTACAATTCTATAATTTTGGGAAATGTTGGGAAACGAATGGTTACATTTTACTGCTGTAACCTTCTTTAATTCATTCATGCTGCCCTTAAACTTAAGCTGATTACTTAACGCTGGACAAAACGATTCATGCAAACAAAAGAAATAAAAGTACCCCATTTATTTGCGCATTGCTTACAATCCAAACAAATTGTATTTCGTTACAGCATCAATTACTGTGTATCAATTGTTACTTAATTTTTTTTTCGACGCTGTTGAAGAGCAATGCAAGTTATTAAGACCAACTTGCAAATTTCAATATTTGAAAAGTTTAAGTGAAAGGAAACATTTTCCTTTTTTTGCATTTGGTTATTCCAAACAAACTGAGCCTTAACCTTTATGTCAACAGCTACATACCCGGGTATGTTTTGAATTTTAAAAACGCTGTATCTCTGAAAGTGGCTATTATATCTATCTGAAATTTCATGATATCCTCACTAGAAGTGTTTTCTACTATATTCTGATGTTTGAATAAAATTGGACAAATCAGATCATAAATGTGGTCATTTTTTATTCCTTGTTGGATTTTCATGTTCATAGAATTGAGCAACTAACAAGTGTTTGTCCCTAATTGTAAATATTCATACATGAAGACGAAGACAAAATTTAAGTATTCATGCATAAAAACAACTCAAAGTAGGGGAAAAACACAAACAAAATCCAAATAAAACATATAAAAACAGAAACATATTAAGAAATGTGTGAATTCCCGTATAAAATGTGCTTGCATACCCGGGTGTGCTTGTTGTTGACGTAAGTATAATTTTTCAGCTGTTGACATAAAGGTTAAGCTAAAAGAATCATACAATCAGCAGCAGCAGCAGCACAAAAGTGTAAAGTGAAAAGAAAACTTTTTGCAACAACTTTTCTACTTAAAGTGAAATGAAATATTTTTAAGGGAAATAAAGCAAACTAAGTACCTGAGCAAAAGACAAGGGTTATAATAATCCTTGCCGTTTATTTTGACATTTACGCTTTTGTATATATTTTTTTTTTTGGAAATTTTAACTCTATGAAACTTTCCTTAAAAAACATAAATTTAAACATTTCACGTCTATTTTAAATTATATACCATTAATTATAAGCAACTGTTATCAGTACTTAGTACATATTATTTTAAGAAATTCGTTTCAAGTTTTTTCTGTTCCTTTTAGCTTTTAATACTAACGCGTAAAAATGCATATAAACACTTAAGTAAATTTACAAATAATAAATGTAAATTGCATTTAACTGCCTTTTAGATAACACGTAAAAAAATATGTATTTACCGACAAACTCCATTAACTACGCCTTGCTAGTAGCAACTGGAAATATGCAATTGTTGAGTTATTATTTAATGTACAAATGGTTTAAGTTATGCCAATAGAAAAACATAGATAACAACAAATAAGAAGTTATAGTAGTGCTGCCATGTCTGTAAGATAAACTGTATCATATACAAAATGCACACAGTATTTTCATTTTTATACCCACCAACATGCGTCTGTAACCAGAGACCGAAAATAACGGGTTCACTTTAATTGTAGTGGTTAATTGGCACCATTTACCATTTAAAATTAGTTTTTTTTTTTGTTGTATCACTGAGAGAGTGATTTATAAGAGAACATTTTAGGTTAGTGGTTGAGAGAAACAAAAAGAAAATAATTGAAATAATCAAGATGAGTGTTTCATAATTAAACTTTTTTCGTAAAGGTCAGTTTATAACTTTTATTTTTAAACTTTTAAATTAAATGACAAAAGTTCATTTAATGCAAACCAATGAAACTTGCCCAATATCGGCACTGCTTTAGTTCATATTCAACATATTCATATTCAATTTACAATTTGTTAACAATTTATAAAAAATAGGCTATAGTATGTAAATTAAAGAAAAAGAATGTTAACGTTTATTAAAATCAATCACAATTAAAATAGTTTGTCTCTCACCAAAGCATTTAAAAACAACACAAAAACTAATAAAGGTCATACCAAACCATTTAAACAAAAATGATTTCATGGCAATTATTATGAGTGGTTTATTTTTAGAAACAAAATATAAATCACAATTTTGATTTTTGATTATATGGACGAGTTATTTTCGGTTTCTGTTTGTAACACATCAATATATTGGTCGTAGAACCAAAAAGTATATTTATTCTGGAAGCATTTAAGATTCTAAGCCTATCTAGCATGCCCATCCGTCTGTGGAAGGCACGATAAAGTCTCAAAAAGTTAGACATAGAACACTGAAACAAACAAACGCTCTTTGTTTCATCCCAGCAAGCCATATGAGTCTTTTCTGACACCTTTTTCGGAGCGTTAACGCTCTTTATGAGCCCAAAAAACAATCATAATTGCTCCGTAAACCTTCAGAAAAGAGGGTCATTACATTCGAAAATGGCCCGTCAATAAGATCTCTTAGATAATGTCAGAAAAAAGTCTTTTATTAAGTTTTTTTTTTAGCTCTGTGTAATCTTGTTTTTATCATTCTTGTGTATTTGTACTGTTTTTTTTTGTTCAAAGCACAAATAACAGGACAACAACGCTTTGGTACACACATAATTAAGTGGAATTTCTGAGTCATACTGCGTGCCGACTCAGGACAGTAACAAGCAAATTTTTCTTTCACTCCCAAAATGCTTTTCAGTAGGACTCTTTTCTGACTCCTTCTTTCGGAGCGCTCCGAAAATGCTCTTTTGTTGGACTCTTTTCTGACACCTTTTTCGGAGCGCTCTTAGAATGGTATGCTGGGATCGAAATGTTTGGTTTTAAAAATGAGCAAAATTGGTCGAGTAGTATTCGAGTTATATTGGTTTTGTTTCTCTATAATCGACACCACCACAGTGAGAATGGAATATTGGATTTGTACTGCTGTTTATGCTGATGTTTGTTTGTAATGTATACTGATCTATTTAACGACGTCGTCAGTGCTTCCATCTCGCTGGTTGTTCATGCAAAGCTTGTGCGCAGAGTACAGGTCGCAATTTTAAAGATATTTCGATAAAATTTGGTAAATGATATTTTTTAGGCCCAAGGCCGGATGGAGTTAATACTGGTGGAAATCAGTTTATTACTTCACCTGGCCTTCATAAAAATATCCTCCCGAAAAACACAAATTAGTGGTAAATAAATCCAAATCACATCTAAAACATTTTATGCAGATTGGTCCATAATTGATCATAGCTGCCATAGAGGAACCACTTACGAAAATCACTTTAAAGTTCATAACTCTCTTAAAAATGTCGGTATCAAAATAATATTGAACACAAATATGTTTCAGATATATACAAATTATATGGTACAATTTTCTTAAAACCTCTTTAACAACCATAAATTGCTTAAAAATGTTGGTATCAAAATAAAATTAAACACATATTTCATATATACAGAAATGATGGCAACTAATTTTATAATGGTCGGTCCATAAGTTGTCAAATTATAGTGTGCTGTAGCTTAATTGTTTAGCGCATTTGATTATTAAGCATGTGATGGTATTTATAGCCCGGGTTCGATTCCCAGCCGTTGCCACTCAAACAACATCAGTTTCTGATAACTATTAGTTTTCTATCCTAATATAACTAATAGTTATCACAGCGCCATCCTGTGCTGGTGTAGCATTGAAATGCCACCGAAGTAAAATAATTAAATAATGGCTATAAAATCAAGCTTTATAAATAATGCACCGCTACTCACCACCAGAGCCGCTGCAATGCTGCACTAAAAACAAACATAATGCGCAATTGCAGAGTTGTGATTTAAAAACAGCGTTCTTCTTTCACCTCCTTTACTTCTTCAATCTATCCCCTTTTCAAAGAAAATAACGCATTTAATATATAGGCATATTAATTGCATAGTAGACTGTTTTATATACATATATACTGGGTGTAGGGTATTATATGGTCGTGCTTGACTGACCATACTTCCTTGCTTGTTTTTTTAATTCAATTCTGCTTAAATAACTATATAAAAATTAAATATATAATTTTCCAATATAATATTAATTAAATTAATATAATTAAGCTTTTCTTTTAATAATATATGGTGTTGACTTTATTTTGACCCTCACTGTATATACATAGATGTGCTGAATTAAACTGCTTAAGAGTAAAACTCTTTGAGCGCTACAACTATTGCACTTACTGCATTTAAAAGTACAAAAGAGGCTTGAAGAGATTTAAGTGGCAATATAAAAGTAAAACAACTTTCAATGAAATTTTTATAAAGTTTCATTTACCTGCTTGCTCTTTTTACATTAAAAACAGTTAAAGCACAGTCTTTAAATTATATTAAGCCGCATAAATATATAAAATTTATTACAGCAGTTGTTGTATTTTTAAAAGTCAATTAATTGCCAACAGTAGACAATAACTTAATTATTTTTCGATATAAACAATATTGTAATAAACCTGGCATATTACTTACACAAAAATAATTATAATAATATTTAAATTAAAATTACATTTGTAACCCTTACTAATGGCCTGTAACTGATTACCTTAAATACCTTTAGTATTTACTAATTTACCCATACTTACTTAATTAACTTTACTTTACATTCGTTACATGCACTTGATAATAAAGGTTAATTCATTGAATATGCTAATTAAATATACATTACAAATGAAAAGCTGAATAAAATAAAACATACGACTACCTGCAACTTTTACGAATAATTTTTAAAAATTTATTTACTTAAAAACTTTTTTTACAGACATTTTGTTCTAACTTTTTTTCTTTTTCTTTTTGGACATACTTATAATTTCAGTGGAAAAAACCTTGTTGGCTGGCTTCATGTTTCAGTAGGAGCACAAAAGGGGTGCAGAAGACGAAAATACTAAAAAAGGTTTTTCAGAGGGAGAAAGGAAAAGTTAGCAACATTTAATACGCATTTTATTTACATAAATATATTCAGTATGGCTGTTAATGAATCTGAACCGCTTTACTGCGGTTCTGGCATGGATAATTTTCATACCAAGTAAGTAAATATATGTATATGTAGGTATGTAACTATATATTTAAGTGTGTTCTACATGTGTGTTTCTGTTTCTGTTTCATTTTCCTTTCTGTTTGTTTTTGTTTTGGCTTTTACGCATATTTGCATTTGTTTGCCTATGTATGATTTGTTGCAGAGATATCAATACAATTGTGCGTTTAAGATTGTATTTATTTGTGTAGGTTTATACATTACATATACACACATATAGCAACAGAGTGCGTGTGCGGTAGCTATAGCAAAATAAGCAAATTCAATTATGCTGTGTATCATTAAGTTTTATAGGAGTTTTATATAAATTATCTACATACCACATTATAGGAATGTTTACTAAAACGTACGAGCATTATGAGCTTGAAAAATAAATAAATAAATAAATTTACTTGCACTTGAAACCTTCGATACAAAAGCGACAATTTGTATTTATAATGTATTTGCAAATTATACAAGCATTCTTATAGAATTACCCAAGCAAGAGTTTTGCACTATGGCTTAATGTGTGCCAGTGTTGGCAAACATGGTACTATTAAACATTTTCGTGATAAAACCACGAGTCATTTGGTACAATTTTAAAATACTGTTGATTCAAAATTTGGTATTCCAGATGAAATATATAAATATATCATTCCAGTTACTATTTGTGCCAAAGAGATTTTATTAAATTTCATGAACATTTTGGAACTGATATCAATTTGATCTTTAAATACGAGGCCGGTTCGGAAACTTCTTAGTCTAGAACAGAAAACACGGTACAAACAGAAAAAAGTTAAGTGTTTTGGAAACTTCCATCTGTGCTATGAACACATAGTAAATTCCTTTTCGATCTGCTGACTTAGATAAATTTGGTCGAGCGATAGTGCGTATCATGTCGCATAAACAGAACCAAGTGATAGTTGGCTTTATTGCAATATATAGATCTAAAACTTGCCTCTCGTGTAGAGAAATTGTTCTTCTCATGACTGTATCATCTTTCAATAAACAATGTGGGACGATAAATTTCGTTGTAATAACCACTTCTTGCACCACTGTTTCCCTGTTTATTTTTAATTTTTTTTTAAATTACAAAAAGTACACCGAGAGCGGCCAAACCGTTAAAAACTGAAGTATAGAACTGCACTCGTGTGTACAACTCAGTTAAGTTAAGTCTGAATAGTTGAAACTGACAGTTAAAATTGTACGCGAGTGGCCGGCTTTACATCCTATTCTTTTTTATTACTTGCAATAAATCAATACCTATCGAGTACAAATTTGTTTCAACATTCGTTATATAAGGCAATGTTACAAATGTGGCCATTAAATATATCGAAATTTTGCTAAACTAAGTTTGTGCTTAAGCTTTATTATTATTTAACAAATATTAAAAATGCTACCGTGGAGGTCTAAAAAGTACCTTTTATTTACATAGTTGGTACAAAATCCAAAAACACATTTTCTATCACTGATGTGTGCTATTATTCTTAACATATGTTGAATGGTGTTACTTATTATATGTAGTTTAGTTTTTCTTAATTGCGAACAATAATACAGTAATTAAGACATTTGCTAACTATGCTTACAATAAGCATAAATACAATATAAAAAATACTTCATTTGATGATGGTCGGTTCATAATTGGTCGTAGATCCCATCTAAAAAAATACATCCGAAAATGTAATTTATCGTTATATATATTTTATAAATATCGGTATCGACTCAAAACTTGACACAGATATATTTACGTATACACAAAAATCATACGATTGAAATTTGTGAATTTCGGTCCATACTTACCATATGAAGCGCTCTTCTGAAAATCACTTCAACATTCATAAATTTTACACGGAGCATTTACATTTATGCCAAAATCAAACTGCTGGATTTTGAAAATATCGGTCCATATTTTACCATATCCCCCATATAAGGTCCACTACAAAAATTCACATTAATACTAATACATATATATCTTAAATGTATTATTAATCTATTGAAAGTCAACGTGGGAACGCTCATATATGTATATACGTATGTATATAAAATTTACTGTTCCGAAAGATTGTTATGAATATCAGACAAACTCTGTAAATTATGGTGAGTATTGGTAATTACATAAATTTTAAATGATCAAAATATGATTTTAGGATCGTAAAATTGTCATTCAAACAATATATAAAATGCTAAGCTATTTGCATTAAAAACTACTGAATAAGAATATTCTAGTCCTATAACCAGTGTAGTTTTTGTAATTCTCATTATATTTATGTGGCGGGTATTTAAGATTCAGCACAGTCGAATGTTGCACTCTATATTGTTTAAGTTCCTGTTAGTTTTCTTCTTATAGAGCTTTGAAAACAAAATGTACTGTATAACAAAAGCTTTGAGCTAACCTTTTCAAATTGCAGTTGAGATCTACCAAATTTATATAGAACAAATTGAAATTAAGAAATATAAATTAATATTAAGAAAATACAAATTGAAATTGCGAAATAAATTTTTTTATTAGATTTATAACTCAAAATCGTGTTATATACGAGTATTTTATAAATAAAAAATATATTTGAAAATTTCATACAAATTTCTCAATTACAACATATATATCGTTGGTCTCATGTAGCAAGGCCTTAACTCGCTATTTTTTCGAAATTTGTTTTTTTTGCGATTCCAATGCATTTAACGCAAATACATCTCCTCACAAAAATTTATTGCAATAGTGTAAAAAATAACGCTTTTATAAGCAGTTTCTATTATGTTTTTACCTTCTCCTGTAAAGTTTCAAAAATGCGAGTTAGGGCCTTTCTACATGAGACCATCGATATGTATGGTTTCTCAATATCAATTTACATTTCTTTAGGTGGATTAACCCATTCGTTCTGAACAATTTATTTGTTCGTATAGAGTTTTTTTGGCGTGTCTCTTTTTTTAAAGAGAGATAATATTTTTTACTAACAACTCTCAGCTTGAATTGGTTTAATTTTATATTTTGTCTGGACATGAATGAACTAAGTTGCCAATAGATTACACTTTTTCATACAAATAACAATTCCATGGCCATCAGCAAAAGCAACTTTCTTTTTTCATTCATTTGGAATACACAATATTTTAAAATAATTTAATATTTCTTTTTTAACACTTAAAAAACCAAAGCAAAATAAATCAATGGCAGCACTTGTAAAACTAATAGATTTTGTTTAAATATGGCAGCTTTGATTTTCCAGAAAAATCATTCGAAATAAGTGGATTATGCTGCAAAAAACTCTCAGTAAAGATACGGACAAAATATTTGTTCGGAACAAATGGGTGGTGAATCCACCTTAGATTTCAGTTTGTTATTTCTTAGTATTAATTTGTATTTCTGAATTTCAAATTCCCAATAAGCACAAATTTTTTTGTGAATTCCAATGTTGGAATTCCAGTGTGAATCCAAGCTTGAATTAAATTTGAAATCCATCCTCTTTCCAGTCTGTTTGAAGTTTTTTAAAAAACAACATAAAATTTGTTTTAAGCATATGTTAGTAATGGCACAGAGTTGATGCAAATTATTGGAGGCGGTGATGATTTACAGAGAAATTTTTAAATTTCTAGATTTATCTATTTCGCAGAAGTATGGCTGACTTCCTAAACGTATATTTACAATGTATCAATACAGTATTAATACAAAGTTGATACATTGTGTATCATACTAATACTTTGCAACCCTATAAACGTTTAGAAACATTTATGTATATACTATTCAAAATAAAGTAAACAATGGCGGCTGAAGAAGAGAATATTTTATTGCAAAATTTTTTGTTCTGTGCGGCCATGGAAACTCCAGGTGAGTCCAAGTGTTTTTGACAGTAGTACATTTTTTACACAAACAAAATGCCTGGGGCCAAATAATCAAAAGAAAAAAGAAACGAAATTGCTTTTTCTTCGCAGATAATGGGTGTTTTTTTGAGAGGTATAGAACTTCGAATTGAAATAAAACACAAGAAAATCGTTTTAATGACCATCAATTTGGCTTTATTGGAAGGATAATTTTATGCCATTAATGCTTAAATATGATTTCAGGCATGTGGCCGCCGCGGCTGGCTCGAATAAAGCCAATTCTACAGGTCCAATTTTCAACCACTTTTTCGAGGCCGTATGTCGGCAATAACGCCACGAATGTTGGCTTCCAATTCCCCTAACGTTTCTGATTTGTTGGCGTAGACGAGCAACTTCACATATCCCCAAAGACAATAATCCAATGGTGTCAAATCACACGATCTTGGTGGCCAATTGACAGGTCCATTCCGCGAACTTATGCGCTCATCGAATGTTTCCTTCAATAAATCGATTGTGGCGTGCGCTGTGTGGCATGTAGCGCCGTCTTGTTGGAACCACAACTCATCCATATTCATGCCATCCAATTCGGGAACAAAATAGTCGGTTATCATGGCTCTATACCGGTCTCCATTAATTCGGGTCCTCTTCAACACTTAGCTCTACAGCGGCAATTGTTTCTTCGGTGCGCACTGTTCGACGTCTCTGCGGATGCGTATTATCACATAGAGTAAACGTAGTGCGAAAACGATCCATGATTAACCGAATTAATTGCTCCGATGGACGATTATGTCGACCATAAAATGGACGGAGCTTGCGGTAAACTTCGCGAACTGAACCGTTATTTTCGAAATAAATTTGCACGATTTGCAAGCGTTGTTCTTTTGTCAACCTGTTCATGATGAAATGGCAAACCAAACTGAACATAAATGACATTAGAGTTGCCAGATTTGACCACAAAATGCCAGTTTTATCTCTTTTCGAAAAACAAACCTGTAAAAAAAACACCCTATATAACCAGATTCGTCAAAACTGACGTTTACAAAAGTGGTTCAAGTGTAAAAAAGGTTCGGTTCAACTGGAATCACATTGTTATTTAAGGCTGGAATTATACTGTAAATGTACTCTTTTGTTCGACTGTAATTCAATGGTTAATTTTGCTGGAGTCGCTATTGAATTTAACTATGTTTCAACTGTAATTCAACACTGGAAATTAGAAATGTGACTGGATTTCAAATATTATTCCACTTGAATTCTAGCCAAAATGCTTATTGGGTTGTATTTTTTCAGTGAACTTGAACAGGTAAAGTTGTGTAAGTACAGTTCTTTTGTTGAGCTCTGCTTACTTACGTACGTATGTATGTATGTTTACATCACATGGACATTGAATATTGCCAACAGTATTTAATTAATAATTTTTTAATTGGCTCGTGGTAATTCAGCTTAATTTTAATGAATCCTTTATCAGTGTAAATGCATTAACGTAATGTGCTCATTTATTATAAATATTGCCCTTTTAATTAGCTTACATCATGTAAAACCTATTTAACTATAAAAGTTCAATTAATATTTATTTAAATCAATTGCAGAGTTAAGTAACCTTAAACAAATAGATAGATAAATAAATAAGCTACATTTCAGAGGAAATCTGTAGGTATATTTAAAAATAATTATATATTTTCTTTTGTATTTGCAGTTACAAAAATCTACATGGTTATATATCACTTATTGTCTGCATACTGGGCACCATAGCAAATACCCTTAATATTATAGTACTGACACGACGTGAGATGCGTTCACCTACAAATGCCATATTGACGGGTTTGGCGGTGGCTGATTTGGCAGTTATGTTGGAATATATACCGTACACAGTACACGACTATATCTTGTGGGAGAGGCTGCCACGTGAGCAACAATTGAGTTATCCTTGGGCGTGTTTCATTAAATTTCACTCAATCTTTGCTCAAGTGCTGCACACCATATCCATCTGGTTGACAGTGACACTGGCCGTATGGCGTTACATAGCCGTTGGTTATCCGCAAAAGAATCGTCAGTGGTGTGGCATGCATACGACCATTATAACAATAACGAGTGCGTATGTGGTGTGTGTTTTGGTGGTGTCACCCTCGTTCTATTTGATCACCTCAATAGCAGAGTTTTTGGAAATGCTGGATGCAAATGGCAAGACCGTACGCTCGATACCATTGTCACAATACGGAATTGATGTAATGAATGACACATTGTTGGCCACAACAACAACAACCGCAGACCTGGATGTGGCCCCAAACTGGCATAATGCCACACAAACCACAGCCGAAATGCTTTTAAGCACTTTCAATTCATCCGCACGTACATTTAACACTACTACAACAAGCACCAGCTCCAGCTCCACCTCCACCACCACAACAATTGCCCCCCTGTTGGCTAATAATAATAATGGTTCTATGGTAACAGAAGTGGTGCGCAACATAACCGTTTATCGTCTTTATCACAGTGATTTGGCGTTGCGTAACAAAAGCTTACTTAATGCAACATTTCTCATCTACAGTGTATTGATTAAATTAATACCCTGCATTGCACTAACCATTTTATCTGTGCGCCTGATAATGGCCCTGCTGGAGGCTAAACGGCGCCGCAAAATGCTCACTAGTAATGCTGCCAATGGCATGAAGTCGATGGTCAATGGCAAAGTGGTCGAACAGGCAAGGTCGCGTAAGAATAGCAAAACGCTGGAGAAGGAGAAACAAACAGATCGTACAACAAAAATGTTGCTGGCTGTGCTGTTGTTGTTTCTCATAACGGAGTTTCCACAGGGTATTATGGGTCTGCTGAATATGGTGCTGGGTGATGCATTCCTAATGCAGTGCTATCTGAGACTGAGTAAGTAAAGTAAAGTAAATATTTAAGTTTTATAAATATTGATATGTTTAGCCCTATTATAAGTGTCGTTTTCTTTTTACGACAACGACTCATTCGTAATAGATTAAAGATAAAATTAAATTTGTTTCTTTAATCCATTACGAAAGACAGAATTAAATTTGTTTCTTTAATCTATTAAGAATGAGTCGTTGTCGTAAAAAGAAAACGACACTCATAATAACGCTGATTAACAGTTAGTTGTAAATATCCCCAACTAAATTGAAAGTTCATTTCCTTGCATCCATATGAAGAGCTTGCTCCAGTAAATCTAAAGAATCAAACAGAGTTCTCAAAACCAAATCGGAATTTTTGGAAAACGAGGATAACTGCAGCGTTCGGACGAAGTAATAAAGCGTTATTTACGAAAATTATGAACAAATTATGAAAAATTGTAATGTAGGGTGCCTAAATGAGCAAATTCATAGCCAAAACTTATAGTATTTGCGCTAAAAATAAAGCTTGCACATTTCGCTTTCAAATTGTTTCCTCAAAAGTAAAGAATATTGTGGTGCTTGATTAAAAAAATGGCCGGCAAAGCCGATTTTATGCGAAAATTCGACTTGTGCGATCTTAAAACTTTTTTCGAAAAATCTAAAAAAAATCCTAAAGAGACTTTACCCTATAAGCTTTCAAATTTGGGACAACACAATGTAAATACCTACATATGTATATCTTAAATAACATGAAACATTTAATTAAATAAAAGTAGATACAATTTCGCATAACAAATGCAATTCTGTAGCAGGAATATACGCACATCAAGAGGTATTAAAAATCAGAAATACAGAATATATTGCAAAACTGACAAACGTAACAATTAAAATTTGATATTGTAAATCAAGTTAACTGGAATATTAAAGTTATACATAATTAATGAATACTATAGAATATAATGGCAGAGAGTATTTAATTAAAAATGCAACCATTGGTATCGCCTCGTTTTGTGTGCACAAGAACAAAACGTGAATTCGAATAAAGGACAAACATTTTTTTTCGTTCTTCTGTGTGAGTAAAGAATTAGCGAACGTCCACGTTCGTCTACTGCAGCATAACGTACTGTAAGCACGTTTGTGTGCTTATAGAACATTTAAAAACATCTAAAAACGCACAAACAAAAAATTCCACTTTATTTGCACTATTGTTAAATATACAATAAATAAACAGTCAGCTGTTCGAAACAGTGATGCTCGTTGTAAAGTTTCTTTTCGTACATGCTTGCTTGAAAAAGTACCAAAATGGTTTTATTAGGCGTAAAATTGTGTCTGAGTGCATTTACATATGAACAGAATCTAGTACTTTGATAGTTATTTATATTAACAATTGAATATATTTTACTATAATTTAACCCATTTTGAGCCGGAATGCAAAAATGTTCGAATTGTAAACTAAAAAGTAGTTTTTTGATCTAATTAGGCCCCAATTACCATACAAAACCGTTATCAGAAATTTTGTATCTCCCACCATTTCCCCAGAAACGACTGTTCGACTAGTCGAACAACGGCCGTAGGCGACAAAAAAATTTATACTACCCTACAAAAATAATTTTCAGATATCGGCAAAAAAAATCATATGTGGAACAAAAACACGATTGTAATGTTTTTTTTTTAAATATTTATTATATATAATGTAATTAAATGTACTTTTTGTAATTTTCATTACTCTTGCTCCCATTTATGGTAAGCAGCAAAACACTTATTTTCGTGCAAATGGACTTGGCACTTAGAGCACATTCTCTGTGTAGGCTTATGACAAACATTGCAACGCCTGGCATGTTTTTCAGGTTGTGTTATGATTTGGTGATGAGCTGACACACGAGGGTGCGGGCGAATCTTAAATGATGTATCTTTATTAATGTCATCCTTCGCAATATCTTCGTCGTTGTTCTCGTTAGGCGTTAGTAACAAGCATAGCTGGGGAATTTCGATTAGAATTAGAAATCATTACGATTAGAGAAATAAAATAATCTAATCATTAGAATTGAATTTTGATAAAAATTTCAGATTACTAATTGATTAGATTATAAATAATCAAAAATCTAATAACAATAACTAATCCAAAAAATAATTGATTAAATTTCTTGATTATTTTTGATTAGATTTGATTGATAGTTGATCTAATCTACTAGCCACATCAAATAATGAGAAGTAAAGAAGTTATGGAAATAAAGTTGATAACGGGAAGGATGTTCCAATTTACAAGCCATATCCATGACCACAGAAGCGCCCAGGACTATATTTTTATCATATATGTCACTAACTCCACCGTACGGCATCATGTTGAAGACGTATCCAGTAGCAGTAGCCATGCACCAAGCCTTGTAGCCAAATTTTATTGGCTTGTTTTTCAAGTACATCTTACAGATGTGACGTCCAAAATATGGTAACATTTGTTCGTCGATTGACAAATGCTCTTCAAAGGCACCGAACTGCATAAATTTTTTGTTTATAACATCAAAAAGTGAACGAACTTTAACGCCGAAGGCAGTTTGTACTTTGGCAACGGTCCAACAACGTCTAATTCACCGTATTTATCTCGATCACTGTTTTTCCCAAGTATAGCTCGTCTTTTTCCATCAAGTGTTTTCCATAATATGTTTTTTTTTTTTTTGTATATGACCACTTTCAGCCGATGTTGAAAGTTGATCATCATTGTAAACAGCAAAAGCATTGCGACTTGACTTTCGAACATTATCTTTGGTTGCAGGTGCTTCATCTGCAAAGGCAGACAAACCTTTGCGGTCTTTAATAGTTTCAATCTCGAATGTTCCGGCTATATCCTTTGCCAGAGGTTCCTCGCCCGTCAACAATTGGTCGTCAATATCTTCCTCATCAGTAATTCCATCAAACATCTCAGGTGGAATTGCTGCAATAGTCTCTAACTCATCATCAATGTCACTCATCGCCAACTCATCAAGAATTTCCTGCACACAAAGTGCTTTACGCCGGCGAATTGTCGAATCACCCATACGATTTGAATTCAAACACTTATCCATTATGAACTGATAAATTGTTAAAAAACAATTACAAATATTTGCCAACAAAATTACTTTCTCTAGCTTTATTATTGTAATAAACTCTGCTTAGTAAAACAAACGAGTTTATTATATATGTATAAGTTTATTTTTTCTGCATAAAATGCTCAACGACGAAATACAATAATAAAGTTGTGGCCTACGGCCACTGTTCGACTAGTCGAACAGTGAATTTGGCGGGTCTCTAAATATACCTGGGGATTCTAAAACTCGGGAAAAACTTACTGATCGACTATTTTAGACCTTTGCGAACAATAATAAAGTACTTTTATAAAATTAAAATTTATATATATTTTCCATTTTATCCAAACAAAAAGTGTCTATATGCAAGGTATTTTTCAACTCCCCCTTGGAGCGGAGCAGAGAAGTGGGGGATAATTGTTATATACTTTTTCTGAAAGACAATTAAATTTCATATAATATGGTATCACTTTTTTGTGTGTCGGGAACACTTAAACACATAAAAAATGGAGGTGAAACAAAAGAATTTTGCTGTTCGACTAGTCGAACAGCGGCTCAAAATGGGTTAATTCAATATTTATTCAATTTGCAATATTTATAACACATACTTTCGCATTTTTATGCATTTATTTTATTTATATTGTATATGATGGTTTTTATTATATACATTTAAACATATTCATATATGCAGATGTGTACTCGTATTATATTAAATCGTGTTGCTCAATTTCCACAAATATTGTCGTTAAAAGAAATACCAAAAAAATAGAGCGAATTTACCACATTACAATTTTACATACTAACATCCCATCACGTTAGGAAACTCCATTTTATACAGGTTGAGACGTTCCATCAATGTGATATTTTAATATTCGGTAAGTCCCCATTTACACGACGAAAATATTACAGCAAAATTGTTTACCTTTCAGACATCGGATTGAGGAGAAGATAAGATGAGCAGTTCTTGTACTTGCTACATACGACTGAGACAGTAACACATACATATGTGTACACAAATGTGTATCTTCTCACTCAAATGAAAATACGAGTGACTTAAGCGAACAATTTTTGCTGTGTAAAAATAAAAGGAATTTTAAGGAAATAATTGCTTCAATTATTTTTTTCCATGTAAATCGGGACTAAGCATTTGCATTGTAACGAACCAATTTTGCATATGTAGTTATCACGGGTCTGCACACCTAGCTTTGCTTCGGTTCTAGTTCAGGGAAACGGGCGTAGGCTGTGATAACAAGTGGTTTGGTTACGTTAATTTAAAAAATTTTAATTTGTGTGCAGTATAGAAGATAAAAATTATAGTAAAGAAGCGACTACTTAAACCATTCTGAAATATTTTGCTCGAAAGGGGAAATATAGTTGTTAATTATCCCCATGGTCAGTTTTCTCACCCTACCTTGCTGATGACCTTAATTTTATTTCAGCCCGTTTAGTACACCTATCTACTTATTTCTTTACATTTCGTCAACCCGACAAAATATGTTTACCAAAACATATTTCTAATATTTTATTAAACCAGAAAAATTCTATTGAAATCTATTATATAATTTTTTATTAATTCAGGATAATTTAAAATTAAAAAAAAACAGTAATAAGCATTATATAAATAATTAAGATGAATATATATATAAGATGAATTCGTTCCCATATAAGTTAAACTACAAAGCAATAAAAAAATAAAAAAAATAATATCAAAGACAGATAATTGGGATCACTTCGATCAGAGACTTAATGCAAAGTGACAAAACATAATGCAAGAACAACATCATTGAATTAAGAGCAAATGGAAAGCATATTACAACTGGAAATTTAACTATACAAATTTTAAGAGAACTTAATTTATCATTCTTTTCTGGTATTCATTCAGTATTTTGCTTCTTTTAATATTCCATTTAATTTATTTTAGTAGTAAAACAAATCAGTTGTAAAATACTCTCTTTAACAAAATTATAAAAAAAATATATAAAAAAAATAATATTAAATTTGGAGACTTACATATCTTTTTCCATCGCAGTCAGCAGGCCTGTTGAGTCGTTGGATACATATGTATGTTTGGGCTTTAGGATGTTTTATAATTAGGGTGTTCGGTTAGAGTTTAATTTTTGCATAA
Organism: Bellardia pandia; assembly: GCA_916048285.2. Lineage (NCBI taxonomy): Eukaryota > Metazoa > Arthropoda > Insecta > Diptera > Calliphoridae > Bellardia > Bellardia pandia. The sequence continues at coordinate 31,417,007 of OU696531.1, forward strand.
TGTTTTGTTAGTGTTACTTATTTAATATTATATCATTAGAAAATATTTCTAGTTAATAGGTTATTCAATTTTGTAACTTTTAATAGTTGATGTTTTATAGAATTTATAGAAAATTTGATGAAAGAAAATGTAATATAGTATTAGAAGTATAAGTAGTTAGACGTATTATTATGGTAATTAGTTAGTATAGTTGATTTTAGTTTGGTTAAATGAAAAATATGGAATTTAATACAGATAGATTATAATATTAAAATTATGTATTAGAAAAAATTAAAAATTATCGTTATTTAGAATTTAGGTTGTATTAGGTTGTAAATTAATTTTAATAGCATAATTGGATATTGTGGTCAAGGTTAGGTGATTATATGATAATTGCCAAAACACGTGTATGTTGACACTATTTGATCAATATATTGGATGAAGATTGGCTGATAATGTTAGGTAGGTGGACTTCCTGGTAACGATTTTAAGGTGCTAACTTGGCCTCGGCATATTAGCCATATACTTGAGGATGTGATCGCCGGAGTAATTACGTCAGCATCAATCGTATTTAGATGATCCCCTCTGATAACACAACTAATAGATTGAGCTTATTTAACATCAATTATCTATATTAAGGCATTATGGATTAACTCTACTTACTCTTTTATGTTTATATTGAAGTTATGTAATCAACACGTGTGAGTGGTCACGACCGATTCCCGACAATTGTCGTCTTGGGAATTATCAATTTAATATAATGCCAAAAATTAGTTGTTGTTATCATTTTTTTTTTTTTTTTTTTTTTTTTTTTTTGTTTATATGATTAAAAACGCACGTTCAAGTATTTATTTTAGCATTAGCTTAGGGGTTTTTTTGTTTTATATATATTAATTAAACTTCACGTAACCTGCAACTAGAAGTGTTCTCTCTATTGGTTTCTTCAAGAATGTTCTATGCAGTAATAAAATTTGCGTGGGAACTAAAAAAATTTCAGAAAAGATATTTAGTTTTCTTATTCTGCTTTGTGCTACCATCTATAACTTTCTCAATAACGTAACAAGATAATTAACATATGAGGCATTGCTTACTTATAAAAGCCGTTACATTCAGATTGATGTCTGTGCATTAAAGGTCTGCGCAAAACCACTTGGTTGTTTGTCAACAGTGAAGACTATGCTGCAGTGTATATGACAGTAATGTAAAAATCTGATTATTGTACACTGCACCATATAAAAAATCTAAGCGAGAGCACACAATAACAATACAATAAAAAAAATAAAGTTTGTTTGTTTTGTGTTTGGTCGATCAATAGCACGACCTGCCATTTATTCGTGCATGTGTTTATTCGTCAAGCAATGAAATCTAAGCGAGAGCACACAATAACAATACAACAAAAAAAAATAAAGTGTGTTTGTTTTGTGTTTGGCCGAACAATGTGTAACAAAAAGACTGAATTATAATTTTAGTTTTAATGTATTATTTTTTGTTTTGTGTTTTAGTTTAAGTTATTGAATTGTTTCTTAATAAAATTTTTATTTAAAAATTGTATTACGCCTTTGATTTTTAAACATTTGGTTTTCTGTCTACACTAAAGACTATGCTGTAGTGTATATGATAGTAATGTAAAAATCTGATTATTGCACACTGCACCATATAAAAAATCTAAGCGAGCGCACACAATAACAATACAACAAAAATTTTTTTGTATACATGTGTTCAACTTGTTACTCATCAGCTATGTTCTCTCGTTGTTTATTATTGTTGTTGGCACACATTGTGTGTGTCATGCAAAACAAGAAGTAAGTGCATTAAAGTATTTGCTAAAAAATAAAATGTCTTAAGTGGCATTCAAGACAACATTTGCAACCCTTTACTGTGCATATACAATATTTATAATTAATATTTATAATTAAATATATTGTGATTTAGAAGTTTCACCCATCACAGCATTGATGTCAAATAACAAAACTGATCAAATGTTTCGTTACGGTACATTACGGGGACGTGGACATTCGGCTAATTCTACCTTAAATAGTATCAATGTCGATGGCGTTCTGTATGTGTAGAGCATTTTAGTGGCTAATTGGCACCATTTACCATTTAAAATTATTTAGAAAATAACGGAAATAATCAAGATGAATAATTTATAATTATATTTTTTTCTAACTTTTAAAATAAATGGCGAATGTTCATTTAATGCAAACCAATGAAACTTGAATATAAAACTCAAGTATTCAAATATAAAATTCTTGTTACTTCTTGCCCAATATCGGCACTGCTTTTGTTCATATTCAACATATTCATATTCAATTTACAATTTGTTAACAATTTATAAAAATAGGCTATAGTATGTAAATTAAAGAAAAAGAATGTTAACGTTTATTAAGATCAACCACAATTGAAATAGTTTGCCTTTCACCAAAGCAATAAAAAACAACAAAAACTAATAAAGGTCATACCAAACCATTTAATTTTGTTTAAAAACAAAATCTAAATCACAATTTTGATTTTTGATTATATGGACGAGTTATTTTTGGTGCCTAGAATTTTTTTAAGTGCCGATTAAAAAACTACGGAACTGAAAAATTCTGCCAATGCAATTAATTCTAGAAGAAAATACGGAATTCACAGTAGCCCGAAATCAAAATTTGTATAGATCTAAATTTTTCATTTCTAAACCGTTGGTGAAATTTGATTTTATGTTTTGAAAATTTAACCCAATAGGGCGCTAGCACTACTACAACATTATGCCGAGTATTATCCAAAAACTGAACGTATCTATACTAAATCACCAAATATTAAATCGTTGTAATTTTAAGTTTTCGAAACACACACGTGCCGCATAAATTAAGCGGTGGCGTAAAAAAACGAGCATTTTTTTGGTTTTGTTTCTTTTTTGTATTTTTATTTATTTATTTATTGTATCTACATTAAAGATGAACTAACAATGAGTTTTTCAAATCTAATAACTAAAAAAATTTGAATTATTAGTCCAGCCAGTGCCGGACGAAAATTGTTTGACCATTATTTATTTTATTTATCAAGTTGGTAGTCTTCCTTCTTGTCTTTGGCTCAGATCCGCTGTATCCCTTCTTCTTAGTCGAATATAGCCAATATTATTTAATATAATGCGGGCTAATGGTTTTGGGTGTAGTTTAAGTTTTTTTTAGGTGTTTTTCTGCATTTTTTTGGAACTTAGTTTTTACCAAAGGCACGTTTAGGTCTTTTTGGATATTAAAATTTTTTATATACCAAGAGGAAATTGTGATCATTCGTAGTAATTTGTTTTGGCGTTTTTGAATTCCTTTCACATTTGAAACTGAATTCCATAATGCCATATAGGTTTTATGATTGAGTTATAAAGTATGTTGTAAACTAAGCTTAGAGTTTATGGCAATAAACCAATTATTGTGAATTTATTATACCCTTCACCACCGCAGTGGGAAGAATATAATGGATTTGTGCTGATGTTTGTAACGCCCTTAAATTTTGGTCCAACACCCACCTTAAAATATACCGATCAACTTAGGATCACTTCCTGAGTGGATGTAACGATGTCCGTCCGTACTTTCGTCCGAAGCCAAATCACATCTATAAAATATATACATATGTATATAAAAGTAATATGGTACAATTTTATGATGTTCGGTCCATGATTAGTCGTAGTCCGTATATCTTCCAGAAATTTTTTTAAAGTATTTATATCGTTTAACATACATTATATTTATATTCACAGAAGTCATGTCACTAAATTTTTGTATAGCCATATAGCGCCCATTTCTGAAAAATTTTTTTATACATATACTGGGTGTAGGGTACTATTATATAGTCGGGCTTGACCGACTATACTTTCTGACTTGTTTCAATTTCATTTGTGTCAATTTTGCATCTATATGGGATTTCCATGTAAGGTGTCGATTAAGTTGTATACCGAGGTATTTAACTTCGGATTGTTGTCTTATTGCTTGATTATTAATAAAAATAGATGAAAATGATTCTCTACGCAATGTAAAAGTTACGTGTGTGTATTTCTGCTCATTAACTTTTATCCTCCAATGCTTTAACCAGTTTTCTAATTCAGATATATGATATTGTAGGTAGCTTTTTGAGGGTTCTCATGAATGCTTAGAATAGCAGTATCATCAGCAGATGTTGATGTGTAATAGAGTTGTGCCCGGTCGTTTATTTCAGTGACCGGTCATTTTCGTTCATTTATCCAAGACTGATTCGTTCATTCAATTCGTTCAATCGTTCACTTTGAACGAATGATACAACCCTTATTGAATGTGATTTTCTTCTTGTGTTTTGAAAAAATCAGCTGAACGAAATTGATCCGTACACTATTGAACGAAAAACGTTCAGTTAAATGACCGGCTCACATTGTTCATATCAGATGTGTATATCAAGAATAACGAGGCGCCCAGGATGCTTCCTTAAGGTACTTCTGCTTCAATAGGTTGTACGGAGCTTAAGAAATCTCCTTCTTTAAGCTTAAATGCTCGACCAGTTAAGCAGCTTTCCAATAGCTTATTTGTGTTTATGGATAAATGTAGTTTCAACTTGTATATTAGACCATCAAACGCTTGAGAAGTGTCAATAAAAAGAGCAGGACAATATTTTTTTTAATATTTTTCCTAAGATATTGACAAGTCTATGAGTTTGTTCGTACTTTAGTACTGTATTGTCTTCTTTCATTATTAAGTTACCGTTAGTTTTCTTTTTATGGACCTTTGAAGCCACTGTATATTTAATAAAATCACTGATAAAGCGCATAGGAAATATTTTGGAGAAAGTTTTTTGAAAGAATTCTAAAACAAAAATATTTTATTAGCAACAAATTTAATTTAATTTAATTTAATTGTAATGGTACATTTGATGTCTACCATAATATTATATTATATTTTCTATTCACTGCTATTACTTGACCTTCTTTCCATTTTCTTCTTATCTAACTATGTAACAAATTTCATTTAAATACTTTTACACAAAAGTTATTTTTAATACAAACACATTTACATAGTTCTCAGTTTATTTTATTTAAACCTTGAACACAAACTAATAACCTAAAATCTCTATATAACCAAAACAGATTCATACAAATGTTGGCAATTTCTCCTATCTGCCATATTTGTTAGTTGAACTTTAAAAACTAAATTAAATTGTTGTCAATTTATCTTCAACCGCAATGCAATCTTAAGAAATGCGATGATGACACTGCAGCCAGCACACAAACAAAGGAGAGCGGCAGACAATAATATTAAATGAAAATCATTGACATTAAAGTGGCATCAACTCCGGGTATGAAAGGAAATACTTTGCTGTCATAATGACTTAAGTTAATGTTTTAATCTGCAAAACAAATAAAAGAATGTTGAAAAAAGAAAGACAACTTGTTTTTCGGAATTTAAAATTTGTCAGCTTTTTACATGTCAAGTTTTATAAAAAATAAATGTTTCAACAATTCATGTGTTTGAGTAAGTGTGTAAATGCTGTTGAAAAAAGTTAAAAATTATGTTTGGCTTTGAATAAATTTCATTGTTTTTTGTTTTATTGCGGTTACATTAAGTAACACTAAACAAGTGTTTGGTGTACCTAAATGTTCATGTCATGTCTGTCTGTCTGTCTGCTTGTTTGTTTGTTTGTTTTACTGCTTCAAGGTCACGAAATTGTGGCTTATTATATGCATTATTGTATTATTTAAATAAGTAAAAAAGTATAGTCGGTCAAGTCCGACTATATAATACCCTACAACCAGTATATTTATAAAACAGTTTTTCAGAAATGGGCGTTATATGGGAGATATAGCCTATTGTGGACCGATCATTTCAATCCCATCCGCCCTTGGGCCGAAAAAATATCACGTACCAAATTTTATCCAAATAGATTCAAAATTGCGACCTGTACTCTGCGCACAAGCTTTACATGGACAGCCAGCCAGTCAGATGGATGGACGAACGGACGTGGTGAAATCGACTCAGAAAGTGATTCTGAGTCGATCGGTATACTTTAAGGTGGGTGTAGGACCAATATTTCTGGGCGTTACAAACATATGCACAAATCAAATATACCCTACCCACTGTGGTGGTGTAGGGTATAACAATATTATTTTACAATGTCTACGTAATTGACTTATTATTTTATTGTCTTAAGTAGGTACTTAATCTAAACAATTTTAGCTTTTGCCAAGAGCCAAGGCAAATTTGAACAAATATTTCTAAATTTTCATGTTTTTGGAAAAATTACATTCATTTCCTATACGAGTACATATTTAGAAACAAATGTTACTCGTACAATTCGTAGATGTGAAAGAATTAGTTTTTATTACCTCCACCACCATAAGTGGTGAATGAGGGATAAGTTTGTCATTCCGTGCATAACACTGAGAAATACTCATCTGAGATCCAACAAAGTATATATATTCTTAGTCCTTAAGACATTCTAAGTCAATTCGTAGATGTGAAAGAATTAGTTTTTATTACCTCCACCACCATAAGTGGTGAATGAGGGATAAGTTTGTCATTCCGTGCATAACACTGAGAAATACTCATCTGAGATCCAACAAAGTATATATATTCTTAGTCCTTAAGACATTCTAAGTCGATTGAGCCATACCCGTCTGTCTGTGTAAAACACTCTCACGTCCAAATAACACAACCAAAATCAACAAAGTTTACAAACACCCGTTTATAACAGTTTGGTATTGAAAATCAGCAAACAAGAGTTATGGATCAAAATGTAAGACAACCTCCATAAAAATTTGATATTTTTAAAATTTTTTTTCCAATTTTTTTTTAAATATTTTGCAGATATTCCCATGAAATTTTGTATACGTTGTTTTTATGATAAAAGAAGAAAGTGTTATGAAAATAGTAACAATAGGTCCATGATTTCTCATAGCCCCCATACAAAAATCTTTCCGAAATATTGCACAACTAGAAACTCAACATTTATAATATTTCCAAAAAATTTCGATTCTAGCCCTATGAGGGATCTATTGAAACAAAAACACACATTTTTATGAGCGACAATTAATTTTAAGTTCTTTTCTTTTAGATTTTCTTAAAGATTAAAAAATTGATATTAACTTGTGTTTCAAAATTAATTTGTGTTTCAATATTAACATGTGTGTTTTTGTTTCATAAATAGTCAAACTTCTGTACGAACCGATTTTATGTGAACTTATGAATGCATTTATGTTTGTTGTACCAAACATTTAAATGGTATAATCAAATGCACAATTGAAAACAGTCAAAATAGCATTCCTTGAATTTATGTACTTTTAGAAATGAAAATATAATACTAATAGAAAATAAAATCTCAAACGATTTTATACCCTACACATGTATAAGTTACATATTTAACAAAACTCATGGGTTGCTTCGTATCTATAAAAATAGAACTTTTTTTGAAATAAATTTTCACACACCCTCATCTATATATTGTATATGCTACTGAGAATTTAGCTAATGAAAAACAACTTGATTCCTGTCAGCAAAATCCAACTACACCAATACCTCACTTTGCGTCTGGGTTACGTTGTAAAAAAACACGATACAAATTGAAGCAATGCAAAGTGAATTAAGATTATTGTTCACAACACTAAAATGTTGTGTAGTCTCGATTATAACACAGCATGTATTTCGCATACGATTAAGCTCATAAGTAATTGCAGTTTACAACATACAACATCAAAATACTTACCCCCTTATACAGAAAAACTTACAACATGTTTATAACAGGTTTATAAAGCAAATTTCCATACAACTTTTTTCACAAAAAATTGGTTCAATGTTTGCTGAACAGCTTTTTTCAACGTAAAATAAATTCCCTTGTAGCATTGGTCGGTCTGTATTACTACCATTAGCATTATCGTTGGATAATGCTTTGCTTTCTTTGTCATCAAATAAGATTTTTGCAACTTGATTTTCAATCCAAATAGAAAGTAAGAACTTCATTTCGATCATCAAAGCACTTCTTGTACGGGTCATCGTTTTAGCATCTAATGATGTTGCAGATTTTGCAAAAATTTTAAACAAAAATTAAAGACTCGAACCCAAAACAACGCAAACGCGAAAATTTACCGACGAACAGTAAAAATTAATACTAATTAAGAAGCGACGTAACAAAATGACGAAAAGCGAGGTATTGGTGTACTCTAATTGTTTCTCTTTGCAATGTAAAATTTCTTTTCAATATATCTCAGGGCCACTACGTCATGGCCAACTGTTGAATTTTTTCGCTCGTCTGCTCTCCTCTTAGCGAATGGTAGCAAGCCATTCGTATTGCATTGACATGAAATTGTTTTAACAAACAATAAAATTAATCGTTTGTTTTTGTATAATTTGCATTATCGTTTGCTGAAAGCAAAATAAGTTTTTCAATTATTCATGAAAAGAAAATATTTATGTACAAACGAAATAACAAATATTTACTGCTGGCAGGCGCACGTATACATAGAGTAGAGAAAACTCTGTTTGAACTGTTAACATATCGCTATATAAAATGGAAAAGTACCTAAATAGTGTGTGCATGATAAACTACTAAATATCCATACATTTCAGTAGTCCAATGAGTTTTTTAAATATATTAAGGCCATGTTTAATATTTTTAATTTGGCACATGATTTTGTATTTTTGAAAACGATATTAATAGTCATATCAAATGAGTAAATGAAAATAAATAAACTTCTGGAGCTGGCAGTTTATTAAGTATAAATGCTAAATTGGAAAAGATAAAAGTATTGCCGTAACGAAAACCCCTGAAGACTGTGAAATAAATAATATAATTTAAAAGAGTGTAACTACTACATACATGTGTATATGTAAATTTAATAAACAAATAAATTAATAATATTCTTAAAAGGGAAATAGCAGATCTGTTACTTTTATAATAAACCATTAATACAATAAGTCAATGCCTGCAGGAAAGATGTTAAATATTACAAAACCTTGCAATACTTTCTCACACTGTTCAAAAATTTAGCCCATATTATCCTATTACCCCTTTTTAGGAGCGCTAGTATTTACTGTCCTCTTCTTGTATAAACCGTTTTTTAAATTGCTTACTTATTAAGTTGGGCACCACCGAAAAGATGGGGTTATACCACATTTGTAACTCCGTTTGTAACACATCGAAATAATGGTCGAAAGAACCAAAAAATCTATATATTCTGAGTCCTGGCGAACTCGGCATGTCTGTCCATCTGTTGTTGACACGATAGAGCTTCGAAAAAAAAGACATATAACAAAGAAAGTTTTACCAAACATTTTTTGAAAATGGACAAAATCGGTCCAGTAGGATCTGAGTTAAAGATCAAAAATTCGGACTGCCTCGATATTTTTCACTTATTTTTAGCTATTTACTTCAAATATAATGCAGATAATATCATGCAATTTTGCACACTTTATTTTTATTATAGAAGGACAATTTTTTTTTTTGAAAATGGTAGTAATCGGTTTACGATATCTCATAGCCCCCATACAAATGATACCTAACTGTCTATAGAAAAGCCGTATCCATACAAAATTCTGCAATAATAACTTTCATGCAAAGTGAAATCTCAACAGAATATTTTGTTTGCATAGCCCTCATATAAAGTCTACTACCGAAAATCGCTAAAATTCGCGTAATCTTCTATATATATAATAATAAATGTACATATTAGATAAAATTTTCACAGCATGTTATTGTGACTCTGGAAGGCTATATGAAGTTTTGATTGTACAAACGGGGGTGGTTTCGCCTATATAACCCAAAAATTTACCCCCTGGCCCACGATGTCGAACGATAACGTTCGCTTCTATAAGACTTAAGACACAAACATTTTATCGTATCTATTTTTTACTCAATCAAGTTTGTTTATTCCACAATCAAGTTTGTGTCTTAAGTCTTATCTAAGCGAACGTTATCGTTCGACACCGTGGGCCAGGGGGTTAAATCGCCATATTTTGGGCATTTTTTGATCTACGTCAATGATATGTGGTACATATGGTATTGGCATAATTAGGAATACGTACCAGGAGAAAAGTGGGTGGCAGCACTCCCCTTTTTAGGAACATTAAAAATCTTAATATAGTCTTAACTACTAGACCGATCGTCATTAAATTTTCACCATAGGATATTATTACGAAATAATAAATTCTTGACTATGTAAGTGGGCAAAGGGGCATAGCCTCGCCCACTGAAATGCATCGCTCATATGACGCGCTTTAGTATCCTATTATTCTTCCATATGGAGAAGATGGATATCACTTTGAAATGCATCAAATTAATCAAGCAACCTGTAAGGCCGTTAATTATCCTGTTGAGTTCTTAAATTTAATCGATGTGCCAGGCTTTCCACCACATGTGCTACAACTTAAAATTGGAGTGCGTATTATCGATTACCACGGCTCACAGAGGGATTTGTTCATACAATGTTTGGCAAAAAATATAAGGAGTGCTCGTAGAATGTTGAAATTTGGCACAGAGCCTTTGGTTAGCTTAGTTAAGAAAAAAATAAAGTTTCATCAAAATTGGCCACGCCCACTACCCACCGCCCATAGAACCCAAAATTAATTTTTGGCCCAAAGTTTTTGAAATTTGGCACAGAGCCTTTGGTTAGCTCAATTAAGAAAAATATAAAGTTTCATCAAAATTGGCCACGCCCTCTACCCACCGCCCATATAATTCATATTATTATCATTACCAAAACTAATTATTTTATAAATAAATTTCAATACATGCATTTAAATATAGACTTTTATTCATCATCTATCATTTCTGTAACTATATCATCAAGTTCCATAACCTGTTTACGGGGTTGACATCTAATGCTACTTATAAAAGGATCTGACGATACTAGAAGTCGATGAAAAACATCTGTATTTGTTGCAACTCTATCACATTTTCTGGAGAACCTTAATCTATAATTTCTATAATCTTTATTTCTGGCTTCTTCGGCTTCTTCAGAAAGCATGCCAATATGAAGTATTGCCGCATCCATGATATCCTTTCCGTATATTAGTATTTTGTGTACTGTTACTGGCATATAATACCAACTATATTTTTCAACAAAAAGTTTTGCTGTATCTTGAGCAAAATTCTTGAACTTCAAGGAATTAACTTTTTTGTCACAAGTTATTATTTGTAGTATAATGCGAAATCGATCAATTAGTTGCTCCTCTACACCAGTCACATCGGCAACAAGTGCGGGGTTAGAAAAGAAACGCCTGGACGTATTTCCATCGTTAGTAGACCCAGTTCCTTGTTGAACTGCATCCACTCGTATACCCATCTGTTCCTTTGAGGCCTTCTGAATTCGAAGTTTGTTTTCCAGTTTAAGACTTTTGTGTTCGTCCTTGAGCGCGGACCATTTTTCAAATGGTTTGTTGTAGGCGATATGAAGTATGCACTCCATAAATTTTATGCGAGCATGTAAGAAGGAAACGCCCATTTTGATTGCTTCACCATCAATAGAAAATAAACTCATTTTAATAATATCTTTTCCACTTCGATATTTTCACAAATTGTTTTATTTTTAATGTTGTTAAATCATATGGTTTTGTTTTTAATCTATTCTAAATAAGTTATTGTTGTAACTTAATGTCATTATAACGCACGTGCCTAAAATTATGCAATATATTTTTGTAATTTTTTAAAATTAAAAATTTCATGAAATGGGAAACCAATTTTATGATTTTATAAAAGATTATTAATTATTTAAATTTTTTTTTTTTTAAATGATAGTATGGAGTCTTACCTTTCATTTTATTATAGCGAAAGCACCGAGCACGACCGAGCAACCTTTTTTTTTCCAAGGAAGTTTGTAATCACGGCACATTATAGAACAAATTTTATTCCATCATATCTTTTAAACCATATGAGCGAATTTTATAATTTTTTTTTTTTTAAATACGCAGAAAAGGCTATATTTGAAGAAAATCACTATTTAAATCAGAGCAATAAAATTATCTTACGTACAAACACTTTAGAAGTGCGTAAACAGTTTTCAATATTTTGGACCAAAATTTACATGTGACTTTACTTCATTATTTCAAAGACAAATAAACGTTTTTTGGGAATACTGTTTATGGATTCCTCATACTGAATCAATTTTCTACAAAACTGCATCATTACATTTTTAAATTTTATGTGTCGAAAAAATGACTTATTGCACAAAAAATCCCACTGTGCGGCTTTGCAATGGCACTCGACTTGCAGTAAAAAAACTGAGAAATATATTAGTAGAAGCGACCATTATAACGGGAAAATATAAAGGTACAGATGTAGTTTTGCTACGCATTCCAATGTTGCCAACAGATTTACCATTCAATTTTAAATAATTTTTTCCTGTTCGGTTAGCGTCTGCGATGTGTGTTAACAAAGCTCAAGTTTAATATCCCGTGTATATGTGTATGCTCCTGATGGGCAAACTAAACTTAAAGCATTGCAATAAACACATTAGAATTAAATAAATAAATGTTTGTAAATATTTAAATACGTTTTATTTTATTTTATAACGTGGGGGGTGGGGCGGGGGGTAGCGAAGAACACCGGGTTTAGCTAGTCTCTTATAAGCGTCAACAGCAAGTATAAATTCGACACAAATAGTCCGTATATACATAAAAGTATTTGTACCCTATTTTATGATGATCGGTCCATATTTGATTGTAGTCCCCATATAAAGTTTACTTCGAAAAATCACTTAAATTTACATAGATCTCTTATATAAATCGTCATACGGAATTTAATGATAATTGGCCCGTAATAGGTCATAGTTGCCTTAGGAGAACTACTCACGAACACTCATTAACATACATAAACATCCAAATCGAAACGAAATTTTATACAGATCAGTTATAATTATGTAAAAATTATACTATTGACTTTTGTGAAAGATGGTCTATAATTAGGCATAGCTCCCGTACAAAATCCACTTCCGACAACAGAGACATAAAAATGACAAAAGCAGTTGGTACTTAATTTATTGTATGTTAAAATAAATCGCTTAATGTAACACGCTGCTTAAACATTAAGAAAGAGTAAATTCTTAATTATAACTGGAATATGATTCTTATTAATACCGTTCTGGAGACGAAATCCAATTAAAATTAACCGAAAATAAATAGAAATTACAATACAATAGTTTATGAAGTACGCCCCATAATAGGTGGCTTGGTGGTGGGTATATAAATTCGGCATAGCCGAATATAAACTTTTAATTTTTTTTTTTAAACTAAAACAAATAGACAATATTTGAAAAACGTTTATAAAAATGTCGCATATAAGTGTTGTAAAAAATATTTATATAGAAATTACCAACAACTATTTTTACACCTGTGACACTACAACATTACTTTTCAACTTAAAAAATGTGTTGACGAAATAGCTACAGTATCTCAATAATGTTTTATTTGATATTTGTGCCGTATTCGAATGTGATCTTGTAAATTCTAACGAAATAACGTTGAGGCTTGCGGTAAAATAGATGATTAAAAGTGTCATTAGGATATACTTATTAATTTAGAAAAATGTAAAATTTCTTATTCGAATTATTCGTTTTATTGGAACAAAAATAAAATCAAACAACTTGGATACCCCAATTCAAATCCTTAAAATTAGCTTGAATTCCGATAACACTCCAACTAAGACTACAAAATACCTATACAACCAACAAACAAATTCAAATCCCAACTGACTAAAAGAGGTCGTCGTAAAAACTTAAAATGCTAAAAATATTATTATTAATAATAATAATAATAATAATAAAAGTAAATATAGTCATGGTATGTACAATAAAATATTTAGCTTCTTGTTTTGTAGCTTTATAAAATTAAATACAATATTGTCTGTTTATTTCTATTTTCGTAAATGTGTCTATGTGCATTTAAGTACAAGACAGCAGGATAAAGGACAATGGACGTAAATAAATCTGAACACATTCACAGGTATTCCCTTAAGTAAACTAAACCTACATGAACACATACACATACAATGTCCTTTATACAAATACAAACGAAGTAAAAAATACTAGAACACAAATGTAGAACACCTATACATACATACATACATACATTTGTATGTGGAGAATTTTATGTAGACCTTAAACTTGTAAATATATCCGATTTTGTTTACGTTTTTTTTTTATTTTTTTTTTATTATTACTATTTGTTGTTAACCTTGACAATGTTGACAATGAACATACATATACATATGTATATTGCATTGACTTTTTCTATTTAAGTAATTTTATGAAAACTTAAAGAGAAAAGTGCTATAAATAAATTTAAATATTGTAGAGAATACTTGCTTTTAAAGTATTTATTAAATTGTTAATTTTCCTTTTAATATATATATCTAATTCCAACTGGTTTTATGGGTGTTTATTTTTTAATGTATACAACTTTAAGTTGACAACACTATTTTTTACTGGCGGCCATTTTGTCAGCTGTCAATTGATTTGTGTTTGAAAATGCTAGTCTACGCTCATAAATCCAAATAGATCAATCGTAAAGAACAATATTCGCTGCATTTTTGCCGATATACGATCACCAATGTGGGAAAAATTCATCGAAAATTGGACCTTCAGAGTAGACTACGTCCGAGCCAGTAGCTAAATTAAAATAGAATATTATCTTTCGAATAAAGTAAATTTCATGTCAGTTTAAAAAAATCATATTTGCTTTATTTTATTTCAAAGCTCTATATATCGCAAAAAAAAAACACAGAACCATGATTTTCAAATTGCACAATTTCGAAGCGTTTTCAGGCGTCAGTCAATTCATGAAATGCCAAAGCCAACTAAACATAAAGCACTAACTGACAGCTGACAAAATGGAAACCAATTAAAAAAGTTTTGTCAAATTAAAGTTTTGTACATCTTAAAAAACACCCTATAGTTGAAATATCTAGTTATGAAATTTTTTTATAAGATATTCTTATGGAACTCCAGTAATTTTTCTCACTGTTTTCATTTCGTCTAGCCAAGCAAAATCTATATTAATTTCAGCATCTTATCAGATTTTAAGTTCATCTTGTTTTCATTGTCATTTAACATTTCTGCTTTGACAGATCATAACTTTTAAACGCCATTAGTCTTAAGCCAAAGACATTTGGAAATCTAGTTATCAAGTTATAGTTAAAGGAACTAATTCACCAAAATTCGTTAACGCGTACTAATTTATAAATTGTTTCCGAATATAAGTTTTTTTAGTGTGACAATTTTGTGGGACTTAAATCAAATAAGTAAACAACATGAACAACACATAAATAATTAAGTATTTATCTTTGAACTTATTGCAAAATTTAGTTATACCTATATACATACTATACACTGCCATTTTCTTTGGGTCTTTCTTGTTTTTTTTTTCATATCTTTCCACGTTATTTAAATAATTGTACACAACTGTCTTTCCTCTGGTAATGTTTTTCAAGACACACATTAGTACGTTCTTCGTGGACATGCAATGCGGAGGTGAGCATAATTCACCCGCGTTTGAGTTCGCCGTGAGTTTAGGCCGAAAAGGCAGGTATGCACGTTAATCCTGAACACATCTCCACAAATGTTTAAAAATAAAAGCTAGAAATTAAAAATAATGCCGTAATTATTAATCAACATTACAAGGAAAATTTTTAGAAAATAAATTGCAAAATTTAACAAATGTGTGCAAAACCTAAATTCTCTAGAAATCTGCCAATTTAAAATCGACCCCTCCCTAAACCACCATTTGCAATTTATGACAAATAGAAACAAAATTTTACAAACAAATTAAATTTTTAGAGACTACTGCTTTTATTAATGAAAAATTGTTGAACTTTATATTTATTATTAGAGAAAATTTATAATATAAAGTTCAGCAATTTTTCATTAAGAAAACAGCAATCTCTAAAACCTAACAAAACACACAAGGCACGGTGTAAAAAGTTGTCATCCCATCTATGGTGTTGTTTTATAGATACAAAAAAACAGAAATCTACCATAAAGGAATAATGACAACAACAACATACTTTGTTGATATTTTCAAGCAACGTTAGACACAGCAATAAAAGTAACAACAAATTTGTAGTAATATAAAATTTGTATTAATTATAATAAAGAAGAATACACACATAATGTAAACGTATATAAATTTCGTTCTAACTCATAACATGTAATAAGAAATACGATTAATTAACGAAGTCTATTTCTCAATAATAATGAGTTAAAAGTTACAAGTAGATCTTGGATAACAAACATCGCATGACATGATGACGCGCTTGGCAGGGCAAAAAATGCATTCCAATGTGCCAATTGTCTTAAAAGTATAACTATACAATAGTATTATTTGAATTATTAATTAAAAATGAACTCAAGCCGAAATAATAAAAATTTTCCCTAAACAAATAAAATGTGAAACTTGTTTGTTATCAATTTTCCAAATGCCAAATATTTAATTTAGTTTTAACACCAATTAATTATTAGCATTAAAATCTTCAACATAAGTTGATAACATAGTGTAATGCAGACAAAAAGTTTTAAATTTAACAATTTAAATCTCATACTGCATCAGTTAAACAAGCCTGCAAGTACGTGTGATTAATATTAAAATAAAAAATATCACTCATACGTTTAAATCAACTTGTAGCGCAGACAGTCATGTCTGGTTAAATGTCAACAGGGCGTATGATTTTTGTTAAATTAAAATTTTACTATATCAGAAGCCTGAAAACAAATACGTGAAAGTACAATTAAGTGTCTTCAAAATGCAATCTCCTGTTAAGGTTTATAAACAAGGCGCACGTATGATGTACATTAAATCTATAGAAATAAAAAAAATACTTATTGGTGAGCACAGTAAACAGATAATCAAATGAATGTGTTAAATGCACAATATTTAATATTAAGTTATGTGAATTGATTAAGCTATTTGCTTTAATTCACTTTGAATGTGCAAAAGGTACCAAATATATATGATTATTTTAAAAGTTCAAAGTTTCAAAAAAGCTTACAGTGACAATTTATTTATAAGAAATTATTTTTATATCTTCTATCTATATATATTAAAACTGAAATGGTACATGTGTGTAATGTCATCACGTGAGAACGCCTGGAGCAATTAGGCTGATTTTTATTCGCTTCGAAATTCTCAGGAGATGGTTTGTAAAGAAATAAAATTCAAAAATTGCTGGTAACACTCTGAATTTTTTTTTGTGAGTCCAGTCAACTTTAATAAAAAAGACCCCTAAAGTATGTTGTAAAAATTTAAGTACTTTATTTGCAAATACCAGGCAGGTTGTAAATACATATCGACCCATTACCGCCAAAATAATGTATCCCACACCATAATCGATTGTTGTTTTTTTATCGAAATCGATAGTTCAACATCATTTAAAATTATTAAAATTAAATGTATTACACAAAACAATATTTACATTATAAATTTTAAAATAATGGCTTTATTCAAACTGATTTTATTTAAAAAAAACCTTCCCCTGTAAAATTTTGAGTTTGTGGGATACATTTTTTCGGCGGTTATGGCTCGATATATTCTAGATCACAGTCCACCACAAAGAGAAACACAATTAAAATGAGAATATTGCACTGAAAGAAATCATAAATTTTCCTATTTTTGCAGATGCAAACATATTTTTTAGTACCTGATTGCATACAAGGCATTCTGTTTCCTTAAATGTGTTCAACGAAAATAAAAAAAGCGTTTCCCATATAACTTCACACATACCTATACGTGAAATATTTCCTTTTAATATGCTGTAAAAAAACATTCATTAATTTCAAAATGTAAATTCTCAGTGTAGCAAAAACAAAATTTAGTTCTCTTAAAATTTTAAATTTCTCTCACACATGCATTTTGTGTTGTAAACATGGTTGCCGTTCGACATACTGAAAACAACGCACATGGATTTTTTTGCTTAAGATTTTGTAGTGTGGTTAATTTATTAAAAATTGTTCAGTTTATAACAGGAAAATAAAACTAAATTGAACTCGAGTTTTCTGATTGGGTAATCCTGGTTAAAGAATTCACGAATAGAATAAATAAATACCCGAACAACTTCGTAAGCTCAGTAATACTAGTGGTGGACTCTATTCTATATATATAAAGATTAGTTCTTAAGACGCTGATGCCAAACACTATTAAAGCAAAGATACACGGGACAAATATTTTGATGTTATGGAAATCACGATATTTTTAATTTTTAGTAGTGATTTTGATTTTTCTAAATCACGAGCTAACAGCTGATTTTCTTTGTGTTGACTACTAAAAAGTAAAAGTAAATCACGAAAAATATAAACAATTCTAAAAAATGGTCCGCAAAAAACACAACGTCTTACTAAATTTGTAAATTTTAACTTTTTTCTGTATAAAATAGTTAGTTTTATTTCAAAAACAAATAAAGAACAAATGACTGTAAGTGTATGTGATAATTTTATTACAAGAGTTCAATGAAAAATGCTTAAAAACTCTTAAGTGATTTAAAATCATTAGGCTGTTAGATGACCGGTTTTAACTCACGAGATTTCAATAATTTTTGTGCACAGAACACATTTTCAGTGATTTCAAAGCACTTTACGCAAAAGTGATTTACAGAACATGCCTGATAATTATAGGAAAGTTTAAAGGTGCAGAAGTGTTTATCCCCAGGATACCTATGAAACCAAGTGATTTACAATTTAATTTTTAACGCGTGCAATTTCCAGTTCCCCTTACATTCGCAATGACGATAAACAAATCTCAAGGACATTCTTTAAAATTATGTGAATTAAATCTAGCATCCGAATGTTTTTCCCCACGGCCAATTGTAATCAGTCACTTTCTGCCTCAATAGAAGAACAAAAAACATTGTTTACCATCAATCTTTAAAATGATTTTTTTTGTTTTTTAATTAATAATAGTTTAAATTTTTCTTGCATATAATAATAAACGAATTTTGAAGAAACTTTTAAAGCAATAAAATGATGCAAATTTTTGGTATTTTTTCTTTTACTGAAATTTTTGTGTGTTAATTTTTAATTCTATACCTATGAAATACAAATCATTAGTAAATACCGAGCGAAGCCGGGCGGTCAGCTAGTATATAAATATATTAATATATTATTTATATAGAAATCTCTGTCTAATACAGCTATATGCTTAAATTAGTTACTACAGGTAATGCATGTATTGAGCTTGACAGTATGTGTAACTGTATATGTATAACAAATGACATTAGTAATTCAATATTATAATTATGTTCTAGCACATAAACAAAATATTGGTCTTACTGAAAATATTATATTCATTTGCACAATTTATAGTAAAAACCATAGCATTACATTACGTTGGTAATGTACTGGTGGTTAAAATAATTTATGACTTTTGTGTTTTGTGTGTTACTGATAAGCAAAAAACACTTTGACAGTTTAATAAATCAATACATGAATAACATGGTAAACAAAACCAGTTATATATGCATCATTAGTTTACAATCAAATACAGTATATACTGCTATAGTTGGTTAAACATATGTTATATATTATGTACAAGTTTATATTGGTCTTAATAACTAATTTATAAACTGACCTAAGAACAATTATTGCTATTTTAGAAATAAACTTTAGGAAGTTTTTGTAACCTACACCACAATAGTGGGAAGGATATATTGGATTTGTGCTGATGTTTGTAACGCCCATAAATATTGGTCCCCCTTAAAGTATACCGATTGACTCAGAATCACTTCCTGAGACGATTTAATGATTGTCCTTTCGTCTGGCTGCCTGGATGTCCTTGTAAAGTTTGTGCACAGAGTACAGGTCGCAATTATGCAAGTACCCAAATAAATTTCACCACAAATGAGTGGTAAATGAAACCAAATCTCGTCTACAAATTTTGTGCAGATTGGTTTATAATTGATCATAGCTGTCATATAGGATTTACCTTCAAAAATCACTTTAAAGGGCATAACTCTCTTAAAAATCTTGGTATCAAAATAATATTGAACAGAAATATGTTTTATATATACATATGCATTTTATGAACATCGGTCCATAATTAGTCGTAGCTCCCATAGAAGGCCCACTTTCGAAAATAACTTTATCTTTATATATAAAAATAAGTGTACATTTTGATTGTCACTCCATAACTCGAGAACGGCTCGACCGATTGCCATAAAATTTTTAGGGAAGGTACAGGGAGGAGTGATGATGGTTAGTTGATTTTGAAATCCAAAATCAGTCTAGCCATTCTCCAGTTATGATTTTTTTCCTGAAAAAATTCAACATTTGAAAAAAAAGTCCCCTAAAGTATGCTGTACAAATTTGCAAATAAATAAGAGCAGGCAGGTTGTGAACAGAGACCTGCAACAAGTATGAACGAGCCGACTTATTCACTAACGTTGAATTTTAAGAACAATACAAAAAAGTATGATTCAATTTTATGCTTATTCACTTTTTATGCACACACAGAAAATTCAGCAACGAGTATAAATCATTTCCAACACTTGGTTCGAACTGCAATGTTTGAAAACAAAAATTCTTGTTTATACACAGTTTGTTTTTTGCATGTCGGCTTTGTTGTGCATGATCTGATTGGAATTGAACTAAAAACACACGAGCCACTTATAAGTAAAAAGCGGCTGGCAGAAAAATATGAAAACATAAAAAATGTGCATTTACTACCTATTTAACATTATTTCGTCGAAAAGAAAACTTATTTGACAAAGCAATGATAAAATTTGTAATATGTACAGTTTGTCAAATATATCTTTGCACAGCAAAAAAAATTAAAGAAAAAATGTAAAATGAGCTGCTTCATACATTTAACGACACAGTCGAACATTCATGTTCGCACAAAACAACAAATGAATAAAACACATGTTCGGCTAACAACACGTTGGCTTTGATGTAAAACGAGCTTCATACATTTAACGACACAGTCAGAATATTCATGTTCGCAAAAAACAACCAGTGAATAAAACTGAATGTTTGAAACGAACGGTTGCGTAAACGAGCGTTTTGTGCATTTGAACAAAAACGATTAAATCATAAAAATCAATGTGCATGATTAAGTATACCCGAAAATTTAGTACTCGTTGCAGGTCTCTGGTTGTGAATACATCTTATTCTATGAAATACAAATCAATAGTAAATACCGAGCGAAGCCGGGGCGGTCAGCTAGTAGAGTATAACCAGCGTTACCGTTTGCAAATTTGAGAAAGTCGCACAAAAAGGGGATTAATTAAAAAAAAGGGGCACCACATTTAAAAAGATGGAAAATAAACAAAACAAAAATAAAAATCGTATTTTTTTCATTTAAATGTTGTATATGATGTATGTTTACATATGCATATAATAAAAAAATTAATAAAAAGTGGCAAGGCATCTGTAAAAGGGTCAAATTGCCACTTTAGTCGCATCAACGGTAACGCTGAGTATAACTCTTTTAAAGATATTGGTATCCAAATAATATTAAACATGACTAGATTTCAAATATACAAAAATCATTCGGCTCAATTTTATGATGATCGGTCCACAATTAGTCATATTTCCCATATAAGATCTACATCTGAAAATCACTTCAATGACAATAAATATTTTAAAAATTATGGTAGCCAAATAAAATTCAACACAAATAAGTTTCATATATACAGAAATGGCGACACCTAATAGTCAGTCCATAATTAGTCGAAACTTTCATATAAGACCCCCTCTGTAATTCACTTGAACCTCCATATATATTTTTTAAAAACATTTTTCTGAGAATGAAAAAATTATTTAGGTATATATTGCTTATTTTACTTACATTATAATAATAGATGTTTTAAAAATTTAACAAATATTTCTATTTTATTAGTTCGGCTTGAGGTCCCTTTTATTAAAAATATAAAAACTCTTGTTCGTTTTTAATTTTTATTATATTTTATTTATTTCCAATATTTCGAACAACTTTGTTGATCATCTTCAGGGAAGAAATATAATTTAATGTTTAATACAGTGTTGTCCGATGTTAATATCTTAAGTTTCTTTCACTGACTCAGTGAAAAATTAAAAACGAACAAGAGTTTTTATATTTTTAATAAAAGGGACCTCAAGCCGAACTAATAAAATAGAAAGATTTTTAACAATATAAAAGGTCTACATAGCACATAAAAAACAATCAATTAAAAATATATTTATATGTACATTACTAACTCTTAAATAACAGATTTGTTGAGTGGATCTTATTTCATTGTTTAGCAAGTAAAAATAATCAATGCAAAATTTTAGGCTCACCTGATGATAAGATTCCATGTCAGAAATGGTTTGAAAATTATTACTTTAGTTAAACAACTAATCTTCAAAATTTGCTTTTTAAATCAATTTAAAAGATTAATTTAAAAAATAACAATATTTATGAAAAAATTAGAAAAACATATTGTTTCAAATTGGTCTTAAATATTAAGACAATGAGATAAAAATACTAAATAAAAATACATGTAAGAAAGTATAGTCGGTCCGACCATATAACACCCTACACCTAGTATATCAATGAAATAGTTTTTCAGATATGGGTGCTACAGGGGAGATATTACATATTATTGACCGATCATTCAAAATTTAGTGCCATGGCTTCCGTGAATATAAATATTATGTGTGTTAAACTTTATCTCGATATAAATACGTTTAAAAGATTTATGGAGGTTAAAGTGAATTATGAAGAGGGTCTTATACGGGAGCTTTGACCATTTATGAACTGACTATTATAAAATTAGGTGTCATCCTATTTGTACATAAAAAACTCATTTTTGTTAAATTTTATTCAAATAACAATATTTTTAAGAGATTTATGGTCCTTAAAGTGATTTCGGGAAGTGGGCCTTATATGGGAGCTACGACTAATTATAGACCGATAATAATAAAATTCTACCATATTATATGTATGTATATACAGGAAACATATGTGTGTTCAATATTATTTGGATACCAACATTTTTTAAAGAGTTATGCTGTTTTAAGTAATTTTTGGAAGTGTGTCTTATATGGGAGCTTCGACTAATTATAGACCGATCTTCACGAAATTTGTAGATGTGATTTAGCTACATTTATTGGTCATGAAATTTGTGTGCATACTTGTATAATTCCAAGATTTATGATCGGTAAACTCCAATTTCGGGAGGACATTTGTATGGGGGCCAGGTGAAATAATGGACCTATTGCCACCAGTTTAAATCCCATCCATCCTTGGGGCGAAAAAAAAGCACGTACAAAATTTTAACGAAATATCTTCAAAATTGTCAGCCAAACGGACGGACAGACGGACATCGTTAAATCGACACGGAAAGAGATTCTGCGTCGATCGGTATACTTTAATACTCAATATTTCTGGGAGTTACAAATATATGCACAAATCCAATATACCCTCCCCATTATGGTGGTGTAGGGTGTAATAAACTTGAATTCTTATCGCACTTGTTCCTCAAAAGCATAACAACTCAAAATTCATGAGTTTTCAGTAGAGGCCAAAAACTGTTTCTATTAATTCTAACGATTTATTACAGCAAAAAGTGATGTCATTGTAAGAAAATGCCATTAAAAAAGAGTATAACGTTTTGTTTCTTTTTATTGCTTATGTAAGTAAGTAAGTAAGTTGTTATTCTTTTTCTGAATTTTTTTTGTTTAACTAGTGGTGTTACTTCGAGTTGACCCAAAAGTGTAATGACTCAAAATTGAAACACAACTTATGCAAACCGTTGACAATCGAAAGCAACGACCATTCGAAATGTCGCTCTTTGTAATAAAAACCTTTGATCTGTTTTCCTCAAGCACTTGCAAACAATTAAAAATGTCTCCCTTTAATTCAGACTAAAGTAGTTATTCTAAAAACACAAAGAGAGTCATAACGGGTTTTTTACGGAAGAGAAAACAAATCAAAATGGGATATTTACAGTGGGTAGATATAACCGCTGTGGTTTGCTTTTTCGCAAAAAGTGAAAACTTTAAAATTTTGAGTAACATACAGACGAGTACGCAAATAATAATATATATTTACTAACAAAATACTTAGATATTTATATGTAAGTAGTAATTGGAAAAATCAGAAAATTAGAACTAAAATTGTGTAGGTTTTTTAGCCTTTTTAAAAGGTATTTAACTTTTTGTGGATTTTTTTTAAAACCCATTTAGCGTAGTTATTATGGCCTTAATAGAAATATATGTTTGTTACAAATTGCTAAAACTAGAAAAACACTAACCCCCTGAGGGGCTAAAATAACTATTGTATTGATAATGTGTTTATTATTTCATCGTTAGCGGCTGAAGTGTTCTTAATTTATTTCGTTACAAATGTTTATCTACTGATTATATTTATTCATTCATACACACTTGCAAGCCTTCATTAACGTTAATGTCTTTAGGTCTTTATACAAATCTAATACACTTAAATATATATACATATGTATATCTATCCACATGTATGTTGTATCTACATCCTTTTGTGACTACTCCACAGGTGATCTAATGGACATATTGGCACTCATCAATTCAAGCATTAATTTTATACTCTACTGTTCGATGAGCCGACAATTTCGTACAACATTTACACTATTGTTTCGTCCTAAGTTTTTGGATAAATGGCTGCCAGTGGCCCAAGATGATGAGAACATGGGTGACGGAGGAGGCGGCACGCGTGCTGCGTCTGGTCGTTTAGGTGGTAATAGCCAACGTCAGGGCGGCAGTGGCAGCGGAGGACGAACGAATGGCATACAACGTGATATAATTAGTAGAAGTGTAATGGGCGAGCAGAACTTCAACACTACAACACAGGTAACTAATGTGTAGCAAAAACAACAACCACTATCACGGCCACTACCACCAGCAGTAACAGTAGCAGTAGGAGCAGACGAAGAGAAGGACCAGGAGGTGGCTGATGAACAGCAACAGAAGGGTAATAAAATGTTGATTGCAGAAATGAATAGAGAAACTAATGCTCTAGAAGGTATTTGTCATTTAGATATTAAGCTTAAACATAAGAACAGCGATTTTAAACATGAGTGTCAAACACATTATAAAGATAATTATAGTACTGATAATAATTGCAACAATGATAAACACAAATACTCTCAGTCCATTATGGCTGCTGCTGTTAGCCTAGAAACAGCATCTGCAGCAGTAACAGATACAGCTAAACGAAGTATTAAGAGTATTAACAATAATAATTACAAGACATGGTTAAATACGGCAGCAACGCAAACAAACAAACGACCAACAACATTAGTAACAACAACAACAACAACACCACCAACAAAAACATCTACATCATTATTTAATTGTATATTATGTAGTTTAAAACGTCATAATAGTTTCAATTCTTCACTCAAACAGCATTCTCAGCATCATCATCATCATCAGGTTTCACAGCAACAAACTCTTCATTTATTAAGTCATTGTGATAAATCAAAAATGTTTGCCAACAATACTGCTGTGCAACCATCTTTAGTTGTAGCTATTGTCAAACAAGATTCCACAATAGATCATCATCTTTATATGCCACACAAACAAAAAGTCCTGCAAACTAATGGAAATATAAACGATAATGATAATGATGATGACGATGATACAGCAATAGCTATTGCTAGTGCTTATGATGATGATAATAATGCTGACAATGTTATTGACCTTAAGTATGACAATGATGTTACAATATTGCAACATCAAAGTTTACATGTTGCAGCAATAGCAGCAAAAACACTTTAATTGCCATTAGCATCAATGGCAATATTGTGTGTGTCCTTTTCGTTGTTTTGTTAAGTGTCTTAAAAGTTTCAACATACATACATGCACATACATGCACTGACACATACACAGGTATAATGTGTCATTTTAAGGAAACATGTTTAACTATTGTTCTAAGTGACATGGACAGCTACTTGTCTAGGTTGTTTTTAATCACCATAGACAAGAAGATGGATTGTTAATTCGTTTAAAGAGAAACATGTCTTATAAAGGGTGATCCATTTAGGACTTTTATTCATTTGTGTTTTTTTACAGAGCACTTATGACGAGGCTCGTACTTATATCTTATTTTTATTTAGGCAATTCTGCATTCTGCATTCTGTGTGAAAAGTTTTTGTCACATTTCTAGTAAAAACAACTAGTGTGCATAATCGAACTTCACGGAACGGTTATCAAACCTTAAGGTACGGTCACATTTGGCAAATATTTGACGAAAAAAATGTAACTACTAAATAACTTATATTAGAACTCGTTTATTTATTTAAAAAAAAAAACTTTTTTTATAGAGGCCAAAGCACAACAAATATTTAGTTTTTGATGCTGTTTGATCTTGTAAAACTCTTGTAAGAGTAAACAACGTCAAACAAATTTATACGAAAACAAGTGGTTACGCTTTTTTCAAGCAAATATTTGCTAAATGTGACCGTACCTCTAGGATTTTTGAAATAACATGTAGTCAAAAGTCAAGTCATCACTTGGAAACTAACTTTACTATCGCAATTCCCAAGATAAGAGAGCAATGCTGGAACAAGTAATCAATAATTGGACCATCCGAATAGGCCAACTACAGCGCAGTTGCGACCAACATTTGAATGAAATTATTTTTGAGAAACAAATGTCAAAGATTGTTTTTTCGGAAAATAATAAAGATTCCGACATTCATTTTTTTTGTATCCAGTTGAACTTTAAACTCTGTGTGTGTTTAGTTAACACATTAACTAGTCTTCCAATTGTTGGCCTATTCAGATTCTGGCAGTCTCTGACATGTTTGTTTATTGTCGACTTCTTCAGTTCATAGATTTCTGATTGACGGTATATAGACGTCAAGCTATACCGCCACAGATAGATTGTCTGCTTTTTCATTTCTGATAATGACATGATGGTTTGGTTTTTGAGTTGTTTTCCCTAATATTTTAAAACTTAACTCTGGATTATTTATAATCACCTGATTATCTGTAAAAAATACCAATTGTATTTTTGTTAGCAAGCCTCTTTAGCATTTAATGTTCTGCAAACAGTTTCTATAAGTATATTTCGGCTTAATACCTTGAAGCTTATTCAGGTTTGATCAATTAATTGTGAACCAACGGCATTTAGATACGCTTTATCTACTAGGTATTTGAAAACATTTGGTACTTTTTAAATCTATGAATATTGGAACATGATATTAATTTCATATGTTTTTTGACAAACTGAGATTTGAAAGCAAAACAATGTAATTGTACACCTAGTTCTGTTTTTACAAGGTAATTGGTTCCAGGAAACTTCGTGTAAAAAAAACCGTGTAAAAAATGCATTGATCGTATACAAAATAGGTGGGTGATTGGTTGCTTATCTCTAAAAACTACTGAAATTAGTGAAAACTAGGTTGTCCATATCTAATTTTTTCGACGGCGCACAGTGTAAGATTTTGCCAATCTAGGGGGACTTAATTCAATTGCAGCCAAAGTTTAACAGATATAGACTTGAAACTTGGAACATAAACTTTTTTTTTAATGTGGAGGCTCAGATCTAAAATGAGTAACATTGGCCAAAAACTACTCCCCCCTCCAATATTAGCCCCACATTTTTTTTCTAGAATTAAGCCAAAAAAGGCTTTTTGATAAACTAAAGGTAGAGTACCCTAAAAGTTATTAAAGTAACTATTTGTTTATTAGAAAAATATATAAGAAAATAACCCCCTGGCCAACGATGTCGAACGATAACGTTCGCTTAGATAAGACTTAAGACACACACTTGATTGTGGAATAAACAAACTTGATTGTGTAAAAAATAGATACGATAAAAAGTTTACGTCTTAAGTCTTATCTAAGCGAACGTTATCGTTCGACATCGTGGGCCAGGGGGTAAATAAAAAAAATTTTTGTTGTTGTTTTCAGGGTTGTATTCACTTATTGTATTCAATATTGTATTATATTGTACTTATCATATAATATGTATGCAAAAATTGTATTTACTTGCAGCTTGAATTGTTGTTTTAAGCCATAAAGCATTATCATGCATAAATCTGGGCTTAACTCGTCTAGATTTATCCCATCTCACTTGAAAATCGTAGCATAGCTTTCGTAAATGTGCTTTTAACTTTTCACAGTCCACATCTCTTCCAAAAATTGTTAAAACGAATTTTAAAATCGCTTCGAACCTTTCTGGTTTTATGTTATTTAACCAAACATGAAAAAGTTCCTGGCGCGATATTTCAGACATATTAATAAACGATACCTTTGGGCAAAATATGGGCAAGATTTTATTCTTGGAATCAGTTTCGGGAATCTGTTCGATGATCCTCCTTGTGGTGGAAAAGTAGAATCTGATAGAATATGAAAGTTTTAGACTATGAAAAGTTTAAGATTTTTTAACACTTACTTTCTTTTTAGCTTTTTATGAAGCAAAATTATTTAAATACTCCAATTAAATTTTTTTGAATAATTTATTCAAAATTTTATAGTTAAACTATTGAGATTAAAGAAAAAAAAAAAAAAAATGTAAAAAAAAGCACACACGATTTAATTCTAACCACTTTTACTTTGATGACTTTTGCCAGCTGTCAAACTTCCATTTAAATGCATTTCAATAACACCTGTTTGATAGCCGTCATCATATTAACAACATTTTTGTATTACGTTTTGTGTTTATTTTCGTAACAATAGGATATTTTTTTTACACCTAGGAACATATGATCAAATTTGAAGCACTTTTTTTTTTTTTATTAAGTCCCCCTAGATTGGCAAAATCTTACACTGTGCGGCGTGACAAGTTTGAAAAAAAAAAACATTCAAGCCTAAAGTTTATTAGTCGTTTATTTATTAAAGTAAGTGCTTGACACCGACAAGCTTTCTAAAAATAGTTTTTTATTTTTATTATTTTTGAAGTTATTAATTTTATTAAATCAAAAAGTAAGCCATTCATTGACTTTTCAGGTCTCGATTTTTAAATAATTAAATAAACATAAAGAACGTTTTAAAATAAAAACTAACAAAAAAAGACATTCATTGACTTTTCAATTCTTGATTTTTCAATCATGTAAACACAAATATAAAAAGCGTATTAACTGACGAGGGGAACTGACAACTAAGCAATGAACCGACCAAAAAGAAGAGAGAACCACTGTGACCATTTTCGCATTTTTGCAGTTAAATTTTGCATTTTTTAGCCGTAAATTTTCCATTTGCAGGTTCAGCATTAGAAAAAAGAATTTAGCATTTTTTAGAATTATTTTAGAACTAATTTAGCTGCAATTTATTTTTAGATCTGGCCACACTAGAGAGAATAGTAAACTGAAAAAAAAAAAATAAAAAAAAAATTTTAACGAAAATACCGCTGCAAGAAATGTGTGACCAAAACTAACCCATAAACAATTTTACACTAACACAGCAGTGTGAAAGAACTTATGTATACTGTATGCAACATGTGTTAGGGAGAGACAAAAAATAAGTGGAAGCGAGATAGAAAATCACACGGACACAAAAGTCTCTATCATTTTTTTCATAATGCCCTTAATAACTTGATAGAAACTTTGATGGATATATCTCTCATCAGTCATTTTACCTATCAAATGACCGACACTGTTCTTGTAATGACGTTACCGCTTGGACAGAAACGAGGTGACGCGATTTAACGCTAGCATACTCAACGCGACAGCTAAATCATTGTATATAAATTAACTAACAATATTTTAGAAATTGCTTCTGTTTGAACGGTGATTAGAAAATATAATTATAAAATTTTGATCCATCTCGTCTAGCTCTAGCATTGTATCTGGCGTGATTTTTTAAAATAAAGCGTGACACGCCAGGAAGATTTCAAAAGTATGAGAATCACTACAAAAGCGTGATGTCTGGACACCCTAGTGAAAACCAAGGATTTTTAACAACAACTGTTCAGGTTTTTAATATTAAATCACATACATATGTACATGAGTATGTAGGTATACAATGTGTTGTTACACAAGCATAGATAGTTATTGAAGAAAAAATAGATATGCACTCTACATAAGCTTAAAAATAATGTAACAGAAATGTATGACAAGTTCATTTGATTGTATGTACTAAAAGGGAATTCCCCTAAGTTTGTGCTATTTAAAATTGCTCTGAACAATAGATTTGCTTGTATCCACAAAAAGCGAATTTCCATAAATTAAGCTCCAAATATTTTCCATAGTGATAAATGGAATAAAATCGTGTAAAAAATGTAAATTTGTTTATTTTCAAACCGTGTTAAATCAAAATCGTGTAAACGAAGACCGTGTAAAAACAGAATTACAAGTACATTAATTGTCATTTGCTAATGAAAATTGTTTTTTTTTTGTTTCTGTTTAATTAACGGGTAGTAGGGAAATAAACACTAGTGGACAGAATTTAACATGTCATACAATCGCTTAAAAACCATTTGCTTGAAACGACAGCTAAAACAAAAACGGCTTAAAGCAAAACAACAGCATGTTTTTTTCGTTTTTTGTTATTCTAAACATAGTTGTTGTTGCTTTTGTTGTTTCCATTACAAAATTTTTAATTAAAATTCTGAGTTTTTCTTAAATTATAAAATATAAATAATTATTCCTATTCAATTGTTAGTTAACTTTAGCCTTTTTATACTATTAAAACCAAAACAAATAAAAAACTAAATTAATTTCAAATTATATACATACATAAATAATTAAGAAAAAATAATAATAATAATTATAATTTTTAAAAATACATACATTTTAAGTAAAACATACATACAACTGAGCTTAGCATTAAAATTTAATTAACAAAAGTAATACAGTTTTTAACAAAGTAAACAAAAAATAATAGTAATTTAATTTGTATTAAATAAAATAAAACAATATGGAATATAATTAAAAACACATAAACACATTTTATAAATCCAATTGTCACTTATCACAGACAGATTTTGCTGTTGAATTGTGTTATTAATGCAATGCCTATAAGTATGCTTTGTTTTTGGGTTGTTAGAATAATTCTGTGATGGTGTGATAAATGTATTTGTTAGAATTAAATACGATATATGTTTAAGTGTATTTTTAAACAGTTATCATAAACCTTTAATTTTTTTTTATTTTTATTTGATTAATAAAAAAAAAAACAAAATCAAAATTAGAAAAACTCAAAAATTGTTTGTAGAATTTTAGTTGTCTTGTAAAGGTGGATTCACCCATTCGTTACGAATAAAATATTTGTTGGGACAAAGTCTTTTTCATATAAATATTTTCTCTCTCTTTAAAAGAGAGACGTTTTTTCATATGAATATTTGCTCTCTCTTAAAAAGAGAGACGTCAAATTTCATATGAAAAAAACTTTGTCCGAACGAATGGCTGAATCCACCTTAAATCTATTTGTTTTCTGCAAAATTATCAAAACTAGAAAACTAAGATCAAAAGAGTAAACCATACATAGTTTTAATGGAATTAAACAGCTTAATTACAAAAGGGAAACAATTTGATTTAGATTTAAAAATTTTAAAATTGAATCAATAACAGTGGCTTATAGCTTATTTTATGCAGTGCATTTTTTTGCTTTCAAAGCAAAAATGCAAAAATGTACATTTTAATAAATTAAAACTAAAAAGAAAACAAAGAATGCAGCCTGTTATACGCATGGGTTTCAAAAACTTGAAATTAAAACTGACAATTACACAATTTAATAGTATGTGTTGTTATGCAGGCATCATCGCCATGTAATGTAAGTGTGTACTGTCAATGTGTTGCTAAGATATTATAATGCTGCACTTAGCTGCAGACACGTTTTAATTCAGTTATGCTACCCGTCAGAGTGCAAACATCGAATAGTATGAACAGTTATGTTTGGTTGACAAAATTATTCTGCTTTTATTTCAAATTCTTACAGCTATTTATACTAAATTTTATTTACTAAAAATCATAGAAGTTTCTTTCATACTCTCAATCTTTTGACACACTTAATGTTTGTTCATTCTTGGGTGGTATTAGTCAGCAATTGTAATGTTTGATGGCTCAGTGCAATCTGACCCAATGTTTAGTTCATTCACTCTTGTGTGGTCATAGCAAGCAATTGTGTTTTTGTGGGTTAGTGTAATATGATCCAATTTTTATATTATTGAGTGAAGTAGAGTGACATGTGTTGTGTTTGTAAATTTGAATAAATTTGTCAAGTGTGATCGATACACTACAGTGTGCTAGCCTTTATTATCTACAACAGATTTAAGGCGGTTTGCCATAGACGCAACTAGTTTTTGGGTAATACTCGTCTAAAACTTCGACCACTTCATCATTAGCGGGTTTGTTGAAGTCTGGCGATTGTGGTGGCGGTGTCATCAAATATTGACAGTTAAGCTGAAAGTCCACACCAAGCGTTTCCGCGTTTCTTGCATTCTAAACAACTGTCAAAAAAGTAGAATCAATGTGTGCGTATGTTTTAAGTTAAACACTTAAAAGCGTAGCAAGCGTTGACGCTTGAAAGCAAGAAGTTCGTTTCCTTGCTACCTTTGAAAGTGTTGCAAACGTCGAACAGAAAAAATGAAATGACAGCTGAAAACACACTTATTATATGAAATTGACAAAGAAACCGATAAAAAACTTAATTAAAAAAAAAAATCAGCTGAGCTTACGACATCGCCTCCGAAAGTAGATACATATGTATATATTAAAAAATGATTGCCGCGAAAAATCTTCACATGTAACTTGAAATGCTTGACGCTAAAAACGTTTAGAAAACTATAAACGCATTGGCTCTAAAAAGCAAGGTGTGGACCTCCAGATTTATATATTAGTCATGTTTGAACAGTACCCGATTTATGCTTTGGATCATTATCCTTGTAAAATCGAAAATCTACTTCTATACCCAGATTCTCTACGCTTTCCAACAAGTTGTCCTTCAGAATCTCAAGGCACTTAAACTTATCGATGGTTGTTTCAACAAATGTTAAATTCCCAGTATCAGCAGCTGACATACACCCCCCAACTATGACACTTTGTTCAGCCATTCAACCGAAAATGTTAAACTTAGATTCATGAGCGAAGATGACAGAATTCCAAAATACAGATGCCTTGCAAACATATTCTTTAGCGAAATTTAGCCTGCACAATCAAAACGATTCAACGCAGCATTGTTTGCTCAAGTCAGTTTCAAGTTCAGAAGCCAGTTGTGAAGCTGATTGATTTACCCTTATTTTTCTTAAAATGTGTTGCTTATCATGCTCATTGAAAATTTGATTTGATGCCTTTCTGTCTTCGCTATGCCCCCGATTTTAATGTTTGAAATACTCAATAATTTTTTGGACTGTGCAAGCTTTAATGTTTACCATTTCTGTTTTTTTTTATTGTGAGTGGCCATCGTGGAAATAGCTTAAAACCAATTCCCGTATTCTACCCTTGTATTAGTAAATATTGATAAAAGTAGAAAAAAGAAAAACGAAAATCCCATAATGCTTTATTAAGCATAAAATAAGCTGTGATGTAAAAAAACGAGCATTTCTTGTAATTTAATTTTATTTAATACTTAAAAATGCACATTTTTGCCATAAATTATTTTTGTGTGTTAGACTAAAACTTGTTTTCTTTTAAACGACACCAATTTATTTTTTAAAATCCTGCTAGTTTTCTTGTTATGTTGCTCTGAAAACAAAAATGAGCTGTAAACCGCTGTAGTTATGTTTCAAACCCAATTTGCTCTTTTGTGGTATAAAACATGATTTAACTTTCGCCAGCAATACGTTCGTCCCCCTTAAGCAATATGTCAATATATTTCGTTGCTTTTCTGCTTATTTCTAACTTTAACCTAAATTTATTAAAGTCATTTAACAACATTTCACAAATGTTTCTTTTGTTATGCTCAAATTTAAATATTTACAAAAACACAGTTTAACACCAACCCTGTACTTAGTAAAAATGACAAAAAAAAAAAAAACATCTAGTAATTAACCAACTGGCTAAATGGTAAAAAAACTAAAAACCGTATTTAAACAGTGAACGCCATAATGGTTTTAATTTCCTTAATGTTGTGTCATGACCGCTGAGCAGAAGGTAATGACCAACCAACAGAAAATGTGCAGCAAATTCTTAACATTGTAGGGGTGGTTTATTTAATAGAAGACAATTGTTTTTTTTTTAACTATTGCCTAGTAAATTAAGCGTTTGTGTTATTGTATTAAAACTCGTTTAAGGCTTTAGCTGCAGGAATTAATTTAAATTTGATTTTTTTTTTTCAAAGGAAGAATATATTACGCTTTACTACACTTGATAAATGAAAGTAACGAACATTTGTATTTCCTTGGAATTGTAATGTGATAACTTGATTCTGCGCGCTCTCAACAATTTTATAAAAAAAATATTGAGCCACTCGCAGAAATCTTCTACTGCCTGGAATGCCTTGTCATTTGGATATGTTGTAGTCTCTGGAGAATATATTTTTCCCAGTTTTCCGAACCTAGTAGTTTTAAAACTAGTTTTCTGAAAGTAATTTCTTAGTGCTTTCCAATCAGAACTCCTAAAATATTTCAGGTTTGCATATGAATAGTTTTGTATATAAGTCGACTAAAGTTAGCGTTACAAGAAATATTTTAGAATTTCATCTTCTTCCTCTCATGCTCTACCCATATTGCCACAAATCGTGTACCAATCCTAGATATTTGATTTTATTTTTAATAATATGAAATTTAACGCTTTTTGAACCCAATTACAAAAGAATCAGGGTTTATTTATTTCTTATTTGTTGTTTTTGTTCGGCTACAGGTCGTTGAATAAATAAAAACTTTTGATTTTTATTTTAAATACTTTTATTATTGTTCCCAATATGTCACTTAGCGTCGCTAATCATCTTCGGGGGTCTAAATAAATACATAGAATATTTTTTTTATTATTATTAAACAAAAAACGAACATAATATATTGATGATAGTTACATTTAAAAATAATAAATAACACAAACATTTTCCTTATTTTACACTTATTGTCCCTCTGCTTGGATTTTTATTACTAAACTAATTTTGTCGATCGTCTGTGTTTTTTAATTAATTGTCTTTATATGTGTGCACAATTGTCTGTGTCTTGTCTGTAGTTGAGACGAAGCTCCGGTCTTACATTTATTATATGTAGCGTCTCCAATGTATATCTACTTGAGTAATTTCTCTCTTCTTGTAATATTTTTACCTCTTCAAATTTTGGTTTGTTAGTGCACAATGGGCTGCTAATGCAGTTTTTTGGTCAATTGGTTTTTCAGTTGTCCTCTGGTCAGCTTTGTGAGATGATAGTCTAGTTTTTAGTTTTGTTTTTGTTGTCCCAACATATACTTTCTCACATATATTAGTCCCGTCACCATTGCACGGAATTTGATACACAACATTTGATTTTTCTTCTTTTTTTAGTTTAGATTTTGTCTTGCTAAACAGCCGATTCACAGTATTGTCTGACCTAAATGCTAATTCAAACTCTTCGGCGTTATAAATATCGGTGTTCTTCCATCTTTCAGAAAGTCCAAAAATATAAGTTATGCTTTTATATCGTTTTGGTTCTCTTTCCTCCTGTCGTTTTGATTTTGCACGTCTTATTAGATCCTTAATTGTCTTTATCGGGAAGTCATTCATTTTTAAAATATCCATTATTTTTGCCGTGTCACTTATTTGAAGTACTCGTTTGACTTTTCACATACAATTTTGTAATTCTATTCTCTGAACCTTCATTTGATAAAATACTTATCAAACTTGTTACGCCATCTACAAAATAAAAGTTTTTTATCTTAATTTTAATTATATACAGTCCGGCATCGCCAAATTGTTGTTGAATTTCTCATTATTTTCTGATTGAAACATTTGTAAAACTTAACGAAACATTTAAGGTTTGTTCTAGAACATCCGCTCTTTTGCAGCCATTTTTATATTCTGAATTGCATACTTACAAGTTGGCTGTGCGCATCGCTCATTCCCAGCATACCATTCTAGGAGCGAACCGAAAAAGGAGTCAGAAAAGAGTCCAACTAAAGAGCATTTTCGGAGCGAATCTCAGTATGACTCAGAAATTCCACTTAATTATGTGTGTACCAAAGCGTTGTTGTCTTGTTATTTGTGCTTTGAACAAACAAGATTACACAGACCTCAAGAAAAACCTCATAAAAGACTATTTTCTGACATTATCTAAGAGCTATTTAAGAGCCCAAACAAACCCTCATAAAAGACTCTTTTCTGACATTATCTAAGAGCTCTTTCTGACGGACCATTTTCGAATGTAATGGTCCTCTTTTCTGAAGGTTTTCAGAGCAATTATGATTGTTTTTTGGGCTCATAAAGAGCGTTAACGCTCCGAAAAAGGTGTCAGAAAAGACTCTTTTCGGACTCATATGGCTTGCTGGGTTAATTCCTGGTGGTTTTCATACCAAAAAGTATGTAACACAATTTATTATTTAGTATTGTTCCTACATAATTGTTAAAATTTAATTTAGGAATTTTAATACATATACACATTATCAACTTAATTTTGTGTGTTTTATTCAAAATCCCCGTGGGAATCACTAGGATGTGCAGTGGAAGTGCATTGTTAACAAAACTATTTATGACAATTTTTTCTGTGATGAGTCCGTGTTTATATAAGTGTTTTCTTCATTGCAAGATAAAAAAACTAAGAAAGAACTCATATTCGTACAAATTCTAAATTAGAATGTAAGTTTTTTGGACATTGCAAATGATTAATTTTTGAGTTAATTACATGGCTTGTTGCAAATGTCTCTGGATAAGCCATTGGTTTAGTTTTCAATAGTCAACTACAAATCGCAATAATTACTTAAATGTAAATGGTTTTCATTTGTATATTAAATAAACCTTTCGTCTTACACATGAGCCTGTTCAACTTTTTCAATTTGAAATATTATTATAATATACGAGGGCGTTCCCGACTTTTCAAAAACATTTTTATTTTTCAGTACAATTTCCTAACGGCCTTCAAAATAGTGGTTTACAACTGTAATTGCATCTTCATTTGAGGTAAACCTGGCTGATGACGCCCTTGGCCGGGTAGAAAATGCATTCCAATTTACCAATTGTTACAATACGTTACAATAGTATTCTTAAAAATTCGAACCACTTTAGATTTCTAAAGTGGAATTGTTATTTTTTATGATTTTATACTGAAAAAAGCTCATACTACTAATTCGTAATGACAATTAAATAAACAATTTTATTATA
Organism: Bellardia pandia; assembly: GCA_916048285.2. Lineage (NCBI taxonomy): Eukaryota > Metazoa > Arthropoda > Insecta > Diptera > Calliphoridae > Bellardia > Bellardia pandia. The sequence goes on from OU696531.1 coordinate 31,454,078, forward strand.
TCATTGTTTGTTTTTAATTAACTCATGGATATTTAAATAAAATATTAAAAATTTCAAAGTTGGTGTCAGCAACAAGAAAACTTTTGTCACAAAATTACAAGAACTAAAAATATTTACACAGCCCTGGAATATGACAGAGAATCAGATGCATCCTTTAAATTTTTTCTTCGTAGCTTTTTAGCTGTGTTTAAATGTCTTTGTTCATTGAAAACAGCAACAATTTAAATTCGGGGCATTTTTAAAATTTTTTTTTCACTTTTCTTTAAAATTTCTTTGTTATAACTTTTATTATAAAAATTATACGTTTTTTGTTTTGGTTACACAATGTTACCATTTTTAAGTTAAAAACAAAGATTTAAAATTTTCTTGGGACTAAACAACATCGTTGGAAAGCTAGAGAATGCAAAGTGAAAACGTTTGTTTTGCAATTGCAACCATTCGGATTGAATTATGTGACATGACTGTAAGTTTTGCTTTTTATATATTCTACCTAGACACTTCTCAATTGTTATGAGTCGATCGTATTGCGTGACTATATCGAGATTATTCCGTATGAGGATCGCAGATTTTCACACAGTTTATCAAATTTCAAACTCATTTTCTTGTCAAATTTATAAATGTATATTGAATTTATATTTTTCTTTCTATTTCGAGCTGTCCATGGTACATTCAAACAGGCAAAATTATTACGAGTGTCATTATTTGTAATAAAAAAAAAAACTTTATTTTTTAAATTGTGCTTTGTTTGTATGTTTTATCATGGGTTAATAATCATTTTCCTGCAATTATATATTATTTATAGGTTTTGTGCAAATATTAGGGACTCTCTTCATTATTATTATTTTAATTTTAACGTTTTTTTTTTTAATTTTCTTGTTATATATCTAAATAATTGTATTAATATTATTGAATTGTTAGTAGTACTGCTAATTTTGGCCCCATGGGCTTGCGGCATATTTTTGAAATAAATAAAATAAAAATAAATAAATAATTATAGTCTTAATGAGAGTTTAACACTTGATATTATTTACTTCAACTGTGCTAAATTTAATGGATTTTCTTTTATGCTAAAATTAATTAACAAAAATTTAAATATCAAAAGCGTTTGATAATTTTATTTAATTTTACGATGATAATTTTAGTGTTTGTATTTATTGCATTGCGTAAAATAAGCTGTGAGCAACTGTATACTGTATAGAAAAATTTCTATTTAACTTTGTTGTTTAAATTGTTTATAAATCTTTAAAATATTTCCCCCCTCACTTGCATAACTTAGTGGTGCAATATATTGCTAAACATATTGAAACAAGTACACTTAAACATTACAATTAAATTAAATTACAGACTTTAATATATATGTATGTGCTTAACTTTATACATATACAAACTAAATATATATGCATATGGAAATACTAGTTCGGCTTCATCAACATACAATATAAAAAGTAATTTCAGTGACCCTCAAAAAATTTAGTTAGGCTTCATTTTAAAACATCAAGGGAAAAATAGTTTTCGTATAATTAACTATATCACAGGATAAATATTTAACTGAGAAGGAAAAACATTAGTGTTATATAAGAAAACCCTTTAAAAAAACAACTAAATAAATATTTTTATGTTCTTTAGAACAGCTAAATAGCTTTGAAACTGAAGCCAACTTTATTTATAGGGAGTGACCGAAGTAAATTTTATAGCTGTGTCGTTCTAATATTTATATCTAAACATATTTAAGAACTTATAGAAAACAAACCACCAACAATAATAATAAGACATAAAATAATATAAACGAAATTTTGTGGCAACGAATCCATATTAACAGAGACACACACACACAAGCATGCAAATGGTAACTGCTGGAAAGCTTAAAGCTGGCACAGTGAAGCAAAGCATTCATTTAATGTACCAATGTATAAATGTGTGTGTCTTACTAATATTTATACATAATTATAATAATATATCTATATACTATACATATAATAATATATACTATACATTTATACATACTTATGTATAACAATTAAATCTTTTGTTTGTTTACTTAATTACTTTATTAGTTTATTGTTAAATTTAATAGAAAAACATTAATTAGATCTATCAGAAACAAGAGCAAAAACATATTTCTATACATACATGTAAAAGAAAGACACATACATATTTGTAATGAGCCCCACAAATATGTCAGTCATTTTTTTATTTTTTATTTTTTTTTTTGGTTTTGCCATTAGCAGATTCTTTTGTTTGGTAACTAATATCTCTGTACATATTTGTTCTCTACGTTGCTCTTATTTAATTAATTATTATAATTATTATTATATGTACGAAGCAAACATTTATAAACATATAAATATACAAGTATTTACATATATATTTACATGCATACATATACAGTAATTAATGTCCTTTTCTGTATACAACAATAGTAGAAAATTTACTGTTTCAATTTATTTGTAAAAACAAAAAAGTAAACATACAAAATAAAAATAAAACCATAAATTTAAGTAAATATTTATTATAAAAACAATATATATACTATATACATATTAAAAACACATTTGGTTTCTTGTTTTTAGTCGTAAGAATATTAATTTAGTAGTTAAGCCTTATATAGATAATATTAATTATATAATAATTTAATCCATTAATTTTTGATAAAAAATAATTTAAAATACACTATAATTATATGTATATGAAGAAGAACATAATAAAAGAAACTGTGATTGCAAATAATAATAAAAAAAAATAATATTTCAATTAAAATAAACTGAATTTATTTGTAATTGTTTTATTTAAATGAAATCTATAACCTAAAGAGCTGTTTATACTTCCAACTGCAGAAATAGTCCTATTGATCTCATCTCAACATGTAATACTACTTCTGTACCATACAGCAAAAGTATTTGGTTAATGAAAAGATCGATACTAGATATGTTAAAAGTGGTTTAGACACGTTTAGTTTTTGAAATAATTTCGTATATCGAAAGTTATTACAGATATCGTAATTAGAATAAAGTTGTTTTGAGTTGATTTCGGGATTTTTGGCTTCGTAGGTAGAAAGTTTGTTACCTCGTGTCTTACGTTTTATAAAAAAAAATCGCATAAAGATCCGAATAAGCTGACATTTAAAATATAAACTGTTCGTGAGAAGATGTACAAAATTTACAATTGTGTTTGTTTGTTATCTCTTTTAGTTCTAGAGATATATAAGTTTATTAAATTTTTTTTAATGCTGCTCGATTTATTTTGCGATTATAATAATGGCGGGCTTACGGATTCCAAAACATTTAGCATTTTATAGTGGTTTCCCGGTTAAACGAATTATATATTGTCAGGCCCATTCGTTATATCGAAAAATTCGTTAAATCCGGCAGTTTTTTAAATATGTTTTGTTAAATAAAAAATCATGTTTATTTATTCTAATTCATAACAAAAACAAAAAGAAAATAATAATTAGTTCATATCACATTCAATTAAATAATTAGTTCAAACAAAACTAAAAAATAACTGTAACGTATAAATTTTGATTTTGGTGAGCGAAAAATTTCTTTACATACAAATAAATTTTTGTCTTAATCCATTTTTTTCGTAACGCGTCTCTTATAACATTGTACAAATGTGATTGCAATGACTCTCTTTTGATTTCACTTAATTTTTTAACTTTTTGCAAAAATTCATTAAACCGAGAACATGACATTTTCATTTGTTCGTAATATAAGGTACTCAATGGAAAGAATATGACTGTTCGTTAAATCGCGAATTCGTTAAACCGGGAAACCACTGTATTTGTGATAAAATCTAAATAAATTTAAAACAACTTGCAAGCAGTTAGATTGGATTCCCATGCTGTAATTTGTCGCCGCGTCTGTTCAGACAATCTCTTTTGGTTTCCTTTCCAAATTCGTCATTAAATTGTTCATTTCTCATATTTCGCTCATTCGCTCATTCGTGTTGACTTATTTACATTACAGATACATTATAGAGGTCCTCATATTCGTGATATTTCACTATTAAATTTTTTGACCAGATAGTATTTATTTATTTCAAATTTAAACAACAATTTGTTTTCTTTTTAATTTACAGTTATTTATTCGCAGTGTTGGCAAAAATTTTTCTGTAATCTCATAAAATGAAATTACATCGTGGCAACACTGCTGGTAAATGAAATAAAAATAATACAACAGAAAAGCAGAAAAGTCAAATTTGTCGCAGATATTATAATATCGTTAATTTAAAGACATATGGATCTATATTAGTTAATTTTCCAAGGCAATATTCGATATATTTATTAATTTAATTAGTTTCAGTAAATTATCAATCTTAAAGACCTAAGCTTTTTAACCATACCAAACACTTATACAAAGCGCTTATATTTACTCTGCAGAAACTCCACAAACTTTGTAATTTTTCACAAATTTTAACGTTTTTCCATATATTGCATATAAAATGTATATACGCACAATGGGACAGAATAGAAATTTATTGGAAATACATTTGTCATTTCTAAACATCAACAACATTTTAAAAACATATGTAAAAATGTCGTAGGTGTTGTACAAAATATTTATATATGTATATAAAAATAACCAACAACATTTCTACAACTATTGTGAATTCAGACGACGTACAACTCTTACCACACTACAACAAAACTTGTAAATTTAACAAAAAATATGTAAATACATAAGCAGTGAGTTGCCGAAAATTAGCTTTATTCTTTATTACTCACCCTAAAATACGTTAATTTAAGAGAATGAGTGATTTAAATGTTGCCCCCTAAATTATGCTATACATATGTCATTGTGTAGTTATCAATAGCTAACGTAGGTGGCGTATAAGTGACGATGAAACTAAATTAATTTGAAATATATTAATCATACGTACAGTGTACAACACACAGTAGATATTGGATCATGATTACGCACCAAAATGGAGAAAAAAGTGCACCATTTACAAAAGAACGCACCAAGTTAAGAATTTCGTTTTTTGTTTCAAATATTTATTGAATTAATATGAAATTTTTTAATATCATAAATTCTATAAAAAGCTTTTTATCAACGATTATTAGTAAAAATAATAATAGTAAAAGCCTTTTTTTTTTAATAATAAAGATAAAATAAGCATTTAACCACTCAACATTTAACTCACAATATGATATTCGGAACTAAAGTACCAATTGTTCGTCCACAGTTTAGTAGACCAAACCATCAGGTTATACAAGAATTTTTATTTACATGTTTAAAATCTTAATTTGATTTTCAAACAAAGATTTTTAAAGAATTTGATTTCATTTATCATACATTGGTATTTAAAATACATTTTTTCATTATATAGATTATTATAGATTATTAAAAAAAACTGCAATTAAAAATTAGTAAAAATAGAGATTTCATCACATTTTCTAAAAAAATTAAAAAACGCACCGAAATACACAAAAAAAAAACTGTTGCTGTGGTGAATGAAATGGTACTCAAACAGGTGTATTTTATTGCAGAAAAATTTTTTCTCACACTGAAACAAAAAGTTGTGTTGAAGCGCACCAAAATTTAAAAAAAGCGTGCCAAAAATGGTGCGAAACGCACCAAGCTGACAACGCTGATGATTACATTTTAGCAATCATATCGTTAATGCACCAACAAGAACTTACAACTGTAAAATATTTACATATACGAGTACATATATATATTAATTAAGAAGTTATTAACTATATTTATGTGACATTTTATAGGTATTTTATACAAAATTCAAAAACTTATCGCTCCTTTTGTAGACTTAAGCTACGGTCACACTTGGCAAATATTTGCCGAAAAAGACGTAACCACTAAAAAAATATATTTGAACTTATTTATTTATTTAAACAATTTTGTTTATTTAGGACAAGACACAACTAATATTTAGTTTTATTTTATTTGATGCTGTTTGATCTTGCAAAACTTTTGTAATAGTAAACAAGTTTGAACGTACCTTTAGCGAGGATATCTCAAAATAATACTTTCAAAAATATTTGACAAACTAAAAACTACATTTTAAGTATATTTTCCCACAGATTTTGTAGTATATACTCGTATTTCTCTTTCGAAACTCATACATATCATTATCATTACGTATCATATTCTAGGAAAAGCATCTCATTACAACAAATCTTAAGAAATGTTTTAACAAAATACAAAGCGACTGTAAGCAAAACTTTTCACATAAAATAATTTTATATAGTTCTCAAAGACAAGTACAGGATGTCACCACATAAAAGCTGCACTTTGGTGGGTTTATATTATATGCTAAGTATTATGAAAACGTTTTTCTTGATCATTGAGTTTTTTCTTTTACACAAGTGTTATAAAATGTAGAATTAACACGTAAAGGTTTTAATATTTTAGGTGCCACACTATGGACATAAAAAGCACAAATACAAACTATTAAAGTGATTACATAACTATTAGGTTGCTTAGAAATACTATTACCTGCTTTATACGTGCAAATATTTACCACAGAAGAACATAAATTTGTTTTAAAAAATTTGCTTTCGTTTCACAAAAAAAAAAAAAAAAAAATAATGTTTTTATTTTTACTTTTATATCTGCTTTCAATTTTAGTTAGTAAAGTGGCTGGAAAAAGTTGTTTGTTTTCTTAAAATTTCAAAGAATTGTATATATAATATAAAAAAATACTTCAAACCACTACATCGCTTCTCCTTATTTGCTCTCATATTAACAGCCAAATAGTAAATGTTATATTAATCTATCTAATATTAGATTTTAATGCCTTTAACCTATAATACTGTACTATGATTTGATAATACCCTACTGCAAAATGTATTTCTATATGTTTTCTAGTTACAGCATAACTTATCAAGAAGTTCTAATAAATTAACAATGATAAATCATGAACTTTCTTCATGTTTTATTACTTTGCTTACTGGCTTAGAACTAACTTAATTATAAACTAAGAAAAAAAAAATGTGATACTAAAAATCAATTTACTGTTCTACAGCAGCAATCGTGTGTAAAGATTAACTTTTTCCTGGTAATTTAAAAAAAAATATATAAAAGAAATGTTTAAAACTCAAAATATAAAAATAACCTTTTGCTATATTAAGACAAACTTTGTTAATGTCATAAAATAAACTTTTAATCCATAATTTTTGTGTTTTAATAGCGTAATATTAGCCTTTAGTAGCATTAACCATGCGGCTGTTTAGAATTATCTAGGTGGGGTAGTTAGTACATTTTCAAAACATTCAATATAAAATAATCTAAATTTATTCTCTTCTATAAAAACGTATAAAACAATTAAATCATACAAAATTTTTCTTTTTATTTTAAACAATTATTTACATACAATCCAGTAGTATAAATGTTTTAATATTTACGTAACAATAATAGCGATTGAAAACTCTTAAACTAGATATAAATTGTCATTATTATTACAACTTAAGAAAATCTTTTAAATCTAATGTATACAATGGATACATGTTAGTACTTATAATTTCTTGGCAAATTTCTTGTCATTTGTTTTATTTTTAACTAGCTAAAACCCGGTGTGCTTCGCTACCCGTATTTTTTAAAATTAACTTTGTATGGGAGGTACCACGCCCACTTAAAATTTCCAAAAAAAAAGTAGCCTATAGCTCCTTCCAGACATACAGAAATATACTGTGAAAATTTCAAGCAAATCGGTTCAGCCGTTTAGCCGTCTATAGACTTCAAACTAATAATAATAAACATAACGACACACATTCACTTTTATATATATAGATACTAAAAAAAAATAAGTTATAAACCTACAAACAGCACGAAAACCATTCGCATATACTCAGTTTTGGGAACAAGTTGGTTTTAGTGACTTTGCTAAAAAAAAAATAAAAATCATCAAATATGGCTTTTGGAGGAGATGACAGCAGAAAATAAAATTGTTGGCGGTCTCGCCTATTTTCGAGGGGGCGGGCTCGTAAAGTTGAAAATATATAGGCCTATATCTAGGGAACTACTGGAGGAAGGATTCTCTGCTCCATGGTATACAGAACACCGGCTTGGCATACTACAGATTGTATTTTTTATGGTGAAATGTCGTAATCTTTCTTGAATATCTTCGGATCTATATTACCTTAATGATCACGTTATACCTTAAATTAAAGCTTAATTTCTTGATACTGTAATTTATCTACTTACTCATACAGACCTTTTTCCCAGATTTTTAGATTTTTTAAAAAAATTTCGGATCAAAAAATAATTTTGCAAAATTTATCAATAGTTGGTTCATATAAATATATAAAAAAATGTAGGTTTTCAAGATATAGCTAAATATATTACAAATTTTGGAGCCCCGCCCACTCGAAAATGGGTGTGACCGCCCCCAATTTTATTTTTTTATTTTAATCAGAATTTAAAATTCTATTAGTGATAAGATGTTGATAGTGATTTGAAAAAAGTCACTAAAACCGAATTAAGCCCAGTTTTACACCATTCAAAATCTTTAGGTAATCATAGTGTAATAATCATAGTTTTTAATATTAAGACTAAACGAAAAATATTATTTTATTTATTTTTCTATCACAAAATCAAATCGGTTTCTTATTTCTTAACAATTTTGAGTTACTATCATTAAGATATTACAACAAATAAATTCAAGATTTATATAATTAAAATAGCTTTTTACAAATAATCTGTATAGGAAAAAGATACTGAGAAAAACCCTATGTAAAATATAACAGAAGTATAGTTTAGAAAAGTTTTTATTTTTTTAAATCACAAACTAATTGAATCTATACCAGTATGAATAGAATCAATTAGTCGCTGTTTCGTTTTGATCTACTGCATTTATTGTTAAATGTCAGTGTCATATCATTTATAAATGTTTCAATAGTTCTTTTGCGAGACATTCTATGTACTTAGTTCCAATGTGGGAAATCGTTTTGGTAAATTATATATGATCATCAAATTTTTATTTTGAATTACTTGAACTCGTTTTCTGTGAGTCTTCGCACAATTCTTCCAACCGTATGTCAGTATAGGTCAAATACATAAGTTATATAAAAGAAGTTTGTTTTTAATACTTAATTTCGATTTTCTGTTAATCAGAGGGTACAGAGCTCGACCACAACGGACCGCTCTTAAACAAACATTTTGCAAATGTTCTCTGAAGGTCAATTTATAATCGAGTGTTATGCCTAAATATTTTATTGACTTTGAAATTTGAGTTCCCTGGGCAAAAAGTCTAAAAATTTTGGCATACTTTCCATAAATTTTTCAATTACTACATTTAAAATGCTCGCTCATTCAATGGGTTGGAATTAATTGGAATTATCACAATTGACCACAAATTCTCATTCGGATTGAGTTTGGGACTTTTTACTGACCACTGTATCAAACGAAAATTCTGTTAGTTTAGCCATTATTTTACGATTTTAAGAGTATTCTGTGGGTCATTATTCATTTTAAAAGCAACTTCATTCACTCTTAGACACTCTTATCTACAAAATCTAAAAGACTATTTTGCAAAAAATGGTGATATTCTTCTTTCCTTATTATTCCTGCGATACTTTGCAGTAACATACTTCCCACCTTGCTTTATTGTTTCCTTTTATTGTTTTTCAATTTTCTGGCACATTTGGTGCCAGTAATATTGGTTAGCTTTGGATTGAAAACGTCTGCCCAGATTATATGATCCACGTCATCGAATTTTTGGTGCTCTCAGGCAAATTAACTGGCCATCAAATTTTTTATCGACAATTTTAATCTTTATTTTTTTACTGCTGAGCTGTTACCAGTTTCGTGAAGGGCTCGTCTTGCTGTCGGATTTACTTATTCTATAGCAATAAATGTTTTTGTTATTAATAGCTTTTTGCAACATCTAATTTGTTTGGTTTGACTTTAAGTATTTTCTTCTTCATTTATTATGATTTGTATTGTAATTTGATTTTTGTTGGATAATTCGCAAAAAAAACAACTTTACCACATGTAATTATAGTAAGTTAATATTAAACTAAATTTTTGTGTCATTAATATAGCAAACACATACAAATCTAAAAGACACACTTGTGTAAAATTAAATACATGCAATACATGTTTTGTTGAACTAGTTGTATATTTTCCAAAAATTACTAATTTGTATTTTAAATTATTTTATTTAACAATAAATGTAAAATAAAAAAAACATTTTTAGATTTTCTTTATCAGTTCTATATTTAAGCAATAAAACAAGCACAAGGCACAAACACGTACCCATTTAAGCTCCACACTGTAAATTGTAAGCTTATTTTCGGAATACATAGATGCATTATTTTACGTATTTTAATCTATGAATTCTGGAGATTAAAAAGAAGTTAGAAGGTTTTGTTTGGTTTCATGGGCAGCTCAATTTTGTCTATTAAGTTGATCCCATTATGTTACCCGTTTGTTAAACAACTAGCCGATCAATCAACACTGGTTGTTTCCAGTTCTAACTACCCTGATTCCTTGGCAGAGGTATAAATATATATGTACCCCATATATTTATACTCCCTCATTATCGATAGGGCCGGCCATTGACAAAGTAGATGAGTACTTATCTCTCTTTTTCGTCCTCATTGTGATAGCTCCTACAATAATCAACGTACTGTAGACCTAGTCTCCTGGCGCGTTTTTCTCAAGTACAGTGTCCTGTAGATACGGAAACAATTAGGCTTATTTGGTCATGTGAAAAGCTAAACACTGAATTCGTCCTGCCTTTACTTAACTAAACACGCTTTGCTTGAGCAAGTCTAAACAAGTTCTTGCTAAACGCACATTTTAAGACTCATAATAGAAATAGTAGCAAGGGGGTCAATCGCCTCCTCCTCAGTCATCATTGTACCCATCCTGGCCAATTCATCAGCTATATAACTAGTTGCCCTATATTGCACTGGGTCCCTGGGCATAGGACGCATATAAGCGTTATCCCAGAATGTTAACCTAGTTATTAACCTAAAAGTCGAGTAGATAAATGCTATACTTTTAAGAGACGCTTTGCTATCAGTAAATATACAGACAGTGTGACAGCAAAACTGCCCGACAGCATTTTCCGGTGTCTTTATGCCCTTATTAAATAGCAAATGTTTAATATGCCGGGGATTACCATCAGAAAACAGTCTTGGTCGACCTCCTTGATTATTATTGCAAGCTACATTGCGCAGTTTTTTTTTTACTTCATTTACCGTGAATTAACGTAAATTAAATTTTTCATCAATTTTACGGTATGAATATTTATTTTGCAACAAATTTGTCTCATTTTTAAAGATTTTTTAATTTTTTATTTAATAATCAAGTTAATCACTTCACAGGTCAAACAATAATGTACAAATAGAGCAATAAAAGCTTAATAACGATATCGCAACAAACATAAAAAACCAGCAGGTCAAATAACTTTACATTTAAACAGAGCAATATCGTGATAATGTTTATTTCTTGTACGGTCCAAAAGTGTCCGAATAGTGAATGTTTTTGTTTTTATTTAATATTTTGATTCTTTTGAAATAATTTATGTGAGTTATTGAGCTTTGTAAATTAGAATAATGTTCAATTACATAAAAAATTCATATATATGTACAATATACGTATATTTGTGTAATTTTAATTGCCTTACTTCATTAATGCAAAAAATTCCGACAATTTTGCTTCCCACTGTACATATTTTTCCAGATATTCATTAATTCTATATCCAATTTGCAGCACGCTTTATGCCAGATATCTCTGCTTGAAGAATAAATCAGAAATCCGAAAGCCTAAATAAGGATTTTATCGCAAACTCCTTAACGAAGAATCCACCACCAAATCTATTTCCCCTCCTGGAGCCGTCAGTGTATATCCTCATTACTTCTGCCGGAGAATAGGGAAAGATGTGAGCATATGAGTAGAATTTTGGAATTTTATCATTTGCACAAAAATTCTATACTACTGGTGGCATTATTGATGTCGATTTACTCAAATACAATAAATTAATTTCATATAGTGGAACATTTTTTTACACTGAATATTTATAAACTATTTTCACATATTATCTAGATCTCCATAAATAATTAAAAACAAAAACTCACACACAATTTAGCCTTTTTTCTCCTAATTTTTTCAATTTCTGCCAATAGGCCTTCTATTTCAAACTACTATTGTTTTCCCAGTTTCTATTTCTTGTTTTTAGAGACAACTGTAGCATTTGTATGGCATCGGAGACTGGTGCAATGAGATGTATTTATATGAATTCCTTAATCGGAATCTTGTGATAATCTCCGAATGGGGTTGTGTAACAAGGGTCGAGCATACTGCCAAAATGGAGGAAGTTGTTCCTGACATTTTCAGTTAGAACTTATTCATTTGTGAACAGTCAATAGGCCAATGTATGTCACATTGCATTGAAAGAGATTATTTATACAAAGCTAAAAATCATATCTTAAATTAATTGCAAAATTAAACAAATTTAAAATATTGTAACTTTCGAATTCATATTTTAAAAACAATATGCCGTATTCTTGCTTAACTCAATCTTAAATACAACCAATGCACAAAATGCTAACTGATTTATATGCTTTCTTCCAATATTTTTGTAATGTCTATTATGTCTAGTATGTTTACCTACAAACAGGTAGAAGAATTCCTTTGTCTGCCTTTTAATATGCATATTTATCAATCTGCTCATTTGAGCATACTATATTGTGAAACGTGAGCATTTCTTCATGTTCGATGTTTGCTTTAAATATTTTTTTATTGTGTACAAAAACGTGTAGTGATTATTACATTATTACATTTTCGTTACAATACAATCAGCAACAGTAATAGAAATTCCTACACATACAGCCATTCAAATGAACTGGCTGGCATAATTCTTCCACGTACACTGGGTTATTGTATATTTTTGGCTTTTTCGTTTGGGGAAAAATACACGTATAAAGAAAACAGAAATAATAAAAAATTCTATGAATAAATGAATGAAGAGTTGTATGGTTTGTTTTTAAGTCTGTGTTGGCGTTTGTTTGTTTGCTTTTGTCTGGCTAAGAGATCTTACGTTTTGATAATGTCTACGATACGTTTGTACCCAGTAGTTCTGGCTGAACTCTAGTGCTAGTTTTTCTGGGATGTATTAAGTAACAAATTGTGTTCTCTTGGCACTACAAACAGATAAATTGGTCCAAAATAGATTAGAAATTAGACAATATTGAAATTTATTGCCTAAAAGGAATACATTGTTGTCTTTAGTATTCAATGCAGAGCTGCTGGGCATATACGTCTGTTGTTGTTTACGTCTGTGTACGTGATGACAATATATATGAAGTTGTTACTTAAACAGTTGCTCATTCTCTCACTGTTACGCATTTTCTTGCACTGTATGTAATTCACTTACCACACAATCATATGTATGTATGTATGTAAGCATAAACATATTTACTCACCCACTTAAAAATACATGTATTTATAGTTAAATGAGTTAGTTTTTTTCTATGTGCTTTGAAGAATTTTTTGTTCTTAAAGAGCTTTAAAATACGTTACATTCCCCTTTACTGGCGTTATTGCAATATTAATTTTGTTTACATGACTGAATATTTCCATAACTATGTCACTAATAGGGTTCGATAATTCCAACAATTTTTTAGGAATTACTTGAATTTTTCTATTACAGTTGGACCTCGATTATCCGTGATGGTCGGGATCGGAAGCAGTCTGGATAATCGATTTTCCCGGTTAATTGAAGACAATTTTGAGCAGTTTTTTTTTAATAATTTTCATTATTTAATGGACTTTGTTGTACATATTAATATAATAACCACTTCAAGTGTTGTATGTACATACATGTTGCAATAATATACCTATGTAAAAAAATAAAAAATTAAAAGAAAACAGTACCTAAACAATTCATAAAGATTTACTGCCGTATGCAAACAAAATAAAGTAGGTTTGAAGTGTGCTTTTAGACAAAATTTTCATACAAAATTTTCTTAAAGTACATTTGAAGGCTACTTTAATTTTTTTTGTATAAGGCTGTTTAAGTTTAGTAATTTCTTAAAAAAAAAAACATGTAATGTAGGTGTTTCATCTCCATTGTAAATTTGTTAATTGGAAAGTTTTTCAATTGATACGAATTCATTTAATTTTTCCACAAACGTTGTGGCAGCTAAATAATCAGCTGAAGAGTTTTGTCCTTCAGCTTTAAGTTTGTGAATTCCATGTCGCTTTTTCCTGTATCATTAATCCAGAAATTGGAATTGCTTTAAATCGTTTTTGCCGGAACCATTCACAAACTTCAAAATCTACTTTTAGTTCTTCAGCAGTCTTTATAGTTTTTCAGTAATCAAAATAATATGCTTATAATCCCGGATAATAGAGGTAATCACGGTTAATCAATGCAAACAAAAATTAAACCGGTGCAAAACAAAAAAAATCCTGCTTCTTTCCCGGATAATTGATATATTATATTTTATGAGAACCACCGTATCAAATGGAAAAAAATATTTCTTTAATTTATCTTAGAAGAAACCATAATGGGCCTATAACGCCCAAATCTATTTGTTTAATAGCCACCTTAAAGTATACCAATCACCACAGAATTACTTAAATGAACAATGTCCGTACGTCCATTTGTCTTAGTGCTTGGCTGGCTGTTTATGTAAACTTGTGCGCAAAGTACTGAACCCTATTCCATAAACCAACTTATCAACTATTTACATTGCACTAATGCTATTCTTCGTCAATTTGCAAGACTTCATGTGCCTCAGAACTATACTATTTAATAACTGAGAAGTTGAAATTTATAATTGTAATTTGTAAAGTTTTTGAAATTTTTATATTCTCTTTGTAATTTCTGCTCCCTATATTATATTTTTGAAAAATTTATTTTCATTTGTAAATTATTATGGTGGTAAATGCTAGTTTAATTTCATTACCTCTTCCCTTGAAGGTCTTCCGAAGGGATACACTGACATTGCCTCGGCCTACCAAAACATTCTGGATTACTTTAATGGCTTACAGCCAGGCAATTGTGCTTATAAAATGTATCTTCCAATTTAAATTAAACAATATACATTAAAGCAATATATACTAATAATAATAATATTATATTAATTTAAATCCATTAAATAATTCCGTTTTAAGTGCAGGGGGATAATTCTGGCAGTCGTGATTGAAATTGTTTTCGAATCGAGTTTATTTCGACAGTGCAAAATTTTCTAATAATGGCACTCGACACGAATCGAATCGATTCATTGCTTCAGTGTTGTAAAAAACTTAAATAAGTACAACACTGAATAAAATAAAAGAAAATGTAAACAAAAAACATATGGTTCTGCATAAAATAACTCAAGTAAAAGCAAAATTTTTTAAAGAAATTATTTTAAATTAAAAATGGATCCATTTATGTGTTTTTACTCATCGTCTTTTGATTCTGACGAGATTGAAAACATTAATGACATAAGGAAACAAATAAGAAACACCGCCGACCCCTTAAGATTGACAAACAATTAGTAAGTAGAAATAAGTACATACATACATACATATGTATTAATGTATGTATGTGTTTTTCCAGACTTAAAAGACGTTTTAGGCTATCAAAGCAAACATAGATAAAATTTATGTTAGATATTTTTAACCTAAAAGTAATAAAATTATTAATATTATGATATTTTTTAAAGTAAGTAACGCATTTTTTTACCAACATTTTTTTTTTCTTCTGTTTGTTAAAAAAACGTTATTTCGAATGCTTGTTTGCCTACGTGTAAAACCTCGCAAGGTTGCATTCGAATAATCATTCGTTATCGAATGCCATCATTAGAAATTTTGATACATTTTATTCGCTATCGAATGAGGGAATCCCAAATGTTAAAAAATTCGAACGTTCGAATGAAAATTTATTCGCATAAGAATGCGAGACTTAGCCCCCAAGGTAAAGTTAACTTAAGAATTTTTAAAAACTAATAAAAACCAATTTTTCCATAAATTCGCCTAAGAAAATTATTAAGAACTCAAGATAGTGCTTCAAATATAAAACCAATTTCAAGCTCAAGTTCAGGTTGATTGGATAATAATATATAAATAGAAACAGAGCAAATTTTCTATTAGTGATTTATTTAGTCAAGTTGGTTTTCAATATAATAAGAAAGTTGTATAAATGAGTTAATACAAGTTTTGAGGCAATTTCTAGTCATGAAGAGTTAAAGAGTAACAGATATTTTGTAACAGGTATTTTTGTTTTTGCTTGAAATCTGCAACAAATTTTAACTTCTAAAGAACAGAATATCACGTATTCAAATCAAATCAGTTTTTTAAAGGCAAGGTACAGTCACACTTGGCAAATATTTGCCGAGAAATACGTAACCACTAAATAGCATATATTTGAACCCGTTTGTTAATTCAAAAAAAAAACTTTTCTTATTTAGGCCAAAGCACAACAAATATTTAGTTTTAAGCTATTTGATGCTGTTTGATCTTGGAAAACTCTTGTGCTAATACAAGTGGTTACACTTTTTTGAGTAAATATTTGCAAAATTTGACCGTACCTTAATGCCCATTATTTCATTGACTTTTATAAGCCTGTATATATGCAATACTTTTTCGTCTAATTTAGCTTGTCTCTCTCTCTCTCTCTAGCTTTTCAATGCCTTTGCAGTAAGTCAGTATATTGGTATGTTAGTTGTCGTCATACCCAGCAGGAAAAATTGCGCGTGCTTTCATTTGTAGGCCTTATAGAAGACCTTATCCCACTATGCCTACCCTCAGTTGGTGTTCTAGAATTGCATTTCAAAAGAATGTCAACAAATCATGATTTCTTTTACAATTATTACTGTATATCGTCACTATAACAACAAACATTATTTTGCTCACTTTGTTATACATACGAGTAATAGCAATTAATAAAGAAAGCGTCTATAAACTTAGTTTTTTTTATGAACGTTTGTGGTGTAAGGTATTCGTCAAGCAGTATTTTATATAAATGTGATTTTTCTTTAATTTAAAGACCCTTTTTTTATTTTCCTCAAAGAAATTATTAATTTAGCAGATCTTAAATTTAGCTTTTTATGAGGCATTTCTTGATAGACCTTCCAATCGCCCTTCTCAAGTAGGCCTTCTAGCAGGCATCTAAGTAGTTGCAAGTGGACAAGAACCTGATTGCCAATGACACGCTATGTAAAATTGAAACGAAGGCCGCTTTACATCATATTTTTCCCGCTGAGTATGTTTGTTTTTATATGCATACATATGATATATGATTTTTATAATATAATTATTTATATACACACTCAAGTTCATAAACATATAAATATAATAATGTTCATATGTTTGAATATTTTTTTTCATAATATTCCATGTTTTTCTTCTACTTTTTTATATATATTTTTTATTGGGTTTTTACTGTTCTTTCTTCCATCTTTAATAGCTTTTATTTGGCCTTGTATAGAAGAGAGTGAGTATGTGCATACGCACGCTTATGGCTGTTTGCATTTAAATGGTAATTGGACCTGATGTTCGGAGAGATGATTAGTGTAGAACACAACAACAAATTTGTTTTTTTTTTTTTTTTTTTTTTTTTTTTTTTGTTTGCTCTTAGTTTATTTTATGTAATTTTTAATGAAATTAATCTCATGTTAGATTAAACATCTAAAAACATGATTATGAATTAGTGTGTGAAGACGAAAAAAAGAAGAAATCATGTTACAAAAGATTGTGATCGATAATTGGATATTTTGTTTACAAAAAAACAAAACTTTGTGGTAAAATGTTGGTGGTTGAGTGGGGTAAAATAAATAAAATAATTTTTAAATTGAGGTGTATATGATACAAAAATGGGGTTAGAGAATAGTTGGGGTTTAGTTCTAAAAAAAACCCCGTACCGTCGGGTTTAGGGGATTGATCGTAATAATTTTTAACAAACCAATATGGAGCCTCCAGGTTACTCAATATGGAGCCTTCGGGTTACTCTGCTAGTAAAACTCAATTTAAAAAATATTTTATTTTTTGGAATAATTTTTAATTTGGAATAAGAAAAAATGGAAAAAGTTATTTTTTACAAAATTTTATTGGGCGTATAACTCAAAAATGCAAGATTTTTTCCAATTTTCAGCATCCATTTTGAAACATTTGTATAAACAGTATAAACTGTACATCTTTTGAGACCAACAACGAATCAGTTAGCTTTCAAATACCCTCATTTGAAGTTAAACGTTCATATACCAGGGAGAGCGTTCTGCATCGAGCAAACAGTGACTATCGGCCCTGTTCTGTAAACCGAATCCAAGTAAATTTCTCGTTTTAAAACGAATTCACATTTTTTGATGTTCTGCATTCACACCGAATACCGAACTCACATAATTTTTCTCGTTTTGAAACCGAGTACACAAACCTAGTCGAAAGGAAATCGAATGTATTATTAATTTAATAAATGACTACAAAAATAACAAAAGAACAAGTGCAATATAAAATATGAAGTTTTTTTTATTTATTCTATTAAAATTATATGCATCTTAGTTATTTGAATTTTAAAAAAAATATATTTTAAAAGCACTCTAAAAAAAAAATATTTGCGATAAAAATAAAGACCAAATATATATCGGAATGTTCAATTACCTTAAATGTTCTTTTATTACTCACCATTATTTAGCAACAAAATACAATAATTTGTCAGGCAACTCTAGAATTGTATAACAATTGCAAAATAAACCACAAACAATTTTTGAACGCGTCAAAATCTTTTTTTAATTTCGAATCATATCAATACGAGTAATTTGCAGAACACCAAAAAGCGATTTATTCGGTTTTAGAAATTTCTCGTTTTTAAAAACGATTCGCTTTACAGAACAAGGCCGTATAAGTCGGTTTTTAAAAGGTAAGTTTTATGAGCCAAGTAATAATATTTGTAGGCAAAAAAATGTGTCCATTTAAAATTCTAAATAAAATTTATCATAAACATTGAAAATTTCATGATGTATAGAAGAGCTTTTATAATGTAGAATTTAAGATTTTAACAAGTGTAAAAATCTAGCAAATTACGATATTATATTAAAGTTTGGTTCATAAATAGTTTGGAATATGTTTAACAAACTTGGTTTTTTTCACAAGAAAAAAAAACAAACAAAGACAAGTATTACTTATTTTTATTACACAAGAAACCACCACTTTTCACCTACAGACAGTTAATGTTCTTAATTTTCTGTTTATGGCTTCTAAAATATATAACAACAAGTAGGAGTTTCTATTCGACTGTGGCATACCAGTAGTATGCCTTGTTTTACATTGATGCTCAAGTACAGAAGCCTCCAGATGACTGTAGAATTGTGATGGGTTTCACTTAAAATGTCATTTAAATATGCCAATATTAGTATCATGATTTTTATACCGCATAAATTTGAGTGTATGACGCTTTAACGGTGTCTCATAGCGATAACTTTTTAGTTTGTTTTACCTAAAATCTTGTAATAAAACCTGCGCACATATTCCATAAAAAGACCACAAATTTTGTATAAGCATCATAACTAAACACATTGATTAAATCCATTGGAGGCATTCACATTATACAAAACGGTATTAACAATCGTCTCCTCATACATTGCCACTACCTACTGGAAATCCTTTACAGTTTCTAGCACTAAGATAATGCTGATGTAAAAGTGTCTACCCCGTCACCAAATGTTAATGTATTTTAAATATCGGATCTTGGAATTGCTGCATCCAAATCAGTGTCAATCTATTGCATTTTTATACTTAAATTGTTTTTTAACACCAAATCTATGTTATGCAAAACCACCAGTTAACGATGCATAGCGGCCGCCTGCAGGCATTTGATTAGTAAATCCAAATTCTCATTCCAATAATCATTAAATACACAAGATAACTTTTCTTGGGTGCCTTTGGTTATGGGCAATACCGACTGTTGGGCACATAATCCACATTCCACGTTTTTGGCACAGCTTATTAGTAATAGCATGTTAATAATTATAATTAGTAAAACTACTTTAGTTTTCCAGTGTTTCATTGTTTTAATTTTTGAACTTTTAAAAAAGTTAAAAAAAAAAAACAATGTCCAGAAGATATTCCCATAACACATGGACGCTATATATGTATATTATATTTTGTCCGACAGTGTATATATGTATGTATGTATGTATATGTAGAGTATTTGTTTTAGTCGAAGCTCTTTGTGTTTTCGAAGCTCTATTGTGCTTTCAACACACGGACAAACTGACGGAGTAGATCATTTTAAAATCTTTTAAGGACCTAGAATATATAGAATTTGTGTTTTACGACCAATATCTTGCTGTCTTACCAATGGAATGACATTCTTATATACCCCATGTTTTTGCTGGTGGATATAAAACATTATTTATTGTATACAAATTCACAAAAATCTAAAATTCTTGATATCTTAATACAAGTTATAGAAAGCAACAAAAAAACTCTAAAGTAGTACCTTGTTACCAAATGCTGATACACGGAGTCTGTAACGCTATATTTGTTTAGACAGTCTAACAACCTGCAACAGCGTTAAGCGTGGGTAAGGTGTATAATACAAAAGGTTTTCATTTCTTTTATATTTTATAAGCTATATTTGTACTCTTGTTGCTGCGTAAAATATTAAATAAATTTATTTTTTTCTGGCATTTTAACCCATGTTACAAGACTCTAAAGTGAAGAAGAAACAAATAAATACACATTAAATTCTATAATAATTTCAATACCAAAATACTAAAGAAAAAAAAAAACAACACACAATAAAGGATAAAACAAAAGAAAAAAGGTATTTCCTTTATGATACCATAAATATAAACAAACAAACAAACATTTCAAGGATTCGTTAATTTGTTTTCTCGCTGTTAAAGTCCTTAATTTAGAAATTTTTGATGTTTTAGCATTTGTCAGTTATTTACACAATTCCATTACGGTATCTTCCATTTCATTGAACATTTTAAATCTGATTGAGAATTGAAAAACTTGACTGAAATTATCTGTGTGTGTGTGTTTTTTTTTTATTTCTTCTCAATATATAAAATTTTTCAATTTTCTTTTGCTGCAAAACCTTTTAGCAAAAAAAACGAGCAAAAAGCTTCTTTTCCAAATCGTTTACTCTTCCCTTTATGCGTTTGCAAACAAATTGAACAACAAACGCTAAAGAATTAATTTAAAACTGACGGCATGAATCTGAAGAGTAGATATATGTAAATATTCAATATTTGTAACTTGTTTTTTTTTTCTTTTGCTTTCAAGTTGTTGTACTAAAAAGGCACATTTATATAGATTTTGCCACCTGTTTTCTTTATTGAAATAGTGTGAGCTTTGTTTGTCTTTTATCTTGCTGCAAGTGCAAACTTAGCAATTTTAATTGTGTGAAAATACGCAACTGTTGGTGGGTTTGAGAGATTTTTATTTTAGGATTTTTTTTAGTTTACAATAATTCTTTAAGATATTTCGTTTGCCAGGAGTCTATTTACATGTAAGTGTCATTTCTTGTTATTTAATAAAAATAAATATTAAATTCCAAGCATTTGGATGGCATTGTGCCTTAGAAATCATGAACATGAAATTGCAAGAGACTAATTAGCAAGTGTATTTTGAGGGCTCTAATATGGGGAAGTCTTCTGCGAAGAATTTGGATATCAATATTTTTAATTAATTTATGCTTTAGAAAGTCCTATTTTAACAATTTTAATACCAAGAGTTTTTGGAACGAAAAAATCATATCCTAAATTTTATGAAAATAAAATTTGTAATCTAAAATTGTGCTTAATTTTACCTGCTAACGGACGAACGAACGTCGTAAAATCTAATGAAATTGTTTATCA
Organism: Bellardia pandia; assembly: GCA_916048285.2. Lineage (NCBI taxonomy): Eukaryota > Metazoa > Arthropoda > Insecta > Diptera > Calliphoridae > Bellardia > Bellardia pandia. Next base: position 31,475,838 of record OU696531.1, read on the forward strand.
GTCAGTAAAAGAACAAGTGAGAAAAAATTAGCCAATAGAAACACAGAATGTGTGACGTCACAGTTCCAAAATGCGCAGAACATTTTAAAATCTTACGCGCGTTGGCGTAATCTTTGTTTTATCATTCTTGGGTGGATCCATGTCTCATCAATAGTTATGAAACGATGCTTAAGATCCGTTCTATTTTTCCTAAAACGATCCAAACAAGCTTGAAAAATTTTCATTCTTATGCGTTTTTGGTCGACTGTTAAAAAATGCGGCATCCATCTTGCAGAAAGCTTTTTCATCTCTAGTTCTTCGTGCAAAATTAAGTTTTTTGAGATGCCCATGATATTGGCTCTTTCACGCACTTTTATTCGTCGATCATTTCATACTATATCATGTACTTTGGCTACAATTTCTGTTAATGTTGCTGTTTTTGAACGTCCACTATATGGTATATCCTCAATGTTTGTTTAAATTCAGCAACTTAATTTTTTACTGTTGCATATGAAGGAGCACTTTCACCTAACAAATTTACCATATCATTATGAATTTCTTGTCCCGATAAACCTTTGTTATTTAATGACACCACGAATTTCTAATTTTTCCATTTTAAAAAAATTTCGGATGCGTCTTTTTTGTACCCCTGTTTCTATATGAATGAGTTGGCAGATCAAAAAGAAATTAAACATGTGTGCATATCAGAGATGGAAGTTTCCAAAACACTTTACCTTTTTCTGTTTATACCGCACTTTCTGCTCTAGGCTAAGAAGTTTCTGAATCGCCCAATGTACGTTTTTTACGTCACAGCTTATTTTATGCAAAACTAGCAATTACACGATTTAATATTTGGTGTAATAGCCCTTATTATATGCAATAGATTTAAGGCGATTTGGCACAGATGTTTTAAGTTTCCTTTTCTTCGATATATTAAGATTAAACATTTGCATAACACCCGATTTGTGCTTTGGAGCGTTATCTTTAAATTAATGAAGTGGTCTCTCAAATGTTGTAGAAAAACAACCTGGGGACAAGTGTCTCCAAGTCACCACTTTTTTCTACTATTTTGGTGACTGTTTGGTGACATTGTCAAGAAAGCGTCTACATATTTAAGTTTGTCATTGATAACAACTATTATTTTTAGTTGAATTGTTAGTGTTTCAATTTTTGATAATGTTTAGTTAGGCTTGAGTTCATTAAATTTATTTTTCATAAAATTATTGAAGGTAGGAATTGTCATTTGTTTGTCATTGATAAAAAAAAAATTATGGTGGCGGCCGATAACTGATAATATGTCGGCGGCACAATAGTTGTTATTAAACCATTATTTTTTCAATTGTTTGTACCGATAGACTAGGCGATATTGTGCCGGACTATCATTTAGAGGGTTGTGGGTTCGATTGACGCCAAAGACTCTGAGTGTTTTCCAATTTATTTTAAATAAGGGAAAGCCTAAAATAAAATTTCATTACACCCTACACCACCATAGTGGGGAGGGTATATTGGATAAGTTCTGATGTTTGTACCGTTCATAAATACTTGTCCAACACCCACCTAAGTCGATTTCACCACAAATGAATGGTAAATGACGGACGGACATCGTTAAATCGATTCAGTCATTCTGAGTCGATCGGTATACTTTAAGGTGGGTGTTGGGCCAATATTTCTGGGCGTTACAAACATCAGCACAAATCCAATTTATGTTTTGATGCTACTTTTTGTAAGTTTCTGCAATATTTTAATATACTACATAGCTACTATGTTTTGCAAAAGGGTTTCTCAGATACTAATTTCTAAATTATATTATTGAATTCATCAAAATAGCAGATTAGCTGAATATGAACTACAATAATTATAAATTTGTTTATTTAGTTTTTTTTTGAAAAGCTGTTAGCAACAAAAAAACTACGAAATTCTTCTGCGGGGAATCCCAACATTTTAAAATAAGTTTACAAAATTGAATTTTAACGTTAGATAAAAAGTTCACGTTTTATATCTTTCAGCCTATGTTCACGTTTTAGACTAGTCAAGGTAAAAAAACTGTTCATGTTTTTGGATAGTTCATGTAACTGAATGTTCACGTTTCTGCGATTTCATTGTATAAAATTAAATTTTAGGAATATGTTCTCAAATCGCATTGTCTATATCTAAAATAATAAGCGATTTTATATGGTACTAGCTGACCCGGCAAACGTTGATTTGAATTAAAATTTTAATTTTATTGGAAAGGTTTCATGCCAATCGGTCTATTAAAATGTACACCAAACCGACATACCAAATTTTGTTCAAATACCGTTATCAGGAGCAGAAAAATTAGATTTTTAATTTGTGGTTTGTATGAGAGGTACCACGCCCCTTTGTCCAATTGGACCAAATTGTAAATCTAAACCACCCGGGGCGCCACCCAAACGCATACAAACAAATTTATGCAAATTCGTCCGTTTAGGAGGAGTTCAGTCACAACACACGTACAGTAGAATTATATATATAAAGATAATATGTTCTGGTATGAAAATATGGCCAAAAAGCAATAAAAAAACTTTTTTTTTGGAAATTGTATAATTATAAATTATATAAAAAAATTTTTAATTTTATTTTCATTTTGGTATTTAACATAAAAATTTTTTATTAATTGCAAAATTTCATTAAAATATACTAATGAATAGAATTCTAATTTTAAGTTCAAATATTATTTGTGTCCGCATAAAAATATAAAATTGTTTTTCTTGCTTTTCAAAAAAATCTTCCTTGAATTTCTTATTTTTTTATTTAATACATCTTTTCAATCTACTGATATATAATATGACTTCCTTGTCTTTTGTACTTGTCAAATTTATTAAGGATTTGTTAACAACTCATAGTAAATTTGGATATTTTTATTTTCTTTGCTATATTGATATTAAACATTCAGCCTTATTATGAGAGTCGTTTTCTTTTTACGACAACGACTGTTTAGTACTAGATTAAAGAAACAAATTTAATTTTATCTTTAATCTATTACGAAACAGTCGTTGTCGTAAAAAGAAAACGACTCTCATTATAAGGCTGATTATTAATAATGACCTCACACAAGAGAATTTAAAAGTTTTTTCATGTACTTTTTGATTGAAAAAGTCATTGAAAACACTTTAATCTTGAGATAAATAATATAAATATATAAATTATTTATAAAACTTTAAGATCACCACTTTGCAAATTTTTAGCTTGTAATATATTCGTGTAAATAAGGAAATAAACAAGTTAGAGAGCAATATTCATATCTGCCGAATCTTGAATATCCTCTACCTAAATATAATGAGAATTGCAAAAAATACTCATATTTATTGTTCCTTATTTGGTTTTAGTCCACATTTTATTAATATTTTATTCATTATTTTATAGACAAGTTTATGCACAATATAATTTATTTAAAATGTTTTGAAATTTTATCTAAAACTCATTGTAAAAAAATGTAAATTTCGTTTTAACTCCAAACATGCAAAAAGGAATATGATTAATTCCCGAAATCACTTTCTCAATAATGGTAAGTTAAAAGTTACAAGTAGTTCTTGGACAACAAACATTGCTGATGACGCCCTTGGCAGGGCAGAAAATACATTCCGATTGTACCGATTGTCTAAAAAAAATATTACTTTACAATGGTATTCATTGAATTATTGCATTAAAATAAGGTCAAGCCAAATAATATTTTCTCTAATAATGAAAAATATAAATTTTCGGTAGGTTGTCGTAGATTTTGATGCATAACTCTGATTCTATTGGATCCATTTTACTGACTTTCAATACAAAACTGTTTAGAAAAATTATAAATGTTTTTATTTTTATAAACCTTGAATAGTTTCTTTATGTATTCAGGACATAAGAGTTTTTAAAGAGATAGATTTAGAATTTCATAAGGGTCAAGAATATATATGTAATTTTTTGTTTTAGATAAATATTGTCAATGTTTCACACGGTCTGACATATACCCTCACTCTGCACTTTTGCAGGTGTAGGGTATTAAAAAAACAAAAAAGGATATCGAATTTTGTGATTGCTTTAGAAATGTGTGCAAATTGCCCAAACAGAAAATGCTGTTAACAGCAGTTAGTTAAGTAGAGAAAAATATTAAACCAAATATAGAAAAGTTATTAAAGTAAAAATCTGTTGCAAAAAACACCTAAACAGCAACAACAGTTTAAACAAAATGTTTGTTAAAGTCCGCTTGTTTAAATTGTTATTTTACAAACTAAACGGCTTCTTCTAGACGAAAATGTTTAAAGGTTTTGTTAGACAACAGTGTTATGCCTGCTTAAAATTTAAAAACCAAAGAAAATGAAAGTAAAGCAAAACTTAAGAATAATTTATTTTCAAATTCTGAACTCGACCTTTGACAAGTTGACTGCTGGTGATGCGGCTGTTGCAAGGGACATGTTCATATTTAAGTATCTATGTATGTATGTAGTTAGCAAGTATGTGGAATATTTGCCTGTATTTTGCATATTATTGGTAAATATTTATCTGAGATTTGTTAGAGAAATATGAAACGAGTTTACAGCCGTTTAAATTTAACCAAACTGACATTTTTATCTTTATTAAACCATGAAAATTAAATGTCATTTAGCATTATGTTGTTAAATGTTTCTCTGTTTCTGTGGCCTTAGGGCTCATTTTCCCAAAATTTGACTTTTTATTTGAGTTGGATAGATATGTACACGTATTATTAAGAAGGTCATCTGTTTAAGTTTAAGGGGATTATTTTAAACAAAGTTTTTTAGTTTTTCTTGTAATTTTTAATGGAATGTAATGAGAAATATGCAAGAAGTATTTGACCTTTTTAAAAGGTTTAAAGCAATTTTAGGTTTTTTTTTTTTTTTTTTTTAATAATAATTAACAAACACAAACTGCGAAGCTTTTGGCTTATCTGCAGAAAACACCCAGAGTCTTTGACGGGAATCGAACCCGCAACCCTTTCACTGATAGTCCGGCAATCTATCGCCTGGTCTATCGGTGTTTTGAGAAAACGTATTGTTATATGAGAATGCTTAAAGGATAATAAGTTTTGTGCTTTTACTAAACTATTGTAGAACTGTTTCCATATTATGTGAATGTTTAAATATAATATTTAGTACATACAATAGGAGAGCGGTTCGGAAACTTCTTAGCCTAACCCAGCAAAAGAAATATTTCAAAAACATTTTTTATTTTTCTATATAATCTCCTGAAACTTCAATACACTTCGTCTAATGCTTATCCAGCAATTCTGTCCCTTGATTAAAATAGTTTTCCTCTAGGCCTGCAAACTAGTGGTTTACATTTTTAATTGCATCTTTATTTGAGGTAAAACGCTTGCCAGCACGGAAGTTTTTTAGATTTGGGAACAGGTAAAAGTCACTGGGAGCTAAATCAGGAGAATTAGGTGGCTGATCAAGCAACTCGTACTTTAATTCATAGATTTTGGTTAAAGCACTCTTGTGCGCTGGTGCGTTGTCTGGATGAAAATTACTTTTTTTGTGTTGTAAGCCAGGACGTTTGTCTCGAATTTTTACATTTCATTGATCCAATATATTGCAATGGTACTCTAAGTTTATTATTTTACGCTTTTGCAGATATTCAATCAATAAAATACCTTTGAAGTCCCAACAAACCGTTGCCAGCTGATTGAATTGTTTTTGCCTTCTTTGGGGCACTTCATCCTGCTTCAGTCTATTTTTTGTCTCTGGAGTATAGTGGGGGTTCCATGTCTCATCAACAGTTATGCAACGATGCTTAAAATCCATTTTATATTGTATTCTTAAATGAGAAAAATAGTTGTTAATAAAAAAAATTGTCAAATCCTCACTTTGCTATTTTTGAAACAAAAAATCGTCAAAATGACGATTGATCGTCAAACCTGGCGGCTATTAACCCAGAATATATTTAGTCATGTCACAGAACTCAATTCCGATCGAAGTTGGTTTTGATTCCGTAAATTGAGTCTTTAGACAACGAAAAATTTATTTTTTTCGGAATGAAACCACTTTAGATTTCTAAAGTGGAATTGTTATTTTTTATGATTTTATACTGAAAAAAAACTCATACTATTAATTTATAATGACAATTAAATTTATTATTTCATTATTTTTTTTAATTATCTCACTGATATTTAAATAAAAGGTTTGAAATTGTAAAGTTGGTGTGAGCAACAAAAAAACTTTTGTCGTTTGCACTAGAATATGACAGAGGATCAGATGCATCCCTTAAATTTCTTCTGCGTACATTTGCAACTGCGTTTTGAAGTCTTTGTTCATATAAAGCAGCAACAGTTGAAATTCCGGGCATTTTTAATAAATATTGTTCACTTTTATTTAAAATTCATACGTTTTTTGTTTTGGTTACACGACGTTACCATTTTTAAGATAAAAATCGAGATTTAATTTCTTTTTTGAATAAACAATCTAGAGAACACAAAGTAAAAACAGAAACTTTGGTGGTGGTGGGTATACTAACACACTTGTATGTGTCTCATCTTAATATACATGCATACCCTGTCGGATTTTTGTGAGCTAACTCAAAATAAAGTTAACTTATTGCTAGCTCATTTACAACTGACTTCTGAAGTAACTCAAAAATTATGCAGAGATGAACTATTTGTTTTTTAAAACATTTGACTTCTTTTCGATAAGTATTAAACTAATCATTGGCTCACTCAAAGCTGGTGATTATTAAAGAGAGTAAAATGCAAAGAACAAAAAAAAGAAGAAAAACAAGTTCTTACTTTTTTTCTTTATGATCATAACAGTTAAAACTGTAAATCAGAGGTCGGCAAAGCGTAAAATGAGGTTGTGTGTGTGAGCAAACTACCCAGCAAACATAAACATAATTATATAAATTATACAAAACAACTTAGATAGGAAACATACACTCACAATGTATTTTCCGTAACATATAAGAAATTAACAACGAGATTGATATACAAACAGAACTTCTAATACTTCAAATGCTGATTACATGCATGTTACCAAATGCATTATCAATCATAAAATATTTTTCGTAATTTATTATTAATTTGAAATGTTTGTTGGGAAGTATTTCTGAAAAAAATATAAAAGCATCCGCCGCATGTGCACACATTGCTGTCTCAATGACGACTGAATGAAAGAGATTAAGCGTATGTGTGAAGTGCTCTCTGCACTATTGTGCTATAGGATGCCGACCTCTGCTGTAAATACATATTTGTTGTGTTTTAATTTTTATTCAGTATATCTAGTAATTTGAGGTGGATGTGACAAGTTTTATAAAACTAAAACAATTTACATCTTTTTAGGAAAAAAATAATAATAATAATTTAATATGAATTTGAATAACTTTTAATGTTAAATATTTTTTTAACCTAATCATTAGTTAGTTAGTTTATAGTTAACTTATAATGCCCTTTCTTTTATGTGCCACAAGCTAACTCATAATGAGCTAGCTTGTGGTTAGCTGACACTTATGCAGAGTGAGTGAGTACTGTACTGACTCATTCTGTTGATAACTCATGGAAAAACTGAACAGCGTTTTACATGGAAAATGAGTTAGTTTTATATTAACTCAAAGTCCGACAGGGTATGTACGAATTCTTTCTACAGCCAACGAAAATTTTGTTAGTAGATTTTATTAAATGTTTTTGCCCTTGAGAAAATGTAAAAATTTTTCCATATTCTTTGCAGGCTTCTTGTAATTATGAAAACATATTTATTTTTTTCTTTATTTTGTCTTTTCCTTTAACCCAGTTCAACGGTATTCTACATTAAACATATGTATGTGTGTATATAGTCAATAGTCAAATAAACAATTTGCAACAAGTGAAAATATTTATAGAACAGTAAATAAAGCTAAATTGTAAATGTTATACAAATAAATAATATATATGTATGTGTTTGTATAAAAATCCGTTGAATAACAATGAATGCAGCTGTATATACATATGTATAATAGTTATTTACTACATAAAAATACTTTTATATACAGTTGCACTTTCATGGTTTTCTTTTTATACAGCTACATATTTCATCAACGTCGCCTTCATAAGCCATCTCATCATGGCCAATGCTAATTACAAACTCATTTTCATTTATACGGTTTTTTATTTAATTGCCATTTTATAATTATTGGCTGCTGAATGGCAATTAAATCGAGATAATTACATGCATTCCCAGCGCTATGTAAAAGCTATGAGAGTCAAGGAATAAAAAATGTAATTTGAAATAATTGAAATGTGGGTTTAATGTCTTGAACGAAGGAAATGAAATGTTGAAATACTGGCGTAACAAAGACTGTAAATAATTTGAAAGGTAGTTGTAAAAAAAGTTCAACTTTTATGTAAAGATCTTAAACGTAAGATTCGTATTTGTAGCAGCACATAGGACATTGTAAACAAGAATTATTAATAGCAAAGTCTTTGAAAGTTTCTTTTAAACTATTTTGCTAAATTTCATTCTGATGCAGCCCTATTTTAAAAACCAAGAGTTAATAGTCAGTGAAGTAGTGGCCTATAATCTGAGAGTCTCTTATGTTCTTCTTTAGTAAATAACTGGTTTTTGTCAAAACAAACCTTGATTAACTTGAAACTTTTCAGATATAACTTAATAACATATCAGTAGCAGAAGCATAAACAAAATCAAAAATTAATTCAATTTTATTCGAAAATTCTCTATGAAAATGGTGGATTTGTAATGGCTACTTGACGTAATATTTCTGACATTTTTGGTAAATATTGTCGTCCTTTTAAAATTGCTATTCAAAATTGGCTTGTGAAATAGATCTGACAATTTACCAGAATGAAATTGAAAACTTTTATAGAATAATCGGCATCTGTATGCCGAATATTTATTCCATATAATTTTTTTTTTAATTTATAATTGCCAAACCAGTGCACAGTGGTTCAGTAGTAAGACATAGTGGTCAAATGACGATGTTCTCTATCTCTCTAATATTCACTATTAGTGGTTCTACTAACAGCGATGCCAACTTAGCCCTGTTCGGGCTAGATTTAGCTCGATTTTAGTCACTCAAAACGCGAAAAAAAGAAAATTGGATGTGGTTTTATATGGATTTTTTTCCATTTAGCCCTTTCTTCAAAAATGTTTACGCGTTTTGAGTTCCAAAAGTTGGCATCACTGACTACTAAAATATGCAACAAGATTTGCAATCAGTTGTTTTTTACATTTACGTTTGTGCATCGGAAGTGAACAAATCAAAACAACTTTCCTTATCTTTTTCAGCAGCTTAACATGTGTTTAAGTGAACTAATTATAGATACTGCTAGATATCAGTTTGAGTTATCTTCTCTACATTCATGGATAACATTTTTTGAATATTTTATACATTTATCTTACCGATTAGATATTAAAAAGTGGCAGACTCGTTCAATATAAAAAGGAGCTTCTTGCACAGAAAAAACTATATGTTCAGCAGCAAGATTAGGTTTAATTGTCGACAAAGCTCAAAGTGGCGGAAGTGGCACATCTAATGACGGAAACACTGTAAGAACTTTGTTTTTAATTCAGCTATATCAGCTGAAATAACTGGTTTAAATCAAGCAGTTATTGATCGGTGTCATCATCCTTTGCAATGTCTTTCGTCGGGATACGAAATTAATAGTGTAGAATTTAGAGATTACTCGTTAGGAACCGCACGTATGCTTATTAGTACGTACCAATGGTATAATTTGCCTGCTTCAGTTCATAAAGTGTTAATACATGGAAGTAGTTGAACACTGTCTAGTTTCCATAGGCGAGCTCTCTGAAGAAGCCGCTGAATCTTGTAATAAATTATTTAAGCAATTCAGATGAAACAGACTTCTTCTAAATTGCGAACTGTTGATTTCTTCTTTACGTAAATTACCACAAAAGAAGAAGTCTCACCAGAGGCTTTACGTATGTTAAGTTTTTGAAAATAATGTACAAATGTTGTATTAAATTGCCGTTATAATATTTATTATTTTTTCATTAATTAATAACAAACATTTTATATTTGAAGACTTTTTTAATCTTATTTTACCCTAATTGGCCCATAAATATCGTAACATAAATATTCATATGAATTCTGATGACTATAACTGAGTAAACTACGTATGACCGCCTTTCTAAGAAACTTGAACAACTGTGCAGTCTGACCAGATCTCAAAAAGCTAAGCGGCTAAATCAGTTTAAAAATAAGCTAAAGTATGCTAAAACTTGTTTTTAAAATGCAAAAAAAAAGTGCTAATTTTATATTTTATTTTTAATACTTTCTTGAAATAATTTTTTACAATCTGAGAATAAACATGATTAAAAAATAAACTTTTTATATGAATAATACAACTAATAATACTTTGAACTTGAGAACAAAACTAATTAGGATTCTCTTCATGAGTTTAATGAGTAATTTTCGTACAAATTTTCATACAGTTTTTTACTGTATCAGGTTTTAATTAAGTCTTCTGTAATTTGAAACATTTATTTAATCTTTTGAAAACACATCTAATATAAAGGATAGAATTCATGGTATTTAAAATCATTATATTTTTAATTTATTTTTTTATACTCTACCACACCATAGCAGGGAAGTTATATTAGCTTTATGCTGATGTTTGTAACGCTCAAAAATATTAGCCTAACATCCACATTAAAGTATACCAATCGACTCAGAATCACTTTCTGGTTCGACTTAATGGCTGTACAGGCAAAGTACAGGTCGCAGTTTTGAAGACATTTCGATTGTGGAAATGTGTCTCCATACAAATGTCCACTCGAAATAGGGCTTTATCAATCATAAATGCGTTGTAGATGAAAGCTAATCACACTTACAAATTTTGTGTAGATCGGTCAATAATTAGTCAATTCTCCCATATAAAGCTCTATTCCGAAACTCAATTCAACGATCATAAATCTTCTAAGAATGTGCAATTACGAATTAGAAATCGTTGAACCAATTTTATCACGATTGGTCGATATTTAGTCATATATAAAAATCACTTCTGAAAATCACTTCAACAGGCATTATAATCGGGATTGACTGAGCATACATTCTAACTTTGTTTTTATATAATTCATTTTACTAAATATACGTTTAACTTACTAAAGTCTTCATAACAAAAGATAAAAGGCTATTTTATTAAAACACGTTCTTGTATTTACAAACTTGCTTCCAAAAATTCTACGATTGAATTTTTATTTTCCCACTCATGTGAAGTTGATTTTTCCCATTTTAGTTAAAGACTTGTAATTTCATTTGTTAATAAATTTGTCATTTATGCTTTAAAATATTCATATAATATTCCTTTTTTTGCTTTAAGCTATTTTGAACAGAAAATAAATTAGTATTCTTAAATTTTAAATTCATAAAAAATGCTAAACATGTTATTATTAAATGCTAAAATGCCAAATGTTAAATGTAAAATTTTGCAGCTAAATCAAAATAAAATAAGCTAAATTTAGCCGCAAAAAATCTAAACCGTTGACACTGTGCCAAACCTTACTGTCTGCAGTGCAATAAATATTTAAATGATGTTCATAAACCCTGCACATGTATATGTTTGTACAGCTACAAATACATAGAACATGTACGTATGTATGCATTGTATTTTCCTGCTTGTAAGCACATTATAATTTACATTTCATCACCCTGCCAGCAATTGGAAGTTTCTTTCATCGTCCATCGTCAAAGGCGTTACGTCTTACTCACTTCCAGACGTTAATTGGAAGATAACAATAACAATTTACATTGCAGTCGTCTTTTAATCATCCAGACGACGTTTGGAAGATTGTTTGTTGTTTTCAACACCAGCCGAAATTGACATGCCCCGTTATAAAAGAAATGAAAAGAATGCCAAAAAGAAGTTTTCGACATCATCGAAATTAGTTTTATTTTGTCATTTGCTGTGGTCGGTCAGTGGTAGAGTGTGGTTTCGATTTGTTATTGTTGTAGTTTTTACATATTTGTTATCCCATAGTCAATATGAGTGTATTATCTGTAAAGGCAAACAAAAATCAAAAGCAAAAGAGAGGCGAATAAAATAACTTCTGGAAGTTACGCTGAAGTGACTTCTTGAAGTTACGCTGAAGTGACTTCTGGAAGTTACTTCCGGGGGGTACAACTTCTCAATACGGAAGACACTTCTACGATCAGAAAATGGTATCGCAGAAGATGAGTTTCAACTTCTTAGCGTCACTTCTGAGTCACTTCCGCAATAGAAAATGTTGGCAGGGCAGCAATGACATGACATTTAGCCGAAAACTTATTAACATAATAAATTTTGTATTTTTGACATTTTTGTTCCTGTTTTCCCAACAGCAATTTTAATAATGTCATATTTATTGTATGTAGTTTTTTGGGAACAACAAATTTCCAACCCAAATCAAATGTATTCTTTTTTTTTTGTTTGTTTGTGGCACCAAAATACTCTCATTATTTGTTGATTGCAGTGTTTTTGCCAACAGAATTTGTTTCTTTTTTTTTTAGAGAAATAAATATTTTTCACTTCAAATACATAAATCATACATCTAAAACGCCCAAAATACGTATTGGGTTTTTTGTGTGTTTATTGACCTGTAGAAAGTTTGATTTAAGTTTCGTTATTTTATTTGTTTGTTATGAAGATTAGGCAATATGAATTATGGGGTAGAAATGTAGTCAAAATATTACATTTATTTTGGCTCAAATAGGATTTAAAAGAGTGAGGTCTATTTACAAAATTTTTCCAGAAAAATATTAAAAAAAATCTTATGTACACTTATTTAATAATTCTTGAGCTTATTTACCTCTTAGGACTAATTAGGCTAATTCTCATAGCTATAAATAAAATATGGGATATTTTTTAAAAGCCATAGTCAGCAAGTGTGCTACTAGATATTTTATATTAAGTTTTTTAATGCCGTTTGTAAAACGTTGAAATATTGATGATAGAACGAAAAAGTCTATATATTCTGGGTGCTTATAATACTCTAAGATGATCTAGACATGTCCGTCTGTCTCTTGAAGCCACGATAGAGCTTCGAAAAAAAGACTTAGAACAAAGACATTTTTAACGAACATTGCTTGTTTCACCAAAATGTGTGGTATTGCAAATGAGTAAAATCGGTCCAATAGAATCCGCGTTATAGACCCAAGTTTCAGAAAACCTCGATATTTTTAAGAGTTTTTTTACAATTTATCAAATATTATTTTTATTATAGAAGAACATGCTCTGTTGATACCGGTAAGAATTGGTCCACGATTTCTCATAGCCCCTATATAAATATAATATATAAATATAAGAATATGGCTTTATGGTACATACAGGCCTTTGGAAAAGCAGCATCCAAACAAAATTCAGCAAAAATAACCCGCTGGCCTACGATGTCGAACGATTGCGTTCGCTTAGATAAGACTTAAGACACAAACTTGATTATGGAATAAACAAACTTGATTGAGCAAAAAAAATGATACGATAAAAAGTTTGTGTCTTAAGTCTTATCTAAGCGAACGTTATCATTCGACATCGTGGGCCAGAGGGTAAGTTTCATGTGACGAAAAATATCTTTGTTTGCAGAGGTCCATAATTTGACGTAACAAATTACAATTCTGACAATCATTCTAGTATGCATACACCTCTAATAAAGATCAATATAAAGTTGAGATTCAACGAAAATTATCCAGGTATATATTTAATGTCGAAATTTCAAGCCGATCGGTCCATATTTACTTTTAAAACCCATATAAAGTTCAATTCCGAAAATCACTTAAATGTGCATAAATCTCACTATCGAGTAGAACTTCGTCACAATTAATTCATATATACATATGTATAATTTATAATTTCATGATTATCGATCAATATTTGACTATAACCACCATGTAAAGTCCACTTCCGACAATCTTTAAAAGTGCATAAAAGCGTCATATGTATATATACATATTTTTACCATTTTACCTTTTAAAAACGGTGGTTTATTTCTTTTAAAAGTAGTTTGAAGAATATATTTGTTACTTTTGCAGACGAAGGAAAAAACTTAATAAAATCCGTAAAAGTTTAGATACAACAAAATTTTTATACAATTTTTTATAAAGAAAGCAACGCATTTTATTTCTCAGTTCAAATTTTTTTTTTTTGAATTTTGTTTTAATGAAGGCATCGAAGATAGACATTTTTTTCATTGATTTTTTTTCTTAAATTGAGTTAGGCCTTTTTTATATTAAGCCATCGATATAATGAATCTTTATTTATTCAAATGAACACAAAAACAATTTTAAATGAACACTCTGTCTATTACACACTTATATTACGGCTTAGGAACACCCTATGACTCACAAAAAATTAACTCCTTAGAGTGGCCCTGTTGGTCTAATTATACACCAATCATATGTTCATGACTGCAAGTCTAGAATGTTCGTGTCTAGAATATTCAGCCAAAGCCGTTAAAACTCAATGTTACCATATTGCTCGTCTATGTTTATAACAGGGTGTCTATAAATTAAAATTTCTACATACATATGTATATCAAACAAGTTGTATGTCGATAAACACGCCATCTGTTGCTAAACAAGTTGTATGTTGATAAACATGCTGCATGTTGATACCGGCCCTTAAATTTAAATTGAAATACAATTTCGTACGAATATATTAAAATCGGTACACCCTATTGTAAGCCGATCAGCCCATTTTTAACCATAGCACACATATAAAATAGACTTCCGAAAAATCCCATTTTAAAAACTAACTGGAATTTCTATAGAATGTTTGTGTATATCGTCATTGAAATACATATCGTCACCTAAAATGCCCAAAGACGTAACCCTCATTATCACAATTTTACAGGAGAAGCAAAAAACGTTATAAAATGAAAACTGTTTAATTTAAAATCGCGATATGTACATATCGTCACCTGAAGTTTGTCATCTATCTTAAGACAAGATGTGAAGCAATCGCGATTTTCAATTAAAAAGTTTCCATTTTATAACGTTTTTTGCTTCTCCTGCAAAATTATGATAATGAAGGTTGTGTCTTTGAGCATTTTAGGTGACGATATGTACATAGAATTTATAACACAATATTTTAAGAGGATTTCCCCATAATAGCTGATAGCTGCCATTTGAGGCATCCGAAAAAATAACATAACTCGGATAAATGTCGTTATTAATAGACAAATTTGTTTCAAGTATCAAAAAATCTCACTACTGGTATATTGGTGGTGGGTATATAAGATTAGGCCCAACCGAATATAAACTCTTACATGTCACTATTAATCATGAACTAAACTTCTTTCCAAAAAAAGGCAATAAATTTGGCTAAAATTTTTTATTTCCCTAGGTCACTTATATATCAATATTTCATATTAACACTTAATTGTTGATACCTTTGCAAACCTGCCCTTCTCACCAAAAAAAAAAAATGAAGATAAAACAAAACTTCATCGCAAATAAAACATGTCAGTGACATGTTTATTGCTTTTTGCATATCATTTTTATGAATGTATTTGATGACTATTAAAAATATATATAAACAACCCCCACAACTCAATTCACATAAAAAATATTCTAAATATTTCTTTCTTTCTTGTCGGTGTTTTTTTCTTTTTGTTTTTTTTTAGGCAAAATATAAATTTATCTATAGTTTATGGGGAAACCTGCCAAATACATAAAACTAAAACCCGGTGTGATAAGCAAGAAAAAAATCATCAGAAAAGTTGGGGGAAAAACCAGAACAAAACATCCGTTGTTTTTTTTAACGACCCATGTAAACACAAATCAATAACATTATGCTACAAAGTAATAAACAAGCAAGCCTTAAGCAAAGATCGTAAACAAAATAATTAAAGAGCTTAGAAATTAAATAATGCGCTCCGGAAAGAAAAACTAAGTTATCTCCGACAGTGACAATATTGACAATAAGGAGTATCAATAAGAACTTTGTGTTTCAATAACAAAATAAAGCAAAAAATTCATTTGAAAATCATTCATAGGTTGAGTGCATTGAAATGAGTAAGGTTTGACAGTTTTATGGGCAATATGATATGGGACAGATGTTCACTCGCGACCACGCACACAAATATCGATTATTTTAACAAAATGATTAATCACATTGTGGCGGTTCTATTTCCTTAAACACGCCTTGGATTTTGAGTTTTAAGGCTGATTGCGGTGGCCAATTAACAGCTGAATTTCGTAAAATTAAAAAAATATTATAAAAATATTATTATTTCGGTTTGAGTTCTACTTTTAAACATCATCTATTTAATTCACCATTATTGAGAAATACACTTCGGGAATTAATCATATTTTTTGAACGAAATTTGCATACAAATTTTCTCTAATAATATATATAAAAGTTCAAAAATGTTTTATTAAGAAAAAAACAGTAATCTCTAATGATTTTTAATTTTTATATGATCCACAGAGACAACTTAATGTATAAGTGTGTAAAATAAAATTACGCGTACACAGCTCTCCCTAGCCCTATTCAAACATGGACAATTTTTATAAGAAAATCTAGGTTTAAGTAAAAAAATTCGAAAAATTTAAAGCGCTGGCTGATCTTAAGAGAAGCTTAATATTTATATAGTCCTATGTGTTGCCTAGATACTATCTAATGGTAAATAGGGGCACAGTGGTTTCTTCTATATAAAGAAAACATTTTTTTTTAATTTAGGTATTAACAAATAAAATTGGCAAAATTTATACTGCCATTTATTTGATGACAGTTTGATGTAGTATATAAGTTGTAAATTTTGTTGTGATAACTTTAATTCTCCGTCTTACATATGCTTTGATTTTCACATTCGTAACGCATGAGTCTAGCCGGAGTCGGAAAAAAAACTTTTTTTTAATAAAATGTGAATAATATAAATATATACATACATAAATATATATTATAATTGTTAAATAATTTATGAACAAATATTTATATGTATGTTAAAAGGAAAATCACAACTTTCGTTATAATCAACACAAACATAATGCAGAGGTGGTGAAAAGTGTAATGACAGTTTCAATAAAACTTGTACCTTATGAATGAACTAGATGGAGTTACTTTACTTACCTTAAGAAATATAGATTTTTTTCTGTTTACTTTAAGTCTAGTAATTGATGAGTTCATATTTACTTAATGCTCTTAGCAATTGCTAGATCTATTATTTCTACTGCTCTTAAGAAAATATTTACAATACTTATACCAACAAAACATTAGAATGGTTTCCTCTAACATAATCTAAAAAAAAAACATATTTTTAATGACAATTACAACAAGCAAATAAACAAACAAACCTAAATGCAACCACACCAAAAAAAAAACAGGTAAGATTTTTTATTCGTTTGTGCCGAATATTTTATACCCACCAACAAAACCCCTATAATGGGGTGAACGTAATTTCTTTTTATTTTAGGTTTATTTTGGTGGAATTTCAATTCCAATTACATACTATCAAGAACTTATATTTGTAGCATATAGCGATTTACTTCATTAGCACACAATAAATTAGTTACCAAAAACCGATTTTAGGCTTATGAAACATCAAAATTACCACTTCTGTATACTCTGTGGTTATTTCGGAAGTAGAGTTTGTATGTAAACTATGGCCAGTTTATGGACCGACTTTCACAAAGCCAATAGTATAGATTTTACATACATAAAGGGTGTACCAACTAGAACGCAATTTTTAAATTTTGAATAAAATACAGATATTTAAAAAAAAAATCGTGAAACTTTATTATATCGTAAAATAGACAGAATGAGGCATTAATGCAGCGTCCAATTTCCTCTTTGAAGGCTTGAGTCATCGTCGGCTTATTCGCGTAAACCATCGACTTCAAAAAAACCCCAAAGAAAAAAATCTAAAGGTGTTAAATCGCACAATCTAGGCGGCCAATTCAGGTCTCCAAAACGCGAAATAACATGACCGGAATATGACTGATGCAGCAATTGAATTGTTTCTCTGGCTGTATGACATGTGGCGCCGTCTTGTTGAAACCACATGCCCTCAATATTCATGTCTTCAATTCTAGGCAAGAAAAAACTGGTTATCATTTCACGATACCGAACACCATTGACTGTTTGCCCTTGACCTGCCTCATTGTCATAATAAAAAGGTCCAATGATTCCTCCAGCCCAAAAAGCACACCATACAGTGACACGTTGAGGATGCATTTGCTTCTCGTGAATCACTCGAGGATTTTTCTCACCCCAAATGCTACAATTCTGCCTATTGACGAAGCCATCAAGATGGAAATGGGCCTCGTCACTGAAGATGATTTTATCGGCAAAATCAGCATTTTCATGTTGTCTCTCCAATACCCAATTAACGAACTCCCTTCGCTGTCCATGGTCAGCTGGATTCAGTTCCTGAGTCAATTGAACTTTGTATGCATGAAGATGCAAATCTTTCGTCAAAATTCGCTGCATAGTGGATTTGGAGACAGCAATTTGCTAAGCTGGGTGTCAAATTGAGGTGGATGGAGTTTGAGCGACATCATCACGTACAGCTGCGACATTTTCGGTCGATCGACCTGGTCGAAGGCGCGTTGTTGTCTTTACATCACTAACAGACCCAGTTTCGGTAAATTTATCCATCAATCTCTTTACAGTTGACTATTTTGGAGCATTATTGTGACCCCAAATTGATCGCAATTTGCGAACTGTAGCCACAAAACTTTCACCATTTTGATAAAACAATTTCACAATGAGAATGCGTTGTTCGTTCGTGTGGCGCTCCATTTTTACTAACCTCGTACCTTCTACTAGCAAACAATAATAATTGTTCAAATGTCAAACAATGACTCTTCAAATGGCGCCAAATTTAAAAACCGTTTTTTAAACGTAAAACCGGATTTTGGAGGTGTCCGGCATATTTCACTATTGAAATCTTCTTTTATTCGACAAGCCCTACAAGAAAAATAATATCGGGTCTCAGGTTTTTCTATTTCATTCAATTTTGTATCACTGTGTAATCAATGATTAGGTTTTATCATTTTTGTATCCTTTAAGGATTCTCAGGACACGCCAGCTTGAGGCATCTCGGTCGATTTTCATTAATATTTTTAATTAAAACATATTTTTAATGTATAAAACGATTTCAATTTGTTTAAAATATTAAAATTTATCATTTTTTAGTTAATATATGTATGTGCACTTTATTATTTGTAAACGATTTACAAGGTGGCGCAAAAGTAGACTTCCGATGTTTTTTGGCTGTAATTAAAAAAATTGAAAAACTTTGATAGTCAGCAATATTCTGCGTTCTGAAGCAGTGTAGCGTAACATTGTTTATTAACAAAAAATTGAAATCGACACCCACCCGCACAATCGATGCATCACGGTTTATAGAGATTTAGTGTCCATAAAGCCATATTCCGAGAAGACATTTTATGGGGACTATGAGAAATCGTGGACTGATTCCTACCGTTCTTATTGTCCTTCTATAATAAAAATAAAATGTACAAAATTTTATAATATTATCTGCTTTATATTGTATGATGTGTTACAAACGAAATGACAAACTTAATATATGGTGATGGGTACAAAAATACCAAAAAATATGGTCACGTGTTGTAAGTTATTTTCCCACACATAAGTATCTATATTTGGTAAGACAAATAAAAATACGTTTGTTTTATCGCAGCAGAGATTTTTACAGTCATGAGGGTGGCCGTCGGTGTGCTTAATTAGTGGGTTGCTAGCATAGATTGTGTATGCCTTTAATAATATTTCTAATGGTTTTTAAATTGTTTATAACTTATTATCATAATAACAATAAAGTACTTTAAGGTATGATGTAAGAAATATGTTTTATTAAAAGTTCTTTGTTAATTTACTGTTTGAATACTGTAGGTTGTGTGCGTGCGTAGTAAATGTAATTTTGTATTTTCTGCCAATGGAATATATTTCTCGCAGTAATTTGTAAATATTTGAATAAAAGTAAATAAAGTAAAGTATTTAAATTAAGAAGAAAAACGAAAATTCACTAAGACGCCATTCTCAACATTTATTCTTAAATATTCAGCACAAGAGTTTGAAAATTATTTCCTAAAAAGCTAAATATCAATAATTGCAAATAATTAAAGAACTTTAAGTTTATTAGTTATTATTTAAACAACTAATGAGATAATTGCAACTTTTAATAACGATAGTTAATATGGCAATAATGAAAAAATGTCTATAACGCCACCAATGAGAAAATGTTTGCCGAAATGTAAATAAAATTTCAATAAATTAGGAAAGCCGCAAGCAACAGCTTAACATTGAATTACAGGTCACCAAACCCGACAAAATTAAATCTTCAATGACAACAGTGTATGATTATTATACCAGTAGTACAGAGATTTACAGTTTTATGGCAGCACATCATTCAATGTAATGAAATTTATCCGAAAATAGCTTCCCTGATTTGATCCAAGAAACATGCTATTCTAACCCACTGTGCGATGCATTAAAATTAGTTAACATTATTTATCATTACTTTTTACAACAATTCTGTAGCATGTCTTTTATTTTTTTTTCTTCTTTTAAAACAAACCCTTCTTTAAATGTGGTGCTGCTGTCGGGGAAGCGAGGAAAATCCCCTTAAGAACCAAACAACTATGGCCCCACGTTGGGCGCCATTTTGTGGTGCTGCTGTCGGGGAAGCGAGGAAAATCCCCTTAAGAACCAAACAACTATGGTCCCATATTGGGCGCCATTTTTGTGAGGCTATTGTCGGGGAACAAAGCTGTTATTATGAAAAAAGAAAACTCACTAAGTGTGGCCAGATTGTTGGCTGTGCTGGCATGCTGGCGTAAGTCCGGCTAGGGCTCGCCGTTTTGGGGTGGTTCTTGCCAACCAATCTGTCACGTTGACCAGCACACAAAAATTTCATGCCAGCCTATTGGGAAGAGAAACTCAATATTAAATCGAAAATTTACAGGAGCCCTCCGTGAATCATTTCGCAACTGACACTAAAATCTTATTGACCAAACTCTTCGCTCCTATCTCTTCTCAAATACGGATCCTTTCCGGGGACTGGATGATGTTGTTCCAGTCCTGGCTGCCCTCCCTAATGGAATCCCTATTGATTCCTCCATGAACGCTGCTGCCGGATACCTACAGCGCTCCCAAAGCCTTACCTACTTTTCAGTCGCAGTCACCTCCTATGGCACTTTTAGCCTTTATCGATAGCTAAACATCTTCAACAAAAAACTTTAATTCAAATTCATAAGCTTTTATTTACAATAAATTTTTTTATAAAGAATTAATATTACGTATAACTAATTAACAAATGCATAATTATTTGAAAAATTATTTTCGATTTATCTTAAATATATGTACATGTCTCCTTTTTTTTTTTTTGAACTTACAACTAGAGATTCCTATGTACCTTAAATCAAAATTTAAATTTTTTATTTACTAGCTATCTAATATATTTGTTATGTTTTGTTTTAACCCTTATTAATGCTATTTAGTACATCCTGTTATTTATTTATTATATTTCTATTATTTATTTATTATGTTCCTATTATAGGTTTATTTTATTTCTATTATTTATTTATTATGTTCCTATTATAGGTTTATTATGTTTCTAATATTTATTTATTATGTTCCTATTATAGGTTTATTTTATTTCTATTATTTATTTATTTATCATATTATTTAGTTATTTATTTCATTTCTAGTATTTATTCATTATATTTCTATTATTGGTTTATTATAATTCTATTATTTATTTATTTTATTTATCATATTATTTAGTTATTATCTATTAGTTTATTTATTATATGCATTATTTAGGTATTTCTTTATTTAAGTTTTAACTAAATAATTGGTTAAATCTCGAGTTAAAATTTATTGTAATTTGTTGGTTAAATTCCAATTTAAATCTTTATTCAAATGTTCGTTTAAATATTTATTCAAGTGCTCATCCAAATATTTATCCAAATGGCCATTTAAACATTTATTCAAATGCTTATTTAAATATTCACTTGAATATCCATTTAAAATGGTATTTGAAATATTAGTTGCCTAAGTTTTGCTTAAATAGTCATTAATCTTATTTAATGATTTGTTTAAATGTTCATTTAAACAATCATTTAAATAGTTATTTTAAAATTTTACTCAAATGTTTCCTTAAATATTTGTTCAAATGTGCATTTAAACATACATTTACATCCTTCCTCTAACTATTTATTTATATCTTTGTTTAACTATTTAAACAAACCTTTACCTAGATTATTTATTTAAATTTTCACCTAACTATTTATTTAAATTTTTCTTAAGATATTTATTTAAATTTTACTTAAATTGTTTATTTAAATTTTTCATAAAAATATTTATTTAAATTTTACTGAAATTGTTTATTTAAATTTTCTTAAATTGTTTATTTAAATTTTTCTTAAAAATTTTTATTTAAATTTTACTTAAAATATTTATTTAAATTTTACTTATTTGAAAGGGTAAATTATATACATATGTATGCAGATATACATATATATTTCTATTTATATATTTACATAAAACATCATACCTATAAACCTAAGCTTTATACGTATTCTACCTAACCTATCAAAAACATATTTATGTATATACCTAAATTCTAGAAAAATAACGTTCTAACGGCCTACGGGTTATGTTGCTACATGGATGCCATTTTGTAACGGCTTTTCGGATGCTGAACCAGCACCGTTATAAAATCAAGTTTTTCTTTTGTCTAATGATCTACTAGTACTTATCTGTTTGTGGTTGTTGTTGTTGGCTTCAAAATGGTTGTTGTAGCTGTTTTGTTGTTGGCTTCAAATCGGTCGTTGTTGTAGCGCCAGTTGTTGTTGTAGGTGTTTTGTTGTTGTTGTAGGCGTTTTATTGTTGTTGCGCCCGTTGTTGTTGTAGGCGTTTTATTGTTGTTGCGCCCGTTGTTGTTGTAGGCGTTTTGTTGTTGTTGCGCCCGCTGATTCTGGTATTGATGTTCCTGTTTCGTTTCTGATTGTTGCTATCTGTTGCATTACTGTGTGCATTAACAACTGCTCCTGTTGCTGGTATCGATTCTGAGGGCTGCTCAGCAATATTGGCTGCTGTGCTTGACGTCGTTGCTTCTGTGTTTGTACCGGCTGTGGTTATTGTATTAGCAGTCGTTTTTGGTACATTTTCACTTTTATTTTGCCATTCGTTGCTGACTAAAACCATAACTTTTTCTTGATTCTCCTTTTTTTTGTTTCAATATATTTTTTTTTTCAAAAAATTAAAAAATATAACTATTATATCGGATTATCTAGGAGAATTTTGTTTTGTTCATTCGAGAAAGCTACTATTTTAACAAAATAAATAGATTTTATTGATTTTCGTAATTTCGTTTGTATTATTTAATTTTTTTGATGTATTTCCTTTTTTTTGATTATATTATTTCACCAAAAATTTTTCTCGTTGTGCACGCTGCTCAATTCACATCTAGAATGAATCTTAACCACCATCTTCCTTTTATAAAGCACGCTTGGCGCTGTTGCATTTTACTTATTTGGCGTTGCCGTATCTTGTGATCGGTTGAGTTGCATTTTTTTGTTTTTGGCGTTGCCAACAGTAGTCCGGCATCATCATTGCACAGGGTGCACACCAAATAAAATACCATCATCACAATTAGCACGAAGCAGTCACCAAATTAGAGTGCAGAAAATAATTGCTATTGCCATTTTAAGGGTTTCACCTGCTGCAGTTTTCTACACAAATTACACTGCTCAACAAAATGCCGTAAATATAAAATATTTGTTGGATAAACATTTTTAAAACCATTAAAAGCCATTTTCAAAATGGATCCAATTAGCTAGAAAAAGAAAGAATAATATATAAATAAAACTGAACATAACTGATTTAAACTCACCAAACAAAAGCTACTCTGCAGGCCATCAAGTAGACTTCAAAACTCCATTAAATTTTGTTAAACAAATCAATAATTTATTCTAATTTCTGTTGCAAAAAACCAGCTTTAGTAATTTTAGCGGCTATTGAAGGGTCTCACATTAGCGGAATTCACCATCTTGTGCAAATGCACACAGAGAACAAATATAGTTGTACATGTTTACTACAACAATGACAACATTTTTACAAGTTTTTCAACAATATTATGGTCACTGTAATTATTTATATGATTGTGGTAACCATAATATGGTTAAGTTAGGATCAGATGATTACAATCATGTCTATGATTGTAGTAACTATGTATATATTTGTTGCAATCATTTTTATAATTTGTTGCTCCTTGATTATGATAGAGAAGAACATAGTATGGTATAATATTATATAATAAAACTGATCACCATAAACATTAAATAATTGTCATAATCATATATCTGACTGGTATAATAATGCAAATGGTAACTTAACCATATCATGGTTGCAGAAATCATACAAATAATTATAGTGACCATAATATTTTCAAAACATGTTGAAATAGTTGTGGTAAACATGTACAATTACATTTTCTTTCTGCGCGTGGTATTGCTTCATTGCAATTGCAAAAAGGATTAGCATATTTTTGCAACATGTACAGCTAGAGCAAAAATATATGTTAAACCTTTTTGCAAATGCAATGATGCAATACCATTTGCACAAGATAATGCATTGCACTATTGCTTTAAAAAATGCAATTTGTTTTGTTTGCTGCATAAGTTTAATTTGTTTAACTAATGAATTTAGCAGCTAAACATTTACATACAAACCATTTTGTTTATTTATTTACATGTACATATACTAAACCAAATCATCTTGTTGATTAGTGTTTTTCCACCGCAAATATTTGCGAATGTAATGACACACAACTTTCTAGGACTTTCTAAATGGAGTTTCTAAAATGTTGTCAACATCATTTCATACAACTTGGCAAGTCTTAGACTAATGAAATTATTAGTATCTGGAGGTAAACGGATGTTGTGCCTCCACGCCTGCACTCTACTGGTAATGGCTTAAAACAAAAAAAGAAAAAGAATTCTTTTTATGACAAGCTCGTTTATATTTTGTGTAAAAGTGTTTAACTGAGCATTAATTAAAAACTCTGCACGAGTCTTTTGCAAAAATGGGTGTTAATGAGTGAAATGTTTAAACAGTGGCGTATAAAATAGTAGTAAATTATATGAAATATATTATTTAAGGCCAGAGTTAAAAATTGATTATACACAGTCAAAGCCATCATTTCAAAATATTTACAAGTTTTTTTTACAAATATTATAGTCACTGTAATTATTCATATGATGGAGGCAACCATAAGGTGTTAAAATTACGATCAATAATATTCTACCAATCATAAAAAACACATAGAATTTTCCATATTGTAGAGGCCAAAACAGTACCTTAAGAATGCTTTCTACTTCTGCTAGACACTGCTTGTTTGTGAGCTGTTAAAATATTTATGTGCAGGTGTTTCTTAAATGGTTTTTCTGTTTTCAAACAAACCATCAAAAAACATAATTGAAGCATGGTAATGTGTGTGATTGAAGTGCAGAAAGTTACCAGCGATAATATTAAAAATTTCTAAATGATGCTGTAGTTCAATAACTGGCTAAGGCATCTGAGGTTTATTATTCATAAAGCACACATAGGTATTGCTTCAATAAATAGACAAATTAAGCTCCTTTAAGCTTTTGAATTTCTAAAATTTACTTGTAATATTTAAATAAAATTTCCAGGCTAACTTGTTTTAATTTCCAATACCATACAATTAACTAGCACTTTAGTAAAAGTAGTAATTTATAGTTTAAAACTTTACAACTAAACGCAACAATTTATCTCTCTCTACTTACTTATAATCTGTATAATTAAGTATAAAATAATATGGAAACTGAATTTGTTTTCCCTGGCTATTTGTGCAACATATTTAATACTAGTTGCAAAAGCGTGAGTTAACGAGGAAAGGCGTCTGTAAGTAAACATTAAGATATATTATTATCCTGCTGATATGATATATTTTTATATTATAATGTGTTTAGTATTATTATTCTCGCTAACAATGTGGTTTGCTGTATTTGTAAATAATAAAAGTGGCATTGTTGCTAAATGTAAAATAACAATAACTATGCTTGCATTTGTACATGCAATATACTTTTATTAACTAGTCTTTTAAAATGTTTAATTATACAGCTAGAAAAAAAAACTAAGGTGGCCCATGATTTATAAAATATAATATTGTAGTAAATTTAACCCTCATGTGTGCGGCAAAAAAAAGCACCATCTAAAGCTCTGCAGGGTACCTACTATATATGACAGCTAAGTAGAGAAAAAGCATTATCGCACAAAATATATTGTTGGAGCATAGTAAACAGATATTTTATATAATTTTTCTTAACGCATGGCCATGCGATGCACGTAACTCTTGCCCTTTGCATGGTCAACTGTATACCGGTAAACTACCGTTAGGTGAGCAACAAACTCAGGAAGAAACATTACTACAGTCAATTTTTTTACGTACCTGGAACTAGCGAGACTATGAGCTCATGGTACCAAACGCTCGTCGGTTCTGTACAAAAAAACAAAAGTTTTTTACCACCTAACATGCAGGCAAATAAGGAAAGGTTAGTATTACTCTAAATATAATCTATGTATACAACTTTCCACCTATAATTGATTGATAGACATACTATATTTATAAATTTTTGATTATGATTTGAAATATATTTCAGATCATTCCCAGCATACCATTCTAGGAGCGCTCCGAAAAAGGAGTCAGAAAAGAGTCCAACTAAAGAGCATTTACGCAGCGAAAGAAAATTTTGCTTACAAAATAAATTTTTTTTCCAGTTTTATATATTTTATTTAAATGAATTGCTTTTTTTTATTGTAAATAGAATTTATTTGTTTTTTTCCATTTCTAATTTAGTTTATTTGTAAATGAATTCCTTTTTTGTTTAAGTAAAAACAATTAAAAAAAATAATAAATGTGAACATTTAATTTTTTGTGTTTAAAATTGCAATGACTCTTTTCTGACATAAAGTAAGAGCTCTTTCTGAGCCCAAAAAAACACTCATAAAAGAATCTTTTCTGACATTACCTCTTTTCTGAAGGTTTTCCTGTTTTCTGAAGTTTTTCGGAGCAATAATGACTGTTTTTTGGACTCATAAAGAGCATTAACGCTCCGGAAAAGGTGTCAGAAAAGACTATTTTCGGTCTTATATGGCTTGCTGGGTTTTATTCTACAAATTTTGCTTTTAGCAAAGAGGCAACTTTGTGTTCCTATGAGCCAACAATTAAAATGGCAGTCGTTATGTTATCTACTATGCACGCTGAACCTTATGTATAACACAATACTTTAGCAAGACATAATGCATTGTAATAGTTCTATTCACAATATTGTACTGCATCATTGTATTTGCAAAAAGGTCAAGCATATTTTGGTTCTACACTATTAAATGCAATGATGCAGTACCATTTGCACAAGATTGTGAATAGAACTAATAAAACTAAAGGAGGAGTAGATAATATGGATAAACTGTTAGGTGAATACACGTGCAAACGGAGGAAAAGTCGATGGCCGTTGTCATTATTTTTAATGCTATTGACATAACAGCACTAACATCTTCTATTATATCGTGATCGTTTTTATTACATTTATTTACCATAAAACTATATTCCAGGAAGACACTTGTATGGAGCATATGAGAAATTGTTAACCTATTCCTACCAATTTTAACCGGACTTGGCCTTTTACAATAAAAAATAAAGTGTGCAAAATTGCATGATATTATCTGCAATATAATAGAAAAAAATTGCAAAAACTTCTTCAAAATATCGAGGTTGTCTGAAACTTTGAACTACAATTCGGAGCCTACTTCACCGATTTTCTCCATATCAATACCAAACAATACGGTGGATGTGATGTTTAGAAGAGATTTATGCTAATTTAAGTGACTTTTTTAAGTGAAGTTTATATGACGACTAGGGTCAAATCAGGGCCGATCATCATACAATTGCACAAGAGATGTATGCGCATTGAAATGATTTCCGGAAGTGAACCAACTAAATGGTGGCCTTAATAAAAGATTTAGGAATATGTAAGTGATTTTCGAAAGTGTACGTTGTATGGGACTATGGCAAAATATGGACCGATGCAAACAAAGTATCATTTTGAGATTTCACTTTGCATAAAACTTCTTATTGCAGAATTTTGTAGAGATACGGCTTTTATATAGACATTTATTTATATAGACATTTATGTATCAGATGACGGGAAAACATTTATATAGGGGCTATGCGAAATCGTAAACCCGTTACTACCATTTTCAACAGGAGCTGTCTTTCATAATGAAACTAAAAAATTGATGGTATTATCTGCATTATATTTGAAGAAACTACCCAAAAATATCTGAAAAATTATGAGGTAGTCTGAAACTTTGATCTATAACTCGGATCCTATCGGACCGATTTTTTTACATTTGCAATACCAAACATTTCGATAAATCAAATAATATTTGGTTAAAATTCCATTGTCCTGTGTCTTTTTTTCGAAACTTTAACGTGCCTTCAACATCGTCTTGGAATCTTATAAGGACACAGAATATAAAGACTTTTTGGTTATACGACCATTATTTCGATGTGTTACAAATAGAATAACAAACGTAATATACGCCCCATCTTTTTGGTGATGGGTATAGAAAGGCTCAAAATTTTATTTTATATATAATTTTTTTGCTTTAACCACTTCTATAATTACGGGTTCATATGACAATGATTTCACAAATTCATAGTGGCATATGCACATTGCCTTTGGACTTGTAATTATTACACATTACCACAGAGCTTAATTGCGACTTTGACACTATTACAACAATAAATAACAGAAAATAAAAATAAAAAAAAAGCATTTGGACTTTGGATAAAACTAAATAAATAAACTATGTAAATACTAATTAAATAAACTTGATTTCAATTATAATTGAAATAATAAAACTGAAACAGATGTATGCACAGACAAACACAAAATGTCATGTTTTTGCTGTTGTTATCATGTTGGTATATATCGTTTGTTTTATGAATGCTTTTTATAAGAATGTAGCATTGTAATTGTCAAAAAAATATTGACATCTTAAGTAAAAATTACGCAGCATAAAGATGGCAAGAAAAAATAAGAAAATCAGAACAGAAACTAAAACATATATGTACATATGTATGTACTTACGTACATATACTATATATCTGCTATACTCATTAACTATAGCATTGCTTAGTTACGTAATAGCATGAACTGCAGAATTGTAATCGTTTTAGGGATTTTTTATACCCTACACCGCAATAGTGGGTACAGTATATTGGATTTGTGCTGATGTTTGCAGCGCCCAAAAATATTAATCCAACAGCCACCTTAAAAGATGTCCGTATGTTCGTCCGTCAGTATATATATACAAACAATTTGGTACAATTCTATAATGATTGCTGCTTAATTACTTATACCTCCCATCCAAAGGCCCACTTTCGAGCATAAATCTCTTAAAAATTTTGGCTTCTAAGCAAAATTTAACACAAATAAGTTTCATATAGACATAAATTATGATGCATAATTTTATAATGGTCGGTCTATAATTAGTCGAAACTCCAATATAAGACAATCTCCGTAATTCACTTTAATCTCCATAAATCTTTTCAAATATTTATATTCACAGAAGTCGTGCCCTTTCTGAAAAACTGTTTTATACATAAACTGGGTGTAGGCTATTATATTGTCTGGCTTGACTGACTATGCTTCCTTACTTGTTCTATTTTCTGCTTGTCTTTTCTAATGCTTGTAATTTTTACACAAATTCGTACACTCATGGTTGTTAAGGCGACAGCAGATGACATTTGCTTTTGTTAATGTTAAACCACAAATGGATTTTATTTTTTCTATCGCATTTTAACTTGTTAAATGTTAAACACCAGTAAAATATAGTTTGAACATTTGTTAGAGACTATTTCTTAAATTTGGATTTGTTATAAGGCTTTAATGTGAATTTATAATAATTATATTATATCCATCTAATGCTTAACCATTCCTCAAGGCACTCATTAAAACAGAAACAATGGTAACAACTGATTTTTATTCCAAAAGCTAATAAACGTACGAAAATATTTTCAAAGACTTTTAAAGCTTTTGAAAGCTCAATTCTGTATATTTTACTACACTTTTTTCTAGCTAAGTGTATTTTCAAAGCGCTTAGTTACCAGAATTTTGGGAAGTCATTGCTGCTGGACCAGCTGTCTATCAAGAAAAGCAGTCACTAGGCCGCCCAAGCGTTAGATCGAGTGGTACATCCTTAGTTTATTCAGCACAGCCGAATCATTTAAAAATAGGCAGCAAAACTATTAATCAGTTGCGGATTTTTTTTTTAACACAAACTGCGAAGCTTTTTGGCTGCAGAAAACACCCAAACCAACCCTCTGACTGATAGTCCGGCAAACTATCGCCTAGTCTATCGGGGCACCCGCTTTGGTAACATTAATAATTACCCTCTGTTGCTAAATAGGGAAAATGGTAAAAAATAGTGCAAGCATTGCAAAAAGTCTCAATGCAAAATTCACTTATTTTGATTATTATAATCACCAATAATTTATTTTTTCCATTTATTTGCAACTAATGTAAAGTATTTGCAATAAAAATCAACAAAATATACCTTCTTAGAAATTACTACATTTTATGCAATAAAAGCTAAAGAGTGTCTTGAGGCACTCATTAACCTTTTCCCACCTACCTAGTACTAAACTGGAAAACATTTTTTTGTTGTTGAAATCAGATGCCTAAATTTATTAAAAAAAAAATTATAAACATTTGTTGGCCTTTATTTTAGAAACTGGCATTAGAGGTATATACATACATCTACGCTATTTAAAACTGAAATTTTAGCTGAAATTTGTTAAAGAAAAGTTTAAAATAACAAAAAAAACATTTAAAATAATAAAATATTTCCTTAGTAATTGCTAGTATTTACCAAGTTTTTGAGGAGTGATGATGGAAAAAACGTGAAATTCAATGTTTGTGGGTTGACACTAATAGGCCAAATTTTCCTACATTCAATTTTGGGGAGGGTATATTTGTTTTGTGCTGATGTTTGTAACACCCACGAATATTGGTCTAACACTCGCCATAATGTATACAAATCGAATCACTTTCAGAATTTCACGATGTCCGTCCGTTCGTACGTCTGACTAGCTGGCTGTCCATGTTAAGATATTTAGATAAATCATTATTTCCAAAATAGGATTTTAGCGGTCATAAATATTTGAATTATACGCTTATATAAATCTCACCATAACTAAATTACAGCTACAAATGTAGTGGAGATCGGTCCATACTTGGCCATAGTTACCATATAAACCCACTTCAAAAAATCACTTAAAGAGTCTCTAAAAAATGTTGGTATCAAAAAAAAAAAAAAATTAACACAATTATGTATCATATATACACAAATCATTGCAGCTAATTCTATAACGATGGGCTCATACTTACTCATAGCTCCCATTTAAGCCCCGCTTCTGACAATCACTCTAACATGAACTAAGTTTTCATGAGTGTTGATATCGGGATAACATTTAATGCAAATAATTTTGAAATGCTTAGCAGGCAAGCTGCTATATTTTATGATGATCGTTCCATATTAAGTCATAGCTTCCATATATCATCATTTCTGATAAACCGATCTAGCTGACATACTCGATGTAGGTTATTATATGTCGGGATTGAACGACTATAATTTCCTACTTGTTTTTATTTACTTATTTATATGTTTTTTTTTATAATGTTGACCTTTTATTTGGCAGTGATAAACATTTTAATTATTTAACAGACGTTTGAGCAACAGCAGTTAGAAATTGTTACAGATGTCAGTATGTCTACTAATTTAGTATTTAATTTAGTTTAAGAAAACTTCTCTAAAAGTCACATTTTCCAATTAAGATGTCTAAGTTGACAGGCTGTAGCTGTAATCATTTCAAAAGACTTATAAAATACAAATAATTAGGGACTGCAATAAAAATTTGTTCAAGAAAGTTTATAATTTACAGGCACTTTATTGTTTAATTGTTTAATCATTAATTTAGGATTTCTTATTCAGAATTACTAAAAGCCCTGCTCTCAGAACATAATTTTACAATATTGGCAGAAAAACATCAGTAATATTATTTTCTTATCTTATTGTAAGTAAAATTTATTAAAACTTAAACTTTAACGAATTAAATATAATTTTATGAATTGAGCTAAAATAAATATTAATCATACGCACCCATAAGCGAAAATTAGTTTTTTTTTTTAACAAAATATAAGATAGAATAAACTGTTTAGTAATTTTATTATAAAATTCATTAATAATAACAATATGTTTCAATACCACAACAAAAATTTTGCATGTTTATTTTCGTCGTAACAAAATCTTGTTAAAAACTGTATTTGTTATTTTTGAGTGGGAAATTTATATATTGTTTTTAAATTAAAATTGGTTTTCAAAATTACAAAATTTTGAATTTATTTAACTTATAGTAATGATCTAAATAGTTATTCTTGCAGATTAAGTACAACTAAACATTTTCTAGAAACAAAGGAATAAATTATTTGTGCAAAGATAGCGATAGTCATATTTTGTGTATTTATAAACGGTGTCCTGAATTTTGTGCAAGATTTGAATTTGAACGCTATAGGGTATAACTATATGTATTAAAAGTCATATTAATCAAAACTATTTTAGATCTACTACATATCATTGAAATATGTCAAAAGCATTTCCAAACTAAAACTTTTTGAATATCTAATTATTGCTTTCTAAAAAGATTTATGCATATCTTAATCACTTGGAATCAGTCTTGTAAAACCAAAAACTTTATATTTTTTTATAAACTGGCAAATAGTTTTCACAATATACAGTGGCTCACAGCTTATTTTATGCAGTGTATTTTTTTGTTTTCAAAGATTCATAAAAAGAAAAACTGTTGTCACTTAAAATAACAAATTTCATATCTAACAAACATAAAATAATTTATTGCTCAAATGTACATTTTAATATATTACAAATAAAAAAACACAAAAATGCTCTTTTTTCGCGTTAAAGCAGGCATATATGGGGTTCAAAATCTTGAGATAAAAACTGACATTTACACGACTTAATATTTGGTGTCATAGTCTTTATTATCTACAACAGATTTAAGGCGATTTGGCGTACACGGCGAAATATTCGCCCACTCCCTCAGTAGCGCTTTTTATAACCTACACCATCATAGTGGGCAGAGTATATTGGATTTGTGCTTATGTTTGTAACGCTTAGAAATATTGGTCCAACACCCACCGTATTTTTCTTAGAATGTGTTGCTTATCATGATCATTGAAAATTTTATTTGGTGCTTTTCTGCCTTTATTATGGACCCGATTTTCATCAATGAAGACATCAATGATTTTTTGGAAATTTTAAATGTTATTTTAAAACTGATTTTCTTCTCACTTCAACTATTTTAAACTGATAACAGAAAATATTGATAGAAATAGAAAAGATAAACGAAAAGCCAACAACGCTATATTAAGCTACCGGTACAATAGAAATTTACTGTATAAAATAAGCTGTGACAAAAAAAAAAACATTTTGTGATATTAATTTTAAGAGGTGGTTAAAACTGTACTTATACTGTAAACTTAAATGTTTTATGTTATTTGGTTGTACGTTGATTAATTATAAATGTGATTAAAATACTATTTTATGTAAGTTGTTGAAGTTATGTTTTTGATTGTAACTAAATTAAGTTTTTATTTTTAAATACACGATCCCTTGAAAAAGTAGACAAAACATCTACGAAACGTCGGGGAAAAATGTAAATAAAAGTTTTTAATTACATTGGAAAAGTTTAGGCCTAATTACCTTAAAGAGGAATATGCATTTAATAAATTTTAACTTTGGCCAACATTCAACGTACAAATAAATTATTTTTGTTTATTAAATTTGAACACTTTTTGACACCATTTTGTTGTTTAGGTCCTTTTAGTTTTCTTTGTATGGAGCTTTGAAAACAAAAAATTCACTACAGAAAATAAGCTGAGAGCTACTGTGCTTAAAAACAAATAGTTGGAAAGATTTTAGCTTTATCTATGTTAGTATATTATTTACAAGTTAAATTTGCTAAGATTTAAATGTTTAAATTTAAATGTCTGACATTGTATATATAGCAACATGTAAAATGATCTAGCAATTGTCTTCAAAATAAAATCAAAACCATGTAATTTGTAGTTAACTTTCGCTAAATGTCAACAAACTAATCAAACACAGGTTTATTTGGAATTTAATTTATTTTAAATTGATTGATATTTTCTAATTTGTATATTTTTCACTTTCAAACTGCTTTACATGATGTATTTGCTTATAACGAATACACAAAACAAAGTAAACTAAATATATAAAAAAACAATAAAAGTTCACACAAGTAAAAAAGTTACAATAGGCTAAAGATTACTAGATAATATTAGGGTACTACTAGGCAGTTATAACTGCCGAAACATTAGAGCATGTGAAAAACTTCCGGTTTAAACAACTGCGGCTATGGTGGGTGTATATGATTGAATGGCAGTTTTTTTCATCTCACAAGTGTTTTAGTTTTTATTAAGCTGTCCTCTAAGCATAAATCTGTCATATCCTAAATTTTATTATTTTTTATTCAAGAAACTAATCATAGAAAGTTACTTTCAGTTGATTGATGTATTATTGATTATAGGTCAATCCAAAAATGTAATTTACTTATCTTTCCATTTCTATTATTTCTGCTAAAAAATTAACATCTATTACTTGTTGTTTTTTTTCAGTTTTTATTTATTTTTTTACATTTATTTCATGCCTGGTTTGTCATAAAAAACTTTTTAATATAAAATAAACACGAAATCAGCACATTAGTGTCCTTAATGTCTACTAAGCACCACAATAACAGAAACAACAACAACGACAACGACTCCAATCTTAATAGAAATGAAACGAACCAGACGCAGATTGGAATAGACACAACAAATCCTTAAGAGAATTTAAGTCGACCTAATAAAAAAATATGCAGGTATTTATGTTGACATTTATGATGGATAAATAGAAAAGAATAGAATTAAAGAAAATAACCATGGAATTAGCACAAAGCTGGATTTTGTCAAAACAAAGCCAAATGCTTGAATTTTTTGTTTAATAATAAAAAGTGCTACAGTTAAATATTATTAAACATGTTAGCACAAGTAGTGAATGAGGGTATATAAACGTTTTTTAGCAGTGGGACGGCGAGAGGTCTGGAATATAAGGCGGGTGCAGCAAAATTGTTTCCACTTCTTTCTAATTAGTTTTTAACAGGTATTGCAACATGTGGTCGATAGTTGTCATAATGGAATATTGAGCTTTCATGTCTGGCTGTATTTTTTTTTTTTGTTTTTTATTTTTAATTTTTCCGCCAATTCTCGCTTTAAACCAAACAGTTTCATTCGTTACAAGTTCCATCGTGATGGTCTGGGCAGATTTCAGCAGCTCTTAAAGATAGAACCTTTGGTACCACCAAATATCGACCAGTTTTTACAACTTTGGATATTTGGTTTTGTTGTCGATTCGTATGGTTGACCGGCCGGCTCTTATAGTTTGCGAAATGGTGAAATTTTTCCCTTCTAGTCGTAAAACATTTTTTTTTTACTGAAATATTTATCAGTTACATTTCATGGTTCTTTTTCAGTCAATGTATCGATCTTTCCGATTTGCATGATATACGTACTTACATACATACCTACTTCTGTATTATTAGTGTTTGTAAGCTTATTTATATGATGGTTTTGTCTTGTTAAAAGCTCTCTTCAATAGTTAAAAATAATTAAAATGAACTTTGAGAAAACTTTTCTTTATTTTTTATTTTAACGTAAAGTATAAATTTCATTCTTCCTCTGCAATTGCAATATCATCACTGATATAAATCTCAGAAAATATTTACAATTTCTCTGAATGGAATGCCTGTCAAAAGAGATGATTTGTTAAAATTATTTTATTTCCTTTCATTTCCTTTGTTCATTTTTTACCACATATCTTTCAGTATGAATAATTAATTTCTTAATTTGTATTTTTAGTTTCTGTTTGTTTTTTGTGGCTTCCTTTGTAACCATGTAAAATCATAGATGTAAAT
Organism: Bellardia pandia; assembly: GCA_916048285.2. Taxonomy (NCBI): domain Eukaryota; kingdom Metazoa; phylum Arthropoda; class Insecta; order Diptera; family Calliphoridae; genus Bellardia; species Bellardia pandia. The sequence goes on from OU696531.1 coordinate 31,511,852, forward strand.
AGTTCTTTGTACGAAGAGTGCCGGAAACAATATATATATACACATATATGTGTATGTACTACTGTAAATATATGATAAATAACTCTTATTTTTTTGGGTTTCTGTTATAGTTTAGTTTTGTTTTTTTGTTTGTTGGTGAAAACAAGCCAAATGTAACTTTATTGTGCAAAAATATTGAGGTTGCTGGTAGATTCATACACATTTTACATATTTCAACCTTTTTGTTCATTTACTTTTACAATTTTTGGTTATTTGCTTATTTTTCTTTTGTGCTTTATATATTTGCCAGTTTACAGGTGCAATTGTAGTAAAATTTAAAGCTTCAAAACTTTGTGAACACATGTGCTCGTTTGGTTATAAACTTTTCAAAGATGACTTAACAAAAAGGGCTTCTGTAATGAAATAAATACACAAGTCATTTCAAAGACATACAAGGATTTAGTAATTTAAATTACCAGAACTTTTCTGATTTTACTTGCCAGAAAAAGTGATATTTTAAGAGCTTTCGGATTTGCTTTAAAAGATAAACATATAAAATTAAGACATCTGTATGAAGTCTTTACTTCAGTCGATAGAACGATTTATATAATTAAATGTCTAAAGATGGTTTCATCAAATGGGTCTTATCCTGTTTCCAGTTTTGACATAGCTTTGACGTATAATAAACTGTTCAAGGAACTCGCCTCCTAATTAAACCATTGTTTTCCGTACTATGTAGCATGTTTCACCGTTTTGTTGAAACCTCATGTCAGCCAATTCCAGCTCTACCATTTTGAGTAAAAATAAATTTCGAATCATCACACGGTGGCGCTCGATGATGCATTGGCAGTTCTTGAAATACTACACATACGTTAATTTTGCTTGCTTACGCATCCATTCAATCAGAAATGAGCTTCGTTACGTATTTTGGACGTGAGAGTGTTTTACACAGACATAACTCAATCGATTTAGAATTTCATTAGAATTAAGAATATAGACAAACGTAATATACGGACATTCACCAATTGTTGTCGTGGAGGACTCTTTCTAGTAGATTTGTAATCAGTCTGGTCGACAATTTACTATTATTTTTGTAACTTAATTAGAAAGTTAAGTTTTTGCAGGGAAAATCATTTTTTCCTCACCTAAATCATAATACTTTTCAAATAAAAATTCTTTTTTTAATAGTGAATAAATACCAAATGTTAAATGGGATTTACAGCTCTTACCGTACAGTGGATACAATCTTATCTGTCGAATAGAATACAAACCGTTCATTTCAATAACACGTCTTCATATAGAATTCTGGAGTACCACAAGGGAGTCACCTTGGTCCGCTGTTATTTTCTCTTTTTATTAACGAATTGCCTAAAGTAATTAAATTCTTTAATATTTGAATGTATGCAGACGACGTAAAAATTTTCTTGGCCTATAACCAAATTTTTGATCACTTACGTCTCCAAACCGACTTGGATTCTTTTTATGAATGGTGCAAGCTTAACTTGATGGAACTTAACTTAAAGAAATGTAAAGTAATGCGCTTTGCAAGGCACAATTATATTTGAAAAATTTTTTTTCTGGTAAACACCAAGCGGAAATGGTTCAAAATTTTCTAGACCTAAGCATTTTAATCGACCCTAAACTGAGCTTCGTTCTACATATTTCTACGATAATAAATAAAGCAAGATGTACATTAGGCTTTATTAAACGATGGGCAAAAGAATTTAATGATCCATATATTACAAAAACTTTATATACTTCACTTATTCGACCGATACTGGAATACGGTTCAATAACATGGGACCCGATTCACATTACTCACAGTAATATAATTTAATCTGTGCAAAAACAATTCCTGATATTTTGCTTACGTGAACTCACTCCATTTCAACCCATTTAATTTACCATCATATACTGCCAGACTTGCTCTTATTAAGCTTCCTACATTAAAAAGTCGTAGAACTATGCTGAATATATCATATATCCTGAATGTTATTAATGGTGATATATGCTCTGGTTTTCTAATCAATGAAATCTCTTTCAACATTCCGCAACGTTTATCCCATAATTTTGCACCTCTATCTGTGAAATTTTATAGAGCCAATTATTATGACGCTGATCCCCTAAGAAGAATGTGTAATCAGTTTAACCAGTTGTACAGATTTATTGATTTTTCGTTAAATGTTAATGTCATAAAAAAATTAATAATTGTTTTCTTAAACTCATAATTATATGTTACATGTATTTTATTCCCATATGTTAAATACTATTTTGTAAACTGTCTGTAAGGAATTGATTTCCATAGACAAATTAAGTAAATAAATAAATAAATAAAAAAATAAATAAATAAATAAATAAATAAATGAATAAATAAATAAATAAATCTTCTATATATATAAAAATGAATGTATGTATGTATGTATGTAACGTATAAACTCCACAACGGCTCAGCCGATTTTCATGAATTGTTCACAGCATGTTACTGTGACTCGGGAAGGAATAATAAGCTATATGAAGTTTTGATTGTACAAACGGGGGTGGCACCCCCCATATAAACCAAAAATTTAAATCGCCATATTTTGGCAATTTTTTGATCTACGTCAATGATATATGGTACATATGGTATTGGAAAAATTAGGAATACGTACCAGAAGAAAAGTGGGTGGTACCACGCCCCCTTTTAGGAAAATAAAAAATCGTAAAACATATAGTCTTAACTACTGGACCGATCGTCATTAAATTTTCACCATAGGATATTATTACGAAATAATAAATTCTTAACTATGTAAGTGGAGAAAGAGGCATGGCCTCGCCCACTGAAATGCATCGCTCATATGACGCGCTTCAGTATCCTATTATTTTTCCATATGGAGAAGATGGATATCACTTTGAAATGCATCAAATCAATCAAGCAACCTGTAAGGCCGTTAATTATCCTGTTGAGTTCTTAAATTCAATCGATGTGCCAGGCTTTCCACCACATGTGCTACAACTTAAAATTGTAGAGCCAATTATTTTACTGCGTAATATCGATCACCACGGCTTTGCAATGGCACTCGACTTGCAGTAAAAAAACTGAGAAATAATTTAGTAGAAGCGATCATTCCAATGCTACCAACAGATTTACCATTCGATTTTAAATAATTTTTTCCTGTTCGGTTAGCGTCTGCGATGTGTGTTAACAAAGCTCAAGGTTAATATCCCGTGTATATGTGTATGCTCCTGATGGGCAAACTAAACCTAAAGCATTGCAATAAACACATTAAAATTAAATAAATAAATGTTTGTAAATATATAAATACGTTTTATTTTATTTTATAACGAAGGGGGGTAGTGAAGCACACCGGGTTTAGCTAGTAAATAAATAAAAAAAAAACAAAAAATCTCTAGCTTTAAAATGACTATAATTTGGCTTAACAATCATCGTTCAAGCAATAATTTTAAAGTTGTCTGCCATTATTTGCTACCAAAATGCAAAAAACTCTGTTTTATGGGAAAAAACACAATACTGTATGCGCATTTTATTAATACTACCATAAATGTCATAAATCATATCAAAAAAAAAAAGAATATTTGTAAAATATAAAAACCAATCTTGTACGAGTTTAGTTTAGTTTAGAATGACTATAAACCAAAATTGACTTAAACATGTTTCGACACGTTTTATAAACATGTTGCCCAAACCCTGCCATAAATACTTAAAGCTTGATAAAACGTTTTTTATAAAAAAAAAACTTTCATTCACCATTATTATAACAGCTATCTTTTCAATCCTATAGGAAATTTAGACAGCATGAAAAGTACGAAAATAAAACAATTTTTTTTTCAACTACATTAAATTTATGTTTTTGTGCAAAATTTAATAATATTTGTTATTGTCTTGTTTATTGAAAGACAGATATGTAAAGATTAAATGTTATTGATGTGTTTTAATGTTGTTTAATGATATCTAAACAATTTCCTAGACAATATACTTAAACAAAATGTGTGTGCAGGCAATTGAAAACTAATTGTTTCAAATGTTTTTAAAAGATTTTTTTTTAGCAAAAATATATCATTTCAGCTCGGTTAGCGGTGCGGCAAAAATTTAGATTATTTTAAAATAACCTTAATATAAAAAGCCTTTGCTTTCTCTTTCTTTTACGAGTCTTGTGGAAAAAGCTTAAATAAACTTAAATACTTAAATAGGAAATTGATTCACTTTTAATCCTCCACAGATTATATAATTGAATGAAGACCCATTTTAAAATGTTTAATGGCTTATTTGATAAAAAAAAATAAATAAATAAAGTTTTATATATTTAACCCTTTTGTGTACATCAAGGTAGCGGGGTGCCTTTGGCGTTTTCAGTGAAAGTCTTTTCATAGAAATTGACAAGTTGTATGTCTGAAACTTTTTGAGAACTACTAACTTTCAAATAATTTAGTTGTTTGCAGCTATACGCCTTGACTTTTTTGTAATTTTTCTGAGAGACCAATTTACTTTTAACACCCTTTAATGTGCATCAAGTAACCGGGTACCTGTACGTATTTTATGTGAGAAAGCGGCCTGTGGTAGCTTTGCATGAATAAATACAAGTCTGTATAAATTATAAACAAAAAACACTATTACAAAATTATTTGCAAACACCACAAAGTTCAATAAATAATGAAAACAAGAAAAATACAATTTTAGCGCAAATTTATTACCGAATGCGTCTTTTGTTTGTAAAGGAGATGTTGTGGTTTCAAAGTTTCGTATATAAAAACTTTGTATTGCAGATGATGTCGATGACTGTGAATTTTTTTTTTGTATTTTTAGCCCGATGCTCAATATTTTCCTGACACAAACCAATGCTTAGATCTTTAAAGAATTTTCGACGACGCAGTGGCGCCATTTGAGTTTTTTCGTTGCAAACATCATATCTTTTTAACCGAATAAGATAATTGAACAGTTTAAACAGCATATGATAGATAACTGTTCAGCCTATGAAAGGAGCATTTGGAAGAGGTGCTACGCTTTGTAGGCGCCTACTTATGGGTTATCAATTAGTAGAAAAATCAATGTGCACCATACAATTTCTGCAACCATGTCTTTTTAATCTTTTTTACCTCTAGAAGCCAAACGGGCATGTACGGGCAGATAAAAACTTTTGAGTTATATAAAGAAATAATCAAAGAATAGGTTTTGCAAAAATGGCAAATTTACAAAAACTTAATATTTTTATTTTCCGTCAAAGTTGAAAAATAGAGAAAAAACGAATAGTTTTTAAATAGTGATTTACCAGGAGAAACACAAAGCAAACAGGTATTTTTTTTTATCATTATACATTTAATAAATACATCAATCAATACAAAGAAAAAATATGGCGATTCGTTATCTATTTTTTGTGATATTACACCTGAAATCGAAACAAATTGACTAAAAATTGTGTGTTTTTTTGAAAACCGAAAGTCGGTCAAATTTGAACGGTTATATCTTCTAAACTAAAAATGTGATATTATTACGAGTGGCATATTTAAAATCATTGAAAAGTTTCCTATAACATGGGTTTATTCAAAACTTTGTCAGCGCTCATGAAAATTTTGATTTTTGCAACCTCGTTTCCTCTACGGGCGCCACTGTGCGACGATCACTAGACTGATATTGCGTATTAAATGCCATATATTATATATATATATATAGCTAGTGCTGCTATGTCAATAGCATTAAAAAATAGTGACAACGGCCATCGATTTGTTCTTTGTTTGCACGTGTATTCACCTAACAGTTTGTCCATATTATCTACTCCTCCTTTAGTTTTATTATTTTATTATATTTTTATATCTGTTAACTACGCTCCAACAATATATTTAGTGGGAAAATGCTTTTTCTCTACTTAACTTTCACGTAGGTACTCAGGTACCTTGCAGCGCATTAAAAGGTGTTTTTTTTTGTCACACACATAATGGTTAAATGTAGAGACAGTATTAGTTATGTTTGAAACAAGTTTCACTAAATCGTTAAAAAGTTCTTATCTCTTATTTGCAACGATATGGGAAAAAACTTTTAACTTATGATTTATTCTTGAAATTTTTCTTCCTCAAAACTAGTTCCACTGACGACTCTTCTTCAAACCATGTGTCCCCTAGCAAGTCACTTGCTGCAGAACATCTGCAAGTATTTGCTAAAGTGTTTCTACTAAACCAATACGTCACAGTTTGCTTCCAGAAGTAGTTGTGTAGAAGTTTTTACGACAAACTTGCAGCAAAAAATTGCCAACGTGTTTCCACACAATATGAGTACAGCGTGCATTAGAGTGTTGCTGTTTTTACAAATGACAGTATAAAAATCCACAAGACATTTTTATACTGTCATTTGTCATTTTTCAAATAAGATTGACAGCTACCAGCACAGCATATTTAATTCCAAAGAAAAAACAAATTAAAAAAAAAAATAAAAAGAAGTGTTTGGTTGCGAAATTGGGTGCTGTGGTGCGTAGATTTATGTTTTCTATACAACTGCCTGTTAAATCGCAATTCTCAATATGCTACCTCTATGACACATGATTCACCTATGTCCGATGATCAAGGCACGTATGTAGGAAGGGATAAAAGGCAATCATGTTACACTTGAACCACATAATTCATGCATTCAAGCACAAGAACCCAAAAATGTTCATAACGAATTTGCTGAATATTTTACTTCACCAGAAGGAGAAGTGGTGTGGCAATTTAGGCATACATTAGTATAATATGTATATTTCTACAAGTGAATATATAATATAATGTAATTTATAATGAAATAATATTTAAAACACTAATTGTTCTCTGTTTCTTTGGCTACATGAGATGACGTCATGTATTTCATGTTATTGTAAAGCTCCTACTTGCTGCCATATACTTTCGCTACTTTCTTTGTTAACTTCTTGGCCAAACTGCCTCCGGAGTTTGTGTAATTTCCTTTATCATTGGCCTTGAAAGGGTTTTGCTTTTTAATTTTGTTTTTATAATCTTTTGAAGACGTTTGCTATAATTCAGGATAATTTTTACTGCTTTTCAATTTTATGTTTGTAAAAAACAAAAACACAACTTAAACTAGATTTACACGATTGAAATTTTCTTCAAAATTGCTCTTCAAAATGCTTCAAACTCTATACGAGCAACAATTCTTCAAAATTTATTTATTTAATAGTTATTAAGCCTATGCATTAATATTGGTTTGTAAAAAATTAAACTCACAGGTAACAAAATATAACACCACCAACACGACTGTGTATTCGATCCATATAATGAGGTTCCTTTGATAGATCATAAAAATAATATTGATAACTGTCGGGGCCTTCCAAATTAAATTTTTTACATCTTAAAAAGACCGCATGATGCCACTCAGTGGTCCTTGTCCTTTTAGCACGGCAAAGTGTGAGATTTTGAGATTTGCGAGCAGAATTAAGAGGGTTTTTTCTTTATTTTTAGTCTCTTTATATGGCGGCTTTTGAGCCAACACACTGCTTAAGCTTGTCATAATGACAATTTTCTACCCTATTTCTGGATATTGAGTCGTGTAAATTAGAGGTTTCTTTTAAAATCAGTCATCTGTCTGCAGTAGTCAATACACTGTGCCATAACTACGAGTATGTAGACTCATTTGACAAAAAGTGTCATATAACTTTTCGGTTTCTTTTCATTTTTTTTAATATTTTCAATACAGATAGGCCCATATAATTACAAGCTACGCTGTTGCCCTTTTTAGCCCCAGATAATGACTCTGCCCATTAAAACTTTATTATTTCAAAAATTTTAAAAATTACGAATTTATAAAACACCAAAAGCTCGCAAATCTTTCAGGTGGTGCAATGTTGGTGTCATATTTTTTGATGAAGCGTCAAAAGAAAATATAAAAACTCCTAAAACGGCTCATTTCCAGTGCTAAATTGTTTTGTAGGGAAAAGTCAAGAGAATAATAACAAAATGTCCAAATTATATGATTATTTTTTGAAATATGAAAAGAAATATTGAGACCACAAGGAGTATGTTATTCAAGTGGCGATATTTATTTGACTCAAAATAAAAAAAAATTAAGTTAAATGTGCAACGTCCCACCCTTGTTCAGTTTTCTTCTAACTTTCAGTAATTGTTTTTAGACGACAGAGAAACATTTTTTATTCTTTGAAGCGTCTAAAAACGAAAAAGCCACCCTAATATAAACCAACACATCACTTCACTAACTGGCTCATTCATTTATATGTCTATAGGTATAATAAATATCTCGTTCTTTATGTCTGATAATATCAAAACAATTTCTAATTTTTCTGACAGAACTGGGTCATACTCTAGACACATACTTAAAGTACATACAATGTACATACATATACTCATACTAGCATGAATAAATACGATCATGAATGTATGTTTAGTGTATCTGTGTGTAAAAGCCGTTTAAAGTATTTATGTACTTACGTTCAAATGTATGTGTCTAGAGTTTCTTGTAGGTAAGTAGGTGCTGCTATTAAGTTACTTTGTTAATATTCTTTTGTGTTTTTTGTAGGTGTAAATATATTAGATACATACATTTACTTAATGCTTTAAAGCTTTATTTCTACTTGCAAGTAGAGATGGCCAGGTGAGTCATCTGCTAAATATGTTTACGTGAGCAAGAAAAAAAAGAAACAGTGCAAACAAAAATAAATGATCAGATTTCAATAAAACTTGGTAGGGATAAAGCATTGTGCAATTAGATTGCGTATAGTATTTAGATTTATCAAATTATATTCATAATTACAACATGTAGACTCATTGCAATATATAAATACAAACGGAACAATTGCACTATGTTCTTGAAAGTGTTTGGTAAGACGAAAAATATTATAAAATATTTAAATGTTTTTATTACACGAGTAATGGTTGAAAATATATTATTGCACAAGCTTTTTTAATATTTAATTATATTGAGATTTGATAAATACATTGCAAAAATTGGTCGTAATTCCAAAGCGAATGATGATATCTTAAAACAAGTAAGAATAATATCATACATCCAGTATATGTGCAAAAACTATTCTTCAGAAATGGTTGCTATATGGATATATATGGATAACACAACAAAGCTGAATTTCAACAGACAAGTTTTGAAACGGCAGCATAGTTTATTAAATAACCATGCCAATATCCATGGTAAAAATAATATCATAATGGCATAAAGTTTCTACAAACAGTAGAACTTAAGAGAAGAGCAGCCTATAATATAGATTACTGGTGAGGTTTTGAATTAAAAATATATACACCTAATTCTGTTTTTATACGGCAATTGGTTCCAGGAAACTTGGTGTAAAAAAAGGCATTGATCGTATGCAAAATAGGTGATTGGTTCTTATCTCTAAAACCTATTGAAATTAGTGCGAAGGATAAGGATTTTTTATAAAAACAACTATTCTGGTTTATAATATTAAATCACATATACAATTTGTTATTACGCAAGCATAGTTATAAAAAAAACAAGTTAGAGTGCAATATTCTGCTGTGCCTAAACCGATTTTGTTGATTTTAAATAGCAAACTTCTCGAAAGCATGTGTTTAGCTGAAAAGCTCTTGAAAGTGGATGGACAATTGGAAGAGATTATCAAACTCTCTGAGCCGAAACCAAATCGTTTAGAATTTGATACTCAGAACAATTTAACAAACAATATGAAAAGAAATGAAAGAAAACAAGGAAATTAGGAATGTTTTCTTATTATTTATTAAATTATTTGAACAAAGGATTTCTTACCAGTAGAGGAGAATGAATTGGAGAGTTGAACGGTTAGTTTGTATCTCGCCGAAAATAAGTATTTACAATCTTTTTAGAACGTTGCCATTTTATTTAGCACTTTGTGACAAGTGGAAGTATACTGCAACACATAGCTTTCTGCATTTATATACATTAAGGAAAATTGGAATTGTAGGGAAAATAAGGAGAATCGCTAAGTGTCTGACAGAATTATTGAAGATTTGGATCCCGAAGATATCTGGGGACTTCAGAAAATTGATTTCAACAGACAGACAGCTAGACAGACAGACAGACGGACATGGCTTAATCGACTCCGCTATCTATGGAAATTACAAACGGAATGACAAACTAACATATATATACCCTTCTCATGAAGGTGAAAGGTATAAAAATGGGGGAAAAAAGTTTTAAGTAAAAATACAATTTTTATTATTCAACACGTGATCAAAATTCAATACGAATGTCTGTCACTTTATTTAATAAATGTTTGCAACAAATAATTTTAAAAAATTAATACAATATACTTAACAAATACGTTGCATATATACGTAAAATAAATAAGTTTTAAATTTATGCACCCACTACCTTCGAAATAACATGATGAAATCAGTTTTGATGTCGGTTTTAAATTGGACAATTGTATTTGAGAATAAAAATAAACCTAGTACTTTACTGTCCAGCTTATTTTAAATTTATTCGAATAAATGTATCTTTTTAAATTCTATTTATGGGAATTTGTATTCAAATGAAAAGAAAATGTCAGCAGAATATTTAAATTTAAGTTCTTTTATTACTAATTGAAAAGTCGCTTTTATTTATGTACTTGTATGTGAATATTTATTTAGATTGTTTGCATGTGTTTAAAATGCACAAAAACTTCTGATTTTATAAATTTAATTCACTATTTCATATTTGTAGCTTTTCTAAGAGAAAATTTTTGAAAATTCGGAGTTAGTTTTGAAAGAAAAATTTAATAAAATAAATTCTAAAGCTATATTATTATATCCGAAGCTAAAAAATTACATTAGTTTTTTAATTAACTTAGCACGTATGATTGATATTTATTAAGCTACAGAATAATATCAAGTATACGCCTTCGCTAGAAACATGAAAACAATTTATTTCAACACTACTTTATTCATCTAACTAGTAAAACCAAAATTTGTGTCGTTTAACACCTCCATATTCTCTTCATACTCCTTTTCTGCTCTGCCACTGTAAATAAAATTGGCTTTTGTGGAGATCTCTATGATATGAGCTATGATATGAAATTTATTATTTAATCAACTCAGTACGTATGATTGATATTTATTACGCTACAGAATAATATCAAGTATACGCCTTCGTTAAGAATATGAAGACACAATTTATTTCAACACTACTTAATTCATCTGACTAGTAAAACCAAAACCTTTGTATCCGTATACTCATCATACTCCTTTTCACCTCTTTCACTATAACTAAAATAGGGTTTTGTGAAAATCACTTAAAAAAATTGTTTTCACTACAAGTCTACAAGATTTTTCAATTATTTATTGAAACCAAAGGAAGCCAAAGGAAACCGATCATTAAAAAATGTTGTGGCATATCTTCAAAGTTTTGTTTGTATTAAATTTGATCTCGATATCAACACTTATAAAGGTTTATGCATGTGTAAAGAGAATTTCAGCATTGGGGCTTGTATGGCAGCTATTAAACTTATTTGTGTTAAAGTTTATTTGGAGATTAATGGTCGTGAAAGTGATTTTCGGAATTGGGTCTTATATGCAAGCAATGACTAATTATGCGACGCATGATTTGTTTATATATGAAACATATTTGTGTTAAATATTCAGGCATGTGATGGAAATCGAAATCAAAAACGAATCAGTTTTGAAAATACATTTTAATGCATTTATAATCTAATTTTTAAAATTTTTGTTTTCAGATTCTCTTTAGTAGCCCAATATCTTTATATTTTATGTGCTAAAGGTGTTTCAATACAGAAATATAACGAAAAAATTAACTTCTAAAACTCATTCGTTTTCGTTTTCGATTTCCATCACATTCCTGATTATTTAGTTACTGACATTTTTAAGAAAGTTAGACTGGTTTTAGGAACTGGTCATTTTATGGGAGTCTATGACGAATTATTAACCGATCTGCATAAAATTTCTAAGTGTGATTAGGTTTCATATGCAAACTATTTGTTGCGAAATTTTAAATTTTTTGTATACGTGCAAAAATTAAACATGTCTCTCCTTATTCGGCAGGACATTTGTATTGGGGTTAGGTGAAATAATAAACCGATTTTAACCAAATTTTTGGGTCGAACAAAAGTCTCACAACAAATTTTATCGAAATATAGGGTGTTTTTTTTAGATACATAGAACTTTAAGTTTGCAACATAATTTAAACTGGCAGCGATTTTGTCTGCTGCCAAGTGATGTATGTGTGAAGTCGCTAGTCTATGCCGATAATCCCGAAACAACCACCTGATACACAATATTCGCCGCGTTATTGTATGGACACAAATGTTGGCCAAAAAAGATGGTCAGCAAAGATGAGACCTCTCGATGAGACTATGTCCGAAGTCATATTTAAATTAAATTATGCCAAAATATTATATTTCGCATAATATAAATTTCAGGATAATTTAAAAAAATCCTCTTTGTTGAATTCCATTTCAATTTTGTATACATCTAAAAGACCACAGAACCATGATTTTCAAAATAAATTTGCACAATTTGGAAGCGTTGTTCAGGCGTCATTCTAGTCATTTTGAAATGCCAAACCAAACCAGACATAAATCACTTGACAGCTGACAAAATGACCGCCAGCCAACTTAAATTACTATGCATCTAAAAAAACACTCTATTGAGACCTGTATTCTGCATGGTAAGCAAGCCAGTCAGCAGGACGGACGGGCTAACGGACATCGCTAAAGCGACTCAGAAACTAATTCTGTGTAGATCGGTATACTTCAAAGTGGTTGTCAGTCTAAGATTTGGGAACGTTACAAACGTTAGCCCAAATCAAATATATCCTCCCAACTATTGTGGCGTAGCGTATAAAGAATGAATAACTTTTTTAAAACATTTCACTTTCCTAAAATACTAGTAAAAATAATATAATATTTTGGTAATTATTAATTAAAGTTTAGGTCTTTTTTATAAAATATTTAAATTTTTATTTCAATATTTCGCTACACTTTAAGTAGCTTCTTCAGGATATGTTGAAATAAAAATTTAAATATTTTATAAAAAAGAGACCTAAAGCTTTAATAATTACCAAAATCTTAATAAAAAAGCGGTCAAATAAACAATAATAAGTTCTGTAATAATGTCAATGTATTATTAACTTACAATCTTACATAAGTTAATCGCTTCTTTTAGATAATTAAAATATCTTTATCGCCTTGCTATTTCATGGCCACATAATAAATAATTCACTCACGCTTCCAACAATCAACAATAATCTCAACAACTAAAGAGTTTATTGAACCACATTTTTGTGTTTTTTTTTTCATTATATTGAAGACTTAACTTAAATTTATTTTTCTCTAATAAATCTAAGGAATATACTCGTACTTATATGTATATATATATATATATATGTATATGTATACATATGTATATGTATTTACACGTTTAAAGTTTTGTTTTCTTGCTTTGTTTTCAAGTGCTAAAACACAATAGACAAAAAAAATAAAACAAGACAGACGTTGTTTATTTTTTGTGCATTAAAACTTTTCAGACTTTATCCAGAGGCTCAATTCTATAAATTATTTGATATTTAGGAAAAACAATTAAAGTTCAATTGATAAATCTAGCAATTAAAGATAATTTATTAAATAACAAAATCACATTTATAGCAACCACAACTATTATAAAATTGTGTGACTTAAGAAAAAGTTTCGTATACACTGCTAAAATATATGACAAATAAGAAATATTGAAAAAAACATATATTCAATTTCTGCGGTTATGTACATATTTATTTATTAAACAGTTTTAGTTTTGTATCGAATAAACTGAAAATTAACCTTTGTTATTTTTAATATTTTTACCTTTATTTCATTAAATAAATAAAAGGATGATTTTCTAGCAACTTTCTTTTTGGCAAGACAGCTTATCTATTTCCGTTTAACATGTTAGTGTTACGAGCATGTATCTTTTCGCAATGTGAAAGTTATATGAATACATTTCTGTTCGTTAACCCTGATTTTCCAAAGCTCAAGCCAATTCTCTAGTTTATAAACATATTTCTGCAAGTTCTGTGATGCTATTTGATGGTCCTTATGAACGCTAATAAAGGCTGTATCGTCTGCAAAAGTTGAAGTATGTATTATGGGGTCTAACGGCATATCGGATGCAGAAATCAAATATAAAGTTGGACCCAGTATGCTACCCTGGGGTACTCCTGCTTCAATTGGCTGAGCGGGGCTTAAAAAATTGCCTTCTTTGATTGTAAATTTGCGACCATATAAATAACTTTTCATAAGTTTGTGGGTGTTAGCAGGCAGAGTTAATTTAATTTTATGCATTAAACCTTCATGTCAGACTTTGTCGAATGCTTGCGACACATTAATGAAAAGGGCGGAGCAGTATTTTTTCTCTTCAAACGACTGTCTTATCACATTTACCAATCTGTGTGTTTGTTCGATGGTACTGTGTTTAGCTCTGAACCCGAATTGGTGATTTGGGATACATTGAGTGTCGTTCAGAATTGGAATCAACTTAGCCAATAACAATTTTTCAAACAGTTTTGAAATTGTCGGCAGTAGACTAATTGGCCTATATGACTATACTTTAGTGGGGTCCTTCCGTGGCTTAGGAATCATGGTAATCATAGATACCTTCCAATCTGCAGGATAGTATTCTAGGCGTAAAATAGCATTGAAAATAAATAGGATAATTCTTTTAGCTACACGAGGTAACTCCACAAGCATTTTGTTGCTGATTTTATCCATACCTGGAGCTTTTTTAAGATTCAGAGTACCAATAGCGCTTTGAACATCATTAAAGCTAAGTCTTAGAGGTACAGGAGGTCTAATAACGAGTGGAGGCAAATCAGATGCATTAATTGAGTTGTTTATAGTAAACACACTTCTCAAATGGTTAACAAATAAAGTCCCCTTCTCGGAATCATTTCTAGCCCAGTCACCAGTCGGATTTCGCAGAGGAGGCTTTCCTCTAACTGGTCTTTTTAAACCTCGTGCCGCCTTCCATAACGAATAGTCAGATTGTGGGGTACTATCAAGACCCTCCAAGTAAGATTTAAGTGAAGCCATTCTTTGGGTTTCTAAGAAATTTCTTAGTATATCTCTGCATACCCGTAGCCTAGCTTTCAGTTCAGGAGACCTGTGAATTTGCCACTCTCTTCTAACTCTTCTTTTTTCTGACAGGAGATGATCGAGTTCAGCGAAATAAGTTCTATTTGTCCCACTTCTGCACTCAACGTCGTATGTGGAGGCGTGATGTACAGCTCTTCGTATGTCCTCAGTAAACTTGCCAATCGACCCATCAATATCCTCGGTAGTTCTCAACACTACATTTTCCGTGCAGTGGGAACTTAAATACTTTTTATACTTTATCCAACTTACTCTGGTTTTAGATATGTCCCGAAATGGAGAGCCATTCCCTTGAAGGAAACGCATTGAAATAATAGAAGGAGAGTGATCTGAAGACAAGTCTAACGAAGGCTCCACTTGTATCGATTCTACAGGAATATTTTTCACTACTCCGAAGTCAATAACATCGGGAAACTTCCGTCGGTCCGTCGGCCAGTAGGTGGGATGACCGCTTGAGAGTACATCTAATCCCATTTTTGCAATGGTGTTGAAGAGTTCACGACCCTGCGGGGTCACCAGACGTGAACCCCAAAAAGTGTGTTTGGCGTTAAAGTCACCAGCAACTAAAAATCTAGCTCCAAGGGAATTGAAGAAGCTGTAGTATTGGTGTTCTTTTATTGAAAATCGAGGCGGCGAATAAATTGATGATAAAACAAAATTGTATTGACTGAATTCAATGCAAATAATCATATTATCCCGCAACACAATGAAGTCAAAGACCTCGGAATCCACCTCGATCGTCGTTTAACTTGGAAGTCTCATATCGACGCAAAACTTACCCAGATGAGATTAAAAGCAGTGCAAATTAATTGGCTAATCGGCAGAAATTCTACATTAAAGTTGGATTGCAAACTTTTGTTGTACAATGCAATTCTAAAGCCAATCTGGTGTTATGGAATTCAATTATGGGGTACTGCCTCAGCATCCAACATTGAAAAAATTCAAAGGGGTCAAAATAAGATTCTACGTACAATTACTGCAGCTCCATGGTATGTTAAAAATTCTCGAATCCACAAAGATCTAGGCATTCCTTTGGTGAAAGTCGAATTTACAAAACACGCCTCAAAATATGTCAGCAAACTTGAACACCATCCAAACCCACTTGCACGAGACATCCTTAACTTTACTGGCCATGTTCGGTTGAGAAGGAGGGATACCCTTGCCTTGAACTCAAGCGCAAAACAGATGACTGGATCAGTGGATATAAATTTTTTGTAGTATCATAATATTTTGTCTAGCACTGGCTGGACTTATTATTTTCTTTTAGTATTAAGATTCGAAAACTTATTGTCATTTCATTTCTGAAGATCCAATAAATAAATTAAATGTCTTAAAAAAAAAAAAAAAAATATTAGGGATCATATCTATGGGGGGAATAACGGTTGACGCACGGAAAGCTAATTTTGAAGAATTTATTCGTGAGATACCATTTGATATATTGGAATGAGTATGCCAAAATTGGAACCATTGGACCCATTAACCTTTGATACGTAGCCGCGCTCAACATATACATGAACTCATCTTTAAACATAGAATTTTATAGATCATTCTTTATACTCAAATAAAGTTTTGATGTTTATATCATAACTGTATGTGTTTTTTTGTAAATCAAATCTGAAAGGTTTTAAAAAATCACTCTTTTTTCTAACAATGTGATTGGTGTTTAGGACTAATCACGTAATTAAAATTTATACACGAATTTGTGTTAGTAAAATATTAAATTTAATTAACATTTCAATCCTTGACTATAGTTGTTGCATTTAAGTTAAATTGATGAAAAGTTTTAGTGAACCTAAATTTGTTTTAATAAACAAGTACGAGAAGAAAAGTTTATTTTTTTACTAGAAAAAAATGACAATATAAAATTTGATAAAAGATTTCGCATAAGAGCAATTAAATATGTCGTTTAGTCGTATTTCTTTACAAATTTTAAAGACAGCACTATTTGTAAAACAACAAGTTGAGTGTAATTATTTGTTAACTAAAACTATAATTTGTACCGGATATTACTACAAGGCAATCAAAGGAATTAAAGATTTAATTTAGACAACAAAAAAAATATTAAATAAAAATCAGTCAACCAATTTAAGGCTTCTTAAATTTACAAAAAAACAAATAACTTCTCATAATTTGTGTTATTAAATGCAAAAAGTATGTTTGTATGGCCAGCTAACCCCCTACAGATTACTTTTTTTTATAAATTTCCCAAATGAATTTTATGGCTACAGCATTTCAAGTAAAAAAAAAGTAATTTCTTGGAATTTTTATTATACGCATGAATAGCGATACGTTTTACAACAACCGGTCTCAATGAACAAAGTGATAAAAAAAATGTTATTACATGCTGGTCATTTAAAAACTTTTTTCCATATGTTTTCTTCGAACAGAAAATGATTTTATTTTTTGTTAATATTTAATATAAAAGCAATTAAGGAGTAAATTACATAAGGCAGGCAATATAGAGACTGAAATTTACTTAAAAAAAAGATGATGGCAAATGCCAAACAGCCAGTAAAACAATTAATTTACTGCAAGAGACTTTTTTCATTTGCGCATTAATCTCTAGTTCGTGTGATTTAACATCAGTGCATAAAAATATTCAACGTATGCTTACAAGTCATATTTAAAGCACCAGTAAAAGAGCAAATCAATTTTTTCTAAATATATGTTTATGAGTTACTAACAATTTTGTTAATCCAATGAAGTAAGAATTATTCGAAAAATCATTACAGACTCAAAAATTGTATGCATTATTTTATGTATAGTTTTATAAAGTTTGATACTTTTTTCAGTATTTAATATGGCTCTCCTCCTGCTAAATAGCGAAATATAAAGTAAAGATTTCTAAAAATTTGCCTTTAAAAAATTTGCATTAAATAATACTTTTATACCATAAGGATTCTCATGATATCGTTTAAAAGTCTCGCAAATTGTGCAGTTTTACTCCCTCGTAAATGAATTGTCGTAAATTTGCCAAACAATTTTGACTCGTAAACTGGCGTTGTTCAATTGTGCCTTTAACTCAACAGCTGATTTTTATTAACTTTTGAGAAAAACTCTCCACAGAGTCAGATTATTATGAATTTTGCATAGCAATGCGCCTTCTTCACTAGAACCGAACCTAGAAAAAACAATTGTTAGTTGCATTTCTACCAGAAATTGCTTGCTTAAGTTTTAATAAAATTTAAAACTGTTTGAAACAAATGCCAATTAACCCACACAATTTGTTTAAATCTACTCTCATATAAACTAGGCAACATATCGAATAGAAAATTGTGTGTGAAGTCATGACTGATTTATTAAAAAGAACATTGCATAGCGAAAATATTCTCCAGCTGCAAGAACGCAAGTGAAATCTTTCAAAATCTATTCTTCCACATTACGCTGATTACACTGTGCTAGTTGGAAAAAAAAGTGGGGCACCTGGCGGGTTAACCTAATTCGGGTTTTCCAATTTTATATGCCGTTTTCAAAAACAAAATTTTCGAAATTTTGCTACAAAAAACTATTTTTTTTAAAAAAAAATTATGGTTTTACAACGACTGCGTATATTGGAAAACGTTTGACGAAAAAGAAAATTTCATTGCGGAATTTCGGTTTTTTTAGTTTCTTCAATAAATGTTGAGCAACCCCCTCGAAATAACGGTATAATTCGAAAACAAGAGCTAACCTAAAAAAAACGGTTCGCACTACTGGATTTAGCGTACTCGAGTTAGGTTAACCCGCCAGGTGCCCCGCTTGTCACAAAAAAAAGTGTCAAATTCTAGCACAGTGTTATCAGTAAACTTCTTCAAATAATCTGTGTAATTTAGTCTTTTGGCTTTGTTTAGGCGTTTTTAAAAATAAATACATATCTTTTTTAAAACAAAAATTTCAAGTTAATTTTATTTATAAACTGACGCTGTTAGATTGTACAAAACTTAAAAAGTGGCTTTATGAAACAAGTGTCGCAAGTTTGCCTAATATCATGAGTACCTTTAATATGTTTTGAATACAACTTAAATATTTCATATTAAAGCTTTATTTTACAGTTTATCTTTAAGCATAATTTTTTACCTAACACTCTATAGTTTATTATATTAAAATTAAAGTAAATTTTTCTAGCCCATATTTTGCTTATTTGCGCGAGCGTATGTTTAATATAAACTTAAATGAAATAAATATTAAGTATACGCCAAAGGTTAAAATGCCATACAAAATACAGCAGACTTTGTTTAGAAAAATTTTTTTAGCATTCTTTTTTTTACACACAAATATTTATCAAAATACAGCCAACACCACATATTTTTAAAAGAAAATCTTAAATAATGTTGTATTAGAAAAGTATATTGCATTTTTAAATAGATATTTAAGTGAAATTGAATTCACAAAAAACAGAAACAAAAGCGTTTACAAATTTAATTGATTTATTGTTAAAATAAATAAAACGGTATCATAATCCGTATGCATAAAACCCCTGTCATTCCAAAAGTAGACTCTTTCTTTTTATTAACAAAAAAAAAACATAGATATTAGAGAAATCTCTCCAACATATCGACCGGTATCTCACTAATAAATTCTTCAGTATTAGCTTTCAGTTCGCCAATCGTTGTGGGGTTGTCCCTCAACATAGCCCCACAAAAAATATTCTAAAGGCATTAAATCAAACGATCTAGGCAGCCAATTGAACGGCGCCAAACGTAAAATAACTGTTCATCGCACTCGCCTCTCAATTGGGCCGTCTTATTAAAGTAAACACTTTAGACAAGTCCAGTACATTTTTGGGCAAATTGAAAGCGCTCTCTATTCAAAGTAACGTTCCTGTCTTCATCGTCTTTAAAAAAGTACAATCCAATTACGGCACCGGCACATAAGCAACACCAAACAGTGCATTTGTCGGGATATATTGACAGTTCTTGCAATGCTTGTAACTGATCATTACACCAAATAAGACAACTTTGCGAATATCCCTTAAACCAAAAATAATTGTCGTCGTTTAAAACAGTTTTCCGTTAAAAAAGTGGATCTTCATTCAATTTAACCGAGCTTGCATTTTTATAATGTAATTCAAGAAGCTACAAGCATTGTTCGGTTGTAAGTAAATTTATGGTTAAATTATAGACCAGGAGTGCCCAAGCCCAATACTCTTGGTTCTCTTTTGTATTTGTAAAAACTCTTAGCTATAGACTGTGTGTTTGTATACTCTTTACAGCACTCAGCACTAGCAATACGAAATACACAAACAACTTTGCCTTATTTGTTTTTTTTTTGTCGTAGTTCACTCTATACACGCAAGCGCAAAGCAACAACACTTTCGTATGCTCTACTGGTAAACATTGGTGACTGCGATCGTCAATGTAGATTTTGTTTTTGTTTAACGTATGATACCGTTTAAAAAAGTGTGTTGTTTCTTTGTATGTATTGGCTTTTACAACAAAAAATACTGAATAAAAATTAGTTTCTATTTAAATGTATTGGTGTTTGCTCTTACATAAGCAACCTTTGAGCACTCATGTTATAGACCAAACTGAACATGTCGCAGTGTAAATACAAAAGGGCCACAACTTAAAAGTTTCCAAAACTGAATTTTTTCCATAAATTAATTCAGAGTGAACATCTCTAACTACAGCACAAATTTCTTTCACATCACTATCTTTTTTAACTGGAAACATATAGTTATGGCCTATTTTTATGTTAAGTTTGTTGCTTGTGCACGATGAAGTTTTTTGTCTCTCCTGAAAATTTTAGTATTTGGAGTTGAGACCCTTTTATATTTAGGGTGCGATGTCTATTAGTCACATTTTACAAAAAAGCATCTGAGCTGCCTAAAACAGTATTTTCAAAAAGAAAAAATAACGCTTTATAACAGCTTTATAATTGTACAGCTTTTTTTGGTCTTATTTTTCTACATTATACTGAACATATGCAACAACTACATTAGATATGTACTTTATTGTTGTTTTTTCTTCTTATACAAGGTGGCGCAAAAGTAATCCTCCTATCAGAAAATGCTATAATTTTTGCGATTGGCCCCTAATGTCAGTTCTGTTTTGACATTTGTGTAGTAAACACATGCGAAATATACGTTAATAAACAATATTACGCTACACTGCTCCAGAACGCGGAATATTGCTGACAGAACTGACATTAGGGGCCTCTCAAAATTTAAAGCATTTTCTGATAGGAGGATTACTTTTGCGCCACCTTGTATATATATTTTTACTAACCATTTGTCTCTTAGTAGTAGGGCTTCAGTTTTTTTATCGTTCATTCTCTTTATGAATTATTATTTAAAGATATTTAATTCGATATTTATCTTGATATGTATTTGTCTTATTTACTTTGTAGCACAATGCTGTTGTTGTTTGCTTCCAGTTATTTTAAAATTACAAATAAGAGAGGAAATCAAAACTACTTTAATTTCACTGTCAAATTAAGTTTGCCAAAAATATGTTTCTTTTCTATTTTGTGTCTTCAAATCCTTAGTTGATTAAATTTAAGTATTCAATTAAACCTACATATTTATAATGGCAAACAAACAGTGAAAAACACTTGTTGTAATTTTTATGCATCAGGGCAATTATGGCCTTAATTTTAATTATAGTTTATAATCTTTGCAAAACTTGCATTTGTAATTCTATAAACAAATGTTGTACTTATTAATATTTTCATTTTAAAGATTTTTCTTGAGTAGAATTTATTTGAAATTTTTAAGGACTCAACCAGCCAGCTAAAGTAACAAATGGTATCGCAAACAGAATTTTTAAAAATGGAGAAAATTTAACAAAAACAATCATATTTTT
Source organism: Bellardia pandia (assembly GCA_916048285.2). Taxonomy (NCBI): domain Eukaryota; kingdom Metazoa; phylum Arthropoda; class Insecta; order Diptera; family Calliphoridae; genus Bellardia; species Bellardia pandia. The sequence continues at coordinate 31,533,669 of OU696531.1, forward strand.
TGGGCATCATAATGGCACTAATGATGTTGATAATTATAAACATTATTACACCCTAATTGAGGTTGTTGCTGCAGTGTTGTTCTCATTACTAAAAAGTACACTTAGCTGTTACTTTCCTTTTACTTTCGTTTCGTTTTCTTGTTATGTTTTTGTTTTTCTCTCATTTCATGCTAAAGCTAAATTTAACATGTACTTAAGTTTAATTAGCAAAGATATTGAGAACCCTTAACATTTACAATTAAATTTTGCTAACTATTTCACTTGCTATATTTATAATACTAAAATACAAAGTTCAGAAAGTTTGCCATAATGCAAGACATTAATAAAAAACGGTTGCAAGAAAAAATGTTAAAATGCAAACAGAAAATAAAAGAAAATAAGTGAGAGCATGAATTTGGCGACAAATAATAAAAATGTCTTGTTTGAGGTAATTTTCTTGCTTTCTCTCCACTGTTTTTTTAACTTTGTTTGTGCGTTTTAATTACAGATGTTAAAAATGACCCTTGACTTTTTCAATATGAGGGTTAAAATGTTTTTTTTTGTTTCATTTTGTTTATTGTCTACATTTAATTAAATTTGTTCTGTAGAAAAATAATTAGTTCATTTTACAAATAATTACAAGCTACTTCCAAGACCTTTAGCACTTTTGCAAAATGTTTTGAGTTTTCTCAGTTCTTTTTCATATTTTTTAGTAAAATAAAAACAATAATTAATAGACATTCTTGTGATTTAATTAGCGTTCTTGTTTCATAAAAATGTTAAATTGTAGAAAAAAGTTTGTTTAATTTTGTAATACGAACTTATTTTAAGATTTGCATAAATTATACCGCGTTACAAAAACAAACTTTTGTTTTGTCCTATGAACCAAATATACTTTTTCGGAAAGGGAAAAAAAATAAAAATACACGTGTATCGGCATTTTCATGTACACGTCAGAAGTTTTTTTATACCGTCTGTCTGTCTGCCTGTGTGAAAGATTTTGTATCGATTTTTAACCCTTTTTCCGTGATCCAATCGAGCTGAGTCTTTTTAGGCAGACTCGTGAAAATGTCTGCATCACGTCAAATCTTTTAAAATATAGATTTTTATCACTTCTCAGATTTTCCAGAATTTTTTTTTGAAAACATGGTTATCGGATTTTTTTGTAACGGTTTCAGTTCGTTAAAAACCCGACTTTTTTTTATTAATTTGGTTATATTAAAATTAAAAATTGTTACATTAAAAATGTCAATGCTTTTAAAAAAACTTGAGCCTTTTTTTTGCGTTTATAAGTGTTTGTGTCAGTATAGCCAGTGCTGATATTCAGCCGCTTCGGACCGGTTCGCTCGAACCGGTTGTTAAAATTTTAAAAATTTTCCGAACCGGTTGTTGCATATTCACCCTTGTTCCCTTTTATTTTTTAACATTGAATTTTAATAGGAAAAAAATGTGAAAAGGGAACAAATTTCATGTGAAATTTTTATTCACGATAGGGGTGATTATGTTTTTTGCTTTAACGGTTTAATATAATGTGTGTTTATCAAGGTGATATAGTCTCGGCAACAAACACAATATTGTTAAGTTGTTCATTGTCAAACGTACAAACAAATGATTTTATTTTGGTCATACATTGGATTCTTGGATGATGATGTTTTCGATAGCGTTTTCTTCAATCTTTTGAGAAAAAAATAAAACAATTTTTTTTGACTTTTATTTTGCAAAATCAAAACTATTTTTTGTTAAAAACATAACTTTTTTTATTAAACGAAAGTTTATATCATTTCCTTCAAGAGGCTTGTGGTCTGTTACTGGGATGCGAATTTAAAATGTTTGCTATTTTTATCAAAATTTGGCAAAAATATAATTTTTTTAAGCGAACCGGTTGTTAATTGTTTCGAATATCACCACTGAGTATAGCGACAAACAGACCAACAGTATTCGCCAAGCATATGTGTAATATCTTGTCCTTTAAAGCGCTTTTCAATAGCCGCAATGTCCTGAAAAAGAAACTGCTCAATAACAGCAACTATTTCTTGGCAAGAAACGAGCTGCCAATTATAAAAATATTGTCGCAGTAATGATTTCGGCATATAGCGAAATGGGCAGAATAATGTCGCTAAATATCGATTTCCTTCACAATCATTTAGAGTTTTTCCCTGATGATTTAGGAACTTGTAGCGATTGAAAAGCGCTTGAAAGGACAAGACATTACGCATATGCTTGGCGTAATAAAATTGGACATCACACGATCAGTTTATCGGTCAAGCAAATGTTTTTTAATAGATAGATGCCGTCTAGAAATCACTAAACAAAGAATAGAGTACTTGGTAGTTTGGCATATGACTGGCTCGAACTTAGTTTAATTTGTAGTCCAAATCTCGGTGACTCGGTTTTGGGCTTATTGGCGTAGACTACAAACATAAATCACTTGACAGCTGACAAAATTGCCGCCAGTTAAAAAGTGTTGCCAACCTAAAACTTTTTTACATTTAAAAATATTTCTGATGTGTGTTTTGAAAATATTGTTAAATAATGAGAGTTACGTGACAGGAATGTATAATTTAATTTTAATTTAATTTCTTGATTTTTGCAGCAATATTATAATATTATGTCTCCGAAGAAATTTTTCAACCGGCGTTAGATCGCACGATTATTGAAGCCAATTCTCAACTGAAACTATACGGTTACCAAACGTTTCCTTCAATAACCTTTTCAGCGTCAAAAAAATATCATGTACCAAATTTTATCGAAATATCTTCAAAATTCCGAAATCTACTCTGCGAACAAGCTTTATGAGTGCCCCGATAGACTAAGTGATAGTGTGCTGGACTATTAGTCAAAGGGTTGCGGGTTCGATTCCCGCCAAAGACTCTGGGTGGTTTCTGCAGATAAGCCAAAAGCTTCGCAGTTTGTGTTTGTAATTATTAAAAAAAAAAGACCTGACGCAAAACTACCAGGAATTTTTTCATAATTTTTGGAATATATGATCGCTAAAGCATATGAAAATATAACCAATAATTAGGTTTCATCATTTTTATATATTTCAAGGATTTTCAGGACATGCACTTAATGCATCTCGGTCGATTTTCATTAATATTTTTAACTAAAACACATTTTTATTGCATGAAATTTATTATTTTTTTGTATGTATGTGGACTTCATTATTTTCCAACACGATTGATACTTTATATTAAAGACATTTAATTACTTTCACGGCTCTTTTTGCTAAAATTTAAATGTGACAAAGAATTTCGCAATAATTCAAGTATCGGTAACTCAAACAGAAGAGAAATGTGAGAAGAAAATATAAAAAACAATCAGCACAATCGATGCATGCCAGTCTATTTCAAATTGGGTTAAAGAAACAAAAATGTTGAAACCGAAATCGATACAACACGGTCTGAAAGAGATAAATTAATTGTGGCATGAGTTGTGTGATGCATCATGATTGCTCAATTAATAAACGAAAACGTTAATAATCATGACTCTATAGCGCTCAACATTGATTGTAACGTTCTAACCAGCTTCGGTTTTAAAGAAGTATAGACCAGTTATTCCATCAGCCCATAAATCACAACAAACAGTCAGTTTTTTTTTGGATGTAATGATGTCGCAACATACACTTAGGGTTTATCATTCAACCATCCATTCATATGTGCATATACATACATATGTATATTTTATAAATATCCCAGCAAAAACTTTACTTACAAATTAAGTTAAAAAGTAATAGGAAATTGTCGAACAGACTACTTACAAATCTACTAGAAAAAGTACTTATTTTTATTTATTTTTACAATTTTTGATAATTTTTAGTTGGGCTCAGTGAAAAATAATAATTTAATGAAAATTAAATTTAATGAACTCGAGCCCAACTAAAAATTATCAAAAATTGTAAAATTAATAAGTTTTAAGGAAACTTATTGCAAATGTTGTTAATAATAATTTAAAATCATATACTAGGTCCTGTTTCACACACTTCAGTTTAAGTTTTCGAGTTTTTGTTCAATTCTGTTTAGAAAATTTATAAAATTTACTAGTAACTTCAAGTATGTACTCCTTTTGTTCTCTTTTCCCTTCTCATCCAAAAATACTTGCCTTGAAGAGTCAGAATAGGAACGTGTGAAAGCGGACTAACTTCTCTAAATCTATTTATTTGAAGTAATTTTTTTGGATTTTATAATTATAATATTTATATGTATGTATATATATAATATATATATAAATAATTATTTAATATTTACTTAGTCATTAAAGGAAGTCATTAAAATTAAGAATGTAAGTAAAGTTTTTGCTGGTATATATCATATTTCACTAAGTTTTGATGAAAAATTGCTTCTTATTTACTAAACATTTTATAAGAGGATGGTTTACGCTTTTATTTTCATACTCTAAGTGAAAACTAACTTAACGTATGAGTGATATATAATTCCGATTATGTTCATCATACGCCACTGGTTTATGGATTTCACACCCACTTCAGAAATATAAATTAAAGAAATAAATCAGTTAAATATTTCTTAAGAAACACCAAAACAGAAAATTGTCAATGAACACAGTTTGTTTAACCAAACAATTAGTTGCAAGAATCTGATCATTTATCTTCCTAATCATTATTCTATATAATTTGAATATTTTTTTTATTGACAGGGAATCCTTGTTTGTTGGCGTCTTGAAAGTTAATGTTGGTGACCATCTTGCTCATCCTCTACATCATTGTGGTATATTAGAATATAATAATTTGTGTTTTTTCACCGTTTCGTGTCTAATTTATATATTTGTGTATTAGGGTTCGGCTTATTTATAAAAGTGGCGCACACTGTGGCCGTGTAGTGCATTTAATGGCCTTAAATCAAGGAGGTTTCGGAGCTTCATGAAATTTTGCACACATTTATGTTAATTTTTTTAAGAATTTTAATTTTTTTTTTTTTAATACGCTCATTTTTACGCCCACCTCCCATACAACTTAAATAGAAAATGTGGCATAACTTCCATGATTTTAAATATATCAACTCAATTTTCATAAAACGATAATACTATAATTGTAGAATGAGCTCCTGAAAATATGAACTTAAGCCACCCACTTTTACGCCCACCTCCCATACAAATGATATTTCAAAATTGCCATATCTTCTGTAAATTTGTAACTAGAATATTTATTTTTCGCAAAAATGCATATAACATCTATCAAATGTTGTTTTGAAAATATGAAGAAAATCCGCCCACTGTAACACCCACCCCCCCCCCCCCCCCATACAAATCCAATACAAAAATTTTGTCAGTTTCACTCTATTTCATTTATTAACAACTTTTTTACATCTTCGTGATAATCTAATTTGTTAAGCTTAAATTTCGTTCTAAATGAATTGATATATGGGTCGGAGGATATCAACAAATGATGCATTACGTCTTCGTTAGTAGAACAGCGCCCAGTCTTGCGCGAGTGATATAGCCTATAACGTCTATAATCTTTGTTCCTCGCTTCCTGTGCTTCTTCTGATAACATTCCTTTGAAAAATAAACCATATGTTAATTTAAAATGTATGAAACAAATTGTATATTTAACCTACCTATAGGTAGAATGGCCTCAGATACAATTTTGCTACCATGTATCAAAACTTTATGCACGAGTAGCAAATAAAGAAAGAATGCGCATTTGTTTTTGCACGCGTAAAATAACGCATATTTTTTACTGTAATTTTTTGGTTTTTCATTGTTTTTTCGGCGGCGGGCAAATTGGGGCAGGTTTTTTTTTTTTAGTCTGTTAGCTGAGACTCTCAGCTTTAATTTGGTATATGACTCCATGTGTCGCACTGCTTCGCACACAACTAAAAGTCTAAAAGAAAATCATAAATGTTTATTTTTTTGGCTCAAAATATATTGTCAAAGGAAATTTTTTTTTTAAATTTTTTAAAATTTTTTTTTTAATTTACATAATGCTTAATGTCTATTTTAAGTGAAAAATACTTATAAGGTACATTCGGTGTATAGTTTATAAGTAACAAGCTTTTGAATATAACATAGAAAACTATCACATTTGAGACTTGTTCACATACTTCAACTTTACGCTGCTCGGGACAGAAAACCAATGGAGGTATTTGCATGAAATTTTCCACACATGACCTTCAGATAGTTTTTAACCATCTGTGCAAAAATCATCAAAATCGGACAGAAGGTCCAAATTGATTTATTGCCGCAGTGGCCACAGTGTGTGGCGTTGCCAAAAGTTTCAGGTTCCAAAAATGTTTGCTTTGGTTTAAAAGAAAAAAAAATGTAAAATTTCAGCTTGATCTGACTATCTTTAGAGGTGGCGACTTGAGATGAAATTCTAATTTCAGGTATTTGTCAGCAAAAACTCTATAAAGTGTGTTAAGATCGGTAAAAATGTGTAGTAAGCTATTGAGTAGTATAGTATATAAGTCCGCTTATAAATAAGCAACCGTTGTCAGCAAAATTGAAACAATCTGACTAGCTTGACAATCTGGCTAGCTTGATATATATATAATTCTGATCGAGTAACAAGACAGACGTGTTCCTTTCTCTACAATCAATTCATTCTGTAAGTATCACGAATATGACCAAATTACGTTCAAGCAACAATATGTTTTTAATTGGCCATAACTATGCTCAAATTCTGGGATCCAAGTTGCCTTCCATACAACAAGTATTGTGTGTATTTTTCTACAATCATAATAAAGTGGGATTAACTACACACGAAAGTGCAGCACTGACCATTAAAAAAGCTTCAGTGTTTTGGTCAAAGGCGCGAATTCCTATTCGTCAACTTACAAAACTAGTGAAACTATTCAAAGAATGGAAAGTTCTCCCGAAAAATAGAAATAAATCAATAGAGTCTTTCAGAGCAAATGAAAAGGCTTTTGTTACCAATTTAAATAATCTGTTCGATATCGCGCACGCAGATGCTATGACGATAATGTCAATTGAAGAAGATAAAGCACTTATTGAAATGCAGCGACAGGATGGACGGCCAGGCCATTAGTTGCAGTTGATTCAGTATCAACTAAAAGAGAAAAACGGAAGGCAAAACGCTAACTGAATCATCAAGCTCGAAAGCGAAGAGAGGCAGAGCGCGTTGCTGAAATTGCACCTTCCAGTATTGAAGGTAGGAAATATATGTCTTTTTGTAATCGTAATTTAGTCCAACCGTCGTTCATAACAGGGCTTGTGTCATCATCTGGGAGTGAGAATGAGACCGATTCACCATTGTTGATTTTAGAGAAAATGAAAATTGCGAATGCAGATGCAGCTTTGTCTTCAATGAAAAGAGGGAGGAAAAATTTTTTCACCACGCGTGTGCTATCTTCTCTGGACAAATGGAAAATCACCAACAATGCTGCTATGCATTTGATGTCTGCAATTGCAGAAGCTGTAGGTCTTGATGTCAACGAATCTGCACTAAAAACAAGAACATTGCAACGGCTTCGAGAACAAAACAGGACAGCAGTATTAGGGACAGCCAAAAATAATTAAATAAACTTAAAGTAGTTAATGACACGGCAGAAGGTGGTGTGAACCTAATGCAAGATTATAATAAAAACCTAACGACAAAAGAAAGTGAATTTCAAAATTTGTTGCAAGTCGTAAAAGAATATACCAGCAAATTTCCGTTTAATAATAAAAGGTCCTTAACTACTTGATTTTTTATGTTATGCTTTACATACTTTGTTTATATTTTCAATAAAAGTTATATAATTATTATTTAATTATTGTAAAACATAATTTCCTTTATTATGTGTAAAACCCTAATCTCTTGCAATAAAGCTAAAATTCGCCAAAAATAAAATACATAAATAAAAGTATAAGCTCAAGTCGCCACCTCTAAATATTATTCGATCGGGCTAAAACTTTACACTTCATTGTTTTATACCAAAAGGAACATTTTAAAACCCTGAGTCCCATAGTTACAACACAAATAAGCCGAACCCTAGTATGTATGTATAGTTGTTTATTTTCTATCGTCTCGTCTCGTCTTGTCTTGTCTTGTCTTCGATTATATTTATATGTTGATTAATATTATATTTTGTTTTATTTTAGTTAGTTCCAGGGTGTGGTTTTCTGATTGATTAAGTTTAAGTTGCTGTAATTATTTAGGCGTTTTGGGGCTTTATGGTTTTGTTTCTTTTTTTATTATTATTTGTATAAAAAAATATTTATGAATTACAATAACAATAGCTATAGAAAACAAATATTTATTTTAAATCAAGTAAAACAAGCCACAGTGCAATATGAAGCTGTGCCGAATCTAAAATACCCTCCACCTTAATTTAATAAGAAATAAAAAAGCAACACTTATTATAGGACACAAATGGATTAAATTATTCTTCGGAAAAGATCCTGAATTTAGTATTTCTATACTAATTTTATAGACATTTCATGTTCTCCTTTTATTATATAAATAAAGTGTACAAAATTTCATAGTATTAACTGCAGTATACTAACAAAATCAAAAATCGGATAAAAAAATATTTTGGTCCGTAACTCTGGTTCTACTAGAACGAATTTGCTGATTTTTAATACCAAACTTTCCCACAAAGAAAATATTTTTTCTAAAAATTTCGTTAAAAAAGGTGGGTATTTTGGATGTGAGAGTGTTTTACACAGACGGATAGACAGACGCACATAAATTAGAATTTCGTAATCATCAAGAATATATATGTATACTTTGTTGCGTCTCAAATGAATATTAACAAACTTTCACACAGAATAATAAACGTAATATGCCCTCATTCATCACTTGTGGTGGTGGAGAATATAAGCTGTATAAAATTTTACAAGTGCTTCCTTATCATATCTTTATAATGATTGAGGTCATAGTTGTAGATTAGGGGCATTTTTGTTTAGGGTGTTGCCATTAATTAATTATCATTAAAAAATTTACGGTGAATTTTGTTTATTTTAAAATTAAACAATAGTGTAATTGCTCATTTTTTTTTTGGGCAGTTGACGTATGGTTATTAATAATTAAACGCAAATTTAACATAAGGTGTAAGTTAAAGTATTTACGTTTTTAATTCTGATTTATTTTCATAATTTTTATTTTAATTTTTTTTTTATTTTATTTTTTGGTTTCGTTAGATATACCTGACGTATGATTAATATTAATGGATTACATTTACACACATATGTATTCCCAACTAGAACGCAATTTTTAAATTTTAAATAAAACACAGATATTAAAAAAAAAAATCGTGAAACTTTATTATATCGTAAAGTAGACAGAATGAAATTATTTCGGCTCGAGTTCATTAAATTTAATTTTTCATTAAATTATTTTTACTGAAGGTAGGAATTGTTACATGAAAAATATTATTAAAAATTATTGATAATTTTTCTTGGCTTGGGATACGAACCTGGGTTGTTGGTTGAATTTACATATGTTTCGAGAAACACCACTTTCTCTCATTATTAAATTAATCTTTTTCTATTTCTCTGTCCATAAGTGTATACTTAAAACTGCTTAAGCATATATCACAAAAAAGTAAATTTTTATTTCCAGTTGTCTAAAGACTTCTTTATTAAATTAAAATTCAACTTAAACGAATGCAGCTGAGCCAATAAACAAAACACGACCTTTAACATTTACATTTGAACTAATTGCCTTTTATATATCATTAACATTTACTTTTGAACTAATATCCTTTTGAATATTGTATTTTACAGCATTAGTTAGAAATTCACATATACGAAAACCTGTCACATTTGAAAGTAACTAAGGATTTGCAAATGCAATCTTTAGGATTTATGCTCAATGATATGGAATTAGCAATGCTTACATGCATTTCATTTGCAGTCCAAAACAAAATACTATTTAAAAGTATAAATTTCATTCAAGGATTAGAATAGACAATTGCAGCCGACAGTTGGATTATTGTGTGCATGAATGGGCAGTTCTCAAATGGTGGGAAGGCATGTTCTGTTTAACAAGAAATAATGTATCAACTAGAATATACAACTGCATGTAATTAATTAAGGACTGTAGTATTCAATATTTAAATCATTGTGTTAAAGGTGATATTTATTAAATAAAACGCAAAAATGTAACACTTTTATTTGTTTTTTTCTTTATAATTTGTGAAATAAATTAATCAGGTGATTTTTAAAATTGAGTTTAAATTAACTATGATTACAGAGAGTGTTCTTCAGTATATGAAAAGTTCTTAATACTTGCTTAACATAGGTAAAAGCAAATCATGGCATCACATGAAAAGAAGATTATTCTACAAATGCATCAGGATGGGAAATCGCAACAGCATTGAATGTTTCAAAACACAATGGTTTTTTAAACGGTGAAATTTTTCATAATATATTCGACTAAAGAAAAGGTGGCCCATAAAAAAACCGTATTACGAAGATGCACTGATCGTGTTCAAGTCCAAAAAAAAATCCGTCTAAATCAGCAAATGAGATTCGGATTGCAGAAATGAGGCAAAAGCGTCGATTACTAAAAGTTGTACTGTTAGGAAGAATTTCACAAAAGAAGCCATTAATGCCTGAACGTAACCGAAAGAAGAGACACATGTTCATAAAGAACTACCACCATTGGACGGATATACAATGGAAAGAGTATTATTTTGGGACGAAACAAAAAACAAAAACAAAAAATATGTTGTATCGAGTTGGTCTCTATGAATGCTGCAACCTAGTTTTATGCCTAATTTAACCTTAAAAGGCAAATACAGTGGAAAGCAAAACGATACTTATTTTTGTCGAATTTTGTATTAATATTCCAATTTTACAAGCATTTATTTATCATTAAGCCATATTTCGGGAAGATATGTATTTGTATGGGGGCTATGAAAAATCATGGACCGATTCCTACTATTCTCCTCGCACTTTCTTTCTTTTTTTATCATAAAAATAACGTGTGCATAGCAATATCTGCAAAATATTTAAAAAATTTGGAAGAAAAATTTTTAAAAATATCAAATGGAGATTGTCTCACATTTTGGTCTATAACTCTGGTTCTAATATTTCGATTTTGCTGATTTTCAATACCAAACAGCATAAAAGAATTATAAACTGGTTTTTGTAATCTCTGTTGATTTTAGTTGTGTCTTTTGGACGTGAGAGTGTTTTACAGAGACAGACAGACGGACATAGCTCAATCGACTTAGAATTTCATAAGGAGCAAGAATATATATATCTTGTTGGGTCTCAGACGAATATATCTGAGAGTTACACACGGAATGACAAACTTACATATATCGTCCTTTACCAGTTATGGTGGTAGAGTAAATAATAATACATATATATGTGAACCGGTCTATGAAAAGGTGGCTTATGACTCAAAAAAGAATTGCGAGACACAGCTGTTGATTCTGGATTTTCAATAAAAAGTCTGTTTTTCTTACATTTGTGCTCTTCATTCTCTACATTTTTAGTACACTTCTAAGTAAATTAGGACTTTCTAGTTTTCACCACGTAAAAGAGCATCTCAAAAACTATCGAAATCAAAAAAAAAGTGGAGAATTTTTTTTTTGAGTCATAAGCCACCTTTTCATAGGCCGGGGCACATATGATAATATACCTATATTTGTATTATTTTGATTACCTTACTTCTTTAATGCAAAATATTCGGACAGTTTTGCTTCCCACTGTAAATAATTATTTATGAATATTTATAAGAAAAATAGAAAAGAATCTTCTTTTATCTTTCTTATGTATTAAATCCTTAATATTGTGGCAATATTTGAGAATCTCTTTCCCCACAAACCACCGACTAATTAGGTTTTAAATCAAAATGTAATTATGGAATTTTGTTATAAATATTATTTTGCACAAAACATGATTAAATATTTGTTTGTCATACATTAGCGCACATATGAATATACATCTGTATATGAGTAGATATGTAGGTATATAAATTATATTATAGCGCATAATTGCTACAGAATGAAGATGATTCATTTAGACTTTTTCTGATTGTAAATAAAATACTTAAAGTAGCACTTATTATCGAATGAAAGAAGGTTTTTTTTTAATTTGCTTTCTTCAAATAATTTCATTCAAAAGTTTGCTGCGAATAGGATGCATTTGCTCGATTCAGAAGATCTTCCTGGAGCAACAGTAACTCGCGAATATTGAAAAAATGGGAGATGCGTTATATGCGGACAGTTGACAAATGCTCAACAAAATAATTTTCTAATAATGCCATTTTCTTTTCACATAAAAGTAATTCTCACACACACAGAGACAAAATGTTTACCACAACTATTCCAACATGTTTACAATTATTTTTAAAATATTATTGGCACTGTAATTATTTATATGATTGCGGCAACCATAAATGGTTTAGTCATGATTCACATGATTATAGCAATCATATATATGATTATAGTAATTACGTAATGTTTGTGGTGATCAGTTTTATGATGAAAGATTATATCATATTATGTTGTTCCCTACCATAATCAAAGAGCAACAAATTATGATGAATGGATTCATTATAAACATAATTGCAACAAATGTATACATATGATTGTAGTAACCATTTGCATCGTAACTTAACCATATTGTGATTACCGCAATTATATGAATAATTACAGTGAGCATAATAATGTTAAAAAAATTTTAAAAATCATAAAAATATTGTTGTGGTAAACATACAGATTTTCATAATACAGCTGAATAATTTGGAGAAGTTGATGCGTTGTGTGACTTTTTCTGATAAATTGTCAAACAATGCTGAACAAAGATATGTATGACACCAGCCACGCTGGAGCTGTGAACAAAAAACATACTAAAAATGGATATAAATGGATCACCCTACAATATACAATAGTACAAGGATGTGTGTAGGCCTCACATTCTATGTGCATACATATTTTAATGTAAATGTCAAAATCTTATTATACGGTTTTAAATGTGTTCAATAACCAGAAGCGTGCATGTGTTCAGCTGGTTCTCAATGTATTAATGTCAATTAATTTGTCTTTAGTCATTAATCATTTTTATATGTTTATGACATTGATTTTGTATTTGATTATATAAAATTCGGTTACGACTCAAATCAAATGAAATATTTACAGAGATTTAAAGGTCATTTTATGTCAATATTTTAGTTGTTTTGTGAAGTGAACTTGAGTGAGAAAAAACGCAGACAGCCATTGTGGAAGATGACATACTTAGGCCGGTTTATGTTGATGCAGCTGATAAAGAGATTTTGTGTATTAAAAATACATAGTAATTCAATAAATAAATTATGAAAAATATTTCACCACCCAACATAATGTTACAAAGTTACCAAAACAGGCTGCTAATATATAGAAATGTGACATGTATTTTAGAATGTATTAATTCATTTTATACAAAGTTTAACCAAGGCTCACCATAATGATGAATATTGAAGAATTAATTTAAAAATTGTTTAATTTTCTTTTTCTAAAAATAGCTAGTAAAACCTGTTGTTGTTTATGATATTTTAAAGTTAAGAGAAAATATTATTTATATATATTTTTAATGGCAAATTTTTGTCTACAAATTTAATAAACTTTCCGGCTCATAAATTCCTTTTGAAAACACATTTCAACATGCAAATCAAATTCTGCTCGTTGTTCTATACGTGTCATTTTATTTGAATGCCGTTTCCAACAGCATCTTGTGATTAAATGCTTTATTTCTTTGTTTTTAATGTTGCTGGTTTTTTTATTTTTATTTTTTAGTATATTACAAAATGTGGTTTATCTGGCTTTGTATTATATATACTCCCAAAGTTTTATTGTTCTCTATAGATATACAACTTTTAAGTTGATTACAATAAATTATACATAAGTATGTATGTATATGCAGAAAGTTTCTAACAACACATAAAGCAATAAAAAACTTTCAGATTAATTATAATTTCAAATAACAATTATATTGCAGTATTCAAAAGAACATTCAAATATTTCTAGACTATCAAAAGGAAAACAAAATAGTTAAAAAGCAATAAAAATAACACTGTCATTACTAATATTCCCTCAAGGGCCAGAAAGACCATGAACTAAAAACCAATTAAAAATTTATGGTTTTTAATAAAACAATTCGTTTTAAAATTAACAAAAAATCTGCATTATAATGAAATATATTTCATTATATTTGAAATAATAAAATATATCCCAACCATTTTTACTTTTTTCTTAAAATTTAAACTCGATAACAGTTGAAATAAATTATTTAAAAAAAAACAAATGCAATAAAACCATTATTTGAAATGACTTGCTCCATATGGTTTTATGAGATTTTTCCTTTAATAAAGAAACAAAAAAAATATTTCCTAGCATACAATATAATAAAGTGGCAAGTGTTTTTCACTTTGCAAAAACTTCCTGTAAATTTATGGTTTTAATGACTTTTAAAATCAGTTAAAACAATTTATTCGACCCACTACAGCAAGTTTCCTCTGTGCAAAATATGTAATAAGAAAACAAACTTTTAAAATTATGATTTTCTCTTATTGTTTAGAGAAAGAGGTGAAAAACTTTTTGTTAATATGGCTGTTGAAATTGTTAGAAACAGCCAGGAACAAAAGCATGTTGGTCTGTAAAACGAAAATAATTTCCTTTAACAATAAAATAGAGACGGAGAAATTATTAAAACAAGAAAGTAAGAAAGTATAGTTGGTCAAGCCCGACCATATAATAGCCTATACCCAGTATATGTGTAAAAACAGTTTGTCAGAAATGCACGTTATATGAGAGCTATTATGGACCGATCATCCATCTATTTAGTGATATGTATTCTGCGCATATATACGTATATGTTTTGTATTACATTCTATATCAATATAAACACTTGCTGAAGATTTATAGATGTTAAAGTGAATTTCGAAGGGGGGAGATGTTATGTTTGCTGTATATTTGAGTAACAACATTTTTAGGAGCCTTGTGCTCGTTAAGGTAATTTTTGGAACTGGGCCAATAGTCTATTATTGACTAATTTGCCAAAATTTGTAGATGATGAAAAAAGATGTGATTAGATTTGTTTGGATGCGTTCATAAATCAAACATTTACTGAAGAGATAAACCCCTATTTCGGGAGGGCATTTGTATGAGGGTAAGGTGAAATAATGAACCGATTTCAACATATTTTATTCCTAAGCGTCCAAAAGCAGCCCAAAAAAATATCAAATACCAAATTTTATCTAAATATCACTATAATGTGGGTATTGGATTAATATTTATTAGCGCTACAAACATCAGCACAAAATCAATACACGCTTTCCACTATGTTGGTGTAGAGTATAAAAATGAAACTCTCTAAAAGTAAATAGCAACTGACGTGAAATTCACACTTACATATCGATGGTCTCATGTAGACCTAACTCGCATATTTGAAACTTTACAGGAAAGGGTAAAAACATAAGAGAAACTGTAATATTCAACATTTGTACAACTGCTTATAAAATCGTTATTTTTTACACTATTGCAATAAATGTTTGTGAAAAAACAAATTTCGAAAAATAGCGAGTTAGGGCCTTTCTATATGAGACCAACGATATGTATTTTTACGAAATTGTATTTCAGTTTAAAATTAACGGCCGCTAACAACACACAGCATGTTTATCAACATACAATATCTTTATCAACAGATGGCGTGTTTATCGACATACAACTTGTTTAACGACTTTGGCTGAATATTCTAGACACGCACATTCTAGACTTACAGTCAAGACCATTCTAGTATCAAACCTTCCAAAAATTATGATTGGTGTATAAATAGACGAACAGAGACAATCAAGTGAATCAGTTTATTCATCGTTAAGTAAACATCAAAGTGTTTTAAAACTTTAAGTGTGTTCTGGACCCGTAATATAAGTGTGTAAAAAGAACACTCTGTTTTACTTTTAATTGTTTTTGTGTACATTTACATAAATAAAAACTCGTTATATTTTCTCCAAACCACTTGGCACTTTTCTTTTGGAATTAATAAGAATTCGGTTAATTGAAAGGAAATAAACCACCGTTTTTAAAAGGTAAAAATGTACTAGTATATTAAATTATTTTGTTAACCTTCATAAGGTCCTTAAATTTACTGACGTTACAGTTCTTCCGGTAAATGGAATTTTCCAAATGGAAAATTTTTAATAAAAACAAATATTTTCTGCAAGTAATGCGTTTTTTAAGTTAATATTTAATTTTTGGCTTTACTTTTATTGAATTCGTATAACAGTATATTAAATTATTTTATGAAGAACGTTTCTGCCCTCCAGTTGCTTATATTATATTGCAAACTAGCTAAAACCCGGTGTGCTTCGCTACCCGTATTTTTTAAAATTAACTTTGTATGGGAGGTACCACGCCCACTTAAAATTTCCAAAAAAAAAGTAGCCTATAGCTCCTTCCAGACATACAGAAATATACTGTGAAAATTTCAAGCAAATCGGTGATTTTTAAAATTAACTTTGTATGGGAGGTACCACGCCCACTTAAAATTTCCAAAAAAAAATAGCCTATAGCTCCTTCCAGACATACAGAAATATACTGTGAAAATTTCAAGCAAATCGGTGATTTTTAAAATTAACTTTGTATGGGAGGTACCACGCCCACTTAAAATTTCCAAAAAAAAAAGTAGCCTATAGCTCCTTCCAGACATACAGAAATATACTGTGAAAATTTCAAGCAAATCGGTTCAGCCGTTTAGCCGTCTATAGACTTCAAACTAATAATAATAAACATACAGACACACAATCACTTTTATATATATAGATATATACAGTGCAGGTCGCATATAACTACATGTTAGTACTTTATGCACTTGTTATTCCATAAAAATAAAACTAATAAAGAAAATTAGAACATTATATATGTACTATATGTACTATATGTACTATATGTACTATATGTACTATATGTACTATATGTACTATATGTACTATATGTACTATATGTACTATATGTACTATATGTACTATATGTACTATACATAAACCAAATTAAAAATATCAAATCTAAAATTCTAAGCAAAAGCTTGTAATTAATTTTGCATCATGAAAAGACTTTAGGGAATAATAGTATTTTCGTTTCGTTCGTGCTGAACCGCTGCCAAAGCTAATCCATGTGTGTTGCAGTTAATCGGTATTGTCCTAATTGTCTTTTCACTATTGACAACAATATGGCAAAGGGCTCGTTATGCTGTCCATTGACGAACGGGTTTGCCTATTGCTATGGAAGCACCTGTGTTATAATGATAAGTGCTTCCAAATACTTTAATAGCTAGAAAGCTAAAAAGCTATTAAGCTTATGACCGCTGATTTACTAATTTTAAGATCTTTATTATTGGTTTCACAGGTAACTTTCTTAATTGGGTTCTTGGGTTCGCTCCTAGCTGAAAAATAGTAGACAGTCTGTTATTTTCAATAATTCAAAACCCAATAGCATAGACGTCATTTCTGGAGTTTCGCAGGGAAGCCATCTCGGACCTTTACTATTTCCACTATTTATTAATGATCTTCACAATTCCATTGAACATAACATAATCCTAATGTATGCAGATGATATGAAAATATTTTCATCTTTGACAGATGACTAATCATTTTTTTATTTCCTATAACACCGAATTGTTAATACGTCACGAGTATGTTTTAATTCAATCTTTATAAAGAGTGGCCCCTTTCAATTTTAGCATCCCCTCATCAATCTTAAGGAGATTTAATATTATTACCCGTAATAAGACAACGAGTATATTAACTTCTCTATTGGTTTTATTTCCATGCAATAAAAATTGCACTAAGCACTTACATATACACATTTGTTTTAATTAAATTTGAATTTAATTTCTATATGTTTTCATATATGTATGATTTTTCGTTAACAATTAATATAATTAAAAAAAAAAAAAACTTTCAAACAAAAATATTTACTTAAGAATAATAAATTATGCTATAAGTAAAAAATGCAAATATTATACGAGATTATGTTTGTTTGCACCTTTTTAATTTTAATTTATTTCTTCTTTTCTTTTGCTAATAAAAAAAATATCAACTTCGTAAAAGGCTGAAAGGGTTTTTTTTTGTTTGTTTTCATTAATTAAGTAAAACATTTTTAAACTTTACTAGACTGAAAAATAAGCCACCTTAAGACAAACATTGAAATATTAAAATTTCTTCTGAAATGTTTGCCATTGTTTTTTCTATTTGTCTTTTGACAAAAATCAATAGCTTTTTTTATTTGCATGTTACAAATTTATTTAGAAAAAACATTCGACATTTTAAGAATTGCTGTAGCATTTAGTACAAAAAAAGAATTTAAACAAGTAAGAGTGTATATTTGCCTGTGCCGAATATTATATACCCACCACCAAATCAACTATTATGAGGCAAAGGTTATAAAATATTGTACCGTAATTTCTATTTATTTTAGTTGAAATTCAGTATTTTATAAATTCAATTTAATATATATTCCAGTTATGATCAAGAATTTATATTTGTAACATAAAGCGATTTACGTTAGCAGACAATAAATTAGTTACCAAAAATACTAGGAAACTAATTTTATATTTTATATTATATTCGAAGAAAGCCCTAGGAAACTGATTATGGCTTTTTGAAACGTCAAAATTGTCACCTCGGTATAGTCTGTGGTTATATTCGAAAGTTGAACATGGTTGTGTAAGTTTTCAGTTTGATATAGATGTTTCTGTAGGTTAATGAATTTTTTGGAGTAGTACTCCCTCATTAGAGATGATATGACATATTACGGGCCGATCATTATGAAATTTATATGTATACAGTGGGTGGCCAAATTATTAGTTACACATGCAAAATTAGTTTGAAACCGTATAACATTTTAAAATAGTGCAAATTTATCTTTTTATTTGTTCTTTTAGGTAAATTGAGAGTTTTCTAATTCAATTAAAAATAAATTCTTTTGTTTTAAAAATATATATTTGAGGAAAAGAAATATTACAAAATTCTTTGAAAAAAAATCTTAATATTTCGTAGAACCTTCTTTGCCATCAATTACAGCTTGCACCCTTTTTGGAATGCTCTAAATGCATTTTTGAACATTTTCTTTTAGTTATTCATCGTGATGCCAGACTTTAATCAATTTAATCAAAATTTCATATATCACACTTCAGAGCAGAATGACAGATAATGATCTACAACTGCACTATAATGCCACCAATCACTGTTGATACTGCACAAAATATTTAACAGTATTACTAGAATTAAAATACGAAAACATCTGGTACTAGAAATAAATTCATATACATACGTATTAAAAGCGGTTGAATCTTAATTAATAAGTGTCACTAATAATTTGGCCACCCACTGTATGTGAATTATATGTGTTAAATTCAACTTAAAAGTGATTATTATAAGAGATTTATGCGCATTCTTTAAAAAAATAAGTATTTTTCAAAACCAACTGCAATCTTACATAGACAATGCAAAAATGTATGCCTTGCTTGAATTTAGTTCATTTATTTTAAGAATATGTATATGATTAATAGCTCCTATGGCTTTTACTGTTGGATAGGGCTTAAATCGATCACCTAAAAAGATTAGGCTCAGATGAAGCAATACTTTATAATCTACTCTTGACTGCCTGTCTTCAAGCTGGCCTTTACTAAAAGAAGGATTTCACTATAAGCAAAGCTTTACGGCAACTAATTCCAGTTCTGTCAAGACTTGTACAAAGCTGGTGATTTTTTGAGGAAGTTAAAATTTCTATATGAACCAATTTTTTTGTTGGTTCACAGATTTAATCGTCCGAACGCTGCAGTTATCCTAGTTCCTACTTGGTTTTAAGAACTCTGTTTCATTCTTTAGATTTTCCGGATGGTTAAGCGTTTGCTCCGAACAAACTCTTTGTATCGTGCAAGCAGATTACAAAGCAAACAATTTTAAATTTTAACAATTAATACTCATCGGGCACAAACAAACCTTAAAAATGATATAACTGTGGAACGGTAAGAGCAAATTCAAAAATTATTACTTCTTAATTATTTAGAATTAAAACATCTTTCAAACTGCATCAATATTTTTTTTAATTTTCATATAAAGCTTTCATATAAAAGCTTATATAACCGCTTAATGGGATGCGAGTGGGATATCAATCAAAAAAATTATTTTTTAACTCAAGAATATGATTTTTCAATATTTGGCACATGTATCATTTTAATTTTCCCTCATTTTTTTATTTTCTTTTTTTTCAAAATGGAGTTTTTTTTATTTTTCCTCAAAAGAAACTTTAGACCATTTCCTTTAAGAGCTTTGTGGTCAATTAATGGGATGCAAGTAGGGTATCTATAAAAAAAATTTCCAACTCAAAGAAGAAAGTGTTTCAATTTGTACCATATGCACTATTTTAATTTTTTTTCTATTTATTACTTATAATACTAAATAAGAATAACAATAATAATAAATAATTTAATAAAATTAATATATAAAAGAAAATTTAAAAAAAAACATATTTTTGAAATGATTGAAGAAATAGCTATCTAAAGTCCTTGGGACAATTTTTGCTAGGACCAATAGGTAAAAAGTTACACTCATTTAAAAAAAAAACCCCTGTATAACCAAAATTTACCAAAATGAAAATTTGTACCTGGCCTACCATCCAATAGTACTAACCTTGGTGCGAATTTCATTCAAATCGGAAGACATCCATTTTTAAAATTGGGTCACTTGACGTGAAATTCACCATTTATGTACCTTTTGTTGCTACGACCAATATTTCGCTGTGTTACAAAGGTAATGAAAAACTTAATAGCCCCAATCGAGTCCAAATGTATGACCGACCCCCACTAACTTTGGAGGGCCGATCCACCCATGCCAGTGGCATACCCCCTGGAACTCCCCTGAGGGGTTCCCCATACAAACATTTAAACATTTTTTAAACATACAAACATTTAAACATTTTTTAAACATACAAACATTTAAACATTTTTTAAATGTTTGTATGGGGAACCCCTCAGGGGAGTTCCAAGGGGTGTGCCACTGGCATGGGTGGATCGGCCCTCCAAAGTTAGTGGGGGTCGGTCATAGATTTGGACTCGATTGGGGCACTCTAAATGGGTCAAAGTGGGATTTTTCAACACTTGACCCTACGGGACAAAAGTCAACAGTTGGGGGGTAGTAGAATTCATTTTAGAGGTATGGTTCCTTCGGCAAAGTTTCTTATTTTGATCCCTAGAATACGATTTTCTCTGAGTTATGGGCGATTATTAAATCGACCCGCCCTAGTGCACACGTTTAAAATAATGCTTTAAACAATACATCTTTGTAATTAAACTTCTGGAGTTTTCTACGCTAACACTCTTTACGTTTGTCCGTTCAACGAGATTATTGTATATAGAGTATATTTTTCTGATCCCAACACATTTTCCAGAAGCTGTTAAATATGTCCTTGCGAGTTTGTTCTTCAAACAAAAGTTTGAAATACACCCATCTTTAAGATGTCTTGAGGCTTTTTCAAAAATAATGCCTTTCGTTAGGCCCGTGTATTGTTTTCCTTTCATTTGATTTTCGGAGATTTTCCAAAAAAGATTCAGCTGTGAAATTTGATTAATATTTACAATCAAATAAATACAAATAGTACTAAAAATAACAATGACTGAAAAGTGGTGTTGTGAGAAACTAGAAAGTCTTAAGATAAAAGAAAATCGTTTATCCACTTTGGCAGAAATACGCGGACGTCTCAATGAAACTCCCAATTTGGAAACAAAAGTTACAAATCGTTTGTTAAGTCCTTTAGAAATTTATGACTGCTTAGAGGAAGATGTACAAGACAGTGATGTGGCCATTAGTGATGAACCCCTAGATTTAGTCAGCGGCATTTTGTCCATATGCATGGCGAATTTAACTTTAAGACAAAACAACTTACCACGATTGTTGCATAGAGCTTTGCTACACAAACGAGCACGTATAAGAGCTCTAGCTTTAAATTCCATTCTAAAGGAACTTCAAAATCAAATTGGAGATGATACCCTGATTGATGTGATTTCGGATGAACTTTTGAATCACATTTTAATTGCTCTGAAAGATCCAGAGACTCAGCTGGATAGTCCGGCTTTAGCCATTCTCACATTGGTTTTAGAAGGTTGTTTACAGAAACAGTTTGTTAAAGAATCGCTGTTGGATGCGCTCAAAAAAAAAACGAAGTTATAAAAGGCCGTGCTTAAGGATTGGCTGTAAATTTGGGAAAACGTTCAGCAGCCATTTTGGAAAAAGTTGAATTTATACTTGATCATTCATCGGTTGAACTGGACAATGACGACATATTGTTGCAAGTCTTCTATTGGACACGAACAAACCTGCTCTCAACCGTAGAAAAAGGTAAATTTTGAAAATAAAGAAAATTTATTAATTTAAACAAACAAAATCATTTGCATTTTTTTCTTATTTATTTAACTTTCAACTAAGAGTTAAACAAATGCCAACTTTGTTTTAAAGTCGTTGTTTTTCGACATCTGAGAGTAAAGTTTTAAAGAAAGAATTACATAATAATCAAACAAAAAATCGATTTTGAAATTTTTGTAGTTACGGCCTTATGGATTTTAGGTGACGATATGTGCTTGTTATTTGCTTTATTTTTTTTTAATTTATCTCCTTACATTTTTTTCTTTTTTTTGTTTGCCTGTAAACGGAAGTTAACAAATTTCCTGTAAAATCGTGTAAACAAATACACATAAATACTAACAAATGATTTGACAGCTATACACAGATATGTGTACGTATACATCCTTGTATGTATGAGAACAGACAGACTTAAAAAGTGTGTATGAAACTTACCCAATTACAAGTATATTCGTATCATTTTAATTCCAATTATAATGATATCAAACAGGATATTATAGGCAGTTGTAGAATTTGTTGCTCATTTGATGCTAACTAAGTAAAAATAAACAAAAAATTATTGATATCTTTAGATATCAAATAAAACATGTTATTATTTACAATGGGAAATATACCCACATCTATAAAATGAGAGAATTTCTTTTTATCATCAGTCATATCTTTGACTTTAATTCAATTTTAAATACTACGTATTTACTTCTCTTTTTCTCTGTTTGCAATCCAAGTGAAAGTGGTGATAAATTAATATTGCGAGTTCGAAATATTGATTCAATATAGATAATTTTCAAATAAATTATTAAATTGATTTAATAAATGACCCCTTCTAAGATGTTTCTTATATTATTTCTGTTATATAATTATTAATATAATAAACCTGCTATAAAATTGTCATTGCCAACTCTAAGTAGTAAAAATATAAAAGAAACAACATATAGCTATTAACAATCGTTTCATTTTTTATTACTACAACTTTTGCATTTAAATTGCTGAAACAGTGTCATAAAATTGTTAATAAATGTAAATAAATTCACAAAAGAAAATGTATGTCCACAGCAAAGAAGGCTGGTTGTAAATACATTAAAGCATTAAATGATATTTAAAAGTAAACCTAGATTTTTATAGACTTTAGCAGTGGTGTTAAATTTATTATTCTAATGGAGCTCTAGACATTCAACGAGAAAGAAATGAAATTATAATTATAATTTGAAAGTTATATTTAAAAACTCTTTGAATGCTAAAATTGTATTAATTAAAATAATTTAATGTCTTAGAGAGAAAACCACTGCGTATGAGCAGTATTGTTTATAATAGAAAAATAACCATACGTCGTGATGTATGACTCATGCCATGATGATATGTTAACCCTACGTTCTTAGTTGACACTTATTGCGAGAAACAGTGCGAGAAAACTGGTTCTATACAAATTAGTACAAACAAGCGCGAAGCGGTCACAGTGGGCGCTTAGCTGGTCAGTACGCAAAGCTGATTGAATGCGAGAAAACAGTTTCAAAGCGTATTTCAATGCCGATAACATTGTTTATGTTATGTTCTTATGATTTCAGCTTGTTTGGAAAACATCAAAAAAAAATTAAAAACAAAAATTTAACAAAAAGTGAATAAAAAATCAAAAAATTAAAAAAGTAATAAAAATTAAAAAGAAAATACAAATTAAAAAATAAAATAAAATTTAAACAAATATTTTCTTAAATCACTATATGAGTCATTCCATGTCAAACGGTACGTATTTTTTACACCACTAACTTGGATTGCTTCAGCAGTTTGTGTATGCATTCTTCTCTTAAAAATATTTTATACGTGTTTCAAGAAAAAAATATAAAATTTTTTTTTCAAATGTTATGACTAATTGAACTTTGGTGAAATGGCGATTTTTTAAAAGAGGTGTGTTCATTCCATCGCATGTAACTCCTGAAATACTGGACCGATTTTAATGTGCTATACCTTGTTTTGAAGGTAATTTCAATTTCTTCTAAAATACTAAAGCGGTATGACATATCCCCATAGCATTTTTTTAAGTTTGTATCATTTTCATCCTTTTATTTCGATTTCCGAACTGATTACATCTTTTTTTTTTTAAATTTTGAGCGTGTGTTCTTATAGGTCTTTTTTACAGACTGTGCGAGTTTTGAAGTGGTGAAATAATGCGTTCTTTTTTTAACGATTTTGTTTTACCTTATACCTTTTGCACGAGCAATAAAAATTTCTGTGAATATAGAAAAAAATATATTTTTCGATAGTTTATTAACACAAGATACAAACAACAACAAAAAACAAAGAAAACGTAGTTCAGTCATGTGTAATATTTACAGTAAAAAAGAAAACAAAACATAGAGTAAAGAAATAAATGTTATGCGTTGTATACCGTCTTAATACAGTACTGCTCAGAAGATGATGTTGTCTGAACTTTAATTTTTTTATCGGGTTGTGGAATGAATACGTGGTAGCCAAGAGTTCTTTAGGTGTTTCGCCTTATCTTCATATTGGTAGTTATTAAAGAACTCTGTATGAATATTCTTGACGTTTTTATTCACCCAATCATAAAATTTGACGGCACTATTATTGGGATTTTTTTTCTCATCGGGGATGAAGTAGAATTTGTAGAGGACTAAATCTGCAAATTTCTATAAAAATCGGAATCATTGCGTTAAAGTTTTTCCCAAATTCGTACCGTTTGACATGGAATGACTCATATATGTATGTATGTAAGTGATGAAATTCTCCAAATTCACTTCGTTTATAATTTATTGTATGTTTTCCAAATGATTTTTTTATTGCTAAAATACTTTAACACAGTAGCTGAAGTTAAATACTCATCATCTGACGAATCCAAACATAAAACACAAATAATTCTCGCATTCACTATGAACATTCAGACTTGTTTCTCACATAAACAATTCTCGCAATAAGCGTCAACCAGCTCGGCTCGGCAACAAGCTGTCACTCTGTACATACCCTTACACATGGTTTGATTTTCACATTCGTAACGCATGAGGCCTGGCTATCTCCATTCTGTTTTTCATGTACTTAATTCGAAAAAAAAAATGTCAATAATATTATAATTTTTAAATAAATTATGAATAAATATTGATATGTTTAAAGAGGAATCACAATTATCATTATCATCGAAACAAACATAAAGCAGAAGTAGTGAAAAGTGCAACGACAGTTCCAATAAAACTTGTACCTTATGAATTACTTAGTTTGAGTTATTTGTTAGTATGTTTATTGGCTTTTTCCCGGATTAACCTAACCTAACCTTGTTTAATAGGGGTGTCCCAACTTGAACGCAATTTTTAAATTTTACATAAAACACAGATATTTAAAAAAAAATTGTGAAACTTTATTATATCGTAAAGTAGACAGAATGAGATTATGTATGGAACAAGATATCATGCAGATGGCCGCCGCGACTTTGCTGGCACACACGCGATGTTTTAATGAAATTTTCAATGACCTTTGTTATTCACTCCTTGCAAATTTGTTCATACTTTTATCGGGAGATTAAAATTAGAGTTTTTTTTTAAGAAAATAACTGGATATTGGAATCTTTTTTATTGCCTTTCACATTTATTTATTTATTAAAAAATAACTTAATTGAAATGTTGGACCCGACTACGCTGTTCCATTTGGAATATCCAATTTTTGATAACTTGTTCCAGTCTAAATACCGGCTTCTTGCGATTTAAGCAAGTAAAGTTGATTACGAAATCTTGGAAGTCGACAAAGGCCGGGTATGGATAAAAAGATTTGACGGACGGACGAACAGACATAATTAAATTGACTCAATTCTGAATCGATTGGTAAAATTTTAAGTGGGAGTTGGACTAGTGTTTTTAAGCCTTAAAAATATCTTCACAAATCCAATATTTTCTCTCAACTATGATGCTCCATAAGCAATTACAGTGTCATAATTTTCTTTTATTTTTAAAAACACCCAGTAGGCTGTAATGTAATATTTCACAGCATTCAACATACATTTGACATAGTTTCTTTTTTTTTTTTGCCTATTTAATTTAATGTTATGAGAGAAAAATAATTGTAACTTAATCCTAGATTTGCCTCTAGTTGCCTCACTAAGATCATTTCCAAATGCTTACTAAAGGCAAAAAGTATTATTTACAGTCTATATTAAAAAAATGCCTAAAAAAATTCTTCAATATAAAGTGATGAAATGTTAATGCGCGTCAAGTTTATCGTAATGGATTACAATCTGCCAGTTTTCTATACATCAAATCAGACACATTTGATGTAATACAGTTTGGTTTATTATTACCTAAAAGAAATATTTATGAATAATCATAAAATCCACAATCATATAACATACATATATCAAACATCATAAAATATCTAATTTACGTTTTTAGGTTTTCTATTTCATGAGAACATTGACAGATTTTATGTTGGTTTAACTATTGTTTCTTTATTTCATTATGGCTGTCTTTGACATGATTTCGTTTTTCTTTCTTTGTTGTCTTGTTTGGGCGTTTTTTGTTTTTTTGTTCTTGGTTCCAATTTCATTGTGTTTATGACAGTGAAAAATCGAATAACACAATACTTAAGCTGTCAAGAGACAAGACAAAACTGAAATGTAGTTGAAATAAAACCTACAAAGATTATTACAGTTTTTTGTTAAAATGAACAACGTATTTAAAATTCAGTATGTTTTAATTAAAAACTTAATTTTAGTTTCCACAATCAAGACCAAGGCAAGCAACCGAAAACTAAAAAGATAACCTGCTTTTAGCCCTTTGTAGTAGAATAGGGTATATCTTCTTAGAGTTTAACCAATTAATTAAAAACTTTTTTACTAATCATTCTCAATCTATTAAGTTTCAGGCTATCAACATACTAAACACTATAAATGTTTGTTTAATTAATTTAAGTTGTAAACTTTAACATATGTTTCTGTAGAATGACACTAAATACTAAAATAAAACAATTCATCACTTAAATCACTTTGTTTTACTTTTATTAAAAATAAATAATAAAACTTCCTCCCTACAGTAAAATATATGTTGAAGTGGGGATGGCATCATATTTTAGCTAAAACTTTGTTAGCTCACAACTACATAACTAATAACTACTGTTACTCTCAAGGTATTGCATATTAAATGATGCCAGTATATCTTGTCTTTATAACCGTCTGTTTTGTATAAACAAACAATTTACTAAAATTATTTGTTTTACATACTTTTTCATTTCCCTTTCCTATGTTTCATTTCCTTTATTCTGTCTGGCAGAGACAATAAATAAAAATCATATAAATTGTTAAAGTTGTAAACAGACCTATCGAGGGAAATATGTTTTAATAAATTATATACCAGAAATAATATTTAATAAATTAAAAATCTTATAGAAAAACTTTTTTGTAAAAGTTTGTATATGCTTAAATCTAACACAGCCTTTGGGGTTTGCTCAAATCATTGGGGAAGGCCATGTGCCTTAGTGTTTATGTTGAAAGTATGAAATGACAGAAAATGCTAAATTTAATCACGTATTTCTTCAACTAATTCTAAAGAAATTACATACACAAATGGAACCTAAAATACACTTGTTTTAGTCCCAATGTAGTCCCAATGTAGAGAAAGAAGAGCAGAAATGAAAGAAAAACAGAATTTTATTGAAAATCCAGAATCAAGATAATAAATGGAATTAAAAAATGTAAAAACAGAATTGAACGCTGCAAAAACGATTTTACCAAAAAAAAGCTGTTTTGCACAAAAAATATTTATTTAGCAGTATTAAGTAGTTTTCATCGTCGCTATGCTTGTTGAAACCTTTGAAGTTGCTTTTAAATCTAAGCACTCAAACAATTTTTTTTCGGTCAGAAACTGGTTTGTGCTCTGCATTAAAAAAAACGTCGCTCTTTATATACACACACAAATTTATCTCATTTATGTTCTTTTGCCTTTTATGGTTGCCTTTTGGGTATGACTGTTCATAATGCAAAGGAAAAACTACTAAGAAACTGACGAAATGCATAGTTTATCTTTAACAGCTGAGTCTCGCAATTTCTTTTTTGAGTCATAAGCCACGTTTTTATAGGCCGGGTCACAAATATTGTATGTGTTAAACTTTATCTCGATATAAATATTTTAAACGATTTATGGAGGTTAAAGTGAATTAAGGAGAGGGTCTTGTAAAGGAGTTTTGACTAATTATGGGCCGACCAGTATAAAATTATGTGTCATCATTTTTGTATATAAGAAACTTATTTGTGTCGAATTTTATTTGGATACCAACATTTTTAAGCAATTTATGATCGTTAAAGTGATTTTCGGAAGTGGCATTATATGGGAGCTATGACTAATTATAGAGCGATCATAATAAAATTGTACCTTATTATATTATGAAATATATTTTCGTTCAATATTATTTGGATAACAATATTTTTGAGGGAGTTACGCTCTCCTATATTTCTCTATGGGAGATATGATAAATTATAGACCGATCCGCACAAAATTTGTAGGTGTAATTTAAAACATTTATGATCGGTAAACCCCAATTTCGGGAGGACATTTGTATGGGGACCAGCTGAAATAATTGACTGATTTCCAGCTGTTTCAATCCTTGGGCATAAAAAATAGCAGGTACTAAATATTATCGAAATATCTTCAAAATTGCAACCTGTACTCTGCGTACAGAATATTTATTGTGGGTAAGAACCTAATTTTTGAAAGTCATGACTAGAATTTGACGTGGTAGTAAAAAAGGATTAAGGACAGAAATGTAGCCCTTACAGGTCCATGACCACCGATATGCAAAACGTTATCGTCAGATTAAAAATAGCGACACAGTGAACAAAATACTAAAAGAGCGATATTTGTAGGCGTGGCAAAAAAATATAAAAATTGTTTCTGGAATTGTATTTACATTATCTTTAATCCTAGGAGGTGACTGACTTTAATGTACACAGTAAAAAAAAACGCTTATTTAAGAATTTAATTATGTAGAAAACAAATCAATTCAAAAGAATAACTGCTTTTACATTGGCCTTCCACTATAAGAATTGTGCTGTGTGAACACCGAAGAAATTTCAAGGATAAAGTTGTATCAATATTTTCAATAAAAATTACTTCATAGAAATTGGGACTTAATATAGATATAAGAGAGTTTTTACAGGTTTGATTTCCGACAGGATCATTGTCAGTTCAACTTCAACATGTCAATGGTCTTTGTTAATATCGATAGGTGTTATAAGGCTAATTTCGAAACCACAAGATTTTCTGATAAATTATCCACAATTAAAATAAACCGAATGTTAGAAAATTAACTATTCTGGCCTAAATAACAATTTTTGTCACTTAATTTTTGAATATAATTTAATTAAAATGTTGACTTTAGGTAGTTTATTTGTAAGGTCTAATTGCAGGCCAGAGAAGTTCTCTGGCGCAGTATAATTTCACTCCTAGCTGACAAGCCATATTAAAATAACATGATGGCTGATAATAGACAAACGTTACAACTCTTGGAAATATAGATTTGAAACTTCGAAAGAGTTTGTGAGGCAAACGATAGCCAAATAACTTGACTTATATTCTTTCAGTGTAATCATTGCAATCATAGCTTTTAGTATTGGTCTACTTAAAGAACAATCCTGAAAATTTTGAGATTAAGGATATTGTAGACTTGCTTCAATTCAATGTGATGTATATATTTCTTAAAAGTGTTATATTGCAAACATAGATTTCAAGGTTGCTCTGTAGCGAAATGATTTATGCTGAAGGGAGCGCATATGAGAACGAGTTAACGAAAAGTACAGGCATTGTTGGGGAAACGAATGAACTCTTAGTATTTATGATAAATGTTATGACGCATGCTTAGAGCTTTTGATATAATGATTTCTATCAGAGTTGCGGTGATTAGAAAGTTAATATGTTCCGCTGACGAAAAACATTGTATACATCGTTTGTAGTCAAAATTGTTAGCAAATTCTTGTATTTTGATTGCATAAACAATCCTCTCTAATCCTCGAAAACAAACAATTGTTATTCAATATCTTATTCCATATTATTACAGACATTATTTGGTGTTGTATTTTTCATGCATGTTGAGTTGCAAAAAAGGTACAAAAATTTAATAGACGCGTATGAATGAAATGTCAAGTTCTAAAGAGATTGAGTAAAAACTGGTCAGCTAAAAATGGGGTGTGTTAAGCAGGACTAAAGAATGTTTTTTATAAAAAATTTTCTCGAAAAACGCAGTATTTACCGAGATATTAAGGTTTAAAGTTTTTTTTTCGAAAATTTCCATGCAAAATTGATTTTTGGTCAAAAATATAGGTGATCACAGATTTTGCCTATTTTCTCGAAAAAACGCAGTATTTACCGAGATATTAAGGTTTAAAGTTGAAATAAAAGCATTTTTTTATTATAAAAAAATGGCTTAAAATTTTTTTATAAATATTTTATAGTGATTATTTAGTTCGTTTATTTGACCTTTTTCAATATTTAATAGTTTTTTTAATAAGCAATAAGGTCACTTGAATTTTATATAAAAATATTTAATTTATTTATATATATTTATTTATTGAAAAAATTTTTTCAATTTTCATATTTCAATTATTATTTTATTATAATTCAAAACTTGTATTTTCCCTGAAGAAGCTATCCATTGTGATAGCGAAATATTGGAAATAAATTAAATATTTTTATATAAAATTCAAGTGACCTTATTGCTTATTAAAAAAACTATTAAATATTTTATAGTGATTTGGTAAAAAAAATATCGCAAAGATTTTTACTATAATTTAACGTTTTTTGCCTACAATTTAGCCATTTTATTTTTGTAGAACAAATTGTCAAACAATTTTAAAAACTCCACCTTTGAAATTAATACTTTGCTTCAATATTGATTTTATTATTTTTCAACACAGTATGCTGGAAAATAAATATTTTTAACAGGGGAAAAATAGCTTTTGAAAAATTTGAGAACAAACATTTTTCATATTTTTTAGTCATGAACGCATGTGCTGGATACGGAAATATTTCAAAATAATGAGAAAAAAATTTCAATAATAAAATTATTATAATTGGCTGGCAATTTTTTTTATAAGATATTGGAATATCACGCAAACGTGATATGTACGATTACATACTTACATATGTATGCATCACAAATATTGCGAAAGTTTTGGGAATGCAAAATTATGCAAAACTTCAACATCCAAAGGAAAATTAAACGAAACGTCAAAATAAAAAAAAAAGTTTACCAAAAAGTAACACAGGGACATTGGTTAACAAAAGGCAAAGAAGGATCTACAACCATGTACATACATAATTGACATAAATCCCCATTTGTAGACATTTTGCAGTGCTTACGTTCGGAAAAATAATCTTGACGTTTTGAAAAAAAATATGGTGCTTCAAATGATCTTTAATTTTTCTCTTAAATGCGAAAATTCTGGCAAATGTTTAAGTCTAAGAGTTTTTTGGATTGTACATACATATGAATGTATGTACATATGTACAGAATTAATAACACTAGCGGTCTATGCATGCATTGCAATAATATGTAATTACGGAAGAAAAATGTTGACGTTTTGATTAAAAAATTATGCTGTCTGAAAGGATTTTTCATTTTTTTTCTCTGACTGAGGAATTTCTGACAAATGCTTAAACCACCAAATATTCTTTGTTTATATTTAAATAATTTTGTGGGTCTGCATATTTAGTCCAGCATTCTTTTCATTCTAAAAACAATTAAAAGGTGAGTTCAAAATTCTAAAATAAATCAAAAAAAAAAATTAAATTCTTCGTCACCTAATACGTCTTTTCATGACTAAAAAATATGAAAAATGTTTGTTCGAAAATTTGTCAACATATACAAATTTTTTTCGACAGGAATTTTTTTTCCTTAGCCTACTGTTTTCGATCTTTTACTAATATTAAAATTTCAAAAATTAAAATGAAGTGTACATCAAGGTGAATTTAAATACTAGGTGATAGCGTAGCGCCAGCTGATTATTCATGGTGAATTTGAAAATGCCAAAAAGTTATATAAAAAAAAAACTTTTTGACAGTGACGAAAGATTTTCATATAGAAAAATGCCTGTTGTTCTTGCCTTGTTGTAATTGTTGTAGCAATGCGGTCACCTGGTATTTAATTTCACCATGGTATACATGGTGTAATTAACAAGGTGAGTGCAAATCGGCAACAAATACAACACAATACCGAAACAACAGGCATTTTGTTTGTGTAAAATAATGAACTACTTTCAAAAACACTTGACAAAATATTACCTTTGGCATAAGTAAATTGTAAACATAATCAGTCAGCTGGGCTACTGCACTCACCTTGTATAGTTACACCATGACCTTTATTTTATTTAATATTCATCACTATTCTTTTGTTTAAAGTGTCATTTTTAACACAAAAGCTTAAAGCACAAACAATTTTAACTGCTAACTAAATAAAATATTTTTCAAAAACATATTTGCGAATTTAAACAAGTAGAAGACGAAATACTTTTCTTATAGAAAAGGTTCAAGGTCATTGCCAAAAATTCAGCACATTGAGATAAACAGGGACGGACGTGCTACTAATTTGATGTTTTATAAAAATTTCTTTATATCACCCAAAAGCTCAACGCATGGAAAATTGTTGTTGCTGATGGCGTCTGCAAATATTTGAATTTCAACCCTTTTGCTAAATGATTTTTGCTTTGCCATTATCATAAGTGAAATACGGTACGAAGTGGACTTTGTTCTGACTTTCAACATCAATTTTATATTTTAAAGAAAAAACTAAATATCAGCAAACAAATGTGATAAAAAAAAAGAATTTAAAAAAGGTTCAAGGACATTATTAAGAAATTATTATTTGCAAATAACAAACTAATTTGAAATAATAACAAAGACATTAAGGGCCATTATTACAACTTGCCTCTAATGTTCTTTATAGTAAAATGTAACTTTAATTAAAGTGAGGAATAAAGTGAACTTTAAAATTTTTCGTTATTACAACTTCCTTGTAAAATACAATAAATATTTGTTTGTAAAAAAAAAAACAAATTCAACAGCCTACTTTGAGGCTGACTGTATTCAAAAATATTCTCCAAAAATATAAATCATACGTCTGCTTTCCATTTTTGTTTATCAAATTATGTATTGGCAAAAAAAAATTTAAATTAATTTATTTTTCATGAAGTTGGCATTTTTTACAGAACATATGACAACTTCAAATACATAAACCTCACTATAAAATTTAAAGACAAGATGATCTTCACTTTAGCTTATCGGTCGGTTTTTGATTAAAGTAAACTTATAATAACCAAATACTTCTTATCTGTCCGATAACATCATACCTTTAACTATTGCCAAGTTGTAATAATGGACTTAAATCTGGTTATAGTAACAGACAAAACTTTTTGTCGCAGTGATCTGAATCTCTGTTGATGTAGCCCTTTTATTTATGCTCACAAAAATATCAAAACGTTATCTGGTGAAATCTCTACTTAAAAGAAACCAAAAAAGAAGGATGATTTATTCAGCACTTTTAAATTTTTGAAAAACCCCAAAATTTGTTATAAGAAATGAAAATAAAAACGTTGTTTGCGAAACGAAAGAAATAATGAAAAATAAAAGACTAGTATAAAATAAACTGCAGTCAATGTCTATCTTCGTTTTAAGGAAACAAGAATTTTAGGATCGCAACGGTCAATCGACTGTCATCTCTTTATTAAATTGACACTAAATATTTCTACTCCACTAAGAACTACAATGTATTTGCATTAAAATTTCCTATAAAATCTGTAGAATTATTTGTAGGAGTATATTTATATAGGCAAATCCAAAACAGTAGCATGATGTCATTCTCCTTTTGCATCATTTATATATATTAGAGCTGTGTCGTTCATGAACGAACGGGATAAAATGAACGGATCACTTCATTGAACGGAATGAGCCGGTCATTTCACTGAACGGTTATCGTTCAATAGTGAACGAATCAATTTCGTTCAGCTGCTGTTTATCAAAAGACAAGAAGAAAATCACATTCAATAAGGGTTGTACTCATTCGTTCAGTGATCGATTCAACGAATTGAATTGAGCTAACGATCTTTAAAGACAGCTCCTCTTCTAATGCTTTACAAAAATAGGAATAAAAGCTAACAGTTGCCTTCTTCGCCCTTTCCATAATATC
Source organism: Bellardia pandia (assembly GCA_916048285.2). Lineage (NCBI taxonomy): Eukaryota > Metazoa > Arthropoda > Insecta > Diptera > Calliphoridae > Bellardia > Bellardia pandia. Next base: position 31,568,107 of record OU696531.1, read on the forward strand.
CTTATAGAAGCTTACGATAACTTAGTATATGGAATGATTCAAAAATAGTGTTCTGGTAACGAATTTGTCGCATTAAGTATGAGGTTTATGAGCGATCCACAGTAAGTCTGATTGCAATGACATTTCACATGCCTAGAGAATAGTATTGTGAAGTTTATGTTGCAAATCTTTAACTTATAAACCCACCAGAGGCTATGCCAGAGGTACACAAAAATGTGCACCTTCTGTATGTAGAATTGAAAACAATCCCAATTCCAACTTTGTGATCCGATTAACAAAAGACAGAGATTAATTATGGACTGTTTTTAATGAATATATTCAGAAAAAAATTGATTTATTAGTTCCCCTATCACTAACATAATATCGATTTCACTAAAATTAATTTCAATGCAAAACAAAACTTTGTTTTGTCATATTCTTTATTAAAATATTCAAATTATAAGACATATTTCCTTGATTAAGCATACAGATCCAACGATTTTCAAAATTTTTATTTAATTTAAAAAGATAAATTCAAACAAATTTCGCTGAACAATTCATAAACAAATTTTACACATATGTCTAATATTTGCATATGTGAAGTATATCTACATTTCCATGGTGTAATTAACAAGGTGAGTGCAGTAGCCCAGCTGACTGATTATGTTTACAATTTACTTATGTCAAAGGTAATATTTTGTCAAGTGTTTTCAACAGTAGTACAATATTTTATACAAACAAAATGCCTGTTGTTTTTGTATTGTGCTGTATTTGTTGCCGATTTGCACTCACCTTGTTAATTACACCATGTACCTTTCTTTTTAATTTTAGAAATTTTAATATTAACAAAAGATTCACAACAGTAGGCTAAGGAAAAAAATTTCTGTCAAAAAAAATTATATATGTTGACACAATTTTCCAACAAACATTTTTCATATTTTTTAGTCATGAAAAGACGTATTAGGTTACGAAGAATTTAATTTTTTTTGATTTATTTTTGAATTTTGAACTCATCTTTTAATTGTTTTTATAATGAAAAGAATGCTGGACTAAATATGCAAACCCACAAAATTATTAAATTATAAAGAAAGAATATTTGGTGGTTTAAGCATTTTTCATAAATTCCTCATTCAGAGAAAAAAATTAAAAATTCTTTCAGACAGCATTATTTTTTATTCAAAACGTCAACATTTTTCTTCCGTAATTACATATTATTGCAATGCATGCATAGACCGCTAGTGTTATTAATTCTGTACATATGTACATACATTCATATGTATGTACAATCCAAAAAAACTCATAGACTTAAGCATTTGCCAGAATTTTCGCATTTAAGAGAAAAATTAAAGATCATTTGAAGCACCATATTTTTTTTCAAAACGTCAAGATTATTTTTCCGAACGTAAGCACTGCAAAATGTCTACAAATGGGGATGTATGCCAATTATGTATGTACACGGTTGTAAATCCTTCTTTAGCTTTTGTTAACCAATGTCCCTGTGTTACTTTTTGGTAAACTTTTTTTTATTTTGACGTTTCGTTTAATTTTCCTTTGGATGTTGAAGTTTTGCATAATTTTGCATTCCCAAAACTTTCGCAATATTTGTGATGCATACATATGTAAGTATGTAATCGTACATATCACGTTTCCATGATATTTCAATATCTTCTAAAAAAAATTGCCAGCCAATTATAATAATTTTAATTGAAATTTTTTTCTCATTATTTTGAAATTTTTCCGTATCCAGCACATGCGTTCATGACTAAAAAATATGAAAAATGTTTGTTCTCAAATTTTTCAAAAGCTATTTTTCCCCTGTTAAAAATATTTATTTTCCAGCATACTGTGTTGAAAAATAATAAAATCAATATTGAAGCAAAGTATTAATTTCAAAGGTAAAGTTTTCTAAATTGTATAAATTTCTTTTTGAATTTAAAATTTTTTTGAAATAAAGTTTGACAATTTGTACTACAAAAATAAAATGGCTAAATTGTAGGAAAAAACGTTAAAAAGTTTTCCGATATTTTTTTTACAAAATCACTTTAGCGAGTTTTTCCTTTGAAAAATATATAAAATTTGTTTAAGCGATTTTTTCATTGAAGAAAATCCCGTGTCACAAACCCCAGTTTTAGCTTACCAGGGGCCAAATTACAAATTACAAATTCGATATCGAGTAAAATTGATCGTAATTTTCTTATTTGAATGCCATAATCATTCGATATCGAGCAAGAAATTTAGTACATTTTATCATAATTTCGATATCGAAATCATTTTTCGATACGATAGCTCATTCGATCACGAATACGGTAATTTGGCCCCAGTTTTTACTCAATTCTCTTTTGCACTTGGTATTTCATTCATACGCGTCAATTAAATTTTCGTACTTTTTCATGCAACGCAATATGCATGAAAAACACAATACCTAATAATGTCTGTAATAATATAGACTAAAATAATGAAGAACAATTATTTGTTTCGGAGGCTGAGAAAGTTGTGTCCATAATAATAATAATACAATATAATCAGGCATGTGATGGAAATCGAAATCGAAAACGAATGAGTTTTAGAAGTCAATTTTTTCGTAATATTTCTGTATTGAAAAACCTTTATCACATAAAATATAAAGATATAGGGCTACTAAAGTGAATCTTAAAACAAAAATTTTAAAAATCAAATTATAAATGCATTAAAATGTATTTCGAAAACTGATTCGTTTTCGATTTCCATCACATGCCTGAATTGAAGAGTCTGTAATTTATGCACACTTTTCTCTCTCTCTCTCTCTCTTTTTATTTCAGGATTTTTTTCATATTTACCGTTACTTTAAAGAAATTAACGTTTCTTGCTTTGGAATAGTAATTAAAACGGAATTGAATTTTTTGGTTTAAAAAATTTTTCTCTGGTACGAGGGCGGTTCGGTAACTTCTTAGCCTAGCACAGAAAGAGAATATTAAGTTGTTCAAAAACATTTTTATTTGTCAATATATTCTCCTGAAACTTTAATACACTTAGTCCAATGATTATCTAGCAACTATATCCCTTGATAAAAATAGTATTCTTTAAGGCTTTCAAAATGGTGGTTTACAACTGTAATTGCATCTTCATTTGAGATAAAATGCTTTCCACCTAGAAATTTTTTAGATTGTGAGCTAAGTCAGGAGAATAAGGTGGGTGGTCAAGCAGCTCATACTTTAATTCTATGATTTTAGCTATTGTTAAAACCTTCTTGTGCGTTATGTTGATGATAAATAATTTTTTGTGTTGTAAGCCAGGAAGTTTTTGTCGAGTTTTTACATTTAATTTATACAAAATGTTGCAATATTACTTTGAATTTAATGTTTAACCCTTTTAATTGACTATCTGAATCAATAAAATACTTCTGAAGTTCCATAAAACCGTTGCCATAATCTTACCAGCCGATTCAATTGTTTTTGCCTACTTTAGCACACTTCCTCCGGCTTCAGTCTGTTCCTTGGATTGTTCTTTTGTCTCTGGAGTATAATGGTGGATCCATGTTTCATCAGCAGTTTTGAAATGACAAGCTTGAAAAATTTTTCTTCTTATGCTTGTTTGGTCGACTGTTAACAAATGCGGCACCCATCTTGCAGAAAACTTTTTCATCTCTAGGTCTTCATACAAAATTAAATGGAGTCGATCATTTGAGATTCCCATGATATTGGCTCTTTCACGCACTTTTATTCGTCGATCATTTCATACTATATCATGTACTTTGGCTACAATTTCTCTTAATGTTGCTGTTTTTGAACGTCCACTACATGGTTCATCCTCAATGTTTGTTTAAATTCAGCAACCCAGTTTTTTACTGTTTCATATGAAGGAGCACTTTCACCTAACACATTCACCATATCATTATGAATTTCTTGTCCCACCAAAACTTTTTTTATTTAAATATTTAATGACACCTCGAATTTCTAATTTTTCCATTTTAAAAAAAATCTCGGATGCGTCTTTTTTAACACCTGTTTCTATACGAAGGAGTTGGCACATCGAAATGAAATTTAACATGTGCTCATAGCACAGATGAAAGTTTCCAATGCACTTAACTCTTTTCTGTTTATACCGCGCTTTCTGTTCTAGGCTAAGAAGTTTCTGAACCGCCTTTGTACATTTTCACATATTAAACAAATATAAAAATTAAAATTTACTAAATTAAAAATCAAAATTTTTGCAATAAATTTTGTTTTGTTTGACAGTCTATAATATTTTTTGTTTTAAATTCCTTTAATTTCCTGTTAGTTTTCTTTTTATGAAGCTTTGAAAACAAACAAAAAATGAACTGCGTAATATAACCTGTGAGCCACCGTACATAATTAAACTAATTTTGGTTTCATGTTAATGTTATCGAATTTGATGTTTGTGCAAAGCTTATATGTAAATATGAATATTAAAGACGTAAAGACAACAGATTATTTAACAATACATTTTAAGTCCATTTTTTAGGCTTTCCTACAAAAATATATTTATTTTTGTAAGTACACAATGTGAGTGCAAATCGGCAACAAATACAACACAATACAGAAACAACAGGCATTTTGTTTGTGTAAAATAATGTACTCCTGTCAAAATTGCTAAAAACGAAATAAATGTTTATGCTTATAATTCTCTTATAACTATTTATTACAATTCCAGAAAACTTAAATTGTGCGTTGAATATCATTATTTTTACAATTTAAATTTTATGTTTTAAAGCTTGTAATTTTTCTTTCTCTTGTTATTTAAGAACTATGTAAATTTATTCCTAAACCCTTGACCGTATTGTTATTTTCGTTTCCTTTTTACACATGTTAGTTAAGCAAGATGCAAAAAAATAGTTATTTTTAGAGATTTAATTTTCGTGTCAATTTTTGCTCTAATTTGTTTTTAATTTTTTTCTTTTCTTTAAGTTTTGTAACAAGAGATACTAAATGTTCTTTTTCTGGTTTTTTTTTATAGCGTTTACTTTTCTTGGTTTTTGCTTAGAGTTAGTGTTTATATCAACTTTATAAACTACAAAGCAGTAGGTATATTAAGCTAGAAAAGCGAGAATGTGACAGCATTAAAGTCAAACTCTCTCTTAAAACTTCAAGTGTACAAAAAAACTCTTTATACTTTATTACAATATAAAAAGCATTTACCCAGATTATAAAGCTCTTACCATTTACCAGCTCTAAATTAGCTGTGTAAAGTATTTTCCTAACTAGGCCTGTGGCTCTGTGAAACAATGTTAACTTGTTCAAAATGTATTTTTATTTCGAAATTTGTTTTACAATAAATATTTGTTTGATCAAGTGTATCTATTTTCCAAGTGTATCTAATTATAAATTTGTATGGCATTTTAGAATATAAAGTTTGTTTCTCATATTTACATAAAACAAGTTTCACAAAGTTAAACAAGTGGCCCTTAAACTTTTTGCTGCGAAATATCTAACGAAATTTATAGAGTGCTGCTAATTCTGTTTGAAATATTTTGGTTGCTTTTCTTTTATGTTTATTTTTAGTCCTTGCGTCAGCATTTAGTATTGGTTCTTTTGTCGCAGGCGTTAAAGAGTAGAGTTTACTAAAAAATATACATACAAAAGAAAAAACACAAACAATCGAACAATGGCATGCAAATGAAGACACAAGAAGAGCGGAAGCACAAGTTGTGTGTAACTAAAATCTTTAGCAAACAACAAAATCTTCCCATTAAAATTTCAATAATTAAAGATGGTGACAAAATGGTACGAAAGGGAAATCAACTCACAGACAAATATACCAAGGCAAGAACAAGAAAACCAGTTGTGTCAGAAGACCACAAAACAAAACACAGTGGGATAGATAAAAATATGTTAGAAATATTTCAAATCAATAGTGGGGAGGGTATATTGGATTTGCGCTGTGGTTTGTAACGCCCACCTTAAATTATAGTGATCATTATTGGTCAAAGATCTCATTTAATATCAGCTTCGAAAATCACTTTAACATGAATAAATCTTTTAAAAATTGTTTATACCGAGAATTTAAGCTCTAAATATGTGGATGATTGGTCCATATAGTGTTCAGTTCTGAAAAACTGGTTGTACACATATACTGGCTATAGGGTATTATATGACCAGACTTGACCATAATTTCTTAGGCTATACTTTCTTCCTTGTTATACCCACCACCAAAGGGATGAGGGATATATTGCGTTTATCATTCCATTCATTATAACATATCGAAATAATGGCCGAAGAACCAAAAAATCTATAAGATTCTAAGACAACCTAGCTATGTCCGTCCGTCTGTCTGTCTGTTGTTGGCACGATGGAGCTTCGAAAAAAGACATAGAACAATGAAATTTTTACTTAACATTCCTTGGTCTACCGAAATGTTGGTATTACAAATGGGCAAAATCGGTCCAGTAGCATCTGAGTTATAGATCAAAGTTTCAGACTACCTCGATATTTTGCAGATAATATTTGCTGTATTCTTCACAGATAATGAAGAGAATATTATGCAATTTTGCACATTTTATTTTTATTATAGAAGAATACGTCCTATTGAAATGGTAGGAATCGGTCTTTGCCCATACAAATGTCTTCCCGGAATATGGCTTTATAAAACATAAATGTCTATAGAAAAGTTGTATCTAAACAATATTCTGCAATAATAAGTTTCATGCAACGTGAAATCTCAAAACACTGTTTTGTTTGCATCGGTCCATAATTTTAACATAACCCCATTCAATAACCACTTCCGAAATGCACTTAAATGAACATAAATCTTTGAAATTCGACAAGCATTATCAGAATATACATTCAAATCGTCGTACCAAATTGTTAATGAGCTTGTCAATACTTAGTGCTTTCTTAGAGTTTAAATCAACAATAGCCATATCGATCTCTCGAATTTTAGAAACGTAGGATTACAGTAGTCCCAAAATGGGAATTATTTGGTGGTACATCTATTCTTTCATTTGTTGTATTTGGGGTAAATATGATGATTAATAAACAGATTCCCTTTTTCAGTGACATTTCTTGCCCAACCACCATATAAATTTCACAAGGGGGCCTTAAAAATAACTAACAAAAAATTCTTACATTCATATATATATCAAAATAAAGTTAAGCTATAAACAGTAGGAATCTGTTAGTGTTTAAATTCTGAAAATATTACACGCTTTTTCACAAACAAAAAAATAAATGTTGAAAAAAATGCATGCCAATTTGCCAATTGTTCCAGTACTTTACAATAGTGTTCTTGGTTATTCGAACTATTAGCCTAAATAAAAACTTTTCTCTTAAAATTAAATATTAGTTCATTTTCCTTCTCTAATTATTAAAAAAATTATTTTTCAAATACTGAACATTTCTTTAAAATTAAGCTATAAGTACTTGAGACTTTTTAGTAGTAAAACTTTTTAATTTTTCCCCACTGTAAACTTTCTAAAATCACACAGAAATATTTGAGACTAAAAACTATTTCAAACAGAAAGATAAAGTGTCATCGATAGAAAAACTGTTTGTTTAGTTAAATACATGTTGCAGTGATTTTCCGTTGTTATTCTATACTTCTTTTTTATTTTACAAATCATCTTAAAGATGCATTGTAATATGGAGCATAAATTGTAATTTATTGAATTTTAAAACAAGATTTAAAAAAACATTATCATTTGTAAAGATTTTTTAAGTTTAGAAATGCATTTTGAATTAGATTAAAGTGAAATAAAAATTTAATTTAACTTCAACGTAAACATTTTTATTTCAGTTATTTATTATATTATTATTTAATTTTTTTATTCATTGGGCACTGCTGCACATTCTAGTATTTTAATAAATATTGTGATATTTCTAGTATCACGATATTTATTGAACGTGTAGCAGTGCCCAATCATTTTATTAAAATACGGATTATTTTCAAACTCGTACAGTTTTGCTATATTTATGTCACAATTGGACACAGTGATTTTAAAATTATTTGATAAAAAAATACATAAAATTTGGAAAAATGTATGAAATATTTATTTGAGTCTTGAGAAAGACCTTTATAATTTAATGGGCGGTTCAGCGCCAGCAATATTGTTTATCATAGGATTAAAAACGATTAAATTTGTATTTTTTATCGACAATGTAAGTTCTTATTTTTAACTCCAGATATGTCGGTAAAGGTAAGGGCTCGTCTTGATGTCCATCTACTATAGGTTTTGCTATAGAAACATCTTTTGCCGCTAAACACTTGTGTTATCATTAAATATGAGTCCGCATTCTTTAATACTTTTTTGCATCCTCCAATTTCGGGTTTGGGAACCATAGAACGCCTTTATTTGGACTCTTATGACCACTGCTTGAATTACTTTAAGCTGTTTAGCTATTACACGATTAGAATAGCTACTTGTCATTGCTAAAATAGTTTTTTTAAATGAGTTTGACAGTTTCTTCATTACATATTTTACTTTTTAAATTTTGATATTTTTGTACAAATATTTTATAAGACACTTGTGCAAAATTGAATAAATGCAAGTTTTTTTTTTGGTATTAATTACACAAGTTTACAAATTCCGGTCAACTTTTGGATCACAGCAGAAAAGAATAAATCTTGACGTTAGTTGAGGTGCTGAAATCAAATCCGGGTTTCGTTTTGAATTTGAATTTCAAAATTGGTTCTAGTTTATGAGTTCACGCATGTTGGCAGTGTAACGAACCATTTCAGTCGGGTCTTATCTTTCAGAAGAGGCTACTAAATAGTCCAGCCGTGCTCAGGGATAATGGGGGATCTTTCTTCTGATTAAATAAGCCAGTTCGTTAACTTAAAAATAAAAAAAAAATTAGTAGCATCAATCCCTAGAAACGACTACCAAAAGTATATTGAGAAGAGAAAAATAAAAAAAATTAAGTGAGTAGAGATATAAGTGAACTATATTGGAATAGATACTTGGTGTAATTTGACCTATTCCTGTCTATACCATTTCATAACCTTTGCTATTCAAGATTGAATTTTCGAATAGGCCAAAAATGCTTTCCTAAACACAGTTGCCTACATGTTTCACGAAATAATTAAAAGAAGCTTAGAATTCCATTTTAAATGTATATTCAGTACAAAATTAATAAGTTATGTCCTAGTATATTTAATAATTTTTTCATTTTAAAAGAAACAAACAAATCAAATGTAAACAAAATTTAAGTAAAATTTGCAAATTAGATTAAGTTAATAATTTAAGGATAATTTAAAATTAAAAGTATATATTTTGAATGTTAATTAACAATATATTGTAAAATTAATCATTATTTAAAACAAATATGTAAATTTAGAGTTATTTTTTTTATAGGGAAATGAATGAAGGAATGAAATATTGTATATTTGTATATATAGTATATTATTATGGTTGAGAGTTTATATATTTTTGAAATCAAATTTAACATTCTATATATTTTCTATTTCTTAAAATAAAATTAATTTTATTCTATATTCTTCGACCTTTTTAAATGATTTTAAATAAATAATTTTTAAGCTTGAGGTCACTTTTTTGTTTTTTATAAAAGATATCAATATTTCGATTTCCTTTGGAAATCTTCTTCAGGAGTTAAGAAGAAGAAGAGAAGAAGACTTCCAAAGGAAATCGAAATATTGAGATAATTATATATAAGAATTAAAAAATCTTTTATAAAAAACAAAAAAAGTGACCTCAAGCTTAAAAATTATTTAATTAAAATAAAATTGTTTTCCAAACTCACCATTTAAAGCTCTCACGATGACTTTAGATAGATATTATATTTTCCGATATATGAATTTTGATTTCAAAGTGAATGCTATTTAGAATAGTGTTAATGTAGTGTAAAATTATGAATGTGTTATGTTATGTGTTATGTTGTATGCATCTTAGTGTAAGTATATAAGTGTCCCTTTTACAAACAATTACATATATATGTTTTTATTATTATTCACAATATATGTATAATTATATAAGTGTCAAAAGTGATGTTAAAGAAATTAAAATTATTTTATATTTAATTATTTATTAATGTCCAATATTGCAATGTTCTTTTAGGTTTGTTTATTTCTTTTCCTTGTTTGAAAAAAAATGCACTGCAAAAATGAGCTGTCAGCCACTGTATGTGTCACCAATTTCTTACATTAAAAAGTAACAGTGAAAGGCGAATACATAATATTAATTCAAAAACATAAATTATCATTTACAACCTGCTTGAATTAAGTTAACTGTTATACGTTAGTATATATTTTAACTTCAACGTTAAAAAAAACCTTAAACGAAAAGTACTCTTTTAATAATTATGATTTTAATAAAGCTAAATTCTTACAGAAGTATATTATGTTTAAATCATTGTAATCTTTTAAATAATAATTAGCTTAACAATACGAGTTTAATTCATGTCATATACTTAAAGAGCCCTATACTAGAAAGCTCTTCGAATGTCAAGTAAGTAAAATACACTAACAATTAATGCTTAATGCTTGTAGAACTAAAGACTCTTTCTGTTAAAGACAATAGCTCTTATGTAGTCAAGGATACATAAATTTTAACAACTTGCAGTTAAAATAAAATATATACTTTATTTAATAAACATTTACTTTTTCGGAATCATAATGTTCGTTTGTTTGTTTGTTTGTATTTTATACAAAAAGCAAACAATAAAGAGGAACATTTTATTCTGAATATTTATTTTAGCGCAGTGGTTCACTTGTATGACAGAAATTCATATTTATTCATATTTCATTCATAAATATTTTCACATTTTATGCATGATTTATTTATGTACTGAAAACAATTAAGAAAGTATAGTCGGTCAAGCCCGACCAAATAATACCCTACACCCAGTTTATGTGTGCAAACAGTTTTTCAGAAATGGCAGCCATATGGGAGCTATGAGCTATTATGAACATATCATCCATAAATATTTTGATGTGACTTCTGTACACATAAATATTTCTTGTGTTAAATTTTATCTCGATACGCACTAAGATTAATGAATATACGTTAAAGTGATTTTCGAAGAGGATGTTACATGAGAGTTTTGACTAAGTATGGTCCGAACGTTATAAAATATGGTGTCATGATATCTGTTTATGTGAAACTTATTTGTGTTGAATTTTATTTGGATTGCAATATTTTTAAGAGATCTTTGGTCGTAAAAGTAATTTTTGGAAATGGGCTTTAAATGGGAGCTATGATTAAGAATGGAGCGATCATCATAATTTGTGTATATATTTGTGGACATCAAAATGTCTAAGAGATTTGTGCTCTTCAAAGTGATTTTTGGCATTGGGCCTTATATGGGAGCTATAATCAATTATGGCCGATCTATACAAAATTTATAGATATGATTAGTATTCATGTATAACTTATTTGTAGGGAAATTTGTTTGGATACGTGCCAACCAATTCAACCAATTTCAATTCCAACTGTCCTTCAAACGAAAAAATAGTCTGCGCACAAGCTTTACATGGACAGCCAGCCAGATGGACAGACAGACAGACATTGCTAAATCGACTTAAAAATGATTTTTAGTCGATCGATATAATTTAAGGTGGGAGTTGGACTAATATTTATTATCGTTACAAACATCAGCACAAATCCAATTTACCCTTCCCACTATGGTAGTGTAGGGTATAAATACCAAAAAAATACACAGTGAAACAAACACATCGAAAAATGTTCATTGTTGGAACGAATTTTGTTGTGATCAGCAAAATAAAATAATTACAAAATTTGTTTCAGTGTATACAATACATATTGAAAAAAAACGACATTGTACAATTGTTTCGACTGTGGTTGTAATAGTTTAACTTAAAGCAACAGAGTTTTAAAAGCATAACTTCATATAATAAACTATAAATATTTAGCTAAATTATATAAAATTTCCCAGATAGTATTAGAAAATGGAACAAAATATTGTAAATACATTGACATGATATCATAATTGTCAACTAATAATTTATCCTTGCATCAAGGCCTTTATCAAATCACAGCTAATGAAACTGCTAGCCATGTCTGCATGATGCAATTTATAACTGAGTTTTCAGTTCATACCTTTGCATACATACAATATGTAAGTACATTTTCTGCATATACACCACCAACAATTTTTCATATCATTTTTACAATGCCATATCATATGACAATAAGGAGAGTATTGTAAAGAAAAACAATATATTTTAATAATAGAGGCAATAAACTTAAATATAAGTATAATAAATAAAATTCAATAGATATGTAAGCCATAAATTTATTATTACTTTTCTATACATTAATGACAACATAATCTTAAACATGATTAAATATGACTGCTTTGATATAAAAAGTTCAATATACTGTCAATATATATATAAATAAATAAAATTTAAAGACTGATGAATGTGTCAAAAAAAAGTATTTTTCATAAAACTCAAAACACTCAGGCATACCCCACCGTGGCAGATATTTAGTGACTTAATGACTTTGTTCAAAAACTTTTTTAGAAAAAAAAACTGTCTAGTTGGGACAATATTTCAAAAGAAAATATCTGGCTGAGAAAAGTTTATAATAGAAAATATCTGCTTTATATATGTAATTTTCTAATAGAAAACTGTCTGGTTTAGACAATTTTCTAATATAAACATGTGTGTTTTAGGCTCTCTTCTAATAGAAAACTGACTGGTTAAGCCAATTTTTTAATAGAGAACTGCCAGGTCAAGACAATTTTCTAGTAGAAAACTGTTTGTTTTAGATATGTTTCCAATAGAAAACTTCCGGCTGAGATAATTTTTAATAAAATATTGTCTACTTTAGATAATTTTCTAGACAGACATGTAATGACCGTTTATCGAAAAACGAACTAAACTGAAAAAATTTTTTTTCTTTCAAATATTATTCGACAAAATACACAATTTAAATTTCTTTAAAATCTCTTATTACTAATGTCGCTTATAATATATATTTTAGCATTTGATCCAACCAAAAAATAAATATAAAATAAATATAGGAAATAAATTCTATTTTATTTTCTTAAGACTTATTGAATTTACCAAAAATCTTAAAACCTTAACAATATTTTTATATTGCTTCACATACCCGTACCATATAACCATTTGAGTATAAACATCATTCATGTTTCTACATTTCAACATTTTGCTAAAGTCATATACATAGATGTATATAAACATGTTGTGATATTCTCTTAAGTCTCACATCAATATCAGAGATCAATGCTATTGATAATTTTTTTTGGTAAATCAAATATTATAAGATTTTAAACAAAATGAGAGTATTTAATATATACTTTTATTTTTGAATGAATATTAAAGGAGAATTACTATTAATTATCTATTTATTTTTTTATTATCATCTTTTTGTTTTTATTCATAAAATATGGCAATGTAGAGAAAAAAAAAAACTTTGTTTAGATAGTAGTTACTTGTTACTCGTGATACTCGGTAATTATTACACTGTGGGGATTATAATTAGCAACACTAGTCACGACCATTTTCTTTGAGAATAGAAGCCATTAAATTATTCTTTTCTTGCGAACATTTGCTGCGATAAGATCAATTATACTAGCACAAGTGAAATAGAGTCTTGTTAAGGACACGTGCCTAATCAAATTTTTGTAAGATTTTTCTGCCGGCCAACGATCCTATTAGACTTTTTAATGGAAAATTTTCTTGTCATTATATTTTAGTAAAGAGTAAAATTTATTATTATATATTGCCAAAAGTGGAATTTATTTGGTGAAGTCAAGCTTAACGTGCTTAAAATCTGAGCAACTGGAAGGTGATACTTAATTTTTTTGGAACGACAAGATTTGTGGAAAGCAAGTATCCTAATTTTTGCTTTTAAGCTTTCAATTTTAATACATACTCAATGCAACCGGGGCTGGTAAGATGTTATTTTAGATTTTATATTATTTGCGCTAAAGTCTTATTTTCTATTAGGTCTATCATCGTCCAGGAGAGACTAAATGATAGCCAGCCACTAAATTTTGTTCTTGCATGAAAACATTTTCCCATAATTCTGCAACTTTCCTTCTAGAAGTCTCTAAGACTAGAATATTAGTAACATCAAATGCGGTAGCAAGAAAAAGCAAAACCCGAGACAGAACCAAAATTTTGCCATATACTAGAGTACAATACTTAGGCTTTTATTAATTTTTTTTTGTGTCAGCTTAACATTCGTACATATAAATATTCTCAAATTTTAATTTAAATTTTTTTAAGCTAATTTCTATTAACGCTATTTTGAATTATCGATATTGAAGTTTTATTTTATTTCTAACTTAAATTTTCAAAATCTACTAAAAAAGAAAAAAAAAATGTTTTTGAATTAAATTATCTTTATAAAATAATTTGCTAAAAATCTAACAATTCAATTAAATAAGTTAAGTGTAAGTTTTGTTGCTATTATTTTGTCCTATTTTATTACCCACTGTTTTGGAGTTTACGTATATGCAAGAATTCTTCTCCCATTCATCATTTAGTCTCCTCCATTCATATATTTGATCCAGAGGCCTCTGCGACAGCAATATAAAATGGGTGAGTGAAATAAAATCAAATTATCTATTTACTCTTAATTCTTGCATCTATATATATTTTTTTTACATAATTGTTTAAAATACGTGCTGGTAAATGGTACGAGGTTAAAGAAAAAGAATAACACCTCACGTAAGAGAACCTATTTCATTTTTCCTTTGTTTTGTTGGTTCTATAACTACATTTTTTGTTTAGTTAGAGTGTTTTGTTCTTAATTTTTTTTCTTTACATTTACCTGCTATTTTCTTTGTTGTAATATGCATACATATTTAATTTACACTTTTCCGAATTTGAATAATGCTAAATTTTGACAAATATTACTAAGATAAAAATAAATTAAATACGCATATCTACATATATTATTATTATTTAAAATCTATTTAATTATCAAGTATAGTATTGTATTGTAGGTTTAACAATTAAATTTTGAATTATTGTTTTATAGAAAAATTTTCTTTTATATATATTTTATAACATATGGGTGGGTAAAGAGGCACGGATTCCAAACGACATCAGGAATCTTATTGATTAGCTATTGAATCAGTACTTTATTTGTTTTGCTATTTTTTTTACTTTCATTTATTTATAACCATTATGGGGCTAGTTTTTTTTTTGGTTATATGGACCTATTTTAATTTCATTTTAATTTCATATCTAGGGAGTCTATAATAAATTTTTTTATGTGGAACTGGTCAGAGTATAAGAAAGACACGAACCTCCCCAAAACCGATTGAAGCTAGCGTATAATGGCTCCCGCTGTCTTTTTTAGGACTCAGACCTCATATACGATTTCTATTGTTTTTCAACAGTTTGATTTCCAAAAAACAGAGAAAAAGTTTCGCTTGGTTATTTTCAAATAGCCACATACTACATAAAATGGCGCCCAACGTGGGGCCGAAGGTGTCCCAATTTATTGGTTCACTTTTCGGTTATTTTTTTGTTAAAATTAACGTAGATTTTTTTAGATTTCTTTAACGACTTAGAGATAAACTGATTTGGTATCTATAGGTGTTCTTTGACAATAATTGGTTATGTATTACAGGATTTTAGAGACTTGAGGGTTCGAGTCATCTAACCGTTTTACCTCTAATCGAGTCTTTTGCCAAAATCACAAATAGAGGCGAGGTACGTTTATAACTATTTTATAATTTCTGTAAAATATTATTTTTTTTACTTCTTGACTAAGACTTTCGCATATATAATGAGAAAATGTTAAATGGCACTTTGCAATTTAGCATCTCTTATATCAAAGATATCTATAGAAAAGAAAGAAATATACATATATATCTGTTGAGTGACAGACAAGTTGAAAAAAAAAAAAAATAATAGATTACCGATTATTCCATAGCCTGAAATTTTTTTCCAGTACTGATTGTTAATTGCTAAATTTTTTTTTGTCAGCCTATTTTTTTATAGCCATGGAAAGAAGTTTTAATTTAATATCTAATCTATAATTTATAATAATTAATCTATAATTAATCGGCAAATTCTTAATACAATGTCATTAGAACGAACTCCTCCTCATTCCGTAAATATGTCACAAACTACATCTCCGGCAATATCTAATGCTCCAATCCCTCCTCAGGCTCCTATAATAGCTTCGGCTACAAACGAGCTTTGTGCTATATGTAATGAACGTATGGACGGAAGAATCGAATGCTTATTAATCGTAAGCTGTAACCATAATTTTCATCGTCCGTGTATAGAAAATTATCTTTTCACAAATACCGAATGTCCAGTATGTCATTCACCTTGTCAATTGGCCGATTTAAAGCAGTTTTCTTTTGCGGGAAAACCTTGTAAACCTACTCACAGACAACGTGGAGGGGCGGCAAAACAATATCATACACGTAGTTTTTCAAAAAATCTTTTTAATGAACCACTAACACCAGTAGTCGTTACTGCTAGTAATACTAATCCAATTGCTTCTACGGCTCCAGTGGTAATAAATGAAACCTCATTACGAAATCAGCCACAAGACAATTCGTTAAGATTTCGTGTAGATAACTCAGCCAATTCGGCTCAAAGTAACTTGATTGATTATGGGGAAATTAATAGAATGATTGAAAGCACTTTAACTAGACTATTACAGAATCTCCAAGTGCTTCCTAATGCACAAGCAACCAATACTTTTCAAACTCTTTCTCAGAATGTACAACCTCTTAGGAGTAATTCACAGCGTACAGCTGCTGCTTCAGCACAAAATATTCACAGCAATCATTTAGCTAATACATCTTTTTCTTCTAACAGTACTAGCTATCAAAATGATAAGATAACTTCAATTATACAAAATTGGGGTTTAAAATTCGATGGCACTTCAACCGGGTTGACCGTTGAAGAATTTTTGTACCGCCTTAAGTCTTTGACCATTGATAATTTTCAAGGAGATTTTAATATTATATGTAAAAATCTTCATATTTTGCTAACAGGTAAAGCCAGAGAATGGTTTTGGCGTTACCACAAACAGGTGGATGCCATTAATTGGAATGATTTTACTGAGGCTATTCGATTTCAATACAAAGATTTTAAGTCGTCTTTTGATATTCGCGAGGAAATCAGAAATCGCAAACAAAAGACTGGAGAAACTTTTGATATGTATTACGAAGCGCTTTCTAACATAATGGATAGACTCCCCACACCCATATCTGAATTTGAATTAGTGGAGATAATTACCCGCAACTTACGTCCAGAAATCAGACACGAGTTACTCTATTTACCGATTCATTCAATTCCGCATCTCAGAAAACTTGTTCAAATGCGAGAAAGTTTTCTAAATGATGAATATGTACGTAGAAATTTCTCTAGTAGAACTTTAAATCCATTTCCCCCAAGAAGACATATAGCTGAAGTCG
The DNA here is from genome assembly GCA_916048285.2 of Bellardia pandia. Lineage (NCBI taxonomy): Eukaryota > Metazoa > Arthropoda > Insecta > Diptera > Calliphoridae > Bellardia > Bellardia pandia. The sequence goes on from OU696531.1 coordinate 31,585,419, forward strand.
ATTTTGATCAAGAAAAACAAGTTTCTTTAGACACAGTAGATGAATCGACAGTTGAGGCTATACAAAGAGATGAAACTTCACCTCGGTGTTGGAATTGTGACCAGATTGGTCATTATTATCAAGATTGTCTCGAAGAAAGAACAATCTTTTGTTATGGCTGTGGAGCTAAGAACACATATCGTCCACAATGCCCAAAATGTGTAGCCAGGAAATTGTCAAAAAACTACAAAACCAATACTCCGAAGAGTTATTAAATAAAACCTGCCTTAAACATGATAAAGATATTGATACGTCCCCGGATTTTGAAAAACTTTTTGATTTAAATGAAAAGAATGAACATGATAAAATAAAATATAAAATTCTCAAACGTAAGTTAGTTTCTCTAGAAGATTTGCCTGAGACTGACTGTTATAAGCTAATTTATCCTAAAACACCCCTTCATGTAAAATGGCAATTATACCAATCCAAGCGAAATGAAATTTTTAGTGATTCCTCTATATGTGAATTGAACACAAAACGTTCCCCTAAACGTTCAACTATTAGGCTTCGAAATTTTTATAAAAATCGCAAATTTGGCTCTAAACTTTTAATTTCGGCAATTGTTAATAACCCAAAAGATGGTCGTTACTACGCAAAAGTATTTTTTCTAAATTACACCGAATATGGTCTAATAGATACCGGTGCCAGCATAAGCTGCATTGGAGCTGACCTGGCATTAGAAAATTTTTCTGAAAGTTCAAAATTTTTTAAATGTAGACATTCAGTAAAAACTGCTGATGGTAGAGAACAGAGAGTTTTAGGCTGGATCTGTGTAAATATTACCTTTAATAATATTACACAAAATATCAATTTCTTTATAATTCCCAGCATTTCTCAAAGACTATTGCTTGGTATAGATTTTTGCAAAAAGTTTGAATTGTTACCTAATATAACTAAATCAGTAGATTTGATAGACAACTTTAGTGACAGCATAGCAAATTCTGATTTCATTCAAAATAAAATGTCTGAAAATACTTTTAAAACGTTAAAAAATCCATCCGATTGTATGGACGAAGGTGATTCGAATGTTGACAAATATTTTTATAAACTCACTCCAATTCAAAAACAGCAGCTACAGGCCATAATTTCAATTTTTCCGAATTTCGAGAAAATAGGATTAGGAAGAACAACTTTAATTGAACACGAAATTGACGTAGACCACTGTAGACCAATAAAGCAGAGATTTTACCCCGTCTCACCCGCGGTGGAAAAACTAATGTATTCAGAAGTAGATCGCATGTTATCCTTAGGGGTAATTGAACCTTCAACCTCCCCATGGAGCTCTCCGACGAGACTCGTAATTAAGCCTCATAAAATACGCCTCTGCCTTGATGCAAGAAAGGTGAATATGGTCACAAAAAAAGACGCGTATCCCCTACCCTCAATTGAAGGTATTTTCGCCCGTTTACCGAAGGCAAACCTTATAACAAAACTTGATTTAAAAGACGCTTACTGGCAAATTGGTTTATCAGAAGAGTCCAAAGCTATAACTGCGTTTACAGTTCCTGGAAGGCCATTATACCAATTTACGGTTATGCCTTTTGGGTTATGTAATGCGCCCCAGACAATGTGTCGCCTTATGGACCAGATAATTCCACCAGACCTTAAAAATAATGCATTTGGATATTTAGATGACTTAGTTATAGTTTCGGAAAATTTTGAAGACCACTTAGAAGTCCTTTTGCGCTTTGCTGTCCAATTTAAGAAGACAAACTTAACTCTAAATATGGCTAAAAGTCATTTTTGCGTGACTAGAGTAAAATATTTAGGTTATGTAATTGGTGACGGGGGAATTTCTACAGACCCTGAGAAGATAAGTGCAATAATCAACTGGCCAGTGCCTTCAAATCTGAAACAGGTCAGAGGATTCCTAGGAATTGCTGGCTGGTATAGAAGATTTATCGAGAATTTTTCCTCAATAGTATTTCCCATTACTGAGACTCTGTCTTCAAAACGAAAATTTTTATGGACGCCAGAAGCCCAAACGGCATTTGAAAGGATAAAATTTCTTCTGACCTCTGCGCCTATTCTTATTAATCCTGATTTTGAAAAGAAATTTTTCGTTCATTGTGACGCCAGTGACTATGGCATAGGGGCTGTATTAATACAATTAGACAGTGAGGGACAGGAAAGGCCAATTGCGTATATGAGCAGGAAACTGAATTCAGCTCAACGTAACTACAGCGTTACGGAACGCGAATGTCTAGCTGCTTTAGAGGCAATCCAACGCTTTAGGTGTTACCTAGAGTTACAGGAATTCGAGGTCATCACTGATCATGCTAGTCTTGTCTGGCTGATGCGACAACCAAATTTAAGTGGTAGACTAGCTAGATGGGCACTAAAGTTGCAAGCATTCAAATTCACTGTAAGCCACCGCAAAGGAAAGTACAATGTTGTCCCGGATGCTTTATCCAGAAATCCCACTGAAGTAATTGAGTCCTTAGAAGTAGACCCTCTTAAAATAGATCTTTCTTCCACATGTTTCTTAGATGACGATTATGTCAAATTGCAGGAAAAGGTTACTGCAAAACAGTCGGAATACCCAGATATCAAAATTCTTAACAATTTTATTTACATCCGAACACAACATTATGATGGAGTGGAAGAAAATGAAGAAAAATGTTGGAAACTTTGGATTCCATTTCGATTGCGAAAAGAATTAATTGCAAATCATCATAAACCGGCCAATGTTGCTCATGGTGGAATGTGTAAAACTTTAGACTTACTAAAAAGGCATTTTTTCTGGCCAGGAATGGCAAAAGATGTCCGTGATTTTGTGCGGGAATGTGAAACGTGTAAGGCAACCAAAGCTCCTAATTTTATAATGAAGCCAGAAATGGGCAAACAAGTAACTTCTGAGCGACCCTTTCAGAGACTGTATGTTGACTTATTAGGCCCCTACCCTAGAAGTAAATCAGGTCATATTGGTTTATTAATTGTATTGGATCATCTTTCCAAATTTCATTGGGTGAAACCTCTTCGTAAGTTTACCTCTACAGCTATTAAGGATTTTTTACAAAAACAAATCTTCCACACCTATGGTGTGCCTGAGATAATTGTGAGTGACAATGGCTCCCAGTTTAAAGCCAATGATCTCAATGCCTTTTTTACATCCTTGGGTATAAATCATGTTTACACAGCTTTTTACTCGCCACAATCTAACGCGACTGAGCGAGTAAATCGATCTCTCATTGCCGGAATAAGGGCATATTTAAAAGGAGACCACACAAAGTGGGACGAAAATCTTAGCGCAATTAGTTGTGCCTTGCGTAACTCCCAGCATACTGCCATTAAAATATCACCATACCATGCTTTATTCGGGTTCGACATAATTACCCATGGGTCAACTTATGCTTTATTAAAAAATATAAAACTTTTAGATGAGTCATCTTATCAGCTTTCGCGAGATGATGAATTACAAATTTTAAGACGGGATTTGCAAAAACATATTAAAAGTGCCTATGAACATAACAGAGAGTACTATAATTTACGAACGAGGCCACAATCATTTCAAGTTGGACAGCAAGTTTGGAGACGAAATTTCGTCCAAAGCAGTTTGGAAAAACGCTTTAATGCGAAATTTGCGCCGATATTCGTTAAAGCCATAGTAAAAGAAAAACTTGGTAATCATTACTATAAATTAGAAGATATGAGCGGAAAACTAATAGGTACATTTCATTCGAAGGATATAAAAAATTAAACGTTCTTTTTCCAGTTAGCATTGTTGCTTCAACGAGCCAATACTACTTGGTTTTGTAATGACCGTTTATCGAAAAACGAACTAAACTGAAAAAATTTTTTTTCTTTCAAATATTATTCGACAAAATACACAATTTAAATTTCTTTAAAATCTCTTATTACTAATGTCGCTTATAATATATATTTTAGAATTTGATCCAACAAAAAAATAAATATAAAATAAATATAGGAAATAAATTCTATTTTATTTTCTTAAGACTTATTGAATTTACCAAAAATCTTAAAACCTTAACAATATTTTTATATTGCTTCACATACCCGTACCATATAACCATTTGAGTATAAACATCATTCATGTTTCTACATTTCAACATTTTGCTAAAGTCATATACATAGATGTATATAAACATGTTGTGATATTCTCTTAAGTCTCACATAAATATCAGAGATCAATGCTATTGATAATTTTTTTTGGTAAATCAAATATTATAAGATTTTAAACAAAATGAGAGTATTTAATATATACTTTTATTTTTGAATGAATATTAAAGGAGAATTACTATTAATTATCTATTTATTTTTTTATTATCATCTTTTTGTTTTTATTCATAAAATATGGCAATGTAGAGAAAAAAAAAAAAACTTTGTTTAGATAGTAGTTACTTGTTACTCGTGATACTCGGTAATTATTACACTGTGGGGATTATAATTAGCAACACTAGTCACGACCATTTTCTTTGAGAATAGAAGCCATTAAATTATTCTTTTCTTGCGAACATTTGCTGCGATAAGATCAATTATACTAGCACAAGTGAAATAGAGTCTTGTTAAGGACACGTGCCTAATCAAATTTTTGTAAGATTTTTCTGCCGGCCAACGATCCTATTAGACTTTTTAATGGAAAATTTTCTTGTCATTATATTTTAGTAAAGAGTAAAATTTATTATTATATATTGCCAAAAGTGGAATTTATTTGGTGAAGTCAAGCTTAACGTGCTTAAAATCTGAGCAACTGGAAGGTGATACTTAATTTTTTTGGAACGACAAGATTTGTGGAAAGCAAGTATCCTAATTTTTGCTTTTAAGCTTTCAATTTTAATACATACTCAATGCAACCGGGGCTGGTAAGATGTTATTTTAGATTTTATATTATTTGCGCTAAAGTCTTATTTTCTATTAGGTCTATCATCGTCCAGGAGAGACTAAATGATAGCCAGCCACTAAATTTTGTTCTTGCATGAAAACATTTTCCCATAATTCTGCAACTTTCCTTCTAGAAGTCTCTAAGACTAGAATATTAGTAACATCAAATGCGGTAGCAAGAAAAAGCAAAACCCGAGACAGAACCAAAATTTTGCCATATACTAGAGTACAATACTTAGGCTTTTATTAATTTTTTTTTGTGTCAGCTTAACATTCGTACATATAAATATTCTCAAATTTTAATTTAAATTTTTTTAAGCTAATTTCTATTAACGCTATTTTGAATTATCGATATTGAAGTTTTATTTTATTTCTAACTTAAATTTTCAAAATCTACTAAAAAAGAAAAAAAAAATGTTTTTGAATTAAATTATCTTTATAAAATAATTTGCTAAAAATCTAACAATTCAATTAAATAAGTTAAGTGTAAGTTTTGTTGCTATTATTTTGTCCTATTTTATTACCCACTGTTTTGGAGTTTACGTATATGCAAGAATTCTTCTCCCATTCATCATTTAGTCTCCTCCATTCATATATTTGATCCAGAGGCCTCTGCGACAGCAATATAAAATGGGTGAGTGAAATAAAATCAAATTATCTATTTACTCTTAATTCTTGCATCTATATATATTTTTTTTACATAATTGTTTAAAATACGTGCTGGTAAATGGTACGAGGTTAAAGAAAAAGAATAACACCTCACGTAAGAGAACCTATTTCATTTTTCCTTTGTTTTGTTGGTTCTATAACTACATTTTTTGTTTAGTTAGAGTGTTTTGTTCTTAATTTTTTTTCTTTACATTTACCTGCTATTTTCTTTGTTGTAATATGCATACATATTTAATTTACACTTTTCCGAATTTGAATAATGCTAAATTTTGACAAATATTACTAAGATAAAAATAAATTAAATACGCATATCTACATATATTATTATTATTTAAAATCTATTTAATTATCAAGTATAGTATTGTATTGTAGGTTTAACAATTAAATTTTGAATTATTGTTTTATAGAAAAATTTTCTTTTATATATATTTTATAACATATGGGTGGGTAAAGAGGCACGGATTCCAAACGACATCAGGAATCTTATTGATTAGCTATTGAATCAGTACTTTATTTGTTTTGCTATTTTTTTTACTTTCATTTATTTATAACCATTATGGGGCTAGTTTTTTTTTTGGTTATATGGACCTATTTTAATTTCATTTTAATTTCATATCTAGGGAGTCTATAATAAATTTTTTTATGTGGAACTGGTCAGAGTATAAGAAAGACACGAACCTCCCCAAAACCGATTGAAGCTAGCGTATAATGGCTCCCGCTGTCTTTTTTAGGACTCAGACCTCATATACGATTTCTATTGTTTTTCAACAGTTTGATTTCCAAAAAACAGAGAAAAAGTTTCGCTTGGTTATTTTCAAATAGCCACATACTACAGACATCCAGACAGATTTCTAATAGAAAATTTTCTGTGTTAGACAATTTTCCAATAAAAAACTGTCTGCTTAAGAAAATTTTCTAATAGATAACTGTCTTGTTTCGGCAATTTTCTAAAAGAAAAATGTGTGTTTGAGACAGAAAATTGGCTCAACCAGACAATTTTTTATTAGAAAACTGTCTAGTTGAGACAATTTTCTAATAGAAAACTGTCTGCTTTAAACAATTTTGTAATAGCAAACTTTCTGGCATGAAAAATTTTTGAATAGAAAATTGTTTGGTTGAGACAAGTTTCGATTAGAAAACTTCCGGCGTAAGATAATTTTCTAGTATAAAACTGTCTGGATGAGACAATTTTTTAATAGAAAACTGTCTGCTTATAAAAGTTTTCTAATAGAGAACTGTTTGATTAAGAAAATTTCTAATAGAAAACTCTCTAGTTGAGAACATTTTTTAATTTAAAACTGTCTGCTTTAGATAACTTTCTAATAGAGAACTGTCTGGTTGATACAATTTTCTAATATAAACTTTTCTGTTTTAGTCAATTTTCTAATAAAAAATTGTCTGGTTGGCACAATTTTTAATAGAAAACTGTTAGATTTAAAAAATTTTCGAATAGAAAAATGTCTGGCTTAGACAATTTTGTAATAGAAAACAGCTTGGTTGAGACAATTTTTATAGAAACAAATTTTAACCCATTAACGCCCAAAAGGCAACTGTAGGTGAAAAAATGTTTTTGTTGTTATTTATTAATTCCATGTCAACTAAATAAATGGAATAATAAATAAAAACTTAAAAATTTGTATTCACTTTTTAGAAAACTGGGTGTCCTCATATGGGGACATTGGGCGTACTAAGTATGAAAATGCCCAAAACAGTGTTTTTCAACGCAAAGCGTTTTTGTACATAATACACATCTCCAGCGACATTTACTATGACAAACAACACATCGCAATTGGTTTACAATCCGTTACTACCGTTGTTTTTGAGATTAGGACCAACTATATTGGATGATATTTGACGCCACTTTAATGCTTTGGGCTGCAAATAGGACCGCGCAATACTCCGTCTGAATGATAGTTGGTCCATCAGAGTGGTATTTTCAGCTTTACATAGTATTACGTGCAATCGCCAAGCGTTACTTACTGCCAAATCTAAAATATATTCAAATATTAGCCACCACTATTTTTGCCTCTCATGATTTTCGACTATGTTTTCGACTTGGTTTTCGACTACCAAATCAAGAACACTGGTCAAATATGTTTTCAAACAAAACTCAAGGGCTGTGGGCGTTCACATTTTTAACGAAATCATCAACTCTACTACTTATTGCATCATTCCTATTATATGTTGTGCTATAAGTTGGTTCTTCACGTCTCCATCTAGGATTTTGTTGGTTATTTTGATTCTATTTTCTTAGAAAACTTAAGAGTGGCTCATCATCACTATCACTCCAATCTGACGTAGAATTATCATTTTGTTGTTTCGCAGCAATTTCTATTTCTCCCGGTACATAATTTGTCATATTTGTACAAAGTAAATCTTGTTCATCACCTTTATCGACATCACTTACAGCAGCAGCATCTGGTGGCATGACTAAAATATCATATATATCATCATCATCATTTTCTATTATTTAATTAACAGCATCTTCACGTCGTAAAAAGCTGTTCCGACCTCTAAAAAGATTTCTGTGCGTCATATTGAAGAATATCAAAAAGCCTGTGAAATTGTAGAATTTATTAATACTTTCGCCCGTTGTCCCCAATTGGGGACAGTCGAATAAAACTATCCCTTCTAAATCACTTTTTTACTTTTTTGTCAAACAAATGAAATTTAAAGATTGTTAACACTCTAAACAAAATATTTTGTCGATAAAAACGAATTTTTAAATCAATAGTATTGAAAAAAAAACTGGAAGATGATCAACAAAATACACTCGAACAAAATACAATATTAGAAATACTAAATACTGCAAATACTTCTTATTTTAAAACACGTGTCTCTGATTATAAGTTCAACTAAAGAAGCGGTATATATGTTTACATTAACTAAAATATCGGGCTAAGTTAGAGTTTCCAGCTTTTGAACATGTGTACTCATATGGGGACAGTGGGCGGTAATGGGTTAATAGAAAACTATTTCCTTAAAGCAATTTGTCTGTTAATACAATTATTTAGAATTGAGCCTAGTTAATAAAAATTCGTAACTTATATTATTGCATTTTGTTCGTATATACTGCGTAAACTGCATGTTTTAGTCAGGTTGCTTAGCCTTTCTACCTTTCACCTCATAACAAAAATACTTAATCATATTTCCACTAGAACAGACATGAAATAATGCCGAGTTTGTCAAAAGGTTTTAGTATTGCTTAGTCAGTCATTGGGCAGTCTCAAGTAAATATCACAAATTTTTAAACATTTACATTTAACTGGAGTTTAACAAAGACTAGCATCATCATGTTGGTGGCCTAAAAAGTTATGCTCATTCTTTTAACCCTAAAAGTTAATTTAGTGTTCAATTCAATTGTGTTTTATATCATTCACGAACTTTTGGCGGAGTAAATTTCTATACAAAATTTAGTAAACTGTCTTTTTAGACGCTACACCAACATTAATGATATGGGTTTTATGCATTTGTGTTCATGTTTGTAACTTTTAAGGATATTACTTTGACACCAATTTCAGAATTACTCTCACACAAATATCTCCTCTTAATTTTGGCTAGGTTTTATAAAATAGAAATCTATTCTATATAATCTAAAGAAATTCACTTAAAACAGCTTGAAACTGCTGTAGTGCTTTACATTTTTGGACTCATCCAAGTCAATATTTTTATGTTTTAAAATCCATAGTATGCTGTGCGCTATGTGCACAATGAATATTATTTATGCAAAAGTTGTACTCTTGTTAAATGTTTTTGTTGTTAAGTGATGTTTTCTTTTTTTTAAGTTGAAGTCATCTCCAGGCAAATAATGATGTTGATGATTCTGCTTTAAAATGTTAGAATAATGATTGTTAAAAAAAATTACAATAAAAAAAATATCTTTCATATTTTTAAGAAAAAAATTAAAATTATTTTAACGCAACAAAGCTTAGCACAATGGAGCAAATTTTTGGAGAAAATTGGGGAAAACTGTCATAATTAAGCATAAGTTTGTCTTCTAAAATATTTGCACAATAATATCAAAGTTTATCTTAAGATTTGTATCTGTATGTTTTGTTTATGACTTTCGTTTAGTTACACATTAATTTTATTGCACGTGCTAAACACTTTTTGCAAATTAACCAACACAAATCAAATTATAATAAACAATAAAGAAACAATAAACAGCAAGACGAGAACTTCAAAATATTGGTTACATCTCAGCAGTATAAAATCGGTAAAAATCTAAGCCCTGTTAAAGTTTGCACGAAAGCACAGAAATTGGATTTGCAAGAAAGCACAGAAATTGGACAGTAGATGATGGGAAACGTGAAATCTGGTCAGACGAATTCTAATCAATGGTTTTTAGTTCGAAGATAAAAAATATTGCCGACGCCTAGCAGCACATAAACAATGAAGCAAAGCAGATACTAAAGCAATATGGGAGGAAGGTAATGAGTCATTATTTCTTTAAAGAATAGAAGGAATAATGAGGAAAGAAGACCATCTGTATTATTGGAAATAGATGGTGACCCAAAGCATGCTTAGAAGTCACACTTAGAGGACATTTGCATGGGTCTAGGTGATATAATGGACCGATTTCAACCAATCTCATTCAAAAACCGTCCTTGGGCCAAAAAAGAAATTACATGTTTAAAATTTTATGGAGATATCTTCAAATTGCAATCTGTACTCTGCGCACAAAGATTACATGGACAGCCCCTTGTAAACCTTGGGTGTAGGGTGTAAAAAGTTCAATTCACTTTTTTTTGCTACATAAGTTTTAAAAGAGCTAGAGCTATCGTTAAAAATACAAAATTAGCTAAATTACCAAAATTTTGAGGTTTATATAACGACGTATTTTAAGTAGTTTAGCCCCAATGTGCACGGCATCGTTAGCACGAAAATCAAAACTAAATGAAAAGTCTTTTTAAAAGTCACTTAAAAGCTTTTGAGGAGGTGAATGACAAGAATGAAAAATAATGAAATTAAGTGGAAAAGGTCAATAAATATAAGAAAGAGTAAACTATATATGTAGCTGAACTATATAGACAAATCGCAACACAAAAGTTTATCATAAAGTTATTCTTTATAAATATAAGTTAATCTTTACCATTTAAATGAAAAATATTTTATAGAAACTACTAAAAATCGCATAATTCTCTGTGACGTATTGTTACAAAAACAAAACTCAACTTGCCACAAAACTTTGGGTAAATGTCAGTATGTCATTTTAAGTCAAAAAAAATCCACCTGCCTTTTAAATAAACATATTATTTAATCCTTATAAAATACATACGTACATGTGTATATATACTAAGAACAAGTAAGAAAGAATAGTCGTTCAAGCCCGACCCTATTATACCCTACACCCAGTGTCTATATGTATAAAACAGTTTTTAGGAAATCAGCGCTATATGGGAAATATTACCTATTATGGACCCATCATCCAAAAATGTAGTGCTATGACTTCTGTGAATATAAATAGTATGTTACATTTTATTTCTATATAAATACTTTTAAAAGATTTTTGGTTTTAAAGTTAATTACTGAGTTTCGACTAATTATGGGCTGACCATTATAAAATTAGGTGTCATAATTTCTGTATATATGAAACATACTTGTGTATTATTTGAATATAGCAATTTTTAAGAGAGTTATGCTCTTTAAAGTGATTTTCGAGAGTGGACCTTATATGGGAAATATGATCAATTATGCACAATAATTTTAGATGTAAATTGGCTTCAATTACCACTCATCTGTAGTGAAATTGTTTAAGATTCTTGCATAACTCAAACATTTATGACCGTTAATACCTATTTCGGAAGGACATTTGTATGGGGGCCAGGTGAAATAATAGACCGATTTCCACCAGTTTTAACCCCATCCGTTCTTGGCCCGAAAAAATTCCATGTACTAAGTTTTATCGAAATATCTTCAAAATTCCGAAATCTACTCTGCGAACAAGCTTTATGAGTGCAATGATAGACTAAGTGATAGTGTGCTGGACTATTAATCAAAGGGTTGTGGTTTCGTTTCTTGCCAAAGACTCTGGGTATTTTCTGCAGATAAGCCAAAAATCTTCACAGTTTATGTTTGTTAATAAAAAAAAAAAACACGGAAAACCAGCCACCCAGACGGACGGACGGATGGATGTCGTTAAATAGACTCAAAAAGTGATTCTGAGTCGATCGGTATATTTTAAGTTGGCTGTTTTAGCAATATTTATGGGCGCTACAAACATCGGTACAAATCCAATACACCCTTCCTACTATGATGGTGTAGGGTATAAAAACAAATCATATTGTAAAACATATTTAAATTCATACCACATAATTTGCAAGGGTTAATGTTAAAAAATGTCAGTTTAAAAATTATTAAGATGAAAAACAAAAAACCAAATTTTCCTTACACAAAAAATAAATAGTTTAACCACAATAAAATGCTGGTGTTTTTTACATTAAATAAATTAAACAAATTAAATTGTGTTTGTCATTAATCAATGTCACATAAATTAAATTTATGTAGCTTTTATTTACAAAAATGCCAACAAGTTTTATATGGTCGTGTAAAAGATAAATAAATAAAATTATAAAAATTTGTTAAATGAATTTATTTACTAAAAAAAACTCTGTTCTTTTCTATGTCAGAAAGACAAAAGTAAGTAAGTAAATAAAATAAACTAAAAGAGAACACAAAAATAACTTATGCAAATGGTCGATGTTTATAATGCTGAAAGAAACCAAAATGATATTAAAAAAATTCTCAAGTTTATTTTTCATAATTCAAGTCTACCATTTCAATTTAAATGAATGCATTCCATTTTTAGTTATCTTATAGTCGTTAATTTCTTTGGGTTACAATTTATTTATTGCTGCATGCTGCACATGGTCATCTATAAAATATATTTTTTTTTTTCAAGTTAGCAACTCAAATGTACGATAGGTTTATCATAAGTTATCTTTTCGAACATTTTAGTTCCAAAATATACGTAAAAGTTTTGGCACAAACACACAAACAAATACCCCAAAATTTATTCGACAATTGAAAACTCCATGGTAGATTCGCTTGCCAAATTATTCTAAAATATTCACTCTATTTACAAAACAGCTCTAAAACACAACATAATTCCGGTGCATGAGTAACAATCGGTTTTAACACAATAGTTAAAAAATCTCCCAACAAAGGCTTCCCAAAAACATACTCATACACAAAACATCAAGTAGTAACACAACATATCTTTTAACAAAACTGCTTCCTGTCATTTATTCTCATATATTTTTTTGATGAAGTAGTTTCAACACACAAAATAATTAAAAGATTTCATGAACGTGCATGCACTCGAGTAACCCCACAATATTTATATATTTCAAATTAAACAACACTAATAATTCAGCAAACCCTCTTCGGTGTGCTAACACCACCATTTAATTATTATGCAATGGCAAATAAAACCATTTTGTATTTACCATTATTTCTTTTCTGCTGGTGGTTTTGTTAAATAGAGCAACAGCATTAACAACAAACAATAAGTTCAACGGCACCCCAGGCAAATAAATACACAACAATGCGAATAAATATACAGGTGAAAGGTGAGATTATTTAAACTTGTATACGTACATGATTGTATATTAGGGTGGCACTTACAGCAGATTCAAATTGTTCTCCGCCATCCCCAAAGCAAAACTTGTAAAATTTAGCAAAATTATAAGTAGTTTAAGGGTTCCACAATTTATTTAACCATTCAACATTAGGACAGCTAGGTGATCTAAGGTTAACCCTACTATATATACATATACACGAATACAGCTAATACTCTCAGCAATAAATAACTTGAAAGCATTAAAAACCTTATTTTTATATACCAAAATAAAACAAATATATATATATACTCACTATAAGTAAACACTTCACCATAGAATGTTGTAAATTATTTTTATCATATCATGTATAACATCTAAAAACACAATCAGTCCAAAGGGAAATCTACTGCAAGGATACTAGAATTTCCTACCGCGGTACTTGACAAGAGCAACTGTTTGTTGAAAATGTATAGTTATTTGAATAAAAAATAAAATTATTTTAAATTTCTCAGTCTAAATATCTCTTTCTAATAGAATAGTTAAGATTAATAGAAGAAAGAATTTATATAGTAGGTGTGTGGTACACATGTAAATTAAATATGAACTACCTTGATGTCAAATATATTACATATTAAAACAATAGTGCCATTCACAAACTTGTGCAAATGGTTTTGCATCATTGCATTTGCTAATACACAGCAAGAGGTAAAATATGCTAAACCTTTTTGCCAATGCAATGATGCAATACCGTTTGCACAATATTGTGAATTGCACTAATATAATTTTTGGAGAAGTAGGATAATATTTTTAAGTTTTATTGTCAATAGCCAAATATATGTATGTAAGACTAAGACTAAGACTAAGACTAAGACTAAGACTAAGACTAAGACTAAGACTAAGACTAAGACTAAGACTAAGACTAAGACTAAGACTAAGACTAAGACTAAGACTAAGACTAAGACTAAGACTAAGACTAAGACTAAGACTAAGACTAAGACTAAGACTAAGACTAAGACTAAGACTAAGACTAAGACTAAGACTAAGACTAAGACTAAGACTAAGACTAAGACTAAGACTAAGACTAAGACTAAGACTAAGACTAAGACTAAGACTAAGACTAAGACTAAGACTAAGACTAAGACTAAGACTAAGACTAAGAGTAAGACTAAGACTAAGACTAAGAGTAAGACTAAGACTAAGACTAAGACTAAGACTAAGACTAAGACTAAGACTAAGACTAAGACTAGGACTAAGACTAAGACTAAGACTAAGACTAAGACTAGGACTAGGACTAAGACTAAGACTAAGACTAGGATTAAGACTAAGACTAAGACTAAGACTAAGAATAAGACTAAGACTAAGACTAAGACTAAGACTAAGACTAAGACTAAGACTAAGACTAAGACTAAGACTAGGACTAAGACTAAGACTAAGACTAAGACTAAGACTAGGACTAGGACTAGGACTAAGACTAAGACTAAGACTAGGATTAAGACTAAGACTAAGACTAAGACTAAGACTAAGACTAAGACTAAGACTAAGACTAAGACTAAGACTAAGACTAAGACTAAGACTAAGACTAAGACTAAGACTAAGACTAAGACTAAGACTAAGACTAAGACTAAGACTAAGACTAAGACTAAGACTAAGACTAAGACTAAGACTAAGACTAAGACTAAGACTAAGACTAAGACTAAGACTAAGACTAAGACTAAGACTAAGACTAAGACTAAGAGTAAGAGTAAGAGTAAGAGTAAGACTAAGACTAAGAGTAAGACTAAGACTAAGACTAAGACTAAGACTAAGACTAAGACTAGGACTAAGACTAAGACTAAGACTAAGACTAAGACTATTACTAGGACTAAGACTAAGACTAAGACTAGGATTAAGACTAAGACTAAGACTAAGACTAAGACTAAGACTAAGACTAAGACTAAGACTAAGACTAAGACTAAGACTAAGACTATGACTAAGACTAAGACTAAGACTATGACTAAGACTAAGACTAAGACTAAGACTAAGACTAAGACTAAGACTAAGACTAAGACTAAGACTAAGACTAAGACTAAGACTAAGACTAAGACTAAGACTAAGACTAAGACTAAGACTAAGACTAAGACTAAGACTAAGACTAAGACTAAGACTAAGACTAAGACTAAGACTAAGACTAAGACTAAGACTAAGACTAAGACTAAGACTAAGACTAAGACTAAGACTAAGACTAAGACTAAGACTAAGACTAAGACTAAGACTAAGACTAAGATTAAGACTAAGACTAAGACTAAGACTAAGACTAAGACTAAGACTAAGACTAAGACTAAGACTAAGACTAAGACTAAGACTAAGACTAAGACTAAGACTAAGACTAAGACTAAGACTAAGACTAAGACTAAGACTAAGACTAAGACTAAGACTAAGACTAAGACTAAGACTAAGACTAAGACTAAGACTAAGACTAAGACTAAGACTAAGACTAAGTAAGACTAAGACTAAGACTAAGACTAAGACTAAGACTAAGCTAAGACTAAGACTAAGACTAAGACTAAGACTAAGACTAAGACTAAGACTAACATGTTTGCCATGTTTTATTCGTATTGTTCTTTAGGAAATATCGTAGAAGTATCTGTAAACAATTTCGTTTTATATTTTATATGTTATGTGTAACTCTTATCAATAATTATATAAAGTTAATTTCTTAAAATCACTTAAATACGCATAATCACTTAAATAAAAATCATTATTACGTTGAAATTCAACACAAATAATTCGCATACATATATACATATGTATAAACCGTCGAACAGAATTTCTGGATGATTGGCTGGTAACAGGTCATAGTCAACTAAAACAAAACTAAAAAAAATAGAAATTACGGTTGGTATATAAGATTCGGCACTGGCAAATAAAAACTCTTACTTGTTTGATGTTATTCACATTAAAAAAACTACTTAAAAAACTACTTAATCGGGGCATCTGATCCTTTAATGATGAAAAATAACTCTTTATTAGTAAAGTAGCAATTTGGCATTTGATATTCAACATTATGGACAAAGACATGAAAACAATGAAGACTTAATAAAATTTTAAATGTAATTTTACTACGATTAGTAAGCTCAAAAATATTTGTTTTGAAAGGGATGAATGCATGAATGTTTTTTTCCTGCAGAATTAACTGCCACTTTACACACCAAATTTGCTTCGTTTGTGTGAAATTCCTAAAACAGTTTTCCAGAATGTTAAATAATCAGCGGCCAAGAATTAAAGTGCAACGCCGGGCACAAAAAGCTAGAATATGTATAAATAGCTGATAAGTGTATGAGAATTTATTGAAATAAGTACGTGCTTGAATTAAAGTTTGTTTTAATGTATTTTTGTATATAAATAATATCTAAATTTGTATACATACGAGTATATGTAAATTAGGGTGGCCCAAAACAAAAAATAGTAAATGTTTCTAAACTAATTTTAAAATAACTTCTTTCAAAATAGTCAAAATTTAAGTGCTGGCATTAGCTTTGAAGCATGGTTTTACTTTTCATAATTGTTGGCCTACAACGCAACCACTGTGCATCCTAATCAACATGCATAGATTTAAACTTTAGCTATTTTTATTTTTTGTAATTTCCTTACTGCGGTCAATGGCACTACTACATTAGCACTGATGATATTGTGCGAATTGAGTGGGACTTTTTATGGTACGTAGTTTCTAAAATTAAACTAAAAGTTTAATGAGAAAACTTAGCGCAATAAATAAAGTTGGAAAAAGTTTGTGCATGCGTGTCTACGAATGCCTCATATATGAGAAGTTAAGTAACACGATATGGTGGTATTCCATTTGTGTGAAAAAATAATACGAAGACATTATGTAGGAAATTAAAAAGTACATTTGAACTTAGAACACAAATGTTCCAAACAATTGTAAAGGAAATGCAGTAAAATCAAGAAGTTACACGACGGCGGTTAAGAAACTTCTAAGCCTAGAACAGAAAGCGCAGTATCAACGAAAAAAGGTTACGTGCTTTGGAAAAATCCATCTGTGCTATAAACATATGTTGAATTTCCTTTCGATCTGAGAACTCCTTC
This sequence comes from Bellardia pandia, assembly GCA_916048285.2. Classification (NCBI taxonomy): domain Eukaryota; kingdom Metazoa; phylum Arthropoda; class Insecta; order Diptera; family Calliphoridae; genus Bellardia; species Bellardia pandia. The sequence goes on from OU696531.1 coordinate 31,602,614, forward strand.
GTATAGAAACAGCTGTTCAAAAAATACGCATCCGAGATTTTTTTAAAATGGAAAAATTAGAAATTCGAGGTGTCATTAAATATTTAAATAAAAAAGGTTTTTTGGGACAAGAAATTCATAATGATATGGTGAATGTGTTAGGTGAAAGTGCTCCTTCATATGAAACAGTAAAAAACTGGATTGCTGAATTTAAACTTGGGATACAAGCATTCAGGATGAAGCACGTAGTGGACGCCTAAAAACAGCAACAACAACAGAAATTGTACCCAAAGTACATGATATGGTATTAAATGATCGACGAATAAAAGTGCATGAAATGACTAATATCATGGGCATCTCAAATGATCGACTCCACGTAATTTTGCATGAAGAACTAGAGATGAAAAAGTTTTCTGCAAGATGGCTGCCGCATTTGTTAACAGTCGAACAAAAACGCATAAGAATGAAAATTTCTCAAGCTTGTTTGGATTGTATGAAGAAAAATAAAATGGATTTTAAGCGTCGTTTCAAAGCTGTTGATGGGACATAGATCCACTACTATACTCCAGAGACTAAAGAACAATTCAAGCAATGGACTGAAAGATCCAAGCACTAGAGTGAAGCTGGATGAAGTGCCATAAAGAAGGCAAAAACAATGCAATCGGCTGGTAACGTTATGTCAATGGTTTTGTGGGACTTGAAAAGTTTTTATTGATTGACTATCTGCAAAAGCGTAAAACATTAAGTTCAGAGTACTACTGCAGCATTTTGGATCAATTAAATGTAAAATTTCGAGACAAACGTCCTGGCTTATAACACAAGAAAATAATTTTTTCTCAAAACAACGCACCAGCGCACAAGAGTGTTTTAACAGTGGCTAAAATCAACGAATTTAAGTACGAGTTGCTTGACCACCCACCTTATTCTCCTGATTTAACCCTCACTGACTTTTACCTGTTCCTAAATCTTTAAAAAATTCCTAGCTGGCAAGCGTTTTACCTCAAATGAAGATGCAATTACATTTTTAAACCACCATTTTGAAGGCCTTGGGGAAAACTATTTTAATCAAGGGATAGAATTGCTATATAAGGGTTGGGCTAAGTGTATTGAATTTACAGAATGTTACGTGAAGTTACATAGGTAACTCTAACTGATATGTTTTGTGACATTATTTGTATTTTGTGATTCTTAGATCTACTTTATTCTGAAAGTTTATGAATAAATTGAATCAATTCTAAACTTGACTTGCTTGTTTTCTAATTGACTTTTAAAACAAATTTGCACATACTACCTTTTACCCATACAACTTTCAGCTTTACCATTTGACATGCAAACAAAAACATCAAACAACAACAAAAACATTGTATAATATTGTATTTCCACATTATCACCGGTATTTTTATTTCTGCGTTGTGCCTTTTAAATCTTTTCGTTTATTAGTTTATTTTATTTTGAAGTATGGAATTATTTTTCCCATACAGTTCGAATAACACTCAAATTACAAATTGTTTTAACTACAACTTTGTGTTTTTGTTTTTGTTGTTGTTGTCGCTGTTGTTTGTTTTTTAATGTTTTTACTCATCGCTCCTTGTTAGATTATCTGGGGGCTATAAATCAAATTGTATACTCAACTACCATAAAAGCTCTTCTGCAAATAACCTAAAGTAATAAATAATTTACCTTTTTTCTCTCGTTAAGCTGCCGCTGCTGCTTGCTCTTTAATGTGTGCCTTGCCAGGACTCAAAAGTACCTATAGCATGTCATTATTAGCTTTTCGCTACCTTTTTTTAACAAAACAAACAAAAACAAGACTTTACTTCGATAGTGAAGATATGCGTATTATAATACGATTTATTGAAAACAGTGGTTCTCAAACCAGTAATTTGAAGGAAAGTTAATCAAAGAATACAATAGAAAATAATTACTTTCGCAATAGCAAAGGAGTGGATTTAGAACCTTCTCCTGCAAGTCAGAAAAAAACTAGTTTTTCGTTTTTTTTTTAAATCTTTGAATTTTTCAGAATTTAACTATTTTCTGAAATATTGCAAGAATTTGTTCACGATTATAGTATGTTCAGTGAGGAGCAGAAATGAGTACATGTTCGTACTTTGTGCAATTGTTATTACATAAAAATAACACTAATAAAGAAAATTTTAAAATGGTTTTTGTCAATTATTGTATGTTTATGAACGCTAGCTCGTCAAATAGTTCAGCACCTTATACCATGACGGTGAATTTCACATGTGTTGAAAGGTTGCTAATGTAACGCCGACTTATAATAAGTGAGAGGCTAGCCTAATAATTATCGCCCAATAGCAATCTGTTATGTACTTTCCAAAGTTTTGGAAGTATGGTAAATTACCGTCTTGTGAAATATCTAGAGTCTAACAATTTACTTAGCGACCGCCAGTACGGCTTCCATAGAGGACGCTCTACGGGTGACTTACTAGCCTTCCTATAGGAAAAATGGTATCGGTTTGGCGAAAGTAAAATGGTGGCTCTAGATATGTCGAAGGCGTTCGACAGAGTCTGGCATGGTGTTCTCTTATCGGATCTCATTGTTTTTGGTGTCGGTGATAACTCGATTTATATTGAATTTCCTCAGTAATCGCACCAAACGAGTTTTTTAAGATGACATCTCACCAGACGAGTTCAAGATTAATTCAGGGGTACCGCAAGGCTCCGTTCTTTCTTCTAATTTATTTTTTATCTTTATAAATGACCTCCTATGTCAGACTTGCAATCTTATCTATTCTTTTCCAGATAATAGCAACATTTGATATTCATACTCCTTTAACCATAGACCAAACCCTTTGGAGATTCGAGAAATGAGACAAAACAATAATGATACGCTTACCCAAGATGTAATGACAATCTCAGATTGGGGTTGTGCGAAAAGAGTCGATTTTAACGCACGTAAGACTCAGTGTTGTTTATTAACGCACAAACGCACAACAGAACATGTTGCTTCGTCTGTGTTTATGGGCGGTGTAAATATTAAGGAATCAGATGCTCTTGATGTTCTGGGCATGAGAATACACATTTTTCAAGTGTCAAAAGAAGCGTTCAAGTGCCTTGGTTTTTTAAAACGGTGTAGACAATACTTCACTGCATCTGATCACCATACTATTTACACCATCTATAGTCGACCGAAAATAAAATACAACTCTCATGTATGGGCCGGTGCTTCGAAGTCTATTTTGGAGTTACTCGGGGTGCCCCGATAGACTAGGCGATAGTGTGCCAGACTATCAGTCATAGGGTTGCGGGTTCGATTACCGCCAAAGACTCTGGCTGTTTAATGCAGACAAGCCAAAAAGCTTCGCAGTTTGTGTTTGTAAAAAAAAAACAGCAGATGGCGAAGATGTTTATTGGTGAAAACTCTATTCATTCATTGGAGCATCGTCGCAATGTCGGTTGTGTTTCACTGTTCTGTCGATACTATACTGGAATGTGTTATGCTGAATTTAGGGAAATTGTTTGCGAAACACGTAGTTTTTTGCGTAGTACGCGTTCTTCGTGGTCGAGTGGACAGTTGATCGCACAACACACTACAGGGAAAATTTATTCTTTAGCTGTACTGTCCGTATGTGGAATAAACTAACTGCAGAAGTATTCCCTGACACATTCAATATAGGAAAATTCAAGTCAAATGTTCAAAAACACTACTCCCTTTATCCTCCCTCCCATAATCCATTTTCCTAGTTCCAGAACAATGTATTTCATGAGCATGGGGTAATCCCCTGAGTGCTGTTCCAAGCAAAAAAATAAATAATTTATATATCAAACTCTAAGCATCAAGTTCATAGAAAATATTGCACAAAATTAAACCAACTCGCAAGTACTTAATTTTGCTTCATTCAAAAACTTTAGGAAATGATAGTATTTTAAATATTTATTCCAAAGCCCGCTATTTCGTAAAACGCTTTGTACACATATTGGTATAGTTTCCAAGAATTTCTCAATTAATTAGTGTCAAATACTTTCCCATTCGAGTTAAACCTGCTGTCAAATTTTCAATCGGATTGAGGTTGGGCATTTTTTTGCTAGCCACTGTATCAAAAGAAAATTCTGTTTCTTTTGACATATCAATATACGGAGATGGTTAATGTTTTCACTGGCTGATTGAAATAAAATTGAAAAAATATACAAAATGTTTAAACCTTGATGCTTTGAGAATCTCTGCAAATTAATAAGAAACGCCATATGGCAAAAGTGAAATGAGTAAATATTTAACAAATGTACGTATGTATAAATACAAATTCTTTTAAATTCCCTCTTAAGCTTTAGCAATTATTTTATGATAAAAATATTTAAATCAGCAGCAACAAAGGAACTAACAAATGCTACAATACTAAATTAACATTCGCAACTCATCACTTCTTAGTCGGCTTTAGGAAATGTCTTTGTACTTCTTTTTATTTATATTTTGTATCATTATTCGTGCCATCAACTGCCATATACTCTATATAATTCTAAAGGTATGTGTGACCGACATGGCAAATATTTGACGAAATAGACGTAACCACTGAATAAGAAATATTTTAATTCTGATGGTCATTTGAAAAAATTTCATATTTAAAAACAAATCACTGTTCGCTCTTACAAAACACTTGTAAGACTAAACATCATCAAACAAATTTGTCCTAAAAATAATGGTTACGCTTTTTTGAGTAAACATTTGCCATGTGTGACCAAAGCCTAAGGAAAGCTGTCTTTACTGTTATTTGCTTAGTTTTTTCAAAATAAGTACTTCCGTATTAAATTTATATTCAATGTGCTACAGTGCTCAGCAGTTTTAATGGGATGGGGGCTCTTCAAAGTTAATAAATTAAATATTTATCTAAAGTAACAAAGCAAAATCATTACACTATCTAGTAAAGGAAAAGGGTAACTTTTAATTTCTTACCCTTTTAACAGTGTATCTAAGGTTAATTTCCGCAGATACTAAATAGCTTTATGTTAAAAATTAGTTCTAGCAAAATGTCAGCAGTAGCTTTGGATTCCGGGTACTGATAAACATAACGAGATTATACAATTATTCTTTATAATAGAATGTTGGTTAAAACATAAAGCATAATAATTATATATTTCTACAATATTAATAGATATTAAATTATTTTTGCTACAAGACTAGAAATTATTTCAATTGAAAAAAATATGCTCAACTGGAAAAATATAAACATGATAATTTATATTTAATGATATTATGTTTAATAGGTACATATGTATGTATAAATATAACTTAAATATTTTATTAGTTTAGTTCTTAAAAATAACAGCTTAAGTCAATATTTAGAATATTCAAAAGAGATTTCAAATTAACAAGTGGGACCAGCACTCAGGGGATGACCCCTACTTTTGCAATGCATTGTAGTGGAACTAGGAAAATAGATTATGGGAGGGAGGATAGAGGGAGTAGTGTTTGTGAACATTTCATTTGAATTTCCCCATATTGAAAGTGACAGGGAATACTTCTGCAGTTTATTTATTCCACATACGGACAGTACGGCTAAAGAACTAACTTTCCCTGTAATATGTTGTGCGATCAACTGTTTACTCGACCATGAATTGATGGGCCTGGCTGAAGAACGTGTACTACGCAAAAAACTACGTTTTTCGCAAACAATTCCCCTAAATTCAGCATAACACATTCCAGTATAGTATCGATAGAACAGTGAAACACAACCGACAATAAACATCTTCGCCCTCTGCTGTTTTTTTTTTTCACAAACACAAACTGCGAAGCTTTTTGGCTTGTCTGCATTAAACACCCAGAGTCTTTGGCGGTAATCGAACCCGCAACCCTATGACTGATAGTCCGGCACACTATCGCCTAGTCTATCGGGACACCCCGAGTAATTCCAAAATAGACTTCGAAGCACCGGCCCATACATGAGAGTTGTATTTTATTTTTGGTCGACTATAGATAGTGTAAATAGTATGGTGATCAGATGCAGTGAAGTATTGTCTACACCGTTTTAAAAAACCAAGGCACTTGAACGCTTCTTTTGACACATGAAAAATGTGTATTCTCTTGCCCAGAACATCAAGAGCATCTGATTCCTTAATATTTAGACCACCCATTAAAACAGATGAAGCAACATGTTCTGTTGTGCGTTTGTGCGTTAATAAACAACATTGAATCTTACGTGCGTTAAAATCGACTCTGTTCGCACAACCGCATTCTGAGATTTTAGATTTTGTCTGCTGTTAAGTGATTTATGTTTAGTTTGCTTTAACATTTCAACATAGACTGACGACTGAACAACGCTTCCGAACTGTGTAAGTTTATTTTGAAAATCATGGTTCTGGTCGAAATACGTATCAAGGGTGATTTTTGTTTGATGTATAGAAATTTTAAATTGAATAAAACAAAGATGAAATTTACTTTATTGAAATGATAATCTTCTAGCAAAATATGACCTCTGGCATATGACCGCCGCGGCTGGCTTGGACATATTTTAATCTATAGGTCCGATAGTCGATGATATTTTCCACTTGGAGGACAACATTTGCCGCGTTATTGCCAACATATAGCCACAACCTCCAGAATAGAATACGTCCCAGCTAGCTATGGCGGTCATATGCCACAAGTCATATTTATATTAAAATGCCAGAAAATTAGCTTTTGAATAAAGAAAATATCATGGCAATTTAAAAAAAACTCATCTTAGGTTTATTCAATTTCAAAGTTCTATGCATCCTCAAAAAAACACCCTATATTTAACAGTGTCGAATTTACCGGGAACTAAAATTATAAAAGTAATGATCGCGTCTAAATTAATGTCTATTCGCTACAGCACAGTAACTTCCCGCTTTCCAGAAATTTTAGAATGTAATTTCATTAAACATATAACGTTATACCAGAAATATAATTACATTGTTATTTTACCATTTTTACCACGCCGGGTATTAGACTGTCTCCATTTAACTAATACTAGAATCAGTAGAGAATCAGATTTTCCAATGTTATATGGCTTTAAGAATCACTAAAAAATGACGCATATCTTAACACTACTTTATAACTTTTTTGTTTTTACCTTGTTTTCGAAAGCCTTATAAAGTAACAAAAAACAAAATAAATATTCCTTAAAGTGACATATGACCCGTAAGAATTTGAAACAACAGCAGAAGCCTCAGCTTTTTTTATTTCATTTATTTATAAGCTGTCTTTTTGGTGTTATCTTTTATTTTTCCTCTTCCTTTTCCGCTTCCGCTTACTCTTATATACTTGTATTATGATAAATTACTTCCGTTGTCTCAGGTTTTTCTACTCGCTCTATAACGGAAACAAAAACTTGTCACATTGACAAACAATCAACAAATTTGTAACAAGCAAATACCAAAAAAAAAAGAATATAAAATAAAATATAAACGAAAACACCGCATGTGCCAAATGTTGTAGAGTAAGTAGGTGGTTTTTGGGTTAAGGGTTTGTAAGATTTGTTCAGCAGGTGTGTGTTAAGTAATAAATAAATTATTTCTTATAATATTTCTTAAAACAAAAGCTCTTAAATATTTACAAAAAAAGTTTAAAACCAGCTGAACGTTTTTTATTAAATATGTTAAGAACGTTACACATGTCACAACTAAAATAAGGGTTTCAGACAACACGTAACAACTCTTAAAAACACTATTTTTTACTTTGATCAAATAATTCAACAACAAACAATAAACTTTCACTTTAGTATTTAATGAAGAAAAAATAAATTGTATGTATAATATGTAGAACAAATAATTGAAACAACCCCAGTGTGCATATGTGAATAACTTAAAAAAAACTGTTATACTTTTACACAGATTGTATTGTATGTAATTTTTTTAAATCGCTTGTGTAAAAACACATTGTGTATGTGATTTAATATTAAAAACCTGAATAGTTGTTCTTAAAAAACTAATTTCAATAGCTTTAAAAGATAAAGCCTAGTACTCTGTTCAAAATTTCAAGTGGAATGCTGTCAAAATACATGCTAAAAAAATTCACTTGAAATTTTGATGAAAAAATGTTGCAGAAGTAGTACTCCGTTCATTTTGTGCAAAACATATGAAATTTATCTTGCAACATTATTTTTTCACAGCGAAATAATTAAAGTAGCAATTGGTTGACATGGAATTTTCATGCAAAAATTCTTCTGTCGCAAGAACACTATCTATTACTTGTTGTGCTGCTGCACAAGCGGCCAGTAATATTTTTTGACTCATTTTTATTTAACGATTTCAATTCAACATAGATTTTTAAATATTTTAACTTTTATTTATTTTCGATTTAAACTCACAAAAAAGCAAAACATATGTGTAATATTTGTTTATTCATTTAATTTACATTAGCTAAACGTCAAATTTTCCGTATGAAATAATTAATGTTGCTCAACATTTTTCCCAAATTTGAACAGAGTACTATGCTTAAGGAACCAATCGTCTATTTTGCGTACGATCAGTGTCTTTTTTTGCAAGTTTGTTTTTACACCAATTACCGTGTTAAAACAGAATTAGATGTATATAGGTTTATTTTTTTTTTAATTTTTCCCGATCTTTTTTGGTCTTTTTAGATATAGTGGACCTAAAGAGGTCGAAAATATTCAATATTAGCTATGTATATAAACAGTTACAAGCATCCAAAATTGGAACATGTAGAAAGGTCCATATTTTTTAAATTTTTTCTGAAAAATTGCCTTTATTTTTTTTATAAAAAAAAACTATATACATACTGGATACATAAGCATGTAAAATAAAAGTTGATTCATTTCAGCAGACACACAAAAAAATTAGATTAAATTAGATTAAAATATTCTAAAATCGCAAAAGTTCACTATTTTTAAAATCCTTTATGTTACTTAAATACACAGCAAGTTTATTTACTAACACACGGTATATAACGACACAGTGGACACTTTCAAAAAAAAAAATCAAATTTTAAAACACATTTTATAGGAATAAAAAATTATAAAAATAAAATATTATTGATTTAATTTTGCTACCTTATATTCATAAAAATAAGGTAGGTTTGAAGTGTGCTTTTAGACAAAATTTTCATACAATATTTTCTGAAAGTACATTTGAAGTCTACTTTAATTTTTATGAATAAGGGCAGAAATCTTTAACTTTTAAAATTTACAATTAATTAAAATTTTATAGTTTTCTTGAAGAAAAAATTTTTTATTACAATTTTCTATTTTATAAAGTAAATGACATCAAAAACAATTATAAATTTAATTTATTTCACCAAATTAGCAATCCACAAGTCCTAACATCAAATATTTATACAAACCCCTTATATTTACTCTTTAGAAGTTCCACAAATCTGGCCCTGTTTCTCAAATTTTATCGCTTTTTCATAAATTGAGTGAAAAGAAAACACCTGTCTCCAGTCATTTTGCAAAAAAAAAAAAAAAAAAAACTCACACAGGAAGGCAAATTTCTAAAACCTTCCAAGAAATTTTTTTTTTAGAAAAATTTTTATTATTAACCCCACATTATTAAGACACAAACTTGATTGTGAAATAAACAAACTTGATTGAGTAAAAAATAGATACGATAAAAAGTTTGTGTCTTAAGTCTTATCTAAGCGAACGTTATCGTTCGACATCGTTGGCAAGGGGGTAAATTTTTTTCTGTATTTATTTAATATTCATGTATTAATAAAATTTAATTTTAATTTTCGCGATGATTTTCACAGTGGCTAAATATCTTGAACAATTTTTATTGCTGTCTCTGCACATATGCATAATACTCCTTTGTTGCAAAGAAATTGCTGAAGGTTCTTTTACCCAGTGTCTTTGAAAACACGCCTTTGCCTTTTGAAATTGGGTCAACGACTGTTCTAAGCATTTGTAATTTTCCTATTTTTTTATTTTGATTTGAAATGGTGTATTTCTGAAAACTCATTTAAACGATCATAATCAAGGCATTTAGTGATGCTACAATCTATAAAATTCGGATCATTGCATATATTTTTATATCGCTGTAAACATAAATTATTTTACTTAGGTTTTTACACAAATATAAAAAATTTTGAACCGCCATGAATTGTAAAATGTAAGAAAATTTTTAAATTTAAAGCAGTGAATAAATTCTAAAATAGCATTTAGGTGATAGGTATAGGAATACATGGAAATATCAGGTCTATATATTTTAAAATTTCCGTGAGATAAAAATGGTTGTTTTCAAACTTCAAACCGATCCCTGCATGAACTTTTTTAACGATCTGAAAAAATTATCATATATTTTATTAATAACTTTTAATGGTTTTGATATTCGCAAAAAGTGTTAAAAAAAATTGTAGTCCTAATGTACACACAATGATACAGAATGAACTTTTTTGAAAATATATCTGTTATTTCTAAAGCACTGCTCCGATTGATATACAATTTTAAATGAGAGCAGGAGAAGAGTATCCTGCTTACATTTGTATAATGAACCCCACAAATCATTTAGAAGCGAAGCTGAGGGGCTCCAAATAGGACACCTTCGATATTTAATTTGTTTATGGTTTTTATATTTTCTGAAAGTCATCGGCTAGATCTTTCAAAGCATTACAGGCATGTGCTATTTATAGTAATAGTTATAAACAATGATTTTTTCAACAAAAACGGATGGATAGATCGAAAAGCGGCTTCGCAATATATTTAAAGAAGGGTTTGATACTGTCTTTTGAAAGTTTCTTTTAATAAGCCTCTAATGCTAGGTCTTCCACTAGGTGATTTTCTTAGCAACTTTCTTTTTGGCGAGAGTGTTTTCGGTTCTGAAGAGCAGCCAGAAGCATTGCAAGAACCGCCATCCGAGCTGTACCTGACAAAATTCACTGTTTGGTGTGGATTAAGGTCGTGAGACACAATTGTACGATTCATTCACTGGAAAATCTTACCGTTTTTTATCACACTCAAAAGAAAATCGCATCAAAATGTGTTATGTTTTTGCTAATGCAAACAAACGCAGTTTTCCGCCTTTTAAATTAACTTATATTCATTGTATTTTGTTGTTATATGTGAAAATAATAAATTGTATAAAATATACATACAAATAAAAAATGTTAAACGCCTGTCCTTTAAGTTATAATTGATTATTTAAATCAATGAAGCCGACATTGTTGTTTTCTTTTCAGCTGTATTAGAAAATACAACTCTGATCGCATAGAAACTACCATTTTATGAAAATTTTTAAAAACTTTTACAAGTCGGACAGACTTGTCAAAAAAATATGTTATTTAGTTAAATTTTAAGGCCACACTATTATACTTTATGAACACTCACGATTTTTTTGACATATCGTACGACTAAATAGGATAGTCAGTAGACACCTTTGTGGACAGGTGCCATCATTGGCCCGTAGTTTTTCGAAGACGAGTTAGGCAGGAACGTTACTACCGTGCTCTGATAACAATTCTTTTTTTGTCCAAAATGGAAGAGCGGGACTTGGCTGACATGTGGTTTCAACAAGACGATGCACAGTGGTATTTTTTTTTTTTGCAAAAAGGCTATTTTTTACAGTCATTTTTTAGAAATCTAATGATGCAGTTCTGTAGAGAAATGTTTTATTAGTAGAAAACCATGATTTGTTTTCGAAAAAAATTAAATTTTGTTTAAAAAAGAGTGTGGTAAAGTTATCTACATATTACACAATGAAAACTGATGAAAATTTTACTACATTTTAGTTGTTTATACAATAAATATGGTTCAACTACCAGTCGTTTTAGAGCTTTTTTATTAAAACATGATATTTTAAATTTAATAGGAAAGAAAAAATATTTAAATTACATATATAGTTTAAGAGATCTGAGCAAATCAAAATGACTCCAAAAAATTTAGCATTTGCAGTTTTCATTAGAAAAAAAAAAATAAGTTAGCTCGGTCTACCTCCGTGTTAGTTCTACTTCTATATGAAAGTTTGGAATATTTTCTTTCATTTTATGTGAAAGAAATTCTGCGACTTTTTGCGATCGCTGAACAAACTTATAAATTTTGTGATAAAACTCACGTATTTTTTATGAATATTTACAACAAATTGCAATGCATATTTACAATAAAAGATTTTGTATACTTTTACCTCCTTATTCATAAACGATTATTAAATTTAACAAACGTTTATTAAGGCAAATTTTATATGGAAATCTGTCTTAATAAACGTTTGTTAAATTTAATAATCATTTTTGAATAAGGGGGTTAGGCTTTTACTTTTTAATAATTGATTGACAGCAATATCGAAAAAAGTGCATAACAAAAAAAGAAAAACAAAACTGTCATTTGAAATAATAATACATATTTGCAAAAAAAATTCTAAGAAAATTATTAAACGTAACTAATTTTTAAAATGAATTCATTTTGCCTTTCATATAGTGAATTGTGCAAGGAACTTATAAATTCAATAGTAATGTGGATTTATTAACTGATTTCATAAAAACTAAAAACATGGTGCTTACTATTATTGAAATTCAAATTGTGAAAAAATCAGTTCAGAAGCGATTTCTTAGTCACTTTTTAAAACGTTGGGCCGAATGTCACAGAAACAAATCATAAATTTTTAAGAAAAATTATGCTTGGCTAAAAAGTACGTTTCAAAACAAAATAATTAATGTGTACTTTGAATATAATTGAAAATTTGTACTATAGGTACGAAGGGTATCCGATAGGCCAGCGAAACTTGATGATATAGTTACTGAACAAAAACCTATATTTAAATGCATGTATTGAAATTTATTTATAAAATAATTAGTTTTGGTAAAGAAACAAAAAGTTGTGGGAAAAAAATATAATACGGGTTATATGGGCAGTAACTGGCGGGCGTCAATTGAGCTAACCAAAGGCTATGTGCCAAATTTCAAAAACTTTGGATCAAAAATGAATTTTGGGTTCTATGGGCGGTGGGTAGTGGGCGTGGCCAATTTTGATGAAACTTTATATTTTTCTTATTTGAGCTAACCAAAGGCTTTGTGCCAAATTTCAACATTCTACGAGCACTCCTTATATTTTTTGCCAAACATTGTATGAAGAAATAAATCCCTCTGTGCGACGCCAAATAACACACAGCATGCGAAACAATGGTTTAAACAAAAGGCCTGTTCGGAGAATAGTTTATTTCACGTCTGGAGCCACCCACATATGTAATACCTTCACACTGGAAGCCAATATTAAAGAATTTATTTGTGAAATACCAGCCAATATGTTGCAGAGAGTATGCCAAAATTGAACCCAGCGTATTAAACATTTGAGGGGTAGCCGCGGTCAATATTTACAAGAAATCATCTTTAAATTTTGTATTAAATCGTTTTTTCGACTCAAATATAGATTTTTTACGTTTCTCTAAATTTTAAGGGTTTTTTTTTTGTTGTTTTCAATTGAATTCAAAAGCTTTAAAAAATAAATCAAATCAAATTGTTTAGAAATATGGATTTATGTCAAAATCCTATTAATACCACAAGCCAACTTAACCGTAGAAGAAACATTTTGCAATCCACCATCTATACAAACTGCTTTAAGAAGCCAAATATAAATATACAAACTAGATTTTGTCTAGCAGTTGTTTCTCACTGACACTATTATCACCTCTGTGAATCAGTAGCATTAAATCCGTACACTTTTAAGTTTTCAGACGAAGTACAATTTTATTTGTTTGGATACGGTAACAAGCAATACACCCGAAGCCTTTGCATGTTGAACGTGTCACTGTATGCGATATTTCGACTAGAAATGTGGTTACTGTGAATTATTCACGCTACCGAGAGATATTAAAAACTAAATTTTGAACTATTGTTGATAATACGAATAAAACCGACATGTGATTAAAGAATCAGATGACGAAAATCTAAACGATTTTTCATGGATATATATCTAGTTAAATAATAGCATAACTAGAAGATTATGTATAGACTCTGATATGAAGGTTACACTTTTGTAATAATAAAGTAAAATGTATGTCTTAAATTATGCAAGCTGTTACATAGAATTGGTAGATGATTTATGATATGATTATAATACAACTCATCGGTTAAAACAATAAATAATAATCTTTGTTTTTTAAATATATGAGGGAGATTAAACATTTTTCTGTGCATATACATATGTATGTTAAAAAATATGCTCCTTCACTCAACTACTTATGAATACTGTATGAACAATATTTATTCATTGAGATAAGGGAGTTTTTTGTAAATCTATTTTAATAGGAGGGTGGGTTAAAAGTATTTGGAAAGTATTATAATTGAATACAAACTTCTGTGTCTTTATTAATTACAATATTTGATTTATTACAAAACAAATAAAAATTAAAAAACGAGAGAGCGCAATAAAGTTTTAGGATAGGCAACAAATATGCGGACTTTGTTCCACCATCACCTTGATTAGCGTAGATCGAGTTCAGTCCGTTTGTGAAAAGAATTGACTAATGACAAACATGATACTTTAGGCCTTGTTGTTCAATTTATAGCTTTAATCATTTCTCTTTGTGTAACAAGTTCAGCTGCAATTGTAGATCCTTAAACTTCATTTGTTGGTCTTTATGTTGGCAAGTTTTATCTTCAAATTTAGATGTCTTCATGTTCTGCAAGGTTAGCTACATTTTAAAGTCTTTGTGATGTTCGATTTTAGCATCAATCGTAGGTCGCTATTTTGTCCAGTTTTAGTTTTAATCGCAGGTCTGTATGTTGTTCAATTTTAACTTCAGTTTAGCTCCAATCGTACGTCTTTGTGACGTCCAATTTTATCTTGTCATAAGTCTCTATTTTGTCTAATTTTAGCTGTACTTTTCGTAGGTACATCTTTAGGCTTCATTTGTTGGTCTTTCTGTTGTTTAATTTTATCTTCGAATGTAGATTTTTAGATTGTGCTGTTTTAACAACAATCTGTATGTCTTTATGTTGTCCAATATTAGATAAAAAGTCTTTGTGATGCCAATCGTAAGTCTCTATTTTGTCAAGTTTCAACTTCACAGTCAAAGGTGTGTAAGTTTTCCAAGTTTAGCTGCAATCGTAGTTCTTTATACTGTCAAATTTTATCTGCAATCATGTCTCTTTATTGTCCTAGTGGAGCTGTAATTGTATAGGTAGATATTTAACCTTTATTTGTTGGTCTTTCTGTTGCTCAAATTTATCTTTGAAAGTAGATTTTTAGCTTCAGTCTGTACGTCTTCATGTTGTCCAATGTTAGCTATATTTGAAAGTCTTTATGATGTCCGATTTTAGCTGCAATCATAGGTCTCTTCTATTTTGTCCAGTTTTAACTTCACAGTTAAAGTTGTGAATGCTGTCCAAGTTTAGCTTCAATCGTAGATCTTTATGTTATCCAATTTCAACTTCAATCGTAGGTGTGTATACTGTCCAATTTTAGCTTTAGTTTCTAATTCCCAACGACATAATTTGATGCCTAATCTTTTCTGATCGGTTATAAAATTACTGAAGAGTAATTAGCAACTAATTTGATTGTCATTTTTTTAATATTGCCTTTAAAAATATACTATATAATATTATTAGCCTACCCTCCTAAACAAATGTACATATATACAAACATATCTATATATATTTTGATTTGAATTCATCACATTTTTTCTACATCAGATACTGTCTCTTCCCTACTCGATGCTAGAATGGTTGTGTTAAATTATGTTTGCAACACTTGAAAATGACAGAGTAAAAATATTTAATGGAACTGACGATGATTTAACGCACATAAATCTCACACATGGCAGCATTCTTAACGTAGACAATGCTCATGCTTTCACATTTTCCATTCTATTCTATCCACAGAATTAATTAAAACATTTACAGAAGTATAACGCAGAGAGTTGTTAAAGAATACAAGTAGAAACAAGAAGCAGAAACTAATTAAAGTGTAATGAGGTATAAAAATTAAAAAAATTACTTTTGCAAAAAAAAAAAGATAAAACAAAAGCATACAAAAAAATATTTTACGAATAAGAGGACTTGTAATTATAAACAAAAAATATAACAATAAATAAAAAAAATTATTTATAACACATACACAAGGCATAAACCATCAAACAGTGATATACAGATAAAACAAATAGAGCAATTTCACAGATTGTAATGGGTATAATACACACACACTTATGTTTATTAGGGTGGTACTTAACAAAAATTTAGATATACTCAAGCGGACTCATATGTGAATTATTTTCATATGAAAAGTTTAAGAAACTTAAATTTTAATAAATTATAAAATCGAATACGTTCAGTTTTGGTAACATGGGTCCTCCTCATTTATCTAATATACTTGAAAACACAGATTAGATGCACGAGCTATATGTATGTCCCTCAGATAGTTCAATATATCTTAGTCTAACAAGTTGCTTTAGCACCTGTACCAGTACTTTCTGATGTGCATCCAATTATCAAGTAACTACTTAGATCCAAAACAGTAATCGTCTTTTACATGGACAGAGAGGGCCAGAGAATTCTAAATATTGCTTTGCCTAACCGATTCATTCAAATACTAAGTGCCTTCATTGCTTTAAACCATCAGTGTTTGTAATTTAACTACAATCGCAGGCTATTATTGTGTCTATAGGGTGTAAAATTTTAGCTTGAATCATAGACCTTTAGTCGCAATTGTACGACTTTCAGTTGTATAGTTATTGTCTTTATCGTAAGGTTAATATTATCTAATTTCAGCATCAATTATTGCTCCTTATGTTGTTTAATATTAACTTCAATTGCATGTCTTCATATTGTTCAATTTTAACTCCAATAGTAGTTCTATACGTTGCCAAATTTTATTTCCAATCATATGCCGTGATTTTGTCCGCTTTTAACTTTAATCGTAGGTCTCTATGTTGTGAAGTTTTAAATTCCATCGTAAGATTTTATGTTGTCTAATTTTAACTACTGCAGCATTTTAATTATATAATATTAAAACGGTCTTTATGTTTTCCAATTTTAGCTTCTATCGCAGGTTTTTATGTTGTTCGAATTTAGCCTCAACCAAAGGTATCTTTGTTATCCAACTTTAACTATATGTGTATCTTTATATTCTCCAATTTTAACTTTAATTATAATTTAGCTTCAATCAGTAGGTGTTTATGATTTGTAATTTTAGCTTCAATTGTAAATCTTTATGTTATTAAATTTTAGCATAATTTTTATGCCTTCAAGCTGACCAAATTTAACTTCGTTCGTACATCCTTATATGATCCAATGTTAGCACCAATCTGAGGTCTTTAAGCTGTTCAATGTTTGCTTTAAATTAGACCTTTTTATGGTCCAATATTAGCTTCAATCGCAGACCATTTTATTGTCCAATTTTAACTCCATGGGCCATGATATTTTTTAATCGGAGATTTTATTGTTGTCTAATCTTAGCTGCGGTCGCAGAAATTTTTGTAGTTCAATTATAATTTCATTCATAGATGTTTATATATATCTCTGACTAATTGAGTCTCAGAGCTTACTTATCACACTTTGGGTGTATTTCATTGCTCTTGTTATCGCTATACCCGCAAAGTTTAATCATAGTAGTGTACATCCATTGTAAATACACATTTTTTCTTTAGAGGTTTTTTACAAGTATAGAAAGTTTTAATGGCTTTTCGCATATGACTCTTAGTATCTACTAAGTTTTAAGTGTTTCGAATCTAAACTACTCCAAGATATTTGGCTTCTTTCAAGAATTCCGGACTAATATCATATATTCGAGGGAAATCAATGAGAGGATTTTGCATTTTATATTAAAGACACGTCTATATCCAAACTAAAGCCATTACATTAACATTATTGTCGAGTGTTTTGGATTGTACTAACAACACCATGCAAAACTGTTTCCATTGACTTTTCATTAACTTATCAGTCAATCGGAAAAAGCGATAAATAGTTCAAATATAGCTGTAAAGCTATATATAAAGTTATGATCAGGATCTTTAGTTAGTAGATATATTGCCTCAGTGATTTTCTTTATATGTACGCAGAAACGGTCCTCTTATACACTTTTCGCCTTTTGAAAGTACTGAAAATGTGGAAGGCTTTTCAGTTCTGTAGATAATTTTCTCTTTCCCCCTTTTAACTCAACTGCGTCAGGAAGGTCATCAATAAACTTTATATAATTTATTTATTTATTTATAATTAGTTCATCAATTTAGATATAAAGTAATTTTTCTCTTCAGTACGTCATTACTCTCAGATATGTACATAAGGTGATAGCATTATTAGCATATACAGAACGATAGTATTTTAATGCTAAGAGTTCAAAATTGCGGGTGGGTCTAACAGAAACATTGAAGTTTAGTTGGCTAAGCAGGAACTCCGAATCAACATCAAAACGAATTATGCCCAGAACAAATAAAGCGCTCAGCATCAATCGTCGACTATTTAGAGTTGGCAATTTGATCAAAGCAAGTCTACTTTCATACGGTGGCAAGACATAAGAATTCCAACCAACACTACGGAGACAGCAAACTAAAAATTCTTTTTGTATCGATTCAATACAATTGATATGAATTGAATAACAAGGATCCCAAACTATTGATCCATACTCAAGAATTGGTCAAAGAAGAGAAGTATGTCTATAAAAGTTTTGTAATATAAGTGATTCATGAATCCAAGTACCCCATAGGCTTATTTACCATTATAGAGATGTGATCGCGAAAATCAAGTCTATGATCCAACAGTATGCCAAGTTTGTTGTTATTATTGGTTGAATACATACAATTAGTGCCATCCTATTGAACAAAGTACATATTTATACTCAAGTATGAACACAATCATATGTGAATATGATGGCTATAGAGATTAATGGTAAATACTTGCATTCTTGTTAACGTAACTATTGAAAAATTAATGGAAAGTGGAAAAAAATAACTGCAATATAATAATCTTTGTCACAGAAAATTAAACAACAGCTGTTAAATATTTTTAAGCTTGACTGAATTATTAGAATGCTGTTAATGACTTTCCAGCTTAGAAAGAATAAGTGATGTTTGGTATAAGCATAATTGCATTAAAATATAATTGTGATTGCATTATGTTTAGCAGACAAATAAAATATCCATATGAATTAAAGTGTAATTTATTGAAATCGTCAGAGATATAGCTAAATTTAAATACATGAATTTTAAAATTAATCACTAGCTCTTATATGACTCATATGTACATACGAGTATATTTAGGATTAATATTATAAGATGTAAAGGCATAATTGATAGACTCTAAGAATTTCAGCAATGCCATTCCCTAATAATTATTAGAAATAGCTAAATATAGTTTTGCCAACATAAGACGGAAAGACGAAATATTTAATAAATTCAAACTTAATTGTAACAGCTATGTAATTTTCCTAATATTAAATTATATTACAGATATAAATGTTATATGAAAATTTAAGAACTATTCTTACTTACTGTCGATAAAATAATTCTCATACTTCGAATTACAGTGGCTTTATTAATTTCATTATTACCACATAATTCAATAAATACTGGCTAATTATTTAAATGACAAACATTAATTTGCACAAAAACTTCATTTATTTTTTGTTGAACTAATGCTGCTGTTTACTAGTAATCATTAGATGGCGTGTTGCAAATTTAATATGGTTTCTTGGGCAACAACAAGATATAGAACTACAAAACACATAAAAGCAAACTGTGGGGTTTAACCCTATAGAGATTTATATGGCAATAAACTAAAGCAGATCCTTTTAAAAAAGTGCTACAAATTATTGTTGAGAACTACCATCTCCCGATGTTATTCTTAATACGCGCGAAACTGTTATTTTTTGAAAAATGCTTCCTGATTAAAGCTAACGAAATATGGATTAACAATTATACATTTGCTAATGCATCTAGAACAGAAAAAATAATTTTTATATTTAATTTTTATTTAAATTTTAACTAAACCAAATAAAAACCTAAACATATTCTAAAATTATTCCTTATATTGTAAAAGCTATGATTTGATTTACTTATCTGTGACATATTCGGGTTAATATCTATAACCTTAAATAATTGTAGACAATAATTTATAAAGAATACGAACACAAAGCAAGATAAATACAAAAAATAATTGAAACCCACCACAAACAAAACAAAAAAAATATTTCCACGAAATAAGAGGTCATAATTGGTTAAATCAATAAAATTATTAAAACAGATTCACTGAATATTTTATTAATTATTAAATAAACAATAATGCGTTTATAAATATAAATAAAAAAATTATTACCATTTGGTGTGTTGATTATTGTAATTGATTTATTTCGCAAATTATGAAAATGATTTTTTTGAACAAATATTTAATGCGGCTAATGACATTTGAATACATCAAACGGAAAAAACAATGTTATGGCACAATACGAGTATAATTTGATTTACAAATGCAAAAATTATTTTAAAGAAATTGATTTACGTTTAATATCGTATAGTCTGTAAAAAATTACAAATACAAATAGAATTTAATTCACAAACAAAGAAACGAAAAGAAAAGCGTATAAAATTTAATTGCTTTATTGTTAAAATAAATCCACAATTTACAATCGCAGGTCATTGTGTTATCCAAATTCAGCTACAATAGTATGTATAAATTTTAGCTTCAATCACAACTCTTTATGTTGTACGATTTCAACATCTATCGTATCTCTTTATATTCTGAAATTCTAAATGACTACAAACAAAATATTAAATACAAACTCTGTAATAATACCTGTTTACTTTATTTTGACTTCGAATAGAAATATCCTCTCTGAATAATGTTTCATT
Source organism: Bellardia pandia (assembly GCA_916048285.2). Lineage (NCBI taxonomy): Eukaryota > Metazoa > Arthropoda > Insecta > Diptera > Calliphoridae > Bellardia > Bellardia pandia. Next base: position 31,623,287 of record OU696531.1, read on the forward strand.
AGTTTTTTTGTGTTTGATCACAAATAAGTAGTACACAAAGCCTAATCACATCCATATACAAATTTTGTGCAGATTGGTTCATAATTGACCATATAAGGCCAAAAAATCATAACTCTCTTCAAAATAGCTTCCACTTCCAAAAATCACTTTTAACAACCATAAATCTCTTAAAAATTTTAATATCCATATAAAATTCTAGAACGGTTTAAGTATACGTTAGTAGAATGCTCTTTTTTAATCTTATAAAATATATAGCATACTTTTATGCGCCGCAATTTTATTATCATCAGCACGTCTTAACGTATACTTAATATGTAATGTATTCACCTAACTAAAATTAAGTATACGCAACATGGTTTTTGCAAAACTAATTGACATAATTTTGAAGCATACTTTTGTGGGCACATATCTGAAAACATGTGTAGCTATGTTACGTATAATCGATATTTATTATAATATATTAAATATTAAGTAAGCGTTTTAAATTACATATTAAGAAATATGTATGTACACCTGTGATGGAAAAATTAAAAATTGATATGGTACTGACCGTCAACAAAAAGAGTACTTTTTTTAACATTTTGGTACTTTTTAGGAAACATATATATTTTTATTCAAGAATAAAATTAAAAATCCATTTAAAAAAAATTCAAAAATAATATTAATTCAGTTTAATAAAACAAAAACAACAAACTAAAAATTAATTCATTTCTATGTAAAAATATATTTTTCAAAATTTTTTATTTGTTGTGGGTTAAGATAATAAACATATGAGAATGCCTGCATTTTGTTAGTGTTAATGCCATACATTAATAGATCTTTCACCAATATATTTGAAGTTTTCAAACTATGTGATATGATACACAAAAAATCTTAAACAAGAAATGAGAATTACAAAAATGTACGAAGCATAAGAAATTTAAAAAAAAATATCAAAATAGTACCACAAACAACTTTAATTCTTTATGCATCTGTTTACTTTTGTAGTAGATTAACTGGTCCTTCATCAAATAAATAACATGAATAACGAATTTGTGTTTTCCTTATGTTCTTGTTTTGAAGCCAATGTTGTCAATGATTATAAAAATAGTAGCGCTGGATTTTTAAACAGGGAACAAAGCAAAACAAACAAAGATTACTAAATATGATGTGGGGGTACTGTGGTATTTTTGTTGTGAAAATGTACTGAAAATAGTACAATAGTATTGAATTTTCCATCATTGATGTACATTATGTATTAAAATACTTAATTACTGAATAAATAAATAAATAAATAAATAAATAAATAAATAAATAAATAAATAAATATATAAATAAATAAATAAATAAATAAATAAATAAATAAATAAATAAATAAATAAATAAATAAATAAATAAATAAATAAATAAATAAATAAATAAATAAATAAATAAATAAATAAATAAATAAATAAATAAATAAATAAATAAATAAATAAATAAATAAATAAATAAATAAAATACTTAGGCCCGTTTTCTCAATGTGTCGACAAACTGCCTGTTACTGAAAGTCGACATAAATTTATTACACTAATAATATGTCCGCTAACAATTTTGGTTTTCTCAATATACCGACAAAAAGATTATTTTCATTTTTCAATACCTCTCAAAATTTATGTGAAAATTGGGAACTGTGTCTTCAAGTGACAAGTTGTTGATATAAATCAGCTGTTTTCCTAATTTGACAAAATAACAAAAAATAAAATCAAGACAACAAATATTTTAAAAAATAAATAATATCTTAAACGATGACGTATCAAAAGCAACGTGGGGAAAATTTTACTACTGAAGAGGAACTGCTGCTTGTAGATTTTGTTATAATTCAAAAACATATATTGTAGAACAAAAAATCAATTGGAAAATAAAAAATGAAGCATGTATGAAGTTGGAAGAATCATTTAAGAGAGAGAAAAAATGCATCCACAGTAGCTGTATGCGTTTCATTAAATTTAATAAAATCTCCGGAGAGAGGTGATATTGCCTCAGACACGTTCCTTACAGCACGGCAAGCAGAAGATATGCTTACTACACAAAAATCTCCGGCCGTTATAAGAAAATTGCCAGTGGCATAATATCTTAATGTTAGCAATAGTTTGATTTCGGATGTAAGAGTATGTTTTATAAAGAAGAATACACACACATTTGTAAAAACATAAGTAAATTTCGTTTTAACTCATAACATGTAATAAGAAATATGTTTAATTCCCAAATTCTATATCACAATAAATGGTGTGTTAAATAGATGATGTTTACAAGTAGATCTTGGACAATAGACATTGCTGATGACGCCCTTGGCAGGGCATAAAATGCATTTCAGTGTGTCATGTGTCTAGAAAAATATAGTTTTCACAATGGTATTCTTCGAGTTATTAATTAAAAAAAATTAGCTCAAGCCTAATTAAAAATTTCCTTGAAGGTTATAAAAATGATAAAACCTAATCATTGATTATATTTGCATACGCTGTAATTCCTACATATTCCCAAAATTATAAAAATATTCCTGGTAGCTTTGCGTCAGTTCTAAAAGGATTATAATAGCTTCTTTTAGGAGACATATACCTTCAAATTATAGGTTTCCAGCCTAAACTCGACAGCTTAATATTACCTAATTGTTTTTAATGTCTTTCAAGTACATGGTTGTCATTCCAGTATCTTAATATTTTTGGGAGACAACCAACCAACTTACATGCATTGGTGCATTGTCTTGTTGAAAAATAAATAGTTCTTCGTTACTATTTTTAAAAATGACACGAATTTCTCAACTAATAATTTCGTATGATCAGAAGAGCTCATTTTGGTGCTTGAAAATGCCAAATCAGCCCCAAAGAACCGCCTTCAAAATTTATTTTGATTTAATATCGTGGTCCCTTCCGTAGGTCTCTCCAAGAACTGTTTAAATTATCTGGACCATCAAGATGTTTAAATAGTGCAACTAATAACAACGATTATCGGCTTAGCTCTTTCCAATGAGTTTATTTTAGTGATCAGTTTTATGTCAGAGTATTAGCCTTGGCAATGAAAACAGCTTTTGAGGAGTATTATCTGTGATTTTTTTTTTAGCAGTCTACTTGTGTTTTATTTGGGCACATTTACCTCACAAACATTAATAATCAGAAGAAGGCTTTTCATTGTATTGCTGGCACAGTTTTTAATTCTATGATTGTGCCAATAAGAAAGCCGTTTCTATTATTATAATTACACCATTTCACCGATTTATTATTTTTTTATTTTTGACAATTGCTCGAGAACTTGAGCCAGATTTTGTATAAACTGAAATTGGATCACGAAGCATTTTATAGCAAATTGTTTAAAATTGCATAAAAAGTAGCATTCCTCATGTTTATCATGAATTGTAATTATAGTTATGAAACACTAACGAAAATATCATTAACCGAGCTCTTAAAAAAATTGTACAGGTTTTAAAAAACTTTTTATAACTTTACAACAAAAAGCAAACAATCAAATGTAATTATAGTAATGCAATATTAGTGTATTATTTTTTATAAATGTATTTATTAGCTAATTTTATAAGGAACTTGCGAACGTATCAAACTACATATATTAAACTTTGATGTAATTCACAAAACTATCTAGTTGATTGTAATCCTTTATATTCGTCGCAGTCTGTTTATTTAATTTATCGTTTTATTTTGGATTTGTTAACTTTTTTTTTTGTTCTTTAATGAAAAATAAAAACATTGACAATATTTTAATATTTAAAATGTAAATATTTTCAAAGCTACTTATTCATTCATCAGGTTTTTCATAGTTTTAAACGTCATTTAGTCTAGTGTCAATATAAATTAAGTTTTTTTTTACAAAAGTCAAATTTTAGCTAATGGAAATTGAAAACTATAAAAATGCTGCATAAATGAATATGCATGTCGGAATTTTATTCCATTTTATTATTTATGGTTTTCAGTAAATTAATTAACAAAAATATGTGTCTGCGATATTTTAAAATAAAAAAAAAATATTTATTATAGAAACTAGGAAAAAACTGTGTAGGTGAAACAATAGTTTATACGTTATGAATTTTTAATTGATGGAAATTAAATAATTCTTTCTATTTCGTTAGTCTGCAGTGAATGAAAATTCGTTATAACGAGGCTATTGAAAAATGTATTCGTAATAAAGAGGTTTATTTTGTATTAAATCTTATGGAGCGTTGTAGGGGATTTCAAAAAATTCGTTAAATCGAGGAATTCGTTATAGTGAGGGTCGTTATATCGAGGTTTGACTGTATTTTGACACACAATAAATTATATACAAAAAAAAAACCCAGGAAACTAATTTTGGTTTCTTGAAACGTCAAAATTATTTCCCCTGCATACTTTGTGGTTATTCGCGGAAGCGGACGTTCCATGGAAGTCCATGGCTAATTATGGACTAATTTTCATTAAGGCTAATAGTATAATTATTAAATACTTATAAATGATCTGTGTAAAATTTCGGGTCGATATTGATGTCTATGTAGGTTAATGAGTCTTTTGAAAATATAACTCATAAGAGAGCTATGACCTATTATTATTATCAACCGTTCAGCATGAAATTATGTACGACATTTTATATGTAAATAAGTATATGAATGGTTTGTGTTGAATTTTAACTTGATAATGATTTTTATAAAATACGTATGCGCATTTAAGTGATTTTCAGAAGTGGACTTTGTATGAGGCTATGTCAAAATATGTTTTAAGATTTCTTTTTGAATGTAACTTAATTTTACTGGATACGGCTTTTCTATACACATATACAAGGTGGCGCAAAAGTAATCCTCCTATCAGAAAATGCTATAAATTTTGTGAGGCCTCTAATGTCAGTTCTGTCACCAATATTCCGCGTTCTAAAGCAGCGTAGCGTAACATTGTTTATTAACGTGTATTTCGCATGCGTTTACTACACAAATATCAAAACAGAAGTGGCATTAGGGACTTCGCAAAATTTATAGCATTTTCTGATAGGAAGATTACTTTTGCGCCACCTTGTATTTACCAAAAAGCCATATTCCGGGAAGATATTTGTATGGGGGCTATGAAAAGTCGTCCACCATTTCTAAGCATATTTAACAGGACTTGTCCTTCTATAATAAAAATAAAGTATGCAAAATTTCATGATATTATCTTTATTATATTTGAACAAAATTGCAAAAATTATCTGAAAAATATCGATAATGTCTGAAACTTTGGTTGATATTGCCCCTTTTTAGTACCAAACATTTTGCTGGAACAACGAATGTTTGTAATACAGTCAAAGCTTGGTATAACGAACGATATATTGTCAGGCCCTTTCATTATAGTGAAAAATTTGTTATATCGCAAAGTTTTTTTTTTTTATCAAAATGTGTTAACAATTATTTAAGGTGGTGGAAAAAAATCCTTTATAGACGTTTGTTTACAAGTAACTTGAAGACTCATTTGAAGAGCTTCTTCCTGTATTTCTCGAAGTACTAATTACTTTGAAATATTAATATTATTTTTGTATTTTCTTTTCATTATTAGAAAATTGGTCAACAATTTCAATATTTTCCTCATTTTCGTCATCTCCAACCAAACCATTTTCCAAAACAAACCTGTTTCATCAGCATTAAATATACAATCATGTGATAAACCTTCTTCTCGAATAACTCTCTAAAACTTCCTTCTAAACGGATCTACCAAATCTTCTCTTGATGACAATTTTTCTCCAGATTCCTTCAAAAGTCGTACACCATACCTTTTCTTAAATCTGGATAACCAGGCATCACTAGCATGAAAACCACCAGTGCTGAACTGGTTTTGAATTTCCATAGCCTTCAATTTTAATGTTGTCTCATTGACCGGAATAAAAATCTTTCTTTAATTAAGAAAGCACTGATAGAGCTTTTCCTCCATTACGGATCTGAGCGATCGACGGGTTTTTGATCCATTGTTAGTAGTTTCAAGATTTGAAACGATTTTACTTTTCATTTTTTTTAATGTACATACCATTTTTTTAAATCATTCGTTATACTGAGTTTTAAAATTATAAAAGATTCGTTATATAAGGTAGTCAATGTAAGAAATTTACTCATTCGTTATATCCCGAATTCGTTAAAGTGAGTATTTGTTATACCGGGCTTTGACTGTAATTTCATTGTTCTATGTGTTTTTTTTTTTCGAAACTCTATCGTACCTTCAAAAGACGGTCGAACTTACCCAGACCGTCTTAGAATCTTATAAGAACTCAGAGTATATACATTTTATGGTTCTACGACCAATATTTCAATGTATCACAAACGGAATGACAAACTTAATATACCCTCCCTCGCCATCTTTTTAGTGGTGGGTATAATAACGGGCGCCATTGAAAACTAATGGCCACTATTTCTAAAAATGTTTGAGTAGTAACCAAATCTGCGTAAGTACAACATCAGATACTAAAAGCTTTCTTATGCCAAGCTTACACTTTTTTACACAATCTAAATACTTCTTATCAAAAATCTTATAACAATAGCCTATTGTAGGGGTTGCAAATTTGTTTATAAGAACTTTTCATGTTCTTCAAAAGTAATACAACAAAATTACAGAAATTTCCTACGAAACACTTACATAAGCACGCATTAACATAAACAAACACTTTTTAAATTTAAATCCATATAGCTGGTTGTAAAAGTTTAATTAAATTTTCCCTCTAAAGTGGTTTATAAACCACACTACGGCAATTTTACTACAAAAATAAATAAAAACAAGCTGTTTTTCCTTTTTTTTAGTAAACAATTTTTATTTTCTACTTATTTTGTGGTTTTATGATACAAGAATATGATTGAAGTTTGTTTTATAAAATGGGAAAAATGGTGAATTTGTTTTTATTAAAGAACGCAGATTGTAAACATACGAGTGTGTATTCATAAAACTACAACTACTACAACAAAAACCATTACTACTTATGAGTGTGTACGAAAAAAAGTAGTTTACTGTGGAAAAGTTGCTAAAAAAAAAAATCTAAAGTTATTCGACAGATTTAGGTCAATTGAATAACAATAAACCGTTGGATATGAAGGTGTTTAGTTTATACGCAGGTGTCCATGTGTCTAAATATTGAAGTTCTCATATGGAAATAAACATTAGTTCACTACAATGATTGGCTGTTTATTCTTTTTTATTATTAAAGGTTTTTCTTGTTTAACTAAATTGTCGGTACTATTTATTTACAGGCAATTGAAAAAATAAAAATTGATTGAAATGGTATGAAGAATAATAGTCGAACGATGAACTGCAAATTGTAAAAAACTTGGGCTATTAAAAGTTTGAATCAAGACACTGTGTTGCATAGCTATAAATACATAAAACTTTTATCAATTTTGTAAGTTAAAGAAAAAGTAAAATAATATAAACAACATGTACAGTGGCTTACAGCTAATTCTAATCAGTGTATTTTTTGTTTTGTTTTTAAAGCTCCATAAAAAGAAAATAAACAAGAGCTTAATATATAACAGGAGCTTAATTTATAGTCAAACAAGCAAAAATAATTTATTGCAAAAATGTACCACCCATTTTAATCACTAATTTTCTACTGCACTGATAGCTCTATGCAGCGTAGTTGGCTTTTCGTTTTTATCTTTTTCTACTTCTATCAATATTTTCAGTTTTGTAACGTCAAGTGTCAATTTCCAATAAATCAAATGAGTCCAATAAAACAGCAAAAACCGGTTCTAAGTCATTTTCAAAATGGCCCTCCACAGCAAAAAATATCAGAAATTAAAAATAAAAAAGTTTTTTCGAGCTCGAGGCCAAAAAAAATCTTTTTTATTTTTAATACAAAAAAAAAAGGTCGAAGACATCAAAATTTAATTTAAAATAGCAGAAATGCTTAACATTAAAGCTTTCACTCATTTAACGCTTCAGCCTTGAAAATCGTGCCCATAACAAAGGCAGTAAAATTTTCAATAGGCATGATGGCAGACACTCGTAAGAAAAATAAAGGCAAATCTAAGGCTATGAGCTTGACAATCGGCCTCCGAAGTTGAAGCTGACCTAGGCCAACAATGTTGTATTAGAACTGTCAAGCCTTGCTTCGATATGATTTTGAAAGCAGAGTTGCATGCAAGAAACTGTTTACAAACCCGAAAAACAGACTGTGCAGCCTAAATTTTGCCAAAAAACATTTTTCAGCATTTTGGAATTTGCTCATCCACACCGATGAATCTAAGTTTAACATATTCGGTTTAATGGCACATCGTGTGTTTCTGTACCATTCTGTATTTGGTTTCCGCCAAACGTACGATATGCAACACCAAAGAAAATGTAAAGGCAACAGTGAAGCAAGCAGGTGGCAGTGTCATGATTTGCATTTTTATGCCAGCTGCTGGTACTGGGAATTTAACATTTTTTGATACAACCATGGATAAGTTTAAGTGCCTTCAGATTCTAAAGGACAACTTGCTGGAAAGCGCACACAAAATGTTTATAAGATCAGATTTTCGATTTCATCATGATAACGCTGCAAAGCACACATTTTATGACACCGCCATCACAGTCGCCAGAACTTAATGTTATCGAAAATTAATGGTCAATTTTAAAAATCAGTTTTAGGAAACACAAAATTTTGATTATTTTGAAGAGTATTAGCCAAAAACTGATCGCATCTATGCCAAATCGTCTTAAATCTGTTGTAAATAATAAATGCTATCACAACAAATAGTTTCAAGTTTTTGAAACTCATACGTGCCTGCATAAAATAAGCGGTGACATGAAAAAAACGAGCATTATTTTTCTTTTGTAGTTTTCATATATTACAATGCTGAGACAATCTTATGTCGAAGATTGTATGTTGACATTCATTAAAAAAACACAAAAGGTTTTAATTCAATTGTTTGTTTAACAATATTGATTGAATTAGACAATCTTATTTATCGAGATTAAGGTCAGTTTTTTATTTTTATTTTTTTATTTTTCTATTTTTTCCAATATTTCGCTACACAATGTGTAGCATCTTCAGGAAAACAATAACAACTGAAGATGCTACACATTGTGTAGCGAAATATTGGAAAAAATAGAAAAATAAAAAAATAAAAATAAAAAACTGACCTTAATCTCGATAAATAAGATTGTCTAATTAATGAAAAGGTCGAACAATCAGTTAAATAATCAAAAATATTGATTGAAAATACTTTCATAAATAGTTTTAGATCTTTAACTTTAGCAAAAGTGCACGTCCGGTACTTCATATAAGTCTAGACAATGAATTATATTGCTTGAGCTTTAGAATGCTACTCAAATTCTATACAGCATGTTGCTGTTTTTATACCATTTTTAAGAATGAAAATAATATTGATATAATTGCACATATTAGGCTTCTGAATAATATCCACAAAAACATAGAGTTGTTAGATTCAAATATTAATTTAAATAATAAAATGAGTAAAGTAAATTAAATTAAAGTATGGATTGCTACAATGCACATTTTTGCAATAAATTGTTTCTGCTTGTTAGACTATAACATTTTTTTCTATTAAATAACACCAATTTCTTTTTTGAGTTCCAGTTAGTTTTCTTTTTATGGTGCTTTGAAAACAAACAAAAAATGTACCGACTAAAATAACTTGTGAGCCACTGTATAATTTTCAATTTTGAATTCAATACAGAATCCGAAAAAAACGGGTCCACTTTAAATTTACTTGTAAATTGACACCATTTACTATTTAGAATTTGTTTTTGTTTTATATCACTGACAGTGCGATTTATAAGACAACTTTTTAGGTTTGTGGTTGAGAGCAACATAAAAGAAAGTAACGGAAGCAATCACGATGAGTAATTTGTAATTAATTTTTTTTCGTAAAGATCAGGTCAAAACTTTTATTTTTGAACTTTAAAAATAAATGGCAAAAGTTCATTTGATGCAAATCAATGATGCTTGAATATAAAAATGATAAATAATTGTATGTAAAATATAAAATTTCACAAAAAATCGAAAATTTTACAAACTTAAAGTTTAGAAAAAATCCTAAATTTGACTACAAAAAAATTACATAATTAAAAAATTTACATAAATTTTACAAAAACACGAAAAACAAAACAAAATCTACAATTTTGTAAAAAAAAATAAATTTTTCATATCATAAATTAAAAAAAATCACAATTGACTTGAAGTAAACAATTGAAATTTAAACAAGTAAGAGTGCTATATTCGGCTGTGCCGAATCTTAAATACCCTTCACCTAAGCGTAATAAGAAATACAGAAACTACACTAGACTAGAATATCCTAATTCTGTGTTTTCTATGCAGTCTTAGTGCAAATTTTATTAGTATTTGATATATTGTTTAAAAGCCAATTTTACGACCAACATAATTTATGTAAAATATTTTCAAATGTTGTCTAATTTTTACCATTTTTAATTGATTTAATTACCAATTCTTACCATAATTTACAGAGTCTGTCTGATGTTCATAATAATCTTCAGTGTAATTTAACAAACAGAGTATAAATAACGAACAGAGTATAAAAAAGGGGTACAATTCGGTTTTAGTGATTTTGCTCAAAAAAAAAAAATAAAAAAACAAAATCAAATAGGGCTTTTAGAGGAGATACCAGCAAAAAAAAAATTTGTTGCCGGTCACGCCTATTTTCGAGGGGGCGGGCCCTTAAAGTTGAAAATACATAGGCCTATATCTCGGGAACTACTGGGTGTCTGATAATTTGTAATACATTAAATAAAAGGTATTAAAAATACCTTTCCAACGATATATATCATGATTATAAAATATGGACCGAATATGGGTTAAATCCGAAAAGAATATTTTTTAACCCGAATTTATTTGTTTTTTGGAAATGGTTCTATATGGCAGGTATGACAAATTATGGGCCGATCTTCTTAAATTTTGGAACAGTTATTTTCATGCATATGAGGATATTTCACGTCGAATTTCAACATAATAATGCTATATATACGATATATATTAGTATTAACGTGGATTTCGAGAGTGGACCTTATGTGGGGGATATAGTCAAATATGGACCGATATTTTCAAAATCCAGCAGTTAGATTTAGGCATGTATATAAATGATCCGTGTAAAATTTTGGATTGGTACCCTTATGTAAAAGCGATTTATGAGTATTAAAGTGATTTTCGGAAGAGGGCTTTATATGGGGCATACGGCTAAAAATAGACCGAAATTCACAAAATTTTGTGGGATGATTTTTGTATATATTAAAATGATCTGTGCAAAGTTTTGAGTCGGTACCGATATTTATACAATATATATAGGGAAAAATCTCTTTTTCAGATGTGGTCCTTGTATGGGAGCTATGACCAGTTCTGGGCCGACCACCATAAAATTTAGTACAGCAATTTATTTGCCTATAAAGAGTATTTATGTCAAATTTTAGCCGTTTAACATTATTTATATCTCTTTTATACGTATTTAAGTGAATTTTGTAAGTGGACTTTTTATGGGGTCTATGGTCAAACATGGACCGAATTAAAAAAAATTTCGTTTTGAGATTTCTTTTTGTATAAAACTTATTTCTGCTGAATTTTGTCTTGATATTCCAATTTTATAGGCATTTATTTATCATTAAGCCATATTTCGGGAAGATTTTTGTATGGGGGCTATGACCAATTTTGGGCCGACCACCATAAAATTTAGTACAACAATTTATTTGTCTATAAAGAGTCTTTACGTCAAATTTTAGCCGTTTAGCATTATTCATATCTGTTTTATACGTATTTAAATGAATTTTGGAAGTGGACTTTATATGGGGTCTATGGTCAAACATGGACCGAACTAAAAAAAAATTTCGTTTTGCGATTTCTGTTTGTGTAAAACTTATTTTAGCTGAATTTTGTCTTGATATCCCTATTTTATAGGCATTTATTTATCATTAAGCCATATTTCGGGAATATATATATTTGTATGGGGGCTATGAGAAATCATGGACCGATTCTTACTATTTTCCGCACACTTTCTTCTTTTGTCATACAAACAACGTATACAAAATTTCATAGTATTATCTCCAATATATTTCAAAATATTGCAATAAAATGGACGAAAAATATCAAATTTTTATAGAGGTGGTCTCACATATTGGTTCATAACTCTGGTTGACCTAAACCGATTTTGCTGATTTTAAATAGCAAACTTCTCGAAAGCACTTCTGACAGAATTATTGCAGGTTTGGATCCCGAGAATATCTGGGGACTTCAAAAAACTGATTTCAACAGACAGACAGACAGACAGACAGACAGACAGACAGACAGACGGACATCGCTTAATCGACTTCGCTATCTATAAGGATCCAGAATATATATACTTTATAGGGTCGGAAAATTTTTTTGTGGAAATTACACACGGAATGACAAACTTATATATACCCTTCTCACGATGGTGAAGGGTATAAAAATATTCGTATAGTATGTAAATAAAAAGGAAAGCATGTTAACAATCATAACTGAAATTGTCGCTCACCAAGGAATTAAGAAACAACAAAAAATCTCTAAAGGTCCTACCAAACTATGTAAAAAATCATTTCATAACAGTTATTTTAAGTGATTATACCCTACACCATAGTGGTGAGGGTATATTGGATTTGTGCATATGTTTGTAACGTCCAGAAATATTGGTCCAACACCCATCTTAAAGTATACCGATCGACTCAGAATCACTTTCTCAGTCGATTTAGCGATGTACGTCGGTTCGTCCGTCCATCTGGCTAGCTGTCCAATAAAGCTTGTGCGCAGAGTACAGGTCGCAATTTTGAAGATATTTTGATAAAATTTGGTAAGTGATATTTTTTCGATACAAGGACGGATGGGATTGAAACTGGTGGAAATCAGTCCATTATTTCAACTGGCCCCCATACAAAAGTCCTCCCGAAATTGGGGTTTACCGATCATAAATGTTTGAATTATGCAAGGAACCAAACAAATTTCATCACAAATGAGTGCCAAATGATGGCAAATCACATCTACCAATTTTGTGCAGATCGGTCCATGATTAGTCGTAGCTTCCATATAAGACCCTCCCCGTAATCAACTTTAACCTCCATAAAATTATTAAAAGTATTTATATCGAGATAGAGTTTAACATACACAATATTTATATTCACAGAAATCATGACACTAAATTTTTAAAATCATGACCATAATAGGTCATATCTCCCATATAGCGCACATTTCTGAAAAACTGTTTTATACATATACTGGGTGTAGGGTATTATATGGTCGGGCTTGACCGACTATACTTTCTTACTTGTTTATTTTTAAAAACAAATTATTAATTACAATTTTGATTTTTGAGTCTATAACATAAACTATTTGTACTTTTTTAAAATTTAACTTCTTTTTATTGGTTTGTGACTTTTTTCACGATAAACTATTGCATAAACTTAAGGGATAAATAACTCACACTTGCCACAAAATATTAGATTTTGTTTCGTTGTTACATTGCTAAATCAAGCCAAATTTTCAAATACATTTTACTTTAAACTATATGTTTTGCGTTACGATTCTTGTCGCAAATGCGTTTAATCTACTTATCGTCTAAAAATATAATTATCTTTATTTTGATACCTTTGATTAGTTTTAGAATTTTTGTGACGATACGTAATACTTAGTTTATCAGGTTGCAGATAATCTGTTTTATTATTTATGAGTTTCATAATATTGCTAAAAGTACACAAACAAAATACTTAAAAAAAATCCCACACACATATTGATTACAGTTGCAGAAATAAATTTTAATAACACAGGTTTCTATTTGAAAGTCAGTGTACGTAGGAGTTTGGATTTCAAGAGCAAACAAATTATATTTTTATAAATATATACGAGGTCTGATCAAAAAATAACCGTTATTTTAAATTTTTTTAAAAAGTATTTATTTATTCATCAATCAACTATCTTGTCCACTTCAAAGTAATCCCCCACATATATATACCAGCGTTTTTTCCAATCCTCGAAACACTTCTGAAATGCGCTTTTTGGTAACGCCAACAGCTCCTGTTTCGGGTTTTCTTTTATCTCCTAAATCGTAGCAAAACGCTTTCCTTTCATCGGCGTCTTTAGTTTTGGGAAGTGCAAAAAGTCATCGGGGCCCAAGTCCGGTAAATGCGGTGGTTTAGGCATGACAATGGTTTTGTTTTTGACCAAAAACCCACGCACAAGCATCGCTGGTGCGTTATCATGGTGCAAAATCCAGATTGGTTTTTCCACAATTCTCTGCGTTTCTGACGAATTGCTTCGCGCAAACGGCGCATATTCCTTATTGACCGTCCTTATTATTGACCGTACAACCTTGTGGTAAGAATTCATGATACACCACACCATTGCAGTGAGCAAAACCTTCACATTCGACCGAACTTGATGTGCTTTTTTCGGTCTTGGCTCGTTTGGACGTTTCCTTTGGGATGATTGGGCTTTGGTTTCAATGTCATAGCCATACACCCAATGACTCGTCACCAGTTATTACCTTTTTGAAGAAATCTGGATCGTCGTTGACGATGTTCAACAGTTCCTGAGTGATGTCCATGCGACATTGTTTTTGCTCAAAATTTAGAACAATCTTCGCTTCCGCACGTTTCATGCCTAAAACATCCGTAAAAATTGCTTTGCATGAGCCGAACGATATGCCAACAATATCAGCAACCTCTCTGATAGTGATTCGACGATTATCCAAAATCATTTTCTTCGCTGCTTCAATGTTTTCATCGGTTGTTGACGTGCTCGGGCGACCAGGACGAACATCGTCATTGACATCTTCTCGGCCTTCCTTAAACCGGTTATGCCACAATTGAACTTGTGTTCTGCTCATAGTAGACTCATTTAATTTTATTTTTTACATAAAACTTGATACAGTTTCTTTGATCCATTTTTTCGATTAGTAAAAAATTGAAGAGCACACCAAAACACAACTAACCTTTTTATCTGTCAAAAACAAACTGACAATTCAAAATGTCTGATATTACCAACATATATTACAGACATGTGTGCCAACATAACAGAAAAAAATGCGAAAGTCGAACATACGTAACTCACGAAATTTGAAAATAACTTTTATTTTTTGAACACACCTCGTATATGAGTACTTATTTATATATATTTTTATTAATATAATATACTACTAGCAATACGCTTGAAGTAGCAACGAAAGTACTTAATGTTTACTTTCCAACATCTAAATCAAATACTCAAAATAATCACACTAACCATAACTTCTCTGTAATTCAAACATTAAGATAGTCGGGAAAACTGTTCAAAAAAAATAAAGACTTTTCCAGAAATTACAGTCACTGCAATGCTCTCATTTAATTTACAATATAAAAAAGTATCTGTAATATGGTATCTGTGTTACAACATCAGCCTAACATGTTTTATTTTATTTTTTCATATTTTTCATAAGCCATCATTTATGTTGTATAAAAAAATTCTCATAAAAATGACAAAGTATTTGTATAAATATTTTATGAACACAACTTTTTGTTCTGCAAGTATTAACTTTTATATATTTTGCCCAGTTTTTACACTTTTGTTTTAGGTAAAAGATTAATGAGGCTGTTGTATATAAAAATAGTTTTTTATCCATTTCAGTCAGCCAACAGATGTGAATTTTATATATGTATATATATATGTTTTTTAGAACTTAATTGATGTTTTAATAATAAAGATTTTATTATGATACATTAAATTTTAATGGCTTTTACAGACAATAAGGTAAAATAAATATTGTATTTAAAGATCTTAAGCGAGTTCAAACACTCTTGTGTAATTGTCACTTCACACATATGGTTCAAACAAAATTGTTTGAAGATTGCACAAGAAATGTAAACAAAATTTTCTCTCTCTGCGCATGACGTCAAAGGTTATTTTTCCATCTTATCAACATGTAAAAATACCTTTTTTTTAACAATATTTAAAAAATATTAATTTTTCGTAAATTTTTTGATTTAAAATAAAACATTTAATTATTTACTACCCAGCAAAAACGTTACTTACATACATAGTTTTAATGACTTCCATAAATTATTATTTCGTAGCTTTATTCGCCAATTTTTGTATTACTAATTACATGTTAAAGAATTACTTTAAAAGTTATAATTATAAAATCCAAATAATTTAATTCAAATAAATAGATTTAAAAAAGTTAGTCCGCTTTCACACGTTTCAATTCTAACTCTTCAAGGCATTTATTTTTGGTTGAGAAGGAAAGAGAGAACAAAAGTCAAACCTACTTGATAATAATAGTCAATTTTCTTATTGTTTCCTCCTTATATTTGCTTTGTCTTTTGTACGCGAAGTAGAAACTAAAGGTAGAAAGCACGAAAATTATAGATGCGCGTGTGAAAGGAAAAGAATTGAACAAAAACTGATCAGCTAAAACTGACACGTGTGAAACAGCACTTAGTATATGATTATAAATCTTTATTAATATCATTTTGCAATTAGTTTCCTTAATAATTATTAAGTTTGTTTACATAGTTTTATAAAACTTTAAGTAGAAAAATTTTTTTTGTTTTACCACTTTTTTTTGTTAAAAGTGGTAAAATTATAACGGATTACTTTTGGGACAGACATCTCGTACAAAAATAAGTACTTTTTCTAGTAGATTTGTAAGTAGGCTGGTCGAAAATTTCCTATTACTTTTTAACATAATTTGTGAGTAAAGTTTTTGCTGGTAGTATTAAAATTTATATAAAAGTTAAGCAATCATACAAATGTTTTTGACTCTCACAGTTTTTGTAAAATATAACGAACCTGTGCTATGCGTAATCTTTATTATTTGATTCATGATCTCGTTCACTAAGCATTTCACCTTTTTTCGCTCTTCAATTCTCTGTTATACTGTCGCACATTGGGTCAGAATCGCAAAATATTTTGAAACAAATCTATCATTTCTAAATGGCTGGTTGGTTAGAGAGACAATTCTACACGGGAGTAGCCAAGCAGTATATGATTTGAAATTTTTAAGATGGATCCCGCAAACCTCCTCTAGAGTGGAGCTGTAACTAATGAAAATACGGCATGACATGTAATTTGGTAATCATCCGGGTTTTAAGATTTTTATATTGTCGAAAAAGCCAAACGAACAATTTGTTCGGAATGAAACCAATTGTTCGTTTTACTTTTTCTTTAGAAGCAAAATACGGAAATAATTCCACTTCCGAACGGAATTAGATACTGTGACATGGCTGACATTTAGCTGTTTCATCTGAAATACTAAATTTTTATGCAATAGTATTTTGAAATTGTACCATATGACTCGTGGTAGTACCACGGTAGCAACTGTGTTTAAAATGTATCAAAAAAAAGTACAATTGTACCATGTTTGTCATCAGTGACCTGAATAAATACACATAAAAACAACGAATGTTTGTAATTTTCAGTCAGCTGTTTTTGACATCAAAGAAGTCAAAGCAAAAACAAATAACCATGTTGTTTTTGTATTGTTGTAATTGTTGCAATGTTACTGCTACCTTATAATCAATATGTCTTGGGGGTTGACAAAATTGAAAAATATGTTTTACAGAAAAAATACTTTTAAATTTTCCATAATAACATTGAACAGTAAATAATTATAACAGGAATATAGTAAACTTTTCAATAATAACATTTTGGAATGATAAAATTTTTTTAAATACATAAATTGTGCTAATTTCTCCTATTGTTAACATTTATATTTTTGTTCAATAGGTGTCTATAATTTAGAGCTAAGTTTTCTGTGTCTTTTTGAAAATTTATTCTTTTTTCTGATGGTACATATCTAACATGTATCTTCACTTTGTATGAATTTCTGTGTTCAATATAGATGTGTTATCAAAATCTGGATAGTGGTTAAAATCTCTACAATGGGTTGATAAAGCTGTTTTTTGTGTTGAATTATAATTTCTATATTTCTGGTCATGTCTATGTCCTGCTAATCTAGTTTTAAGTTTTGTCCCAGTTGTTCTGATATATATTTTGTTACATTGCTCGTTACTATTGCCACCACAAGGAGTTTTATATACTAAATTTGACATATCTGTCTTTACTAATCTATCTTTAGTTTTTGTGAAAAATCTTCCTACGTTATTATTCACCTTGTGTGCCATTTTGTATTATTT
Source organism: Bellardia pandia (assembly GCA_916048285.2). Classification (NCBI taxonomy): domain Eukaryota; kingdom Metazoa; phylum Arthropoda; class Insecta; order Diptera; family Calliphoridae; genus Bellardia; species Bellardia pandia. The sequence goes on from OU696531.1 coordinate 31,641,358, forward strand.
CTGAAAACCCAGGTATATATGATATTGACTTATAATAAAAAAAATCATACAAAAAGGCTGAAGAAAATATAATAGAAATATTTATTATCTTACCCCCTTATTCATACAACTTGTCAAAGGTTTATAACAGGCTTATAAAGCTAAGTTTGTATGGATATTTGCTTTATAAGCCTGTTATAAACCCTTGATAAGTTTCTATAAATTAGACTGTTAGTAAATAAGCTTTCAATTGAGCAGAGAAACTCGATCTGTGTTCACTTATATTTCTGACAAAATATTAATTCTTATTATGAAAAATTCAAAATATAAAAAATAATTTAGTGTCATGAGAGTATCTTGGTAAATAAGTGTTTTATTGAGAAGAGGAACTGAATTTGTGTATCATCTATATTTCTGACAAAATATCGATTTTTTATATGAAAAGTTCAAAATAACTAGAATCTTGAATATCTTGGCAAATAAGCTTTTAATTCCTGCCCAACATAGAGTTTTTATATGAAAAGTTCAAAAAACAAAAACACTAAAATCTTTAATAACTTGGTAAATAACTCTTAAATATTGTTTGGCACATAGTTCTGTTTTGTAGAATTAAATTTAATTTGAACAAACTTTCTATATCCATTCAACTGTAATGTAATTTATAATTCCTCTGACACAAAGAAATCTACATTACATATACATACATACATTGTCCTTAATGCTTGTTATTTATTTTTTTCAACAAAAACACTAACATGTACAATGTACATTGTACATACATGTGTCAGTGTCAATGTGCATGTCTGTTGCTATAGAATATTATCACTCATATAAATATATTTTATAAAGGGTGTTTTTTTTTAGATGTATAGAACTTGTAATGGAATAAAACAAAGATGATTTTTTTGAATTGACATGAAATATAGTTCTGGCATTATAATTTAAATATGACTTTTGGCATATGACTGGCTTGAACGTAGTCTAATTTGGAGGTCCAATTTTCGATGACTTTTTTCAACTTTTGCAAAAACGTGGTCCTCCAAGTGGCCACTCTTTTCGGGCTTATTAGCGTAGACTAGGGATCTCAAACATAAATCAGTTGATAGCTAACTGCTGCCATAAAATTTTATACATCCAAAACAAACACCCTTTGTATTTTTTTTTATTATTTTAACAAATACTTGTTTTATAATAATGTTTTTTTAACTTAAATTATATAAATATATGTATGTTTTTAAATACATACTAAGCTCCCAAGAAAAGCTAAACTATTTTCATAATAAAAATTATTAATAGACAAGGAGTTAGTTGCTTTATATATTGTCACGTGTAAAATAAAAGTTTAGTCTTTGTGTAGTTTTTTTTTAATTAAATTAATGTTATGAACACATTGTTTATTTGAATCTTTTCAAAAAAAAAAGAAAAGAAAAGAATTTATGAGAGGATACAATACTGTCATCGTCGTTGTTGATTAATTGAAAGGAAAGTTTCTTTTTTGTATAAACGTAATTTGTAAAAGACATTTCAGAATTTCATAAATATTACAAGCTATGCTTTTAGTTATAATCAACTAAAAAAAACTACTCTAGAGAAAATAATAAAGGGGGTCTTGAAGTGGGTGGGAAAGTATTTCTTCTAAACTAGCAGTTAACATTATACATTTTCTAACTATTTCTTTGCCAAGAAGACAAATCTGTAATCACTGTATTTCATATTTGGAATTATGAAATAGACTTTAGATCCCTGAATAGAGAGTGTGATTATAAGTCGTTTGGTATACTTAAAGGTTAGTGTGGGGCCAATATTTATGGGCATTACAAACTCAGCACAAATCCAATTTGCACAGTTAGTGTACCCACTATGGTGGTGCAGGGTATAACAATTGAAACAAGTAAACACTTAAATGTATTAGTTAAACTACTAAAATAAATATTTGCAATACTCATGATAATAATGTCAAACTGTTAAAAGTTTGTCATATTTATTTTACTTAATGGCCATTAAAAAAGTGGAAGAGATATCAAAAAAAATCGTTTGTATATTTACAAAATAATTTTTATTATTTAGTACTTAGTATTTTCAGAAAAGTCTGTCACGTTCATTTTTAAGACTTTAGGGATTTTGCAAAACAAATTTTAAAAGAAATAAATTTCAAACTAAAAATGCGAACAGTAGAAGACGACTGAATTAACGGGTCATATTGTAAACCATGTAAGTCGCTATCAATATCAGGGTGTATAAATATGTTTAAGTAATGTTATTTATTTTCTTTGTTTAACACACAAGTGAACACCTGGGCCTGGCCAGGCATTTTTAAATATTTTTATAGTTTTTTAATTAGATAACTTAAGATTTTTATAAGTTCCTCAATGAATGTGTTTTGTACAAAACAAATTTAAAAAAAAACAAATTTTTTTATTTTTAGGCGTTGTAATTACTCTCAACATGTTTGTAACACCAGGACCCAGCCAGACCGTAAACTATTATGTGGAGAATGCAGCAAATAATATCAAAACAAAAGAGAAAGAGAGAACGAGATTAAAACAATTTGCAATTGTATATTTTGCAAAATCAATGTGCTTTTACGTTTCAGGAATTATTTTTTACGATTGCGATTGGGAGACTTCTTAGCCTGGCACAGAAAGAGAAGCGCTTAGGTTCGCTTATGTGAACACATTTTGGTGTTTGCTTTAAGGTTAAACATATTTATATATTCATGTATATATGCAATTGAGGACATGTTATTATTTTGTGCACCTGCTTTTGCACAAAAATAAAACGCAAGTAAATTTAGAAAATGTTTTCTGCAATTTATTTTATTTTAATATTTAACAAAATAATTTTTTAATCGAAACTAAGTTCTAAGAAAATGTGCAAATGAAATAAATACATCCCGGATATATTCAACTTTATAACATACAAAAACTTTGGGGAATGATATTATTTTATTTGTTTAGTTCAAGCTCTGCTACTTTGTAAAACACTTTCTCCATGTTTTAACATACTCTCCTCTAATTTTTTAAATTAATTAATTTTTCAATCATCTCTCATTCGCTGCCAAAGCTTTTCCATTTAATTGGTATTTTCCTTTTTATAATTGACTATAAATTCTCAATCAGTCAGAACTTTTAGCTGGCCACTAATTCTGCTCTCTAAGCCATTGTTTAATGATGCTGGAAAAATGCTATGGGTCACAGGTGAAAAGTAACTTTATTCACATGATAGATGCTCTTAGCGGGAAGATGAGTTGGCAATATACGCACGTTCTAATTCATTATTCCTACGATTTTTTGCAGTGGTCCGAGGTGCCACCATCTAAAGCAACCCCCATAACATAATGTTTCTTCCATCAAGCTTTTTTTTTACCTTAATATGGAGTTTGATTTGATTTCTATGCAGCTCCAGCAATATATTTACCCCCTTATTCAAAAACGATTATTAAATTTAACAAACGTTTATTATGACAGATTTGCATATAAAAATTTGCTTAATAAACGTTTGTTAAATTTAATAATCGTTTTTGAATAAGGAGGTTAGCATCGAATTGAAAACAATTATATTTGGGTTTGACTGTTTTTATGCTTTTAGGCAAAAATTAACTGTACCGACATGAACAAAACTGATTTTTTATATTCTACTGATATGTAGCAAATTTCACTAAGAGCTCGTTTTGCTGTCCATCGACTTTGCCTATTTCTATAGAAGCATATTTTAGTGTTAAAGCTTTTTGTTAACTCTGAATTGTAATTTGGGGACAATAGAATGCCTTTTTTTAACTATTATGACCAATGTTTGACATACCTTAAGGCTTAAGCTGTTTAGCTATTCATTGCTAGAATATTGTCCTCAATGGCTCTTGACAGTTTCTTTATTATTTATTATAAGTTATTATTTGATTTGAGTGGTATAATTTGTAATAAGTGTTTATCACATGCTATTAAATTAATATAAAACTAATGTTTACTAAATCATAAATAAAGCAAATCTAATGGTAAACTTTCATATCGTCGAGTAAATATTTCAAAATTCACACCTGTGTACATGCAAGTTTAAGAACACGCAAGTTTTTTGTTTGTACGGTATTTGCCCAAAGTTATAATTTTTCATTTTGCATTGTGAGTTATTTTGTTTAATGCTAAACCAAAAATAAATGACAAAAAATATTTGTAAATTGTGTTTAATAGTTTTATTTTTATACAATAAAAAGTGCACAAGTCTCAAATATGTATTCATTTGTGGTCCCCACTTTAGAATATACATACATATATTGAAAATGTTGAAAAAGTAACAAAGGTTTTGGTTGTTGCCTAAGAATTCTACGTCTCAGGGCCCCAAATGCAGGGCTGTTACAGAGAAATCGTTCAGTGGTCACATTTTCTATAACGTTGTATATCGTCCAAGAAATAGGGTGTATTTTTTAGATGTATAGAACTTTAAGTTGGCAGCACTTTTTAACCTGGCGGCCATTTTGTTAGATGTCAAGTCATTCATTTTGAAAGTCGCTAGTCTACACCGATAAGCCCGAAACGATTGACCACTGTTTTATTTTGCATTGAAAAAGATCTTAATGAATCACCCTATATAATATTTGTTTAGAAAACAAATCACTGAACAGAAAACACAAAATGTCTTAATAAGAACTTTAATAGTATGACTGGATCCTGCGTTTTAGGAATTGATCGAATAGAACATTTTACTTTAAACACAATTAGAAAAAGGGCACACAGCCTCAAAAAATTTTAATGATTGCATTTGCTATTGCAAACACAAAGTTCATATTGAAACTTTCTTTCCAACCGGGGCTTTTTTGAAACCATTGTTCTTTTGATGTTTTCTTAGTTGACTTATTAGGAGTAGCAGCTTTGGCAAGTATTGTAACGAGCTCAATTTCCACACTAACTCCGCCCTAGATACGCTGAATTCATCCAAGCATAATTTGCTGGTTTTTAGTTTGTCTGGACACGTCAAAAATTGTATTTTCCTCCTGAGAATCCAAGAGCTTTTTGCATGCTGAACATATCACTGTATGGTTAGCTATGTGGACTGTTTGTGTGAAATGTTTGCAGATCAAAGATAAGTGGATCAAAATACAAATTCAGCTGAAAATTAACCGCGCAGATTAAAAATAGTTGATTATTTGTTATGGGACGTTAAAACAGAAAAACTGATCGAAAAAAAATTTAAAAAGAATGCAGAAACGCGGTTGACATCTGTCCTTAATAATTTTTAGTTTTACTTGCCAAAACTTAATTTTTCTAAAAAAAATATACAGGGATTCATAGCTTATTTTAGGCAATGCATGTTTTTATTTTTAAGTCTCCATAAAAATATAACTAATGGAAACTTAAAAAGGAATTCAAAAGAAAAATGTTATAGTCGAACACAGAAACAAAAATCCTTTATTGCAAAAAGGCACAATTTAATTTGTATATTAAAAATAAAAAACAAAAAATGCTGTGTTTTCACGTCACAGCTTATTTTATGCACGGACGTATGGGTTTCAAAAACTCGAAATTAAAACTGGCAATTACACGATTTAATATTTGGTGTGATAGCATTTATTATTTACAACATATTTAAGGCGTTAGATGCGACCAAATTTTGGATATTACTCGCCGAAATACTCAACCACTCCTTCAGTAGCGCTGATTTTTAAAAACTAACCATAAATTTACGATAATATTAAAGTCTGGCTAATATGGTGGTGGTGTCATCAAATGTGGGTTGTTATATATTAGCCACGAAAATCTGATCTTATACCCAAGTTCTATACGCTCTCCACCAAGTTTTTCTTCACAATCCGAAGGTACTTCAACTTGTCCATGTTTGTTTCAACAAATGTTATATTCCCAGTATCAACAGATGACATACAAATCATAATACTGCCAGCACCCTGCTTCATTGTTGGCTTTAGGTTTTTTATGTTGAGTTCTGTATTTGGTTTCCGTCAAACAAACGACATGGCATCTGAACGGAATATGTTAAACTTACCCCCTGGCCCACGATGTCGAACGATAACGTTCGCTTAGATAAGACTTAAGACACAAACTTTTTATCGTATCTATTTTTTACTCAATCCAGTTTGTTTATTCCACAATCAAGTTTGTTTCTTAAGTCTTACGTAAGCGAACGTTATCGTTCGACATCGTGGGCCAGGGGGTTAGTTTCATTCGCGAAGATGACCGAACTTGAAAATTTAAATTCCTTGCAAATATATTATTTGGCGAAATTTAGCCTTTGTGTTTTTTAGGGTTTATAAATGGTTTTTTGCATGCAAATCTTCTTTTGAAAACATGTTGACCCCATGTTGACACGAATAACAGTTTTTCAATCGGAATCACTTGAACTATTTTAAATAGACACTCGGACTTAGAATTCAACAGAAAATATTGATAACACAAAAACGAAAAACCATGCTGCATAAAATAAGCTGTGACGTGAAAAAGCAGAATTTTAATTTTTTAGTTATGCTCATTTTCTGTTATTTCTGTTTGTAAGACCATAACATTTTTTTGCCACCAATTTCGTTAGTTAGTTATTTTTATACAGCTTTGAAAAACAAATTTCTTGTTGAGAACCCTATAGATAATTAATATTTATACTATATTTATTTAAATCTCACATTTGTTTTAATTTTCTCCACTGTGCGATTTGTCTAATCACTTAGAAAATGTGTGTTGTTACCTTTCAATAAAAATAATTTGTTGTTTCCGCAAATTAAGTACTTTTTTTAATCTCTCAACCAAATGGCAAATGCAAACCACATTCATATCGAAGGACCCAAGCAGCAGCCAACAATATCATAGAAATTTGTATATGGCTTTGGATTTTAATAAAGCAATAACTAAACAATAGAACAAAACGTTATAACACAGAAAATCGAAAACGAACCCCCGCGACTTTTCAGAACGTTGACAAATAATAAAAGCAGGAAACATTTCATCATCATCATAATTATTTTTATTATTCTAGTCCTGGCAGTTGATGGTTGATGGTTCGTTTGTTCGCAGTAATAGGTTGTTTGATTGTTTGGTTAAATAACTGCTTGAATGGGCTGATATTGTTCTTTCGTTCGTTCGTTTATTCGTTTTCTGGTTACCTGGCCAGAGTAAGCAATTCAAAACTAAATTCTTTCTAACTAAACAATGCACACTTTTTCAACCAAGTTATTTTTATTTCATTTTAACATAATAGTCTATTTTTCTATTTTGTTATGTTTTGTTGAATTGTGTTTTATAAACTCAAGGTTGTTGTAAATAGAAAAAATGAACAAAATTGAGAATAATAATTCAAAAAGTAAATTAAAAATTTAATGCAATAAGATGCTGCTTGAATAATATCAATGAACAAGACTGTATCAAGGTCTAGCAAGAAAACAATTATGATTTGTTGAAATCTATTCTACTGAATATTTATATTTTTCTTTATTTTGCAAATCCAAATGAGCACTGGTTTATGAAATGAATAGGTATGAGTCATTAGAAAAGTGCAAAGGTTTAATTCAGCTTAGACCCTTGAACTATACCAAACAATAGTATGCATTTTTTTCCAGTCCAACAATCGTTAAAAAAAATAAATATTATTTTCTTTTGCAAAATAATTAAATAATTGAGCCAATTATCAATTTATGGCCACATTCAAATGAATTATTGCACATGACTTGCATGAATTTTTGCTACAACATGTTGCTTCAATCTAAATTTATTTATTTATTTATTTATTTCCTCCTGTTGTGATTTTAATCTCTTGTGTCTATAAATCTTAATACTTAATATCTTCAATGCGAAATTTCTGCATGCTGTATGTGCCACAATGTAAATAAAGTTAAATTCGAAACTACTCTACTCTATTCTTAGTTAAATGCTGTGACACACTTGTTAAATGTCTCTGGCAAGATGTGCATAAATGTGTGGGAAATTTAAATGCAAATATGCCAAGTAGTAAGTGAAAGTAAACATTATCATACTTGCTGTGTATGAGTTTCATACAATATGTTTGAACAATAAGGAAAAAAAAACTACTAAACTATAGTTCTATATATTGAAAATGAAATCACAACCAGTACGAGCATGTTATAATCCGATGACAATGGGATACCTTACATCGAGGGTGCCGCAATATAATGAAAAATAACAAAGACAAATAGCAATACTTTCTGCAACAATTTCAAGTGATAAAAGCTTAAACTTAAGTTTAAGTATCGTAAATTTAGTGCATTACTATAGATAATATTTAAAATGTATTTAAGAAATTTTCAATTATGTTTGATATATAAAGTGGCTCACAGCTCATTTTATGCATAACATTTTTTGTTCGTTTTCAAAACTGCATAAAAATAAAACTAACAGGAACATAAAAAAGAAATTGGTGTCATTTAAAAACAAAAAAATTATAGTCTAACAAACAAAAATAATTTATAGCAAAAATCTACTATTTATTATATCAGAAAAAATGCTCGTTTTTTCAGATCACAGCTTATATTATGCAGATAATTTCTTGCCAAGTGTTTAGACATATTTTATTGTTATAAAAATTTTCTCTTAAATAAAACAAATCTATTTTTTCTGTTAGTTTTCTTTTCATGAAGCTTTCAAAGCAAACATAATGTACTGCATAAAATACGCTTTGAGCCAATATATGTGTGCGTTAAATCAAAAAAAAAATGCTTTGTATTAAAAAAAAATATATATTTATAAATAACGACTATTTGGATATCAAATATAAATAAATAAGTAGTAAAGGTTGCTGTTTTGCTTCAACAACTTTAAAACTTCTGGTTTGCTTACCTACACAATGTAGGGTATCCTTTTATATTATTATTTATTCCATCTTTATTGAGTTTTTTTTTTTTCCCAAACTATAACCGAGTATATTTTTATTCTCTTCACATATGATTTACATAATTTATAGCCAACACATGTGGGTAAAAATATCAACAAGATAAAGTGCAAACACATGAAAGTTTTTACATATTTTACAGAACAATAACTGTTGAAATTTTTGTAATTTCTACACCATAATTTAAAAATATTGAGTTTTAACTGCGGAATAAATTCCAATGAAATAGAGTGGCTAAATTTTTTTTAGAATCTGTTGCAGGGAAATTAGTGAAATAATGTGCATTCAAAAATTAACAATTTTTGTTTTTATTTTAAGAGAAGTAAGTAACACTCAGGCAATTAATATGCCTATATATCAATTAATTAATTGTGCTACTTTCTTTGGAAAGGGCGTGCTTAAAATATAAAAGCAAATTTTAAGGAATGGGTACAACCATTTCTTGTTGCAATTATTATTTTTCTGTACAAAAATTTATATATTTTTATGATTTAAGGTGTTAATGAGAAAGCTGTTGAATGCTTACCAATAATTGCTACTGGATCCGACATGGAGCAGATACTTGAGATTCCAAAACTTGACAATGCAACTGGGGAAGCGCAAGCAACAGCCGTGTATAATGCATTAGAGAAGTGGGATTTGAAAGACAGAGTTAATTCATTGTGTTGCGATACTACAGCTTCAAACACTGGTAGATTGAATGAAGCTTGTGTGCTTTTCAAAAAAAAAAAAGCCCGGTAGAGACCTGCTTTACCTCCCTTGTCACCATCATATCTACGAATTAATTTTGAAAGCAGTGTTTGAAAAGAAGTTGCCCCATTTAACAACAAGTCCAGATGTGCCGTTGTTTAAAAATTTTAAAAACTGTTGGAAGAAGACAAAAATATCGAGTGGAATGGATCATAAACATTGCCGAAATAGCATACAACCCATAGCAGACGATATGATGACTTTTGTTTCTAAAGAACTATCTAAAACTCAAATTAGGGAGGATTATCGTGAGTTCTTAGAGTTGACGGAATATTTTGTAACCGCAGACAAAGAAAAAAATGTAACAATACGACCACCTGGAGAAATGCATCAAGCGAGATGGATGTCTCGAGCAATATACTGGTTTAAAATATGTTTGCTACGAAAACAATATTCCATTTCAGCTGATCAAGAGAATGCACTAGCAGATGTTTGCATTTTTATCATAAAGTTTTATGTTAAAGCATGGTGTCAATGATCTAACCTTTTTACAAAATCTTGCATTGTACGAAGACATCGATCCAGTTACGTCAGAAGCAACTGTTAAAAAACTGTGTAACCACTTATGGTATCTGGTTGAAGAATAGCATTACAAGCCACTATAAGAGCAAATATGGTGAAGGCGTTACAAACATATGCAAATCTTAGGGCAGAGAAAAAGCTGGCGGTCGATTATAAGGATTTAAAAGCATTGTTAGGTAAAATATTAAATTATGTTCTATAAATACTTTTGCAAAGACTGACATTACAGCTATGGTTTTTTATTTTCCCGAAAATCAATCGATTTTTTTTATAACAAGTAGAAGCAAGCATTTTTTTTCCACGGTTCAATATATCTAGATTCCTCTTTTTTAAAAGAAGACCCTCAGAAATGGGAAAATGAGAAGTCTTATATCATTGGATGGAATTTAATTAAGAATTTGAAGGTTGTAAATGATACTGCGGAAAGAGCGGCGAAGTTAGTGGAATACTATCACGGTCTGTTAACAAAGAATGAAGGTCAGATGGCATATGTTATGCAATGTGTTCATGAGCATCGAAAACTTTTTCCTAATTGTACAAAAATTACGTTAAATAAAAATTATGAAATTTAAACACTTTTAAAATTGTATTTTTTGGTTGCACAAAATGATTTTCATGTTGTTAACATATTTTTCGACTTGTGGGCTATCATGCCGTATAAGCGTGATTAATAAAATTTCAACCGTAAGTCGGCACGGGAAGGCGTGGTCACAGGGGCGTGAAATTTTTGGAGAGTCATTTCTGCATCAAGCCTCAACTTTTTTCGGGGTGAGACCATCAATTTTTCCACTTTGAAAAATAACGGACGCCCTAATATACAGTGTATATTGGATTTAGTGCATCAAGGAAGTGACAAATGTCTGACCAAGTCTTTTCGTTGTGTTGCTATCACTGTTTATAATTCTAATGTTGTCACATGCAGAAAGTTTTTTGCATAATTTATTATTACTCGTACAACATGTGAGCGGTTTATTTTTTAGGCAGTTGCTCAAAAACTTTATCCACTTTCTGTGTAAACTGAAATTTAATCTTTTTACAAATTGTTAAGGTACGAACCAATCGGTATTGATAGCAAAGTTTTAAAAATTTCAGTATAAGAATAAATAACAGTTATACTTAATTTTTTCTAATATTTTTCTTGGTTTATCACAAAACGTAATTATTGTTATGCAAAACTAATAAAATATTAATGCACAATTTCTCTCTTGAATTAACCCGTGACCTGTCTCTCAAGTTTTAGATAAAAAGAGACCATCATCCATACTCTTAAAAAACTATGCAACTAATAGCAAACATTAAGTGTAATTATGCAAAGCAGTGTTTTTCAGAAAGTTAAAACCAACTAGTCATCAGTAGGCTAAAAATCTTTTCAACTTTTGCCAGTATTCGTATATGTAATAAACTTTTTCATTAAACATTGACAGAAAACTATTTCGTTTACATTCTTTTGTTTCATAAGACTCTAGTTTTATCCTGTTTGTTGTTGTTTTAGTTGTCAATAAATTTCTATAAAAATTCACAAATTTACTTCATTTGAAAATTTTACATGCAATAATATTTACACACTTATAAGAACACGTATGTAAATATGTACATGGATTTCTCAATACATTTATAAAGAGTTGTTAACACAAGCCATCACTTGAATATAATTACATACTTGTTACAGTTACGCAATGACCTAGTTTCTGTCATAAATATTTTGTACATGTAATTGCATGGGCACGAATGTATAGGTATTTACATATGTATGTATGTGAACGTGTATGAAATAGTTATTTTACCTAAACTTCGATTGACAGAAATTGTATATTTTTGCTTTCATCTTTTTTTAAATTTGTATTTCTCTTTCCTGTGTCAATATTACAATTACAATACTCAAATCAAACATGTAAATTTATATTTGAACTGGTTTCATTTTTATACCCTCCACCACCAAGAGTGGTGAATGATGATATAATAAGTTTGTCATTCCGTGTGACTCTTTTTTAGTGTTCATCTGAGATCCAACAAAGTATATATTTCGATAGAGGCATGTCCGTCTGTCTCTCTGTGTAAAACATTCTCACGTCCAAACTATACAACTTAACTAAACAAAATTTCCAGAAAAATATTTCCTATTTTGCAGGTAATTTTTGTGTTGAAAATCAGCTAAATCGCTTCAGGTTGACCAGAGTTATGGAATAAAACATGAGACAGCATCCTAGAAAATTTTATATTTTTTGTTAATTTTATTGCAATATTTTGAAATATATTGCAGATAATACCATGAAATTTTGTGTACGTAATTTGTATGATAAAAGAAAAAAGTTTAATGAAAACAGTAAGAATCGGTCCATGATTTCTAATAGCCGCCATACAAAAATCTTCCCGAAATAATGCTCAATTATACATAAATACCTATAAAATTTGAATATCAATAAAAAATTCAGCACAAATAAGTTTCAAGCAAAAAGAAATCGCAATATGAATTTTTTTTTAGTTCGGTCCATATTTGACTATAGACCCCATATAAAGTCCATTTTCAAAATTCATTTAAATACGTATAAAACAGATATAAATAATGTTAAACGGCTAAAATTTGACATAAAGGCTCCTTATAGGCAAATAAATTGTTGGACTAAATTTTATGGTAGACGGCCCAGAACTGGTCATAACTCCCATAAAAGGACCACATCTGAAAAAGACATTTATCCCTATGCATATTGTATAAATATCGGTACTGACTCAAAACGTTGCACAGATCATTTTAATCTATACAAAAATCATCCCACAAAATTTTGTGAATTTCAGTATATTTTTAACCGTATGCCGCATATAAAGCCCTCTTCCGAAAATCACTTTAATACTCATAAATCTCTTATAAATAAGGGTACCAATCCAAAATTTTACACAGATCATTTACATGCATGCCAAAATCAAACTGCTGGACTTTCGGTCCATATTTGACTATACCCCCAATATAAGATCCCCTTCCGAAATCGACGTTAATACTAACATATTATGATATTATTATTATTATTTCATTATGTTGAAAGTCAACGTGAAATATCCTTATATGCATGAAAATAACTGTTCCAAAATTTAAGAAGATCGGTCCCTAATTTGTCATAGCTGCCATATACCAACTTTTATATGGATTAGAAATTTTAATCCAGAAATCATGTTAGTATCGGTTATACGGCAATTAAACTACTGGATTTTATATTTGTCAGTCAATAATAGCTCCTGAATTTAGCCCACTTCCGAGCATAACAACCAACCATGCAACTCTTGTAAATACTTTAATTGAGATGGATTTCAAACATATCACATTACTGGAAACTGGATTCAGAAGCTATCAGTCTATAATTGGTGCACTTCTTCTATGCCACCCATAAATCTCTTGTAAATAATGCTATTGAGACCAAATTCATACAAAAAAGCCTCACCTTATATCTTACCCTTTTTTATACTATCTTTTTGTTAAATTACACTCAAGATTATTATGAAAATCAAACAAACTCTGTAAATTACAGTAAGAATCGGTAATTGCATCAATTATAAATGGTCGAAATTAGATAAAATTTCAAAATATTTAACATAAATTATGTTGGTCGTAAAATTGTTTGTCAAACAATATTTAAATTACTAATAAAATTTGCAATAAGGCTGAATAAAAAACACGAAATTAGGATGTTATAGTCCTATAACCAGTGTAATTTTTGTATTTCTGATAACGTTTAGGTGGAGGGTAGTAAAGATTCGGCACAGCCGAATATTGCACTCTAACTTGCTTTTTTTTAATTTTATTTATTTTTTAATCTGTTGATTTTTTTTGTGGAAAAAATAACAAACTCATAAAATTATTCAAATTCCAATGAATACAAGCAATGCTTGGTCATACATGTAGTGGCTTACAGCTTATTTTATGCAGAGCATTTTTTTTTTTTTTGTTTAACAAGCTTCATAAAATGAAAACTAACAGGAACTTAAAAAAGATTGGTTTCATTCAAAAAAGTCTTATAGTACAACAACAAACAATAATAATTTATTGCAAAAATTTACATTCTAAGATATTAGAAATAAGAATACAAAAAAATCTTGTTTTTCACGTCACAGCTTATTTTATGCAGGCACGTATTGGTTTTTAAAATTCTAAATTAAAACTGGCTATTACAGGATATAAGATTTAGTGTGAAAGCCCTTATTATCTACAACAGATTTAAGGCGATTTGGCATAGATGCTACCAGTTTCTGAGTAATACTCGGCTAAATATACGACCACTACGTTGCTTTTTTAAATCGTCAATATTTATGCTGATTTCCAAATATTATTACCATTTTTCAAAAACATTAAAATCTGGCGTCTGGGGTAATGTGTATTCAGTAGCCACGTTTAAACAATTTGTGCTTTGAATTTTTATGCTAAAAAAAATCGAAAATCTGGTATTATACCCAACTTCTCTACGCTTTTCAATAAGTTGTCCTTCAAAATCTGAAGGTATTTAAACTTATCCATGATTGTTTCAACAAACAATAAATTGGCAGTTCCAGCAACTGATATACAGGCCATGACACTGCCACCAAAATGCCTACTGTTGCCTTTAGATTTTCTTTGTTGAGTTCTGTATTTGGTTTCCGCCAAACAAACGACATGCCATTTAAACCGAATATGTTAAATTTAGATTCATCGCTAAAGATGATCGAATTCTTATTTGGCAAAATTTACCCTGCACAGTGTTTTTTTTTTTTTTTGGGGGGGGGGGGGTTTGTTTATGGTGCCAAAAACATAGTGTTTGTTTGTAATTCAGCAAATTTATATTTAAAAAAGAATTATATTAAACAAAACAATAAATTTGTAATAAAATATATATTGAAAACACGTATTTAAACATATTAATTTTTATTTACATAACTTAAATACAACAGTTTTCTTGCTTAATTTTTTATTTTATAGAAGCTATTATTGCAATAATGCTGCAAGTTACAATAATTTAATTTTTTTATCCAATTTATCAAACTACATATATTTGCAAGAACACAAAACGTCCGCAAAAATAATCATAACAAAAACAGCTGACAAAAACGGCGCTACGAACGAAGCCCCCAATGAACATAGTCCGTAAATTGAAAATGAATTAAAGCCCCAAAACTGGGGTCTTAATTCATTATGAATTAAAACCCCAAAGTTCTAAGTGCAATAAATCCCCAAACCAAAAGAACTAAACTCCCAAACCAAAATGAACTAATTCCACAACAATTTTTGGGGATTGTATTCATTATGAATTAAAACCCTAATGTTCTAAAAAAAAAGCAATCCCCAACAAAAGGAACTAATCGTAAATTGAACTTGTTTTCCTATTATATGTCATATATCATATTTGAATTTTCCTGACACCAATTCTTTTTTAAGTTCCTGTTAGTTTTTCTTTAATGAAGCTTTAGAAACACAAAAAAAAATCCACGGCATAAAATAAGCTGTGCACCACTGTATGTATTATGCATATCAGTGATGGAAAAATGAAAAACTGAAATGGTACTGACCGTTTGGTACTTTTTAGGAAACATATATTTTTATTCAAAAATAAAATTAAAAATCCATTTAAAAAAATTAAAAAATAAAATTAATCCAGTTTAATAAAAAAAAAACTATTATAACAACACTTTAAAAATTAATTCATTTTTATGTAAAAATATATTTTTCAAAATTTTTTATTTGTTGTGGTTTAAGATAATAAACATATGAGAATGCCTGCATTTTGTTAGTGTTAATGTCATATCATTAATAGATCTTTCACCAATATATTTGAAGTTTTCAAACTATGTGATATGATACACAAAAAATCTTAAACAAGAAATGAGAATTACAAAAATGTACGAAACATAAGAAATTTAAAAAAAAAATATCAAAATAGTACCACAAACAATTTTAATTCTTTATGCATCTGTTTACTTTTGTAGTAGATTAACTGATCCCACATCAAATAAATAAAATGAATAACGAAATTATGTTCTTGTTTTGAAGCCAATGTTGTCAATGATTATAAAAATAGTAGCGCTGGATTTTTAAACAGGGAACAAAGCAAAACAAACAAATAGTACTAAATATGATGTGGGGGTACTGTGGTATTTTTGTTATGAAAAAGTACTGAAAATAATACAATAGTATTGCATTTTCCATCACTGATGCATATACATACTAAAGGAGAAATATTTTTAAAATACATCATTCATACTTCTATTTATATGTAAATGTGTAAATTTATTCTTAAACAAAAAAAAATAAAAACGGAAAGCTGTAGTAATATGTATGTAGTAAATATTTAAAACTATAAATTGCACAAAATTATTGAAATATTTTGCACTTAAATCAGCATCATTTCATTTAACACACAAACACTGCATTAAAAAAGAGAATGCAAAGTTAAGCATTTAAATATGAATTTGCATTTTTTAAATTCATTACATATGCAATTGATTGCTATTTTTATATATTTCTATCTGTACATATGTGCATATTTGTTGAAATATTTATTCATCTATAAAAATGTTTCTTAAAAAAATCCCTAAAAATATGGTTTATTTATATTTCACGTAGAAATTCTTTAGTTGTATTTATTTTCCTAGTAATTGCTTTTGATTTTAACAGCTTCGCAGTTGCAATTTCTTCGAATTGCCAAAACTTTCTGTTCTGTCAAGCATAAATCTGTTTTGAAAGTAAATGTATGGCCATAACTACACTTAACTAACTGACTTGAAGTGAAGTGCACTGATTGCTGACGTTTTCATTTTGAGGTTTGCGTTGAACAAGTGAATTTTGATTTTCATTGAATGCCAATGTTATCCCTAAGGTTTCTTTAAGCAAGGGCATATACATATATTGGTGGTATTCAACAGTTTTTGAGCAGAAAATTGGAAAGAGCGTTAAATTAAGAGAAATTTAAGATTATTCAAGGGTTTTCTAACATTACTTGTTCAGCAGTACATGCTTTAAAAATTGTATGACAATAAATTCAATTTTGCTCAAAAAAGCTTCATTTCATAAAACAAGAATTTCTTCGAAATATTGTGTATTTTTTGACTGTTAAAAATCAATAAGTAATTGCTTGAGAAACCTTTGTCCGCCTAAGAAGCCTTTGTTGCCATAATATGATTGAAAATGTAACTAATAGAATCGACACCTGTATGAATTATTGTTGTGGACATTTGTCTGATAAAAATTTTCATTTATAATTGTCAAACCTTTTTCAAATAATGCCAGATATTTGCTAGCTCTTGTTTAATTTGCCTGCAATCTTTATGGAATAATGCCTCCAAATTTTCTCTTTTCGAGGAGAAACTTTTCAATGTCTGAGATACAAATATGTACACTTGATTTTCAGGGAAATTGTCACTTAGAGTTATCCATGGCCGAAAAAATCAAAGACGTGAAGTTTCTGCCATAATCTTCCTTACACTGTATATAGGGATCAGTTGCTGATATGTTTTTTTATATTTCAATCAATTAGTTTTGAAATTTTGTTTTTACTCTATTTGAATTTTGAGTGTTATTTTTTCCCCTAATAGCTTAAAATTATGGGAGAATAATCATGCCGTATGATAATTCCGTAGTAATACGATTTATATTTATATTTTTTTTTTTTTTGATATGGCAAAACCTATAAGATCTGGAATTTTTCAGGGATCAGAAGGCCAGTAAGAAAGTTTCCCAGGTGATATGCAATCCAAACAGTTATTTTGATCAACTAGAGTCCTGTATAGCTGTATATTTATATTTATTCAAATGACTTTCCTGCTTCCAAATACTTGTCTCTAACCACAATATGTTTGTATGAATGCATTTAGAAAGCCCTTGTTTCAAAACCACATATGCTGTCAAACAATTTTGTTATAGTTGGTAAAACACCTTAAGAGAAACTGTCTGCATTGGTGCAAACTTTTATTGAATTTTCAAAACACATTTGCACATTGACTACAAGCAGGAATAAGACATAAGAAACAAAATTGTCAGTATTTGTTAAAAACTGTAATTGCCGTTAGCAGCTAGCAATCAATTACAATTTAAGTAATAATTTTATTTAAAACAATTTACTGAGTTTACAAAATTAAATTGGTTTCTGTTAGAAATGTTTAGATTTTAATTTGAAAAAGAAAAAAGTAATACACTTTCGATTGTGGGTTGTTACTGCAATGAACAACATATATATGTGCCAATTTCCATGATTCTAACGACATTAAAATATACAAATAAAAGGTATTATTTAAGGACTTTGAAGCTAAATTTACATAACTTGGCAAAAAAAAATTATATTAAATACTTGACACACTTCCTGTCTTCTTTTTTTTTGCCACTTTTTTGTTTTATACAAATTTTGTAATTTCAATAAACAAGTCACATCTTTTTTCAGCTTTACTTGTTTATTTTCCATTCGCTTGTTATTTACACAAACAAAATTTTTAAAACTTTCAAGTGCGGTCAATGACCAGCATCTGTAAATTTGACAAAAGTGACGCAGTGCGCACAATGTTTTTCGTTTTGCTATATGGAAATTTATTGCCTGCTTTTTATTTACGAAAATTCTTTGTTATGTTTTGCTTAATTAAATTTATTTTAAAGCTAAAAAACTAACACCGTAATTGATGTTAATTTAAATATAAAAACCAGAAGCGACAAAAAAATGCTGTCAATATTTGAGATTTGAATAGAAAACAGGTTGAATAAAATAGCAAATAAAGGGAATTTGCAAATATAACTTAGAAATTAAAAAGGTTTATTAAAAAATATATTTAATTATATAGGTTAATGTGATTTTCCCAGCATTTCTGACAAAACTAAGAATATTTGGGAAAAATTCCAGACACCTCCCTATGTTGTTTTTTTTTCAATACTCTATCATGCCCTAGATCGTGTTAGAATTTTACAAGGACCATAAAAAATATAATTTTTGTTTCTAAGACCAATAACTAGATGTGTTATATACAAAATGACAAACTTAATACAACTCCATCCGTTTTGTGGTGTTTATAAAAAGGAGCTTTAGAAAAAAGTTTCAGTTGTTTTATTTATCATTGCTTGTCCTCAATGGCTCTTGACAGTTACTTCATTAGTACAGGGTGGGCCAAAAGAAACCAAGGGCTGTAAAAGTTTAATAACTTTTTCGTTTCTTAATTTTTTTTTTCAGATTCTATAATATACAAAAGGGAAATTTTCTTATACTAAGTATGAAAAATTATGGCTCTTAAATGAACACCGTTTTCAGCTTCGCACTGATGGGCTCTTTTTAGAAAATTTTCC
Organism: Bellardia pandia; assembly: GCA_916048285.2. Classification (NCBI taxonomy): domain Eukaryota; kingdom Metazoa; phylum Arthropoda; class Insecta; order Diptera; family Calliphoridae; genus Bellardia; species Bellardia pandia. The sequence continues at coordinate 31,660,724 of OU696531.1, forward strand.
ATAACATCTTTCAAAATATGTGGATGTAGCGTTCGAATTTCTGCAACAATATTTGCCTAGAGTTCAAGGATTGTTTCTGGCTTGTTCGCATACACTCACTCCTTCAAATAACCCCAAAGACAATATCGGGTGCTGCTAAAACTGGCGATCGCGCTGGCCCAATAATTTCCGAATTTCTGGAAATTATTCGCCCTCCAAAAATTATACTTAATGCCATTGTGTCTCGGGCCGTATGGGAAGTAGCTCCGTCCTGCTGAAACCACATACCAGGTCTGTTTTGAAGAGCAGGGCTCAAAAACTTTTCTATCATTAACCGATACCGCTCTCCATTTACGGTTACAGCACTTTCATCTTCATTCTCGAAGAAGTAAGGCCCAAAGACATTTTCAGATGTGATCCCACACCATACTGTACACCTGATGGGGTGCAATTGGCGTTGATGAATGGCTCTTGGATTTTGAGAACCCCAGAACCTAAAGTTCTGCTTATTAACAAAGTCATTCAAATGAAAATGAGCTTCATCACTCATAATCAAATTATTAATAAAGTAAGTAAGGCGTTGTTCTGGTTCTCTGTGCAGTTGTGAACCACTCCATTGGAAATTCTCCAAGTTTTGTCTATATAATCTGAAAGAAAAAATAAAAAAAATTAATAAACGAAAAAGTTATTAAACTTTTACACCCCTTGGTTTCTTTTGGCCCACCCTGTAATTAAAATTTGTGTTGTAGTTTATTTTGTATTTGATAATTTGCAAAAAGTGTTTACCACAGGCAATTAAGCTAATATTAATCTAATGTTTTTAAAGTCATAAACAAGCAGACATATACAAATCTTAAGGTAAATTTTGAGCGTAACTTTTTTCAATTCAATTGATAACAATCTGGAAAGTTCACATAGTTCTTGATGTAGACTTTCAATAATGACATAAAACTAAATAGTGGTAATAAAGGCATTATTTTATATAAATATCCGAATTCATAGAAAAGGGTACCAAACAATTGTTTTATTTCATATGTATTAATAAGACCGAAAGTAACAGTTTCACTTTAATTTTAGTGGTCTTACAGTGATTTATAAAAGAACAGTTTGGATTAGTGATTGAGAAATATAGAAAAGAAGGTAAAGGAAATAATCATAATGACTGATTTATAATTAAGTTTTTTTCATAAAGGTAACTTTTATTTTCGAACAAAAATAAAGTGAAAAAGTTCATTTGATACAAATCAATAATGACAAAATATAAAAATTGACAAAAAAAACTCCATGTTTGTATGATAAGGTGCTCTTTATACAAATCTTATGAAAAACAATACAAACTTTGAAATGTTACAAATTTATATATACAATAAAATAGCAAAAGTTGAAAGCTCTAAAGAAGTTTCTAGTACGATGTTGGCTAATTTCTACAAAAGAAATTAATTTGAAAACCTAAAAGGTACCTTTGTACCTTAGCAGTCAAATAAGTGTTAAGTGTACCCTTTTTGTAATAATTTCATTTTGGTAGATTTTAACCAAGCATACAAACGCGATTTATGCTTAAGAATTGCTGTCATCATTTACAACATTGTTTACAGTAAATTTGTTAGGCTTTAGATTTTTTGCACTCATTGAAAATGTCAATGTTAGATTTTTATTATTATTTATTATCTATTGTTCAGGATTAAAACAAATACCTAAATGCCGACCAATAAAACTTTTCGACAAAATAACTATAGTTTACTATACAAATGACTGTGGAAAAACGAATGTCTTGTAACATGGTTCAGAAAAACTTATCAAGTGTATGAGGATTTTATATAAACCATGATTTATATCCATTTGTTCTAGTAGATACGTCTAGCAATTTTTCCCACCGTACTACAAATCAATAAATCTATTAAAGCCTTTGTAACATGCTTTCATAGATTTATTGCTAAAATCATATACGAGGGCGGTTCGGAAACTTCTTAGCCTAGAACAGAAAGCGCGGTACAAACAGAAAAAGGTTAACTGCCGTATTCATAAAAAATAACGTAGGTTTGAAGTGTGCTTTTAGACAAAATTTTCAAACAAAATTTTCTTAAAGTACATTTTAAGTCTAAGTCTAAAGTACTTAAAATGAAGTGCTAAATTTGCTTAATAATTGGCGGTTAGTTCAGGAGAGGATCGTTCGAAGATCAATCATGGGACATTCTAAAATTAGTCAGGATGTCAAGGTGAGCCTCAAGGCTCGTGTGGGAAGGATGATCTTAAAGAACAACCGTCAGAAAATCGTGTGTATATATTTATAATGTTCATGGAAAGGCATTACTTTAAATTTATGTAGACATTTTTTTTTTATGTGCAAAGAAGAGTCTGGTACTTTTCTAAAGTGTGTGTAAGTGCCACCAAGAATCTGGCCACCCCCATTTTTGTCTTGTTTAAGACAAACACAGTTGCGTTCTTTTCAACATGCACACACAACACACATGTTAAATTTCTTTTCGATCTGCGAACTCCTTCATATAGAAACAGGTGTTCAAAAAGACGCATCCGCCATTTTTTAGAATGGAAAAATTAGAAATTCGTGGTGTCATTAAATAAAAAAGGTGATATGGTGAATGTATTAGATGAAAGTGCTCCTTTATGTGAAACAGTAAAAAATTTGGTTGCTGGATTCAAACGTGGGCGTACAAGCATTCAGGATGAATCACGTAGTGGGCGCCCAAAAACAGCAACAAAAACAGAAATTCTAGCCAAAGTACTTGATATGGCATTAAATGATGGACGAATAAAAGTGCGTGAAATAGCAAATATCATGGACATCTCAAGTGATCGATTCCATTTAATTTTGCATGAAGAACTAGAGATGAAAAAGTTTTCTGCAAGATGGGTGTCGCATTTGTTATTAGTCGACCAAAAAAGCATATGAATGAGAATTTCTTAAGCTTGTTTTGATCATTTTAGGAAAAATAAAATAGATTTTAAGCGTCGCGTCGTTTCATAATTGTTAATGAGACATTGATCCACAAGAGACAAAAGAACAATCCAAGCAAAGTACTAAAGCTGGAGGAATGCCCCAAAAAAATTAAAAAACAATTCAATCGGTTTCTAAGATTATGGCAACGGTGTTTTGGGATTTCAAAGGTATTTTATTGATTGATTATCTGCAAAAGGTTGAACTAATAAATTCAGAGTACAATTGCCACATTTTGGATCAATTAAATGTAAAAATTTGAGAAAAACGTTCTATCTCACAACACAAAAAAGTAATTTTTCATTAAGACAACGTATCAGCGCACAAGAGTGTTTTAACAATGGCTAAAATCAACGAATTTAAGTACGAGTTGCTTGACCACCCACCTTACTCTCATGATTTAGCTTCCAGTGACTTTTACCTGTTCCCACATCTAAAAAAAATGCCTAGCTGGCAAGCAGTTTACCTCAAATGAAGATGCAATTACAGTTGTAAACCACTATTTGTAAGACGTTGAGTAAAACTATTTTAATCAAGGAATAGAATTGCTAGATAATCGTTGAAATAAGTGTATTGAAATTTCAGGAAATTATATTGAAAAATAAAAATGTTTTTGAAATACCAACTATTCTCTTTCTGTGCTAGACTAAGAAGTTTCCGAACCGCCTTCGTACAAACATGCATATAATGAGAAATTTTCAATCATCAATATTGTATAGGCCTGTAGAATATTAAATTGTTGATGATAGAAATGCTTCATTATATTCCTTTCATATGCATGGAAAATTGAACGCAATCACGTTTCACATGTTTTATTTCTCAATGGCAAATATTTTGTTTACTTATTTTAATGTTTCTCTTTGATAATCAACACAATATTGGAATAATTTTAATGGAAATCCTTAGAAATTATGTTTGTTATTATAATTTTCGCACTGTTACGGTCTCGGTCTCTGTCGCATGCTCTGTCCCTAGAGCAGTGCTTCAAAAGAAGCAAAAAATTGTTGTGGGATTTTTATAATTAAAATTTTTTTTTTTTTTTTTTGCTAACATTTTAAAAAGAAAATATTTATGTTTGAACTGCGGTTTTTAAATATTGTCTATAGTATGTACAAAAAATACCTTACTACTAGGTGGAACTTATTTAATTTAATATTTATTATAAATTGCTTTTTCGTTTTATAAAGAAAATGAAATATGTCTGCAGGTTTTTCATATTGTAGGTGTTTTACCCTAGTGAAATATGTTAATGTATATACCTGTGTGTGAGTGTGGGTGTGTGTGTGTATGTGCGTGTGTTTGTTGATAAATATTTGTTTGTAAAATTAAAAACGTTATAAAAAAAATCTAACAAAATAATGTTTCTTAACAAAGTCTGCTGCATTTGGTATGGCAGTTTAACCTTAGGCGTATACTTAATATTTATATCATTTAGTTTCATATTAAGCATACGCTCTGGCAACGAATTAATGTTTTAATAAATCTACTTTAATTTAAATATGTATACTAAATTAATTAGTATCAGGCAACAAATTATACTTAAAGTTAAACTGTAAAGCTTTAATATGCTTGTAATTAATTTCATGTATTTAATGTATTTTCTAAGGCAATATTTAGCCAACTTGTGTAGATTTTGTTAGGAAAATTAACTTTTCGTTTTAAAAATATTTACTTTCATCAGAGAACTACTGCTTACTTTTCATGTATTATAGTTTAATGAAAAACGCACAGAGAATATAGTAATTTCAAAAACATTGCAAATTGCACTTATTAATTTCAATTTAGCACTTCTTATATTCTATAATTCTGAGGAACATTAAATTTTGCAAATTGATAAAAAAAAAGTGCATAAGTGCAAAGTGAAAAGTGTATAAGTTGTTTTGAGAATAGAGCCCTGGTCAAACGATTTGAAACTTACTTATTTTAAATCCGACGGTAAAAAACATTTGCTGGCGCCGAACATCCCAAAGAACCTAATGGCACCAAGTAAAGGCAGCAAAGTGAAGATATGGAGTTCTTTTACATGCTGGAACCTCGAAACACTGCACAGAATCAAAACAATAATGAGGTAAGAAGTTTATCTGCGCTTTTGTCAAACTCATCTTCATGTAGATGCTGTTAACATTCAGCTGTATGGTGACCGAAAGCACGTCAATAATTGGCTAGCTAGCAGAATTTTGTGATAGAGCAGTGGCCAGAGACCTTGAATTGTGGAAGATACTTTTTTCTCAGCCGAAAAATTATAAATAAATTTTAATAATAATTTTCATGTAACAATTCCTACCTTCAGTAAAAATAATTTAATGAAAATTAAATTTAATGAACTCAAGCCTAACTAAAGAAATATCAAAAATGTATTATTTTAGATAATTTTCATAAGCAGGCAATAAAAAATGAACGACACTCGCATAAGTGTATGCGAGTCATACTTATGTTTTTTTATCGTCTACGTACATTGAGTTAAGATGAATCAAAATAAACAACATCATACATGAGATTAAGTATGAATATAATGAGTACTTCAAACTTTAAAGATGAGTATTGGTTTGATGATATTGAGACAAGTATGAGTACGTATACGTACAAAAAATTATAAGTCATGATTCGAGTATACTCACTTTTTCAGTACTCATAACTGAAATCTCTGATTCGTACATACTATGTTTATGATCTTCATTCACTAAGTATTGAATTTGAAGAACACATACACTAAATTTATTTTTAGTGTTTGTGTATGTGTTCACACAAACAATATTCCGTACACTGCGATTGTGAGATTTTGTTTCGTACACCACGAATAACATACGGAATAAAGTACACATTCACTACTTCATAGGGTACGTGTACTTTTAAAATGTTTAGTGATTTTTTTCGTTGACTTTTTGGGTACGAATGGCAAAGATTTTAGACAACATGTGCGGTATTTTCTGTATGAATGTTTGTGTTTTTCGTTTATATGTATCAGTTTATTATATTGTTGACTTGAATTATGTGCATGTGGTTATTGCTTAGTTTTTTATTATTAATGTGATAATAAAAGTGTGTAAATATTGTTTTTACTTAATGGAATAATTTATTTTTTTAAATTTCCGAATTTAAATTTTTTGCAGAACGATTCACCCATTTTGAATGATTTGTCTGGAAAATCAAAGCTGCCGTATGTAAACAAAATCTATTGATTTTATACTGCGGCCATTGACTTATTTTGCTTTGGTTTTTAAGAGTCAAAAAACAAATATTAAATTATTTTAAAATATTGTGTATTCAAAATGAATGAAAAAAGAAAGTTGTATGAAATGTATGAAAAAATGTAACCTATTGGCTCAGTGCAATTATGTCCAGACAAAATATAAAATTAAATCAATTCAAGCTGAGAGTTGTTCGTAAAAAAATATTTTCTTTCTCTTTTTCAAAAAGAGAGACGTCAAACTTCATAGGATAAAAATCTTGTCCAAACAAATATTTTCTTCAAAACGAATGGCTGAATCCACCTTAAGTTTTAGTTTGAAATAGAAGCAATTGTATGGACAGACTTCAAAATTATATTTACGACAAATTTGTAATCTGCATATATTGGTAAATGAAATACATATATGTAGGATTCTTATTGTCTCAGCAATTTAATGTCTTCAATAAAACACAAACTATTCTTTAGTCATTATTTATTATTCACTTAAGTCTAGGGCTAAATTATTAATTTAAAAAAATAATAGAAATTAACAACAAAATTTAATTCAACTTTACGATTATTAATAAAAACAACTTTAATTTAACTTTTCGACTTAACACTCTACTACTTGGATGCTGCTTGACAACTCAACCCTACAAAACTATGTCTGTCTATCTAAACTATAATTGTCACTCGTCTGGTTTAGGTGTAATATAGTTGCACTTTCCCTCACATCACAGTCAATACAGGTCAGTTATTTTAAATACTAAAGGTACGGTCACATTTGGCAAATATTTACTCAGAAAAGCGTAACCACTTGTTTTAGCACAAATTTGTTTAACGTTGTTTACTCTTACAAGAGTTTTGCAAGATCGAACAGCATCAAAAAAATTAAAACTAAATATTTGCTTTGCTTTGGCCTAAATAAGAAAAGGTTTTTTAATGAATAAACGAGTTCAAATATATGTTATTAAGTGGTTACGTCTTTTTCGGCAAATATTTGTCAAATGTGACTGTACCTTAACACTCAGTAAGGTCTGCCAGATCTATTAGAGTGATCAGGCTCTAATCCCACATATATGTATGGATGGATATATATCTACGGATCTTGAATATACAAATTTCTACATTATATGTATATATTTAGTGAAAATGCAACTGAACATTCAACTGTAACAGAAAGTATGTATGTATGTGTGATAAATTCCACCGAATCCTTTAACCCTGCAACCGTAACCTTCGTCGAATCGACGAACATGAAAGAAACATATCGCTGGATTTTTTCTACACGTGCAACCATTGCCGTAATGTTGCTTGTCAACTCAGTAGTCAAACCGCTCTTTTGAGAGGCAAACGTATTTTGCGTGTGCGAGCGTAATTTTTTGAAATTTTTAATTTTTGCGCGTCGATTCGACGAATGTTTAGTATTTGTGTTAGTATTTTATACTTGCTTAGATTTGATTTTTCTTTTTGGTGTTTTTTTTTATGAAGATTTTTAATGGCTTCGAGACGACAGTTATCTGAGGAATCTATACTTCGCTACTTATTGGAAGAGGATGATCCTAGTGTATTGGAGGACTGTTCTGATAGTGAGAAAGAAGACATCGTGGAGTTTTATCATGTAGAAAGCGATACTGTAGACGGGGAACACAACTACTTGAAAACTCAAGAGCGATCCCCTCTGCTTTTACTGGATTATGCACTAGAACCACAGCCTCTTACAGTTCAATCTCTAGATAATTCAAGCAGTAGCTCATATATTTTAAACTTTTCAAAAAGCAACATTCGCAGTCGCTCACGACATGTTTGGACAACAAGAAAAGGAAGTAGTTCAAAAAGAACAGCTTCAATAAACATGTGCATGTTGCAAGAGCTCCAATTCATTCCGTTAAAAATATAACTGAACCACTAGAAATAGTTGAGCATTTCATAACTGATCAAATATTAGAAGAAATTGTTAGGTGGACAAACTCGGAGATTACTACTAAAAAGCAAAATTATGAGCAATATAAATTTACTCAGAGTGAAACCAGCAAAGCTGTAATTAGGGCTCTAATTGGTATTTTAGTATTAGCAGGAGCTTTAAAAGATAATTACTTGACACTCGACGTGTTATTTAACGTAGAGTTCTATAATAGCACGAAAGGTGGTGTAGATACATTTGATCAGATATGGTCAGTTATGTCATGCAACAGCAAAACCAAATTTCAGAAGGTTAGTAGATTAGGGTTAAAGGGTTTTTTAATACTTATACAAATTGTCAATGCACAAACCTATGCAATAATACTTATAATACTGGCAGTTGTAATAATGTGTGAAAAACTTCTAATTTTAGTGAACAGTATTTATTAATTGCATTTGCCAAAAATAAAAAAAAAACAAAGAATAATTTAGTTTAGTTTTTACTAAGTAAATATTTTTAACCCACACTAAAACACAAAAATACAAATGTTAATGCATGGCATATATTATATGTTACTTTCCAAAAACTTTTCTCTAAAATCATTTACAAATTTTAGTGCCCCGATAGACTAGGCGATAGTTTGCCGGATTATGACTCAGAGGGGTGCGGGTTCGATTCCCGCCAAAGACTCTGGGTGTTTTCGGCAGATAAGCCACAAAGCTTCGCAGTTTGTGTTTGTTAATTATTTAAAAAAAATATGTCTCCTAGAAGTTATTTATTTAGAAATAAATGTTTTACAATTAAAAACATTTATATAAACATATCCATCAAATGTCTTACCTGTCCGTCATTACATATGCATCAATACTCCACACATTAACAAGTGTTTGAATAAGGTACGTAACACGTGTTCCGATTGTATAGTGCACAGAACATAATCTCACAGTTGTAGTGTACAGAATATTGTCTGTGTACACATTCACAAACATTAAAAAAATGTTTGAGTATTTCGTACATTTTGAAGTGAATGTGTATGTATACTGTAGAAGAAACTAATCCATATCGAACACTAGCATTCGGTACATTAGTGTTTTTTTTTAGCAAACTCTGTTCGAGAGCTTACTAAAGAACTAAGTCTTTGAAGCGAAATGAATGCTTCGTTGTAACTAATGCCACCACAAGCACATGCCAGGTTATTGTAGGTTACTACCATGTGCACATTAAGAACCTTAAAGTAACAACATTAGTTAGGAGCAAGTGTTACGAAAGTAAAGACGTATTTAGACTTACCTCAGATTTGTGCACTTTGCTAAAAATCATAACTTTCAACAAAAGTTGGATAATGTACATTGGTACTTTGATTAAGTATACATACTATTTTTGTAAAACTGTTTGATAAATTCAATGGTATTTTATTTTGAGGTCTTAAGATCAGTTTTTTATTCGACTGCATCAACTTTAATAATGATGAGAGTTCGACAAACTTTGCATACTGAAGTTATAGAATGAAAAGTAATTACGCAGTGGAAATATTAAATTCTTCATGGAGAATTAGATGACAATGGAAATACCAATTGAATAAATTAATGTCAAATAAAAACAAAACATCTCTTATTAATTTCTTATTTGAATAATTTCTTCTAGAACATATGCATTAAAGTGGTTTGCCTTTCATACAAAAAAAATTGTGTCAGTCCCCCCTAGGATTAAAAATAATGTAAAAACAATTCCAGAAATATTTTTTTTTTTATTTTTTTGCCACGCCTACAAGTACGGCCCTTTTAGAATTTTGTTCACTGTGTCGCTATTTTTAGTCCGATCATAACATGTTGTATACCGGTGTCTATGGCTCTGTCCTTAATAATTTTTTACTACCTAGTTTAATTATAGTCATCATTTTTTAAAAATCCGGTTCGTACCCACAATAATGCTAAATATTTTTGTACGAATTTTCAAAAGCAATGACTAGAATTTGACGAGGTCCTAGAATCAAACGGAATAAATGAATACAATACAATTCAAAAACACATGCAAATACCAAAGCATTGCTGAAAATATTTGCTGCAGGAAAAGACCAAACGAAATCAATGTATTCAGGTTTTCGAGACGAAGTCTTGGCATGAATACGAAAAAACTGAAGAAAAAAGGAGGCAACATGTAAAATAAATGAAAAATGATAATTACAGCAAATTTCGAACCACTAGTAATACTGGTTAAAGGATTGATGTTTGACTGTTGGCTAGCGAGCACCGCAGTGGTGTAGATGGTGAGAACGTAAAGAATTCTGATGAGAGAAAGTGGTGTTTCTCGAAACATATGTAAATTCAACCAACAACCCAAGTTCGAATCCTAAGCCAAGAAAAATTGTCAATAAATTTTAATAATAATTTTCATGTAACAATTCCTACCTTCAGTAAAAATAATTTAATGAACTCGAGCCGAAATAAAAGAAATATCAATGATCGAAATCAAAAATGTTAACAAGTAGACATAGAAAACCAAATAACCAAAATGGAAATATTTTCGATATTTGTTGCTACGAATTCGAAAAAATATTTTTAACACTTTACTACAAAATATTACTCTCATTTTTAGTTATGCAGTATTAAAAGTATTTTGATTCAAATACTTATATAAGGTAAATATATAATAATATTTATATGAAAGAAAATTCGTAACGATAAACAAGATATAACTAAACCTGTTCTAAAGTACAGTCAATATTAAGCTTTAAAAAAAATTATTAATTTTATGCACCAATGCCTCACTTTACGTCGGGGTTACGTTCTAAAAATGTAAAGTTATAAAATAGGTTCTAGGGTTACGAAAACACTAAGTCGTTGGCTTTATTGTACAAATAATTGCTAAAATGTTTTTCAACGTAAAATAAATTTCCTTGTAGCAATTGTTTGTTTTAGTACCACTAGCAATATCGCTTTACCTTTTATGCCATCAAATAAGCTTTTTGCTTCTATGTGAAATACTATTTTACTTAATGGTATTCACTGCGCAACTTGATTTTCAATCCAAATAGAAAGCAAGAATCCCATGTCGATCAATTCAAAGCACTTCTTGTACGGGTCATCGTTTTAGCATCTAATGATGTTACAGATTTTCCTAAAATTAAAAAACAACACAACCTCGAAAATCTAATGACGCACAGAGAAAATTAGTGCTAATTAAGCAGCGACGCAATTTTGAAAAAAAAACCCAAACGAAAGGACACAAACCGAGGTATTGGTATTTTCTTTTACACTACATGACTTCCTTTCTGAAAAGAGTAGCGGCTTTAGTTTATGTTGAATGGAATTTGTAAGTTAAAAATGGTATTTTGAATTTATTAACTTTAAAACTTCTCAAACATAGTTCTTTTCTCGACACAAAATATAAATTAAAGTTATTATGATTTTCCTCATATTTTACTTCACCAACTAATGGAATAATAGTATGCTGATGCTCATGATGATTGTGTATAAGAACAATTAAAACACTTTTGTTAACAGTCATTTGTTTTAATTCATATGTATTCACAAAATGTAAAAAGTAGCACTCCTTTTAGTACATAACAGTAAAAATAGCAAAATGAATGCTTTTTCATATATTCTCAAGAGTTTTCTAATCTCTCTTTTGCTGCTGCATATTCAAACTTATTCTCCTTAGGCAATATTAGGTGTATATAAATATTATTTAACCCTCACACTCAAACACACAAACAAAGTAAAACTGAAATATACAGCCATGTCACAGAACTCAATTCCGATCGAAAGTGGTTTTGATTCTGTAAATTGAGTCTTTAGAAAACGAAAAACGATTTTTTTATCGGAATGAAACCACTTTAGATTTCTAAAGTGGAATTTTTATTTTTTATGATTTTATACTGAAAAAAAAAACTCATACTACTAATTTGTAATGACAATTAAATAATTAATTATCTCATTGGTATTAAAATAAAATGTTAAAAATTTCAAATTTGGTGTCAGCAACAAGAAAACTTTTATCATTTTCAGATGCATCATTTAAATTTCTTCTTCGTAGCTTTTCAACTGCGTTTTGATGTCTTTGTTCATTTAAAACAGCAACACTTGAAATTCCAGGCATTTTTTAAAAATTTTGTTCACTTTTATTTAAAATTTCTTTGTTAGCTCTCTTTGTGTTTGCTTTTGTAATACTTTGAAATACGATGACGACTGTTTATCAATTTTTGTAAACACATCTCTAATACTTGTCAGTTGATTTATTTTGTTTTGGTATTTCATGCGAAAAAAATATTTTCAGTTTGATTAAAATTTTAATTTTTGTGGTATATTTCATACAAGAGTCCGACATCTTCAATGTGCCAGATAAAAAGTGGGTATTAACATTTAATTATTTCCTAATGTTTAGTTTGTTATTTCTTCAAAAGGTTTGAAAATTACTTTAGACTTAATAAAGCAGCCTTTAAGTATGTGTTGGAAGCAAAAGATCCTTATTTGAAAAGTGGAATTAGATCAACATTTGTTTCAAAAACAATAAAATTAGCAGCCACATTAAGATTTTTAGCCCAGGGGTCGTACCAACTGAGTGTTGGGAACGACTTTAACTTGGGACTGTCGCATCCAGTCGTCTCCAAGATTCTGTCTGAAACATTGGATGTCTTAGAAAACAGAATTTGTGCCCAATGAATCAAGTTTGAAATGACCAATGCGGAGAAAAATGAAGCTATACTACATTTTTTTGAAAAAAAAAAACAAGAACAGATTTTCCCGGTGTTATTGGTTGTGTGGATGGGACCCACATTAAAATACTGGCTCCAAACAAAAACGACCAGCATATATACTTCAACCAAAAAGGGTTTTTGTTGGAGATCAACTTCTTTTTGAATTTAAATTTTAAGTCTCGCCAAACCTGTAAATACAATTTGTTTATATTTTAATACTACACTCCTTAAATGATTTCCTTACCTTATGCCAACCATCTATATCTCTTCTTGGCGGGCCAAAGGAATTTTAATGCTTTTGTAATTTCGTTCCACTTTTCTTTTAAATTACTATTAACTGTACCTCTCTGAAATCGTTTGGCAAGAGAAGGATTTTTTTGCATTACTTCTACAAGTTCATCAAATTGTTGCAGATTTGTTACTTTTTTTTTTTGTTCTTCCATTTTTTTAATTTCTTAAAAAATTTCTTTAAAACACTTTAGTCGTTAACAAAAATTATGACGATAAGAACAGAGTCGCATCAACACAATATCGTCATCACATTTTCTTACAGAATACGAAATATCTGTCAATAGTAATCGATGATCTTCAATAACGACAACTAGAATACCAATTTGAAACAAACGATACAAAACGACGTCGTTAAGTGTCAATGACGATAACTGGAATAAAGGTGAATATTTACTTATAATTAATTAAAAAGTATTTCATTAAATGTGTAATAAGAAAAATTAGAAATTTTGATGGAAAAATGGTCACCATTTAAAATTTGATTATTAAAATTGAAAATATAGGTATATCAAGGTATAACAAAATTTTAACAAAATAAAAAAAATGTATAGTGCAAATATTTGACACTGTGGTGACTTTATTACCAACAATTATTGATTATAATCAACAAAAGGGTATGTCAAAAGTGTAGAGTGTATTTAATTTAACTGCAATATGAATATTATAATTCTGATATATTTTTTCATACTAATTTGGAGTATGATTATATGTTAATATTCATATTACGTATACGTAAAAAAAAATTTTATTCACAACTTATATATCGTCATCTAATATGCCCAAAGACGTAACCCTCATTATCATAATTTTACAGGAGAAGCAAAAAACGTCATATGATAATAGGAAAACCGCGATATGTACATATCGTCACCTGAAGTTTGTCGTCTATCTTAAGACAAGATGTGAAGAAATCACGATTTTCAATTAAACAGTTTTCATATTATAACGTTTTTTGCTTCTCCTGTAAAATTATGATAATGAGGGTTACGTCTATGGGCATATTAGGTGACGATATTCAAAGTGCAACGTAGTCAGGAGGCGCCAGACGACAGTAGACTAATTGCGTTACTTTTATGTTTAGTTTAACTTTTGTTATCGATTGTATGTGTGTATTATGTTCTGTATGTAAGTGTATTGTCTATACGTAGGGTGTATGAATTATTAATGGTTGTTTAAAATAAAAATAAAAAAATAATAAAATTCAAGTGACCATAAGACCATAAAAACAATTTACGTTATGAATATTTAAAATTAATTAAAATAAGCAAAATTCAAATCTTCACAAATATTTAATTTAAACAAATTGTGAAAAATTAGTTAGAAAATTAAAAACAATTATCGGTAAATGTTTAGTCTAAATATTGAAAAGATAAAAATAATGTTGGAAAATTTTCTTTTCCGTTAAAATTTACTTCAACACCTGATCACCCCAGGTGTTGCAAAACAAAATTATTTATATAAAGTATTTATATTTCGATTTAGTTAAATGGTCACTCTATAATAGACAATAAAAAAATATGTCCCCTTTTCTATTGTGTTAAACCCGGCCGCTCTTCAGGTGACTAAAATTTAAGATAAACGGGGCTTCTTCTGTATTGAATAATTGCCACCTTAAGGAAGTTTTCAAAAGCCGATGATATTTCCAATCTTCTGAAGATTTTGTTCAAATAAAATTTTCCTCCAATACAACAAATTTTAGGTAATGAAATAAGAAACCTATGGCAATCTATAAATTGCAGACACAAAGAAAGTCAAGTAATGGAAAATTTTAACAACTTTCCAAATAAAACCTTATCAATTGAATAAAATACAAAATGATTCCATGAATCCAAATTGACGATAAGACTTCTCCTTTGGTTTTTTTTATATCACACCAATAAAATTTATTTAAATTTGCAAATAAAATTATGACCAACACAAACAGAAAACAGAATATTGAAAACATATTTTATTATTTTCGCACCGAAATACTGCAACAAAAAAAATCTTTACAATGAAAAAATGTTTTCCGCAATTTTAAAAACTTAGAAATAAACAAAGTCAATGCCAACTAAATCAAAAACAAAATTATTTAACATAGTAGACATTTTCAAAGTATAAAAACATTTAAATCAGAACTTAATACAGCAAAATAAAACTAAAATATGTCGCCATCACAAGGCATTTGAGACAATTGTTTTCATTGAAATTGCTTCGCTGTTCATACAGCAGAATTCTTTTTGCTTAAATCGCTTGTATAGACATTTGTATACACATACTTGTTTGTAATACGAATAAGAGAGTAATACGAATTGCTAGTACAATCAAGTGTGTATTTGTCTTGTCTTTCTTTCATCCCGATGTCTAAAATAAATTGTTACTTATACTACTTTAAACACCATCAATTTAACACAAAACATATTTTATATTTTTATAACGTGTTTCAGTTCACTCCAACTGTTTAGAATTTAAAAACTCGTTCCATATACTCGTACCAACATTTTACAGTTAACTTTCATCTTCATTAAGTCTATTAAAAGAATTTCTTTTTATTCTTCTACTTTTTGTTGTGCTATTTGCCTCTTTATACTTTTCCTGTGTTAAGAAAGTTTTTGCATATTTTCAAGTTGAACATATTCTTTGGGGAATTACCACAATCCATGGAAGTTCATTTAACTAAAGGGTAGAGAAGAATTTATTGTGTTTGTTGTTTGTGTTTTTTTTTCTTATTTGACAGAATTTAATGTTGTGGAAAAAATAAAGAATCAAGTATATCGTTAACTTAATACGAAAAAGCCCTAACTCATGTTTTTCATAATTTACAGGAGGAGGAAAAACCTAAATAAAAAAGATGCAATATTAATACAAAATTTTAGTTAGGGCTTTTCCTTTGTAGGCTATAATTTCGGTATTTTTTTCTGAATTCATCTGAGTTTTTTGGAGGACGTGTGTCTAGTAATAGTCTATGGAAATATGTAAAAATATCGATTTCGAAAAATTATGAGTTGGCGCCTTTTCGTATTAAGTTAAGTACATATTATGTACTACATATAACTATGAGTATTTACATGCTTATTGGTAGTAAAAATTGTGTCTAATAATTATTATGTACTTATTGTTACTTAGATTATATAGACATTATAAAATATCTAATAAATTAAAAATATTTTGTTTAAGGGCTACTACATTGCATAACTGTCAGTTTAGACTGCATATTATTATCAATAAATTATCTTCATAAACCATTAAACTTTTAACGTGATAATCGTGAATAATTGAATTACGGCTTTATATTAATTGTGTGGTTTTCATATGTACAGTGGGTGGCCAAATTATTAGTTACATTTATTAATAAAGATTCAACCGCTTTTAATACGTATATAAATTTATTTCTTATACCAGATATTTTCGTATTTTAATTCTGGTAATACTGTTAAATATTTTGTGCAGTGTCAATAATGATTGCTGACATTAGAGTGCAGTTGTAGATCATTATCTGTCATTCTGCTCTGAAGTGTGAAATATGCAATTTTGAGTAAATTGATTGAAGTCTGGCATCACGAAGAAGAACTAAAAGAAAATGTTCAAAAATGCATTCAGAGCATACAAAAAGGATGCAAGCTGTAATTGATGCCAAAGAAGGTTCTACGAAATATTAAGATTTTTTTTTCAAAAAATTCTGTAATATTTCTTTTCCTCAAATATATATTTTTAAAACAAAAGAATTTATTTTTAATTGAATTAGAAACACTTAATTTACCTAAAATAACAAATAAAAGAATAAATTTTTACTATTTTAAAATGTTATACGGCTTCAAACTAAACAATTTTGCATGTGTAACTAATAATTTGGCCATCCACTGTATATAAGTTTGACATTTTCATTTTCACATAGACAGCATAGTCGATATAACAATATCCTTCTGTTAAAATCAACTTGAAATATCTTCCAAATAACTTACGGTACAGAATATGTTCCTATAAATGAGTAAGGCAGCGTTGGGCAAGCACATACTATGATGGTTATGAGGTATATAATGGAAATCGATCGGTTTTCAAATAAAATCGAAAACTAAACACGAACGTTTTATTGTAACCAATGTGACCAAAATCGAATGGATTCATTTATATTTCTTTTCAAATTGTTTCACGTGAAAATGACAACTTTTGTAAAAGTTTAAGTTATTTTTAAATAGAAAATATTACATTTATTTTATCTACGTCTTTACGCATTTAGTTTTTGTAGATTATAACTATCAAATATTGACCGTTGTTACGTCGCACAGTGGCTGAAAATCGTTTTTCGTTGGCCAAAATTCTGTAACTTTTGAACCGATCAAAATATTGAAGTAATTTTTTTTTAATGGATAGATATTTAGTTCAGCTTGGCTCAGTTTTAATTACATTAAAATTGATTGATGACTTTTTAAGGACTTCTAGGTCAAAGTTGAATTTTTGATTTTTTTTAACTTTTAAAGTGAAATATGGGTTTATTTTTTTATTTACATATTAAAAAATTTAATATTTGGAACTTAATAATAATTATAATTATTTTTTGTGATAATGGAATTTTTTTAATGTTACACTCAAAAAAATTTTTACACTCAAAAAAATTTTTACACTCAAAAAAATAGTAAAATTCACTGGAGATTTTGCTGTTACTACAGAAAAATTTATTCTTTTTTGCTGTCAGATTTGATAATTTTAAAAAACATTTTAAAAATAAAAACTGCAATAGATTTTATTAGCATTTGTAACAATAGTAGGTTCTATTTATTATTATTTTTAACCGACTTCAAAAAGGAGGAGGTTATCAATTCGAATGGTATGTTGCTTTTTTTATGTTTGTTCCACGATAACCATTTCTGAACCAATTTTAAAAATTCTTTTTTTGTTTGAAAGGGTTTGCTTGCAGGTGGGTTCCATTTAATGTTTATGAAGATCGGACGGACATACGGTTTTTTATTTACCGTTATCTATATTTTTTCTGTGCTTCTCTTATAAATTGTTGAATAACTTCGTGATTTATGAATCAATTTTAAAAATAATTTTTTTATTTGGAAGATATGGCTTGCAGAAAAATATATTTAAGGTAAAAAAAATGAACATTTCAGAAATTGATTGAGATATATCGGGGATATATAGCATAAACCAATTTTTAAAAATATATCGAATATGGGTGTCAAAATTTAGCTCTGTTAATGGGAAAACATTATAGATTTAGCATAAACCGATTTTTTAGAAGATTAACAAGATTTTCAAAATTCTTTCTTTCAATCAAAAAAGTGCAACAACATTAGTTATATTAAACATTTTTGAAAATTAATGCAACATTTTATTTGGCCGAAATTTTGAAGTCGGTTTTTTTTAAAGAATTATTTACTAATACTATGTTTTTCGTACTTAAATAACAATGAATTCAATTATAATTATTATTCATTTGAAACAAATATTGATTGCAAATATTCTATATTTAGTTCTGCGCTATTTCTGTCTTTCTACTCGCTCTAATCCGTATAAACAGGACATATTAAAGTTTACATTTGATTTAATTTTAACCCTTTCGCTACAAGTTTTTACTGGGTTGCTTAAAAAATCCAATTTTTTGGATTTGTACTATAGTTAGCCCTGAGAACAACAATCAATACTCAATTTTTAAAAATTTTTATTCTAAATGTGTTTTTTGGAATGTATCCATATGGATACAAATTTCGTGTATGGTAAAGAAAAATGCTAGTATATTATGTTTTTTTATTATTAAGGTTTTATTTATGTTGAGGCCACACTGTACTTATTGCCAACATCACGTGCGGTTGATTTCAACTAGCATTGTTACTCACATTAGCAAGTATATATGTTGCGTGTGCTATTGTGATTGACAGACTCGTTGGTTTCATCTGTCACTTAGCTTGCGCCATTGCATTTTAAAACGTCATAAGCAACACATTGTGGAACAAGTTAAAAGTATTTTTTAAATTAAAACCTATCAAAATTAAAAACAATAAAAAACTCAAACAACAAAAAAAAGGTGAAACAAATAACTAAAGTGTTTCATTTCAATTCCCAACAACCCAATTGGAATCTGCAGCATCAAAGGGTCGCCAGCGGACGGACAGACTACTCCATACCACAGTGAGCCCCAAACATTGGTCCTTCTCCGGTAAATAAAACACAAAAATTAACAACAAATTTGGCAACTTCGAGGTATGTACACATTGAATTTACATTAAAAGTCAGCAAGTGTGTCCCAAAGAATTTAAAAGGAATTTGTTTTGTTGCTCGTTGTCGCCATTTTTGGTTGCCCGTTATAAATTTTTTTTGGCTCGTTTTTTTTATGGTCCTCTGCTACGCCGCTGCCGGCAAAAGCGCCTTTTTGTTGTACTTTTTATAACTGTGGACATTTTTTATTTTGAAGCCATCTTTTTTTAAATACGATTTGTTGTAAAAACTAACCTAACTTTTTTGGTAAATAATTTTGATTGTGGAAATAACTTTTGGTTCGAAATATTTACTATTTGTATATTATTGTGAAAAATCTTTTTGGCTCAAAAAATTTACAATTTCGTTTTATCATTAAAATAAAAATTTGATTTGTTACAAAATGGCTCTTTTGGACAAATTCAATGAAATAGTAGAAGAAATTGTAAGATTTGAAGCAAGGCTCAAGGAAGAAGATTTTTCGGTATACACAAGTGATGCTTTGGAATTTGAAAGGGCGGAGCTCAATGAATTGTGGACGAAATTTAAGAATTGTTATGAAACTTGCGTAGGGGAGTTAGGAGAGAAAAAGAAAGAGCTTATACCCATTCACGCAAAGCACAGCCAAACCCACAAGATTCATGTGAAATGTATTAACGTATTGGCTAGAGCAAAACGTAGGTTACTAAAAGAAGATACATCCTCATCTAAGTCAGTGGCTCCCAAACAGGGTACTTCTATACCAATCCAAGCATGCGATGTAGAAGTTTTTCGTGGTGATTATGCTTCATGGCCCACATTTAGAGATTTATTTACCACAATTTATATAAATAATGATCGTTTAGGCCCTGTTGAAAAATTGTGTTACCTTTATCAAAAAACAGAAGGGGACGCAAGGGAAGTAAATAGAAATATTACCGTGACTGCTGATAATTTTGAGGTTGCCTGGGAAAATTTAAAAGCAACCTATGAGAATAAAAGGGTATTATTTAATAGTCAGATGAATTTGTTATACAATTTGGCTCCGTGTCAAGGGGAATCATCTGCTGAAATTAAAAGGCTCCAGAGGGAAATAAATAATTGCATATCGACTTTAAAACTGTATAAAGTTGATGTGGAGGCTTGGGAACCACTTTTTGTTTTCCATTGCTCAATTAGATTACCTGAGCAAACACTGAATTTATGGGAACAATCTGTAAAAAATAAATCAGAAATTCCAAAGTGGAAAGAAATTAATGATTTTTTGACCGACAGATTTCGGGCGCTAGAAAGCGTTTCCAACATTCGTGCCAGTGGTTCTCAAACTATTTTCAATAATACCCAAAACCAAAATAAGCCTAAACAATTTAAAACACATCACACTAAAGCCAATATGGCCCAATGCAAATTATGCAAGCAACCACATGAAATAAGTCAATGTGGTAAATTTTTGAACATGGACTACAAGAGTCGTATTTCCACTTTGCGAAAATTTAAATATTGTTTTAACTGTTTGAAAGTAGGGCATATGTTTGGCGATTGTCCTAATAACAATGGTTGCTCTAAATGTAAAAGAAAACATCACAATCTTTTACATAGGGATTTTGTTCCAAAACCAGTTACGGGTAATAGCACAATTGTTGAGGCCCAAAATAAGGAACAGACGACCACTCAGTCTGTACCAGTTGCTTCATCTTCTAATGTAGTTCAGAATCATCATCACTCGGCTTCGAAAAGGGTTTTATTAGCTACTGCATGGATAAATATAGAAAATAATGGCTCAAGTTATAAAGTAAGAGCGTTAATTGATCCGTGCTCAGATGAGAGCTTTATTTCTGAAAAAATTTGTAGATTATTAAATCTGGCTACATTACCGACATCAGCTGAAATAGCAGGTTTGGGCGGTGAAATAATAAGCCATGTTGATAAAATGGCTTCGTTTACTGTAACTTCGTTGATCAATCCGAACTTGTCACTAAAAGTTACAGCTTTAGTAGTATCCCAAGTAACTGGAGATGTTCCAACACATTCCTTTAGCCCTGATAAAAATATTATGCTGCCAGGGTTAGAGTTTGCAGATCCAACATTTTATAATAGTGGCTCTGTAGATATATTGTTAGGAGGTGATGTTTATCCCTCAATACTACGAGGTGGTGTGAAGCATGGTATTTTTGATTCCCTAGTGGCTCAAGAAACCATATTTGGTTGGGTGGTAACAGGTCCAACGAATCCACAGCGTACAGTAAGAAGGTCTTATTTAACCAAAGTTTCAATTGATGAGCAATTAGCAAAATTTTGGGAGCTTGAGGAAATTTCTCAGAAACCAGTAGTCTCAGAAGGAGACAAGTTATGTGAAGAAATATTTAGATCAACATTTAGGAGAAATTCAGAGGGAAGATACATAGTTAATTTGCCATTTAAATCAGATTTCTCAGCTCTTGGTCCAAATAGAAACATAGCTCTGAGTCAATTTTTGAGAAATGAAAATTCATTGATGCGTAGACCACAAAACAAGATTTTATATGATGAGGTCATTAAAGAATATTTGACATTGGGACATATGGAGAAACTTGAATATCCTGAAATTGGCCCAAGCTATTACTTACCTCATCATGGCGTTTTTAAGCCAGAAAGCACTACAACAAAATTGAGGGTAGTGTTTAATGCCTCCAGTGTTACAACTAGTGGCAAAAGTCTGAACGACATTTTGCACGTTGGGCCTGTACTTCAAAATGATTTAGTTTATTTGATTCTTAAATGGAGGTTTTATAAGCTGGTGTTTAACGCGGATATAACAAAAATGTACAGGCAGATTCTAGTTAACCCTGAGCATGCTCGTTTTCAACAGATAGTTCATCGTGGTTCTCCAGATGAAGAGATAACAGATTACAAATTAAAAACTGTCACCTTTGGGATCAATTGTGCTCCATATTTGGCACTTAGAACACTGTTACAACTGGCAAGTGACGAGGAACGTTATTACCCATTAGGGGCAGAAATATTGCGGAACTTTATGTATGTAGATGACGCTCTGGTGGGTGCACACAGTTTACCCGATATTTTAGAGGCCCGAAATCAGTTAATAGCAATATTGAAGTCTGGTGGTTTTGATTTAAGAAAGTGGACCTCGAACAATAAAGAAGTATTAGAAGGGCTGCCCTCTGAGTATTTAATAAATCAGGATTTTTTACGGTTTGACGATAAAAGTAATGCAAAGACTCTAGGTGTTCGATGGAATGCTTCAGCTGATTATTTTTATTTTACAACGAAAAAAATTCCACTTAAATCTACCTATACCAAGAGGGAAGTGTTATCCGTGATTGCTAGGCTCTTTGATCCAGCGGGTTGGCTCGCTCCTGTAATAATCATAGCGAAGATCTTAATGCAGCAGATGTGGCTCGATAAGATCGATTGGGACGACAATATTAAACCCATAGCCTTTCAAAGTTGGCAAGCTTTTATTAGTAGATATAACGATATCAATGAAATCACGGTTCCACGGTGGATTATGTACACGCCTGGCTCAATTATAGAATTTCATGGCTTCTGTGATTCTTCAGAGTTAGCTTATGCAGCGGCTTTGTATGTCAGAGTTAAAACGGGGGATAATATATATTCGAACTTATTGGTTGCAAAATCAAAAGTGGCTCCAGTTAAAAAACCTTCAATACCACGGTTAGAGTTATGTGGAGCAGTGTTGTTAGCAAAGTTAGTAAATAGTGTTGCGCCCCAATTTTCAATAAAAAATTATGCGTTGTATTTATGGTCCGATTCAACCATAGTGCTGGCTTGGTTAAAAAAACCACCATGCAGCTGGAAAACTTTTGTGGCCAACAGGGTAGCAACCATTTTAGAAAAAGTGGGCAATAAAAACTGGAATCATGTAGTTTCCCAAGAAAATCCTGCAGATCTAGCAACCCGGGGGCTGACTCCTGTGGAGTTAAAGAGCTGTAGGCTGTGGTGGAATGGTCCACATTGGCTCACATTAGAAAAAAGTTCGTGGCCTTCATTACCAGCAGAATTTGAAACGACTGAAGAAATAAAGAGCGTTCAGGTACATGTTGCTAGATCTGCTGTTAAGGAGGATGTTTTAGAACGGTTTTCAAGTTTGCCCAGAGCTATACACGTTATTGCCTACATCTTTCGTTTCTTTTTCGCGGTTAAATCTGGCTCCACGAAAAAAGCACGACATATCTCGTTGATTGTAACGGCTGAAGAGTTAACCTTTGTAAGAAATCGCCTGTTTTTGCTCTCCCAAGAGATATATTTTGCCAATGACTACCAGAAACTGCTTACCAAGGGGCAACTTGAGAAAAGTAGCCCGTTGTTGACTCTCACGCCCTTTCTTGATGAACATAAAATTATTCGGGCTAACGGCCGCCTCAGTGCATCTATGAATTTGTCCTATAGTGAACGCCATCCAATAATATTAGCTTATAAAAGTAGATTGGCTCGTTTGTATGTTGAGTTTATACATAAAATGACACATCATGGAGGTTTAAAGTTAGTTCATAGCGTGGTTCGACATGAATGTTGGATACTTAAAGCTAAGAATTTAATAAAGGTCTGCATCAATAACTGCAAAGATTGTGTTTTACACCGAAAAGTGCGCCAAGGGCAGATTATGGCAGCGTTGCCCATAGAAAGAACGACCTTGAGTAGGCCCTTTACAAATACGGGAGTGGACTTTGCTGGCCCTTTTGAAATTAAAAGCTTTACCGGCCGATATTGTCGAATTACAAAGGGTTATGTTTGCCTCTTCGTCTGCTTCGCGACGAAAGCCATTCATCTTGAAGCTGTTAGTGACCTAACCACCTCTGGTTTCTTAGCTGCGTTGGCCCGTTTTATTGCGCGTCGAGGTTGCCCAGATTGCGTATATTCAGATAATGGCCGTAATTTCGTTGGCGCGGCCAAAGAAATAGCTGCTAATTTCGACAAACATTTGGCCACTATCCGAGATGCCGCGCTAGATAAATATGGACATCAACACTTAAAATGGCACTTTATTCCCGCCGCAGCGCCTCATATGGGAGGACTGTGGGAGGCAGGGGTTAAGAGTTTTAAGACGCACTTTAAAAAGGTAGCTGGTCAGGTAAAATATACATTTGAGGAGTTTTCTACGCTTCTGGCCACCATAGAAGCATGTCTCAACTCCAGACCTTTAGGACCTTTATCTGATAACATTGAGGATCTCACTGCGCTTACGCCTGGTCATTTTCTAATTGGCTCTGCGATGTTGACTCCAGCTGAACCTGAAGAACTTAGCTCTGCCTTGAGCGTGATAAATCGCTGGAGAAAAGTCAAAGCTATGCAACACGACATATGTCGCCGATGGAAGGCAGAATACCTGACGGAATTGTATAAGCGTTATAAATGGAAATCGCCGCAACCTAATCTTAAAGAAAATGATTTAGTAGTCCTTAGAAATGAACCCCTTTGCCCTACTGAATGGCGTTTAGGCCGTATTGTAAAAATTTACCCAGGTAGGGATGGAAAAGTGCGGGTAGTTGATATAAAAACGCAAAATGGTGTTATTAATAGGCCCATTCATAAATTGGTCCTTTTACCCAACTCCGCTAAGCAATAAAATTCATCGCTTGATACACGTATTCACTTAGTTTGGTCCAATTGATTAACATTCGCCTTTAATTCGATTTCTTCATACTTTCATTTCTTATAGTGCAACATGACAGACGCGTGGTTCAACACTGATTACGGCTGCCCGTTATGCAATCGCCTCCATGCTATTCGGCAGTGTTCAAAATTCCTGACTATGAGAGTGGAATTGAAGCGACGAACCGTCATTAGCTATGGGTTATGCAAAAGTTGCTTGGCCCAATCGCACGAGCTGCGCGACTGCAATAGTCTTGACCGTTGCAAAAGATGCCATCGGCAACACAACACTCTGCTGCATCCCGTAGACCCTGCCAACGTGTGGTTCCCGATGACGGTCGAGATGAAGCTATATCCGCATCAGGGGTCCTCACGATATATGGAAGTTCGAGCAAGAATAAACCCAAACTTCGCCCGCACTTCAATCCACAAAATGTTTGCCATTTCCGCAGGCTGCAATATTCTACAAAATCGAGCTTGGATAACCGTGGCACATCGCTTATACAGCCATAGGAAAATTGTGGTCCAATGCGCTGTTGAAGAACACTTTTTCCTCACTACGCCATCGGTCGATTTAAATCAGGAGTGGGTTAGTCGTAGAAAACGAGGTGTTGTCCTAGCCGACCCTGACTGGTTCCGCTCAGCACCAGCCTATATTGTTCTGGGGGCTGATGTAACCGCCAAGCTGTTAGAAGGGCCTGCAGATGGAAGACCAGGTAAAATTTATTGCCAAAAGACCCTGTTCGGAGAGGCTTTCTTCGGGGAAGGCATCAAGTGTGAGCAGTAAAGGGCCTGGAGCCAAACTAAAATGAAGTCTGCTGTATCACTCATCACTTGTGATCATCATCATATAAGTTTTTTATTTAATTATGAATTAATATTAATTTTAAACTTTAAACCCCTTTCCTTAAGAAAAATGAATTAAAATATGTACCTTTGTGAATTTCATTAATTAAATTTATATTTTATTTAATCTTTAATAACTTTATTTGTTTCATGGCTCATTGGTGTTGGCTCTATGATATGTTGCGCTACTGCCGCAAGGTGGGCGGTATGTTGAGGCCACACTGTACTTATTGCCAACATCACGTGCGGTTGATTTCAACTAGCATTGTTACTCACATTAGCAAGTATATATGTTGCGTGTGCTATTGTGATTGACAGACTCGTTGGTTTCATCTGTCACTTAGCTTGCGCCATTGCATTTTAAAACGTCATAAGCAACACATTGTGGAACAAGTTAAAAGTATTTTTTAAATTAAAACCTATCAAAATTAAAAACAATAAAAAACTCAAACAACAAAAAAAAGGTGAAACAAATAACTAAAGTGTTTCATTTCAATTCCCAACAACCCAATTGGAATCTGCAGCATCAAAGGGTCGCCAGCGGACGGACAGACTACTCCATACCACAGTGAGCCCCAAACAATTTATTTTAGTAGTTTTAACACATAAATTAAATTTTTTTTCAATAAAAGCAAACATTGTATATACTTACATGCACAAACTAAAAATAATATATTTAAAATTCATGTAATTACAATAAGTTTAGACAAAAATAACATATAAATCTATATTTAATACATAAAATACATATAATCTGAAAAAAGATATCTTACCAATAATTTATTTTTTTGATATATAATGGAATTCCTTGAAGCAATTTCTCGATCCATTGGGAATGCACAGGTAAACATTGCACTTTAAACACTTGTATCGAGTTTGTCCTTTACATCCTTGAACTTTGCATCTACCTTTATCCGTCGTGTGTTCTGGCCAATGCTGGTTTCCGTCATATCGAACAGAAATTGAAGGTATAGATTTACGTTTCTTATCGGAGGTCGTTGGGCTGACTGGAATATCCTCATTTTGGCGTAATGTTGGGCGTCCACGCTTTCGAGAACATGCCTGTTGATTTGACCGAGCTAAAAGGCCATTCGCGATATCGTTGCGAAAGCTCAGAAGGTCCATATACTTAATTTTCATATTATTCTTTTCGTGATCCATTCTATATTCTAACCACGAGTTACACACAACTAAATCAATAAAGTGGTCAAAAATCTTAAGAGTCCACTTCCCAGATCTAATCGATATTCTATATAAGGAAAGGAGAAAATCCATTTTGTCTACTCCTCCCATATTGATGTTGTACTCTGATACAATGTTTGGTTGTGTTATTTCAAAACGTTTCTTTTTTTCAGCACAAAATCTCGACACCTTGTTAACGGGCTCATGGCTATGGATTGATGACACGAGTTGCACGATTCCCCCATCAAGCCATCTAAGAAGAAAAATATTATCTGCTCTTTCTATACGGAAGTCAAAAGTTCCACGGCCTTCTTTTTTCAAATCCTTTTCTGATTTAAAATCAACTTTGCCGAATCTATTTCCTCTTATAGTACCTGTTGCCCAAATTCCTTTTTGACGTAAATATAATATCAAATTAAGAGTTGTAAAATAATTATCAAAATATATTTTATGATTTTTTTCTTCAGGAACTGTTTTTATAAGATGAACCACAATATCAGAGCAAAACCCAAGCTTTGAGCCAGTTAATATTGTTCCTCTTCCCTGATATATCTCAAAATCATAAACTATGCCTTTTGAGCTGCAAAGGCAAAATATCTTCATCCCCCATTTGATGGGTTTTTTAGGCATATACTGTCTCAGAGTGGTTCTTCCTTTAAAAGGAACCATCATCTCATCCACACAAAGATTTTCATCTTTTGGAATAGCGTACGATTTTTTAGTAAACATATTTATTATAGGGCGAATTTTGTAAAGCTTATCACTTTCTTGTTGGTCTATTGTGAATTTTAAATTATTTCGCAAAGAATGGAACCTATTCCTGGTCATATTTTCTGGGAATGACGGTATAACGGTGCCCATTGTCCAATACATTTCCAAACGAGGATAGCCAATGGTACCAATAAATATTTCTAGAGCTAAAAATTTTAAAAGTTCTTCGTTAGTTAAATTGAGAGATTTCCCATATTTATTCATTGACGCCTGGTTTGTTGAAGATACAAGTTGTTGAATAAAATCATCTGTAAAGTACTCCAAAAAATAATCGACAGGTAATTTAATATTTTTCTTTAGGTACGTTTCAGAAAAAGAAGTCTCTGGATTTGTCCAAGAAGCTTTTTTCCAACGAAATTGGTCAGCCTTTTTAAGTGGAACTTGTGGAGATTGAAAAAATGTGGGATTCTCTTGAACGGTTCCATCAATTGCAAGACTTTCTTCGATCTCAATAACCCTATTACCTATATCATTATTATTATCAACATTAATATCTTGTATGTTAATCTCATATGGACTTTCTCTAGACAGTTCTTCTAATAAAAAGCTGTTATTATTATCAAAAGCATCATACAAATTGTTTGTAACTTCAGACTCTTCCGATTCTTCCAAGTCAGAAATATCGGAATCAGCAAAATTGGTTAAAATTTTTTCAATTTCAGAGTCTTTAATTTTTCTTGTCATCTTTCTAAATAAATTTAAATGATATCAGAGCTAAAAAAAGAACGTCTGCTTCATAGCAGCATCAAACGCAAAATGATTTTATTTGAACAATGGTTTCCCGATTTAACGTATACTCAATTTAACGAACAGTCAAATTCTTTCCATTGAGTACCTTATATTACGAACAAATGAAAATGTCATGTACTCGGTTTAACGAATTTTTGCAAAAAAAAGTTAAAAAAATAAATGAAATCAAAAGAGAGTCATTGCAATTACATTGTACAAAGTTATAAGAGACGCTTTACGAAAAAAATGGATTAAGAGAAAAATTTATTTGTATGTAAAGAAATTTTTCGCTCATCAAAACCAAATTTATACGTTACAAAGTCATTTTTGAATTCTGTTTACCAAAAATATTTTGTCTTCTATTTTGATTTTCGCTCACCAAAATCAAAATTTATACGTTACAAAGTCATTTTTTAGTTTTGTTTGAACTAATTATTTAATTGAATGTGATATGAACTAATTATTATTTTTTTGTGTATGTTATGAATTAGAATAAATAAACATGATTTTTTATTTAATAAAACATATTTAAAAAACTGCCGGATTTAATGAATTTTTCGATATAACGAATGGGCATGACAATATATAATTCGTTAACCCACTGTATTATGAGTATAATGTTTACTACCACAACTTACGTTTGTATCCATATGGATACATACAATGTTTAAAAAATCCGCAAAGCTTTTTTATATTTTAAAACAAAAAACTATAAATGCAAAATATTAAAATAAACATTTTTCTATATGATTCATAAGTGTTCGAAAAAAGAAAATGGCCCTATAAACATGTAATTTGTAAGATAAGAAAACCATTTTTACAAAAAAAAAAAAAGAAAAAAAAAAGGTTTTTTTAAAATTGCTATTGCTTTCTCAGTTTTGTAAAAATCCAAAATTTTTTTTATGAAAATTATTCACAAGACCTTAAATAACAATAATTCGTCGATATCCAAATCGATTCATTGATTTAGAGATTGTTAGATGCCTCCAAAATTTAATGTATCCATATGGATACAATGGAGCGAAAGGGTTAATATGGAAATATTTCTTTACGAAATATTTCTTTAAGAAATTCTGCAAGCTTTACTAGTTATACCAGTATGAGTTTGTAAAGCGATCGTTTACCTTGCAAATTTTTGTCAAACTTATCAAAATTTGCTTTGCAAAATCTTGGCAAATTATACTTTTCAATATAAACTTTACACTTTGCACAAGAGAACGTACAGGGAACAGACATTGCAAAGAGAATATAAAAATTGTAAAACCTTTGCTAATTACACTTATCAATTTCAACTTATCACTTATGAAATTGTACACTTGTGAGAAACATAAAGTTTGACAATTTGACGGAAAATTCCATAAATATAAAGTGAAAAATTTGCAAGTTGTTTTGTGGAATATGGCCCTTAAACAAATGGAAGCACTAGTAAGTTTTCCCCGGGGTTTTTTCGATAATGTAACAATTGTTCTGTACTACGTTATACATAAATAAAAATGTTTCCGAAAAATACATTAGGAGAACATGCCATTACATGATATATTTTATTTCTAATATATAAACAGCATGACAATCTACAGAATTCTCTTAAGTATAATTTTCTACTTTCGATTAAGAAAAAATTAATTCACATACAATTCACTTAAAATAAAAATGCAAGATATCAGATGTTTACAAAATACTTACAAAATATAAACATTTTTATTCATTATTTAACAAGTACGAACAGGGGATTTGCCAGTAAAGAAGAGTAACTTGTACAGTAGTGTTGTATATAAAAATAAAAATTACTATTTATTCACAGCTTATGAATGTTGGCTGTCCAACTGTTATAGTTTTTTTTTTTTTAATAAATAATGTTGCTCTATTAAAGTTGTTTTGGCATGTGCTTTAGTTTTTATTTTTCTTATAAAATTTATGCACATTTATATGCCAAAAATTATGTCTGTATTTGTGTTATTTTCTTCCTACACAGCAAGTAAAGTCACTACAATAGAACAAAATATCCCCAAGGAGATTAGCAGAAATTGAAATAGAAAATGTCGCACATTAGCCATCATTTTGCATTCAACGAAGATGTAAAGTAAAACAAAAGAAAAAGGAAAATGTGAAAAGTAAATTTTTTTAAATAAATAAATAATAATTTATAACTTCAATGGAGTTGGAAAATACAGTAAATTGTGATAAAACACGTGGCAATTGTAGTCACATACCTTTCATTTTCATAAGCATTTGAATTTTTTTTTTTTACAAAATTACAACAATTTAAACCAAAACGATTTAAATTATACATCATCAGTAAATATTGTTGTATTATATTAATAGAATTTCTTTTATCCATCATTTAATCTAAATGGAAATAAGTTATAACTGATTTTACAAAAAAAATTTTGATTTGCTTTTTCTTAAATCCACTCAACCAACATCTCATTAATTCTAACTGAAAATATCACATCAATCATTCTTTAGCCATTTCACAAGATAATCCATTCATTGGTTTTATTTTTATGTTTTTTTTTCTTTCATCATTATTGTGTTTGGTTTCTCAAGCTCTCTGGTCTTTCGTACTCAAACCCAACTCTTTGATTAATGTTCAATCACAAAATGTGTAATTAGCTTAATACAAAAATTAATAAATCGTAGCATAAGTTGGTGCAAATTTCAAGAGATCTTTTTTACTTTCTAATATAAAACAAAAAACTCACAACACAGAAAAACAGAACAAAACATAACCATCCCCTTGGCATCTCGTTTATGGCATTTTCGATTGCAGACTACATCAATTATTTATATTTAATGTAAAGTTTTTCAGCCTCATTAGTCAGGAAGTAAAAATATTTTAGGTCTTAAAGCCAATTGCTTAACTGCAGGCCACTTAAATGACAGCGTTTAGAATCAGTCAGTCAAGCAGGCAGGCGGTTTGGCTTGTGTGCTACATTTCATGGCGACAATTCAAAAATTACTATAAAAGAAAACAACAATCCTTTACTTAAATAAGGCCGTTAATATATACAAACAAACATTAATACATGCAAACATTCTTGTGTGTTTTAGTTTTTCCAAAAATTTGTCTTTACTACGATGTCTACAGAAATGTAAAATGTCAAATCATTTCTATTATTACGAGACTTTTATTCAGTTATTTTATGCATTTTTAATATTAATATTATCATCAAATTAATTGCATAAAAAACAAATAAGAAAACCTAGTCCTTGAAGAATACCTTATACCATATAATACCTTAACACACAGTATATGTGGTAAAAACGTTTTTCAGAAATGGGTGCTATGCGGTAGATTTGACCTGTTATGGCATGACTTTTGTGCAAACAAATTGTTTGTGTTAAATTCTATTGTTTATATCAATTTTTTAAGATTTACACATATTAAAGTGATTTTCGGAGGTAATATTAAATGGCATTTTTGACTAATAATGCAACGACCTTTCTGAAATTAGGTGAATTTATGTATAAATATATAAAACTTATGTTTGTTGAATTTTATTTGCATGTCAAAATTTTTAACGATTTAAGGTCGTTAAAGTGATTTTCGGAAATGTAACATACATATAAGGAGCTATGACTAATTATGGACGGATCATTATAATATTGGGCCGACTGTAACTGTAGTGTTGAATATTACTTGAGTACCAACATTTTTAAGAGAGCTATACAGCCATGTCACAGAACTTAATTCCGTTCGGGAATGGAATTAATTCCGTATCTTGCTTCTATAGAAAAAGTAAAACGAAACATTTTTCGGAATGAAACCTAGAAATTCTTAAAATTACAATTCCACATAGCAATTTAAAAGTGTTTTCATTCCAAAAACATTGTTCGTTTGGCTTTTTCTACAGAAACAAATACGGAATTAATTCCACTTCCGAACGACATTAAATGACATGGCCAATAAACTTTAAGGTAATTTTCTAAAATGGGCGTTATATGGAAGCTATGACCAATTATGAACCGATCTACACAAAATTTTTATCTTTTCATTCACTTAAAACCTATTTGTGGGAAAATTTGTTTGCATATGTGCTTAAATTTAAAATGTACTCGTTTAACCGATAAACCTCTATTTCAGAAGAATACATTTATTATGTCAAATAATCAATCGAGTTCAACCAATTTCAATTCCAACTTGGAAAAGTATTATGTACCAAATGATATCGAAATATCTTTGCGCACAAAATTTACGTGAACAGCCGGCCAGCCAGCCAGACGGACATCATTAAATCTACTCAGGAAGTGATTCTAAATCAACTGGTATACTTTAAGATGGACATTAGACTAATATTTATGGGCTTTACAAACAACAGCACAAATTCCATATACCCTACCCACGATGATGGTTTAGGGTATAATTAAATCTACACAAACAAGGTGTTCATGTCCGGATGGATGGTATTGGTTTTCCCATCTCTATCCTGTTGGGAGATTATGTGGAACAGATCGGTTTTAGTGACGTTGCTCAAAAAAGAAATGTCATCAAATAGGGCTTTTAGAGGAGATGCCAGCAAAAAAAAATTTGGCGGCCACGCCTATTTTCTAGTGGGCGGGCCCGTAAAGTTTAAAATATATAGGCGCATATCTCGGGAACTACTGGGTGTCTGATAATTTGTAATACATCAAATAAAAGGTATTAAAAATACATATCATGATTATAAAATATGGACCAAATATGGGTTAAATCCGAATTAGACCCGATTTTTTTTTTTTTTGATATCTAAAAAAATTAAAAAAAAATTCCATATAAGTGTTATTTTAGTTTATTAAAATATAAATAGCTAAGACATTAAGCTTTAATTTACGATAGCATATGTGTCTGTAGGTATTATAATCATAGAATTATAAGATCTGAAAAATTAAAAGAAAACACATTTTTAAAAAATTTTGTATGCAGGATAGGATTTTTTCCTCTATGGTATACAGAATACCGGCTTCGCATAGTACAGATGCCCTGTATTGCCAGCCTATGGCCGGGCGTAAGAATTTTCTCCTCCATGGTATACAGAACACCGGCTTCACATAGTACAGATGGTATTTTTTTATAGTGAAATGTCATAATCTTTCTTTAATATCTTCGGATTTATACATGGTCATGTTGTACCTTTAATTAAAGCTTAATTTCTTGACTTGAAAATACTGTAATTTATCTACTTACTCATATAGACCTTTTTCCCGGATTTTTTTAATTTTTTAAAAAAATTTCCGATCAAAAAATAATTTTGCGAAACTCAGCAATAGGGGGTCCATATAAATAGGACATGTTACATATCGTTGGAAAGGTCTTTAAAATACCTATCATTTGGTATATATATCGTCCAATAAAAAAAATGTAGTTTTCAAGATATAGCTAAATTATTACAAACTTTGTATCCCCGCCCACTCGAAAATAGGCGTGATTGTCCCAATTTTTTTTTATTTTAATCAGAATTTAAAATTCTATTAGTGATAAAATTTTGATAGTGATTTGAAAAAAGTCACTAAAACCGTCTTAAGCCGATTATGTTACACACGGCGTATGATTGTTATGAATTTCAAATGAAATAAATATTAAACATACGCTATGTTGTACTCTTACATTTGAGAGATTACACAGTGGTACAAAATTGAATGAAATAGAAAAACCTGGGACCCGATATTATTTTTCTTGTAGGGATTGTCGAATAAAATAAGATTCCAATAGTGAAATATGCCGGACACCTCCAAAATCCGGTTTTACGGTTAAAAAACCTTTTCCTTTTTTGCCTTTGCGCACTTATAAGCCTGTAATTTTGTTGATAATGATCCGATTTTCAATTTCTTACTAGATTTGGAAAGAAAAAACTGAGATCTTTCGAATGATATATATATATTATCTAAGATAATTTGAGAAATTTTAATATTATTGTCGAGCAAACACAAATTTTGTAGATTTTTAAAAAAAAATTCAACTTTGGTGAAGTTTTAATATATTATTTTATTAAGAAACTATAAAGCTATTGAATTTGTTCAAAAGGTACGTTTATTTACGATTACAAAGCATATTTAGGTTTAAAAATAGATAAGTAATTGACTGATTTATTTAACTTTTTATGAAAATAAACTTTTAAACATTTCATACAAATTGTATTAATCAATTAACACAGTTTTACAAAATTTAAAAACCTGGGACCGGATACTATTTTTCTTGTAAGGCTTGTCGAGTAAAACAAGATTCTAATAGTGAAATATTGCGGACACCTCGAAAATCCGGTTTTACGGTTAAAAAACCTGTTTTTATACCTTTGCGAACTTATAAGCCTGTAATTTTGTTGATAAAGACCCGATTTTCAAAATACTTATGCACAATTTTCCAATTTTCCTTAATTAAAAATTATATTTTCTTCAAGTCAAAATTTGCTTTTTATTTATTTCTTATTTCTTGCAATACTTTGGTACCGCAATATGTAGCATCTTCAGGGAAATAAAGTTTATTAACAAATTTATAAAATAACAATAAAACTGTTGTTCAATAAAACAGTAATTGTCAAAATTAAAAAAATTGAAATACTACATAAGCAAAAATATGAAAAAGTGATTCAGTTTCCGATTTACGATTTACGATATATAAACTATGTGTCTATGTGTTTGAGCAACATTATTTGTATCTGTTTGCAAATTAAATCTAGCAAATGGACTTCCGCATTATGGACATTTACTCACTGGTTTCATCAAAGACGCATTTGCAAGATATCAAACTATGCTTCAAAAAAGGGTTGAACGTAGATTTGGCTGGCGGAAAAGCTAGACTTAATGCTGGAACGTGAAAATAGAAAAGAATTGGCCCAAAAGTGCTTTGAATTTCTTCCTACTCGTATTGAGTTAGACTTAATGGGTTGGGAAAACGTGGATATACTTTTTTTTAACATTTATATCTAACATTTCTAATATATAACGACGTTTATAATTATTTTTCTGCTATCTTCTTGAATTCGGAATAGTGATTCTTTGTGCACAAAGTTTGTTTTTTGTGATAATATAACTATATATTTTTGATCAGATTTGTGTCCAGCTATTCTAGTTTTTAGTTCATTTTTAATTCTACCTACATATACTTTATTACATTTTTCATTGTCATTATCATTACATGGTATTTTATAAACTACGTTTGACATTCCTAATTTATGTAGGCTATCTCATGATGTAATTATACAAGGTGATTGCAAATCAGCAACAGGCATTTTGTTTGTGTAAATTAATGTACTAATGTCAAAAACACTTGAAAAAGTATTACTTTTGAAATAAGTAAATTGTAAACAAAGTCAGTCAGCTGTGCTACTGTACTCACCTTGTATTGTTACACCATGGGCTTTCTTTTGTTTTACTGAATAATCTGCCTACTGTATTATACATTTTGGAGCCAATTTATATTTGCTATAATCAAATATACTCGATATTTCTAATCTTTTGAATATTTTAGTTACATAAGTATATCTTAGGTTCTGAAAATCTTTCTGTGTTATTCATTTTAATTTGGAATTGTCTCATTAATTTCGAAATTATATTAATAGAGAAATTATTATCGTTTAATATCTTTTTAACTGTTTTTATATTTTTCTTGTGGAATTCTATATCACTTATTGCTAATATTTTTTCTACAAGATTTTTAGCAGTTTAATAATAATTGTTTTTATGATGTTTTGAATAGTAATTGATGATCCTTCCTGAGAATGTAGGTTTTTGATAATAGCAGCCTATTAATAATTATTTACCTCTCCTTATTATTAAACTGTCTAAATAAGGAAGTAAAAAATCATGTGACAAAATATAATTCCTTTCGGAAGTGGAACAAATTTCGTATTTTGCTTCTATAGAAAAAGCAAAACGAACATTTTCTTCGTAATGAAACCTTGAAATGCTTCAAATTACAATTTCACATAGCAAATGAAAAGTGGTTTCATTCCGAAAATATTTTTCGTTTTGCTTTTTCTATAGAAGAAAAAAAAACGGAATTAAATTCTGTGACATGGCTGATAGAATTACATTCCTTTTCTATGGTAAATTTAATGTTAGAACGAAATGAGTTAAATATCGTAAATATACGTACAATTCTATCTCACTTTTTGAAATTTTACAAAACAAGTCATCTACATATTTAGTTAAATTAATGAAGTGGTCTCTCAAATTTTGTATAAAAAGAGCTCATTAACCATCAAACTAAAAAATATTGTATTTGCAACTTTACAACAAACAGCAAACATCAAGTGTAATTATCGTAATGCAAGACAAGTGTATTTCTCTTTGATTTGGTTGATCTTTTAAAACAAAACTAAATTAATATTTTCTGTGTTTAATTTTCTAGTTTCTGTTAAAAGATTTGATATTTGTTCATTCGCTTTATAAATCATTTACAATAGTTTTTAGAATTTTTAGATTCTCTGCAATAATTACACTCGGAAATGTTTCAATGAAAACATTCATTGCCTTGTCTGCATCAACACGCCTAAACAAATTGTCAACCATAAATTGCCAATAACAAAACTAGAACACAACACTCCAACAACACAAAAACAACAACAGTGTAAAAAATTCATTTCTTTAATACGACAAAAAAGACAAGCCATTTGTTTACTTCAAAAAAAAAATAAAATAAGATAAAATTCTTAAAAACAAATGAGAGACACAAATATGTCACCTAAAATATTAGAAAAGTTGTTGTTTTCAGACTAAAAGGTCTGAAAATATACCAAAACAAACAATAGCTAAAAATATTCTACTTTTTTTGAAAAATATTTACTAACTACTACTTACAACCTAATTAGATTGAATTGAATGTGACAACGATAAATAATTAGGAAATGGTCTAAAATGTCTTTTTGGGCATGTCATTGTTCTTTTTCATTTTGTATTAAATAAACAAAAGCAAGAAAAAACTTAATTAATTAATTGTAGTATTATAATAAAATTTGCCATAGTTACAAAGTGCTACTTGTTTATTGTTTTAGATAAACAAACATTATTAAAAACAAGCTCTTATTGCATTTTTATAAATTGCTAAATTATTTTGAAATATAATATTATTTAAGTTTTAGTATTTTTCAATTAAATGAAGTGCTAAATACAATTAAGTGTTAAACAGATAAATAATGTATTCGTGTCATACTAAACATACCAAATTGTATTAAAACTAAACTTAAACTGATATTTGATACGAACAAAATATGTTGGGGTATTTGATTTAGGGCTGCCAAAACGGGACTGATTTTGCAAATCAAGAAATACGGGATTTTCAAAATGGGAAATTATAAAAAACTAATGGAAGTTTAAGTAAGGCTCAGAAATAAATAAAGACATTTTATTAGAAAGAATCTTGTTTTGTTAATTTCAAGCTAAATATTTACAGTCTAATTCATAAAAACTTATCAAGGGTTTATAACAGGCTTATAAAGCAAATATCCATACGAAATTTGCTTTATAAGACTGTTATAAACCTTTGACAAGTTCTATGAATAACATCTAGCAAAAAATATTAAATATTTTTAGATTTAATATCTTATTAACATTCTTTTAAATTTTGAAAATCTTTATCTACTATTTATAATTTAAGACAAGAAGTGAAATCATTTAATCTCAAGTTATCAGTAACCGGTGAAAGTCATCTTCAAACACTAGAAGCATAATACAGCGTCTATGGTGAATTACAATTTATATAAGTTTAACTCACAAGATAAGATAATAAAAACTTAAGATATGTAGTATATGTACAGTAGGAAGCAAAACTGTCCGGATGTTTTTTTCCATTAAGGCAGTAAGGTAATGAAAATAATAATTGAAACTTAATCTAAATTATAAAGCACAAAAACTCATATAAATTGCTTCAAAAAAAATCAACAAAATTAAACAAATAAGGAAGTATAGTCGGTCATGCCCGACCAAAAAATACCCTACACCCTGTATATGTATAAAACAGTTTTTCAAAAACGAGCGCTATATGGGAAATATTACTTATTATGGACCGATCATCCAAAAATTTAGTGTCATGATGTCTGTGAATACAAATATTATATGTGTTAAACTTTATCTCGATATAATTACTTTTAAAATATATATGGAGCTTAAGTTGAATTACGGAGAGGATCTTATATAAGAGTTTCGACTAATTATGGACCGACCATTACAAAATTAGGTGTCATCATTTCTGTATATAAGAAACTTATTTGTGTCGAATTTTATTTGGATACTAACATTTTTAAGAAATTTATGATCGTTAAAGTGAATTTTAAAAGTGGGCCTTATATGGGAGCTACGACTAATTATCGACCGATCTGCACAAAATTTATAGATGTAATTTGGCTTTATGTACCACTCATTTGTGAAGAAATTTGTTTGGATACTTGCATAATTCAGGCATTTATGATCAGTAAATGCCAATTTCAGGAGGATATTTGTATGGGGGCCAGGGAAAATAATGGACCGCTTTCCTCGAGTTTCAATCCCATCCGTCCTTGGGCCGAAAAAATTTCACGTACCAAATTTTATAAAAATATCTTCAAAATTGCAACCTTTAGTCTGCGCACAAGCTTTATATGGACAGCCAGCCAGACGGACGGACGGACGGACGGACGGACATCGTTAAATCGAATCAGAAAGCGATTCTGAGTCAAAAGTGATTCTGAGTCTATCGGTATACTTTAAGGTGGGTGCTGGATCAATATTTCTGGACGTCAAAAACATCAGCACAAATCCAATATACCCTCCCCACTATGGTGGTGTAGGGTATAAAAATAAAAAAATTTCACTATTCGTACCCTTTTGCACAGTAGAAGAAATAAACATTATTACGATATTGCTGTATTAAAATGTAATGGTATTTCACCTGTTGGTGTTTTATATTTGTTGAGATATCCTTATCAAATTTTGATTGCTCTATTTGTGCATTATTGTTTGACTTAGGAAGTGATTAATTTGATTTTTAAATAAAAAATTAAAATATCTTTAAAAATGAGAAAAACGCCAATTGGTATTGAAAAAAATGTGATAAATTTGTTGCAAAATAATTATTCATGTAATTTAAGCAAATCCGCGGTAAATGATATAAAAAAAACTGCGCAATGTAGCTTGAAATAATAACCAAGGTGGTCGACCAAGCCTGCTTTCTCATGATGATGCCCGGCAGATTGAACGTTTGCTACATAATAAAGACATCAAGACCAATGCTGCAAAAGTTATTGGTAAGAATGTCAGTTCCTAGACGGTTAGACGTGCATTGAATAGAATTGGTTTAGTAGCCAGGGGGAAAGAGAAAAATCCATCACTTTCCGATAGAAATGTCAAAACACGCCTTCATTTCTGTAAAACCCACAAAAATTGGACACTAGATGACTAGAAACGGGTTATTTGGAGCGAAGAAACAAAAGTTAACCGATACCAATCTGATGGAAAAGAATAGTATAGGCATAGTCCGCATGAAAGCATCCAAAAGCACCATCCTTAATTCTAAACACCCGAACAGTTTTGTTTCCCACTGCATATACTAAATAGTCTTTTAGTATAAAGACAGGAATACTCTTTTGGTATGTTGACTAAAGTAGTCTTTTAGTATAAAGATTAAATGGTCATTTAGTATGAATACTAAATAATATCTTAGTATAAGGACTCAATAGTCTTTTAGTATATTGTTTACTGATGTATTATAGTATAATTACTAAATTAGTATTTTAGAATAAAGACTAAATAGTCTATTAGTGTCTTAGTATTTTGAGATTTTTGTTTTTTATTAAAACAAATTGGTTTATTAAGATTGAGATTTTTTATTTAAAACAAACATTTTCGATTCCCACATCTATAACTTTTAAATTTACTAAAAGTTTATAAAGAAAATTTGGTATTCTATAAACGAAATTTTATAAACCATTAATCATGGTGTAACTATACAAGGTGAGTGCAGTAGCACAGCTGACTGGCGTTGTTCACAATTTACTTATGTCAAAAGTAATACTCTGTCTAGTGTTTTTGACAGTAGTACATTAATTTACACAAACAAACTGCCTATTGCTGATTTGCACTCACCTTGTATAATTACACCATGTAATTAATAGTTTAAAAACATAATAATAATAATACATTGAAATTTAGATTTTTATATTAATTTAAAAGCAATAATAAAGAGAATCTTGATTTTATTTTGTTACCAATGTCTAAAGCTGACGAAAAACATTGTTCACAATTAACACTTGTGGGCAAAATTTTTTTTAGCAAATTATTGTATTTTTTATTTGATTATACATATTTCTTATTCAATATTTGATTCCATATCATAACAGACATTATAAGGTGTTGTAGAAAGCTTTTACATATTTCAATTACATTCACTATTGCTTACGTTTTACAATCAACATTTTTAATTCCTGTTTAATAACAAACATTTCTTCACTCTTCAATTGTAATTTTTTTTTTTTAATTTCAAAGTTTTGAGTAAATCATTCCTCTTTCTTGATTTCTGGTTTCACCAATTGATCTCTTAATCTGAAATCACTTTTTGATATCTCTTTGATTCATATCACTGCGACGAACGCTTTCATTGTTAATTTAACCAGATTTAAAATGACAACTAAAAGTAAAACAAATTTTTCATGTATCATCTCTTGACTTTAATATAGGATTTTCCAATTCCAAGATCCATGCACACATCATACAGTGCTTTCGAGTTTGGTAATCCAAAATAAATTTTTATTTTTTCACCTTTATTTCTTCAACATACTTTTCTCAAATTTTAATGTTTGTTGGTGACTTTGTAAATAATTTTGAAATGTATCTGACCTTCTTAAAAGCATTGACTTATGTTAAGTGAAGATGTTTTCTGTATGTCAAAAAAGCAGATAAAAACAATTATAATTCTCTGGATCTTTGATAGAAATATTAATTTACAGTATTTATTAATCCCGAAAAATCCCGCGATTTTGTAAAACATAGCTTCTCTGCGAATGTTCGGCTCTTTACAAATCTAGACTCAAATTTAAAATTTAGCAAAACACCATGTGGACTTTCAGTAGATGGTGACTGGTTACTTTCCATCCGGATGGTAGCCCAAGATATACTATCCAAATCGTGAAAAGGTCTATATGACGATATGGGTGTATCAGTAATCATTTTCATGATTAAGCTGCATTTCAGTTTCATTGATATTACCTTCCTTGAATGGGACCAAATAAAAATAAATTTTCGCCAATTAACACATGCTTTGATAGTTTTGAATTAGAAACCACTTTAGAGAAGTTCGGAATTTTCCTCATTTAAGGACAGTAAAAAATTCCCACTTGTAATGAGGATTTTTGAGTAATTTCATCAGTTTGAGTAGTTTTGGATTTAGCTCACGTTTTAGGGTTAATATTAATACTTACCTCGTTTAATGCATTGAGCATAAATAACGAGTAAAATTTTATTGTAATAAAAGAATTCGTTCTGCCAGACGTTTAAGATTATCACGTTTAAAATTCAGGTTTAATGAAAAACACGGCCGGTTGAAATGTACTTATCAAACAGCCACCAATCCAATTTCAACTGTATAAAACTTTCATTACAACCAAAATTACTCTTCTGAAAACCTGCAAGCAACATTAAAATTGATTGCACCCCTGCTCAAAGTCAGTTCAAGTTAAAGGATTAAAAATTACATTCATTTCAGTGTTTTTTAGCTGCTTGTATAGTTTGTTGTAATAAAAGCAGAAACAGAAAATAGGAAATTTTTAAACTTTTATTGCAACTGCCAAATAAAACCTTGAAAACCTGTCAAACTCGCAAAAAAAGCACAAACAATTTTCTAAACAATTTTTTGTTTAACTTTTGACTTTTCACAAGTCATCTTGTTACTTTGTGTTTAATGTACGCGATGTACTGCTACCACAGTCTGTCCTTCGAGTAGCATTGATATTGAAAATTTGATTAGTTTCTTTTTTTTTACATAACATGGAAAGGAAAAAAGACAGAGTACGAAAAACAGAAACAGAAATTGAAATAAACTAAAACTTGCTGACATTTTATTACAAAAATTGTCAGAAAACAGAAAAGTAATAATAATAAAAGCATTTCAAACTAGCTGAAATATTGTAAATCATGTGAGATTTTAAAATGTTTGTATTTTGTGTGTGGTTTTATAGAGACTAATTGGTATATTGTAGTTTTTCTCTCTGATTCTTCAGTTTTATTATTTTGTTGTACAAAATCTGCTCTAGCCTGTGGAAAATAAGGCAAATTTTGTCTCTAGTTTAGGTTTTATTTAATTAATAATAGTTTGCATGAACATAGTTTGCGGCAACGCCTATAAATGTCAGTAAACAAAATTTATAGCTGTTGCCGGTAACTTATGATGAAATATGTTGGTTGTTTAAGAGTTTTATATAAAAAAATAAACTGGAAGATCAGCATATTATAGAGAAAAAAAGTTGCATTATCAGTATAATTATATCGCAATCTAAAGTGTTTTATTATGATTTCCATATAATATATTTTTTATATACAGTGGCTCACAGCTTATTTTATGCAGTGCATTTTTAGTTTTCAAATCTTCATAAAAAGAAAACTAACAGGAACTTAAAAAAGAAATTGGCATAATTTAAAGGAAAAAATTTTATACACCAATACCTCACTTTGCCTCGTTTCGTTTTGCGTTTTTTTTTTCAACGTTGCATCGCTTCTTAAATAGTACTTAATTATAATGTAGTGTTTTTGACTAAGTCGCAGATTTTAAGT
This sequence comes from Bellardia pandia, assembly GCA_916048285.2. Lineage (NCBI taxonomy): Eukaryota > Metazoa > Arthropoda > Insecta > Diptera > Calliphoridae > Bellardia > Bellardia pandia. The sequence goes on from OU696531.1 coordinate 31,703,727, forward strand.
TTCCGAAACCCTAACGTGCCTGCATTAAATAAGCTGTGACGTGAAAAACGAACATTGTTTTGTTTTTATACCCTACATCACCATAGTGGGGAAGGATATATTTGTTTTGTGCATATGTTTGTAACGCCCAGAAATATTGGTCCAACACCCACCTTAAAGTGTACCGATAGACTCAGACTCACTTTCTGAGTCGATTTAACGATGTCCGTCCGTCCGTCCGTCCGTCCGTCCGTCTGGCTGGCTGGCTGTCCATGTAAAGCTTGTGCGCAGAGTACAGGTCGCAATTTTGAAGATATTTTGATAAAATTTGGTAAGTGATATTTTTTCGACCCAAGGACAGATGGGATTGAAACTGGTAGAAATCGGTCCATTATTTCACCTGGTCCCCATACAAAAGTCCTCCCGAAATTGGGGTTTATCGATCATAAATGTTTGAATTCTGCAAGGAACCAAACAAATTTCATCACAAATGAGTGACAAATGAAGCCAACTCAGATCTACAAATTTTGTGCAGATCGGTCCATAATTAGTCGTAGCTCCCATATAAGGCCCATTTCCGAAAATCACTTTAACGATTATAAATTTCTTAAAAATGTTGATAATCAAATAAAATTCGACACAAATAATATACAGAAATGATGACACCTAATTTTATAATGGTCGGTCCGTAATTAGTCGAAACTCCCATATAAGACCCTCCCCGTAATCAACTTTAACCACCATAAAATTATTAAAAGTATTTATATCGAGATAAATTTTAACATACACAATATTTATATTCACAGAAATCATGACACTAAATTTTTGGATGATCGGTCCATAATAGGTCATATCTCCCATATAGCGCACATTTCCAAAAAAAAAAAAACTGTTTTATTCATATACTGGGTGTAGGGTATTATATGGTCGGGCTTGACCGACTATACTTTCTTACTTGTGTTTAGTAATGTAAATGTAAATTTTTGCAACAAATTATTTTTGTTTGATTAAATAAATGGAGCTGGGAAAATAAAAAAATACCCCGCATAAAACACACTGTGGACCACTGTATATAAAATGTTTCAAACAAAATTGCACACAATTGCAGTTGAAAAGTTTGCTTAAATAGTATTGCAATATAAAGCTAAACTATTCAAAAGAACAAACTTGACAACAAACTTGACATGAACATTTCATGTACATTATGCTAAATATAAGAAGACTTTTAAAAATTATCACTTAAAATAGTTTTACTTTGCTTTCATTTTCTTTAGCAACAAATGTCACATGATATGTAATTTTAAGACTCCAAAAAATAAACATAAAAGAGTTAAGTAAATACTTGAAAACAGTTACAGCAGCAAAATAAATGCAACACCAAGAACTGTAGTAAAGCACAACAGTAATGCTGGGTCTTAAAAAATTGCAATTGAATTTTAAATTGCAAAACATAAGAGCTAAAGAATACAACATAAATTCCTGTGATTTATGCTAAAATTTTGCAAAAAAAAACAACATTTGAAGCAAATATGAGACAACATACAGAACTTTATAATAAATAAAGCAATTTTCTCAAACTTACATCACTTTCAACCTACTGTGTCATACAGTCTTGAAAACTTTAACAATATTTAATTATTAAAAAGTCAGTAAAGTTAAAAAGTTCTGCAGCCATTAATTTGCATTTATAATTTAAGACATTTAACGCTGAAAGCTTAGCTCTTATAAGTGTTTATTTATTTAAAGAAGCAATATAAAAGCAAAGAAAATAAAATTAAATTTAAATATTTTACCAACTATTAAATGAACAACTTTTAGTGTGAGTTCAAGGTCAATATAATAACACCAGGGGAAATCTACTGCCAAAAAGCAAACGTTCCTTGTATGTTGTAAACTTTATTTTGCACAAAAATGTTTTCTGCTTGAAAACTTTTATAAAGCCAACAATAGCTTTAAGCATTAACTACTCCACTCCTACTAAATTGTTTGGATACAACACAAACAGTTCGTTAGAGGAGAGAGCAACAAACATAAACAAAAGTTTATTTAAGATGCTGTTGGTTGCATTATAAAAGAGGAATAAGAAAAGCTATTAGGAAATTAGTTACAATGTTTAATGTAGTTTACACTGCATGTTGTAATTCATTAGTGACAATTTTAAATTAGCTAAATATTAAATAAGTTTTCTAATGTTTTTCTTTTGTTTTTTTGTAGTGTTTTTTTCATAGCAACTCCTTTATGCTGCAAAAGCGAAAAACAAAAATAAAAGTTTTATCTAGATACTGTTGGTTGCAATATGAAAGAGGAATAACCAAAGAGCTGAGAGAAGCTGTTAGGAAATTAGCTACAATGCTTAATGTAGTTTACACTCATTTTGTAATTAATTAGTGACAATTTCAAATTAGTCACCAAATTATATGAGTTTTGTAATGTTTTCCTTTCTTTTTAAACACTGTTTTGTGTTCGCAGCAATTCCTGATTTATACTGCTTTTATTTGCTATTTCAAAACAATATATAATATACTTTAAAAATGTTCTACTTAGCTGGTTTTTAATTATTTTCTGCAAATATGTTTTTGTTTCTCTCTTTCTCAAACTTTTACCAGTCAAAGTTGTTGGCATTTTAATACAATACAAATAAAGTAAAAGTAAATTAAGTGACTAATTCCCGTAATGTCTATCAGTGCACAGTAACCTCTGGCGTATGATTATTTAGTGGGTATTAAAAATGCATCATACTCGTATGTTATGTTGTACACTGTAACGATTCTACATTCGGATGTATTCATTCTGGGAACGGGGCTACCTATTAAAATTCGGCTGTGATCGTCGGATGAGGGGGGGGGGGGGTGTGTTGAGTTCCCAATCAGAAATAATTTTTTTGGAATCATTACAGAAAATTTTACTTTAGGTAGCATATTTATAAAAATAAAATGATCTACACAAACAAAAAAAAAAAAAAAATTAGAAATTGGTTGCTGATCGTAGGGTACGTTGAGATGGAATCAGTACCCTATGTCCTTGCCCTCCCTCCATGCTGACAGTATAATATGATTTCTTGTCAGCCCGATAACAAACTAAACTATTTATAAAAAAAAAATAACTCACCCCATTATACCCTCATACCCTACTTCACCTTTCGTAATAACAGATAAAAATTCAAAATTTGATATTATAAAACATTATAAACATTATAATATTTATTTATAAAAAGTTCTTAAAATAGTATTAAAATAATAAAGTTATCCTGTAGAATTAATTTAAACATATATTGAATCTAAGTTTAATCATCTTGAATGATTAAAATTTAATTATCAATTAAAACGTAAAAAAAATAATATTCAATTCGAATTTAATTTATAAAAAAAATTTAAATTAACACAAAAAATTAAATAATCAACTTGATTGAAATGAGTGTAGGGTGTCTTGAGTAGTTATATAAATATGTATTATTATTATTTTTTTTTTGTGTTTGGAAGGTTGTATTTAAAAAAAAAATCAAATTCTAATACATATTCATATTAAAAAAAAAAAAAAAATCATTAAAGAGATATAAAAAAAAAATATGAAAATAAATAAAAAAAAAATAACTTACATATTCATACACCAACGTAGTCAGCAGGCGCCGGATGACCGCAGAGATGTTGCGCAGAAGTTTTAAACAGCAAATATTAACAACTGAGAAAAAAACAATTTTTTTCCCCTTCCCTTTAATGACTTAGAATTGTATGTTGGCTGGGTGTAAGGTATATGTGAGCTTGAATATGAGTATTTGTGAAATTTGTGAATGAGACAATCTAACTAGTTTGTGTTTTAATAACACATAATTTATAAAAGAAAATTTAAATTAAGTTATAAAATTAATTTTAATTAAGTTTAATGATAATCAACTAATTATCTTCTGTCAACTTATGTTAAAATCAATTAATTATCGAAATTAAAGTAAAATCATTAGTTAATAAAAAAAACTATATATCCAACCGATACAATTAAAATATCTGAAACCGTAAATCTGTTTGACCTTGTAAATAAATTTTAATAGGTCTAACTTAGGTTAGACAAATTTGTTTGAACCTTATAAATATTTTTCAAACTATGTTAGGGCCTATTTAGGATAAAATCTTTCCATTTGAATAGGTTCCGAGACGTTATTTGGTATACCCTTCTGGTCACCCTAATGAAACATAAGGGTGCCAAGGGTGGTTTATTTTAAACACGATGTGGCAAACACGAAGGTAATGTCACCTTTATGAACGTTATGGCCTATCAAAACCACCCACACTTTTTATTTACTACACTATCTTTCTGCGCCAAATTTGTTTGTTCTTATGAAGATTTCAGCATACAACTCTCCGTTTCCTTTTTTTTTTCTTTTTTCCTTTTCTTCCCGCTACTCATGTTATAAAGATCTTGCAGATATCAATTTATGTGATGTCTATTTTCCGTTGCTAATATTAATGTTAAACTAAATAGCCAAAATACAGGAACAACTGGACAACTAATAACAGTTTTAGAATTCCGATTTAAAATTTTTACGTAAAATTCCTTTAGACAAGCTCCCAGGATATATTATTCCAATATTTAACGGCATCCACAAACTAAATTAAAAAAAATCTTTTCCTTTAATTATAATAGACAACGACTGTCTCACTGAAAAATTATTTTTTAAAATGAGAAAATTTTCTCAAATTAATGAAAACTGAAATTTTTATATCAAAGACTACTACGAATGTAATTTTGAAATTTTTGTACAAAACCTGTTAAATACTCTAAGTAAAACCTTAATTTAAGTCGATATAGCCTGGACAAATAAATGAAAATTTTGGGTATGAACAAAATCAAAGCTAACTACAATCAAATTTTCAAAATAAAATGATATTGAAATTAGATAAAATTTATACAGCCGAAATTAACTGTTAGTAAAAAAATTTACCTTTATAGAAACCTTATTATAAAACTTTACTATAATTTTAGAACTAAATAGTAATAAATTAAGAACCCATTATAATTGAAATTAGAAAAAAAACTATGACAAAAAACAAAAAGTCGCCATCACAACACATAATATGTGTATAAAATTTTATACTCCGCATTAGGGATGGATTTAGTACCAACTATATAAATAGAACTAGCTAAACCCGGTGTGCTTCACTACCCCCCCCCCCCCACCACACACACGTTATAAAATAAAACAAAACGTATTTTTATATTTACAAACATTTATTTATTTAATTTTAATGTATTTGTTGCAATGCTTTAGGTTTAGTTTGCCCATCAGGAGCATACACATATATACGGGATATTAACCTTGAGATTTGTTAATAGTCATCGCAAACGCTAACCAAACAGGTGTTGCGATTTCTTTTTCTTGAAAGAATACTTATTGTTACAATTTTAATCTTCAACTTCATATTTGCATTTATCTAATTTTGAATGATGCTGATAAGGGTTCATCATCAGTTTCTAGCATGATAGCAAATTCTTTCCAGTATAATTGCATTCACAAATATGTATATATAAATGTACATACGTATGTATAATTGTGTATTTACTCAGTTGCACTCTCAACTCAAGACAAATTATGTGACCATATATGGTAATTATTTTGTGGTCACTAGTAGGGGTCATAAAAATTTTGTTTTATTTTAGTATTTTTGTCTTCTTTTCGCTGCAGATCAATTAATGATATTGCATTTCTTCTTTTTTCTCATTGAGAATCTAGAATGATCTAACTACGCTTTTTGTAATACGCACCACTAAACATGATTTTGATCAGACCATTGTTACTAGCATTTTGAAAGTGATGATGATAACAAGTGTAATATAGTAAAAATTTAAATTAATTTAAAAAAAGTACAAAGTGTAAAATATAACAAATCTTTTATACAAATAAAAGAAAAAGCTAACATTAATAAGAAAAGCTAACAAGATTAATTTAATAATTAAATTTTATATTTAAAAAAAACCCATCTACAATTTCCGTGAATAATTATATTCAAAGGTAAGGTTTTTGCGAATCACATGTATTCAAACATTATTATACATGGCGTTATTTTCTTTCAAGGAAAGTGTCCCACTAGGGCATTAATTCTACAACGCCATATTCTAAAAGGCTCCAAGTCTATATTTTTCGAATTTTTAATCCCACGTGGCAAGACGTTGGATCCATCACCCTGACAAGATAAATAATTAAAAATCTATATATATAAAAATAACTTAAGTTGCTTAAAAAGTATTTAAAATCAAACCAGAACATGTAAATTATATTAACAAAGTACTCTTAAAACGCTAAAAGAATTTTAAATTGTTAATTGCTAATTGCTAAAAGAACAAAAAAACTATAAATATGATATTATATAATAATATTTAGCCTAATTATATTCTATTTCTTACCATCTTCTTACCTTTCTTAAAATTGTGATTAAAACTCAATATAATTATATACTCGTACTATTATCTAATATTTAATTAATATCATTAATCTATTTTGCCAATGTTATATTTTTAATAATTTCTAACATAATCCATTTTTTATATATAACATACGAGTATACTTATATTAAATTAAAATCTTATAAAAGAACTAATATTATATACAGTGGTGATATTCGAAACAATTAACAACCGGTTCGCTTAAAAAAATTATATTTTTGCCAAATTTTGATAAAAATAGCGAAAATTTTAAAGTCGCATCCCAGTAACAGACCACAAGCATCTTGAAGGAAATGATATAAACTTTTGTTTAATAAAAAAATAGTTTTGATTTTGCAAAATAAAAGTCAACAAAAATTGTTTTATTTTTTTCTCAAAAGATTGAAGAAAACGCTATCGAAAATATCATCATCCAAGAATCCAATGTATGACCAAAATAAAATCATTTGTTTGTACGTTTGGACAATGAACAACTGAACAATATTGTGTTTGTTGCCGAGATTAATCACCTTGATAAATACACATTTTATAAAACCGTTAAAACAAAAAACATAATCACCCCAACAAATTTCATATGGAATTTTTATTCACGAGAAGGGTGAATATGCAACAACCGGTTCGCAAAATTTTTAAAATTTTAACAACCGGTTCGAGCAAACCGGTCCGAACCGGCTGAATATCAGCACTAATTATATACCTATATTGAATTAAAAGTTATATATGAATTGGTCTCTAAAAAAATGTTAAACATAATCAGAAATATAATTTCTAATTAAAAATTTAAATCTTATTATGATTATATAAATCAATTTTATATTAAGAATGATTTTGGCAAAATTTAATTTCTTAAACTAGTTTTTTTTTGAAAAGAAATAATACTGAATTTAAATAATTATTTAATTTTAAAGTTTATTGTACATTAAATAATAAGTAACTAAATTAAAATCATTTGTACGAATTATTTTTGATATGCCTGTAAATTAAATATCTTTAATTTTTTTTTTAAATAATTGTCAATTGAAAAAAAAATGTGTGAGAATTTCATTTAAAGCAACTACAACAACAAAATTATCATTATCATCTCGTTTTGGTGGGCCCTTAAATCGAGACAACTTTTGTTATTCATTTGAATAAATATCCAGCGCGTAACAAACCGTACTGGTTCGACATCTTCAAACCTTTTTGTGTGCATTATGGCAAATTAGATTTTGCTTAATATTCGTCTTTAATAATGGTTTTATAGAAAATTGTCCCAGAAGTATCATATGCTATTACAACAATGATATTAACAGTCGGCTCGCCGATTTCTTTTGCGTGCAATTAAGAAACCTGTCTCTAAATATGTACATATAAAATAAATATACAAAGTTATCTGGTCGAATAGAAACATATCGCTTGGGAAGACTCTCAAGGAAATATTTGTAATCAAGATGGTGAACTTTTAGAGGAAATGGGTTTTTTTCATGAGTCCTTCATTTGGAATATCAAATTTTGATGCAACAGTACCTATTTTAAATTTGTACCAAATGACTGGTGGTAGTACCTAGCAAGCCATATGAGTCCGAAAAGAGTCTTTTCTGACACCTTTTTCGGAGCGTTAACGCTCTTTATGAGCCCAAAAAACAATCATAATTGCTCCGAAAACCTTCAGAAAAGAGGGTCGAAAATGGTCCGTCAGAAAGAGCTCTTAGGTAATGTCAGAAAAAAGTATTTTATGAGGGTTTTTTTGGGCTCTTAAAGAGCTCTTAGATAATGTCAGAAAAGAGTCTTTTATGAGGTTTTTCTTGGGCTCTGTGTAATCTTGTTTTTATCATTCTTGTGTGGTACAGCTATGTTTTTTTTTGTTGAAAGCACAAATAACAGGACAACAACGCTTTGGTACACACATAATTAAGTGGAATTTCTGAGTCATACTGCGTGCCGACTCAGGACAGTAACAAGCAAATTTTTCTTTCGCTCCGAAAATGCTCTTTAGTTAGACTCTTTTCTGACTTCTTTTTTCGGAGCGCTCCGAAAATGCTCTTTTGTTGGACTCTTTTCTGACTTCTTTGTCGGAGCGCTGCTAAAATGGTATGCTGGGTACTACGTTAGTAAAAGAGCCTAAAATCTAAAAAAGTACTATTGTACTATGTTTACCAACCCTGCTCCACATCAACCAATTGAAGATTTAGATTTTAAATTGTAAAAATATATATAAAATGTAATAGGTAAATAAAAGAAACTTTGAAAATTCTATTGCGCACGTTTCTATAATAGTTTATAAAATTTTATTAAATTTGTGCGTTTTCAATTTCCTTATGATTACATTTCTCTATTTTCTTTGTACTGTCTTCTTAGGCCTAAGTATTATTTAATAGAGCATTTTACACACACGTATAAATAAATATATTCATACATTTTGTTATATACAATCTCTTCTGAATCTCATTCTAGTCTTTATTATATTTCCAACTTTTTTGCACCACTTTATTACAGTCTACTTCCTAGTTTTCTGCTACCTTGGGAATAAAAACATCTGCCATTACAGACACTTGAAGAGAAACGAGTTACACAGTTTTTTTTATACTTATATTCAAATAACATCACCAACAACAACAACATTTAAAAACACACTTATTGAAGATGTGGACAATACAATGTAAACATTAAACCCAAACCAGCTAACAAAAAAGCAGCACAAGGATACTTATGACTTAATCTAAAAATAGAACTTTACATAACATGGAAAATTTATAATTTTATGCATAATTTTATGTAAATAAAAAAATTGTCTTGATAAATACAAAATAAATATGTATGTATGTCTGGAAGGGAGGAATATTATTATTTTTGAAGTGCTAGACAGCAAACGAATTTAGGTTCAGATTATATGTGTAAGTTTTGTTTGTAAAAGGTTACACCTGTTTAATATATATACATGTTCAGTTTAAGGTTCAAATAAACAAATGACATGTAGGCATTAAATCAAAAAAAAATATAAAAGAAAATCAATTTATATTTAAAAATCCTATAGATGGTTTTTGAAAATCATAATTGCCTCACTTCTTTTTTAGAGATTTTCTTTAAACACCTCCTACCATTATTATATAATAAAATTGAAACAAACGTAATATACACTGTCTTGCATTACTATACTTACACTTGATGTTTGATATTTGTTATAAAGTGACAAACAGTTTTCCTAAACATGTAATTTTTTTTAAATGTACGGTTAAAAATCTCTTTTTATACAATCTTTGGGAGACCACTTCAATAATTTAAGAGAGAAATTGTACATTATTATTTTGTTAGTGTTTTATAACTATAATTACATTTTATGACAAACAAAGAAGAATGCTATAAATACAAAAGTATAACTGCTATTTATTCGTATTATGAAATTTTCAACAATTAGCTTTAAATGCATCGTGGTTTGTACCTAAATGATTTTGAAAAAGATATAATTTCAGTTTATGCAATTGCCAAAAAAAATTAACCGTTGGCAAATAATTCGGATTGTTTTGCCATAAATAAAAGTGGCATCAAAAAATTTTTTTGAACGGAACAATCGCCGAATTATAAACTGTGCCAGCAACACAATGAAGAGTCTAGGTCTGATATCTAATGTGTCCAAATGAATGATCATTTAGACTGCCAAAAAAAATCCCAGACTATTATTAAACAAAAGCTGTAGACTTCAATACACTAAAAGTAACTTAAAAAACTAACTGGATACAGTTAAGTCGATAAACATTGCTAATAGTTGCACTTTTTAAACGTATATTGTTTAAGGAGATTTTCTCGATGAGAAAAAATTAAATTTTGGTTGCTCAATTGGCTGCAACAGCTATTGGAGAGGCCTACTAAAAGAACCACGATATTTATTAAAACTAAATTTCGCAGGTTGTTTTTTGATGCAGTGATGACAGTATGCTTGAATTGACATTTTTAAGCTCCAAAATGAATTAACCTGAATACACAGAATTACTAATGAAAAAAATGGCATTTTTCGAAAATAGTAATGATAAACTATAGTTTTTTTTTCAACAAATGGAAAAGTAGTCATAAAAAATATTAATATACCTGAATGGCCCGCATGTGCTCCAAGTGAGAACACCATTGACAACATTTGAGGAATATTAAGCCGTCGCAAGCTGAAAATCTTTAATATACATAGCATACATTACCTAAAAGGAATTGTTATAGATGCTTGGAGTTTTATATATGAGGATATAAAAATACATAGTTATTGATTTGTTTAGAAAATTCTAAATCGGGCTTAATAAGGTCATGTATTCTATGCAAATAAAGGATTATTTCATAATTTATTTTTCCGACGTTTCGTTGTAGATTCCCAACATCATCAGGGATATTTTATTAGATATATAATCTTTTGTCAATAGTTCTGCATTTAGAATATTTAACACAGATTCCATATTTATGAAAAAATATATGAAATAATCTTTTATTTGCATAGAATACATTACCTTAATAAGCCCGATTTATAATTCTCTAACCAAAGCAATAATAAAATAAGGAAAAGCTCGATAAAAAACTTAAATAAATACATAGTTCTTTTGATTGAATTCCTGAGTTGATTCAAAAAAAAAAGACCTAACACTTTATTAAAGCATAATTTTTTTGTAAATATTGGTATCTTAAGTTATTTTAATTTCATTTTATTTATAGTTATGAAATTCTAATTAATTTCTTTATAAATATTAAAGAGGTGAAATAAAAAAAATATAATTTTTTTTTTTAATAATGTTAGCTTTTTTGTTGGTTTTACATGCTTCAACTGTTTTACTTCCCCTCTAAGTCACAAAATTGCGAAAAGTTTTATGTATTTATAGTTATGCAACGCAGTGTATTTGTACTAATGCTGAAAAATAGCAACTCAAAGCAGCAAGCAAATCCCACACAAATTTTTATAAAAACCGACATGATTGTGTTCAATAATTGCAAAAGCTAAATTTGAAAACAAAGCTTAGATTGTAAACAAAAACAAATCAAAAAAAGAAACAGAAGAAAATACTACTTGAAATCTAGCTAAATCCGAAACTCTCCAACTCTCTGTGTCAGCCAAATATTTAACGCCAGTGAAAGTACAGCAAAAACTATCGCCACTTCAATTTTTATTACAGGTATTTATATTAAATAATGCCTAAAGAAACGCACTTTGGCCTACCATTAGACATTTCCAGTTTTCAAAAACGCTCTCTACCATCGGCCAATTAAGCAAAACTGGGCTTTTGTCAAAGGAAAACTAAAATGGAATTGTACTGTAGTTTACGTCAATATCGAAATGTTTTTCAGAAGTTATTAGAAATCAAACCAAAACATGAATTTTTAAAGCAAGAAATTTATTTCAGTTTCTTTGTATAATCCTTTGAACGTATTCAATTCCAATTTATACCAATTATTATTGTATACTGCAATACCAACTTGAATTTTATTTACAAATAACTACTATGAATAAATCCATATCATGATATTACTTATTAATTATACGTCACATTACAACACTTTTATCACCAATTTAATAATAAATATAGCACACTTTTATGCGCCGCAAAATATAAACATCAGTATTTCTTCACGTATACTTAATATGTAATTAACTCAAATTAAGTATACGCAACATATGTACATTTGTATATTCAAAACTGATTGAATATTTCTGTAGCATGATTTTGAGAGCAAATAAAGAGAACATACCTGGCGTATGATTGATATTTATTATAATAAATTATATATTAACTGCCGTATTCATAAAAAATAAAGTAGGTTTGAAGTGTGCTTTTAGACAAAATTTTCATACAAAATTTTCTTAAAGTACATTTGAAGTCTAGTTTAATTTTGTATGACTTAGATCGTAAGTATTTTTATTATACAAGAGTAAATTAAAGAACTAAAAATCTTCTTGGTTTATTTATGTAGTTGTATAGCAAGGTACAAAAGTGGATGATTTGGTTGAACAACTCAGCTTCAGCAATTCGATGTTCCATATTTTGTAATTTAATGCTTCAGGTTTACTGTTAAGATATTTTAAAAATATTATATATTTTAGTTATTAAAAAAACCTGTTAATCTTCAGCATATTTTTATTCAACAATATTAGCAAACAATTAATAACCACTTAAAAACATATTTCTCTCTTTTAATTATAAATTTCTTAAATTGTTAATATTTATTAATTTATTCCTAAGGATGTAATAAATTAATAAATATTAACAATTTAAGAAATTTATAATTAATGTAGGTGTAATAGTAGATTTCGACTTTCTTTTAAAACCAGCAAAACTTTATTACTTTACTAACTCTTTGTTCAAAAATTTAAAGCTCTGTGCAAATTTTAGAAAAGTAAATTTTAATAATTAAATGTAAAGGAAAATTATTATAAAGCATCTTGTGAGAGTTAATAAAATTATTTCACCATTATGCTTCCTTAACATTTGCCTTTGGGGCAAAAACATAATTCTTGCTTAATTTATATTCTCGCCTTTAATACATACTTTACATGCCAGGACAATGCGTAAAGTCTCTTTTGTAAAAGTTGCTTTGGAAATAATTTACAAACGTTTTTATTTTACACAGCTGTTAGCAAGGATATTGTTTATTGTGACAGAATACTGTATTGCACACTACTCAGTAGTGGCAGTAATTTTCACTAATGTCTAATAATTTGTCTAACTGGATCCAATTTATATACATTTATTTGGAATTGTAATGTAAGGAGAAGTTAATTGGCTAATTAATACATCCATGGTACTTTAACTTGCAGTCAGTTGTTACTTCACGTAAGAGTACACTAAGAAATCTAGGATGTAGTAATTGTTCATTTTGGTTGTACTGCACTATAGAGAGTACTTATTTTAACAAACAGAATTAATTTATTAACCCTCATCCTGTAAAGAAAAATAGGAACGAATCTTGTATTTTGGGCAAATTTTGCCCAATACAATTTTACTAGTTTTATTACTTTTTGTTACAAGTATTACATATTATTTCTACATGGGAATGATTTCTGCACACAAATAAGTTACAATTCATACATTTTGCATTATATTTAGTACTGTTAGACTATTTTCACAGAAGTGACAACGGCCTCTCTTTGTATTTTTCTCTTTTTGCGGGTGATGTAGATTCCTTGCGACAGTACCATATGGCTGTGTCTTACGCTGCTGCTTTTTATCCTTCAAAAGCTCAAATCCCAGTTCTTCCAAAAAAAGCCTGCGACGAAAATGCTTTGATTTGTTCCACTCGGGATTTATTGCTGTCCAAATAACGAAAGCATTGCATGCGGATACATCAAGCATATTTGCAAATAGAGCTACAGGCCACCTATTAGTTTTCCGCTTACAAGTATATGTGGCAACCAGTTGGTCGAGTGTATCCACCCCTGCCTTTGTATGGTTATAATACTCTATTATTTCTGGTTTCTTTGACTGGTTATCGTGTATTTGTGCGTCTTGGTGTAATGCGCTTATTAGATATACGCACCGATATTTCTTTGGAACATAAGCTACTAATGTTACTTTATTTTTATGTTCAAAAAGGAACTCTGAGTAAAAGACAGGTTTTTTTCTTATGTCCAAAATATGTGGAGGTAGAAACACCTTATTTTTTCGGACAGTTCCAACTATAGTCATTTTCTTTTTCAGATGCTCAGCACCAAGATCATATGAGGTAAAAACGTTATCGCAAGTTAAATTTCGGTCTTTGAGTCCTTCTGCAAGTTCGAGTACCACTCGCATGCCTTGATTCTTTTCAGGAACGCAATTACGATTTCGTCCGATATACACTTGCATAGACCAGGCATAGTTGGTGTTAGAGTCGCATAGTGCCCAAATTTTAATTCCGTATTTCGCTGGCTTCGAATGAATATATTGCCTAAATGGGCATTTTCCACGATATGCCACTAGCTGCTCATCGACTGTCACGCATTCGTTTGGCTTATACATAATCTTCAAATTATTAGCCCATTTGTCCCACAAAACTCTTATAGGTGCCAACTTATCGCGAGCTCGTCGATCCAAGAGCTTTCATGGTCGAGTTCATGCTCTTCAGCCTCACTGTCTGATTCACTCAGCAGCTCTTCTATTTGGCGTCGAGTTAGCACTTTCTACTAATTGAATTTGATAAATATAGGCATTTCATGAAAAATATAGACACATTTGTATACCCTATACCACTCTGTGAAGCAGTGTATATTTAACTTGTGCTGATTTTTATAACTCATAAAAATGAAGAAATGTAGACCTAACTCTAAAACTGGTATAGGGTATCAAATGGTTGGTCTTGACTGACTATAATTTTTTTACTTGTTATACATACCCTTTTGGACATCGTTTTTTCTTTTCCTTTTTTTCGTGCTGTAAAAATTGATTTATACAATTCACAACCCGCGACTGCAACAGAATCAACTACTCACGTAAAAAAACAAAACTGAACTGATGAATGTCGAATGTTTCCCTCTTTCTAATGTTTTTATAGCTATAAAACAAGTGTGCATAAGTTGGGGATTCCCCAAAATACAAAAAACAACGTGAAAATAAGTCTAACAGTACTAAATATAATACAAAATGTATGAATTGTAACTTATTTGTGTGCAAAAATCATTCCCATGTAGAAATAATATGTAATACTTGTAACAAAAAGTAATAAAACTAGTAAAATTGTATTGGGCAAAATTTGCCCAAAATACAAGATTTGCTACTTTTTGTATAGGGGTGCCTTTTTGTGGAGCCACAATATAAATTTTAACAGCGATGCTAAATATACATAAAAGACTAATTGTCAAGAAGTTTCATACCGATATTACTAAATACACGCCAGATATGCTGAGTTGAAAACACGTTTGGGCAAAATTTGCCCAAAATACAGGATTAGGGTTAAAGAGTTAATTCAGTAGTTTGTTCCTAACCTTTGCTTTCGTTATCTATTCACTATGTGACTTCTTCATAGCAAAGTCTCATGCTAAATTAATTAGTCACATAGCTAATTTTGCATATAATAGTGACCACAAATGTTAGGCACTGCTGGCTTGTGAGTATTTTCAATTTTTAAATTTAATTGTGTGAATATCAGCAAGTACTTAAAGTATTGTTTACATCTTCACAAAATCTGGTTGTTATAATTCTTTAATAATTATGAACCACAAAAAGCGAAAACATTCGAATCACAAATTAATACTAATTTATAAACGCAATATTTAGGAAAAGCGTAAACAAGAAATTAACATTTAATTCCTCTTATGAAAATCAGTGTTTCTGCTTTACGGTCTATATTAACTGCTGCATAAAATTGCGATCAAACTGCGGTGCATAAATATTCCAAATCGCTCCAACTTTCCTTTGAATATAGTACAATATTGTTCAATTGGCCGACACTAATGGCAACTAAGGGAATATCATACATTTGTTTATATCGTCTAGCACATTGTGTCGATACCAATACATTGCTGCTTTTAAATAATGACAAGAGAGCCAAACGAGACAAAAAAAAATAGGTACACAAGGGATATATAAAGTTGATACTATCGTACTTTTTTGAATATTATTTCATATTCAAAAGTATATCAGCATTTCAGTATTTCATATTACACGACAATTTTAGAAATCCCTTGCACTCAGAAAGAATTTCTGCTCTAGCTAAAGTATTTCCTATTGAGTGTATAACTTAAACATGCGAGTATATAAAAAATGTTTAGCTTTACTTTTATAATATAGATTTATTGATCAATGTATGAACGATTGTTAGCCATGACATTTTCACATCTTTTAACATATAGATTCGTCAACAAAAAAAATGCTTATCTTTTGAGGCCAAGAACCAATTGAGCAAATTATGGATACCCTATTCTGAACTGAAGCGTATCCCAGAGAGAGCGATCTTTATCGATCGAAATGTAGTAGCCGTACGGAGCAAGGTCTGGATTAAAAGCCTCATTTTACGCTTTCCGTTCGTCCGTCTGGCTGGCTGTCCATGAAAACCTTGTATTCATGTACGGATCACTTCCAACAATCACTTTAACGACCACTAATCTCTTTAAAATAAAATTCAAAAAAACTTTTTATAAAAATTTTCTTATTCGAAGATTTACTTCTAGTTAAAAATTTTTATAAAAAGTTTTTACATAGTACTCGCAAGAGGAAAAATTCTCATTTAGTTAAATTAAAAAGTTGAATATAAGAGGTTTGAAAATTAACACCAATAGACACAAAGAATGCTGACGAAGGCTTTAGCAGGCCAGAAAATGCATTACATTTTGCTAGTGTCTCTTTGTATATTTCTGTATGTTTTTGCATTTACGTTTTCCAACGGAAAGCTATGTAGAACATTTAACAGAGATATACAAAAATAAATTTCAAATTCTTTTATATTTAACTAGAAGTAAATCTTCGAATAAGAAAATGTTTATAAAAAGTTTTTACATAGTACTCGCAAGAGGAAAAATTCTCATTTAGTTAAATCAAAAAGTTGAATATAAGAGGTTTGAAAATTAACACCAATAGACACAAAGAATGCTGACGAAGGCTTTAGCAGGCCAGAAAATGCATTACATTTTGCTAGTGTCTCTTTGTATATTTCTGTATGTTTTTGCATTTACGTTTTCCAACGGAAAGCTATGTAGAACATTTAACCGTTAATCGAGCTTTGTATCAAATGTGATACATTTAGTTTTTATTTCAAATATTTCTGTGAATGGCAACACTGTAGGTATAACATGTTTTCACAATTTGTTAATATCGTTATTCCCCGTATTTAAATCATCGTTTGAAAAAATAAATGTAAGTAGGCTATGAGAAATTGAAAAAGTTTACAATATTGTCTTTGTATCATATTTGATACATACTGCAGTTTGGTGAATTTTGTGATAGAACAAGTGTTTTTTATTTTGTCGCTCGTGTTGTTTTGTATAATTTTCTTTTTTTGGAAAAAAATTGTTTGTGCTAATTGATCAAAATGTCTCGTTCACGGTTTTTGACCTTGGAAGAACTTGTAAATGATGTACTAAATGAGAGTTCTAGTGAAGTAGATGATAATTTGTCAGATGCCACTGATGTTTCTGATATATCTGATCATGAGTCGGAAGATAAGGAAAGTAGTTCTGATGATGACGAAATATGCAACACGAACTCTGACCCATTATATATAGCCAAAGATGGAACTTCTTGGAAAAGAGATCCTTATCAAACTGGAACTGGAAGATTAGGAAAGCAAAATGTTATCAATATGCGCCCAGGTGAGTTGGATTTTTGGTTAGTAAGTGACAGTTCCATGGTTTATTTTTCTGAACAGTTACAATGTCCATCTGTTTCGCATTATGCATTAATTTATTCTATTTTTCGCTTTTATTCTAGAACTTCACCTCAATTCATTGAATATAAAAATTATAAAAATATTGACTGGGAGGGTATGCTTGGCATTTTATCTGAATTTGACTCTTCTACATTCTTTGGTTCTGACAATGTTGACTCTCAATGTCGTCTTTTAAGCTCTCTAATTAATTCCCTGTTTGATTTCGTTCCGGTCGTTCGGAGACGTATTCCTTGTGGTTCTGATAATTGGATGAAATCTAATAATATTGTTTTGGCGACATCTCTTAGAGATCTAGCCTATTCTGCATTTTGTAGATCTAAGAGTGATAGTGACTGGAAAATTTTTTGTCGGTATCGTAACAAAGCTAAAACTGTAATTCGCAAGGAGAGGAAAAATTACTTTGGGAAATTATTTTCTGGTTTGGACTCAGGTGCCATATGGAAAATTTTGAAAGGTAAAGGTTTTACTCATGCCAATGATTTTTATTGTGAATCTAATGTTCATGACATTAACAACCATTTTGTGAATGCCTCTCAGATTGACTTGGATTGCAATATTGATTTTAATAATATTCGTGGATCTTTTTCTTTTCGATGTGTGACTGAAGATGAACTTTTGTTGGCTATTTTTAAAATCAAATCAAAGTCTATTGGTACTGATGGCATACCAATTCATTTTATTAAAATTATTCTTCCTTATATTTCCAATTTACTTCTTTTTCATGTTAATTCTATATTGACTACTTCTGTTTTTCCGGTTGATTGGAAGACTGCTCGTATTGTTCCTATACCCAAATCTAGAACTATTAGAAACTTAGATGATTTGAGACCTATTTCTATTTTACCAGCTATATCTAAAGTTGTTGAGCATATTCTTAAAGACCAAATCTTATCTTTGGTTAATAATCAACTTTCACCATCACAGTATGCTTTCCGACGTGGTCATAACACTACCTCATTACTTTTGATTCTAACTGATTCTATAAGGGAAAATATCAATAATAACCTCTTATCATCTTTGGTATCGCTTGATTTGACTAAAGCCTTTAATTCTGTTAATTTTGTCAACTTAATTATGAAATTGACTAATCATTTTAATTTTTCTAAATCAGCCTGTATTTTGATCCATTCATATTTGTCTGGGAGACATCAATTTGTGGATGTTGGTGGAGTTTACTCTGATACACTTCCTTTATTTGCTGGTGTTCCTCAGGGTTCTGTGTTGGGACCACTTCTTTTTATTATGTATGTCAATGACCTACCTCTTCATATTGATTCTAGTTTATGTAGATCCTTTATTTTTGCTGATGACGTTTTTTTATTGTTTAAATCTCATAAGGATAATGCCGATGTCTTAGAATCTAATATTAATTATAGCCTGGTACGATTTCTAGAATGGTCTCGTTTAAATTCTTTAGTGGTTAATTTCTCTAAAACTAAAGCTATACTTTTTGGTAATTCTTGTCCGTTGTTGAATATCTCTATTGATGGTCAGATAATTACCTTTGTTGATAACCTTAAATGCTTAGGGGTATTTCTAGATAATCGACTTAATTTTGAGTGTCATACTAATAATTTATATGCTAAAATCTTTGGTATTTTGCGCCAAATTTATTCTAATAGTGTATATCTGCCTTGTCATATTAGATATAAATTAGCTTATGCTCTCTTAATGCCCCATTTATTTTATGGGATTGAAGTGGTATCTAACACTGTGGTTCGTATTTTGGCTAAATTTAATCGTTTAGTCAATGTTATTGTGCGCTATGTTTATAAAGTTCGAAGATGGATGCATATTTCTGAATATGTCAGTACTTTTTTGGGATGTTCTTTTAGGCACTTTAGGCACTTTGTTGATATTCGCAAATTATTTTTTTTTTATAAGGTTATTCGTTCTGGCTTACCTTATAATCTATGTTC
This sequence comes from Bellardia pandia, assembly GCA_916048285.2. Classification (NCBI taxonomy): domain Eukaryota; kingdom Metazoa; phylum Arthropoda; class Insecta; order Diptera; family Calliphoridae; genus Bellardia; species Bellardia pandia. Next base: position 31,723,361 of record OU696531.1, read on the forward strand.
TGAGTTTTCATTTTCTCACTCTACAAGAAATCCTCAGATTACCATTCCTAGGATCAAGTGCAGTATTTTTGAGCGTTCTTTTATTGTAAAAGTGGCCAGAATCTGGAATTTTTTGCCTTTGGATCTTCGTATATTTTCTTATTCTAACAATGCCTTTCGCTTAAAACTTTTAATGTATTTTTCGAGTATTAATTAAATCTTGCTATATTTTTCAACAATCGCTTTATAACTTTTTTATGGGGTTACTATTTTTTACTATTCTTTTTTCTTTTCTCTTACTACTATGGGACATATATTTTAATATTATTTTAATTAAATAATTAATTTGGCTGGGGGCCTCTATTTTGTATGTATTTATATATTTACTTAATTTAAATTATATGTATGTTTTATTCAGGAATTAACTCTGTAATATATTTAATGTATGGCCTAATTTAAGGCTTTTTATATTACTTTGAAATAAATAAAAATAAAATAAAATAAAATAAACAGTGATTTGAGAAAAGAACAATAACGGAATCAATACTTTTAGGTGTTACAAAATTTGCCTCAAGTCGTGTTAGCAATATTCGGGACTCATTTTTACTATATTTATCGCCACAAGTTACAAAAATTGTAATTGAAAACACTAACAAGTATGGAAATCATGTGAACGGTGTCAACCATATTGATGTAGACGAAGAATTACTATATGCGTATTTGGCTATTTTATTATTGGCCGGAGTGTACAAGTAAATAAAAATAATAACTTTTTAAAAGTGAATGTATATGTACATATATATTTTATGCATTATAGGTCCAAAAATGAGACCTTACACGATCTGTTTGATGAATATTATGGACGGCCCATATTTCGGTCAATAATGTCTGAAAAAACATTTCTAAATATTCACAAAATTATACGGTTTGACGACGTTTTAGCCAGGCGGGCTCAGAAAAGTGTGGACAAGTTCGCGCCAATAAGAGAAACCAGAAATAATATCGTTTTATAACTCCACCAAAGGAGGAGTTGACACTGTTGACAAAATGTTGGGTAGTTACAGCTGTAAACGTAAAAACAATCGCTGGACTATGGCTGTTTTTTCCAACATAATTGATGTTTCTGCCTTGAACGCCTATATTATTTACAACGAAATGGACACCAATTGGAAAACCACTCAGAAACATACAAAACGTAAGTGTTTTCTTCATGAGTTGGCAATATCACTTGCAAAACCATATATGGACAAACGTAAAAACCTTCCTCGAAGTGAACTTTCTTTGGCGATATACTCAAAATTGTCAAGTCAAAATTTAGATGAGTCTAATGATAGTAAAGCCGGTCCATCAAAAAGAAGAAAAGTTGATAATTATTCGACGAAGAAACGTGCAAGATGTCAAAAATGTTATAATTTGGGTGAAAACAAGAACAAATGGACGTCTTTTTTTTGCTGCTTGTGTAAAAAGCCATGCTGCAATGATAAACACTCTAAAAGTATTTGCGTAGATTGCATTAGTAAGCCATAAATTGATATTTATTTATACATATAATCTATTATTTAAACAAAGCCTCAATAAAAAGAAGTATGTATCAAATATGATACAAAGGAATAATTGTGAATTTTTTTTAAGGCTCGATCTACGGTTAACAGAGATATACAAAAATAAATTTCAAATTCTTTTATATTTAACTAGAAGTAAATCTTCGAATAAGAAAATTTTTATAAAAAAATATTTATTTACACATAGAAAATTTGTTATTTTTTAAATATTAAAATAAAATAACTCCTGAAGAAAATTTCCAAAGGAAATCGAAATATCGAGTAATTTATATATAGAAATAAAAAATCTTTTATAAAAACCAAAAACTGACCTCAAGCTTAAAAAGTATTTAATAAAAAAAAGATAAAACTTAACACAAAAATATTTGAAAGCGCAAAAGTCATGCCACTAAATTTTTGCATGATCAGTCCATAATAGATCATAGCCTCCATTTCCATATTTACTGGGTGTAAGGTATTATATGGTCGCGCTGGACCGAATATACTTTCTTACTTGTTTTTGTTGCTTTTATAAATTTATTAATAACAAGCATTTTTTTGCTGATACACATTTTACTGTGACTGTAGAAAGGATTTTGTTATCGTTTTTGGTTTATTTAAATAAAAGAAAATGTTGTCATTTCTAGACAGAAAAATTAATAAATAAAATTTAAATTTTAAAAATTAAATATATTTTAAATTCACACTTATTATTCTTGTAACTCATAAATCCATGTAAAAGCAATTAAAATAATAATAAAATCCTATTATTTACCCTGTGCTCTTTACAAAATGTGCATTATTAAGTCGATACAACACTACAACTATTCATTATGTCATTAATATATACATATTTTATTTATAATATCATTTCATATTCAACGCCATAATTGATAATTATTTGCATTTTCCCAATTGCATATTTAATTACAGTTTTTCCTTTTCACCCATTTCTATTGTTTTACAATTGAAAAGTTGCACATTAAATTAACAAAGCACTCCATTGTCTGTTTCGCAATTATTAGAGATTAAATTATAAAATCATAATCATTAGTTAGAGAAGCTCACTGAGTGTCTGACTGGCTGGGATTATATGATACTCTATCATATAATGTTGGATTTGGAATTATATAAAGTTTTGTATGTGTTTCTGACCAGCAATTTAAAATGCCTAATTAGTTTTTAGGCAATAAAATGGTCAGAATAATAATTAATAAATTTTAAAAGTAAAATTTTCAATAAACTAAGCATGGTGGAATAACGGCGTAAAGACCATTTTTTCCAAAAAATATGTTTTTAAATTACACAATATTAAATTTGTTGGAAATAAATCTGCCATTTCTAAATAGAGAATTTTATTTGCGCGTATCCACGCTCTAGAGGCATCTATCTTATGCTCATCTAAAAGGTATCTCTGCAGAGATAATTTTAAAAGACATGACCAATTTTTTAAACATATCGCCACTACGCCTTTACGAGTCTGGCGTATTTTTTGTATCTAAATTTTAATTGTGTTCTAAAACTCCAAAGCAGGAATTTCCAAACGGAAAGCATTTTTGAAAACCCTCATTTGTGCCATATTTATCCTTAAAGTATTTTACCAGACCTTAAGACCACAATCGTATGGGGTGTATTTTTTGAACTCTGTTCTTGTATTTAGTATTCTTCTATGTCATTTTCAAGGGTATATATCTATCTGTCAATTATTCTGTTAGTTTTAGTAATTGAACATTAAACTGTAAACAACAGAGGTTTTTTTTTAATGATTTTTAAAAAATTTTAAATGTTGTGCCAACATAACATCTTATACAGGAAGCTCGTGAATATGTTCCATTGGTTTTAATAAAGGAGATATTGTTAGTGTGTTTCAGAAATGGTGATTTTGACAAGGAATAAAAAGATCATAAACAAATTTGAAGGCCAAGATTGAAAGCGTTATTCCCTGAAGATTGTTATGAAACTCTGGAAGACCTTACATAATCATGAGGAGTTATTTAAGTAGCAATTTAAAAATGTTTTCGGGCAGCAGGATTCATCAAAAATTTTAAATTGGGTGCCATATGCATTGAAGTAGAGAGACCTAAAAAGACTATTTTTTAAATCCAAAATTCTACTCGAACGCTTTAAAAGAAAATTATTTTTGCACCAAATTGTTACTTGTGATGATAAATGTGAAGCGCGGCCAAACACTCGGATCAACACCAAAGCCAAATATCCGTGTCACTAATGCAATAATCTGTATTTGATGAGACCAACAGGGTATTATCTATTATAAGCAATCTCTGGTGTTGCAGTTTTTGTAATCAGTAAGCGAAAAACAGCGTGGTACGCACAGAGAAGAAACCTGAACATTAGAATGGAGGAACTGCGAATTCAGACAGTACAACGATGGCAAGAAAGATGTAGTGCTGCTACAACCGGAAGATGGATGACGAGACTTATCCCCAACATAGAGAGATGGATTAAAAGGACTTTTGGGGAAGTCAACTATTTTTTGACTCAGTTTCTTTCTAATCACGGACATTTTAGAAAGTACCTATACCGTATGGGAAAGGTAAGCGATCTAGGATGTATATACTGCGAGTCAACACACGACGATGCTGAACTTACCTTTTTCAAGCGCACCAGATGGCATAATCAAAAAAATATATTGATGGAACAAATTGGTCCTTTCAGACTCAACAATATAGTGGAGAAAATGCTTCAATGCGAGGAGAACTGGAATGCTGTAAGAAAATACGTAGAGCTAATATTACGTGCGAAGAAGAGAGACCTCGATGCTCTGCAATAAAACGAGACATAAGTGCTTAAGAACAAAAGAACATAAGAAGATGAGTCGATAACTTGACACGGGCTTTAAAAGTCGCGTTCCCAGACATGGCTCGACGAAGTAAGGGATTGTTTTAGTTGGTGATGACCAACTGTAAGTGGTCATTTTAAACCCTACCTCACACGCAAAAAAAAATTATGAGCAGTTCTGGTCAGACTCTACGACTCTAAAAATACACCACCTGGGATATGTTTCACCACAGATCTTAGGTTTATCGAACGAGAACTTGTATAAATGAAATGATGAAATGATATGTTAAAAAATACAATGCTTGTTTAATCTATTTTGAGACCTCACACATTCGCCCCTAGACGATTTGTGAGATCCATCTTCATAACATAAACTTGAACTGTTGTATGAAAAACGCTACATTTATTTCCAAAACAGTATCAATTAGGCCCCACTTGTAGGTTATAACTAATGCACATAACCCCTACTATAACAACTCACCTATTTGATCTTGAAGGCAAACCTTTTAAACAGACTGTTCATTTAAATTACACTCTCATACACAAATAAATACTAATAAATACTGCATAACAGTAACTACATACATATATTATTTAAAATTATATTCATCACCTTTAATATTTAACTTGTTATAAAGTCAACTAGTTACAAGTTCCTTTTACACAATCATTTTATGTGCAACCGAAAAGCACAAAAAAACATTTCACATTCCTTGCAAGAACCCTTAAGTGCAGGTCAACAGCAGTTGTTGCAAGTAAACGTAAAGCAGCCATCATGCAGTCAGCCATCATCATCATCATTATGTGACTTGATGGGGCCATGACACATGAGAAGGTTATTTTTGGGCACTTAAGAATAAATAATGACTTAGTACTTGTGTGAATGGAACTTGTCATAAAAAGTCGTTCATCGTACTAAATATAAGAAAATTATTACCTTAAGGAACATTTAAATAAAATAACCTTGAAAATAGTTCAACACATACATACATTCATATATGTATGTATATACTTATTAGGAATGCCAAACACAGTTGTTTCCTGCAATGCCAGGATTTACTAAATTACTAATTATGATTTGGAATTATTTTGTCGACTAGAGGATATGAATTCAATTCCCTGTCATATAAAATTTTACAATTTAGGCATATAGCCAAATATAAACGTAAAGACTTGTTCCAAGTTGACAAAATATTTAAATATCAAATTATTAGACTTAAAAGCGTAATTTAGTTTTCATTGGATATGTTTGTAGGTTGCTAATTCCAAGAACAGTTATAAGAGATTTTAGGATAGTTGAAATCCGTCTAAAACTTAAACTTGAAAAATTCCATTTTTCCGGTTTCTACAATATTGACATTGGCATCTCTAATGCAAATGTTATTTTAATTTCAATAAAAACATGCAACAGCAAATAATGCAAAAATAAGGCATATTAAGGTGACCGCGTTAAAATGAAGCCCAACAAAAATTTGCAAAATTACCTACAGTAAAGCAAGTTATTTCTCAGAAAAAAATATATATGTTCTTTGTTGGAGTCGGCTGAATTTCAGTTTATGGGGGACACCCCTAGAGAAAAAATCTAAATATGCCATCCCCTTCAGAATGTTCCCAGGAGTACGAAAATCATAATGAAAAAGGGGGCTCACGCCCCCTATGGGCGTGGCAGTCGAAAAACGACCCGGACCACCTACGTAGACAATATGGGTATCAAATGAAAGCTAATGTCTTCACGATTCCAAAAATAGCCATAGTTGCCAGATCGGGCGGTTTTTGCAGCCGATACGGCCATTTTTGTTAAATAGGGGCGGGGGTGAAAAACGACCCATGCCACCTACTTAGGCAATATTGGTATCAAATGAAAGGAAATGTCTTCACGATTCCAAAAATACCCGTAGTTACCAGATCGTCCAGAATTTGAGGAAGATATGTTAATTTTTATAAAATGGGGGAAGGACTTTTTTTGTTTATTTCTTTTTAGCTCGGCCAGAGGCCGAGCACTCGAGATCCCCGCCGTCTAGAATTAAGACATACTGGAGTTAAAAACCCCTAAGCCCGGCCGTAGGCCGGTCACGCAGAAAAACTTTACTAAGCGAAGCCAGTATAACAAATTTTCATTAATCAATCAGAAGCTTTCAAGAGTTTTCCTCGTTTCTTAATTTTGTACTTATCCTCATTTATGATTTGACTCTTGACACGAGAACATCACTAAATATGGATTGCGTTACTGCCTTTGACATTCACGACTGGGGTCGTGAATTGGACGATAAGCCGCCGATTTTATTGAAAAAACTTATGCAATTTGGTATGCTTCCTTCTGAAGGTACTATGCACTGCCCACAAGACCATAGCACGCCCATGCGTTTGGTTAATGATGGGGATCGCTGGAAGTGGCGATGGATCCGCTAGACCCCGTGCCAGAGATTGTAGATGAGTCTGAAGACAGTGAAGATGAGGATGAAGACGACTAGATGCAGATGGCATCTTGGCCGTGAGAAGCGTGGAAACTCACAACTTTACGTGAGTTCTCATGCTTCTCCAAGGGGATTGATTTACTATGACCTCCACGCGGTAATCCCTGGGTAACGCTAACAATAGTAATTTTTTCGCACAAAATGCTCATTTTTGTTTGTTTTTAACAAAATATAAGCAAAAAAAAAAAAAAAAATTTCCCCCACCCCAAATTTTGCCAAAATGGCCATATCGGCTACAAAAATCGCCCGATCTGGCAACTACGGCTATTTTTGGAATCGTGAAGACATTAGCTTTCATTTGATACCCATATTGTCTACGTAGGTGCGCCGGGTCGTTTTTCGACTGCCACGCCCATAGGGGGCGTGAGCCCCCTTATTCATTATGATTTTCGCACTCCTGGGGTCATTTAAGGGGGCGTGGCATTTTTTTTTTTTTTTCCCAGGGGTGTCCCCCATAAACTGAAATTTTGCCTTGGAGTCTTATCATAGTGCATACACAAATTAAATGATATTTATAAGCAAATTTATTAAAAAAAATCTGGCTTCAGGCTTCATTAGTCTTTACTTTCTGTTGCTGTTCTGTTTCATGTCGTTCTGTTGTTAAATTTTTGTAATTAGTTTTTCCGTATAAACGTATCAGCTGTTTTAGCTAAATAGACAACACATATTATATTTTTATAACTTCTATACAAAAACTTAATTCAATTCAAAGACATTGAAAATTTTTGTAATAAACCAAAATTTTTTTTGTTGTGCTAATGTCAGCTGTTTTGTGCTGTCACTTACAATTACTTAGCAAATTTTTATTTCAACAGGTTCGTCCGCAACGGCAGGGAAAGTAACAAAACAACTAACGACTTCTATACATTTTCTATTTAACAGAATCAAGTCAGCTAATTCGGAACGGAACAGAAAGTAGAGACTAATTCTGCCTTAATTATTTTTGTAAAAATTCCTACAGGGTGCAGCACAAGTAATCCTCCTATCAGGAAAATGCTATAAATTTTCTTTGGCCCCTAATGTCAGTTTTACTTCTCAATTAGCACATTTTTTTAATCAGTTACGACAGTCTTTTCTCGAATGTTTGTACAAGAAACTTTCACATAATTTTCCAAAGAGAACTTTGATTTCACTTAAAGTTATTAAAAATTGTTTTGACGCCAGCTTAATAAACATTCATGCAAATGCACCATTTATAACAACAACAGAGTGTGAAAACAAAATACAAACACTTACAGAACGTTTTTATTTATTTAGGGTTCCCAGACACCTTTTTTGTGTTACGACCAAAAAATATTTTTTTATATCCAGAAATCCCTAAAAAAATTTCTTTAAATGTTTCAAATAATATAAGTTTTATTTCATAAATCTAATCGTGATATTGACTTTTATTATTTATTTTGATTATTTTGCTCAAACAAAATATTGTTAAATTTGTTCCAAATTTTTAAAAATTTTATAAAATTTTGATAAAAATAGTTTTTTTAGACGTTTAACAATCTATAATAAAATCGTTATTTATTTACAAAATGCCATGAAAATTGTAGAATAAATTTATCATCATTTAAAATACGTTATAAAAAATAACAAAAGTATAAAGGAAAAATTAGAAAAAAATCCAAAAATTGGGATTATTTAAAATGTTGCTTACAATATCTACATTTCAATCGGGCTGGTAAAACAGTTTAATTACAAATAAAGAATACGTGAAGGTTTTTAAAACTTTATTTCTATTTTGTAATACCTACTTATAAAACATATAGCCTAAATTTTAAATTTTGTTACAAAACATATTCAAGAAATTTAACATGTTTTTTATATTAAACAGATCCTAGTGAAAACATAAATTTGTTATACGTGGCTCACAGCTTATTTAATGCAATGCATTTTTTATCTTCAAAGCACCATTAAAAGAAAACAAACAGGACCTTAAAAAAGGTATAGTCTAGTTTATTTTCAATAAAATAGATATAAAATTCAATTATTTTTCAAACTTTAAAATTAAAAATTTTTAATTTTTGAATTTAAAAAAATACTGATTTCTAATATTTTGCAGCTAACAAAAAAAATTTTGGAAAAATGCATAAAAAATCTTGCCAGATATACAAAAAAAAAAACTGTAACAGTGCTTTGTAAAATTTTGAAATTTAAAATAAAAATGCTATAGCCATAACTGGAAGCTGTTTTCATCACATCGAACTACTTTCAGAACATATATAATTCGAATGAATAAAATTCACACGCTAAAACAAATTACATGTCAAAGTTGTTCCATTTTAATCCCCTATAGTTCCGTCGTTAGAAGGTTTGTAGGGTTCCTCTTCAAAACTTAAACTCGAATAATCCTTGGTTACGTACATTTAGTTCGATCGAACCGGGAAAAATTACAGATTTATTTATAAAAAAAAATCGACACCAACCCACTGTGCGAGGTCAAACAAGAACATATATTGACCGTATGTATGTGTTTTACAACTACACGGCGTTGAGTAATTATAAATATATAAAACTCTTCCCAACTTTGTATGTTAAAGAAACAGTAAAACACTTTGACCTACATGTATTTAACAAAAAAAAATCATTATAATTAATTTTACCTCTTAAAAATGTATAAAGATAAAAAAAATTACTTAAAATACAAATATGCACAACAAATTTAGACTCTAGTAATTCAACCGGGCATACTATTCACCAGAATTACGTTTTTAAAAACTGTTTGCGACTCTACAACTAATAGCAAACATCAAGTGTAACTATAGTAATACAACTCATTGTATTAACAATTACATTTACATTCCCTTCTATGACCCATATCCAGAAAGCACATTTTAGGATAAATCTCCTTATCTTACAACACTGCATACACTTACAAAACAATTTCGTAAGCACACATTAACTGTAAGCATAGTAGTAAAGGAATGCGGATTCAAAGTTACTAACTTAAACAGAGATAACACACAAGTACCTACAATTGTACCAATGTGGATTGTTAGTAAAAAAAATTTATAAAATCTTGTACTTTTAAATAACACAAAGTACTATTAACAAAAAAGTACTACAACAGATATTCCACCCCAGTATATACCCAACTTTGTCATTCTTATCGTTACAAATAGTTTTCAAACAACAACACTAGTAACGAACTATGCCCTAAAAACAACAATAGCCAACAATAACAACCATTCACAACAACAAGAGAAACGAACAGAAAAAGAAAAATAACAAACATAACAAAACATTGTGCATGTAAAAAAAACAGCTGATGTTTAAATATGTAAAATTTACATTGTAAATAAATGTAAAGAACGAGAGCACATTCTAAAGAGTAAATTCTCATTTAAAGAGCGAAAATTTCGCACATGCTCAGTAGTGATAGAATCCACACATGAACATATATATGTACATGTTGGTACTGAGATGTCGTTGACTTGTGAATTGCTTACTTGAAGAGATTTAATCTATTGAAAATAATAAACAATTTATATATTTTGCCGGTTTTTTTAGTTTGTTAAAATGCTGGTAATGTTGTTAATAATGAATATTACCACAATTTCCCTTTCAGTATATAAACACAAGGGAAGCAAAGAATAAAGGTAAAGTTCATACGAGGTGTGTTAAAAAAATAGCCGTTATTTTCAAATTATGTGCGTTACGTATGTTCAATTGTTTTTTCTGTTATGTTGGTACACATGTCTGGTGTTTTTTGTTTTTGAAAGATAAATTGGTTAGTCGTGTTTTGGTGTGCTCTTCGATTTTTACTAATCGAAAAAATGGATCAAAGAAACTGTATTAAGTTTTGTGTAAAAAATAAAATTAAATGCGCAAGGACATTTGAATTTTTGACTGTGGCGTTTGGCAAGTCTACTATGAGCAGAACACAAGTTCAATTGTGGTATAACCGGTTTAAGGAAGGCCGAGAAGATGACAATGGCAATGCTCATCCTGGTCGTCCGAGCACATCAACAACCGATGAAAACATTATAGCAATGAAGAAAATGATTTTGGATAATCGTCGAATCACTACCAGAGAGGTTGCTGAATGCCAAGCAATTTTTGCGGATGCTTTAGGCATAAAACGTGCGGCAGCGAAGATTGTTCCAAAATTGCTAAATTTTTACTAAAAACAATGTCGCATAGACATCGCTCAGGAGCTGTTGAACATCGTCAACTACGATCCAGATTTGCTCAAAAAGGTCATAACTGGTGACGAGTCATTGGGTGTGTGACTATGGCATTGAAACCAAAGTCCAATCATCCCAATGGAAACGTCCAGAAGGGTCAAATGTAAAGGTTTTTTCTTCGACTGCAATGGCCTGGTGCATCATGAATTCTTGCCACAAGGGCGTACGGTCAATAAGGAATACTACCTTGACGGTATGCGCCGCTTGTGCGAAGCAATTCGTCAGAAACGCACAGAATTGTAAAAAAAACCAATCATGAAGTTTGCAACATGATAATGAACCAGCTCACACATCGATGCTTGTGCGTGAGTTTTTGGCCAAAAACAAAAAAGTTATCATGACTCCACCACCATATACATCGAACTTGGCCCCCGCTGATATTTTCCTCTTTCCAAAACTGAAGACACCGATAAAAGGAAAGCGTTTTGCTACGATGTAGGAGATAAAAGAAAAATCGAAACAGGAGCTGTTGGCGATACCAAAAATCGCGTTTCAGAAGTGTTTCGAGGATTGGATAAAAGGTATTATATCTCAGGGGGATTATTTTGAAGGGGACAAGATAGGTATTGATGAATAAATAAACACTTTTTGCAAAAATTTAAAATAAGGGTTATTTTTTGATCAGACCTCGTATTACTAAAGTGAACTTACGTACATAGTTATGTAGTTACCCTGCAGTTTATTTAAAGCATTTTGCTAAATATAATTTAAATTGTTTTAGCACAAATTTGTTTGACGTTGTTTGCTGTTACAAGAGTTTTGCAAGATCAAACAGCATCAAATAAATTAAAACTAAATATTTGTTGTGCTTTGGCCTAAATAAGAAAAGTTTTTTTAAGTAAACAAATAAGTTCAAATAAATGTTACTTAGTGGTTACGTCATTTTCGGCAAATATTTGCCAAATGTGACCGTACCTTTAGCTACAAATTCCTTATTTTATGTTTGTGACAACTTATCGTAATGTAGGTATTTCTTTTTACAACTGCTGGGTTTATGAACTTTTGTATTGTAATTATTTTTATATATCTAAATGTTTTGTGAACAAATACTATAAAAACAAACAATGTATTAGGGGTTTAACATACCGCCTGTAATATATTTGAATTTAAGTAATATTGTCTAAATGGCAAATAAATTTTCTTTACATTAATATATACATACATACATAAATATTATCAATATTATTCAGCAATTAAAAGCGTATTTTGAATAGCATACTGGGATTAAATCGATAATGTTACAAGTACAAATTTATGACCAAAAATTGTATACATTTGTTTTATTTGTAATACATAGATGTCACAGTGACCACTACTGGATGGTATCTTAGAAATAAATAGGTCTATATACATATATATCAACGAATAGTCAAAGATGACGTGTTTCAGTTTATGGGTCTAGTGGGCGACTCTTTAAATAGGTCACGTTGGATTTAAAAACTTTTTATAAAAATCGAAGAAAGTATTTATTATAAGAATTACATATTTGATGTTTTTCACCTAAAAATAATTGTTATTAACAATTTAAAAGAATTCAATTTAAATATCTCTTGAACAAAAAAAACACAACCCAAAATTTTTTAATGCTTCAAAATCTTTATTGTATGAACCTTCGAAAGTAGTCAATTTATTAAAACTTTTCTAAAAAAATATATTTTCAAATGTATTAACAATAAACTCAAACCCTTAAAGCACTTCTAAGGACACCACATCCTATAATTTGATTACCAATGTTATACATTGCGATGCATAACTTGAAATACATAAAACTTTACTCAATTTTGTAAGCTAAAGAGAAAGTAAAACAAAACAATTTAACCAACGTATGTATGTGAAACGAGCATAAAAAGAAATATTTGTTGAATTCACAAGTAATGTTGTAGTGTCGTAGTGTCGTAGGAGTTGTACGTCGTCTGAATTTAATATAAAAAAATCCTAACACATTTTTTTTAAATCAATGGAAAAAGATATATCTTAGATACCTTCATTAAAACAAAAATAAAACAATTTTAAATGAGAAATAAAATGTGTTGCTTATATTATTAAATAATATGATGGGAAGAACATGCAGGTTATTAAAGTATGTTAATATTTTTCGAAGACAAACATCTATTTGTTTGATGGCTTACAACTATAAGTGCGTTGTCTTGTTGAAAAATAAATTGCTTTTCATTACTATTTTCTAAAAGTGACATTAATTTATCAGCTGGTAATTTTGAGTAATCAGAAGAATTTGGAAATGCCTAATCAAACCTTTCTGTCTTTACAGAAAGCTTTCCAAACCATCAAAAAACCGCCTCAGAAATTTGTTTTTGAGAAATATCGTGGAAGAAGAAAGGTTTCTGCAATAGCTATTGAAACCATCTTGATAACGATTGAATTTTTTTCTGATCGGAAAAAAATCATCTTAAAGAAATATGTTGTTATATAGCGCAAATCCTTAGAAAGGTTATCTACGTCTCCAGTTGGTTTGCAAGTTTCTGTTGGGTCCCTCAAGTCTACCAGTTATGTATCGGAGTAATACACTTGACACAGACAACAGATTTTGTCGAGTAATGGTCTGAGATTTTTTTAACAGTCTACTTATGCTTGAATAGGATACATTTATCTCATATTCATTAATAATCTGACCTAGACATTTCATTGTTTTGTTGTCACTTTTTGTAATTGTGCCGTTCACAAAGATTTTGTTTGGCCTTTACTTTTACTTTTACCATTAGAATTCAGATTATTTGCAAAATTTTATACTAAAACATGTGACCGGTTTATTTTGTAGGCAATTACTCGAAAACTTAAGCCACTTAAGATCACAATGGACCGTATTGGTCTCTGGGTGATGGTGTGGGGACAAGACACCGGCCTTCTATCCTAACCTAACCCACTTTTTGCGTGAACTAAAATTTAGGCCCTAATTTTGTAAATCATTTGCGTTCAACGCATCACCTACGCTGCTGCGAACGCATCACCAAAAATATGAAATTGTTTAAACCATTGCGTTTAGTGAACGCCAAAATATTACACTGTTACAATACTGTCAAATCATTGCGAAGTTAATGTTGCCATTGTAAATGTTAATACTGCAATGTAAAATAAAAATTTACATAAAGCTACACTTATTTTGCATTGGCAATGCTACAAACCTATCAGCTGTTCAATAATTTTGTTTGGTTATTTATCAAGAAAATATTTCAAATTGTGAAGAAAAAAACTTTTAAAACAAATAACTATAATTACAAAGATACTAAGGGATATAAAAAAATGTTTCCACTTATGGATAGCTATGTCTTTTTCTTCAGATGATGAAGATTCTTCAAGCATCCAAGACATATCTATAGAAAAAATCCGATTGCGCTCTAATATCATCATCATGATTTTAACGAATAATGAGTAAGTAAAATAACACTGTGAAGATTTACAATATTTTTAATTTACTTTTTAAAGATTTTAGATGAACTTCCAAATGAACAATTGCAATTGCATTCAGGGGTTTCAATGTAGCTTCCCAAACATTATCAACAGTTGCCTTTGAGCTGCCACATCTGGATGCATTTCCTTCTTTTTTGCCCTAAGATAAATTTTAGTAGTATTTAATTTATAATGAATATGTTTGTATATATTTGATTACATCGTCTTAATAAAGTTCCTATAAAATATTAAATTAATTGAATAATTTAGTGTTTTAATAATATTTTAATTAAAATTTTAAAACTAACACCAAGAAAATGGAGGCGTTAAATTTGACAACGCAAGTGATAAAAAATGCAGCGTTGCGTTTTACAAAATACACAATTTCAAACAGTTGTATTAACAACAACGTAAGAATCAGCTGTTACAACGCCAGCAATCACTTGCTTGAATGCCGTAATTTGCAAAATGTAATTTAATGCAACACTTAGAAAATTGTGGCGTTGCGCTTTACAAAATTAGTTCCTTAAACTTTTTTAAAATCACAATACGAACCAAGCGGCATTTTATAGTAAATTTTTAAAAATTTTCTAATCAGAATATATAATAGTTTTATATTGTTTTTCTAGTATTCTTCTTTATTTATCATAACATGTAATTATAGTTATGAAATAGCAACAAAATATTAATCTCTTAATCTCTCTTAAACTAATAAAGTGGTCTTCCAAATTTTGTATAAAAAAATATAACATTCTTATAAAATTTTACAAGTTTTAAAAAAACTGTTTGTAACTTTGTACCAACAAATAGCAAACATCAAGTGTAATTATAATAATGCAACACAGTGTATAGACTGGAATGGAAATATTTGTTAGATTGTAATGAACCGAATTTGCTAAAGGAAGAATGTATTATACATCTTAATAATTAATAATTGGACAAGAAATTTAGTTACCCACATATCTGATAATAGATTCTTACATTAGCTTTTAAATTAGTAGTCAACTATGTATTTTTCCATGTAAAAAATTTGCTGGTACTAATAACAAAACAAAACAAAACTGCAAAAACAGCCATATATTCAAAATTTTCCAAACGTTGTTTTCATATACATACGAGTATGTACAATGTACATGCATACCAACTATGGCTCTGGCAAATGTGGATGGTATGTTAAACTTCACATAGCACTTGCAAATATTATACTCTTTTAATGCCAACCCAGTATTTACGTGCATAGATTAGGTGGTAAATTAAACGCTCAACCCGTCACAACACTGAAAACTGTTGCATGTTCTGCTCTTGTGTATACAAACTTGTAGTACCCACTGTCGTATAAATACATGAAAGAAAAACACAAACAGAAAATGTTACCATCATTCCGGTTTCATGTAAACAGATGTACAGCATGTGTATTTTGCTTTTTTTTACTTAGGATACACAGATCCAGGCCGCTCTGCATAACGTCGTACTCTTGATTTTCAATTCACTTTCATTTGGTTTATTTAAAATTTTTGTCTTGCCAGTAAAATTCTATAAACAGTGGTGTTTAAACGTGTATAAAAGAATTTAGCCGCATACGGTCGATCTAAACAATTGGATACAGACAAATAAATTTGTAATTGTATTTTGTTTATATTACTGAGAAATATAAACGTTATTTTTTTGTGTAACAATGCAAAATATCAACGAAAAATTGCTTAGAATAGCAAACAATAAATAATAATTTAAGTGTAATTAAAAATAAAACAATTTACAACACCAAGACTTTAAAGAAATTGATATGTGTAGCAAATATAAAATAGAGTTCAAATATATGTAACTCAAATTTACATTAAAATAAATAAACTTAAAGAGTTACTTAAATAAAAATTAGAAGAACAAAACGTATAGACGTATGTATATATGTACAATTGTGTAAGTGTATGTATAAATATGTATAGCAAATTTAAACCACAAAAATGTTTTTGTAATAATCTCAACAATTTCATGATGGCCAACGATTTTTACGATTTTTTTTAATACACAAACAAAGAGTTTAATGTTCCCTTTTTCATATACATGTGTAATTTTTTTTTGACAAGGGTCCAAAATTAACAGATTAAGTCGTTTTTATACATGTGATTTTTGAAAAAAAAAATAAACAAAATGCAAAAACAAAAACCAAAACTGTTACATTCATTATATTATTGTTCAAGTCATTGCAAATCAATGTATTAAAAAAGTATTAAAAAAAAAACCCGGATGTTTACAACAGGACCGACTACAACCTCACAAAAGCCCTAAATAGTTGTGTTGTATGTTATAAAAATATTGATGTAAGTATGTATTATCTATTGTTCCATTTTCTTTAACCTTTCCGTTTCCTTTTATAAACAGAAATCAATGTCCTTTAATGTCATAGTTTTACACACTATTAAAGGCCTGTCTGTCACAAATGTTGTTTACAATTTACAAAACCAAATCCGGAAAATCTGGGTTCATACATTTGTATATTAAAATATTAAACTCCTACTGATTTTAAGGACAATATATGTAAGTGATATGAATTTCGAAAATATAATTGAAAGTGGTAGCTTTTTAGCAGTTTGACAATTTATTATTTCTTAATTTTACAAAATCAAAATTATTATGATTTGTAATACTGCTACTTCTATCAATTTAAATTGAGAAAATTTTTAAATAATTTTATAATTTCAAATTGGAATTGAAAAAGTTCGCAATTTAATTAAAAGTTTCAAATTGAATTTAAGAATATTTCAAATATTAAATTGAAATTGAGAAAATTATAAATATAATTAAGAATTTCAAATTCAAATTTTAACCGAGAAAATTCGAAATGAAATTGTGAAAATTTCAAATGAAATCGGGAAAATTCTATATAATATTGAAAAACATTTATAAATTACGAACAATTATTATTTTTATTTTGAACTGTTAATTTTAAATCATTGATATTTCTTTTATTTCGGCTCGAGTTTATTAAATTTAATTTTTCACTAAATTATTTTTACTGAAGGTAGGAATTGTTACATGAAAATTATTATTAAAATTTATTGATAATTTTTCTTGGCTTAGGATTCGAACCTGGGTTGTTGGTTGAATTTACATATGTTTCGAGAAACACCACTTTATCTCACAAGAATGCTTTACGTTTTCACCCTCTGCACCACTGCGGCGCCCGCTAGCCTACAGTAAAACATCAATTCTTTAACCAGTATCACTGGTATTCAGGTTTTCGAGACAAAGTCTTGGCATGAATACGAAATAACTGAAGAAAAAAGGAGGCAACATGTAAAATAAATGAAAAAAATGATAATTACAGCAAATTTCGAACCACCAGTGATACTGGTTAAAGGATTGATGTTGGACTAAGTCAACGCTTATCTAGCAATTATATCTCTTAATTTAAATAGTTTTCCTCAACGACTTCAATATACTGATTTGCAAATGTAATTGCACCTTCATTTGAGGTAAAACGCTTGCCAACTAGGAATTTTTTTAGATAATTTAATACCATATCATGCACTTTGGCTGCAATTTCTGTTGTTATTGCTGTTTTTGGACGTGCACTACGTGGTTCATCCTCAAAGCTTGTACGAACGTTTAAATTCAGCAACCCAATTTATTAATGTTGCGTATGAAGGAGCACTTTCACCTAACACATTCAGCATATCATTATGAATTTCTTATCCCGAAAAACCTGAATTTCTGATTTTTCCATTGTAAAAATGGATGCGTATTTTTGAACACCTGTTTCTATATTAAGTGTTCATAGCACAGATGAAAGTTACCAAAGAACTTAACTTTCTTCTGTTCTAGGCTAAGTTTTCGAACCGCCCTCGTATTCATCTAATTATCTCATAAAGACCCGACGTTTTTCTTATTGTCTGGGGATGAATAGCGGTTAAATTAAAATTAAATTAAAATACAGATTTTACTAATTGTCTCTAAAGACACCTTAAATAACATCACGTGGCACAGTGGCCAATTTTGGAAAACAATTGAAATAATCCGTAATTACTAAACGGCATGTCCGTGTTGTTGAGTTTATGTTTTGAATTTGGACCTCACAAGCATACGAAGGATTGTGTCAGAGGTATCCAAAGTGGGACACCGAACGTTATTTTAATTCTTATATATAAGTTATGTTGCGTGATTATACTTGATAGAAATGTTCCATATAACTCGTATGTTTACACGGTCATTGAGAAATACAAAAACTTTATTAAAATAACAACTTTTTATTTACAATTATTACAGACTAACTTATAGAAAATTTACACAGAAACGACATTTAATTGATTTTCAAAAACTGAGATAAAAAACAAATTATAGTTTTGGCACAACACCAAAGCACATAATCGCTCGAAAAATTTTTATTAAAATATCACTATAAACATACATTTTAAAACGGTATTTAGTCAACACCAACGCGCACAAAATTTATAAAAAATATTTTAATAAGTGGTATATCATATATACCACCAGCCCGGAAAGAGTTAAAATAATACATTTCGTGATATTTTTTTGTCAACATAATCCTTGTCCTTAGCATGGATATACCAACAAACACTGTATGCTGCCTGAAAAGATGTTTATGTTGCATAGTTCATGCTATTGAGAGATTTTAACAACAAAACTTTAGCCTTTTATTAATGATACTAATATCAATGAGATATGGTTTCAATAGTACGATGTGACATGTCACACAGTCACCAAGGCAATAAAATTATTGCCAACCAAATTTAACGATCGCATAATTTTTCACAAAATCAACTCGACCGCTCCATTCATGCAATTTAACACCATAGAATTATTTTTTGAAGGTTGATGTTAGTGCTCTTGCACACGTTCAACATTTAGGTGAGCTATCGTATCGAAAAATGATTTCGATATCGAAATTATGATAAAATGTACTAAATTTCTTGCTCGATATCGAATGCCATAATCTCAAATAAGAAAATTACGATTAATTTTATTCGATATCGAATGCGGTAATTTAGCCCCAGTTTTTGTTCAATACTCTTTTGAACCTTTTCGTGCTCTTAACGATCAAGTTTCTACATTTTCATGCAAACAACTTCGCATAAGACAGATAATATAAAAGAAGTAAACAAAAGCACCCAAAATACTTGCCTAAAAGTGTGAGAATTAAAACGTATGATGGCGGACTTACAGATAGTGCCTAAAACTCAAAATCAGTGATATGATTAACGAAATGAACACTTAATTTTCCCAAAAAATAAGCTTAAAATTTTTAGATATTAAGTCAAACGTTCAAAAATATTAGTCTAACACACACCGCCCTCCTGGCTGGCTGCCCATGTAAACCGTGTGCAGGTTGTAATTCTGAAGGTATTTCAATAAAGTTTAGGACATTATATTATTTGCACCAAGGACAGTTGGTATGGAAATTGGTTGACTTCGGTCTATTATTTCACCTAGCCCCCATACATTTTTCCTCCCATATTTCTAGTAAAAATGTGGTTTATACCTACATTTTATCAAATTTCTACACAAATAAGCTTTGTATATGCGCAAAATATTTAATCTAATTTTACGATTATCGGTCCAAAATTTGTCATAGCTCCCCTATAAGCTCCAAAATCACTTTTATGATCATAAGTCTCTTACAAATATTGATTTTCAAATAAAATTCAATACAACTAAGTTTGATATAAACAGAAATCATGTCACCTTATTTTATAACGATCGGTTAATAATTAGTCATAGTTTCGTATAAGAACCTATTCAGAAATTCACTACAACTTGCATAAATCTTTTACAAGTTTGATATCGAGATAAAATTTAATGCAAATAATTTGCATATACACAAAACTCATTCTAATAAATTGTAGGATAATTGGTTCATAATACGTTCACTTTTGAAAAGCAGCTTTTGCTTATAACTACACTTGGTTTATGGTCGAGCTTAACCGACAATACTTTATTAATTGTTTTTCATTTACCTGTATCAAGCCTTAATTTTTTTAATACAATAGAAATCAAAACAATTTTCATATAAATTCTTTGTTTTATTTTGTTTTGAAAACCAACGTTCATATTAAAAAAAACCCTGTACATGTTAAACATGTCATTTTAGTTTCCATTGTGCGGGCTTGCGTGTGTAAACGGACATTAATGTTGATGTGAGTATAATTTTTGTCCTTTTAATTACAGCTGGATTTATTTAAGATTCGGCACTGACGAATATAGAATTCTAACATTTGTTAGCTTTCAATTTATTATTAAAAACAGCTTGTTAGTAATATACTATTTGGTTGCACATTTAAAACTCTTTTAAAATAAAACAAGTAAGAAAGTATAGTCAGTTAAGCACGACCATATAATATATCAATAAAACAGTGTTTCAGATATGGATGCTATATGGGAGATATTACCTATTATGGACCGCTCATGCAAAAATTTAGTGCCATGGCTTCCATTAATATAAATATTATGGTTGTTAAAGTTTATCTCGATATAAATACTTTTAAAAGATTTATGGAGCTTAAAGTGAATTACGCAGAGGGTCTTATATGGCAGTTTTGACTATTTAAGAACTGACCAGTATAAAATTATGTGTCATCCTATTTGTACATAAGAAGCTCATTTTTGTTAAATTTTATTCGGATAACAACATTTTTAAGAGATTTATGGTCCTTAAAGTGATTTTGGGAAGTAGGCCTTATATGGGAGCTACGACTAGTTATATGCCGATCATCATAAAATTCTACCATATTATATGTAGATGTACGAGACATATTTGTGTTAAATATTATTTGGATACTAACATTTTTAAAAGCGTTATACTCTTTTAAGTGATTTTCGGAAGTGGGCCTTATATGGGAGCTACGACTAATTACACTGGTTTACAGCCAAAAAATACCAAGAACGCCACTTATCTAGATAAGTTAATTGGGACCTCCTGAACACGAAAAACGCTGTAATTTTTTTTTTCTAAGTACCGTTTTTTAGATAACGGTACTTTTGTGTTTTTCGGTGTATGGTCCCATTCAAACCCATTCTGTACGGTGACCAAGCATTTAATGAGTGTTTAGGTCCAGCTCATTTGGAGGCATGGGAAGCATTCCAGGACATCGTTCACAACTTTTTGGGAAACTACAGAAGTCCTGATTACGCAGAGAAGATCGATACATTACTGCAAAAATTCAATGCCATTGGTAAGCGTTGAGTGAAAACATGTATATCAAAAAGGCCGTTATGATTTAAAATTTATTCTTTTTAACCTTTAGGTTCAAATATGACACCTAAATTACACTTCTTATTCAGTCATTTGGATAATTTCCCCACCAACTTGGGCTCCGAAAGTGATGAACAAGGTGAAAGATTTCACCAAGAAATGGAAGAAATCGAGAGACGTTACAAAGGCTGGTGGGACGAACAAATGATGGCGGACTATTGTTGGTTCCTCATTCGCAAAGATCCATCCGAAAAAAAACGCAAGAGTTCAAGTCGCTCGTCATTTTAATTTAAATTTTTTGAATTTACGCCGAATATAGTGTGTAAGCAATGAAGATGAAAATATTGTCCTTCCACAAAATCCTTAATAAAAACTTTATTTTTCATCCGATTTTGTTCAAATTACGCTTAAAATGTTGGTAATTAAATAAACTATTTGCATAAAAAATAAAACATTCCAGATATTAACTGTAACGTAGAAAAAAAATTAAATAAAAAAAAAAAATTTTGAAAAAAACGTAAAAAATATGCAAATTTCGAACTTTGAGGTGCCATAGCTCAGCTATTTCTTATCAGATAGAAATTTGCAGCATATCGGCGGAAAAGGCATTCGATTACCTTTCCAACGATATGCCATTCATCTCGATCGGGCTCTTCGGTTGGGCTCCACAAGGGTTTGAATGGGACCATACACCGAAAAACACAAAAGTACCGTTATCTAAAAAACGGTAAAAAAAAATTACAGCGTTTTTCGTGTTCAGGAGGTCCCAATTAACTTATCTAGGCAAGTGGCGTTCTTGGTATTTTTCCAAATTAAAAATTTGTAAACCAGTGTTATGGACCGATCTTCACGAAATTTGTAGATGTGATTTAGTTTCATTTATTATTCATTTCTAGTGAAACTTGTTTGCATACTTACATAACTCAAAGATTTATGATCGGTAAACCCCAATTTCGGCAGGACATTTGTATGGGGGCCAGGTGAAATAATGGACCGATTTCCACCAGTTTCAATCCCATCCATCCCTGGGACGAAAAAATATCACATACTGAATTTTAACGAAATATCTTCAAAATTGCGACCTGTACTCTGCGCACAAGCTTTACATGGACAGCCAGCCAGCCAGACGGACGGACGGACGGACATAGTTAAATCGACTAAGAAAGTGATTCTGAGTCGATCGGTATACGTTAAGTTGGGTGTTGGATCAATATTTCTGGGCGTTACAAACATAAGCACAAATCCAATATACCCTTTCCATTATGGTGTTGTAGGGTATAAATATACAATAATAATTATTAATAAACTTTAAATACTAACTGGCAGCTGTTGTATGCATATTTAATACAAATGAAATTATATGCGTTCCCACAGCGTTATATTTGTTCGAAGCAGACTAATATTAGACTTTAATTAAAAACACCAAAAAGTTCAAAAATCAATGCATGAATATCCCAGCAAAAACTTCACTTACAAATGAAGTTAAAAAGTAATAGGAATTTGTCTACCAGACTACTTACAAATCTACTAAAAAAAAAGTACTTATTTTTATTCGCAATGTTCCAAAAGTAATCCGTTATTATTTTGCCTCTTTTAACCAAAATTTTAACAACTCTTTTTTGGACCTAAAAGCTTTATAAAAATATTAAGTAAACTTATTGCAAAATGATATTCCAATAGGTTTATAATCATATAATAAGTGCTGTTTCACACATTTCAGTTTTAGCTGACTGGTTTTTGTTCAATTCTGTTTCGTTCACACGCGTATCTTAAATTTTCGCGTTCTTTACCTTTGAGTTTCTAATTTTTCATGCAAACAGCTTCGTGGAAAAAAAAAAGAGGAATAAGAAAATTGCCTACCACCGTCAAGTGTGTACCCCTTTTATTCTGTCTCCCTTCTCAACCAAAAATACTTGCTTTAAAAAGTCAAAATTGTAACGTGTGAAAGCGAACTAAATTCTTTACATCTATCTATTTGAAGTATATATTTGATTTTATAATTTTGTCCTTTTAAAGATGTGCATAAAGTAGTTGTTTTAATATATAATTACTAATACAAAAATTGGCGAAGGAAGCTATAATTCTGAAAGTCATTGAAAAGTTAAAATTTTGCTGGGTTTATACATTACAAATAAAACCATGAATACCATGCACACGTAATTGTTGTGACATCCACAATAAAACCTTTCATTTTATCAGCAACATGCACAAACTCTCAGCAGGCAAATAAATTACATATTTGTAAATAATATGGATTTTTAACTCATATAAGTAGCATAAACTCAAATTTAAATTTCTGCTTAATGTAAAGCTTGTACTTTGTTATATTTGTACAGTTAAAACTTGGGGATAACAGGAAATAACTTCTAAAGAAAAAAGAAAACAACATATGAATACATATAACAAAAGCGAAAAACATTAATTAAAATAGAATTTGTTTACATTTTCCAAGAACTAATTATTTACTTTTACGTAAGAAAGAAAAAATGGAAACCCAAGAAAGAATTCGTAATATTTCAATAGCTTAACATACATTTGCATTTAAATTTTAAGCAAAAAAAAAAACTCTAATGATTGAATTTATTCAATCAACCACATTTTACTGAATGTTATGTTTTAAACGATGCCTAACTGATTTTGTAATTAGCTGCCATTTTAATGTGTTAGTAAGAAGCGGTAATCAAAAAACCATTAATCCATATTGCTTCATATCCATTTACTTTATAAAAGAGCTGAGATGATAAAGAACCTTTTTAAGTGTAAAATTATTTGCCATGGCTCTTGTTGTATGCAACATTTAAATTTATTGCGGTCTATAAATAATATAATTAATCACTTGCTTGCTATGAACAACACAGCCTGCATGTGAAATCTTCTGTTTGAATTAGGGCCACACAAGATTTATGGAGTTTTTGTGTGGATAAACGTTACCTCAGGTTTTTTTTATGGTAACGATTAAGGTATTACATATGCCTTGTATGCGTGTTTTAAATAACTAAAAAGAAAGTTAATTTTAAAATTTAAGATATTCACAGTTTTAACGAAGTAACTTCACCAACATTAAGGTTGTTCAAATATCATAGTTTTCCAAACTACAAATATTACTATGATTGCTCTTTAAAAGTCAATAGCTTCCATTAGCAAAAATTTCTAAAAAAAAAAAAACTGTTTTGATCTTATATAAAGTGTAGGATATTATATGGTTGGGCTAAACCGACTTGTTATACCCACCACCAAAAAAATTAGATGTTAATTAAGTTTGTCATTCCGTTTCTAATACATCTAACTATTGGTCCGTAGAACCAAATAGTGTACATAATCTGGGTGCTTATAACATTCCAAGACAATCTAGCCATGGCCGTCCGTCTGTCTGGCTGCTGAAGGCACGATAGAGCTTCGAAAAGAATACTGAAAGTAATGAAATTATTTTTCCTAATATCCTTTTTTACCGTAATATTTGCTAATCAAAGTAGTCAAAATTGGTTCACTAGGATAGATAGATAATTTTCAGCTATTTTTTACTAATTTTTTTCAAATCAAATGCAGATATGATAAATATGATAAAATTTTTCACTCTTTAGTTTTATTATAAAAGAATAAAAACTGTTTAAAATGGTAAGAATCGGTCCACGATTTAACTTAGCTATCACACAAATGTCGTTCCGCAATGTGGCTTTATGCTACTGCCTATGGAAAAAGCAGTATTGATATAAAGTTCAGCAAAAATAAGTTTCATGGTAAGGGAAATCATAGAACAATATTTTGTTTGCCTCAGTTTATATTTGACGTCGCCTTCATATAAAGCCAGTTCCGAAAAAAACTTAAATGTTCATAAACCTCTTATAAAAATCATTATCAAGTTGAAATTCAACCCAAATATGTAATCCAATTGGGGCACCGAATTTTACGTCCATATTGGAAAACACCTAAATGTCTTATAAACATCATTATCGAGCTGAAATTCGATACATATAATCAGAAACGAACTTCATATTGAACGACCCATAATTGGTCATAGCTCCCATATGGGGGTCACTAGTGAAAAACACATTAATCTCCAGAAATTTCTTATAACTATTGATTTAGAACAGATCAGTTAAACAGTTAAAAACTGTCCGTATGTTTTGCATTAAGGATGGTGCTTGCGGTCTATGCCAAAAGTATTTTTTCCATCAGACTGGTGTCCGTTGACTTTCGTTATTCCAAATAGCCCGTTGCCAGTCATCTACTGTCTAATTTTTGTAAGTTTTACAGAAATCTAGGCGTATTTCCACATTTCTATCGGAAAGTGCTGGCTTTTTCTTTTTCTCACTGGCTACTAAACCAATTCTATTCAACGCGCGTCTAACCGTCCAGGAACTGACTTTCTTACCAATACTTTTTGCAGCAGTTTGCGGGGTTTTGATATCTTATTTAAAAATCAAATTAATCACTTCACAGGTCAAACAATAATGCACAAATAGAGCAATCAAAGCTTGATAACGAGATCGCAACAAACATAAAAACGGGTCAAATACCGTTACATTTTAAAGATTCACGTTTAGCTTGACTATATTAAACTAGTTATTTCAACTTATATATGATCTAGGGAGAAGTTCATTGAAATTATACCGATCTACTCAAAATGACTTCCTAAGTCGATGGTCGTTGTCCATCTGACCGTCCGTTTTACTGGCTTGCTGTCCATGTAAAGCTTCTACGCAGAAAAGAGTACAGGTCACAATTTTGAAGATATTGCGATAAAATTTGTTACATGACATTCTTTCGTTCCAAGAACGGTTGGGAATTCATTATTTGACCTAATTGTTATAGCTCCCATATAAGGCTCACTTTTGAAAATCACTTTAACGACCATAAATCTCTTAAAAATGTTGGCATCCAAATTAAATGCAACAAAAATCAGTTTCATATATACAGAAATCATGACATCTAATTTTATAACGGTCGGTCCATAATTAGTCAAAACTCCCATTTAAGATCCCCTTCGAAAATCACTTTAACATGTATATATCTGTCATTAAATTTTTGGATGATTGGCCAATAATAGATCATAGTTCCCATAAAGATGCCATTTTTGAACAACTGTTTTTACACATGTACTGGATGTAGGGTATTATATGTTTGGACTTGAGCGACAATACTTTCTTACTTGTTTTTTTTTCAATTTTCAATTCTACTTAAATAACTATATAAAAATTCAATATAATTTTCTAATATAATATCACATACATATATTAATTTAATTACACTTTTCTTTTAATAATTTGAGGTGTTTGTTTTATTTTGACGCTCAAAGTATATTCTAAATCGTGTGACCGGATTGTATGTGAAAGTTCGGTTATATTTTTAAGGCTTATTGAGCTTATAGTAAGGCACCGAGTACAGTTTACAACACCAAGTGTTTTAATGTTGTATGTTGTAAACTGCGATTACCAGATTAACCCTTTCAGATCAAGATGCATCGATTGTGCGGCTGGGTTTTGGTTTCAATATCGTGCTTCGACTGTGCTGATTATTTTTTATATTTGCTTCTCACATTTCTCCTTTGTTTGATTTACCGTTGCTTAAATTATTGCGAAATTCTTCAGTTGCATTTCAGTTTTAGCAAAATGAGCCGTGAAAGTAAAGCTAGATTTACACGATTGAAATTTTCTTCAAAATGCTTTAAACTCGTGTAAACAGCAAAATTTCTTCAAAATTTATTGATCAAAATTTATTGAACAAAACTTTTGAAGATTTTATTGATGCCGTGTAAATGAGCATCAAAATCGCATCTGACAATATTGATAACAATAAATAATTTGACAGCATGTTCATTCTTTTGATTCAAAACCATATCAATACATATACATGTGCTGGTGCTATAATATTGATGTGTTTTCCATCTAATGCCCCCATTGAATTGGGAAAATTCCACATTTTATTTATACTTTGGGAAATACTCTCCCATTCCTCTTCTATTGCTGGCATCTGTACCAATAGATATTATTTTTTATATATTTTTTTATTTAATAAATTAAAGTTTTACCTTTAAAAATTCATCCTTTAATACTTTATATAATGCAGCGCAGACTTCAGGCACAATATTGCATATCGATGATCTTGATCTTTCAAACAAGAACATCAGACTTGGGTAACTGTCCCCAGTCGCTAAAAATCTCAAAGTAATTGCCAGGCGTTTTCCGGGGCATAAAGATTCCTGCATATTAGTATTAGCCTTTTCTATTGATGGGGTGACGAGATTAAGCAAATAATCAAAATCGTCTGGTGACATTCGCACAAAGTTTTTTTATAAATCAGGATCATTCCTTATCATTCGCTCCCTAAAAGAGACATACCTTCCTAAAGAAAAGGTCGAACCCTATGTTCCTTTTGTTGTCTTTTTTTTTTGCATTATTATCAGCTACTTCTTCCTCCAATAGTAAAAATGTTGATGCTATGATGATTGTGTTGTAGTAAAAATCCTGCTAGTTTTACATTAGGTCTGAAAGAGTTAATCGTATGAAAAATGCATGTTGTGTTGTAGTCGAGACAACACAATATTTTAGTGTTGTGAACGATAATCGGGCCCTAAAATTGTGTTGCAGTCTAATGCTACACTACAGTCATACATATAAAAGCACTTACCTACATTCACCACAGGTTCAGGCCTAATCAGCTTACCGGCTTTTGGCAGGAAGTTTGAAACAAAAACATTATAACCAACAAAAATTTAAATATAAAAAGAAACAGGAAAACTACGCCTACAATGAATGACTTTTTAATTCTTTAATAAAACTTTTGCAAGAGCAAATAAAATGTATAATTTTACCAAGTTACAATTCATTATTTTTTTTATTTTTGCTACTTTGCTCTTTTTTGTTGTAAAAGATATATTGTATGTATGAACTTGTACTAAGGAATAAGTTTTTGGAAACTTAACATCATGAAAATAAGTTTTACACATACTTTTACTTACGCATGACTTGTATATAAAAAGAATTCTATCGGAATTATGGGTCGATATATACAGATGATGATGTTTTTCTTTTTTTTTTTGCAAAATGAACTAAAGTCAAACGTCAATTTGCAGTCAGTTGATTTGTGGGTATAAAGCCCAGGGTATATTTAGCACATAGAACAATTGTTTAAAATATTTACACACATTTTTATGCTCTTTTAAAAACTTTAACTCTGTTTTCGTTGAGCAAGCGATGGTTATTGCCATATTTTCCAGCAATTTATTTAGCTTGTTGGACGAAGCATAGTAAACAGCCGCGATTCAATTACAATTGAACACGAGAAATAAAGTCAAAAACTAAAAAAAAAAAAAAACTATTTTGATGGATTAATTTTTGTTTTTTCTCGACATAACTGTTCTGAAATTATTTATTGATATTGATAACTTTTATTTACGGTCCCTGTTATTCTTTGTTTTTCCAAAATTCAAATACATTAATTTAATAAGTTGTTTATATCTGGCAAAAACTCTCTCCATTTTTTCTTATTTTAAGCATTTGACAATATGTTTGCTGGGCAAAATCTCCTACCCAGACATCTTCATTTTTATGTTTGAACATCACTGATATAAAGTAACAGTAACTGTAGTTGTAGTTGTTTTTGAAAGAAACTTTCACTTTTAATATTTAAAAATGAATGTATGTATGCTCAGTGTGTAGCTTCAGTTTTCATTTAAAAGTCCACATGTTATTAAACGAAAGTGAAAAAAGCTGCATGTTTTTAAAAGACTGAAGGAAGACCCTTATCTACTTACATGGTCATATTATTTTGTGTGTAAAGAAGAAATTCTAAATCAGTTTTGATATTTTAATGCATGACAGCTTTTAATGAGTAAATTTTATTCAACCATAACCGTTACAGTAGATGGCACAGTGTAACGTTTTATTATTAATGAATGGCCAGTCCTAAATGTGTGTGACCTAAATATAATTATTATTTGTTATGAAATTTTAAAAGAGAGGAACAAACCATTCGAATAATAGTCGTTTGTATAATAGAACAATTTCTTACAAATAATTATTCATTCCATTTTCGAATAACGAATAACTCGATAAATTTTATGAAGAATATTTGAATAAAACAAATTTTGTTAATATATCGTTTCATTTTAAAATGTTTCATGATTTTATAATTAAAAACAATAATAATTTAATAATTTAATTTATACAATAATAAATGCTTAAGATGCTTATCGGTGACAGTAGGGTATCCAACTCTATTGATCCATTTGAGCATCGTCGCAATGTGGGTTGTGTTTCACTGTTCTATCGATACTATAATGGAATGTGTTCTGCTGAAATTAGGGAACTTGTTCGTGAAACACGCAGTTTTTTACATGGGAGCTATGACTAATTATGGACCGATCATCATAAAATTGTATATATGAAACAAAACCGTGTTGAATATTATTTGGATACCAAAATTTTTAAGAGAAGTATGCTCATTATAGTGATTTTCAGCAGTAATCCTTATATGGCAGCTACAATCAATTATGAACCGAAGCGCACATAATTTGTAGATGCGATTTGGCTTTATGTAACACTCATTTGTGGTGAAATTTGTTTGGATACTAACATATTTCAAACAATTATGATCGTTAAACCCCTATTTCGTGTATGGGGGTCAGTTGAAATAATAGACCACTGTCAATCCCATCCGACCGAAAAATATCATGTACCAAATTTTATTAAAATATCTTTTAAACTGTGACCTGTACTCTGCCCACAAGCTTTACATAGACAGCCAGCCAGACAGACGGACGGACGGACGGACATCGTTCAATCGAAGTGATTCTGAGCCGATCGATATACTTTAAGGTGGGTGTTGGACCCACCTTGATGATGGGCGTTACAAACATCAGCACAAATCCAATATACCATCCCCACTATGGTGGTGTAGGCTATAAAGAAGTATGTATTTGATATTGAGTAAAAAAAATAATGGACGAGAAATTGTAGGGTGGCACAATAATGGCAAAATATAAATCTTGAGCTTAAAAGAAAGTATTAAAAGTGATTGCAAAAAAACTTGTGGGCTAAAACAAATAAAAAATATAGTAACTACATGCATATGTATATTAAAACATATTAATATATCGCATTAAAATAACTAGAATGCACAAGAAAACATAATAAATAATCATAAAGGAAAACTTTGGTTTCAAATACACCGGGTATTAATTAAGCTGGTATCATCCTGGTAAAACCTAACCAAAAATGGTGGTGAATGTTCAATATGATATTGAGCATAACATTTATGATAAAAATGTTTTTTTAATTCCTGATAGGTTTTTTAATGGAGCTTTGCCAACAAAATGTGCACTACTGCACTAAGCTGTGAGCCACTGTATAAACATTTTTTTTTTAATTAATTAAACATTTATTCATTGCTAATTAATGACTATGTAGCGCGACATATAAATTATTTCTCATTTACACATGAAAACAAAACAATGAATAAGATAATTAAGAAATATGAGAAAAAATTAATCAAAAAACATAAAAACTCCATTCTAAAAAAAAACACTTATAAATAAATATACGAGGTCTGATCAAAATTAACAGTTATATTCAAATTTCGTGAGTTACGTGTGTTCGATTTTCGCATTTTTTTCTGTTATGTTGGTACACATGTCTGTTATATATATTGGTAATATCAGCCATTTTGGATTGTCAGTTTGTTTTTTACATATCAAAAGGTTAGTCGTGTTTTGGTGTGATCTTCGATTTTTTACTTGTCGAAAAAATGGATCAAAGAAACTGTATTAAGTTTTGTGTAAAAAATTAAATTAAATGCGCAAGGACATTTGAATTGTTGACTGTGGCGTTTGGCAAGTCTACTATGAGCAGAACACAAGTTCAATTGTTGCATAACCGGTTTAAGGAAGGCCGAGAAGATGTCAATGATGATACTCGTCCTGGTCGTCCGAGCACGTCAACAACCGAACATTGAAGCAGTGAAGAAAATGATTTTGGATAATCGTCGAATCACTACCAGAGAGGTTGCTGATGATGTTCGGCTCATGCCAAGCAATTTTTACGGATGTTTTAAGGCTCAGTTAGCCGACTGTAATGGAATGTAACTGCAACAGTAAGAAACAGCTGATGGATATTGTTATGTGTAAAGTAATGCAAATGGTTATGGAGATGTAAAGTAACGCAAAACCGTAATGTATGAATCTGTAAGAAATAGAATTTCCTTTTATTTTTACGTCATTACACAACATTCCGTTACAGTCGGCTAATTGAGGATTTAGGCATGAAACGTGCGGTAGCGAAGATTGTTCCAAAATTGCTAAATTTTGAGCAAAAACAATGTCGCATGGACATCGCTCAGGAACTGTTGAACATCGTCAATGACGATCCAGATTTCCTCAAAAAGGTAATAACTGGTGACAAATCATGGTTGTATGGCTATGACATTGAAACCAAAGCCCAATCATCTCAATGGAAACCTCCAGAAGAGCCAAGACCGAAAAAAGCACGTCAAGTTCGTTCAAATGTGAAGGTTTTGCTTACTGTTTTCTTCTACTGCAGTGGCGTGGTGCATGATGAATTCTTGCCACAAGGTCGTACGGTCAATAAGGAATACTACCTTGAAGGTATGCGCAGTTTGCGCGAAGCAAACGTAAAAACTAAAGGTCTGCTTGGTTGTTTGTCAACAGTGAAGACTATGCTGCAGTGTATATGACAGTAATGTAAAAATCTGATTATTGTACACTGCACCATATAAAAAATCTAAGCGAGAGCACACAATAACAATACAACAAAAAAAAATAAAGTTTGTTTGTTTTGTGTTTGGCCGATCAATAGCACGACCTGCCATTTATTCGTGCATGTGTTTATTCGTCAAGCAAAAAAATCTAAGCGAGAGCACACAATAACAATACAAAAAAAAAATAAAGTGTGTTTGTTTTGTGTTTGGCCGATCAATGTGTAACAAAAAGACTGAATTATAATTTTAGTTTTAATGTATTATTTTTTGTTTTGTTTTTTAGTTTAAGTTATTGAATTGTTTCTTAATAAAATTTTTATTTAAAAATTGTATTACGCCTTTGATTTTTAAACATTTGGTTTTCTGTCTACACTAAAGACTATGCTGTAGTGTATATGATAGTAATGTAAAAATCTGATTATTGTACACTGCACCATATAAAAAATCTAAGCGAGCGCACACAATAACAATACAACAAAAATTTTTTTGTATACATGTCATAACTGGTGCTTGATACATCGAACAGTTCGGACGTGTTACTTTTAGTGCGGCTGAATTTTCGGTGAAAAAATCGTAATAGGTGAAAAAGTATAAAAAGTTAAATTAAATAAAAAAGTGGAAAAAAACTCGTAATAGGTGAAAAACTTTACAAAGTCAAATAATTGCACTAGGTGCAATAAAAAATTAATAAATTGTAATAATTTATTTTTAATTATTTGAAAACTACAAAATTAAATACAGTGAGACAGTGAATGAGTAGCAATTCTAACAGTGCGAGTGGGCCCCAGAGCCGAAATGCTTATTTCGTGTTGAGCTCGGCAAGTGTTAGTAATGAGAACATTAAAAATCCCGAATTTAATAAAAACTACTTAACTGTGAAACCAAAAATAAGCACAAATCTGAATTTAAGTGCAAGTGCACCAAACTTGAATAAATGTGTTGAACAGGGCACAAACTTAGCCCAAAGCATATTTAATTTAAATAGAAAAATCACTGAAGGACCGTCTTCTTCACGGTCCTCGTTATCAAATATTGGAGAGACGTCAACAGCTGCAAAAGGCTCATTAAGTCCTACAAATAAGACCGCTCCTATAGTTGCTGTTGAAGAAAAACAAAAAACACAGGTAGGAATGGACCGTTATATAACAGTATCGAAGAGAGGCAGAAGCCCAAAATCTGCCGAAATTACACCAGCCGCAAAATTATCAAAGAATGCTGAAGAGCCACGCTCGCAAAATCGTTTTGCCATCCTCCAAGAGAAAAATGATGTCCCTAACGCTGTGAATAAGCCAGTAAAACCACCTCCAATATATTTAAGAGAAAAAAATTCAAACGAACTTATAAAATTATTAGTTTCATTAATTGGTGAAAATTCTTTTTATGTGACTCCAATTAAGCGTGGAAATATTAATGAAACAAAGATTCAGGTTAATAATGAAAACGACTATCGGAGAATAGTTTCGGAATTTGAAAAACGCAAAAAGAATTTTTACACGTATCAACTTAAAAGTGCAAAAGGTCTACAAGTCGTAATTAAGGGAATTGATTCTTTTGTTGATCCTGAGGAGATTAAGAGCAGTTTGGCCGACAAAGGCTTTAAAATCAAGGCCGTATCAAATATAAGAAACAGAGATAGGATCCCTCAACCATTATTTAGAGTGGAGTTAGAACCTGGTGATGTTAAGCTGAAGAAAAATGAAACACATCCTATATATGACTTGAAATTCATAATGCACCGAAGAGTTACAGTGGAAGAACCTCATAAGCGATCTGGCCCAGTACAGTGTGCGAACTGCCAAGAATATAGTCACACTAAATCTTATTGTAAGTTGCCTACTGTTTGTGTTGTTTGTGGGGATCTTCATGACGCCTCAAAGTGCGATAAACCTAAGGATGATTCCAGGGTAAAAAGATGCAGCAATTGCGGTGGAAACCACACTGCCAACTACAGGGGTTGCCCTGTTTTCGGGGTCGTTAAACGCTCCTTGATCAACAAACCCGCTTCTACCCCTACTCAGACGACAAAAGTACCTATTACAATTATTCCCCCCGTAGCACAAGCATCCACTAGCCAATTTTCATATGCCAACGTGCTAAGATCTAACCAACCAACAGTGCAAAATGAATCACCAATAAATGATACAAACAGCCATAATTTTAGCCGTCTTGAAGGTATAATGGAGAATCTGGCGCAATCCATGAATCATTTCATGACAAGCATGACAAGTATGATGCAGGAGATGCAAAAAATGCAGTCCACGCTACTGCAGGCCATACTTAATAGACCATGAACTGTCTCAAAATATGTTTCTGGAACGCAAACGGCATACGCCAACACAAAAATGAACTTGAATATTTTCTTTTTAATAAGAAAATTGATGTAATGCTGATTTCCGAGACTCATATGACGTCGAGAAGCATTTTTAAAATAAGTGGTTATACATTCTACGACACCAAGGACCCCAGAGATAGATCATGTGGTGGCTCGGCAATATTGGTCAAATCGCGAATCATTGGGTGGTCTTTCAGAGTGCTACCTTCAAGCAACAAACATCTGTATTGAGAACTTTTGTCAAAACCTCGTGATTTCGTCAGTTTACTGTCCGCCCAGATTTTCAATAACAAAAGATCAGTATAGAGATTTTTACAAATCACTAGGTAGCCGTTTCATAGCGGCTGGCGACTACAATGCTAAGCATACATTCTGGGGCTCACGACTCGTTAGCCCTAAAGGTCGTATCTTGTACGACTCCCTGTCTGAAATGGGACTGAATGTGATTTCAACTGGTCAACCAACTTATTGGCCAACTGACCAGCAAAAAATTCCTGACGTTATCGATTTCGGCGTGGCGAAAGGGGTATCCCCGGAACTCATTGAAGTCGAGGCTTCACTGGATCTTTCTTCAGATCACTCACCCACTGTAATCACCATCAGAAGTCCTCAGCAAAGCGTAACTGATGCCTTACTTCTTGTCAAACGTCTGAATTGGTTAAAATACAAAAAATACATCAGCACTCACTGCACAGAGAAACTCCCGTTAAAAACTGCTGAAGACATCGATGCCTGTATAAAAAGCCTTAATGAACATGTCGAGAAAGCCGCAGAACATGCTTCTTCCACTTACCGCCCGAATAGGTACAACAGAGTTTTTTCTGCAGATGTTGAGCAACTATTGTCTGAAAAAAGGAGAGTCCGAAGAGAGTGGCAACAACACAGATCGCCCCAACTTAAAACTAGGTTGAGAGAATGTACCAAAAACCTTAGGATCTTGCTAGAAGCGCAAAAAGCAGCGTCTCTCAAACAACATCTGGAAGGTCTAGACGCAACTTCCCAGTCAAATTATTCATTATGGCGTGCAGTCCGAAATCTGAGAAAACCCGTAATCGCAAAACCTCCACTGCGTACTTTGAACGGATCTTGGGCACGAAATAACGAAGAAAAAGGCAACCTTTTCGTAAGTCATTTAAAAAATGTATTCACTCCCAATACGGATACTGACATTAGCGAACTACCGCCTGTTGTTGCCAGACCACCTGTACAAATAAGATTTCAATATCTGGAGGTTGTTGAGGCTATTGATAATTTAAATGTTAAAAAAGCACCTGGGTTTGATAAAATCAGCAATAAAATGATTTTTGAGCTGCCTCGCATTGCAAAAAGATTAATCCTCTTTCTTTTTAATGCCATCTTACGGCTTGAGTACTACCCTCCGGTTTGGAAAATTGCACTAGTAAAGATGATTCCTAAGCCGGGAAAAGATCCTTGCAAAGTTGAGTCGTATAGGCCAATAAGTCTATTACCAACTATGTCCAAATTATTCGAGAAATTGCTTATAACCAAGCTGACTCCGATTTTGAATGAAAACAACTGCATTCCCAATCACCAGTTTGGCTTCAGACGTCAACACAGTACAATAGAACAAACACATAGATTGGTACAAGTCATAAGAAAAACCTTTGAGGAAAAGAGATACTGTTCGGCACTCTTTATTGACGTCTCTCAAGCTTTCGACAAAGTATGGCATGAAGGCCTGATATCTAAATTAAAGCAGAACTTGCCGGTGAATCTTCAACACCTACTATGGAAATACTTAATCGACCGTCAGTTTATGATTAAAGAAGGTGATTATTTAAGCCGTCCTCAACCTATAGGTGCTGGCGTCCCTCAAGGTAGTATCTTAGGACCAATTCTATACTTGCTGTACACAGCAGACATGCCAACAAACAATGAAATTCACACGTCAACATTTGCTGATGATACGGCATTTCTCAGTACTCACAAAGATCCAAAAGATGCCTCGATTCAATTACAGCACCACGTAACGCAAGTGGAGAAATGGGCAAGACAATGGGGAATAAAAATAAATGAACAGAAATGCACCCACGTAACATTTACTCTACGTAGGGAATCATGTCCCCCTATTCGTATTAATGACCATATAGTGCCTCAAAACTCACACGTGAAATATCTTGGTATTCATCTGGACCGTCGCCTCACATGGAAACCACATATAGATGCTAAGCTGACTCAATTGAAACTGAAAGCAGCCCAAATTCATTGGCTCATCGGCAGAAACTCCGTCCTTCGGCTCGATTGTAAGCTTCTACTCTACAACTCAATCTTAAAGCCAATTTGGTGCTATGGTATCCAGTTATGGGGCACTGCCTCCAACTCCAATATTGAGAAAATTCAACGCCGTCAAAACAAAATTCTACGAATGATAACTACCGCTCCTTGGTATATTAAAAACAACAACATACACAACGATCTTGATGTTCCACTTGTCAAATGGGAAATAACTAAACACGTGGCCCTTTATTTGGGTAAGCTGGAAACTCATCCAAATCCCCTCGCTCGAGACATCTTACAACATCCCGGTCATAGCCGTTTGAGAAGGAGGGACACCACCGCTCTCAGATGAATAAATACAAGTTGCTCATTATATCCTATCGAATTTGAAAACTAGATTTTGCCTAGCATTGGCTGGACTTATCTTAATTAACTTTAGTTTTAAGATTTGAATACCTATTGTTAGTTCATTTAAAATGAAGATACAATAAAAAAGAATATGCAAAAAAAAAAAAAAAAAAAAAAAAATGTCATAACTGTGTTCAACTTGTTACTCATCAGCTATGTTCTCTCGTTGTTTATTATTGTTGTTGGCACACATTGTGTGTGTCATGCAAAACAAGAAGTAAGTGCATTGAAGTATTTGCTAAAAAATAAAATGTCTTAAGTGGCATTCAAGACAACATTTGCAACCCTTTAGTAAAAACCAATCATGGATTTTACACCATACTAACGCACCAGCTCACACATCGATGCTTGTGCGTGAGTTTTTGACCAAAAACAAAAAAGTTTATCATGCCTCAACCACCGTAGACACCGGACTTGGCTCCCGCTGACTTTTTCCTCTTCCCAAAAACGAAGACACCAATAAAAGGAAAGCGTTTTGCTATGATTTAGGAGATAAAAGAAAAATCGAAACAGGAGCTGTTGGCGATACCAAAAAGCGCATTTCAGAAATGTTTCGAGGATTGGAAAAAACGCTGACATAAGTGTATTATATCTGAGGGAGATTACTTTGAAGGGGACAAGATAATTATTGATGAATAAATAAACACTTTTTAAAAAAAATTAAAATAACGGTTATTTTTTGAACAGACCTCGTATATTACAAACTACGTCATTTATAATAAATAATGACAATATGTATAATAAAGTCTGTAATTATAGTGGTTGATTATTGTTTGTAATATTGCTTCCAGTTAAAAAAAAAATAAGCCATTTAATCGTTACTGCTACCATAATGACTACCGACAAGTTGTAAAATGTTATTGCTTTTGGTTCAATGCTATCATAACGTCAATGAAAAAGATATAGAGATAATGACATTATTACAATTGCTTTTAATTAATAGATTTTCAAGTATCTCTACATATATATATTGTATATAACAAAGCAAGTGTGTGTGCTCAGCAGATAAGTTCCTAACTTTCCTAGTTATGATGTTGGTCTAATAGAAATGAATGGGGGAAAAATACCAATAAAATGTAATAAAACTCTAGCTAGCACTTGTTGTATTCGTATGATGATTATCATCAGCTTTGGCAGATAGGTAAAGAAAAACAGCGTTGGGAGGAGTAAATGTGGCTTTTCATCATGAGTATTTGATTGTTATTTATGAATGAGTTTGTTGGTGTTGTTAATGGCAGTAACTTAGTTTGAATGTTTGTTGGTAATTTAGATTTGCTACAAAAAATGGAATATTATTAAAAGATGAGTAGATTTTAGTAGGTGTAGTTTTTTAAAAGAACCAGTTCAGAAACGTTTGGAAAACTTTAGCAGTCTTTGAAACCTCTATATTAGAAAAAACACAATATTATCTATGTATTAGCAAACTTAAATTCAGTATACGACACATGATGTTCTTAGCGACTTGATTTTTAACATTACTTTATAATATTGAGTGTATAACTCAAAAATACGGAATTCATAACAGATGGGTATCTTTTAAATGCAGTTTTTGTCTTTAGTAACTTATAAGTCATTTTAAAGGGTAAAGTTTTTCTTTATTTGTCTACTGTGGAAAAAGTGCCAGTAAAATACAACGATTGCTTTCCGATGCTTATGATAAATGTGTTCCATCCGTTTCAGCGTGCAGAAGATACTTTGCTAGCTTTAAAAATATTTTTTAGGGTAATTTTTTACAGCATCGCTTAGATTGTGGGATGACTTTATTTATGTTCTATACCAGGAGTGCCCAAGCCCTACACTGTTGGTGCTCTTTTGTATTTGTAAAAACTCTTAGCTATAGGCTGTGTCTTTTGTATACTCAATACAGCACTCAGCACTAGCAATACGAAATACACAAACAACTTTGCCTTATTTGTTTTTTTTTTTTTGTCGCAAGCGCAAAGCAACAACACTTTCGTATGCTCTACTGGTAAACATTGGTGACTGCGATCGTCAATGCAGATTTTGTTTTTGTTTAACGTATGATACCGTTTAAAAAAGTGTGTTGTTTCATTGTATGTATTGGCTTTTACAACAAAAAATACTGAATAAAAATTAGTTTTTATTTAAATGTATTGGTGTTTGCTCTTACATAAGCAACTTTTGGGCACTCCTGTTCTATACACATGAGTAACCCTGCAAAAATCAGTGGAGTACGTGGTCCATTGTAGCTAAGATCTAGTGACTACATCATGGTCCTATGTTGTGTTGTTGTAAAACATTTGAAGTAGTTACAAGGAGTAGTTGTGGGAGTAGTCCCCTGTTATGCAACGCTGGATTATATGGTCCAGTCCTAGGACATCGTAAGGATAAATGGACTATTTTTTTATACAAATGGATTATGTTTGTAGTACTCCTGGTCCATTGTGTGTATGGACTACTCACGTTTTTTACAGGGAAACCACAAACCACCATAAACTAAATATTTATTGTTCAATATTGAACAATTTTAATATCTAACTGTAAAACTACAGGGCGCAATACGACTTTTACTTATATGCTATATAATAATAATAAAAATAAGCGCCTTAATTTCCGGCCACCTACCAACAGATTTTCAAATATTTATGATCTTTCCGCCTCTCCGCTCATTAATTATTTATGGCCTTGAAAATTATTGTTGATGATTACAGTACATTCTACACAATTAACAACTAAAGCACAACCAAATATGTACAAACCAGGGCTGTCAGATATGGCGATTTCTCGCCAAACGGGGCGATTTTGAAACGTGTTTGGCGTCGAGATTTTCCGTTTGGCGACATGGCGATTTTTGATATCACTGGCGATTTTCACCAAAACATCTATAATAAACTATGTGATGAAAAAATCGTCTTTTTTTTTTGGTTTTTAAAAATCCAATTGTCAACGAAATGAATCATCTGAATTTGGAATTTCAATCTTACAGCATGGATGCAGGAAGCATGCATGAAAAAATGTATTGGACACTTCTTATGTTTTCAACAAAAGTTTTCAATCTTTGTTTTATATAATACGGAAAACAATGAAAAATTTTTCAATACTTTACATGCAGCTATTGATTTTTCAAATTCATTTTTGCCTCTAAATGCAATTGATTTTGGAGCAGAGTTTGAAACAGAATTAAGAAATGTGAAATTGAGCGAAGTAGAAATAATCGTACTTAAAGAAAACTGTTTTGTATTTAAAAAAAACTTTTGAAAGAGATGATAAGCAGATTACCAGAAAATATGAAATTTTTTAAAGCTTTTGGACAATTTTCTATTTCAAAGTGTGCGAATACATCATCTCAAACTAAATTTGGCGTTGTTCAAGAAACATTAAGACCATTTATGGATTCAAATGTAGCAATAGGCGTGTATGAAACTCAATAGGGAAAACTTCCGTTCATAAATTGAAATAATTATTTTAATAACGAAATTCCAACAAATTTACTTGAATTTTGGCCAAAAGTGTTTGATTATGACGATACAGCAGATACGTACCATTTTAAGGAAATATCTTTGGCCGTTCTTACTATATTGATAGTTCCAACTAGTAATGTCTGCGTTGAAATAATGAATTGTACAAAAACTCGACTAAGTAATAAAATTCAATATGAGCTTTTAGACGCTCTATTGAGAATAATTAATCATATGAACGTAAACAAATTATGCTGCAATTCATTTACACCGACTAATGAAATGATAAAAAAATTCAACTCAACTATGTATGAAAGTCAAGACTCTAGTAATGAAATCGCTGAGGATGAAGTTTACGAACTCTTAGACTTATCTACTTAATTTTACTGTTTTTTTAAATATGATCTCCATTTTTATGTAATTTAAAACTCTCTTTTAACAAAGTTTTAAAATTTTTTAAATAGTTAAAAATACAAAAACGGATATAAATGTGTATATGTTTTACTAAAATATTGTTTAATAAGTAACAATTAATGAATTAAATAAAAAAAATGTAACAAAAACTAAAAAAAAATTATTTTTGGCGATTTTTGACTTAAAAATTGAACTAGGTTTTTTTGTGTAAACAAAATTTATTTCTTTTAAATAATAAAAAAAATTAAAAACTGAACCAAATCGGATTTTGGCGAATTTTGGCGATTTTTTACATCCGTTTTGGCGACGAAGCTCAAAAACATCTGACAACCCTGGTACAAACATGGATTTGAACAACTTATAAGGTTCTTCAAGTATGAAAACAAATACGAGTACATACTCTAGCTACATGTTGTAAGTATGTAGTTGTTTTCAACAAACATACCTTCACGCTCGAAAAAGCTTTTAATATAATATCTATGAATGTGCGCCTATGAATGTTTCTTTTTGTTGATTGGTATTTAATGTAAAATAAGTTTTCGCCAAAAAAAAATCTAATTTGTGGCTGAATTGATTGCACTTCTGTTATTTGTGAGAGTTTAACAAACCTTGTAGGTAAAAAGAATGAATGTATGAATTTATGAGTGTACATTGTACTCACACACATATTGTACAGTGTATGAATAGATGCTTGGTTATATAAGGATAAGTACTACATTTACTTGACGTACGTGTTCGTAACAATGAAACTAATGCGTATTGAGATATATACATACATACAACATATACAATCATTTTCATATAAATACATACAAGCAACTTATACAATGGAAGTCATGATAAAGAAACCATCAATTTATACAGACATTTATTCAATCACTTAGCTCATCATCATTTTTGGAATTGTTTTATTTGTATACTTTTTGCTATCAGAATAAGAAGAGGTGAAATATGTATGTCTAGTTCAATATTGTTCTACATATCGTCACCTAAAATGTTCAAAGACGTAACCCTCATTATCATAATTTTACAGGAGAAGCAAAAAACGTTATAAAATGAAGACTGTTTAATTGAAAATCGCGATTTCTTCACATCTTGTCTTAAGATAGACGACAAACTTCAGGTTACGATATGTACATATCGCGATTTTCAATGTTTTTTGCTTCTCCTGCATAATTATGATAATGAGGGTTACGTCTTTGGGCATTTTAGTCAAGGATATATGATTGAGAAAGTAGTCTAGAAAGTCTGTTCAATATTTGAAATAGTGCAAGTTTATTTATTGCAAGTAAAAAATTTTGTTGATTGCTGATGTCTACTATATTGGAGCAACACTCGAGCCAGATGTTCTAGCAATGACTCAACTAGCCTACATAAATGGTAGATATATAGCTACTGCCTACATTCATTAACTATATAAATAAATCTCTGAATTGTAAGCTGCCTTCCGGCACTTTTATTTCGTTATATTTCCTTTGTCAGAATACTTCTAAAATATAGGTGCATTGAATTTACTCTAGGTGGCTCGAGTATTTTCACAGTTACACCACTAGACGCTGTACTGTTACCCTTGCTATAGAATCTAAATATTAACACACAATGCAAAAAGCCACGAAGAAAACATAATCTCGCAAATCTTGAAATCTGGGCTCTACTCCACAAAACAACTTATCAACTTTTTACTTTGCACTTATCAAATTTGTTTTCAAATTTCTCTTTGCACACTTTATAAAGATTCTTACCCTCAGTAAAAACAATAATTTAATGAAAATTAAATTTAATGAACTCGAGCCTGCCTAAAGAAATATATCAAAAATTTAAAATTAATAGTTCTACTAAAAGTAATAATTGTACTATTTTGCACTCTTTGTAAAATCTTTGCGCTCTCCAGCAAAAATAGTATTCGAAGTGTTCTACAAATCATTTAAGCGTCTTTGCATTTATGTCTTATCACTTTGCAGTGCTAAATACAACTTGTTAAAATGAGCCTGTAAAATATGTATGGGAAAAAACTTGCAGTGTAAAAATTTATATTTTATTTGCTAGTTTTAAAAACAAGATATTGAAAATATTCAAAACATATTAACGTTTACATTTCATTTAATTGAGATACGTGAACCTTTCTTTAAGATTGCCAAAACTATTTTCATTTATGGTCGTGTTTTTTTTTTTTTTTTTTGTAGAAACGATTAGGGCTTCTTTAGTACGATTATCAGTATCCCAAACATTAGTAGGTTTATCAGTTTCACAAATCAGTCAACCACAACAACAGCATCCGGAAATGGACTCCTTCCATTGTCAAATCTTTGAGTTATAGCCGAATT
This sequence comes from Bellardia pandia, assembly GCA_916048285.2. Taxonomy (NCBI): domain Eukaryota; kingdom Metazoa; phylum Arthropoda; class Insecta; order Diptera; family Calliphoridae; genus Bellardia; species Bellardia pandia. Next base: position 31,766,795 of record OU696531.1, read on the forward strand.
CCGCAACACGCTTACATTTACATTGTAAAATGTAATTTGAAACGAAACCACTCTTTAAAATTAAAGTTTTGCAATCTGTCTCTAAAATTTCTTCTTATAACCGCGTTTCATTATCGTCGAACAAAAACTCACGTCTTTACATTTCGAAAGTTTCACTGTTTATAACAATATGAATTTGTAAAGATAATTAACCTGGCAAATTTTTTATAAACTTAACAATATTTGCTTTGCAAAAATAGATTTTAAATTTTTTGTGAAATTTTTAACTTTGCACTTTGCACAAGAAAATGTACGTGGAATTTAAATTGTAAAAAGAATATAAAGATCTTTGCAAATTACACTTATTATTTTCAACTTATTACTAATCAAATTTCATAGTTGTGATAAACATAAAGTTTTGCAAAATATATATATATTTGATGGTCAGTTTTGCAAAATCACTAATACTATGTTCAGATATGAAACTTAATTGAGTCAATAATCGGTTAATTGACAATATTATTTTAAGTGTTCAGGCATACGCAATTTTCAGCTTACTCAATAATCATTTGACAGTTGGAAAACAATGCAAAAAATACTCTATATGGTTGTTGTGTTTCTATGTAAACAAACCTACCTTCACATTGATTTTTTAATGATTTATTTTGTTGACATTTGCCATTTTATACAATTTTGCTCACTAAACACAGTTGTGAACAGTGTTGCATTCGAAATCTTACTCAATATTATAACAATTTCGTACTTATTGCGCAATAATTAATTGAGATTTTATATGGAATATTGAGCTCAATAATGACGTTAATTGCGATTATCGCAATTAAGGCTCATATCTGAACACGATTAAGGCAGATAATGGTGGCGTCTATGATAACAGGTACGCTTGCACTAACTTAACCCATTATAAACAGTCGTCATGATAACAAAAATAACTGCGAACACCGCTACGAGTTTTTAGGCACCAATAAACTCAATTTTTGTGTTGACTGTGCGATTGCTGAACCAATAATCGCTCCAGGTTTTATAACAAATATACCGGATAGATCCGCTTATGACAATGACCTCCATCTTTCTGAGAGTATAATCCGAGTATTCAGTGATGGATCAAGATGGTTAAAAGTCGCATCAATTGAATCTGTGAATGTAACTTAGACTACCAGATTACGGAAGCAAAGTTCAGGCCAAAATAATGCTTTTAACAGACCCAGCATAGATTGAATACCTCAATTAGGGATATTAACACATTTATTGGTATCAAAGTTGATTGATACAATAGTATATATGATTGTAGTAATCATCTTAATCGTAACTTAGCCATATTATGATTAACGCAATCATATGAATAATTACAGTGACCGTAATATTGTTAAAAAAAATTTTAAAAATGTTAAAATTGTTGTGGTAAACATGAACAACTGTATTTTTCTCTGCGTGTATATACTTATACTTAGAATATATTCCGCAATATTACTACCCAACTTTTATGTGGAATCTTAAGCCTCAGTTAGCCGACTGTTACGCAATGTAGTGCAATGACGTAAAAATGTAAGTAAATTATATTTCTTACAGATTCATACATTACGGTGTTGCGTTACTTTACACCTCCATAACCATTTGCATTACTTTACACATAACAATATCCATCAGCTGTTTCTTACTGTTGCGGTTACATTCCGTTACAGTCGGCTTTACACACACATAATATAAATATGTACATATGTATATGGCAAAAGTCAGACAAGATAACGGCTGTAATTGTAGATACTCGTGTGAGTGTGTGCAAAAACTAAAAAAAAAACTTGAACGGAAATATTGTCTTTTATATGTGTTTATATGCTAGGAAATGTGTGGCTATAAAACTAAGGGTATTTAAACAAGTGCAAATAAAAACCAACTCGTACTAAAAATGTAATTTACATTGGGGAATTATTCAACATTAAGCTAAAAACCATTAATGTATAATAACAACTACATTAAGATTATTTTTATGCAGTTTAGCTTTTTCACAAGTTTTTAGTTTGTTATAGCCTACACCACCATAGTGATTTCAACAAGATGGTGCCACATTAGCATCTGAGAAGCGAGTTTGGTGAACAGTTTATTTCACGTTTGGAGCCAGTCAATTGGCCGCCCAAAAATGTGCGATTTAACGCCTTTAGACTATTTTTTGGGACACATATCTATAGAGACAAACCCACAAGGTTTAATGTACTGGAAGTTAACATTAAAGGATTTATTCGTGAGATACCGACCGATATATTAAAGAGAGTAGCCAAAGTTAAACCCAACGTATGAAACCTTTCAGGCATAGTCGCGCTTAATATTAACATGAAATCATCTTTAAACATTGAATTATTTAGATAGTTCTATATATCAGTAAAATTCTAAAGATATTAGGGTGTAAATATATGTAAGATTTTGTTGAGAAATCCAGAATGTATTGCTCTAAACATATTTTCAAAAAAACTTTTCAGTCTTTCTACAAACGTTAAACAATTTTAAATAAAAATTTCAATGTTTCACTTAAAAGACAACTGAAATGTAAACGCATCTGTAATAAATATAATATAAAAAAACAAGGAAAATTAAGTATTACAAAACAAAATATGATACACTGGCTTCAATTTTATTTACATATACTTATTTATTTATAATGTCTAAAGCCACAAAATTTTAATTTGATTGTTTGCTAGAACAAAAAAAAAATAAAGAATTGAATACAAGCCAAGAAGCCAGCATGAAATATCAAACAAGATTGGCAGCTGAATACTGCGACATAATGTTTATTTTAAACAATTGCTTCTCATGGATTTGTCCATAAACTCAATAAAACGAATCCCCCAACCATTAAATGTTTAAAAAACTTTTTTTATATTTATATTATGCCAAAATGTTTAGATACATATGAGTCATTCCATGTCAGACCGAACACCTTTTTTACAACACCTCATCCGATTTACTTTAAATTTTGCAGACATATTCTTCATTAAAAAGTATTTTACACGTATTTTCAGCAAAAAAAAATTAATTTTTTTTCAACAAGTTATGTGCATTTGAAAATCGTCAAAATCATAAAAAATCTTCCGACATGACAACTTTTGAACTAATATTTCGCAAAAACTTCTAGATGGATTTTAAAGACCAATGCCTTATTTTAAAGGTATTTGAACCTCCTTTTTAAAAATTTTTATTTAAATTTTTTTTATAATTTTTTTATTTTTAAAATTTGATTTTTTTTTTATTTTCTCTTTTCCACCACGTTCGAACAAGTCAAAAAATCTAAAAAAAATATTTTCTTAAAGCTCAATATAACCTTAATATTCCCTGTAAATTTCAGAATGGAAGTCGAATGAATTCTATTTTTTCCGATTTGTTTCCATTGTAGTACCATAAAAATTACATTTTCAATTAGATTTTTTTTTAATAATGAAATGAAATAAATTTAAAGCAAACACAGGAGATTATTTTTATACTTTTAACAGCTTTTAAATAACAGTTTTTATTTTATTTTTTTATACATTACTAAATATAAATAAGCAGTTTTAATTTTTATATACATTTTTTATAGAATATTCAGTTGCAAATGATGTAGTATGAACTTTAATTTGTCTCTCATGGTAGGGAATAAACGCATGGTAGCCTAAAGTACCTGGTATCATTTTTGCTTTACTAAACCGTTCTTTAAGTTTTTTATTGTGCTCATTATATTGTTCTATATTCAAAAATTCACTATTTATGTTTTTAACATTTTGTTCAACCCATTGATAAAAAGTAGCCCGGGTATTTATTGAATTGTCAATATTTGTCAAACTAGCTTGTGCTGCTAATCTTTTAATTGTTCCTCCAAGCCCATCACAAGAGCCCTTTCCGTGCGAAGTTGCAAAGAAGTGCCATTCTGCTTTTACAGCGAAATCATCTTCGTGAAATGCAAGGTTGACAAAATTTTTCTTGTTTTTATATTGAGCACTTGCTCCATCTGAGAAGTAAAAAAATTTTTTTTAAGGAACTCAATCTTTATTTACATTGGTTTTTTTGATTTTTTTATACATAAAAATTGTAACGGCACATAGAAAAAGGTAAACAAAGCATGCTCTTGAAAAATTTGAATTTTTCAGCGAGTGTTTTTATAATGTTTACATGCAAAATGTAATTTTTCATTTTACTATAATGGAAAAAATCGGAAAAAAATAAAATTTATTCGACTTCCATTCTGAAATTTACAGGGAATATTAAGGTTAATTGAGCTTTAAGAAAATATTTTTTTTAGATTTTTTGACTTGTTCGAACGTGGTGGAAAAGAGAAAATAAATAAAAAAAGCAAATTTTAAACATAAAAAAATTATAAAAAAAATTTAAATAATAATTTTTAAAAAGGAGGTTCAAATACCTTTAAAATAAGGCATTGGTCTTTAAAATCCATCCACAAGTTTTTGCGAAATATTAGTTCAAAAGTTGTCATGTCGGAAGATTTTTTATGATTTTGACGATTTTCAAACGCACATAACTTGTTGAAAAAAAATTTATTTTTTTTCTGTAAATACGTGTAAAATATTTGTTAATGAAGAATACGTGCTAAAATTTTGCAAGACTTCGACGACATCAAAGTCAATTTTTAGCAAAAATCGTTCGGTCTGACATGGAATGACTCATATGTATGTATATGTATGTAACTGTTTGAGTAAATAAAGCATGTTGTGACATGACGTATAACGCTTTAAATATGAAGTCACAAAATAGCTGTAGATACAAAATATTGAAAGTTTTAATTGGAATATTTAAATTATACAGTGGCTCACAGCATTATTTTATTTTCAAAGCCACATTAAAAGAAAACGAACAGGAAATTAAAAAGGGAATTGATGTCAAAGAACAACTGTTGAGTGTAACAAACAAAAAACATTGATTGCAAAAATGTACACTTAAGTACATTTATATTATGGAAATAAAATATTAAACTAAAAAACAAAAAAGGAACGCTTTTTCACGTCACAGCTTATTTTATGCAGGTACATTGGGTTTCAAAAATTTGAAATTAAAACTGGCTTTTTTAAATCATTTTTGTAAGTAAATTTATGTTTTCTTGTGCTGATTTAAAAAATTGACCATAAATTTTCGATAACATTAAGGTCTGGCGACTGTGGTAGCGGTTTCATTATGTTTGAGCAGTTTTAAATTAGCCACATTTGCATTTGCTTGAGATCGTTATCCTGTGGCCAAATTACCGCATTCGTGATCGAATGAGCCATCGTATCGAAAAATGATTTCGATAGCGAAATTATGATAAAATGTACTAAACTTCTTGCTCGATATCGAATGCCATAATCTCAAATAAGAAAATTACGATAAATTTCGTAATCGAATGGGGTAATTTGGTATCGAATGCGGTAATTTGGCCCCTGGTAAAATCGAAAATCTGATCTTATACCCAGGTTCTCTGTGCTTTCCAACAAGTTGTCCTTCAGAATCTGAGGGTAGTTAAAATTGTCCATTTTTTCAACAATTGTGAAATTCCCAGTGCCAGCAGCTGTCATACTTTACTGTTCTCTTTAGGTTTTCCTTGCTGAGTTCTGTATTTGGTTTCCGCCAAACATACGACATGCCATCTGAACCGAATATGTTAAACTTGGATTCATCAGCGAAGAATTCCAAAATGCAGATTCCTTACAAGCATATTCTTTGGCGAAATTTAGCCTCTACAGTCAGTTTTTTTTAAGTTTATAAACAGTTTCTGGCGTGCAACTCGGCCATTTAAATCATGTTGACTAAAAACTATTATCTTTTTATTGTTTTGCTTGGTTTCAATATATAAAACTGTACATTTTTGCAATAAATGGTTGTTATTTGTTAGACTATAACATTTTTTCTTTTAAATGACACCAATTACTAGTTTTAGTTACTGTTAGTTTTCTTTTTATGCCGCTTTCAAAACAAAAAATGCATTGCATAAAATAAGCTGCGAGTCACTGTATGTATAGTAGGGATCAGTAAAACCGGCAGCAGGAAATAAATTTAATCCAGGCGGGCTGTAAAAATACAACATTGTTAAAAATCGTCCTGTTTATTAGCTATAAAACTGTAGAAAAATCAGAATTAGTTTTTTTTTATTTTTTCTAAAACACTTTGGAAAACTTTTTAATTTTTGTCAACATATGTATGTACGAGTATATATATACATTTATTTGGCCAATATATTCTCTTCATAATATTTGCAAACTTACAAAACTTTATGATTTCATTTAAGATTTTAACGCCAACATAAATCTTTTTTAAGGTCTACGCTCTGTATCACAAGAAAGAAATTATGCGAAATATTAAAAAGGGCACCAAAAGTAAATTAATTGTCCATGATCAAAAAAAAAAAAAAAAACAACAATATAAACAAAATGAAAAAAATATACTTCACCAAGAGTTGTATATAAATTATTTTTATTAATCGTGGTTAAATGTTTAAACTTTTTAGCAGCACCATGGAGACCAACACCAACAACAGCAACAATGTTTTATTATTATTTATCACTTTTTACAGTTTTGTTATGTGAAACACGCTGAAATAAAATACAAAGAAGAAACACATATAAAATACATAGAATTAGTAATTGTTTCAGAATCCTTTAGAAGAAGTTTTTAAAAGTGTCCTTTATTTTCTGCTTCTTGAATATGATTCATTGCTTAGAGTCACTTCTGTTTATTACCAAATGTGTTCATAAAGGCAAATCATAATAAGGCAACAAAACAATACATATTCTTAAAACTTTCACTTTTTCAGTTAGTAAAATTTATGTTTGAATTTTTAATAATTAAAATCTTACATCTAAAATACACAACATCACTTAACGGAATATAAAGAAAAATATTTGTTATTTTGCAGGAAAGTTTGGCATTGAAAATCAGACACAGAACAGAGCTATGGAACAAATGTGAGATAACCTTCATAACAATTTGTTATTTTTTTATCAATTTTATTTAAATTTACTGCAGATAATGCAATATAATAAATTTTGTACATGTTATTTTCTTGATAAAATAAAATAGTAAGAATCGATCCATGATTTCTTATAGCCCTGTAATGTTTAATGATCAGTGTTGGCAGGGTTTATTCTGTTGAATTGTATTTGGACTGGCAAAGGATTCCCTAAATACTTTATGTCATTAGCCGGCGCTAATAAACGCCTCTGACCAAAGGATAAAGGCAGCTTTTTATGCCTTTAGGCAGTTTGATATGACTGAGATCAAAGAATAATTAAAGAAGTTCTGTGTTGACCTGAATTTTATTTGAAATTCTTACGTCTTATATCTATCAGTCCATAATTGGCCCCACCATAAATATCTTATATATAAATATAAATAAGAATATTCAGATCATATTCAACCAAGAAACTCTCAGCTTATCTTACCCCACTTTAAACACTGTTTTTTAACTTGTGGAAAATATGAAAAAATGTTTTTTTTTTATAACTTTAAGGCCCATTATTACAACTTGGCAACAGTTAAAGGTATGATGTTATCGGACAGATAAGAAGTATTTGGTTATTATAAGTTTACTTTAATCTAAACCGACCGATAAGCTAAAGGGAAGATCATCTTGCCTTTAATTTTATAGTGAGGTTTATGTTTTTAAGTTGCCATATGTTCTGAAAAATTGAAAACTTCATGAAAAATAAATTAATTTTAATTTTGTATTGCCAATAAATAATTTGATAAACAAAAATGGAAAGCAGACGTTTGATTTATATTTTTTCACAAACAAATATTTTCACAAACACAAAAAATTTACTGTTTCTTGTCAGTAATTTGTCAAAAGTAATCGGTTTTTAACTGGTATTGCCATATTTTAGAAAAAAAATTGTTTTATTTTACAAGGAAGTTGCAATAACGAAAAATTTTAAAGGTTACTTTATTCCTCACTTTTATTAAAGTTACCTTTTATTATTAAGAACATTAAAGACAAGTTGTAATAATGGCCCTAAAAATTGTTAAATTACACTCAAGATTGTTATGAAAATCAGTTATACGCTGTAAATAATGGTAAGAATTTGTTATTACATCAATTTTAAATGCGCAAAATTAGATAAAATGTCAAAACATTTAAAATATGTAAATTATGTTGTTCGTAAAATTTTCTTTTAAACAATATATAAAATAATAATAAAATTTGCACTTAGACTGAATAAAACACACAGACTTATCAACAGCATTAGCGGCTGCATTGTTGTTGGAGTTTCCTGCTTAATCAGGCGGTAACTGAGAACCGAATTCCAAAGACGGGTCTCCTTCATTTTTGCCTGGGTCTGCTACAGCGGTAGCATTATTGTTCATGGATTCAACTATGGGAGCCTCAATATTATTGTTGTCATTTGCAGCAACTGGCTTATTGGCATTTGCCTGCTTACATTGTCTTCCCCAGGAATATCTTTTTCCAAAACACTGCCAACTCCCTCATTATCTATAAAAGCATTGACTTCTAACGCTGCTGCTTCTGCTCCCAATGCTCCATCTCCAGCAAACTCTTCTGGGCATGGTATAAGATCAACCAGTACGAACCATGTTCTAGCAATTCCTGCCACAACAAGCCAATAAAAGGCAACAGCGTACAGATCATTATAAAACACCCACGAAAAATACGCGAGAACAGATTTGCAGTGGCAAATATATCAAACGGTTCTAGTCCTAAAACCAGTGTAGTTTTTATTTTTTAATATATTTAAGCGGAAGGTATTTAAGATTCGCACAGATGAATATTTCGCTCTAAATTGTTTTCTTTTATATTTTACTAAATAAACTTTCTCATGATGATAGTACCGGGAATTATGATAACTTGAACTGTTTTGATTGGCAAGTATTTTATAACGTCGTTTGTAGACTCCAACAAGAAGAAAATTGTTCGTAGACCAGTTATACAAAATTTTACTAGTATGTACTGTATGTACTGTAGTAGTCCTGCAGAAGCTCTGAACACTATTATGCACCTAATTCCAATAGAGCTACATATATTGTCCATTTTTACGAGTAGCATGCATCTGTTTGACGCCTCCCAGATAAATCTAGTGTATTTCCGGCTGATATAATAGTGATTACTACTTAATTTTTTCCATTTTTGTCGACAGCCAGATACTACAATATCTGTTATAGTCAGTCCGTAAAGTAAAGAACTATCTAGGCCAGTTTATCTAACTGACATCACCCTAGGTTAAAAAAGTCAATACCTTCCAAAGGCTGACAATAGGTGGCGCAATCTGCATACATCCAAGATTGCCAGAAACATTTGGCCAGTATGCAATGAAACAGGTTTACTGCCTTACTGCAGAACTTAAATTTAGTTGTAGAAAAAAATATTATTAATTGTATACAATTTAACAAACCAATCAACATTTTGAAGAGTTTTTGGAGTCCCTTTAGTGTTTCTTTAATAAATATCTCGCTAGTCTAATTTATATATATATTTACATATACTAACACAAGTTAGTAGCTAGACATACACACATGCAGACGTATTTGAAAAGAAACCTTGTTATTATCTTGTGGTAAATAAGTAACAAGTTGTAATAAAAAATCTATAGAAATATTTATAAAGCGACCTGAGTCTTCTGTCAACCAACCATGGAAGAACAAGATGTATTATATAAAATATACATACTTAATTATAAACGGTGTCCCAACTAGAACGCAATTTTTAAATTTTAAATAAAACACAGATATTAAAAAAAATCGTGAAACTTTATTATATCGAAAAGTATACAGAATGAGGTTATGTATGGAACACGATATCGTGCAGATGGCCGCCGCGGTTTTGCTGGCACACAAGCGATCTTTTAAAGAAATTTTCAATGACCTTTTTGCATTAATGCTGCGGTATTTCATTAATGCAGCGGTATTTCATTAATTTCCTTGAGTCGTGTAAACCATCGACTTCAAAAAACCCAAAAGAAAAAAAATCTAAAGGTGTTAAATCGCACGATCTAGGCGGCCAATTCTGGTCTCCAAAACGCGAAATAACACGACCGGGAAATGACTATTGCATTTTCTCTGGCTGTATGACATGTGGCGCCGTCTTGTTGAAACCACATGCCCTCCACATTCATTTCTTCAATTCTAGGCAAGAAAAAACTGGTTATCATTTCACGTTACCGAACACCATTGACTCCATTGCGTTCTAGTTGGGACACCTTTTACTTATGGCATTTTGATCTAGGTATTGTTTTGTCTACTACTACAGATTTTAAAATGTACAAACACACTTATAAGGGCTGATACTAAATAAAGTATTTAAAGTATGGTTCACATAAAATCCTTCTACACAAAAGAAGCCTTATTAAAAACCTGGGATCTATTTCATAAACAATTTATCAATTTTTTGCTGCGAGCTTAGGAAGAACCTGCAAAGTGAGTCTGCAAAATGTTTCACAAAGCAAGTAATCATCTGTGCATTTTTGTCTTGTTTTGTAAATACAAAAATTAAATTGTAAAAAAAACTTGCAGTGTTACATGTTAGTAAAGACAAAATTACAGGAGTATTTGCTGGTTTTCAAAACCAATAATTTTTTTATAAAATTATTGTAAATATTTTAGACATATTAATGTTTACATTTCATTGACATGGGAATCCCTCTTTAAGGTTGCCAGAATTATTTGCAATTATGCGCCATATTTTTTATGTTGGCAACGATTGAAAGCCTCTTCCGCAAGGTTTTCAAAATGTTTGCAAAGACTTTGCACTCTTTATTAAGTTGCTGCACTCTCCTGCAAAGTGTTTCACAAAGCATTTAATCATCTTTGCATTTTTGTCTTACCACTTTTCTGTTTGTACTGCTTAATACAAAAATGATATTGCAAAAAAAAACTATAGAAAAAAAATTACACTTGCTTGTTTTCAAAAACAGCAATACAATAATTTTTTTATAAAATTATTGGAAATATTTGAAAGATATTAATGTTTACATTTCATTTAATTTAGACACAAGAATCCCTCTGTACGGTTACCAGATCTATTTTCAATTATGCGCCGTTATTAAAGATAATAATTCAATAACTATTGAAAGCTTCCTCAGCAAGGTTGTAAGCAAGGTAATTGTGGTATGAACTAGTTTTTCAGTCCTACTACTATCTACTATCGCCCAAAACAACAAAATCCGGAACTGGACTCTAACCATAGTTAAATCTTTGACTTCCGCCAAATTCCGTAACAAAATTGTATTTACATTGTAAAATATGCAGTCAAGACCACATATCATCATCACATTCAATGAGTGATTTCAATGCTTGCCACATATACTTCCTAGTGTAATGTTGAGTCATAGATTTTAATGATTGCGCCTTTTAAGCAACCGCAAACACAAATGAATCCACTCATATTAAAAAACTTTTCAGCAATACGACTGACGTCATCGGGCCATCGCATTTTTTGTTGAAATAAAACATCTATTGATTTTGCAACTCCATACATAGCTGCAACTTGGTGGTACTGGCAACAATTTCCGAGCCAATGCAAGCACAGACACAGTTGATTTCATGCCGAAAAAAAACTTGACTAATCAGTATATTGTGATTTAATTTTTGTCTACATATTTCTTCATTATATTACTCTAATCATATTAAATCTACTTGGATTTTATTTAAACGATATTAATTATTTTAAAAATAAAGTAAGCTCTATAATTTCTTGTTATATTAATTTATTATTAATTCATCTTCATTATCGTCGAACAAAAACACATTTTGCAAGCTTTACTAGTTACAACAATATGATTTACTTTGCAAAGTTTTGACAAACTTACAAAAATTTGCTTTGCAAAAATAGAATTTACAGTTTTTAACAGCATAATAATTTAAAAAATCTTTAAACAGTACTGTTTTCAATATTAACTTTGCACTTTGCACAAGAGAACACACATAGAACAGAATTTGCAAAGAATATATAAAAATTTCAAAAACTTTGCAAATCAATTTCAACTTATCTCTTATGACAATAGGGCGATTCTATTCTAGACAACTTTTAAAATCAATTTTCAAATCACACTATTTGATGCTTTTTCTGATGCAAATTTAAAGTAATATATATAATATAATTTTTTTAGACGTAAGCTTAAATATAAAATTCATACATGTTGCACCCGTCATGGCTTAAAGAGCAAATTTCTTATTATTGAATTATATTTCTCTACGATGTTTGATTTGATAATCATCGTCTGATATCTCATCTTTCACAATAATGTGTTTTGTGGTATGATCTTATGAAAGTTGGCCAATTTGGTTGCACCCGTCATGCACTTTAAAGCTCTCTCGTGGCTATTTGGTCGTTTCATATAAATTCTTGTAAATAGATAACAATAGTATATAGAACAATATTACCCCTTCTAGAAATTATTAGTAAAAGACGTTTAACCCTGCTACTACGTTTAGGGACTTTTGATGACCCATTCGTATTTAACATTGCATAACTTGCAAAAAACGTGTTTGTACGTCAGACCAACACACAATCACTCTAACGACGATATATTTCATTAATCACAAGCCTTAAAAATATTTTCGAAATGTACAAATTAGAATTTTTTCAATAACAAAATGTGGGGTCAAAATATGACCCAAACATAACATGTGTAATTTTTTTTTCTAACATAGTAGCAGGGTTAAAGCGTCTAAATGTTGCACCCGTCAGAATAGAATCGCCCAATAGTATAATTCTGAGGAACATAAAATTAAGCAAATTGACAAAAAAAATCACAAATGCAAAGAAAAAATAGGAACAATAATTTTATTTAAAAAAAAAACCTAAACTTCAGAATTTATTTCATTTTACACGATTCAAAATCTATTGGACTAATTTAGGGGAATTCCCTTTTTGTGGATACAAGCAAATTTACTGGTCAGAGCAATTGTAAATACCACAAATTTGGGAGCATTCGCATTTAGTGCATACAATCAAATGAACTTTTCATATTTTTTTACATTACTTTAAGGCTTACTGTGCATATCTTTGTTCTTTAATACATAACTATGCTTGTGTATGTAAAAACACATTGTATATGTTAATAGTTGTTCTTAAAAAATCCTTGTTTTTCACTAAATTCAATAGCTGAGGGACCAGTCATCTATTTTTCATGCGATCAATGTCTTTTTTACACGGGATTTCCTGTGTAAAACAGGAGTAAAAACAGAATTAGGTGTAAGTAGGCTAAAAATTAATATGTTTTGATGGCGTATGAGTATTATTTAATTCGTAATTATTAAATAATAAGTATACGCCATTCAATATTTCAACATATTAGACTGATCAATAGTTTTACAAAAAAATGTAAAAAAGCTTATACAATATATTAAATACTTATTTTAATAAAGCAAAAGCCTGAACGATCAATGACGGCAATGACGTCGGTAAACCAATTGTGCAAATAAAAAAACTCTTTTAAATCGTAGGGAAAAGCAAATTTTCTCCATTCTACAATTTCTTAGACAGTCATAAGTACATTACATAAGCTCAGTCCTTAATCTTCTACATGAAAGAAATATTAAAACAAAACAAAAACTTGTTTAACAAAATTCTTTATATCCAGACATACAAAACAACAAAAACTACGGCATCGACCTCAACACATCAACAAACTGTTAAGATGCTGCTCTTACTGCTGTTGGAAAAACCATAAACAAAAACAAAAACAACGTCTTTATTTGTTTGTTTGTTTTTGTTTTTCCTGAAACAGAAGTCACATTATGTCAATATGCTGTTAAAGTTGTTGTTTTTGCTGCCGCTTGTTGTTTGTATTATAAAAGCACTTCAATACACAATGTTTTTATTTTCTCGTTGCCTTTTTTTATTTTAAATGACAGTTTCTTTAAAACAATTACCAAAACACCTACTTCTACAATTTATTTTTCTTAAAGTGTGTGTGTATTTTTTGTTTACATTTAGTGTGTATTTGTGAGTATTTTTTTCGCATTTTATAGTACTTGTCTTTTTGATTGCTTTAAGATTAAAAGGAATTATTTCTATAAATGATTTTACCAGCATTTGCTACAAGCTCAATTATACAAATTGTTTAATTGCTTTGAAATCGATTTAATTTGTCAATATGTCTTCATTTTTTTATTACGATTTATATTTAATAATAAGGAAGAAAAATTAACAAAAATTTGTAGGTATTTTTTTAAAATAAAAAAAAAATTACAAGAAATCAGTGAATCTTTTTTTTTATATTTAGAAAATTATTATATAGAGAGATATATTGGATAATTTAAGTAAAATATCCTACACTAACACTCAATTTTAAATATTTTTTTTTTTTTGAAAAATAATTTAAAATATATTGTACAAAATTTAACATGTTCAGACCACTGATGGCAAACATGGTACAATTGTACTTTTTTTGATACATTTTAAACACAGTTGGTACCGTGGTACAACTACTGTTGCATAAAAATTTGGTATTTCAAATGAAACAGATAAATATCAGCCATGTCACAGAATTTAGTTCCATTCGGAAGTGGAATTATTTCTGTATTTTGCTTCTAAAGAAAAAGTAAAACGAACAATTGGTTTCATTCCGAACAAATTTTATACCAAGGTTAACTTTTCGCAAATGACTCGATACTTCATAAATAAGAATATTTTTAGATAATCGCGACAATTAACGCAATAATGTTGCTATAAGATATATCATTTTATTCTATTTTCTTCGACCTTTTTAAAGATTTTTATTTTATAATTTTTAGGCTTGAGGTCACTTTTTTGTTTTTTATAAAAGATTTTTTTATTTTTATATATAATTAACTCAATATTTCGATTTCCTTTGGAAATCTTCTTCAGGAGTTATTTTAATATTATAACAAATTCTCTATAAAGTAAATTTGTGGTAAAGTTTTATGATTATTTAAAAAATATTAAAAATGGTACCATGGAGGTCTAAAAAGTACATTTTATTTATATAGTTGGTACGAAAAACAAAAACCCATTTTCCATCACTGGTTCAGAGAGACCATGTTATTGTGTAAAAAAGTTTCTAGCCGGCAAAATAAAATAGTTTCTTGGCGTATGATTATTATTTAATTTGTAGATTTTAAATAATAAGTATACGCCACATACTATTTTAGTATTAATTCAGTAAAAGTAGAGTAATCAACAGTCCTCTAAAATTAATTTGTTAAAAAGTGTTATGTCTTTTAGCATTTACTACATAATAGTTTTTTTTATTAATTTTATCCTTTTATACTTCTGATCTTGTTACAATGAATTTCAAATTTTTACAAAGCTATTTCTCAACAACTTTTTTATGTAAAATTTCCTGATGGAATTTTACAACAAATCAATTACTCTCGAGACAACATTCTGAATCCTAATACAATATACATTATTGCAAAAGTTTTCTTATAAAAACAAATACTGACCTTCATTTTACTGCTTCTTTCTCTCTTTCTCTCCTTTTCTATTTCCAGCTTAAAAGTGGTTAAAGGCAAAACTTTAGAAATCCTAATAGTGCAAACATTTTATGTTTTTTTCTGCTAAAACTAAAATATGCAACATGTCGCTGAATACTTCGCAAATAATTTACTGTGATAAAAATATTGATGATTTCCATACAAGGTAAGTAAAAGCTATAAATTATCATTAACATTCTAATTATCATTAACATCTAAAGGCAAAAGTTTTTACAAGATATTTTTAAAAGTAGTGATAAACATATCTACAAAATTACACTAAGAGATATTGATGTTACAAATATATCCTCGAACTTATAGCAGCATATTTTACTTAAATAGCGTAAATATGTAAATGATTATTTAAAATTCATGTTTATTTTCTACCAAATATTAATATTCACTGAAGTGAAAGTTGTTTTAAAGCAATAAAAAGAGAATAAACATTAATATTCAGATTGGATTTTTTTAATAGAAATATTTCAAACCAAATACAAAATAAAAAACCAGGTCATTTAGAATAAAATGATACTTTACAAAGAACTGTTAGTCAACATGGATTTTTACCAACAGCAAGCAGTTTTTTTTATTTTATGACGACAACAAGATTTTTTATAGAAATCATTAACATTGGCGATAACAACAAGATTTTTTATAAGACATAGTGACGATGGCATCAGAATTAAAACGTTGGCGCCAACCAGATCATCTATAGAAAATGTTGACGTCGACAACAAGGAAACATTGACAACAAGATTTTCTACATAGAACATTGACACCAACCAGATTTTCTATAGAAAACATTGATGACAAAATTTTCTACATAGAACAATGGCGATAGATAGGTTTTCTATAGAAAATATTTAAGCTAGGCAGATTTTCTATATAAAAGATTGACGCCAACCAAATTTTCTATAGAAAACATTGACGATAAAATTTTCTTCATAGAACAATGACACCAGACAGGTTTTCTAACGAAAGCATCGATGCCAACGAGATTTTCTTTAAAAAATATTAGAAATCATTGAAATGACGATAACAGCAAGATTTTTTATAAAAAACACTGACGATGGCAACAGTATTTTCTATAAAAAAAACATTGACGCCAACCATATTATCTTTAGTGAACATTGACGCGAACTAGATTATCTATGGAAAACCTGTCTATAGAAAATATTGATGCCAACACGACATTCTTAAAAAAACAAAAACAAACATATAAAAAATATTGGCGAAGACAACAAGATTTTCTATAAAAAAACATTGACGCCAACCATATTATCTTTAGTAAACATTGACGCGAACTAGATTATCTATGGAAAACCTGTCTATAGAAAATATTGATGCCAACACGACATTCTTAAAAAAACAAAAATAAACATATAAAAAATATTGGCGAAGACAACAAGATTTTCTATAAAAAAACATTGACGCCAACCATATTATCTTTAGTAAACATTGACGCGAACTAGATTATCTATGGAAAACCTGTCTATAGAAAATATTGATGCCAACACGACATTCTTTAAAAACAAAAAACAAACATATAAAAAATATTGGCGAGGACAACAAGATTTTCTATAGAATATATTGACGAAAACAGGATTTCTGCAGAAATTAATGAAAACAACAAGATATTCTTTAGAAAACACTGGCGCCAACCTGATTTTCTATACATAGATAACATTGCCGAAAGATGCTATGAGTATATAGCATATGTATGTACCAGTGTTGCCAAAACTTCATGACTAAAAATGGCCAAATCTTTGCATAAAAATGACTAAAAATGGCTAAAAAATAGCTAAAAAAAATGGCTAAACTTTATTGAATTAAAAAGTCTGATGAATTAAACAGAAACCAAAAATAATTCATAATCATTACACAAGAGATCATATTTTCCTTTTAGTTTTTATATAACAAAACAAAAATAAAAGTTTTTAAATAGTTCATAAATAAGTATAAAAATTATTTATTTGTTTAAGACAATTTTTTACTCCCTTTACAATGTTATCGGCTGTGCCACCTTCCAGTTTTTTAATGTTTAGAAATGTGGATAGAATTTTACGTTTGCTTCGACTAAAATATATTCTGGCTAAACCTAAACATTTTTATACAAACAATTAATATAAACAATAATAAAATACAAATACATACAAAAAATTTTGGTCAATGTAACATTGATCCCCAATATCTTTCATAAGGTCTTCATTAAAATGAGGACCCAGAACATTTTTAGTGATATTGCTACATTTAATCCTATGTACTTTTAGAGCAGTGCAGTTAAATTTACACTTACAAAGTTTTCCTAAGTGATTGATCGTGACAATAGAGCTGTGGACTGCTAAAAACATACATAAATAGGCTTCTTGCTTTTGTAGATTTAAGCGAATAGGTTTGAAGGGCAGCAGGTTAATTCCGGACACACTTCCAAAAGCATTAACATATATGCTTTCTGATATCGGCGTGGTTGTTAAGGTTGAAATATTTTGCATTAATTTCACATTTGCAATATTTACAGTAGGCCTTTTCAGTGTTTTTGCAATCTTGTATCCAATCTTTAACTTTGGGATTATTAAGACACTCTTTCGTAAATGCTTGTTTGTACTTCTTATACATATCTTTCTTTTTTAATGTTTCTATATACTTATAGTTAATACACGTTTTTCCCCCTTTTTGAATATTTGGAAGTAAAGCTAGATTTACACGATTGAAATTTTCTTCAAAATTGCTCTTCAAAATACTTCAAACTCGTGTAAACAGCAACATTTCTTCAAAATTTATTTATTTTATAGTTATTAATATTTATTAATATTATTAATATTTATTAATATTATTAATATTTATTAATGTAATTAGTTTTTTTTTTTACATTTGTTCAGAAAACTCGAAAGTTGTTCTCATATGAGAAAATGGCTAAAAAATAGCTAAATAAAATGAAAAATAGCTAAAACAGTGGCTAAGAGCTAAATTCATTTTTTGTGGCTAAAAAAGATTGAAAATGGCTAAATTTAGCCACAAAAGAGCTAAATTGGCAACACTGGTATGTACATATATACCAAGGTTTTTTTTAATATAAATTTTAAACAAGCAAATATTCAACCCACGATAAACAGTAAATATTTATTTTACTTGCAATTACAATAAATTTACATACACGTCGTCAACTTTATACAAATTTATTTATACCCTAAAATTTAGAAAATAATTTACGCTTATAAAAAATTTAATTTTTCCCTCAACATTCGACTAAAACTTTATTCATCTGTGTTATTTTGCCATTTCGATTACAGCTATAAACTTATACATGGCTACCTCTCGCTCTCAGTCTGTCTGTTGGGTACTTTAGCAAATACTCTGAATATAATTGTCTTAACACGTCACGAAATGCGTACACCAACAAATGCCATCCTCACCGGGCTGGCGGTAGCAGATTTGGCTGTTATGCTGGAGTACATACCGTATGCTATGCATGACTACATCTTAACTGAACGCTGGCCACGTGAACAGCAGCTCAATTATACATGGGCTTGTTATATTAAATTTCACGCCATCTATGCCCAATTGCTGCACACCATATCCATTTGGCTGACAGTCATGCTGGCTGTGTGGCGCTACTTGGCTGTGACTTATCCACAGGTGTCTAGGGAGTGGTGTGGCATGCGTAACACAGTGCTGACAATAATTTCAGCTTATATTTTATGCGGGGTGTTGGTGGCACCCTGGCTGTACTTAGTCAGCTCGATAGCACAATTTGAGGAAGTGGTGAATGCCAACGACAAAGTACTGCACTCGCGGCCATTGAGTGAATACATTTTAAACTATCAAGCTAAACACGATTATGCGAATTTTTCTAAATTCAGTACTTTTAATGGCAGCAGCAGTGGAGGCAGCATTAGCAACGGCATCTCCAGCACGACCACAGCCAGTAATGATACAACATTAGAACGCAACATCACCGTCTATCGTCTGTATCACAGTGATATGGCTTTACGCAACAATACAATACGTTTGGGTACACTACTCATCTATTCGGTACTTATCAAGCTTATACCATGCATAGCCTTGACTATATTATCATTGCGTTTAATATCAGCTCTTTTGGAGGTCAAGAGGCGCAGAGAAATGTTACGAAATCAATTATTAAAAGCTGAAGAGAAATCTGCCCACTCGACGACTATGAATACATTGGTGCCACCCTCCTCAGCACCAGATGGCAGCCAGATGACAATGGTGAGCTCATCGTTTGCGCTACGCAAGAAAATCGATAAGGCGAAACAGACAGATCGTACAACGCAAATGCTTTTGGCTGTACTAATGCTATTTCTTATCACAGAGTTTCCGCAAGGCATCATGGGTCTGCTGAATACCATTTTGGGAGAAGCGTTCTTTATGCAGTGTTACCTTAAATTGAGTAAGTAGACAAAAATAATTGCTTGTCCAAAAACAATACAACAACATTTGTCACAATCACAATCACATTATATAGACATATTATTACAGTGGGAAGCAAAACTGTTCGGATGTTTTGAATTAAGAATGGTGCTTTTGGATGCGCTCATGCGGTCTATGCCAATAGTATTATTTTCCATCAGACTGCTGTCAATTGACTTTCGTTTCGTCGCTCTATATAGCCCGTTGCCAGTCATCTACTGTCAAATTTTTGTGGGTTTTAAAGAAATGATGGGTTTTTTCAAATTTCTATGGAAAAGTGCTGGCTTTTCCTTTTTCACACTGGCTACTAAACTAATTATTTTGCATGCGCATCTAACCGTCCAGGAACTGACATAATTACCTATACTTTTTGCAGCAGTTTTCGGGGTATTAATGCCCCTAATATGTAGCAAACATTCAATCTGCTGGGCATGGCCATCAGAAAGCAGTCTTGGTAGATCCCTTTGGTTATTATTGATGCCGTTTTTTATCATTTACCGTTGATTTAAATTTAATTTTGCAACAAATTTATCATATTGTTTTCAATATCAGTTGGCGTTTTTCTCATTTTTAAAGATTTTTTGATTTCTTATTTAAAAATCAAATTAATCACTTCACAGGTCAAACAATAATGCATAAGTAGAGCAATAAAAGCTTGATAAAGAGCTCGCAACAAACATAAAAAACCAACGGGTCAAATACCGTTACATTTTAATAGAGCAATATCGTGCAAAAGTGTCCGAATAGCGATTTTTTTTTATTTTTTTAAAGCAATTTATGTAAGTTTTTGTGCTCTATAATTTAGAATAACCCCCTGGCCCACGATGTCGAAACTTGATTGTGGAATAAACAAACTTGAATGAGTAAAAAATAAATACGATAAAAAATTTGTGTCTTATGTCTTATCTAAGCGAACGTTATCGTTCGACATCGTGGGCCAGGGGGTAAGGTTCAATTGAAAAAAATACATATATATGATAATCTATATACACTAGAGCCCCGACTTGCGTCGTCCCGATTTGCGTCGTTTCGATTTGCGTCGCTTTTTAAAAACTGGATAAATTCGATTTGCGTCGTTGCAATTTCAACTTGCGTCGGTCCGAGTTGCGTCGTTTTGACCCCAATTTGCGTCGGTTCGATTTGCGTCGTTTTGTTTCCGATTTGCGTCGTTTCTATTTCCATTTGCGTCACTAAAAACGCTCACGATTATAATGAAAATTTATTAGCCATTGATATTCAGCATGTTTCAGAAGAAGATGTCATAATAAATGATGATACATTAGAAGAAAAAAAAATTAACAATCGCCAATATTTCAAAAGCTATGCAATTAATTTCCCATGCAATGGATATATTTTCTAAAAACGATCCTGAGGAAACCCGTAGCACAGGCGTAGCAGCAACCGTTGATCAAGCCATTAGTTGTTACAAAGAAATTTATCAACAAAAAAAATCTTTAAAAATTCAACAAACTTTAGACATTTTTGTTAAAAAAACAGTAAGACCATCAAATCAAATGGACATAAGTGTTGTTGATTTAGATTTATCATCTGAAGAAAGCGCAATGTTAACTAAATAAATTACAATTGTTTAATGCATCTACATACTTTTTATGGATACATATGTAAATGAATTTAATTTTTGTTATGTTTTTTCTTAATTTATTGTTTTGTTTTTTCTTTATAATATGTATGTAATTATAAACATTTGTTGAAGTAAATAAAATGAATAAAAATGTATTTATACTTGTTTTTTATCAAAAATACAAAATTTTTTGCTTTGTTTTGAATATTTTCCCGAATAAATCAAATTTCAGTGCATTTATATAAAAAAAGGTGATTCAATTTGCGTCGTTTCGATTTGCGTCGCATTTCTCCCGCCCCATTAACGACGCAAGTCGGGGCTCTAGTGTATACAAAAGTGATTGTGTGTCTGTATGTTTATTATTCTTAGTTTGGGATCTATAGACGGCTAAACGACTAAACCGATTTGCTTGAAATTTTCACAGTATTTTTCTGTATGTCTGGAAGGAGCTATAGGCTACTTATTTTTTGAAATTTTAAGTACTCAAATTTTTATGAGCATTTCCATTGTTTTTTTAAATATTTGCAGAAAAAATGGGAGTAGTGGTGACAGGGCGCGTGGTACCTCCCATATGATGGTAATTAAAAAATATCAAATATATGGTATACAATAAGATATATGGTACGGTTATTCTACCATCAATAGTAATATTTAGGACCAGAATGGGCGGACTATCAATAGTGGTCGTGGCACCTCCCATAGATATGATGACAAATTATATATATGGAAAGCTATATCAGCTATCAATATTAATATTTAAGACACCAATGCGCTGACTAGCAACAATATTAAGTAAATGTTAAAATTTGTATACATTTGAAACCCTTATCTTCTATATATAAAAGTGAATGTGTGTTTGTTTGAGCTAAGGAAAACTGTAGATTTTAATAACTTAATAATTATTAACTCTAAGCTTTTTATTTCATTACGATACGGGTAGCGAAGCACACCGGGTTTTAGCTAGTATACCTATATTTGTCTTATTTCCATTACCTTACTTTCTTAATGCAAAACATCCAGACAGTTTTGCTTTTCACTGTATGTACAAAGTTGCGCACATAATTCGAAATATTTAAGATAAAAATCAATATTGTTATAAACGTTGACTTCAAATGAAAAATTTTATAAATTATAAAAAAGATTTTCACTTTAATCTAATAACATTTAACACTTAAACACCTACAAAAATTATCACTTCGCAAAATCCTATTATTATAAGGTACTTTAGTTATTTATTTATTTATTTTATTTATCTCTAAATTACTGATAAACAAAGTTGTTTTGCAAACAATTGTCATCAATATTTAACTAAATGCGTGCTCTAACATAAAATTTTGTTGTTAGTAACGTAAACCCGTTTCTTTTAAACTGAAAATGATCAGCTAGGTAATACGAGGTCGGCTCGAGAACTTCTTAGCCTAGAAAGGAAATCTGCAAAATGGGTGCCGCATTTGTTAACAGTCGCCGGCTGGTAGGGTTACGGCAACGGTTTTTTGGGAATTTAAAGGTATTTTAATGATTGACTATCTGCAAAAGGGCAAAACAATAAATTCAGATCACCATTGCAATATTTTGGATCAATTAAATGTAAAATTTCAACACAAACGTCCTGACTCCCTAGCTGGCAAGCGTTTTACCTCAAACAAAGATGCAATTACTATTGTAAACCACTAATTTGAAGGCCTTGAGGAAAACTATTTTAATCAAGGGATATAATTGCTAGATAAGCGTTGAACCAAGTGTATTAAAATTTCAGGAGATTATATTGAAAAATAAAAATGTTTTTGAAAAACTAACTATTCTCTATCTGTGCTAGGCTAAGAAGTTTTCGAGCCACCCACGTAGATAGAAGTAGAAGTAGAAATAGAAAAGCAAATATCGTCACCTAAAATGCCCAAAGACGTAACCCTTATTTTCATAATTTTACAGGAGAAGCAATAAACGTTGAAAATCGCGATATGTACATATCGTCACCTGAAGTTTGTCGTCTATCTTAAGACAAGATGTGAAGTAATCGCGATTTTCAATTAAACAGTTTTCATATTATAACGGTTTTTGCTTCTCCTGTAAAATTATGATAATGAGGGTTACGTCTTTGGGCATTTAAGGTGACGATATGTAATCAATTTGTCTCCATTATCTGTGTGTCTGTGTTGGATAAACAAACAAATAATTTACTATTAAGCAAGCAATAGACAATTTACCCGTGCTACTGATAACATAATAGTTCTAATGTTAAACAATATAACACCAACACACTCACTGTTTCTTTTGCGTACACAAAAAAAAAACAGTATCAGCACAAAAACAAAGTAATAGGGGTGAAAGATTGATAAGGAACACAAAGAATTAAGTGCGAGTAATGTAGTTTGCTGTCTATGTTAAAACCAGACATCAAATAATGATACAGAAAAGACAACAGCAAACAGTAATAAGTTTTTAACAGCTGCAGGGTTGTTAGCTTGACATTGGATATTATTTATTTATACTTGGGTCGATGTTTACATAGTTTGTTTTTCTAAAATTTGTTTTTGAAAGTACGCTTTTATGAAATATACTATATATGCATGTATGTACGAGTATGTATGTATGTATGTATGTATATAATGTTGCGTTTGTTTATAAAGGTCGTCCAGCAGTAATAAGATAAATCAGCTGTGATAAATCTAACATACCATATCATTTATCAAAAAAAAATTCCAGAAAAAATCAAAAAAACAGCAAATTAAAGTAGAAACGTTTGAATCCTATTTACATTTCACAAGTAATCTATATATATACAAAAGTAACGTGACTGACTGACTAACTAATTCATTCATCATCGCACAGCCCAAACCGCTAAAGCTAGAAACTTGAAATTCGGGTAATGGGTTCCTTTTACAACATGTAGATCCACTAAGAAGGGATTTTTGGACATTCGGTCGTTAAGGGGGACAAATGAGACAAAAACGGGTAAAACCACTACCTCTATATCTCTAAAACAAATAAACTTAGAAATAATAAAATTATTACTAATTTTTCAAGCTTGAGGTCTTTTTTTAAATTTTTAACAAATTATAACAAATTTAATAAATTTAATTATTAAATTTAATTATTAATTATTAAATTTGTTATAATTTGTTAAAAATTTGTAAAATTAGAAAGAAAAAAAAAACCCCTGACGAAGGCACTCAATGAAGTGCCGAAATATTGGTTTTAAAATAAAAGTTAAAAAGTTTTTATATTTAAAAAAAAAAAAAAAAAAAAAAAAAAAAAAAAAAGACCTCAAGCTTGAAAAATTAGTAATAATTGAAATAATAAAGGTCGAACAAAAATACATATTCTTAGAAATAATATTTTAAATGCGTCCGTCTTTAATCAAAAAAAGAGCCGACAGGTGTCTAGTACTTTTTTAAAATTCGAAATTCAAATGACCATATGGAGTAAAAATAGTCCCCGTAGAACGCTCCGTTAACATGTATATCTCCTACATAAATAAACTTAGAAATACATTAAATGCATCTGGCTCAGATCAATAATGACTAGATATATTTTTGGTACTTTTTTGAAATTTGAATTCCTATGGCCTACAAATTGTATTCCTTTTTTTGGTATCAAAATTTATTTTCTCACTAAAAGTTTCATGAACTATTATTTTCAAATAGTACGTATTACGGATAGTTAATAGATACTTTTTTTAAAATTATTTTTTCACGGCTGACAAAAAAGGGGCAAAAACGGGGTAAAAACGGACATTTGATATTATTTATTCTATTTAAAAATAAAAAAGAGATAAAATATTCTTCCATCCACACAAAAAGAACCCAGAACATGCTAATCATGACTCAAATATAAAGGTGTAAAAACGGCTAAATTTCAGTACACTTACATTGGTACTTTTTTGAAATTCATTTCTAGTATTCTTTTCTCGTATTCTATGCATCTGGTCCTGTTATTATCTTCGGCAAAGTTGTTGTGCATGAGCCCGGGAAGGTTTCTGAGTTGGTACGACCACGCCTACTTTAACGCCCACTTTTTTGTAAATGATTAATTGCTTCTGCATGGCTTTTTACAGATTTACTTCAAACAAATTGTATACACATCTTACTGAAGGCGAGCTAAAAGTGAAAATGTTATGTGCCACGCCCATTTTGTGGTTATCTTTATCAATGGCTTTACTAAAATTTTGTCTCGTAAACTTGCGTTGTTCAATTGTGCATTTAACTCAACAGCTGATTTTTATTTACTTAAAAAAAAAGACATCACAGAGTAGGATTATTATGAATTTTGCATAAAGATGCGCCTTCTCCACTTTGACCCTAATCCTATATAAAACACTTGTTAGTTGCATTTATATGAGAAATTACTTACAGGAATGAGGTCCATGAAAAACTTTGTCATTCTAAATCAAATTTAGAATTCTTTGAAACCCATGGCAATTAACCCGCACAAATTGTTGAAATCTGCTCTCATTTAAACTGGGCAACACATCGAATAGTGATGAATTGTGTGATTTCGGGACTGAACAACGAATAAATGGCATTGCATAGCGAAAATATTCTCCAGCCGCAAGAACATATGTGAAATCTTTCAAAATCTCTTCTTCCACTTACATTGATTACCTATTAGACCCCAAAAAAAAGAAAAGTAACATAGTGACATAGTGACATACACAAAAGCATTTATGCTTACCATCATTTATACCAAAAAATTCAAGTGTTAACATACCACAAACGTTAACTTCTTCAAATAATCTGAGTAATTTAGTATTTTGGCTTTCTTAGGGCATTTTTAAAACTAAATATTTTTTTTAAAACAAAAATTTTAGGTTTATTTTATTTATTTTTGAATTGAAATTTCTCACAAACTGATGTTGCTAGATTGCAAGTTTGCCCAATTGCACAAACGGATTACCCTAAATAGATAATAATTACAAATATAATTTTTTATAAAAACAGAAAGATTAAACAATTACTTTAATAATCTAATATGTAGATAAAAACTGAATTTATATATTTACATAAATAACTGTTTACTAAACATGCGTAATTTTGTAAATAAAAATTAAACGGAAGAGTTAATGTCAATTATTCATTTTCATTATCAATAATAAATTAACATAAACCTATTTATTTATTTAATTTTATTCAAATATTCTTCATAAAATTAAACGAATTATTCGTTATTCGAAAATGCTAATTGATGAAATTGTTCAAAGAATTATTCTTAAGAAATTGGTCGATTATTTAAACGATCATTTTTCAAATGGATACCCTATTCTTATGTAGAAAAATCTAGAGAAAAAAATCATAAAAGAAACTCTTTCAAATACCTGAAGTTACCTTTTCGTTAATGTAATTTATTATATCCTCCACCACCACAAGTGTATACATATATATAGGTTTGTCATTCCGTGTGTCGCATTGATAATTAATCACCTAAGATCCAACAAAGTATATATAACTATATCATTAAACCTTATGCTTTATCCATCTGTCTGTCCGTCTGTCTGTGTAAAACATTCTTACATTTAAAATACATAACTAAAATTCACAAACTTTACAAAAGCATTTTTACAATTCCCCTAAGCAGTTTGGTATTGAAAATCACCCAAATCGGTTTAGTATAACCACAGTTATGAATCAAAATCTAAGACAACCTCCAAAAAAAATTAATCTTCTTCACATATTTTTTGCTAATTTTTTATATAAAGCCAAAAGAAAAAACTATGATCAAAATAGTAAGAATTAGTCCATGATTTATTGCCTTAAGTAAATATATGTTTAAATAGAGCAACTATTAACAAAGATTACCGACTTATCTGTTTCCAGTTAGTTTGTATGCTTCTTTTAACAAATTAAAGTCTAGCAGTTTTTTGACAGAGTAATACCCTTGACACAGACAACAGCTTTTGTTCTAGGATTATTTTGGCAATCTACTTATAGTTTATTTGGACAAATCTTTATGGTGTTGCTGTAGGAAATTGTTGATAATTGCGTAATAAGAATAAATAACATTTATACTTTTGTTTTTGATAAAATGTAATTATATTTATGTAACATTACCAAAACATTATTTAACATTGATTTAATTATAGTAAGGCAACACAGTGTATAAGTGTGTTTTATTTATTAATTATACCCTGCACCACAACAGTGTGGGGAGGGTTGTATATTGGATTTATGCTGAAGTTTTTAACGCGCCAAAATATTAGTCTAAAACTTACCGTAATATATAGCGATAGACTCAAATACACTTTCTGAGATTCAGATTCATGTTATGAGTCTATTAAACGAAATCCGTGTGCCCGTCTGTCTGTCCGTATGGTTGGCTAACTGGCTGTCCATGTAAACCTTGTGTGCAGAGTACAGGTCGTCCAAAAAAGGTAGGCATTGAATTTTATTGAAATCAGTTCGTTATTTTACCTAGCACAATACAAATGTCCTACCAAAATAGGGGTTTACCGGTGAGAAATATTTGATTTATGCACATGTCCAAACAAATTTTGCCACAAATGTATGTAGAATTTCCGTCTCTAGCTCAATTATCAAATATCGATGTTAAGCCTCCAATTGCAGAATTTGACTACTCTCTACTTTCGTCTTGTAAACTCACTCAAAATAAAACTCAGAAATCTTAACTTCAGGTGATAAAAACTATGTACACGTTTATTTACAAGAAGAATACTTACCATAAAATGACTCAAACAGATGCGAGCAACATATAACAATACAACTCAACGTCCATGAAATTAATCTTCCTTTGTCAGTCTGTAATTAGTCTAATATACATTCATTCCAATACCTTCAATTCCACATCAGTCACCCATTCCCATTCTACCTAGAGTCACTATCCTTTTCCCTCTTACCCCTATCATATGTCGTATACTGCCCCATTCCTACATGTACATATATGTTTGCGAAGATCGGTACATAATCGAACTATGCTCCCATATAAGGCCCACTTCCGAAAATCACTCTCTTTAAAATGTCGATATTCAAATAATATTCAACACACATAAATTTCATATAAACACAAATCATTTGACCTAATTATATGATGATCGGTTCATAATTAGCCATGGCTATTTTCTAAGGCCCACTTCCAAAAGTCACTGTAATGACCATTAATCTCCTAAAGATTTTGTTATTCCAATAAAGTTCAACACAAATAAGTTTTCTATATACAGAAATTATGACACCTAATTTTATAACGATCAAATGAATCAAAGCTCCTATACAAGTCCCCTCAGTAATTCACATAAACCTCCATAAAACTTTTAAAATATTTATATGCACAAAAGTCTGCCACTAAATTGTTGGAATATCGGTCCATTATAGGTCATTGCTCCCAAATAGCGCCTATTTCTACACATATACCGGTTGTAGGGTATTATACTATATCATATGATCGACCTTGACCAACTATATTTACTTATCTACTTGTTTGTGTTATATTTTTCAGCAAAATATTATAAGATTACAGCAGTCGTTTTAATACTAATTGTTACTGCAATATTGTTAAATAACTTGTAATCATGTTAAACAAATTAATTTGACCTTAAATGCAGATTCTGGAAATATTTTTAAAGCTGAGTTTACGATGAAGATAAAGTTGATGACGCTATCAATCGTACCTACAACATACAGTCAACTCACCTGGCTAGCATATTCAAACATTCTCATTTTGTAACACAAAATTCACAAACAATTTGTCCTCCACTTCGTAAACTTAATAAAATGGTATTAAACAAAGTACCACGTATTAAACAGTAACAAAAAAGTCCTTTAACAAAACAAAATCTAAAGTAGTATTTATTAAATATCTTTTGAGATAAACAAATCTCATTATGCCAGAGAAATCAAAAATAACGTTACTAACGTTCATCAGTAATTCCTTAGAAACCATATCATTTTATTAAGTCAAATTTCATTAGAAATTTACAATGAAAACAAAAGCTACTACAAACTCTGCACACTACACATAAAAAAAAAACATTTCTTTTAAAATGAAATTCAATATACATATATATCCCTTAGAAAAAGCTTTGTTAAGAACCCTTTATGTTTTTTTGTGCTCGTTCAAGTAAAACAAAATAAAAGATCTTGAAAAAGTATTAAATCTAAATATAGTTGCCACATCATCAGCGTCATCGTTTTTGTTTTCGTTTATATTACATAAATCTTAAGCAAGAACGGGGGAAACACAAAACTTTATAATATGCATACAGAATTATTAATTCATGTATGCGCATTAGGGCGGCCCCAAAATAAAGTTGCAGATGTTCCCTACTAATATGAAAATTTGATTCAAATTTTTGTCCTGTGGTCAATATTTGGTGAGCTGGATCAAAGGATAAGAACGTCTTTTTTAGAGGTTTTTTAATTTTTTTTTTCATATTTCCCCCACAGAAACTAAGTGTAAATTTGGTATCATATGAAAGGTCTTTGAAAGGCGCATTCAATTTGTTATCAAAAATTGATTTTTTTTTTTAAATTCAAAAATTTTTAAAATTTAAGACAAAATTTTAGTGTTTTTTTTTATATTTCATAGAATTTACTTAAATAAATAGTTGAAATTTCTTGATTATAAACATCATGCAATTCAATCCAAATGGCTTTTCCCGTTTTTGAGCTTATAAAATTTACGTTATTTTAATACCCATTACATTAACGAATTTAGTTAACAGAGATTGTCAGCTAGGGAAGAATTAAGGTTTTTAAAAAAAATTATAAAAATTTAAATGGGTATAATTTTAAAAAACGGGAAAACCATTTTTGAATTTAAAAAAAAAAATAATTTTTGAATGCGCCTCTCAAAGACTTTTATTAGATACCAAATTTACATATAGTTCCTTTGGAAGAAATGTGAAAAAAATCAAAAAACCTCTAAAAAGGACAATTTTATCCTTTGATCCTGCTCACCAAATATTGACCCCAGGACAAAAAAATATTCATATTAGTCGGGAACATCGATACCTTATTTTTTCTCCATACAAACGGGGCCACCCTAAGGTACATGTGTATAACTTTTAGTTTGTTTTTTGCAATACAAAAACTTTTCATTTATATTTTATTATTTTTTCTATTCATTGCAGGTGACCTAATGGATATGTTGGCTCTACTTAATTCCAGTATAAACTTTATACTATACTGTTCCATGAGTCGACAATTTCGACAAACATTTGTGCTGCTGTTTTGTCCACGTCACTTGAGCAGATGTTTACTATCACATCGTCATCATCACCACCATCAGTGTCGACATCCACATGACCCGTATGTTCAGAATCGTAACAATCAACAGCCCAACAGTCATCAGCAACGACACCATAATAACGAACTAAATAATCATCATTATCCACATAGTGACTGTGATGGTCGTAATCAAGAGCTGCCTTTGCAAGAGGATAATTTTACAGTTGTAAATGGCCTTTTGGCAGCAGATAATCGCAGTAAGAGCACATTTATCGAACAATGGTTTCAAACGACAACACAAGTGACACAAGTGTAGCATGAGGAGTCGTCCAGTCAAGACAATGACAATTTTAATTTAACTGTAACAGAAATGGAAACGGTAACTATTACGGATTACGAACCAGAACCAAATCTGAAAGAACGGCAACAACAACAACGAGAACAGCAGCAATAACACAAAACAGAAACGGATATGGAAATGACAATAGAAATGGAAATGGTAGCAGAAACATTCAAATTGTAATTGTTAATGCGTTTTTAAGAACAGGAAATTGTTAGAAGTATATGCGAGTATATGTGTAATAAATATTTAGTTATAATTTATAACAGCCCATTGTTTCTTGTACCTATATGAGGGACATGAATGAGTTTGAATTGTGTTTGATGTCTGTTTTAATGCATGTTTTTACAGCTGGTTGCTATGATGCTGCCATTAAAAGTTGGATTGGTAATATTTCTTATGAAAAACAGATGGCATTTATGTGCTTCTATTTTAAGAAAAACTCATAACAGCAATTCATATTTCATATATATTTGGGTTATATTTTCTTTACATCATATGTAGATCGTACATTTTGATTTAAATTGGGATTTTTCAAGTCAAACATTGATTATACTTCAATGTTTTTTTGTTTAATTTTTGTTTTATTTCGTTACTTGCTGGAAATGTGTTCATCGCATTTGAAGGAGTGTGAAATACAAAGTTTTCAGAAACTATATACATATTTATATTATGTTTAATATTTAACCAAAAAATTTATAAATCAAAACTAAAAGTATCAAGTTCTAAGAAAAAAAGACAAACGAAACAGAAAAAACTTGCATGTACTCAATTTTTAACTATACAAAAACTTCAGATTATTTTTAATATTTATTCCAAAGCAAGTTATTTCGTAAAACACTTTTAAAACACCAAATTTGTTTTTAAAGTGACCAAGTTTCGATCGTGCTGGGAAGAAGTATTTCCGCTTAAATAAGTAAAATTTTATTTTACATACTTACGCATTAAATTTTCTTTCCGGGTCTTAAAAAATTATACATAGGCCTATGAAAATTTGTTTCTATAAAAGAAAAAAATAGTCACTTTTTTGGGAAAACACGCTAAAAATATAGAGCTTTTTACATGTTCCAAGTTTGGATACGTCTAACTTTTTATAGAGAAGATATATTTAGACCCTCCATAGGTCTGCTATATCTAAAAAACAAGAAAGATCAAACACAATTAAAAAAATAAACCCTTGTATCCCTTGAACTAAAAGAGATAACATACGCACGTAGGCGTATTTTTGTCGATCTTCTTAAGAACTACTAAAGAATGTAACCCAAATTTAAAACTTTGTTCTTCCTCCAACGAAGACAAAAAGACTGTGAATCAACTCTAAAACTCCTTAGCTCCAAAAATGTAAAATTTGGTTACGATATCTGTAATAACTCGCAAAATACCGAATTATTACCAAAATAAAACGTTTTTAAACCACTGTGCACTGGTTGACTTACTTGTAACTGTTTAGCTATTAATCATGTAGAAAGCTACGTTTTTTCATTTTATAGGTACGGTCATACTTGGCAAATATTTGCCGGAAAAGACGTAACCACTAAATAACATATATTTGAAATCGTTTATTTATTTAAAAAAAACTTTTCTTATTTAAGCCAAAACACAACAAATATTTAATTTTTATTTATTTGATGCTGTTTGATCTTGCAAAACTCTTGTAAGAGTAAACAACGTCAAACAAATTTGTGCTAAAACAAGTAGTTACGCTTTTTTGAGTAAATATTTGCCAAGTGTGACCGTACCTTTAGACTATTGTTCTTAATCATTCTTGACAGTTTCTGCTTTATTTATTCAAACTTGATTTGTGTTGGTTAAGTGTTGACCATATGCAATTAAATTAATCAGGGGTGTCATAGAAACCAATATTGTCAGAATTGGTTTTAAAACCGACAAGAAAAAAATGCTTTGGTGTCATAGGGCACTGCTACACGTTCAATAAATATCGTGATACTAGAAATATCTCGATATCAAACTAATGTTTTTTTTAAGTTATAAACAAAACGAACACTACAAATCTGATGAAAAACTCTGATATTTTTGAACAAATATTTCAGAAGACATACTTGTGCAAAATTCAGCAAGTTTTATTTGTACTAATTGCTTATTTGCCTAAAATTATTCTATTTATTTTGTGTTGTAAATTATTCTGTTTAGCATGAAACCTAAAATAAATCATAAAAAAACAATTTTTTTTTAATTTACTCTATTAGTTTTATTTTTATGCAACAAAAAGTGCACAATGCATAAAAATTAAATTTGAACTAGAACGTTTAACGTTTACCTTGAAATAAAAAATATACAAAAAAAATCTATTGAACTAATGCAGTTTTAAGTTTATTATTTTGTGTATTTACCAAAAAATCCTTCAAAGTAATACTTAAATGTCAACAATTTGTTAAACACAAATTGTAAAAAATAGTTGATAATAAATTGAAAAATTTTCTTGTTTTTCTAAAACAGAAATATTTATGTGCAAAATTTTATAATTAATGACAAACAAATTTTTAAAACTATGTTTCCTGTCTTTGGTAACAATAAACTCCTTATTTAAATTTCTAATTATTAAATAAACTATTTTATTATATTAAATTATACGTAAATATTTCTATACAAATGTAACCTTCTATTGCCACCGTTTGCCACCTTTCGATTTTATTGTCCTTGTTTAAACCCATTTGAACACATTCCAATATTAAGGCGTTAATTTCTTTGATGTTATTTGGCAACATGACTATACATAGACAATAGAGCCAAGAATATTGAAAACAAAAAAGAAACTTAAATTAAAACAAAAGATTGGTAAGGATAATGGGCATTTACGGAAATATACAAATAAAGGATCCCATCAAGCATAATGTTCATGAGTAACCATTCTTTTGTACGATGCTATGGTTGCTGCAATAAGCTTTGAGTGCTAATTTAATGGTACAGTTAACCAAAAATCTTTGCTCTCGCACAAGTATGAACATGTCTGATACAAAGCTTAATTATTATTCCAATTATGTGTGTATGTATGAGTAATTCTATTTAGTAAGGAAAATGTTTAAATGCTTAAAGGTTAATAATAATTTGTGTAAATAAATTATAATATGATTTGGTAACTTTTTGAAATCACTTTTCATGATTAGTTCAATAATGTTTATAGCATGGTTTTTAATTGAGTCCTATATAGATTATACAACTCATATACATACATATATGTATGTGAAAATGAAAAAATTATCTAACACTTTAATAATACTTGTGAAAATTATAGTAATATATGTTTAAGCCGTAATAGCTGTAGTTTGATAAAATGTATTTTTAAGCTGTATATTTTCTACCTGTACATACATATACAGGTATCCCTCGATTTACGCGGTACGTTGGTAATGAATAAAAACCGCGTAATTCAAAACCGCGTAAATAAAGATTATTTATCAATACTATCAATCAATCTGTTTTGGGACCAGAAATATAATAAACCGCGCAAATTGAAACACTAGCTATATACAAAATTTAAATTTGGGACCGAAAATCCGTGTTAAGAAAATGCTTATTAGTATAATATATTTTGAAATAAAATTTATTTTATTTGTACTTTTTAGTAGATACAATATTATGGAACCAGTCCTCAAACATTTTAGAAGTCACCCAAGCCTTTTTATTTGCCCTCCAATATACGGCAAGCTTGGACTTATTAACATGTTTCATGCATTTTGGGTTCATGAACTTATTTAAAAACAAAGGTTTCATTACAAAATCTCCTGACGCATTAGAACACATCAAAAGTGTTACTCTTTCTTTAGACTGTGTGTGATCGGCGGCGATAGAATTTGTATCCAAAACAAAAGAGCGTTTTGGTATCGTTTTCCAAATCAACCCAGTCTCGTCAACATTAAACACTTGGTGGGGATGATAACCGCCATCTGTTATTAATTGGAGTAATTTATTAGGAAACTCTTCTGCAGCAGTTTTGTCTGTAAACCAGCTCTTTTTTTTAATTTTTCGAACCACCCAGCTAAAAATTTACTTTAACAAGTTGTGTTATCTGGTTGTTCCAAACAATCATATATTTTTAGAGCTTTTTGTTCGATAACATTACTAGAAAGAGGAATGTGTTTATTAATAGCATGTTTAATTCAAATAATTAATAATTTCTCTATTTTTTCTATTAAACCATCTCAGATATAGGATACGCGTTTTGCACTATCAGAAGATCTAGAACAAACACTTGTTTGAATTTTTTTATAATTTTTTTGGATTATTCTTACTGTTGATTCATTCAAATTCAGGGATTTTGCTACAGATGCTATATTTTCTCCCTTCTGCAAACGATCCAAGATATTTATTTTGTCTTGCAATGGCACAACCTTCCTTTTAGGATTTGAATTTGATTTTTCTGGTGGCATTTCTGAAATAAATAATATTTTACACAAAACCACAGCAAATAAAATAGTTTTCATTACCTTTAATGATTTTTTCCACTGCAAATTAAATTTAACCTGTTCTTTTTTGGAAACAGCTGATAATGTTCTAAATAATGGTGAAATGTGCGCAATTTGAGGGTGGCCACTATTTTTAAAGCGCGTTATACAGAAAAACGGTCACTATTATTTAATCGCGTTATAACGAAACCGCGCAAATAAAGTACCGCTTAAACCGAGGGATACCTGTATGTATATTTTTGTAACTATTGTATTAATTTACCTTAAAGAACAAACGAATTCTAGTCTCTGTTTTATAAAACTATCTGTTATCTGTAAAGTACTAACTTGAAACCCGTAGTAATGTAATTATAATAAGTACATATACGTGTAATTTTTAATCTAATTAAACTAACTATTAAAATATATTTTAAAATCTGTAAACAATTAATATTTAATACAATTTTTAAAAATATTTAGTCTTTAAATTTAAATTAAACTAAAGTATATGATTTTCTTATTTTTAAAATTTAAAACATATGGAATTGTTATTACTACTACTAAAAGTAGAATTTACTGTAAATTTAAGTAACTGTTTTAAACTATAAAAAAATACTAAATAAAATTTTAATAATTGCTGACTTTTCGAAAAAAAAAACTTAGCCTGGAATTTATTAAAAATATGTGATGATTTTCCACTTGAAAGCAGGTTTGTGTGTGTTTTGTTCGGTTGAAATTATTTTACTCGTTTACTAGTAATTATTTACTGTCTTAATATACGGCATCTTGTTTCTTTCTAAAGTACTCGGCGAAATATTCGACCATTCCGTCAGTAGCGCTTTTTTAAATTTTGTATTTGCTTACGCTGATTTCTAGCAACCATGGTGGCGGTGTCATCAAATGTGGGCAGTTATATATTAACCACGTTTTTACAATAGACGATTTGTGCTTTGGATCGTTATCCTGATAAAATCGAAAAGCTGATCTTATAAACAGGTTCCCTGCGCTTGCCAACAAGTTGTCTTTCACAATCTTAAGTTACTTAAACAAATAATGTTGAGTTCTGTATTTGGTTTGCACCAAACATACGACATGCCATCTGATACCAAAATGCAGATTTTTTGCAACCATGTTCTTTGGCATAATTTAGCCTTCACACTCTGTTTATCGGGTTTATAAGTGGTTTCTTGCATGCAACTTGCTCAATAAAATCATATTGATGCAAGACACGATGAACAGTTTTAGCACAACCTTGTTTGCTCAGATCAACTTCGGAGGCCAGATATGAAGTTGATAGCCTTAAATTTACCCTTATTTTGCTTAAATATAAAAAATAAACGATGCATGACGAAAAACTCATTACTTTAGTCTAAAGTAATGACTAGGGCTGCGATTTCCATGCAAATGCATCTTTTTTGTCGATAGTCTATGAGCGATGTCGGTCAATTATCTTTCAGAATCAAGAAATTTGCGTTAAAATGGCATCGATTTGTTTTTGCATATTTTTGCATATTTTGGTTTAAAATGCATATTTTTGTGCATATTTTAAATTTATTAATACATATTTTTGCATATTTTGGAATTTTTGAGTGATTTTTCAAAAAATTTCCAAATAAACAAAAAAAACTCAATAACTTCTTTTAGTGCTCTGCTTAAAATACAACTTTATATTAGAAGGAGATGCATATACTACATAACTTGATAACGCATACTAACACATTCACATTCAATTTTCAAATAAAAA
Organism: Bellardia pandia; assembly: GCA_916048285.2. NCBI lineage: Eukaryota > Metazoa > Arthropoda > Insecta > Diptera > Calliphoridae > Bellardia > Bellardia pandia. The sequence goes on from OU696531.1 coordinate 31,803,870, forward strand.
CATAAATGTAATTTTTCATTTTTTTGCAACGTATTTTTGAAAAACAACTGACTTCTTTTATCCAAAACTGTTACATGTTACCTGCTTGGCACATAGGTTAGACCGCGTTGCAAAGGAAATTATAAGCAAATTCGATAGTATTGATTTATTGATTTCATATGCAAAAAAAATATTCTTAAAGGCTCCTTCACGAGTTGCAATTTTTAAAGAAATGTATCCCTTGGTTCCCCTTGCACCGCAGCCAGTATTAAGAAGATGGGGAACCTGGCAAGATGCTGCATAATACTATTCAAAAAACTTTGAGCAATTTAAGAATATTATTGACGAGCTTATTTATACCGATTCGTATGCAATTAAAAAAGTAAAAGAAATATTAAATTTAAATAACATCAAAAGCCAATTAGCATTTTTATTTTCCAACTACGGATATATTGGAGAGACAATAACTAAATTGAAGTGATTTGGTTCACTTAATACTCAAATCAAATTAATTAATATTGAAGAAAGTAAAATTAACAATGTGGACGGAAGAAAAGCCCAACAAATTAAAACAAAAATTTTTTGCGTTTTGCAAAAAAATAAAGAATTTCAAAAAATAAAACAAATTTCAAAGATTTTTGATCTGGAATCAAATGTGGGCTCTGAATTAGAAAATGAATATTCTCCAAATGAATTGGATTCTTTCAAGTGTGCTCCTATAATTTCGGTTGACGTTGATAGATCATTTTCTATGTACAAAATTTTTTGGATAATATAAAAAGTATAAATTTAAATTAGTTACATATTTTAGTTTTTAAAAGATTTACGTTTAAATAACAATAGACTGAATTTTTTGTTTTTTTGTTTTTAATAAAATTAGAAAACAAAACATTTTTTTTATTGAAATTTTTCAAGTTTTACTGCATATTTTGGATTTTTTAGTGCATGAAAATCTTAACCCTGGTAATGACATATTGTACAATAAAAAAAACTTTGATTTGTATTTTTTGATTTATTTTCGCGGTGTGTTGTCTGGTTAGCTAAAACAGCTGATACGTTTATACGAAAAAACTATCTACAAAAAATTAACAACAGAAGCCTAAAGCTAAAAAGTAACTTCATCCACATGATAGACACTTTTATTTACAAAATTGTTGGGCTTTTTTCATCATTACTCCTTCGATTCTTTGCAATTGTGCAAGGCATAGTAATAATTAAAATAATTGAAAGAAAAAACAACGTTGTTTGCGAGCTGTTAGCTGAGCCCAGCTTTTTTTAAATACATGCAGTAAATGTTTCAAAATGCATAAGAAGAAAGATTGTAATTTTCTCGAGGCACATTGTTTCAAAAGCTAACGGACACTGTTGATTCTAAGTAACAAATTGCAATGTAATAGACGATAGCATTAATAGATATGGCCATAAAATATTTCCCAGCTTTCAAATTTTACAAAAACAAATAGTTGTAGTTTTATTGAGATTAAATTCTTAAATGAGAAAAAATGGCTGAATTTCAGTTTATGGGAGACACCCCTAGAGAAAAAATCTAAATATGCCATCCCCTTCAGAATGTTCCCAGGAGTACGAAAATCATAATGAAAAAGGGGGCTCACGCCCCCTATGGGCGTGGCAGTCGAAAAACGACCCGGCCCACCTACGTAGACAATATGGGTATCAAATGAAAGCTAATGTCTTCACGATTCCAAAAATAGCCATAGTTGCCAGATCGGGCGGTTTTTGCAGCCGATACGGCCATTTTTGTTAAATAGGGGCGGGGGTGAAAAACGACCCATGCCACCTACTTAGGCAATATTGGTATCAAATGAAAGGAAATGTCTTCACGATTCCAAATACCCGTAGTTGCCAGATCGTCCAGAATTTGAGGAAGATATGTTAATTTTTATAAAATGGGGGAAGGACTTTTTTTGTTTATTTCTTTTTAGCTCGGCCAGAGGCCGAGCACTCGAGATCCCCGCCGTCTAGAATTAAGACATACTGGAGTTAAAAACCCCTAAGCCCGGCCATAGGCCGGTCACGCAAAAAAAAAAAAAAAAAATTTCCCCCACCCCAAATTTTGCCAAAATGGCCATATCGGCTACAAAAATCGCCCGATCTGGCAACTACGGCTATTTTTGGAATCGTGAAGACATTAGCTTTCATTTGATACCCATATTGTCTACGTAGGTGCGCCGGGTCGTTTTTCGACTGCCACGCCCATAGGGGGCGTGAGCCCCCTTATTCATTATGATTTTCGCACTCCTGGGGTCATTTAAGGGGGCGTGGCATTTTTTTTTTTCCCCAGGGGTGTCCCCCATAAACTGAAATTTTGCCGAAAAAATATTGAAAACTCTTGACATAAAAAGTTATAAATTTCATTTTAAGCATGTTACTTAATTAAAGTAAAAACATATATTTAATTAAAATCAACTACCGCTTAAAACACAAACAATTTAAATTGGTATACATTTATGCTTTACCAGTTATTCTGTTTAAATAGTTAATATATTATTATTATTGCACTTACAAAAGTTACAATAATATTTATACATTTAAAACTCATCAAATACACACTTAGTATAATTGACAAAGCTTTAGAAAATATAAGTAAATTCCTCGCAAAGTATTTCTTAACATACCAATTGTTGGGTTACAGTCAAGGGTTCCAGAGAAATGTTATTTTTTATTAATACAGTTAAAGCTGTAACAATGGTGTCTGTGGAGGCTAAACGTACACGAGTCAAAATCCAAACAATTGCTAAAATTACAACATTAATGACAAATTGTAATAACATAAAGACAGCAAAATTAATACATTTATAATTTTAATTGAAATAGAAACAAAATCCATATTTACTGGAATGTTGATTGTTGGAAAAAGTTTGGCACGAGTAGACTACACTGAATGTACAATAGTTAGTATTGAGAACCCAATAATTGCTGGTGGCATTATAAGCCGGGCTAACGGTTACTGTTAGCTGTTCAATTGGGCATTGGAGACAACAGGCGCATAATCAATAATTACTTCAGCAGAGCAGAAATTATAGAAAATTCAAAAAATGTGAAAGATTTAAATAGCTTATATAAAGTCAAGTTAATAGAAAATAAGCAGCTCAAATGAGAGTTCATAGTTTGTTAAATAAGTTGTAAACAAATACGAAATAAATTAATAAAGAAATAATATACATTTACTTTTAAGAAATATTTCGTTTACGATAATAAATTAAATGATTTGAATAAAAATTAAACAAATTTTTATTTTAAACTGATATTTTGCTGTCTCTAGCGAATACACTCACTGATTTAGTAACTCTGATTTAGTAAACACAAAACTGTGCACAGCTCCTCAATCAATTCAAGTCTTTATAATTACATTCCGTTTAACATTTCCCAACGATTAAGAACAAAAATAAGTATATTAAATAAAACACAAAAAAAAAACAAACAACAAAAATAGAAAAAAGTTCAAGACAACAATTACAATTACACTTATAACATAATTCAAACAACTTACGTTCCATTAACTTGAGAATTCTTAAAATCAACATAGTCATCAGCCTGAAGACTATGTTTATGGCCGTTATACAAACACCATCAGCCCCCAAAATAGACGGGATATTTAGCGCATTCATACCAAACATCCAAATATTGTGACACATCAAAACTGGGCACAACATTGACATTACAAGGACAAATGCCAGACGTTATAACTTGAGCATGCCTGTTAATGGTGCTGCCGAAAACAACCAGCACAGCAATAAATGTTACAATTATTGATAAAGCCATTATTATTTAAGTTATTTCTTTTTTTCTAAACTCTATGCACTTGACAAATCGAACTGTTAACAAATTTCTAGAATACTTTAGTTTTAATGGGGGAAAAAATAGAAAAAGAATTGTAAATACTTTGAGCAAATACAATGTTTTAGAAATGTTTGGTAAATGCTTGATGGTATTTTTGTTAGCATTATGTTCTCCTAAAACAGTAGCATGTAGAACATGTAGAATGATGTTTTTGTTTTTTTTTTCAAAAAATTTTAGACATTTTAACGTTCATTGACATGACAATTATTAAAGCGTGTGTTGATATTTATTAACTACAGCTAGATATAACTAGACGAACTGGTTGGGTAGGATGTTCAACACCCTATATAAACTAAATGCCAATCTATTACATAATACATATTAAGGAATGAAATTTAAAGCGCTCAGCCCTGGACCGAACCATTAGAGCTCATTTATTTGCAATGAACGCTATAAAATATGAAAAAAAAACTATCAAAGTTTTCTAGTTATACACACAGAAAAAAAAATATAGTTATACATTAGGGCGGGTCGATTTAATAATCGCCAATGGCTCAATGAAAATATTATTTTTTAAAAATAAATAAAATAATAAAAATAAATAAAAAATAATAAAATAAAGTGCCAAAATGGTGATTTTTTTAAATGTTTGTACGGGACAAAAGTCAACAGTTGGGGGGTAGTAGAATTCGTTTTAGAGGTATGGTTCCTTCGGCAAAGTTTCTTATTTTGATCCCTAGAATACGATTTTCACTGAGCCATGGGCGATTTTTTTGCCTCCCTACAAATCGACCCGACCTATTATACATGTTTACCACAAAAATTTCAAAATTTGAAAAGGTCTCTTTAACAATGTTATGGTCATTGTTATTATTTATATCTTTGCGGTAACCATAATACAGTTAAGTTACGACTCAGATTATTATCACAATTATATAAAGGATTGTAGTAACTATGTCTATATTTGTTGCAATTATTATACCACCATAGTGGGGTATAATGGGTATATTGGATTTGTGCTGATGTCTGTAACGCCTAAAAATATTAGTCCAACACACACCTTAAAATATACCGATTGACTCAGAATCACTTTCTGAGTCGATTTAACGATGTCCGTTAGTCCGTCCATCCGTCTGGCTGGCTGGCTGTCCATGTAAAGCTTGTGCGCAGAGTACAGGTCGCAATTTTGAAGATATTTCGATTGTTGAACTTGGTACTTGATATTTTTTCGGTGGGATGGGATTGAAACTGGTGGAAATCGGTCCATTATTTCACCTGGCCCCCATGCAAATGTCCTCCTGAAATTGGTATTTACCGATCATAAATGTTTGAATTAAGCAAGTATACAAACAAATTTCATCACAAATAAGTGGTCAATAAAGCCAAATTACATCTACAAATTTTGTGCAGATCGGTCCATAATTACTCGTAGCTCCCACATAAGGTCTACTTCAGAAAATCACATAAATTTCTTAAAAATTTTGGTATTCAAATAAAATTTAACACAATTAAATTTCTTATATACAGAAATAATGACACTTAATTTTATAATGGTTGGTCCATAATTAGTCGAAACTCCCATAAGAGAACCTTTAAGATCCATAAATATTTTATAAGTATTTATATCGAGAAAAAGTTTAACATACACAATAATTATATTCACAGAAATCATGACACTAAATGTTTGGATGATCGGTCCATAATAGGTCATATCTCTCATATAACGCCTATTTCTGAAAAACTGTTTTATACATATACTGGGTGTAGGGTATTATATGGTCGGGCTTGACCGACTATACTTTCTTACTTGTGTTTATGATGAATTTGTTGATTTTTTATAATGATAGAGAACAACATAATATGTGACCCGGCCTATGAAAAGATGGCTTATGACTCAAAAAAAAAAATTCCAGTTTTTTTGGTTTCGATAACTTGCTTAGAAGTGTACCAAAAATCTAGAGATAGAAGAGTACAAATGAAAGAAAAACAGAATTTTATTGAAAATCCAGAATCAAGATAATAAATGGAAAATTTAAAAACAGGATTGAACGCTGCAAAAACGATTTTACCAAAAAAAGAGCTGTTTTGAAGTTGCTTTTAAATCTGAGCACTCACACGAGTTTTTTTCGGTCAGAAACTGGTTTGTGCTTTGCATTGAAAAAAACATCGCTCTTTATATACACACACAAACTTATCTCATTTATGCTCTTTTGTCTTTTATGGTTGCCTTTTGGGTATGACTGTTCATAATGCAAAGGAAAAACTACTAAGAAACTGACGAAATGCATTGTTTATCTTTAACAGTTGTGTCTTGCAATTTCTTTTCTGAGTCATAAGCCACCTTTTCATAGGCCGGGTCACATATGATATAATCTTTCATCATAAAATTGATTACCATAAACATTACATAATTGCTATAATCATGTACATATATATATGATCGTTACTTAATCATGTTACAGTTGCCGAAATCATATAAATAATTACAGTGACCATAATATTTTAAAAAAATATTAAGAAATATTGAAATAGCTGTGATAAACATGCACAACTATATTTTTTCTCTGCGTGTACATTACTCCAAATAATAATTAGTAAGAAAGTATATGCGGTCAAGCCCGACCATATAATACCCTACACCCAATATATGTGTAAAAACGGTTTTTCAGATATAAATGCTTCTATGTGAATAAATATTTTTATACCCACCAGCAAAAAGATGGCTGGTTTATTAAGTTTGTAACTCAATGAAATATTGGCCGTAGAAAGTCTGGGTCCTTATAAGATACCAACTATGTTCATCCATCTGGCCGTTTGTTGCTGGCACGATAGAGCTTGAGAAAAAGACATAAACAATGAAACATTATTAAACATTCTTTGATCCACCGAAATGTTTTGTGGTTCCTATGCCACAACACAATTTGACAACTTTTCATTTTACACTTATGCAATTTTTCTTAAATTTTTGAAACTTTCTATTTCTCTGAACTATCAAATTTAACACTAACATACATAAAGACCATTTTATTTATATAAAAATTATGTGTTACATATACCCTAATGCCCTAATAAGTCTTAATTATGCGTGTACACTAAATTTCCAACATCATGGAATACTAAGAGCAAGTATAATATTTTCATATCTACTTGCCAAGAAATTTTTAAGAATATTCAGCAATCAATAATAAAAACTACATCTGTTAAAAGTATTTGTTAAATATTTGTATTTATTTATGATAACAAAAGATAAGTTTGTATTTAAGTACTTATGTTTCAATAATGATAAACAATAACAGCATAATAAAATTTCGCTAAATAAAAGCAATCGTTTAATTAGTATGACGATGTAATTAATAGGTCACAACATGATGTAGTAGCTTTTTAGGAGACAGCAAGTTACACGTGCGTAACAAAAGAAGCCTAATGGCTTTGAGCGCCAATATAAAATAAAGAAAATAACTTTAAATACCAAAATAAATATTTAAATTGCTTAAAGTGTTTAAAGGCTTAAGTCATGAACGTGCCAGTTATGTTTATCCATGAATTTCAATTATGCAAATTTAGAATGAAGAAAACTTAAATTGATCAACAATATTCTATTATAGCATTTAAGTTATACATACATAAATATGTACATATATTAAGCTTTTTGTTTACTAGAGAAATTTACATTTCCTTAATTTATTATCTTCTCTTTAACCAAAAAAAGTATAATTTATCTATACAAATGACAAAAGAAAAACGTTTTTATTGTCATAGTAAGTATGTATTACTTGAAATAGAAAATATTTATGGAAATTAATTCCCTTCAAATAAATTTATTTCTTTGTAGTTTGTGTATTTTATGCAATCACTTGTTGTGGCACATGTCCAATAAGATATACTCACACACTCACTTAATTTCTAACACTAGACTAAATAAAATAAAATTTGCAAAGTGAAAGCATTTACTCTAACAACAGGTAAATATTTATATAGTAGTATATACTAACATTTACATACGAATACACACTAACATACATAAATAACATTTCAGCTAACATTTATGTTAAACAATGTATAAAAGTATGTTCGAATATTTATTGCATAATATTAGAAAGTTAAATAATATGTTTCTTCATTCTAAGGTAACAAGCTGACAATTTTATAAATACGACAGCAGCATGATGAATCATGGAACCCAGTAAAAAACAAATTGTTACAATATGTAGTTTTGGAATTGCGAATCAAATTTGCTTAAATAAAAATTCGGTAAATTTAAGGCTTCAAATACAAATGAGTCTATCAGCAATTCAACATCTTGATCCACAAACTTTAAGAGAAATAAAATTTAATAAAAATTTATAGATAACATCAGTTTTCTGTTCAAAATATGTCGATAAAATAAAGTTTAATTTAATTTTCAATAGAAATTTATTCAATATCTTTAATTTCCAATAGAAGATTTATCGATAACATGAATTTTTTATAGATTCATATTATCGATTGAAATTTATCGATAATAGACATTTTCGATAATATAAATTTTTTATAGAAAATTTAAAATGTTGGTATATACGCATTCATATATAAATTATTGATATAAATTATAGAGATGTTAAAAGAAATTATTAATAACGTTTTCTTAATTTCTTTGGGAATATTCATATTGTTCTTATACCCTCCACCACAACAAATGCTGAATAAGGATATATGTATATAAGTTTGTCATTCCGTGTGTAACATTGGAAAATAATCATCTAAGACCAGCATTGTCAACTTTAAAATTTCAAAACGTACCAAAATGGAGAAAAAACTTGCCATTTAAAAAAAACGCACCAAGCTTAGAATTTCTTTTTTGTTTAAAATGTTTATTGAATAATTTTACATAAATTATATATAAAACTTTTTATCAACGAATAATAGTTATTCAGACAGAAAATGTTCACATTCTATTAAACACTTTAAAAATATGGTTTACGTGGTAGTTCACTACGTGCGAACACTTAAGTAGAGTAGAAGGGACCCCGTTTTAAAACTTTAAAAATATAGTATTGGAAAACTTATAAATCATAAATTTGTTATGAAATTTATTGTGACTGCTGTCTAGTTGTCTTTTTCTTTTTTTTTACTCTTAACATTTGTGTAAAATTTTATAAAATATTTATCTTTAAAATTTAATTGTATATTTTTTTGTGTCGGTTTATTGGCCAATAGGCTTAAAAAGCTATTGAATAAATAAATAAATAAAAATTAACTTTTTATCACATTTTCGGAAAAATTAAAAACTAAAGAATTTTTGGCACAAAAGTTTAAAAAACCACCAACTTGACAACGCTGTCTTAGACCCAAAAAAGTATATACTATCCATATGAAATTCTTCCGTCTGTCTATGTAAAATACTCTCACGTACACAATAAAGAAATAAAATTAACAAACTTTACAAAACAACATTTATTATTCTTCTAACCAGTTTGGTAGTTATTTAAATTCAGTAAAATTGGTTTAGAGTTATGAATTAAAATTTGAGACGACCAAAAAAAAAAAAATTTATATTTTTCAAAACCTTTTTTGCAAATTTGTTTAAATATTTTGTTGATATATATACTATATATACAAGTTATTTTTAAGACAAAACGACAAGCTATGATGGAAATAACAAAAATCTGCCCATTATTTTTCATAGCTCCCATAAAAATTCTTTCCGAAATATTGCTAAATGCTAGATAAATGCCTTTAACATGACAATATCAACACAAAATTCCGCAAAATTAACTTTTAATATTATAATAAAAAAATCACAAAATGTTATTTGCTTAGGTTCGATCCATATTAGACCATAGCCCCTTGTACAAAGTCTACTTACGAAAATCACTTAAATACATCTAAATTTGGATTTTGTGAATATAGGTCCATATTTGACCTGATCATTCATGTAAGGTCCACTTCCAAAAATTATTTAAATGTTCATATCTCTCTTAATTATACCAATATTTTGTTTAAATTTGACATGTATAAAATTCTTAATACCAAAATTTATAAAGTTCGGTACATAATTGGTCATAGCTCCCGTATGACCAATTCCGAAAAACAAGTAAACCCACAAAAATGTATAATAAATATCGATATTGAACCAACATTTTGTACTAATCTGTAATTTTACTCTAGAAATCATACTGATATCGATTATACGGCAGTTACACTACTGGATTTTATAGTTTTCAGTACATACTTAGCAATAGCTCCCAAATAAAGTATCAATATAAAAACCATTAAACTTTTGTAAACTACGTTATTGAGATGAAATTCAACCTAAATAAGCCTCAAATATGGAAATCACATTGCTAAATAGTGGATTTTGTATATGGTGAATTTCATGCCAAGTGACCCAATTTTAAAAATCGATGTCTTCCGTTTTGGATGAAATTTGCACCAAGGTTAGTACTATTGGATAGTAGGCCAGAAACAAATTTTCAGCTCTATCAGTTCGACATTTTGATCCATTTTGGTCATACAGAGTTTTTTTAAAATGAGTGTTACTTTTCACCTATTGGTCCTACCAAAAATTGTCCAAAGGACTTTAGATAGCTATTTCTTCAATCATTCCAAAAATATTTTTTTTTAATTTTAAAATTTTTTTTTTTTATTTTTATTATTTTTTTTTTAATTTTTTTTCAATTTGGGCCCTTTTTTTCTCAAAAGAAAGCTTATACAATTTACTTTACTTTGTCCAAGGAATGCATCCATGGCTGCACTATATTTTAAAATAATGCTTAAAAATTTATCACTATTATATGATCAAAAAATTATCATATAAATGAGGATAAACACAACAGCAATGAATGGTTCAAATTTAATTAATTTTATTCAAAACTTATTTCTGACTGCCGAAAAAATCTTTAAATTCAATAATTTGTTGACATGAAGAAAACATATGTTTATAAATCTATTAGAATTTCTTAAAAATTAAGATTCGATATATATCAATTGAAGTAATGAGCTTATACGACTAGTATCGTAATATTATTCGATACGACAGTCTTTTACTCTATAGAATGCCGTAATTTGGCCCCTGGTCAGCTAAATTATAAATTATATTATATTGTGCGTAAACTTGTCCAACATACATAACATAATAATAGAATTTTGTGCTAAAACTAATTAAAAAATTGTGAATAATATAATTCTAGTTCTAACGACATTGCAGTTTTTGAAATTCTTATTTTATTCTAGTGAAGGGTATTTAAGATTTGACACAGCTTTCTAGCATAAAATAGCACCCTAACTTGTTAATTAAAAGTTGGTATATGACAAAAGCATAAAATGTTTATTGCCACATTAGTTTAATAAAAACCAATTTCAGTTTTGCAACATAAAAAATTAAAATAATTAAATATAACATTTATTAAGGAATATTTTCTATACGTATAATATAAAATACATAACATATGAAACTTATTTTGGCATTGTTGGCGACAAGTAATAAATTTATGTTCCAGTTCAGCATGTGTGACGTTTAAATTAAATATACTCGTATTATGTTTTATGATTTTTGGATATTTGCTTAATATATTGTTTATAAAAGTAAATTTGATTTTAAAATGTAATTCTATATTTTACTATACTTATACAATCTTATGTTAGGCTGTCCAGTAATTAACGAATGCTGCTTAAAAATTTTTAACAAATATTGCTGTAAACAAAGTATTTCAAATCAGTTATAAACAACAAATAACAAATTTTTTTCTTATAACAGCTAGAATTCTTCAAGGTAAACTCTACTAGCTATTGCAATGATATCACATTAATAATTATAACAACCCTAATATTTAGGCTCAAATCCATTTATATTATAGAAGAAATATTTCATTTACAAATACCACTATATATTTCTACTTCTACGTTCGTTCCATTTATTTTGTTAATGTATCAATTTATAGCCGCATAATATTTTAAGTGTATAACAAAAAATGTCGATATTCAAGTAAAATTATATTTTACGTGATTTTATTACAAACCTTTTTATTGTTCCTAACAAGACAACAGCAACTCAACTCAACATAACTCAACCAACTTAAAATTGAGGTAAAAATACTCGTATTTCATTCAGAGTTACACATTTCATTACTCATGTACTCGTAGGGCGTGTACCATAAAGATAAAATCACAAACTCACAATAGAACAATCTTAAACAAACAAAAATCCAATCATTGTAATGATTCTATTTCTACGAGAATTATAAAAAACAAGTTAGAGTGCTATATTCGGTTGTGTCGAATCTTAAATACCCTCCACCTAAACGTATTCTTATTCTGTGTTTGAAAGACAATAATACCTGTTGGTCGTAATTCACTAATGTGAGTTTATTTTAAATGTTTGAAAATTTTATCTAATATTGAGCATTTATAACACTGGTTTACAAATTTTTAATATGGAAAAATACCAAGAACGCCACTTGCCTAGATAAGTTAATTGGGACCTCCTGAACACGAAAAACGCTGTAATTTTTTTTTTCTAAGTACCGTTTTTTAGATAACGGTACTTTTGTGTTTTTCGGTGTATGGTCCCATTCAAACCCTTGTGGAGCCCAACCGAAGAGCTCGATCGAGATGAATGGCATATCGTTGGAAAGGTAATCGAATGCCTTTTCCGCCGATATGCTGCAGATTTCTATCTGATAAGAAATAGCTGAGTTATGACACCTCAAAGTTCGAAATTTGCCTATTTTTTACGTTTTTTTCAAAATTTTTCTTTTTTATTTAATTTTTTTTCTACGTTACAGTTAATATCTGGAATGTTTTATTTTTTATCCGAATAGTTTATTTAATTACCAACATTTTAAGCGTAATTTGAAAAAAATCGGATGAAAAATATAGTTTTTATTAAGGATTTTGTGGAACGACAATATTTTCATCTTCATTGCTTACACACTATATTCGGCGTAAATTCAAAAAATTTAAATTAAAATGGCGAGCGACTTGAACTCTTACGTTTTTTTCGGATGGATCTTCGCGAATGAGGAACCAACAATAGTCCGCCATCATTTGTTCGTCCCACCAGCCTTTGTAACGTCTCTCGATTTCTTCCATTTCACCTTGTTCATCACTTTCGGAGCCCAAGTTGGTGGGGAAAATATCCAAATGACTGAATAAGAAGTGTAATTTAGGTGTCATATTTGAACCTAAAGGTTAAAAAGAATAAATTTTAAATCATAACGGCCTTTTTGATATACATGTTTTCACTCAACGCTTACCAATGGCATTGAATTTTTGCAGTAATGTATCGATCTTCTCTGCGTAATCAGGACTTCTGTAGTTTCCCAAAAAGTTGTGAACGATGTCCTGGAATGCTTCCCATGCCTCCAAATGAGCTGGACCTTAACACTCATTAAATGCTTGGTCACCGTACAGAGCCCGAATTTGGAATACGAAACCATCAATTCCAATCGGATATGGAAAATACATAAAGGAAAGATATGAAACAATGAAAGAACTTCTCGATCTCATACATTATGACCAACATCAATGGAAAGTTTGCTCTGATTTTAAATTAGTTGCCATACTATCTGGATTGCAAGGGGGCAATACGAAGTTTCCCTGTTTTCTATGTCTATGGGACAGCCGTGTCCGTCAGAATCACTACACCCGAAAAATTTGGCCCGAGCGAAGTGAACGTACGCAGGGAGTGTACAATATCAAAAATGACCCACTCATTCCTCTGGAGAAGATATTACTTCCTCCATTACATATTAAGCTTGGGTTATTTACAAAGATTGTGAAAACGTTGCCAAATGACAGTCTTGCCATGAATTACCTTAAACAAAAATTTCCGAGAGCCACAGCTAGCAAAATTGAAGCTGGTATATTTGATGGCCCTCAAATTCGGGCTCTGTACGGTGACCAAGCATTTAATGAGTGTTAAGGTCCAGCTCATTTGGAGGCATGGGAAGCATTCCAGGACATCGTTCACAACTTTTTGGGAAACTACAGAAGTCCTGATTACGCAGAGAAGATCGATACATTACTGCAAAAATTCAATGCCATTGGTAAGCGTTGAGTGAAAACATGTATATCAAAAAGGCCGTTATGATTTAAAATTTATTCTTTTTAACCTTTAGGTTCAAATATGACACCTAAATTACACTTCTTATTCAGTCATTTGGATATTTTCCCCACCAACTTGGGCTCCGAAAGTGATGAACAAGGTGAAATGGAAGAAATCGAGAGACGTTACAAAGGCTGGTGGGACGAACAAATGATGGCGGACTATTGTTGGTTCCTCATTCGCGAAGATCCATCCGAAAAAAACGTAAGAGTTCAAGTCGCTCGCCATTTTAATTTAAATTTTTTGAATTTACGCCGAATATAGTGTGTAAGCAATGAAGATGAAAATATTGTCGTTCCACAAAATCCTTAATAAAAACTATATTTTTCATCCGATTTTTTTTCAAATTACGCTTAAAATGTTGGTAATTAAATAAACTATTTGGATAAAAAATAAAACATTCCAGATATTAACTGTAACGTAGAAAAAAAATTAAATAAAAAAGAAAAATTTTGAAAAAAACGTAAAAAATAGGCAAATTTTGAACTTTGAGGTGCCATAACTCAGCTATTTCTTATCAGATAGAAATTTTCAGCATATCGGCGGAAAAGGCATTCGACTACCTTTCCAACGATATGCCACTCATCTCGATCGGGCTCTTCGGTTGGGCTCCACAAGGGTTTGAATGGAACCATACACCGAAAAACACAAAAGTACCGTTATCTAAAAAACGGTACTTAGAAAAAAAAAATTACAGCGTTTTTCGTGTTCAGGAGGTCCCAATTAACTTATCTAGATAAGTGGCGTTCTTGGTATTTTTTGGCTGTAAACCAGTGTAATTGATGTAATTACCGGTTCTTACTGTAATTTACAGAGTTTGTCTGATTTTCATCTTGAGTGTAATTTAACAATTTATAAAATTTATAAAACAAGTTAAGAAACAGAGTATAAAACAGGGTATAAAAAGAGTAAGATTATAAGGTGAGGCTTTTTTTAGTTGAATTTGATCTTAATACCATTATTCACAAGAGATTTATGGGTGACATAGTAGAAGTGGTCCAATTATAGACTGATAGCTTTTAAATTCAGTATCCAGTAATGTGATATGTTTGAAATCCATCTCAATTAATGTATTTACAAGAGTTGTATGCTTGGTTGTTATGCTCGGAAGTGGACTTAACTTGAAAGCTATTGACAATTATTGACAGACAGCTACAAAATCCAGAAGCATAATTGCCGTAGAACCGATATTAGTATGATTTCTGAATTAAAATTACTGATTTATATAAAAGCTGGTTCGATGTCGATATTTATTAGACATTTTTGTAGGTTTATTTGTTTTTCGGAAACGGCTATGACAAATTATGGGACGATCTTCTTAGATTTCGGAAGTGGACCTTTTATGGGGTATATACATAGTCCCATATATGAGTAATAAAGCGATTTTAGAAAGAGGGCTTTATATGGGGGGTACGGCTAAAAATGACCGAAATTCACAAAATTTTGTAGGATGATTTTTGTATATGGTGAATTTCACGTCAAGTGACCCAATTTTAAAAATCGATGTCTTCCGATTTGGATGAAATTTGCTTCAAGGTTAGTACTATTGGATAGTAGGCCAGCGACAATGAATATGATACATGTGCCAAATATTGAAAAATTCTATTCTTGAGTTAAAAAAATATTTTTTTTGATAGATATCCCACTCGCATCCCATTAAGCGATTATAAAGGCCTTAAAGTAAATTGTATAAGCTTTCTTTTGAAAAAAAGGGGCCCAAATTGAAAAAAAAAATTAAAAAAAGATTAAAAAAAAAAATTAAAAAAAAATTTTAAAAATTAAAAAACAATATTTTTGGAATGAATGAAGAAATAGCTATTTAAAGTCCTTTGGAGAATTTTTGCTAGGACCAATAAGTGAAAAGTTACACTTATTTAAAAAAAACCCTGTATGACCAAAATGGACCAAAATGTCCAACTTTGACCCCCTCTAACTCCGGTACTTCAGAACTGATAGAGCTGAAAATTTGTTTCTGGCCTACTATCTAATAGTACTAACCTTGGTGCAAATTTCATCCAAATCGGAAGACATCGATTTTTAAAATTGGGCCACTTGACGTGAAATTCACCATATATGTAAATGATCTGTGCAAAGTTTTGTGTCGGTGCTGATATTAATACAATATATATAAAGATAAATGGCTTTTTCGGATGTGGTCCTTGTATCAGAGTTATGATCAATTCTGGGTCAACCACCATGAAATTTAGTAAAACAATTTATTTACTTATAAGTATTATTTATGTCATATTTTAGCCGTTTAACATTATTTACATCAGCTTTATACGTATTTAAGTGAATTTTTAAAGTGGACTTTATATGGGGTCTATGGTCAAATATGGACTGAACTAAAAAAAAATCATTTTGCGATTTATTTTTGCATGAAACTTATTCCTGCTGAATTTTGTCGTGATACTCCAATTTTATAGGCATTTATGTACAATAGAGCAATATATCTGGAAGATTTTTGTATGGAGGCTATGAGAAATCATGGATCTATTCTTACTATTATGCTCACACTTTCTTCTTTTATTGTAACAACAACGTTTACAAAATTGTATGGTATTATCTGCAATACATAAAAATATAGCAAGAAAAATGTTTAAAAATATCAAAATTATGGAGGTTGTCTTACATTTTGATCCATAACGCTTGTTCTATTATACCGATGATTTTCAATAACAAACTGCTTAGGAGAATTGGAAGCGGTATTTTGTAAACTTTTTTAATTTCGGTTGTGTCCTTTTGGACGTGAGAGTGTTTTGTACAGACAGACAGACAGACAAAGCTTATTCGACTTAGAATTCCATAAGGACCAAGAATATATATACTTTTTTGGGTCTCAGATGAGTATTTCTCAGTGTTACACACGAAATGACAAACCCTCATATATACCCTCATTCAACGCTTATGTTGGTGGAGGGTATAAAAATACATATTATACAAATCAAAGTAAAATATTTCACATTTCCACTATAAAATCAGAATTTATGTATGTTTTTACTTGTGTGCATGACATTGGCAATACAATAAACAATAAAAATTGAATGGATTTTAAAGTTGAGTTTTACTATTAAAAAGATTTATTGCCGAGAAATTACCCACTGAAATCTTACTGACATTTTTCTTTCTAAATGGCAACGAATTTAGCTTAGTTATGTTTAACAGTACAATGAAATAAATTTTGATTTTTAAATCGAGGAATTTCAAAGAAAGTAGGGTTTATTCACATACAGCCATTTGGTATATTTTGGAAATTCTAGTGAGCCAGAATGTTAACTTTGTCTTAAACAAACAAAAACCATTTAAAAATTCAAAATTAATGAAATGTCTATTTACTTTGAGCATTTCTATAATTTAGTATTTTATACTGTGTTCAGATATGCAACTTTATTGTGATAAGCGCAATAAACGCCATTATTGAGCTCAATATTTCATATAACATCTCAATTAATTATTGCGCAATAAGTACGAAATTGTTATAATATTGAGTAAGATTTCGAATGCAACACTGTTCACAACTGTCTTTAGTGAACAAAATTGTATAAAATGGCAAATGTCAACAAAATAAAACAAAAGAAATCAATAAAAAATCAATGTGAAGGTAAGTTTGTTTACATAAAAACACAACAAACATTTAGAGTATTTTTGTATTGTTTTCCAGCTGTCAAATGATTATTGAGTAAGCTGAAAATTGCATATGCCTGAACACTTAAAAGAATATTGTCAATTAACTCAATAAAGTTGCATATCTGAACACAGTATTATGCTGTATATTTCTCGAAAAGTTATTTCAAATTTTTTTTTTTTTTTTTTTGTTAAATCACAACCACCAGTAAACAAGTTGTTCGGATGTCAGTTTTTTATAATTAACAAACACAAACTGCGAAGCTTTTTGGCTTATCTGCAGAAAACACCCAGAGTCTTTGGCAGGAATCGAACCTGCAACCCTCTGACTGATAGTTCGGCAAACTATCGCCTAGGCTATCGGGGCACCCTTGCAACTCTTTAATTTTCATTATTAAGGATTTTCATATAACAGTGCGTATGATTAATATTAATTAAGGAGTGGTATGAGAAAGTACCTAATAACCATTTTGACTACAAATTAAAAAGAAAAATTCCAGTGGATTTTAAAAAAGAGCACATCATATAATAATAATATCTATTGAGAACAATATAGCACACAAATTATAATTAACTTTAACATGAAATGTTTCATTTAAATTTCATTCTATGTACATAATTATAAATAATGTTAACAAAGACAGCTTATAATTTATACATGTTCATAACAATTAATATGACGCAAAAGAGACTTCAATCTGCGTTTTAAAACTAAACAAATGTCAGTAATTAAAATGTTTATACAGTCGACCGTCGGTTAACGAACGCCTCGCTGAACGAACATTTCGCACAACGAACACATTTAAAAAAAATGTTTCGCTTAACGAACAAAGTTTTGTATAAAGACCAACGGAAAATGGGAAATTAATTAATTAACAAGACGTGTTGTTATTTTTCTGTGAAAGTGTAACGTAACATACAAAGATGCCTTCAAATGTAGATTCGCAAGAAAACAATAATAAAAGAGCAAAAATAACTATAGCAATGAAGCATAAAATTATTTTTTTTGTAATTTTTTCGTTTTTTTTCCATAGTACTATCCATTTTGTCTCATTTCGTCCTGTATTCAGTTCCTTAAAAATGATGATAAATATATGTTATATTACTTTCAATAAATATTTATGTTGAAATATGTTAGTGTGTACTTTTTCCGACTTGGAACGCATTTCGCATAATGACCACGCATCTGGAACGAATTGTGTTCATTAACCGATGGCCCACTGTATACGATTGCATATGATTGATATACATAATTAGTGATAGTTTAAAAAAATCTTAATAATTTTTGTGTTTTAAAAAAAATTTACAATGTCAAAAAGATTCCGATTAAAAGCATATCAGACTTTACAAGGGCGGTTCGAAAGCTTCTTAGCCTAGCTGGGGGAGAGAATAGTTAGCTTTTCGAAATCATTTTTATTGTTCATTATAATTTCCTGAAACTTCAATACACCTAGTCCAACGCTTAGCTAGCAATTCTATACCTTGATTAAAAGAGTTTTACTCAATGACTTGAAAATAGTGGTTTACAACTGTAATTGCATCTTCATATGAGATAAAACGCTAGAAATTTGTTTAGATTTGGAAACAGGTAAAAGTCACTGGGAGCTAAATCCGGAGGATAAGGTTGGTAGTCAAGCAACTCGTACTTAAATTCGTTGTTTTTAGCCATTGTTAAAACATTCTTGTGCGCTGGTGCGTTGTCTTGATGAAAAATTATTTTTTGTGTTGTAAGCCAAGACGTTTTTGCCGAATTTTTACATTTGATTGATCCAAAATGTTCCAATAGTATTCTTAAATTATTGTTTTATCCTCAATCAATAAAATACCTTTGAAGTCCCAAAAACCGTTGCCATAACCTTACCAGCCGATTTAAATGGTTTTGCCTTCTTTGAGGCACTTCCTCCAGCTTCTGTCCATTTCTTGTATTGTTCTTTTTTCTCTGGAATATAGTGCTTATAAAGGAGCACTTTTACCTAATACATTCACCATATCATTATGAATTTCTTGGCCCGATAAACCTTTTTTATTTAGATATTTAATGACACCAAAAATTTCTGATTTTTCCATTGTAAAAAAATCGCGGAGCCGTCTTTTTTGAACACCTGTTTCTATATGAAGGAGTAGGCAGATCGAAAAGAAATTTAACATGTGCTCATAGCACAGATGAAAGTTTCCAAAACGCTTAACTTTTTCTGTTTATACCGCCCTTTCTATTCTAGGCTTAGATGTTTCCGAACTGACTCTTATTATACGAGTCAGCATCTATTTAGTTAACATAAAAATAACTCAAAATATTCCACCTAACATTTCTAGATAACTATATGGATCAGTGCTGCAGAAAAATCTTAAATATTTAATTTGCTTTTATAAATCTAGAAAAATAAAAAAGTTTCTTAAATTATTTTCAATTCAATTAAAGAAATAATTCTTTACTTTGAACATTTCTATAATTTAGAAACTTATGCTGTATATGTATAAAAGGTAACTAAAATATCTTTTAAAATTCTACAATTTATTATTTAGGAAGTTCATTATAACAGTGCATATGATTAATATTAATTATGAAATTGTATGAGAAAAACCTTAAAAACTTTTTTGTTCACAAATTAAGGTTCAAAGTTGCATCAACAATTAAAATAGAGCATATCAGACCGTTTAAAAGTATCACAATGAAACAAGTTAAAGTGTAAATTTTGTTAATATTTTATATTGTTCGAAAAATAAGTGTATTTACAATATATGTAATTTATTACAAATATTTTAAAATTATGTCTGGTCTTATCTACAAAATCGGCAATATAAGTTGGCAAAATAAATAATTATTTCTTGGATTCTTTGCAGTGGTCGGATGTGAAACCAAATAAACCAAGCCCATATTATGACGTTCTTTCTACCGTGCTTCATTGTTTTCTTTACATATTGTCTTTGAATTATCTGCTGACGATGCCAGCGATATTGTTTATCATCGGATTCAAAACGTTTAAATTTAGATTCGTCTGACTAGATTATACGTTTGCTATTATCTACTACCCAATTTCCGTGCTCCTGGCAAACTTTAACAGTGCCTTAACCTATTGCTGTAGAAGCATTTTTTGGTGTTAAAAATCTGTCTCTTTTCATTTGCGTTATCATGAGACGTGCGTTCGCATTCATTAATGGCTTTTTGCGAACTCTAATTTGTGTTTTGGGAACAATAAAAAGCTTTTTATTCATCACTTTATGATCACTGATTGACTTACTTAAAGCTGTTGACCTATTGCTCGCGTAGAATTGCTACCTCTTGTCATTGCTATAATATTATGCTCAATGACTCTTGACAGTTTCTTCATTATTTATTGGAATTTGTATTACAATTTGATATGTGTTGAATAATTTGCAAAAAGTGTTTACCACATGTAATTAACATTAAATCCAACTAATGTTACTTTTAAAGCCATAAGCAAAACAAACAAATACAAATCTAGTCGAATCTTTCATATGTTTTGCAAATATTTCAAAAGACACACAAGTGCAAAATTTAGTACATGAGATTTTGATGAAACTGATGATATTTTGCTGTGTCTATACAATATAACGACATATATTTTATATGTTTTTAATGTTTATTTGGATATTTTTAAATTGTTTTTTGAAGGCTTTAATGGTAAAGTTGACGTCAAATATTTCATAATGATTTTGTATCATTCACCAATCCAATCTACCAAAAGGTAGATCGTATACTACTCAGGCTTTGCAACTAATTGCTTTATTTAATTATAATATATTTGAAATAGCACTATAACTAATTGTACATTGTTGTAAAATTCTAATTATTACAGATGTAGCAGCCATCGTACATTTATGAACACTTATTTATAAACGAGACACTTAAGGTTCTCAAATATTTATAGCATAAGAAAAATGTATTTCTAACATTTTATAATTCTTCCGCAATAAATAAAAGTAATTTCGCTATAATACATAAATCATTTAAAGTATTAGTTATTTATTTATAAAATTTATTTCCTACATATTACTACCAAGTGGTTTTCATCAGGACTTGTCTAAAATAAATGATTTAAGTAGAGCATTTTCTACAAAAACATTTTTCATTTTTATTTATGTACTAAATAATCGGTTGTAAGTACTAGTATGGTATTTATACATATGAAAGTAAAAAAAGGTGGTTGGTTGTCTTAAAAAAAATAAAATATTATTTTCTTTGCTTGAATTAACATTTCTAATAAATAAAACTTATCCCCAGCCTACCTTTACATTTGTTTTTGGTTTATACCTTGAAAAATTATTTCAAATTTGTAACTGCGTTTAATTTGTTACTTTTGTATGTTGTTACTGATATTGTGATTTAAGTGAGATTATTGAGAGCATTAAACAAGTAAGAAAGTATAGTCGGTCAAGCCCGACCATATAATACACTACACCCAGTATATGTATAAAACAGTTGTTCAGAAATGGGCGTTATATGAGATATATAACCTATTGTGGACCGATCATCCAATAATTTAGTGTCATGATGTCTGTAAATATAAATATTGTGTATGTTAAACTTTATCGCGATATAAATGCTTTTACACGATTTATGGAGCTTTACGGAGAGGGTCTTATATGGGAGTTTCAACTTATTATAGACCGATCATAACAAAATTGTACCGTATTATTTGTATATATATGAAATATATTTTCGTTCAATACTATTTGGATATCCACATTTTTGAGCGAGTTATGCTCTTTAAAATGATTTTCGGAAGTGGGTCTTATATGGGAGCTACAAGTAATTATGAACCGATCTGCACAAAATTTGTAGATGTGATTTGGCTTCATTCACTACTCATTTGTGATGAAATTTGTTTGGATACTTGCATAATTCAAACATTTATGATCGGTAAACCCCAATTTCGGGAGAACATTTGTATGGGGAGTAGGTGAAATAATGGACCAATTTCCACCACTTTCAATCCCATCTATTCTTGAGCCGAAAAAATATCACGTGCCAAATCTGATCGAAATAGCTTCAAAATTACGGGCTGTACTCTGCGCACAAGCTTTACATAGACAGCCAGACAGCCAGACAGCCAGCCAGACGGACAGACGGACATCGTTAAATCGACTCAGAAAGTGATTCTCAGTCGATCGGTATATTTTAAGGTGGGTGTTGGACCAATATTTATGGGTGTTACAAACATCAGCACAAATCTAATATACCCTCCCCACTATGGTGGTGTAGGGTATAAAAATAAAAATTAAGAAGAGATGAAATGTGATGAGATGACATGCAGCGTTGTCAACTTTGAAATTTTAAAACGCACCAAAATGCAGAAAATTTTAAAATGTTAATTAAATAAATTTTACATTTTTTAATTTCATAAACTCTATATAAAACTTTTTAAAAAGAGATCAACGATTAATAGTAAAAGTAATAATAGTAAATGCCTTTTTTAAATAAACGAGCTAATAAAGATAAAATAATAATTTAACCGCTCAAAATTTAACTCACAACATGCTATTCGGAACTGTAGTACTAAATGGTAAAAAAGGGCTAATTTCAGTACATATTTAGTACTGTTTTAATTATTTTCGTTTTCTATTTTAAGTATCACTGGAATTCTAACCCTGGTTGTTCGTCTACAGGTCAGTAGACTAAACCATCAGGCTATACAAGAATTTTTATTTCCATGTATAAAATGTTAGTTTTATTTTCAAACAAAGATTTTCATCCTATTCACCTTTAGCAATAACTTTCATGTGACGAATTTGATATATTCATTTATCATACATTCGCATTTAAAATGCATTTAATGGGATCCTTTTTTATTGTACAGATTTCATAATAATGAAATATTAAAAAATTGCAATTACTCGTAAAAATTAGTAAAAATAAAGATTACATCACATTTTCGGAAAAATTAAAAATGCACCTACTAAGGAATTTTTCGCACAAAAAATTTAAAAAAGCACCAAAAATGGTGCGAAACGCACTAAGTTGACAACACTGAAGAGATGAGCTGAAATGAGATGATAAGATGAGATCAGATAAGAAGAGATAAGATGAGACGAGTCGAGACAAGACGATGACACGAAATGAGACGAGAATTTTAAACTTCCTAGATTAAGTAAAGAAGCTCGTTTGGCCCAAGAATTTTTTTTTTTTTTTTTTTTTTTTTTTTTTTTTTTTTGCATTTAATTATTTATTGAATCTTCATATTTGAAATGACAATAAGTATTCAAATCTTAATACTAAAAAGAAAATAATAAGCCCAGCCAGTGCTAGACAAAAATTTTTATGATACTAAAAAAATTTCACATCAACTGATCCAGTCATCTATTTTGCGCTTGAGTTAAAGCAAGGGTATCCCTCCTTCTCAACCGATTGTGGCCACTAAAGTTAAGGATGTCTCGTGCAAGGGGGTTTGGATGGTGTTCAAGTTTGCTGACATACTTTGACGCATATTTTGTAAATTCGACTTTTACTAATGGCACGCCTAGATCTTTGTGGATTCGAGAATTTTTAACATACCATGGTGCTGCAGTAATTATACGTAGAATTTTATTTTGACCCCTTTGAATTTTTTCAATGTTGGATGCTGAGGCAGTACCCCATAATTGAATTCCATAGCACCAGATTGGCTTTAGTATTGCATTGTACAACAAAAGTTTGCAATCCAATTTCAATGTAGAGTTTCTGCCGATTAGCCAATTAAGTTGCACTGCTTTTAATCTCATTTGTGTAAGTTTCGCTTCAATATGAGACTTCCAAGTTAAACGGCGGTCGAGGTGAATGCCGAGGTATTTGACTTCATTGTGTTGCGGGATAATTTGATTATTTATTCTGATGAACGAGCAGGTATCTTTTCGCAATGTGAAAGTTATATGAATACATTTCTGTTCGTTAACCCTGATTTTCCAATGCTCTAGCCAATTCTCTAGTTTATAAACATAATTCTGCAAATTCTGTGATGCAACTTGGTGGTCCTGATGGACGCTGATAAAGGCTGTATCGTCTGCAAAAGTTGACGTATGGATTTTAGGGTCTGACGGCATGTCGGAGGCATATATCAAATATAAAGTAGGACCCAGTATGCTACCCTGTGGCACACCTGATTCAATTGGCTGAGCGGTACTTAAAAAATCACCTTCTTTGATTTTAAATTTGCGACCGTATAAATAACTTTCCATGAGTTTATGGGTGTTAGCAGGCAGAGTTAATTTTATTTTGTGCATTAAACCGTCATGCCAAACTTTGTCGAACGCTTGCGACACATCAATGAAAAGGGCGGAGCAGTATTTTTTGTCTTCAAACGACCCTCTTATCACATTTACCAATCTGTGTGTTTGCTCGATGGTGCTGTGTTTAGCCCTGAAGCCGAATTGATGATTAGGAATACATTCAGTGTCATTCAGAATTGGAGTCAATTTACTGCCGACAATTTCAAAACTGTTTGGCCCAAGAATGACAAAATAAAGATTACGCCAACGCGCGTAAAATTTTAAAATGTTCTGCGCATTTTGGAACTGTGATGTCACACATTCTGTGTTTCTATTGGCAAATTTTTTCTCACTTGTTTTTTTTACTCATGTTTTGCTTGCATTTGC
The DNA here is from genome assembly GCA_916048285.2 of Bellardia pandia. Lineage (NCBI taxonomy): Eukaryota > Metazoa > Arthropoda > Insecta > Diptera > Calliphoridae > Bellardia > Bellardia pandia. Next base: position 31,828,948 of record OU696531.1, read on the forward strand.
TCACTGCACTCTTCATGTTTATATTTTTTGTTGTTTTTTTTCTTTTTGTTTGTTTTTCTTTTTTAAACAGATTTTATTTTAGAACTCTCAGAGATTTCAATTGCAAGGTTGCCAATTATCACATAAAACATAAATTTTTCGCAAGAAATTTTAATTTAATAATAATTTAATTTGGCCTATAAATTAAGGTCTTGCAACACTACCGCGTTAAACTCAATACAAAGAAATACTTAAAATTCAACCAAGCTACCAACCAGCTTTAATGTTTTTCTTTAATCACTACATTTTTTCTTGAAAATAAATTTAAGCATTAATTTCAACTGAAGTGTATCACTTGTGCACACAAATATGATTATTGAAAATAATTTTCTAACAAACAAATTAAAATTCTTTCAATTAATTTTTAATAACAAATTTATTCTACTTGTTTCAAAAAAACAAACAAACAAAATAATAACTGGATGATGCCGATAGACTAGGCAATAGCATGCCGGACTATCAGTCAGAGGGTTGCGGGTTCGATTCCCGCCAAAGACTCTGGGTGTTTTCTGCAGACAAGCCAAAAGCTTCGCAGTTTGTGTTTGTTTTTAAAAAAAAAAAAAAAAAAAAAAAAAAAAAAAAAAAAAAAAAAATTAATAACAAGCAACTGAATGCTACTTGAAAGCTAAAGATATTAATTGACAAATAATTAAAATCAAATATTGTCAAACTCTTGTAAATTAAAGTTTATGCTTCACTGAAGTGTTGTCAAGTATGTATGAACACACATGAATAAACAAGTAATATATAGAGAGTTTTTTTTAACTGTATAGAACTTTGAAATGCAATAGAACAAAGATGATTTTTAAATTGACATGAAATTTACGTTATTCGAAAGATAAACTTCTGGCATTATAATTTAAATATGACTTCTGACATATGACCGCCACGTCAGTAATCATGGCAATATAGCGGTCACCATTAACTGTAACCTTCTGGTCAGTTTTGTTTTCAAAGAAGTACCGACCAATTATTCCACTAGCCCATAAAGTACACCAAGCAGTTTTTCCGTATGAAAAAGTGTTTCAGCATACAGTTGTCAACTTAAAATTCTATACATGTAAATAAAACACCCTTTACCTGCTTGTACATATTACGTATGATTAATATTTATTCAAAAAATATTTACATAAACATACGCAAATCTAACCTCAATAATAGTTATCAATCATTTAACAGCAATATGTATTTTGGTTTCATTTTAAATATACAGTATGTACATTTCCCAAAAATATATTTCTGGTTAAATGAATGTTGATAGCTTTATTAAATATTAATAGAAAACATCAAGGTTATCAACATAAACCAAATATTCAGCGTACACAGTTTTCAGAGCAAATAATCAGTTAGAAAAATATAAGGAAATACATATATATACATATATTATTTTAACAAAAGCTCACCTATTTGATGCCGGAAAAAAAATAAATTAATTGAACATAAATAAGAAAACTATTAAGGAATTTCTATTAAGTCTTCAGGAAAACTTAAAGAATGTATAATTTATAATATATAATAATATTAGTAATGCTTAAAAACTTTTCAACACAACTGATACACAAATTCCATGTTACATATTACCAAATGGAATATTATTTTAAAGTATTAAGAAAAAAAGTCTTGGAACACAAATTAATAATTCCTTATTATCAATAAAGAGGAAGATTGCATAAAAATATAATTAATATTCAATTTAAACGTTAAACGGGAATGAAAAATTTAATTTCTCTTAATTAATGTCTAAAAATTGAAAAAATTAAGTATTTTACAAAATTTTATAATTTTATTAAAGAAAAACAACGCATTTCAAGGGATACACATTTATAAAATCAAGTTCATTAGTAAATATTTTTAAGAACAATTATTATTTTTTTTATTTTTAGTTGAACTGTTAGTTAATTTTTCAATTTTTGATAATTTTTGTTAGGCTCAAGTTCATTGAATTTAATTTTCATTAAATTATTATTTTTACTGAAGGTAGGAATTGTTTTTACAACATGAAATCTTATTAAATTTGAATTGATAATTTTTCTTGGCTGAGCTGGGAATCGAACTTGAGCTGAATTTACATGTTTCAAGAATCATTCTTTCACATTCTTTCATCAGAATTATTTGAGTTCTAACCTCTGCACCACTGCGGTGCCTGCTAGCCAACAGTCAAACATCAATCTTTAACTAGTGGTACTGGTGGTTCGAAATTTGCTGTAATTATCATTTTTTATTGTACATGTTGCTTTTGAATACATTTGTTTATTGTGTTTTTTTTTTGTCCACTTTCGTATTTTTGTTAAATTTGACAATCATCTTACATCCGAATTCTTATTTTAGTGACAAGGCTTCATATACTCAAGTGTGACTTTTGATATATTTAATTTTTTTGTGCAAAAATATATGAACTAGTATGTTTTTGTTTTGTTTGTGACATAAAAAACATTAGTTTGCATTTGCATATGGTAAACACTTTTTGCAAATTATCCAATACAAATCAAATTATAATACAAATTACAATTAAGAACCATTGACGACAATATACTATCAATAACAAAAAGTAGCTATTCTACCCTAGTAATAGCTAAATAGCTTAAAGTAAGCCAATCAGTGGTCATAAAAGTCTATTGTTATACGTATACGAGTACATATACGGACGCATGCTGTATGATACCACAAATGAAAAGATACAAGTGTTTAACACCAAAAAATGTTTGTTGGTGACATCTCAGCAGTACAAATTTGTAAACGGTTAAAGTTTGCCAGAGAGCAAAGGAATTGCACAGCAGCACAAATCAAAATTTAATCGTTTTCAATGCGACTATAATTAATATTGCTGACACCGAACAGCTCGGGGAATTCAAAGATCCCATGTTAGGGAAACAATGTGGCATGGTAGAAGATGTAACTTATTTTTAAAATTTTGCTTCATTTGTGACTTGGAAATACTATCAACATCACTATGACTTGATAAAATATAATTATTGTAATGGGAGTAATGAAGGGTGATGTAACTTAATTGATTATTGCATTTGATCATTAAGCATGAGTTGGTATTCGTGACCTGAGTTCGATTCCCAGCCGCTGCCACTCAAACAACATCAATTTCTTTTCTCTCCTTTCACCACCTATTCTTCTCTTACCTATCCCCTTTCCAAAGAAAATAACACAATTAATTAATTCATATATAGACATATTAATTGCCTGAGTATTACTTTTCTTTACAAAAAAAAAAAAAAAAAAAAGTTTTCATATTATAGCTCATTAGCATCACATAACAACGATTTTGTTATATTTTAAATTAATGCTTTTACAGCAACCTTAAAATATATACTAAAATATATATAAATGAGGAAAAAGCTATTTATCAGCTTCTTTTAATTGAGTTACCAAATCAATCTGTATCACCTAGAACGGACTTCTAGGTTTCAGTGATACATTTTGTTGAGTTCTTCCTTTATATATTTATCAAGACAGTTGGCTACTTTTCAACATTTTATTTTTTTATTAAAACATTTATTTCGTTCAAGTTTCAGTTTGTAAAGATTATACATATAAAAGTTTAGTTTGGCATAACAAAATATTTCCCTTTGCTTTTTAAAGCCAAACAATTTTTAAGTTTTTCTTAAACAACTCCATAATAAATATAAATCATACGCAATCATATAAATTATAAATAATAAAAATTTAAAAGGTTTTTATAAAAAATTAACTACTTTTTAAAGTACATATCAGCCATAAGAACAAAGTTTTAAAATTTCCCAAAATAAATAAAAAAAAATATATTTTCTTTTCAGTTGTTATACCCTAAACTAGCATATTGAGGTGGTGATAAATTTTAACAACAAGAATGTTTATATGCACAGAAGTAATGCCACTTAATTTTTTGGATAATCGGTTTAAAATAGGTCTTACCTCCCATATAACGCCCATTTCTGACTGTTTATACACATATACTGGGTGTAGGGTATTATATGGTCGGGCTTGCCAGATTATACTTTCTTATTTGTTTATTTTGAATGTATTTTTTAATTCAAACCCATTTTTAGTGTTATCATAAGAAAATATTATATCTAAATTATGGTATTAGTGGATTTTTGTAACTAAAAAAATTATTATTTGCTATAAATCGAGATCCCTCCATTAAGGTTTTAATAAATTATAATTACTTAAATCTATCTCAGTCAGAATTATGCTGAATTTCCAATATTAAACAAACATTCTTACAAGTTTTTAAGCAAATATAGATGTCATGCAATAATGCAAAGTACTATTTTTCAACAACCACTTCCGCTTAATTGTATTTTTCTTATTATTTTTGTAAAAATTTTGACTACGTGATTGTTTGAAATTCTTAAAAATTTGTTTTTATTTTATTTTCTACTTCATGATCCTAGAGTTTTTACAAAAATGTTTATTCACCTTTTGTGCCTTTATTAGTTCAATAATATGTTTAAAAAACACACAGGACTTTTTGTTGACATTATTAATTATACAAAGTTCTTGTAATTTGTCTGACGTTGCAACTTTTAAGCACAAATCAGCACTAGATCCTAAATCTATTTAAATTTATCATAGAAATATTGAAACAAATTTAAATATGATATGATTTAATTTAAATCAACTGATTTAATATATTTAAGATAAAACTTTATGCTATGTTAAACAATCAAGAGTTAATGTCCACTGTCATGATATGACATAATTTCCTAAACAAATACGTGAGCTGAATAAAAATTGCAACAAGTTGAAAAAATGTCAATCATTTTATGGTTTCCTAATTTTGCCGCACGACTTACTCATCAGGGAATTTAACAGATTTAAGCAACAACTAGCTGGAAAATAAATGTATGCATATAAGAGATATATAAAATAGAAATTAAATGACGTAAATTTCAATGCTAATAACGCTCTCTTAAAGTCAGACAGTTATAAATAAAAAAAATTAAAATAAGTATCTAACAAGTTAGAATGCAATAATCGGCTATGCCGAATCTTAAATACCCTCCACCTAAACTTAATAAGAAATACACAAACTACACTGGTTTTAGGACTAGTATATCCTTATTCTGTGTTTTCTATTCAGTGTTATTACAAATTTTATTATTATTTTATATGTGTATTATTGAAAGACAATTTTACGACCTACATAATTTATTTTAAATGTTTAGAAATTTTATCTAATTTTGACCATATTCACAACAAGTTAAGAAACAGGGTATAAAAAGGGTAAGATATAAGGTGAGGCTTCTTTTGGTTGAATTTGATCTCAATAACATTATTTACAAGAGATTTATGGGTGGCATAGTAGAATTGAAACAATTATGGACTGATACCTTCTAAATCCAGTATCCACTAATGTGATTTCTATGTATTTTAGGCTTATTTTGGTTGAATTTCATCTCAATAACGTTATTTACAAGAGTTGTATGCTTGGTTGTTATGCTCGGACGTGGATTTAATTTGGAAGCTATTATTAACTGACATCCACAAAATCCAGTAGCATAATTGCCGTATAATCGATATTAATATGATTTTTGGATTAAAATTTCTGTTTTTACTAATATTAATTAATTTTACTTCAATATATATAATTTGTTATTAATATCCAATAATGTAAATAAGTGCCAGATTATTGATATAGTCTTTTAAAACAATAACTTTTTAGTAATAGTGGAAGGCCAATGAAAGCGGCATGCGGCCGCGGGCGGAAATCAAAAAGAAAACAAAATTCTACTTTGCCGCTTCTCACAGCATTACCAGATTAAGTAAATTGCGATATTTCAAAATTTTTGTATAAACAATTTTGTAAAAAAAAACAAAACTTTTATTCACTGTTAATACTGTTGCCGCCCGCGGCCGCATACCGCTTACATTGGCCTTCCACTATAAGTCTTATTCATTTGTTGATTCATTTTGTATAATTTCTTATTTGAGTTCAAGAAAAGAGTTGTTTACATTACTGGTGGCATTAGTAATATTTATATTACTCATACGCTGTGTTATGAGCTCTCGGCAAATCTTACTGTTTTTATTTGCATATTTTAAGGCGCCAGAATATATTTTAAGTTTGTTTGCCATTTTGGAGAATGTATTAAATTTGAATTTAAAGAAATTTGTTCAATAAATTTTAAAACTAAATTAATTTAGTTTAAATTTTTGAAATAATATATTTATTAGAGATTTGAGACTAAACAAAAACCACTAAAAAAATTTTAATAATTTGTAAACTCATAACACTTAAACATAACATTCATAACATTTAAAAGAAATATGATCTGTGTCCCGGATAATCGCAATAACTTATTGTTACTTTTTACCTTTAAAAACTGTGGTTTATTTCATTTTAATAAACACGATTTCTTTTAATTCCAAAAGTTGTTTGAAGAAAATATAACGTGTATTTATTAATTTATATGTACACAAAAATAATTAAAAAAACACTCTGCCTTTTTTTAAGAACGCACTTAAATTACTGTTTGAGAACACTTTAATGTTTACTCAACGATGACTCACAAAAACTTTATTGGCCCTGTTAGTCTATTTATACAGCAATCATAATTTTTGGAAGGTTCGACACTAAGGTACTAGAATGTTCATGAATGCAAGTCTAGAATGTTCGTGTCTAGAATAATCAGCCAAAGTCGTTACAACTCAATGTTGCCATATTGCTCAGCTATGTTTATAACAGGGTTTTCTCAATAATGTTTCTAATAAACAAGTTGCATGTCGATAAACACGGCATCTATTGATAAAGATGTTGTATGTTAATAAGCAGGCTGTATGTTGACACGGACCGTTAAATTTAAATTGAAATAAAATTTCGTAACACTATATTTAACATTAAAGATTGTGACAATTGTTTTTCTTTAAAATTTAATTTTTCTTGTATCTTCTGTTGTTGCTTTAACAAAATAATTAAACTACCCGGTCAAAAAAAAAAAAAATAAACCATTTTTATCTTTTACATTAACTGCAAATTAATCGAAATACATATATTAGCATATTTTTTCAATTTTTTTTTTTTTTTGCTTTTTATGAAACCCTAAACTTTTTTAAACGTAATTTATAAAATTAGCATATTTTGTAGGAGTTTTCTTTGTTTTTACAGTAATTTATTTTTCATTATTATTTATTTACTTATGCTATTTCTAACGCTGACCGTTTAGGTTGTCAGCCTGTAGTGGCCATTTACGGTTTATATGTAGTAACGACATTTGTAACATGTTACAAAATGTTAATTATTTGAAAATGGCAAATGTCTATTTGATGGACAATTTAAATGATTTTTTTTATACATATATATTTTAACGACTGCATGTATTTGTATTGCATTTATTTGTTTAAATTAAACGTTGATGTAAGGTTGCATTTAGTGGTGAATTTCCCTATATCAATCAAATAAGAATTATTTGTATAACTGGCAATACTAGGAATCAAGTATTCGAGTACTTTTGTATCTCTTATTTGGTATCATATAACCATGCACTGTCAATATAAAATTTCGTGACTTCCTTTTGCTGGCAACCACCATTGAAGATAGATCACATTCCGGTCTAAAAATAAAAATTAATTTATCTCACACATCAGCACGAGTTAATTAGAAGACAGGTAAATGTATAGTTAGAATAATATTTCTAGTAGGTTTGATGTCTAATCTTACTAATTAGATATCCCATTTGTGGCCATAAAAGTCTGCTGGTGCCCAAAATAAACCTTTGGATCAGCCTAAAAGAACATTTCTGACTAGGAATACTTCTACTTGGAAGACATTTTTGCTGTAAATTGCTGGCCCCAATACTGTAGAAACAATAAATTTCCCAGAAGATCACCTCGATGTACTTTTGTTCTACCTGATGGTTGGTAAGATCTAAACCACATGCATTTTTTTTATATAACGCTTATACCCTGTTCGCTTTCTTCAACAGTTTCTTATTAGTTGCAGAAAAGGCCGCCAGGCCTTTTCCCAGCAGTTTAGACCTTTTCCATAAATAAATCTTCGATAATGACAACTACTGATTTTACAGGCAGTAAAATCAATGTAAATTTGTTATAGAAATCAATCCAATTAAATCGTGAAAAAAAACCATTAAGCGACGGAAAAAGTAAATGTGGATGGAACGGTGTAACTAAATAAAACAAAAACAAAGTAGACAACAGAAACAAAATCAATAAAGAAAACAAAGTGTACATTGAACAAGTGAGAAAACAGCAAAATTAAATAAGTCAGGCCTCTATAAATTGTATAAGTTGGGTTGTTGATCATTACATAAAGGTGAAATTAAAATAAGTTAAAGTTCAGGTGGCTTAAAATTAATGTAAACTAATACAGTGTCTCTAGGTAATATCACAATGTTTCGAAAGTGCTAAAAAAAAAAAAAACAACAAAAAAAAAAGGAAAATGTACATAACCTTAAAAATAATTCCACCTTAAATAAATGTTACCATAGTAAATAGTAAAAATGAAAATGTAGTCAATTCTCTATAAACATAAATTCAAGTAACACATAAAAAAAAAAAAAATTTAAGAACTCTCTATAAACATAACCTACATATATACATCATTATATACAGAAAGAGTTTCTCGGTTTTGCTGCACAACATTGGACATCGAAAAAGGCCTTCTTCGACCGTCAGACATGTTGGTGAGTTTCTCTTTGATTTATTTATATTATCATATTTTTTTTTGTAACCATACCTCCTAAATTGTATACATATATACTTAATATAACATATTTAAAACCAATGTAACAACAACATATGAAACCCATTATAAATGAGCAGAAAGTTTGGTGCACTCTGTTAATGTCATCTTTGTTTTGCTAATTTTCCTGCACATACTATGTATAAAGATCAGAGAGTATGCTCGGGTGTAATGATGGTGTGTTACATTGCTGTTAAATATAGTTACATTGCTGTTAATTATCTCTTTATATAAAACTCCTATTTTGATTTGCTTTTACTTTGCTTTACTTATATGTTAAACCAAGAATTCAAGAAAACAACAACAAAATTAATATATATATAAGAACTTAAAATGATAACAAAACAAAAAAAAACCCCCACAAGTAAATCAAATCATATAATATCGTATACCCACGTTAACGTATTCGGGTGTTTACTCTTATTAGCAACGAGCATTGTGATAAGTTTTAATACATACTTGTTTTTGTAAATTAAATTTTTTTCTATTTTTTTTAAAGTTAGGCATAAATAGTTTTAGCTAAAATTAAGTTTTTTTTTGTATTCTATTAATATTAAATGGGATGAATAAATAATGAATTTGTAGATCATAAAATGAATTGGTAAGAAAAGAAATTAAAGTGTTTTCTTAAAAGATGATGTTGACCATGTTATAAGTGAAGTATTTTAGAATATTTATTGGGTTCTAACTAATATTTGGCTACGTTAGAATAATGGTTTAGGGAGGGTAAAGAGCCAGGATTGCTCAAATCCACCAGAGAGCAATCAAAAAAAATTAGGACTTGAATAATAGACTAGATACACATTATTTGATTTTATTTTGGTAATTAACGTAGATACAGTATTAGTAAAGTTTTAGTGTTTCAGTGATTTTTCTCATTCTAAGTTTTTTTTTTGTTTTGGTATTTAGTTTTATTTATTTGTATTTCATTATTTCAATAGGGAGTCTACAAATTTATTATTGTAATACAATACCCCTGAGAGGAATAGGGAACGAACCCCCCATCCCGACTGATTAGCTAGCTCACTAAAGGCTCCCTTACCCTATTCTGATCGTGTATGTCATACTATTTTATTCTTTAACCGGAAAAAAATATACAATCAATTATTTTGCTGGTTATACCAGTGAAATATAAAAAGTTTACATTACAATAATTGGCGCCCAACGTGGGGCCGAAAGAACATTCTTTTGGGCTCTTTTCCAATAAAATTTTAATATCACTTAAAATAACTGGAACTTCAGAAGATTTTAGTGCCTAGATTCTTATTTAGGAAATATCACTCAATTCTTTTCTGGATCTTATTGGCTATCTGAGAAGTATAAATCGGATAAGCTAACCGAAAAGTTCCTGAGTTTTTTTTTTTTTTTTGGAGGAAAGAAATTAAGATTTTCTGTAGTCCTGAAGTATTTGTAAAGGTTTTGGTTACTTTTGATATTATCATGGCTATCAGCTGCAAAGCTATAAGACGGAATACAATATTTATGCTGTTTGCAATTTATTGTCCATTATAGGTTTGTTGTTTCTATGAATTGCAAAAATAATATTATATAAAGAAACGTGCTGGTTTTGGTCAATATGAATTGTTATCAAAATTTTTGCGATATAACATTTTCATACCCTCATTTTCCTAGTTTATTAGTATATTTTCAGTCCTAACAATTACCTTATAACAAAGTCACATCTATCTATAAGGAAAACACGTTATAAGATTAAACTAAATTGAATTAATTAATTAAAACTTGAAGAGTTTAAAGAGATTTTTGATTATATCGTTCTCGTTTTTGAATATAGGATTTTTTTCACTATTCATGTTACACTTTGTAGTTTTCTGTTGAAAACAGCCTTTTCCACTTATTAAATTTTAATTTACGAAAGAACCAAATTTTTTTTGTTTCTCTAATTATAAATATATTTGCAACATGTCGTTAGAACGTACACCACCCCCAATGTCTCAACCGTCGAGTCTGCCTATAGTTTTAACTAATGTAGATCCAATTGTAGCACCAACAAGTTTAGATTCTGATCAATGTTTCATTTGTTCTGAATCTATTGGTACATCTCAAGATTGCTTAATACTAAATGAATGCGCACATGTTTTTCATCGGTTTTGTATTGAGAAATTTTTGCGAACAAGTTCGGAATGCCCCGTATGCAAAAGGGCTTGTCAGCTTTCGGAGCTTCGAAAAGTCGATATCTCATCAAAACCAAGTGCAAGTAATAACAAGTTAGCTCGAAGAGGTCGCGGAGCGAAGCCTCACCAATACCATACTCGTAGTCATAGTGGCAACCTTTTCGGTGAAGCACATACTTCTTCATTAAATTTAACAGCAAGTATTCAGGCGGATCCTTCGACACATGTACGTGATAATCCGCAGGATTGCCCCAATGTTTTCGTTTCATCTCCTGCGAATTTAGGAAATAATGCAGTTTCGAATAACGCAGTAGATTATGGTCGCATTAATCAAATGATTGAAAATAGTTTGACGAGACTTTTACAAAATATCAACATAATTCCAAACCCTACGAGAAATGAAAACCCAACAAATCGAAATTTTGCAAATGATAATCTATCAAATCCTACGCACCAGCAAGATAATTCACGAAATTCGTGTAACAATTTGGCAAATAGGCCAAGTTGGTCATACAATCCAGATAAAATTAGTTCAATAATTCAGAATTGGAATCTGAAATTCGACGGTTCTCATTCTGGACTCAATGTTGAAGAGTTTTTGTATCGCGTTAGAGTGTTAACTAGGGACACATTTAATTCTGACTTTGGAATAGTTTGTAAAAACTTACACATTTTACTATCAGGTAAGGCTAGAGATTGGTTCTGGAGATATCACAAGAATGCGCGTACCATTGAATGGGAGGATTTTTGTGATGCAATTCGGTGTCAATATCGTGATTTTAAATCTTCGTATGACCTTATAGAAGAAATTCGAAATAGAAAACAAAAACCCGGTGAATCTTTCGACGCCTATTTTGACGCAGTATCAACAATTATAGATAGATTAACTTCTCCTATGAGCGAAATGGAGATAGTTGAGATATTAACTCGTAATTTAAGACCCGAAATACGGCAAGACTTGCTATATGTACCGATACATTCGATACCACATTTGAGAAAACTCGTACAAATGAGAGAAAACTTTCTAAATGATGAACATGTACGAAGAAATTTAGCCTCACGCAACAACACCTTTTTTACGCCACGAAAATATGTCGCAGAAGTCGATACACCTGACATTCCAAACCCCCTTGATCAAAATATAGAACCAGACGTTTCTGCAATTCAAAGTCCCGTTTTTATGAAATGTTGGAATTGCGATGAAAGCGGACATATTTGGTTAGATTGTCTTCAGGAAAGAAAAGTTTTCTGTTATGGTTGTGGGAAAAAGGGTGTTTACAAACCAAATTGTGAAAAATGTACATCTAAAAAACAACAATTTTCAAAAAACTTTGTAGCTCCACCAGCAATTCGAAACTAAATATTCACTCTGATTTGTTATCTCAAATTCCAACATTATCAGATAATTTTGGCCCGGTTGATGGTAATAAAATATCCAGCTACGATAATAATTTAGAGAATTCTTGCAGTGAACAAACTAATTCAACTAGAACTATTTTACAGCGTCCTCAACCTCAAAAAATTACCAATAAGATTGATTCAACACCCCGCTTATATCCTAAACTCTCATATCATGAACGATGGCAAATATACAAACGGAAACGTGATGAATTGTTTAACATCTCTGCTGTGTCTTCTGGAAAATCTACACCTAAAAGATCTACGCTACGTATTAGGAAATACTGGAAATTAAGGAAATATTGTCGCAAAATTTTTATATCTACAATTGTTAGCAATCCGAAAAACATGCGTTACTACGTAAAAGTAAACTTTTTAAAGTTTAAAGAATATGGACTATTAGACACTGATGCTAACATTAGCTGCATTGGTTCTGATTTAGCAACACAAGATTTCACTTCGTTACCAAATTATAATAAATGTAAGTCTTTCGTCAAAACCGCAGATGGCAAGGCACAAGCTGTTGTAGGATGGTTAAATATTGATATGACCTATAAGGAAAAAACTTGTGCTATGAAACTTTTTATTATACCCTCCATTAGTCAAAGATTGATACTTGGGGTTGATTTCTGGAAGTTGTTCGAATTGTTGCCAGATGTTATCGATTCTGCTAATATTATAAATTCTAGGGATTTGTCCAATAGTTCGTCTGAGCTGTCTATGTTAGTTGAAAAATCCGATGCTATGTCTGAATATGAGAGGAATAAGTCAATAGATGACTCATTGATTTACCCTTTAACCCAAAAGCAACGTCGCCAGCTAAATGCGGTGAAAGAAGTCTTTCCAGACTTTGAAAAGCAAGGACTAGGTAGAACTACTTTAATCAAACATACGATTGATGTGGGTAATTCTACCCCAGTTAAACAAAGATTCTATCCGGTTTCTCCCGCGGTAGAGAAATTGATATTTTCTGAAGTAGACCGAATGTTAGCACTAGGGGTTATTGAACCTTCTTCTTCTTCTTGGTCTTCGCCAATGAGATTAGTTATTAAACCACAAAAAGTCAGGTTATGTCTAGATGCTAGAAAACTAAACCTAGCAACAAAAAAGGATGCTTACCCCCTTCCTAATATAGAAGGTATATTTTCTCGTCTGCCAAAAGCCAACCTTATATCCAAACTTGACCTCAAAGATGCATACTGGCAGATTAGTCTAGATGAATCTTCAAAGCCACTAACAGCTTTTACTGTGCCAGGAAGACCTCTATATCAGTTCACAGTCATGCCTTTCGGCTTATGTAATGCGCCGCAAACTATGTGTAGACTCATGGACCAAATAATACCCCCGGAACTTCGGCATTGCATTTTTGGTTACTTGGATGACCTCATTATAGTGTCAGAAGACTTTGAGACACATTTAGAACATTTACATCGAATAGCAGCACAATTTAGAAGGGCAAACTTGACATTGAACGTATCCGAAAGTAAATTTTGTGTGAGAAGTGTGAACTATTTAGGTTACATTATTGGCGATGGCGGAATAACTACCGATCCAGATAAGGTGCAAGCTATACAAAATTGGCCAGTACCCAAAAATTTAAAACAGGTCAGAGGCTTCCTAGGACTTGCGGGATGGTACCGGCGATTTATCGAAAATTTCTCGAGCCAGGTTTATCCCATCACAGAAGTTTTGAAATCTAAGAAAAACTTTAAATGGACACCTGAGGCTCAGGTTGCGTTTGGAAAAATTAAAGATTTACTCACTACAGCTCCGGTGTTAACTAACCCAGACTTCGAGAAAAAGTTTTACCTACACTGTGATGCTAGTAATTACGGTATTGGTGCAGTTCTGGTGCAATTGGATGATAACGGAAACGAAAGGCCAATTGCATACATGAGTAGGAAATTAAGTTCAGCCCAGCGTAATTACAGCGTCACAGAAAGGGAATGTTTGTCTGCGGTTGAAGCTATTAAGAAGTTTAGATGTTACCTGGAGCTGCAAGAGTTTGAAGTAATCACTGACCATTCAAGCCTAGTCTGGCTCATGCGTCAGCCTGATCTTAGCGGTAGACTTGCTAGATGGGTTTTCCAACTTCAAACATATAAATTTACAATAAGCCATCGAAAGGGCAAGGAAAACGTAGTCCCGGATGCGTTGTCAAGAATACCTAGTCAGGAGATGAACTCTTTAGAAATAGTTGAACCCGAAATTGACTTAGATTCACCTCATTTTCAGGATTTAGACTACAGTGAATTAAAGAATAAAATTAATTCAAATCAAAGTAAATATCCAGATATAAAAATCATTGATAACTATGTTTATATCCGCACCGAACATTATAACGGTGATAACCACCAGGAAGAGCAAACATGGAAATTGTGGATACCGAAAGGTTTAGTAGCAAATGTAATTCAGAGATTTCATAATAGCCCCACATCTGCTCATGGAGGAATGGGTAAAACAATTGAGCTTATTAGAAGGCATTTCTTTTGGCCAGGAATGGTAACCGACGTAAGAGATCACATTAGAAGTTGTGAAGTATGCAAAAGCACAAAAGCTCCAAATTTTATTACTAAGCCACCGATGGGAAAACAGGCAATTTCAATTCGTCCATTTCAACGACTTTACATTGACCTCCTTGGACCTTACCCTCGTAGTAAGTCAGGATATATAGGTTTGCTAATCGTATTAGATCATTTCACGAAATTCCACTGGCTATGCCCCCTAAAACATTTCCGAACAAGCAATATCACCAATTTTCTGGAAGGACAAATATTTCACGTCTATGGTGTCCCTGAAATAATTGTTAGTGATAACGGGGCCCAATTTCGCGCTAACGATTTTAAGGCATTCTTGACTAAATATGGCATTAACCACACATACACAGCAATATATTCACCACAGTCAAACGCTTCGGAACGTGTAAACAGGTCTTTAATAGCAGGTATACGAGCATATTTAAAACAAGACCAGAAGCTGTGGGATGAAAATTTGACGGCAATAAGCTGTGCTTTGCGAAACTCGCTTCATCAATCAATTAATTGCTCCCCTTATTATGCTTTATTTGGTTTTAACATGGTTACGCATGGTTCAACATATGATTTTATGAGGAAATTGAATATACTAAATGAATCCTCAATTGTACTCCCTCGAGGTGATCAGTTGCAAACTATTAGACAAGACATAAAGCAATGTATGCGGAAGGCCTATGAACGTAATCAAAAACAATATGATCTCAGAACTAGAGTAACAAATTTTCATATAGGACAAGAAGTTTTTAGGCGCAACTTTGCACAAAGCAATGCTGAGAAAAACTTCAGTGCAAAATTAGCCCCAACATACCTGAAAGCTAGAATAAAAGAAAAATTGGGCAGTCACTATTACATATTAGAAGATACCTCTGGTAAAGTTTTAGGGACTTATCACGCCAAGGACCTTCGCAGTTAAATGTCCTTTTTCCAAATATTTCCGTTGTTCATGGAACCAGAATTATTCGGTTTTGTAGTGGCCATTTACGGTTTATATGTAGTAACGACATTTGTAACATGTTACAAAATGTTAATTATTTGAAAATGGCAAATGTCTATTTGATGGACAATTTAAATGATTTTTTTTATACATATATATTTTAACGACTGCATGTATTTGTATTGCATTTATTTGTTTAAATTAAACGTTGATGTAAGGTTGCATTTAGTGGTGAATTTCCCTATATCAATCAAATAAGAATTATTTGTATAACTGGCAATACTAGGAATCAAGTATTCGAGTACTTTTGTATCTCTTATTTGGTATCATATAACCATGCACTGTCAATATAAAATTTCGTGACTTCCTTTTGCTGGCAACCACCATTGAAGATAGATCACATTCCGGTCTAAAAATAAAAATTAATTTATCTCACACATCAGCACGAGTTAATTAGAAGACAGGTAAATGTATAGTTAGAATAATATTTCTAGTAGGTTTGATGTCTAATCTTACTAATTAGATATCCCATTTGTGGCCATAAAAGTCTGCTGGTGCCCAAAATAAACCTTTGGATCAGCCTAAAAGAACATTTCTGACTAGGAATACTTCTACTTGGAAGACATTTTTGCTGTAAATTGCTGGCCCCAATACTGTAGAAACAATAAATTTCCCAGAAGATCACCTCGATGTACTTTTGTTCTACCTGATGGTTGGTAAGATCTAAACCACATGCATTTTTTTTATATAACGCTTATACCCTGTTCGCTTTCTTCAACAGTTTCTTATTAGTTGCAGAAAAGGCCGCCAGGCCTTTTCCCAGCAGTTTAGACCTTTTCCATAAATAAATCTTCGATAATGGCAACTACTGATTTTACAGGCAGTAAAATCAATGTAAATTTGTTATAGAAATCAATCCAATTAAATCGTGAAAAAAAACCATTAAGCGACGGAAAAAGTAAATGTGGATGGAACGGTGTAACTAAATAAAACAAAAACAAAGTAGACAACAGAAACAAAATCAATAAAGAAAACAAAGTGTACATTGAACAAGTGAGAAAACAGCAAAATTAAATAAGTCAGGCCTCTATAAATTGTATAAGTTGGGTTGTTGATCATTACATAAAGGTGAAATTAAAATAAGTTAAAGTTCAGGTGGCTTAAAATTAATGTAAACTAATACAGTGTCTCTAGGTAATATCACAATGTTTCGAAAGTGCTAAAAAAAAAAAAACAACAAAAAAAAAAGGAAAATGTACATAACCTTAAAAATAATTCCACCTTAAATAAATGTTACCATAGTAAATAGTAAAAATGAAAATGTAGTCAATTCTCTATAAACATAAATTCAAGTAACACATAAAAAAAAAAAAAATTTAAGAACTCTCTATAAACATAACCTACATATATACATCATTATATACAGAAAGAGTTTCTCGGTTTTGCTGCACAACATTGGACATCGAAAAAGGCCTTCTTCGACCGTCAGACATGTTGGTGAGTTTCTCTTTGATTTATTTATATTATCATATTTTTTTTTGTAACCATACCTCCTAAATTGTATACATATATACTTAATATAACATATTTAAAACCAATGTAACAACAACATATGAAACCCATTATAAATGAGCAGAAAGTTTGGTGCACTCTGTTAATGTCATCTTTGTTTTGCTAATTTTCCTGCACATACTATGTATAAAGATCAGAGAGTATGCTCGGGTGTAATGATGGTGTGTTACATTGCTGTTAAATATAGTTACATTGCTGTTAATTATCTCTTTATATAAAACTCCTATTTTGATTTGCTTTTACTTTGCTTTACTTATATGTTAAACCAAGAATTCAAGAAAACAACAACAAAATTAATATATATATAAGAACTTAAAATGATAACAAAACAAAAAAAAAACCCCCACAAGTAAATCAAATCATATAATATCGTATACCCACGTTAACGTATTCGGGTGTTTACTCTTATTAGCAACGAGCATTGTGATAAGTTTTAATACATACTTGTTTTTGTAAATTAAATTTTTTTCTATTTTTTTTAAAGTTAGGCATAAATAGTTTTAGCTAAAATTAAGTTTTTTTTTGTATTCTATTAATATTAAATGGGATGAATAAATAATGAATTTGTAGATCATAAAATGAATTGGTAAGAAAAGAAATTAAAGTGTTTTCTTAAAAGATGATGTTGACCATGTTATAAGTGAAGTATTTTAGAATATTTATTGGGTTCTAACTAATATTTGGCTACGTTAGAATAATGGTTTAGGGAGGGTAAAGAGCCAGGATTGCTCAAATCCACCAGAGAGCAATCAAAAAAAATTAGGACTTGAATAATAGACTAGATACACATTATTTGATTTTATTTTGGTAATTAACGTAGATACAGTATTAGTAAAGTTTTAGTGTTTCAGTGATTTTTCTCATTCTAAGTTTTTTTTTTGTTTTGGTATTTAGTTTTATTTATTTGTATTTCATTATTTCAATAGGGAGTCTACAAATTTATTATTGTAATACAATACCCCTGAGAGGAATAGGGAACGAACCCCCCATCCCGACTGATTAGCTAGCTCACTAAAGGCTCCCTTACCCTATTCTGATCGTGTATGTCATACTATTTTATTCTTTAACCGGAAAAAAATATACAATCAATTATTTTGCTGGTTATACCAGTGAAATATACAAAGTTTACATTACAAGCCATCAAATTGAAATCTTAATCACAGTTAACTGTTTAATAACTTAAAAAAAGATGTTCATAAAGTATTTAAAAATGTCGAAAGTATTATATTTTTTCTAAAAAAAATAACGCCTTTAACCATAATACAGTATTTAATGTGTTATTAAAGAAAACGTAATTAAATTAATTTGTAGATAGATTCAGCAAATAATGTGGAAGTGCCACCCATATCATTTCACAAAATATGTATGAAGAAATTTACTTACGAACATAAATAAAAATATTAAAATAGTTTTAGATTAAGTAAATGTGATAACATTTAAACATTTTAATACTTTAATGAGGCTAGCAAAAATACCCTTGGTCTTCGCTACTTATTATTGTAAAGTTATAAACAGTTTTTTTAAACATGCAAAAAACACATTTTTAATGTTCTCTTTTTATTCACTACAAACCACTTTCTTTATTTAAGAAAGAAATTTTGCATTAATGTTTTGTATAACTATAATTACATTTAATGTTAAGCAAAGCAGAACACTAGGAAATTAAAAGTATAACTGTTTTTTATTCTTATTTATTCTTATTATGCAATTTTTAACAATTTTCTATAACATTTTTATTGGTTCGTAACTTAGTGATTTCCAAATAGATAAATTTTTATTTTATAATTAAACTGGCTTAAGTTTTCGGGTAATTGCCAATAAAAAAATTAAACTGGTCGCTTATAATTCAAACTATTATGGTAAAAATAAGGGAGGTGGGCCGAAAAAAAATCTTTATGCAAAACACATGGGCAGAATTTTAATCGATGCCAACAACACATTGAAGAGTCTTGGTCAGATTATTACTCAATGCGAGATAAATACATCCACATCAACATTAAGTAAACTAGCCTTGAATTCTCCAAAAGAAACTTATAAACAAACTGGATACAGGTAAGCCGATAATGTTAGTTAATAGCTGCACTATTTAAACATATACTGTGAGCGTCAAAATAAAGTCAATACCACATATTATTGAAAGAAAAGATACGAATGTGTGAGACCATCAAAACCAGGAAATTTTGTTATAAAAATTTGGGCGTTGTATGATGTAGAAACAAATTATGCATGATCCTTACAGGTATACACTGGAAAAGACAGTAAATGTAAGCCAGAGAAAAATCAAGGACGGCGAATTCCGCAAGCAAAAAATTTAAAAAGGGGACGTTGTTACTTTTGTCCAAGTCGTTTTAACTGCACCAAATATGCAAATAAATGTTCCGAATGTCAAAAATTTATTTGCAAGAAGCATTCTGAGACCAATATTGTATGTAATAAATGTAAAAAAATAAAAAAAACTGAATAAATATTTGAATTTTTTGTATTGGGCAAACATGACCCACTAATGTCATATGCGTTTTATTTTTGAAGTACAGGATAAAGCGTTGACGGTTATCAGATCTTACAACGTTTTCCGAAAAATGTTCAGAAAATGTCTAACAACCTTATGAACTTAAACTTTTAAAGCATTGACAATTTACCATTTGCTAACAATTTTTTAATGCCAGAACATTGCTAGCACATTACTAGATCTGACAACATTGTATGATCTGACAAACGTCTATGCATAGCTTAAGGGTTAAGTTAATATACATAATGCTATATTAAAAAATTATATTACATATTGTTATTTAAGAAGAATTTAATTCACAAAAAAAAAAAACAAAATCATATACAAATTTAATTTTCTGCTTAAAATAATTTTTACGCCTTAAAATAGAGAAAACAATTATATTATTCCTATGCAAAGAAAAACTCTGTCATTCAAAAAAATAATGACAATTATTTTAATTTTTCTTTATTAAATGTATAACTAATATTTATAACGGTCAAAATAATTGCAAACTTCTTAATTTATCATTAAAAGAGATTAAGTTGTGACATTAAGTACAGAAAAATTTACAATGGAAAGACAAACCTCAATTCAAACACGGCAAATATAATAGACTTAGGAAAAGCTAAATCTCTGCGTGACATAAATAAAATCATTCGAAGGCATCACTGTAAAATAAAAAAAAAAATAATAGACAAGTATACCAAACACAATACCGCAGAAACGACCAAAGTGCCTTACAAACCCAACATCTAGCTGAAAATAATACGAAAAAACACCCTTTATATCAAAGAACAACCAAACCAAACTTTTGACTTTCGCAAAAATACATAAACTAGCCCCAAATTTGTTGGAATAGTATTCTTTTCACCGAACAAATTACGTTTAAGATATTTTGAGTCAAATATATGGCGAACCAAGAACAAGGCCTTTGGTAGTAAGTTAAGTTAAAATATTACCTAAGGCAAAACAACGATTAAAGTTCCAAATTGACTTCAGACAAGACTACGATTGAAGTTCTAATTATACTTAAGACCGGAATACGATTGATATTACAAATTTACTTAAGACAAGACAAGGCTAGGATTAAAGTTAAAATTTGAAATACGACAAAACAACAATTTAAGTTAAAATGACTTAAGGAAAGACTACGATTGAAGTTACAATTAGACTTAAAATCAGAATGTGAATTATGTTAAAAATTGTCTAAAGATTACGATTGAATATAAAATGTGACTAACGACAGAACAATAATTGAAGTTAAAATTTGACGTCAGACAACATGCACGAATGCACATGGCGGCGGCTCAGATATGCTCTGCGGTTTTATGATGACATCAGCCAGATTATCTCGACATTTTAAAAAACCATGTAGCCCCTAGTGCAGAGAAATAGCGCAGAACTGCGTTTTCCAAAACGACAATGATCCTAACCACACCTTCAAAATTGTGGAAAAAGTGGTTGCTTAATCATTGTCTCAAAACTTTAGATCATTTACCGCAGTCCAATTAAACACCATAACCTAAACGCAGAAATACAGGATGAATGGAACAAAATTTTGCCTGATTTCACTAAAAACTCGTTTATTTTATGTCTTGTAAATTGCCAGCTGTGATAAAGGAATACAAACAAAATATTAAAAACAATGTTTTACACAATTTTAATATGCCGTTTACTTTATTTTCACGCTAAAAATCTGCTACTTTGTGTTAAAATTTATTATTTTTTATATTTCTTATTTTTATGATTTTTGTTAGTAAGTTTTATTTTGCTTAAGTTACTCATGAATTATGCTGAATTAATTTGCTTTAAATTTGTAATTGTATATATTTATAATAAAAGATTTTGTTTAACAATACCACCTGTTTACTTTCTATTGGCGCTCACAGTATTTGCTAAAGGTGATTTTTTCCTATGAGAAAAAATTCAATCTTGATTGTCCAGATTGTTTCAACAGCTTTTGCAGAGACCGATATTTCTCAAAAAGAAATTTCTTAGTCAGTTCTTTAATGGATTCATCAAAATGAATTGTTGTGATTACAGAAAATTACTAGATAAGAATTTAGTGCCATTTTTGGAAAATTTATTCTCGAATTTATTCTGAAAACCGACAATTTGAATGCATATATCACCTAAAAGTTGCTGTCACAGATGCTTGGAGATCTATGTATAAAGATATAGGAATATATCTGTTGAATAGTGCGCCTGATGAAATTTTTGAGTTGAGTCAAAAAATAGGAGGCCTAACACATTATTTAAGTCTAATTTTTTTGTGGATATTGGTATTTTAAGTTATTTTAATTTTAGTGTATTTATAGTTATGAAAAACTTATTTATTTTTTTATACATTTTGAAGAGATAAAATCAAAAATAATTATTTTGTTTTAAATAATATTTGTTTTTTGTTCGTTTCCTATACATATAGTTTAAACTATTTTACCTTTTCTCTTACATACAGAATTGATTTATGTTTAATATTTACTTTCAAATAAATACAAACATTTATATAATTCATAAACAATTTTACTGAAAATATAACAAAATGTTTAATTAAAACTTTTTTTATTTACAAATTACCGAGAATTATTTAAGTCCCTAAAAATTAATTTATATCTTAGTTAGAGATTTTCTATAACACTTTGCCATTGACCTTTTCAAATATAAATTGATAAATTTTATACTTTTTAATTTTTCAACAAAGAGCTAAAATAAAACTAAATCTAGGTATGCGCTTTCTTTTGTGATTTAATAAAATGAAACACATGTTTCTTTTGTATTTGGTTTAACCTTTATTTTATATTATATTATATTATATTATAGATATTATTTTTATTATTATATTTCCCTCTTGCTGGACTTAAAGACTAAGCTGTGTAAGAGGCAACGAAATATTTGTTTTAGAGCCTTATTGAAAAAAATATAGGATTTTGAACGAATTTTTTATTTTTTGTTCTTGTTAAATGAAAGCAGCTAAAGGTTTAAGAGCATAAAAAATGAAATATGGATAAATATATATATTAGGGTAGTTTTGCTTGTTTGTGTGAAAATATTTGTTTTAAGTTGTTACCAAAAAAAATGTAAATAAGTACACTGTATTGCATAACTATAAATACATAAAACTTTTCTTAATATTGTAAGATAAGGTAAAAGTAAAACAATTTATCGTACATGTATGTGAAACGAGTAAAAGACCAACAAATATTATAAAGTAATTTGTTTTTATTTTACTTCGGAAATGGGCCTGGGAGCTATGGTCAATTATTAACCGATCTGCAAAAAATGTGTACAGATGATTGGGGTTCATGTATAACATATTCGTGGAGAAATTTTTATATAAATTTTAATTTTTATAAATTAAACATTTATGAGCGATAACCCCCTATTTTTGGAGGAAATTTTTATGGGGTCTATATTAAATAATAGACCAATTTCAAGCAATTTCAAACCCAAATAAATATTTGAGTAAATCTACGAAAAATTATAAATTATTTATATCGATTTTAAACCAAGTATTAAAAAGATAAAAAAAATGTACCAACAATATAATTTTTCTCTTTTTTGCACCTTTAACTTTGGATTTATGTTGTTCGGTAATTTATATGCCGTTATAGAAATATATATTTAAAATTTTAAGTCTTAAAAAAGAATACAAAATTCCACTTTTTACCCATGTTCGTATTATGAAGAAATTACTTCTCAAATAGGTGGGGTGTCATAAAGCCATAGAACATAAAGCAATAGAACATAAAGCCATAGAACATAAAGCCATATGGCGTCAAGTCTCATTCCATTGAGCCATAAGGGCATATGTCATTAAGTCTCAATAATATGGGACTTAGCGCCATAAATATTTTTCCAAAAATGAGACATAAAGCCATATTTTTGATGATGTTTCATGTCACCCTATTTCATGTAAAAAATGTGGTAGAGTGAAATAACTCGCA
Organism: Bellardia pandia; assembly: GCA_916048285.2. Taxonomy (NCBI): domain Eukaryota; kingdom Metazoa; phylum Arthropoda; class Insecta; order Diptera; family Calliphoridae; genus Bellardia; species Bellardia pandia. The sequence goes on from OU696531.1 coordinate 31,852,684, forward strand.
AATGAAATAAGTCCCAATGGAAAAATGAAATAAATCCCAAAAATCTCATTCCATTGAGCCATAAGGGCATATGTCATTAAGTCTCAATAATATGGGACTTAACGCCATAAATATTTTTCCAAAAATGAGACATAAAGCCATATTTTTGATGATGTTGCATGTCACCCTATTTCATGTAAAAAATGCGGTAGAGTGAAATAACTCCCAAATGAAATAAGTCCCAATGGAAAAATGGAATAAATCCCAAAAATTTTTCCATACAGATTGGGACTTATTTCATAATTTTTGTTTTTGTTTTTTATGAAATAACTCCCAAATGAAATAAGTCCCAACAGTTTTTTTGTTGGGAGTTATTTCATTTGGGCGGAAGGATTTTCTCCTCTATGTTATACAGAACACCGGCTTCGCATAGTACAGATTTCCTGTATTGGCGGCCTACGGCCGAACGAAAGGATTTTCTCATCCATGGTATAAAGAACACCGGCTTCACATTGCACAAATTTCTTGTATTGCCGTTAATTCATTTTTATTGGGATTTATTTTTACATTTTAAAATAAGTCCCAAAAAATTGGGTAAATTATAGTGGAAAACTATTAATTTTTCCTTTTACGAAATTTTTGCACTTTTAATTCCTGGAGCTTAGAAATTTAGTATTTTTTTAAATCATTAATTTCATAGATAAATAGGCATATCAAGTGAAATAAAGCATTTGTAACGCAAAACATCAAATGGGACATAAAACCATAATGGTTGTATGTCCCATTTCACTAAAATTGGTGTGAGAATTAAGGCCATATCAAAATTATGGCTTTATGTCCGTTTGAATTGAGACATAAAGCCATTATGGCTTTATGAAACCCCACCCTCAAATACATATTTTTGTGATAAAAATCTACAACACAAATTTCATTGTCTTAAAACAAAAGGTATCAAAAAATACATCTTTAGTTTGAATATCCAAAATGTATGTTTTTGATATGTTTTGTTGTTTTTAATATATCGATATTTAAAATTTCAAGTCCGCATAAATTTTATTAAGATTAAACACACATTTTTACCTCTTTAAAAATTGACTTTTGAAAACGTACTTGGTTAATACAAATTTTTGTGAATACACAAAGCTGAAACAAAATCCTGTTGTTTCCTAACAAAGACAATCATTACTTAAGAAAAAAATTTTATATTTTCGTATTTTCTTCCATTGTGCGCCTTCCTGATATCAGTGTAGGAAAAACTATAGCCTATTGACGCTTCCAAGTAAGAATTTATCTATGTTCCAAATTTCAATAAAATCAGTTTAGTCGTTTGGCCAATATTTATAGCATATAAGTACAGAAAACTAGAATGAAAACTACGAATTAACTGTAATCTGTGAATATTCTGTTTCATTTTCATTTTAAATTATGCAATGTTTAAATAGTCTAAATACCTATAATACCAGTGTTTAGATGTGATGATATTAAATTCAAATAAAAATGGAATAACCCACATTATAAGACATTTGAACAATAACAAAAAACAGACAGAACAAAGGGGCATATGCATTTATTTTATAAAGGATATTTAGATAGAAACCTACTATACATACATATACATACATACACATTTGTACATTTGTATATAAGTCTGTAAAGCAAAATGTTTCTGTTTTCTAAACAATCATAAGTTCATTTTATAAAATAAGACATTTATTTAATATATATTTCTTATGTTCAAATATCAAAAAACTCTACAAAATACGAAATCATGAAAAGCTTTTCATTTTCACTTGCAAACGGCAAAAAGAAAACAAACATATATAAATCTGTTTTTTTTTTACTTTTAAATACTAACACTTATGTACTTCTGTGTGTGTGTGTATGTAAATAAATTACAACAAGAAACAAAACATAAATAATACCTGACAACCAACAGACAACACAAACAAACACTATCTCATGAAAAAAAAAACAAAGAGCACAAAATATTGCAAATGTTTTCGCAGGTAAAAGGATCAAAGTATTTTTTATCCCATTCTCTTCAGCTTGATATACTAAAGAGGATAAAAAGCGAAGATTTTTTTCATAAATAAATACGTAATTGTATAAAATCTCTAACGATTATATAACGAGTGAGATTTGTTTGGAATTTTTTATATATGAGAAAAATCAAAAATTTTTAAGAATTTTAAAAAAAATATTTTATATATTTTTCATACAAAACTTGTGCCATTTTCTAGTTATAGTGTTACTAAAACTGTTGTCATTAATAATTTGTATACCCACCACCAATAAGATGTAATATAAGAAGAAATATATAAATTTTTCATTCCGTTTGTAACACATCGAAATAAGGGTCGTAGAAGATTCTAGCCATCTCGGTCCGTCCCTCCATCTGTTGAAAGCTTCAAAAAAAGACATAGAACAATGAAATGTTCACCAAACATTCTTTGATCTACAGGCACAGCCGAATATAAACTCTTACTTGTTCTTGTTATGTTGGTTTAAAGCTTAATTAATATTTAAATGCCATCTACCATTTCATAGAACACTTTAGGAGCTATCAACATGTTCTTATGTTCACATGCTTACCATTTGCCACAGAATGTATCCTTCTATAATAGAAATAAATTGTACAAAATTTCATGATATTTTCTGCATTATATTTGAAGATAATAGTAAAAAATATTTGAAAAATATCGAGATTGTCTGAAAATTTGGTCTAGAACTCGCATCCGATTGGAATGATGTTGCCCATTTTCAATACCAAATATTTCGGTGAAACAAAGAATATAACCGATCGTCATAAATCTGAGATCGACGATTTTTATATAAGTATGTATGTACTATTTGTGTTGATTTATGCGAATTTTATTGATTTTCGGAAGTTGTCTTTGTATGGGAATATGTTAAAATTATGGGCCGATGCAAAGAAAATATTGTTTTGAGATTACACTTTGCATGAGACTTATTATTGCAAAATTTTGTTTAGATACGGGTTTTCTATAAACATTTATGTACCATAAAGCCATATTCCGGGATGAATATCGGGCCTATGAGAAATCGTGAACCGATTCCTACCATTTTCAACAGGACTTATAAATATAAAGTGTGCAAAATTTTATGATATTAGCATTATATTTGAAGAAAACAACAAAAAATATCTGAAAACTATCAAGGTAGTCTGAAACTTTGACTTATAACTCAGATCCTACTGGACCGATTTTGTCCATTTGCAGTACCAAACATTTCGGTGGATCAAAAAATATTTTTGGTAGAAATTTCATTAATTTTTTTGGAACTCTATCGTGCCAACAACATGGCTAAATCGTCTTAAGGACCCAGAATATATAGACTTTTTGGTTCTGCGATCATTATTTCGATGTGCTACAAACGCAATGGTGGGTACAAAAATATAAAAAATTATGTCAATACCTCCCATAGTTTTTCTGAATTTGGTGAATTTCGACAAAAACAATTTCTTTGCCATATTTTGGTGAACAAGCTAATTTTCTGTAGTAAAATGAATTTTAAATAAAACCCATTAATGAATTTAATGAAAAGATAGCGAAATTTTATGAATTTTTGAGTCGACTTTTATGAAACTATCTCAATATCTGAAACGAGGCAGCGTTTTGTAGGGTCCAGACGAACAAAATTCCAACATCGATTTCGAATTGAAACACCCTAAAATAAATACAAGCCGTTTCCATTTCAATGATTCTCGAATATTTTTGAATTTCCTCATATGTTTGTATAATTGCAAAATATTTCTGTGGAAAAAAAAATATTGAACTACACTTAAAAGGAATTAAATCTGGTGATATTAAGACTAATACCTACTGCAGGCTTTTAATTGACAGATATTTTTTCAATGACTCTTCAGTTCGAACTCAATTAATTTGCAGCAGTTATATAAAATATAAAAATAAGTTATTATACAACAACTTGTAAGTAATGCAAATTGTATGTTTATAGGTTATTGAATAATTGCCAGACATTTTTACAGGGCATGTAATCATACTGGGGGTTTCTTTAACATGCCAATATTGCTCAGTAATTATACCCTACATCACAATATAGGGAAGGATATATTAGATTTATGCTGATGTTTGTAACACCTATATATATTAGTCTAACACCCACCGATCGAATCAGAATAACTTTCTTAGTCCATTTAAAGATTTCCGTTTGTCTATCCGTCCGTCTGGCTGATTGTCTGTTTATGGAAACCTTGTGTGCAAAATACAGATAGCAATTTTAATAATATTTTTTTTTGTACATGATGTTTTTTCGTCCCAAAGACGGTTGCAATTAAAATTGGTTCAATTATTTCACTTAGCCCCCATAAAAATGTCCTCACGAAATAAAGGTTAATTGATCATAAATGTTTAATTTTTGCACGTATCCAAACAAATTTCAACACAAATAAGTTGTACATAAAGCCTCATCACATCTATAAATTTTAAGCAAATCGGTTTATAATTGAGAATAGCTAGCTATCTTAAAAATTCTGGCATCCAAATAATATTAAAGACAAATATGTTTCATATTTTCATCGGTTCATAATTAGTCATAGCTCCCATATAAGGTCAAATTCCAAAAATTACTTTCACAACTAAAAATCTCTCAAAAATATTAGTATACAAATCAAATTCAACACAATAAGTTTCACATAGCAAGCTTTTATATATTATTTATTTTATTAGTAATTTAAATTATAATATATTTGAAATAAATAAACAAATAAAAATAAAAGTTTCATATATACAGAATTTACGACACCTAATTTTATAACCGTCGCACAGTGGCGCCTTTTGACCTTTTTCGTTGCAAAAATCATAACTTTTAAAGTAATAAAGATATTTTAAAAATTTAAAAGAATACTCCCCTAGCTTCAAAATACATGACCCGCAAGGTGATTAGCCTTCCGCGGCACTGTACAGAGTGTTGTCTTTTGACGTTTTTAGTTGTAATCATTATAACTTTTAAAGTAATAAAGATATTATTAAAATTTATAAAGTATTTGAAAGATAAGACCTTTAGCTTAATAATAATTAACCGGCATGGCCATTGGCCCATGGCGCCACTAAGCACAGTGACACATTTTGAGCTATTTTGTTGCAAAAATCCTGTCTTTTGAAGTAAAGAGATTTGAAAATCTAAAAACCATTTCAACATTTTGTTTTATTGTACCTATAGTAATAAACAAAACTGTTAAGTTTCAAAGCAATACAATAAAAAATTAAATTTTGACAATTTTACCTCGAAAGTTTTCTGACTTTAGCGCCCTCTACTGTTAACAAAAAGAAGAGATCATAAATTCTACTTACGAATCTATTTAAGGTACTTTGTTAGCTTTGCAAAAATGTGTATTACTTCAATATTCTTAGCACTTTATTTTATTTTAATTTTGCCTATGGGACAAAGCACTGTGCTACGGGTTGACCGACTCTACTTTTTTACTTGTTTTTTTCTATTCACAACAATATTTTATTTGCTGTTCAATTCATTGTTTATTGCCATTGTTTTTTTTTTTATTTTAATCATTTTTTAACAATAATTTCATATAGTATAATTTTTCTTGTTTTAGCCATCTGATAATTTAAAATTTTTAAACAAGAAGTCATTCGGAAATAAATAAAAATATTGCAATAAAATAATTGTTAATTTCATTGTTTCAACTATTTGCTTGTTGATTTATTTTAAGTTATTCGATTGGAAAACTTATCATTAAAAGAAATTAAATTTTTTTACGAATGATTTCTTAAGACTTTGAAAGAAGAAGTCATAAATTATTGATAATATTAAAGAATACCAAAGACAGTTTGTTGTTAAAAACAATTTGAGTTAAAATTTTAGTGATTTTCGCTAGATTTCATTGTTCATTCAGGAATGTAGATAAAATATTATTAATCACAGATTTGTATAAAAAGATCAGTCTAAAAGATCAAATTTCTTTCCTCTCTTAGTACGGGTTTAGCTTTCATAAATGTTATAAATAAGTCGGTATTCATATAAAAGCAAATAAGTGTAATATTAAAAAAACTGACACAGTAATCTTCTAAAATAATAATTAGTTTAACTTAAGTTTAACTCATAACTTTAGTTTAAATACCTTTCTCCTTTTTTTATTTTCCCTAAACTTGTTTAAACTCAATATTATCTAATACTAACTTAGAAATTTAAATTATTTTTTAATTTTCATTGTATTTTACACTGTTAGGAAAACTATCACTATTTTATTCATCACATAATGGCATTGCTTGTTTCCTTTATGGTACATTTTTATACCCAGCACCACCATAGTGCCCAGAAATATTGGTCCAACACCGATCGACTCAGAATCACAATAAAGCCAAATAACATCTACGAATTTTGTGCAGATCGGTCCAAAATCACTTCAAAGAGCATAACTCTCTCTCAAAATGTTGATATCCAAATAATATTGAACCAAAATATATTTCATGCATCTAAAAATAATACGGTACAATTTTATTATTATCGGTCTATAATTAGTCGAAACTTAAGCTCCATAAATAAAAGTATTTATATCGAGATAAAGTTTAACACATATAATACTTACATATATTCACAGATATCATGACACTAAATGTTTAGGTGATCGATCCTTAATAGGTCATATCTCCCATATAACGAAAAACCGTTTTATACATATACTGGGTGTAGGGTATTATATGGTTTGGCATGACTGACTATACTTTCTTACTTGTCATTATTATCACTTTGCTTTTAATTATTATTTTATGCTCTCCTTTTGATTATTATATTCTTGTTGTCTTATAATTACAAATTCATAACTATAATTAGTCACGCTAGCTGAGTTTCTTTTAATATAAATTTTAATATTTTGTTCTGATTTTGTTATAATAAAGTTTAAATTGTTTCATTATTTATTAAAATAGTAATTTTAAAGGATTTTTATTTCTTTAAAAAATTTTATTCTATAGATAATTATCAGTAAAATTTAATGTAGTTTTATTTCAGTTCTTTCTTCTTTTCCTGTATATGGTATGTTATTTCAAATATGTGTATGTATGTATGTATATATTTTCTGTGTGTAACGTTTAGCTGAAAAATGCATTTTCTTTCGAAAGTAAGAATAACTCTGCAAACTGCAGTGCACAATTTTTTAACCGTTGGTTGGTTTCACATACAAATCCATATTTATAGTCTTAAATTAAATCAAAGTTTTTCCCACATTAAATTATTACGCAGAAAATTATTTAAGTTAAAATTTAAGTTTTTGCCAAAACTTAAAAAAAGTTTAATAATTCAATTAATTACAAACAAGAAAACCACCAAACACCGTTGAGTTAAATGTTAAAATTAGTTTAAGCTCATTATAAATGAAAACATTTGTCTATCAAAACTTTGCAGCACATCTTTTTGGTCTTTTGATATTACGAAAAGAAATCTAAACAATATTAATATGTAATTTGGACATTTCCATGGTCACTAACGTGACATTCTTGCGCCTTTGAAGTGAACGAAAAAATATGAAATCTTAAAAATTGTTTTTCTCATTTTATTTTAATGCTTTGATGGTACTACTACTTTTAGAGCGTATTTTTAGCAATATACATATGATCCAGAACGAGACAAAAATAGTACTCGTTTTCAACTGGCTGTAGAAATATTTTAAAATGAGCGAATTGGAACATAAATCACAAAGCGGATTTTTATCATTACAATTGTATAATATAGCTATCTGTTGGTTTTAAACTAGGAAGTGATAGTCAACCATGGATCTTTTTGAACTAACAAGTGATCATTAGTCGTGTAACTTTTTAAATAAGGAAGTGATCATCAATCACTAATCTTTTTAGAATAATAAGTGATCATCTTTCTATGCTGGGAACTGATCATCAATCGTGTTTCTTTTTAGACTAGAAAGTGATCATCAATCATGGATCTTTCTATGCTAGGAAGTGATCATCAATCGTAGATCTTCTTATGCTAGGAAGTGATCATCAATCGTGGTTATTTTTACTGCCGTATTTATAAAAAATAAAGTAGACTTGAAGTATGCTTTTAGAGAAAATTTTCATACAAAATTTTCTTAAAGTACATTTAAAGTCTACTTTAATTTTTTATAAATACGGCAGTTAGACTAGAAAGTGATCAATCATTGTAGATCTTCTTATACTAGGAAGTGATCATCAATCGTGGTTATTTTTAGACTAGAAAGTGATCATCAATCGTAGATCTTCTTATACTAGGAAGTGATCATCAATCGTAGATCTTCTAATGCTAGGAAGTGATCATCAGTCGTGGTTATTTTTAGACTAGAAAGTGATCATCAACCGTAGATCTTCTTATGCTAGGAAGTGATCATAAATCGTGGTTATTTTTAGACTAGAAAGTGATCATCATTTGTAGATCTTCTTATGCTAGGAAGTGATCATCAATCGTGGATCTTTTTATGCTAGGAAGTGATCATCAATCATCAATCGTGGATCTTTTTAGACTAGGAATAGTTTTAAACTAGGAAATGGTAGTCCACCGTGCAAGTGATTAATAATCGAGGACTTCATAAGTAACTACGATTGATCTACAATTAAACTCAACCTATGAATATATAAGGCACAATTATTGATCTACAATTAAGGTCAACCTAGGACTACATAAGGAACTACGTTGATTTACAATTAAATTCAACCTATAACTACATAAAAAACTACGTTTGATCTAGAGTTAAAGTCAATCTAGGCATACATAAGGAACTACGTTTGATCTACAACTACAGTCAATCTTCATAAGAACGTATAATTCATCTACAATTAAAGGCAATCTAAAACTACATAATACACTATGACTGATCTCCAGTTATGGGAAATCTAATACTTCACAAGGATATATGAATCATCACAATTCTATTCAATCTTGGTATTCATAAGAAAGTATGATTGATCTAAAATTATTTGGTTTTATTTTAGCTGCCCATAATATTATTTACCATGCGCCATTTATAACTCGATATTTATATTTTTGTCACGTTTTAATAAGAATTGGATTAAATAATCTCTACAAAAGCCTCGAATTCAAGATTTCTTATTCTTTATTGATTCGACTTACAGATACATAAATAGTTTATATTTTTAACTAACACTACTGGTGAACAAATGTTTGATTTGCTTTTTTAGCATAAGTTTTATCCCTCTCGCGAAATTTTGTTTATCTTTTAATATTGTATTCGCTTTTTCTTTCATGCTAGACCATTTTACTGCAATATTAGAAAAAGTCGTTTACATATTTATAAACATTTATATTTTATGTCACAATGAACCTTTCCTTGGAAATGCTAATAAGAGATAATAATAAGGTTATCTTACGTATTTAACAACATAACATACTATATACGAGTATTATCAACTAAATTATAAACCAAATATAATCTATCATTAATTTAAATTATTTGTTTTCTTATTAGAGTTTCTTTCTATATAATTTTAATTTTATCACTTATTATCAAAATCTTTCAATACAACCTTTCTATAAATATTCTTAGTTTATTTTAAAGGAAAAGTTGTTAAGTGTAGATAGTCTAAGAACAAACTTCTCTAATATAATCAGTGAAATTTCATCGTTAATAATGTTTCGAATTTACCCTTTGTAAAAGACTTGATTATTTATTATTATAAATTTGTTTATGTGGATGCGAATGTGTGTTTTTTCATGTTTTAAGCATATGTATTTCAAGAGGAAGTTTTTATATACCCTGCAGCCTTTGGAATCAGTGTTATGGTTACGAATATGGAATCAGGACGTATGATTCATTAACAATGATGCGAACAAGGAATCAGTTTTATAATTATTTTAACAGGCAAATTTAATAATATCATGTCAGGAGGACATTTAACATCATGTGTATAACAACTTAGTGGTGAAATAACTAGTAAATAGTGTTTGCATGATGACATGTATAAAAAATATAAAATGGATTTTAAAGTGCGCTTCATTTTGTTAGTTAGAGAAAGCTATTGCTAAGGCAACCATCAGAAATTTACGTTGGTCATAGAAAGTTTGTAAGCAGGACAATTCTAATTAGCAAACCCCAAAGTATCTACCTTTAAAACTGCAGGGACATATGTAAGTTGTCGCTTGTGTGTGTATGTTATTTTGTTCTGTTGTGCTGTGTTGATTTTGTCACCTCGATAGTTAAATTTATGGACTACAGTGATGTTGCAAATAATAGCACTTAAATAAACAGGCAAAAGAATAGTTCAGCGAAATCAAATTTAAATTATTCCCAACAATTCCTACCTTCAGTAAAAATAAATTAATGTAAATTAAATTTAATGAACTCGAGCCTAAATAAAGAAATATCAAAGAATTATTCCCAACATTATATTAAAAATATTTCTAAATTAATCTATTATAGGTAAAATGTATTTGCAACAAATTTTATTGGTCTAAAACTGAAAATATATTTTCTCGTAATCTTGGCTACATTTAATGCATTTTCCCTTAATGCAGTATTTATGGTATATTTGTACCATCTTAAAAATCCTGCTATTAACAAAAAATTAATACAAAAAAAATACAAGATGGCGCAAAAGTAAACTTCCGATGTTTTTTGGCTTGCACCGACCGATTATTGGTCAAATAAATAGTCAGCAATATTCCGCGTTCTGGAGCAGTGTAACGTAACATTGTTTATTAACGTGTATTTCGCATGTGTTTACTACACATATGTCAAAACAGAACTGACATTAGGGGCCTCGCAAAATTCTTAGCATTTTCTGATAGGAGGATTACTTTTGCGCCACCTTGTAGAAAATGGAAAAACAATGCGTTTTGTTACCTAAATCATTGATTGTTATCAGAGCACCAGCAATCATTCTAATTACAAACGTGGTAGGGGAAATACGTCATGTGCTAAATCAAAGTAAAGTTAGTAAAAAACAAATTCAAATTGTTTAGTGCCTTTTAGCCTTTATTATGTCATGGCAGAAGCGCTACGCGGACCCATTTAAGCTAATCGAAATAATGGTCGTAGAACCAAAAAGTAGTCTCCATATAAAGTCCAGTTCCGAAAATCACTTAAATGAGCATAAATCCCTTATAAAACCACTAAATTCAACACAAATAGTCCATACATATATAAAAATCGTCCATCTCAATATGATGATGATCGGTTAATATTTGACCGTAACCCCCATATAAAGCCTACTTCCGAAAATCAGTAAAATTCGCATAAATCTCTTATAAAACCACTAATAAATCGAAGTTCTACACCTGTATATATATTGAGATCGTCTTACTAGATTTGTTAGTAATCGATCCATATTTGACCGTAGCCCCAATATGGAGTCTACTTCCGAAAATCAGTAAAATTCGCATAAATCTCTTATCAAAATGACTATCAAGTTGAAATTTGATTCAAATATGAATCAGAATATACATTTAATTTTTCGTACTAAATTTCATGATGAGTCGAGTTTTGCAAATCACTTAAATAAGCATAAGTCCTTTATAAAGCCACTATCAAGTTGAAATTCAACACAAATAGTCTATACATATTTAAAAAACTTCGATCCCAGATTTATAAAGTCCACTTCTAGAAATCGCTTAAATGCGCATAAAGCTCTTATTAGCCTCAGCAGCAAGTTTAGATTTGACACAAATAGTTAATACATATATATAATTCGCCACTCTCTCTCTCTCTGTGGTGGGTATAAAAGATTCAGCACAGCCGAATATAAGATCTTACTTGTTAAGTGTGTGTTAGTTTTTTTATGGAGCTTTGAATATAAAAAGATGCAATGCTTAAAAAATTTCACGTTGAAGCTCTCAATTTTATTTAAAATTTTCATAACTTGAAAACGAAATTCGTAATTTCATTTGAAATTTTCAATTTCAATTAGAAATGGTTTAGTATAAATATTTGAGACAGAAACGGATGGATTGAATTTTTCAACTTTTAGTGAAATACTTTTTTATTAATTTATTGAATTTAAATAAAAATTAATTAGAAAGATTACTATGTAGTTCTATAAAGCACAATATTATCTTGTCTCTAATATTTTCACCTTAATTCACTCAGCTTCCAAAAACCCTATATTTTACCCCAAATATTGCGTCTTTATTTCCCTTAACACTTTAATTAATATTTTCTATTAAAGCCATCCCTCTGCTTAGTTTAAAAAAAAACTATACTCATGATAAACAAGACATTGTTGAACATTAAAATGTCCTTGTAAACTTTATTAAATCCTTGTACTTGAACTAAAAACTGACAACTTTTTGTGTTACCCAAAAAAAAAACAAGGGAAAAAAAGGAAATAAAATTAAAAATAAAAGCAAAATAAACAAAGTTTAATACAAGATTTAGTTCTACTTATGACTAGATTAAAAAAAATAAACACACATGTACATACATACACATTCATACAAACAAATACCAATACAAGCAAAACTTAAAGAAACTTAAACCTGCACAGTTTCGAACACGCATCCCAGCATACCATTCTAGGAGCGCTCCGAAAAAAGAAGTCAGAAAAGAGAGAAAAGAGCATTTTCGGAGCGAAAGAAAAATTTGCTTGTTACTGTCCTGAGTCAGCACGCAGTATGACTCAGAAATTCCACTTAATTATGTGTGTACCAAAGCGTTGTTGTCCTGTTATTTGTGCTTTGAACAAACAAAACATAGCTGTACCACACAAGAATGATAAAAACAAGATTACACAGAGCCCAAACAAAACCTCAAAAAGACTCTTTTCTGACATTATCTAAGAGCTTTTTAAGAGTCCAAAAAAAAAACTCATAAAAGACATTATCTAAGAGCTCTTTCTGACGGACCATTTTTGAATGTAATAACCCTCCCCAGCAAGCCATATGAGTCCGAAAAGAGTCTTTTCTGACACCTTTTTCGGAGCGTTAACGCTCTTTATGAGCCCAAAAAACAATCATAATTGCTCCGAAAACCTTCAGAAAAGAGGGTCATTAAATTCGAAAATGCTCCGTCAGAAAGAGCTCTTAGATAATGTCAGAAAAGAGTCTATTATGAGGTTTTTATTGGGCTCTGTGTAATCTTGTTTTTATCATTCTTGTGTGGTGCAGCTATGTTTTGTTTGTTCAAAGCACAAATAACAGGACAACAACGCTTTGGTACACACATAATTAAGTAGAATTTCTGAGTCATACCGCGTGCCGACTCAGGACAGTAACAAGCAAATTTTTCTTTCGCTCCGAAAATGCTCTTTAGTTGGACTCTTTTCTGACTCCTTTTTTCGGAGCGCTCCTAGAATGGTATGCTGGGTCTTTTCTGGGCTCATAAAGAGCGTTAACGCTCCGAAAAAGGTGTCAGAAAAGACTCTTTTCGGACTCATATGGCTTGCTGGGATGCAGCAATATTTAACCTTGTAATAGTAAATGTGTAAAAAAAATTGTAAAAAAAAAAGTTTGGTGAAAAGATGTTGATTTTTTGCTTCTCAAGCAAACTCATATATTTAGTAAAGAAAAAAATATTCTTGATAAGTGAAAGCGTTTGTGATTCTTTTCTTGCCTTTATAGTTGACATACGGAATATTTTTGTTAACCAAATTAAATATATTTTCCGCTTTGTTTGAACTCAAGATGAAAGTGGTGGTGTGTGTGATGAATTGTGTTTGGGGGCAGTGTGACCAAAGAAATAATTTTAAAAAATATGTAAATTTAAAAAAAAAACTACTGTTCGTAGAACTTTTTCCTTTAGTTCTTCTCACTTTTCAAATATATAGTATGTACATATGTATATATATATATAAATTAAATATAATAAATTTTCTTTTTTATGCATATTATTCTTCTCAATTTTATTTTACAGAACACCACCGTATAAAGTAGTTTTGACTGTGTGCAGTGTGTGTGTGCGCCAAGATACTTACTTGGTGTGTGCTGTCTATTTTTAGCAATAAAAGGAAAACACCATTGAGCAATTAAATTTTACATCAATTTTTCGTTTTACACAAAAAAGTAAAACACTATAAATTTTGTGGTTACTAGACTAATGAAATTTAAAAGTGTCATGTTAAATTTGAATTTTTAACCATTATGACGTATGATCAATTTATGTAATAAATATTGGGTATACGAACTCGTATGGATGTGCGTATATGAACAAATGTAGAGGAGTTAAAATTTGAATAAACTTAACATAATTTTGGATTATTTTGTATATTTAAACAGATTTAAGGAATTATTAACATAAAATCAGGCTACACATAGCAGCTTTGTTTACAAACCCCTTATCAATATTTTCGTTTGCTTGAGTGATTTAATTTTAGAACATAGCTACCGTTATTCTTTCAAATAATTTATATTAGTTTTATTTAACATATTTATGCGAGTGCAATGGGAAATCAAAAGAAATGTTTTTTTTTCAACCAGAACTTTGTTTTTCAAAACAAAATCAAACAAATAATTTATAAAAATTTTTATCCTGAAGAAGCTACTCAAAGAGCGAAATATTGGAATAGCATTTAAATTTTTTATAAAAAAAGGCCTAAAACTTAAATAATAACCAAAATCTTTAAAAATAATTCATATGAAAATCATTGAAATGTTTGTTGTATTGAAAAAAGTAGGGTTCCACAATTACACTATGCGACAAATGGTAGGGGTCAGTGATCGGGGAGGGTTCAAACTACCGGGGAAAGTTATATCGGTAAAAAAAGAAGTTATACGTGTACCGGCGTTTCGCTTGGTCACGTCTAGGAATTGAGATATATCGATTTGTAGTTAATTACTACCATATAGGGGAAATTGTCACCTTTGGTGTTTTTTTTTTTTTTTTTGACATAACTCGAGAACCACTAGTCATCGTAAAAAAAAGTCATCAATGTTTTTTCCAAAGAATTTTGTGCATATCTCGAGCAAATTTTTGAAATTCATACCTTTACTTAATTGTGAATAAAAGCGAAACGCGTTCATCGATTTTCATGATTTATGTCTTATTTTGTTCATAGGTTATGCGACTTTACGCGAAAGGAATAGGACTTGACATTTTCTTTACCGTTTTGGATTTTTTATGAATTAAAAATAAAAAAATTCAATTTTTTACGCAAAAATTGTTTTTTTCTTCATACAATTATTTACACAATTCTTATGTAGCGAAACGTTGTATGAACAGATTAAAGAAAGTGTAATTCCTAATTTTTTTATTTCAGCAAAATCGGACTAGTGGTACTCGAGTTATGTCAAAAAAAGACCACCAAAGGTGACAATTTCCCGATTTTGACTGTCGCATAGTGTTATAAATGAAAAATTATATCGTACACATGTCCATTACGCATACAAATTCCATTACTTTTATTAACATTTTCATTTTGGCAAAATGAGGATCTATTTCGTTAATAACGTCACGAAATTTAAATTTTAAGGCTGTAATCGATTCGATTGGCACTCACAAAATCCAGTGGTTTAAATGGCATGATTGAGGAGCCCAAATAACGCCAATATTTTGTGAATTTATTTGATCGTGGAATTTTGTTTATAATAAATACATTGTTTTGATGGCACAGTCCTATTGAAACCTTATTGCAGTGATATCCAGCAAAAATTTACCCAAAAAGAATGCGCCAAACATGTCTCTAGCTCGTGTAGCGCACCATACAGTGACACATTCAGCAGGCAAAGGCTTCTCAACAATTGCATTTGATTTTCTGAAGACCTAATGCAGCAATTTTGATGTATCGAGACAAATATTGCCCAAAAGCGAAATTATTTTAAATGACTTTCTTAAAAAAAAAAAAACAAAATTAAGCACAGATCAGTATAGTCGGTATAGTCGGTCAAAACCGACCATACCCTACCCCCAGTATATGTGCAAAAACAGTTCTTAAAAAATGGGCGCCATATGGGAGCCGATCATCCAAAAATTTAGTGGCATGACTTATGTGCAATGCATCTCAAAAGAAAATTCATTTCACGATTTTTGAAGTAACCATTTAGCTAAAAAGTAGCTTCATTTACATGAAAGCAAAATATGCTGATAGTCTGCTTTCATTATTATTCCTTTGATCCTTTACTGTAGTCCGAGGTGCCGCCATGTAAAGCAAAGACATATCATGATATTGATTCCACCGTGCTTTTAATTCTTTACTCTGTTTGGCTCCAGCAATATTATTTGCCGTCGGATTGAAAGCAATTAAATTTTGATTTGTCTGACCAGATAATATGTTTTCTGTCATCTACTGTCCTGTTTCTGTGCTCTCTGGCAAACTCTATATCGATAATACAGGTTTTTTTACTGCTTAAATGTAACTAATATCACAAAGGTCTCATCTTGATGTCCATCGACTAACGGCTATAGAAGCATGTTTTGATATAAAAATGTTTTTGCATTTGTTTTATCAAGCAACCGCTTTCGTTAATAGCTTTTTGCAACCTCTGATTTGTGATTTGGGAACAAAAGAACACCTTTTTGGACTCTTATGATCACTGATTGACTTATTAAAAGCTGTTTAGCTATTACTCGGTTAGAATATCTACTTTTTGTCATTGCTAGCATATTGTCCTCAATGGTTTTTGACACTTGTGTTAGATAATTTGCAAACAGTGTTTACCAATTCAGAAGCCACACTACTGAAAAATTGAGTACATGTTATACTAATTGTTTATTTGGTGCAAATTTTTATATTCCATTTTATATTGTAAATTATTTTGTTAAGCAATAAAATTTAAAACAAAATGAAATGAAAAACTTTTTTAAATTTTCTTTATTAGTTTTATTTTCATGCAATAAAAAGTAGCACAAGGAAAAAACATGTACTCATTTTTGCTCCTCATTGTATAGCTTTCAACCTACACATAAATTCAATTGGTCCTATTTAAAAGATCCACAATAACTAGATTATGTATTAACTCATAACTCCGTAATTATATGATGAGTGTCAATCTAGAAACAGGTTTAAATGTATATTTTTGAAATGTCAGAAAACTTTAACATAAAATTTTACTTAAAAATGTATAGCTTAAACATTATTGGCCGAATATGTTCTTCGAACAGGCAATAATTTGTTGAACACTTTAAATATGAATTAGCTGTGAAAATTTTCTTTAAAATTGTTTTTCAGATAGATTCTTCCCAATGTAAAACTTATCACGACTGCGAGTGAGACAAAGCGGTAGGTAATGCTAATTTTTTTTTATTATTTTACTTAAGTAGAACGAGTAACGAAAAACATTTTGTACTTTGGAACTTCGCTAATACTTTAAAATATGTATATTAACCCCCTTATTCATAAAAACTTACAACAGGTTTACAAACCTGTAATTTATCTTGACACTAATTTAAGCGATCATAAAATATTTTCTCTGCTAAGTTAAATAATTTTTTAAGAAATAAAGCTTTTCTTTTACCAAAAAAAAACATTATAAATTTCTTATCACTTTCTACTTTGTGTACATCTTCTTAAAAATATTGTTTTAAAAAGTATTTTCGTACTTGTGTTTTAATTTTTTCTTGTACTCTTGGCATTTTTTTTCAACATTTTCTGTTACTTTTTCCGAACAATAAAATCGTTAACACGTTGACTGCCACCATATAAAAAAAGTTCAGTATCAAAACAAAAATTTTTGACGGTTTGACGAGAAAATTCATGTGAAAATTTCGACTTATTTATTTATTTATTGTCTATGGATGTTATTCCTTACAAACATTTACAAAAATTTTAAAATTAACAAACTTAAAACATATAAACCAGAACGCTATGAATTTAAATACATTATTAAATAAAGTTTTATAAGACTGGGATCTAATGAAAAATCTATAAATCTATATAACTGATTAAATGTGTTGCACATCTCTGCATGAGCATAGTTTGATCTCAAAAATCTTATTGACAGTGGATAATAATTTCTGGTAGGACGTTGTGGAACATTGAAAAGAATTTCATTTATTAGAGAATTAGAGCATGTAACACCATTAATAACATTTAAAATAAATGATACATTCAGCATAACTCTACGACTTTTTAGTGTTGGCAGCTTAATAAGAGCTAGACGAGCAGGATATGATGGTAAGTTAAGTGGGTTAAAACGTAATCCTCGAAGGCAAAACAAGAGAAATTGTTTTTGCACCGATTCAATTGGAATGTGTCTGATAAATTGGATCCCAAATAACTGACCCATACTCAAGAATCGGCCGCACAAGTGACATGTATAATGTTTTTTGCAATATACGGATCATTAAATTCTTTAGACCAACGTTTTATATAGCCAAGCATACCTCTGGCTTTATATATTATAGAATTTATATGTGGGGTAAAGTTTAATTTAGGGTCATATAATATACCAAGCTTTCAACCAACCCCAGTTTATGATTTCCCAAAAAGTAATTTGCAGTTATTGGTTTACATCTTGCAAAGATAGTTAAAATAATGTATTTTTACAAAGGTGCTACTGCGGGAAATTTTTCGCTTTCATTAACGGTTCAAAAATTATTTGTTAAATAAATAAAGTATATGTCGCATTAAAAAAATGTGACACACCCGTGGGTCACATGGCAGTCAACGTGTTAAGGCAAGTTGTTCGCAGATTAGTGTGTTCAGTAAATAAACTAATATTTCCCACAAGGATTTTTACTTAAAAACAAATAAGAATAACAAGAATAGCAAAAACAACAACAGTAAATTCTATTTCTAGAGATACAATCCAAAGTAATGGATTATGACGTATGCAGTAATGAAAGGAATACAAACAAAAAATGTTTGTTAAATGTGTGAAAGAAGAAATGGAATTTAAGCATTAGGATGTACGAAAGTTTAGAGTACTCGTATACAAGAAGAAAATATTAAATTTGAAAAAAAAATACTAGAAATTTAAAGAATATAGAGTACACATATAAAAGAAAGTGTTTGAAATGCCAGAATCACATATTCTCGACACATTGACAGTAATAATTTTGTGATTTTATAGAAATTAAACTTTTCAGAAAAAACTGAAATTTATTAATTCTGTAGTGTTTAGGAAAAGGACACAACATTCCAGATCTTCTTGCAGCTTCAGTAAGCTTTCCCTTTATTTAAATCTAATGAATATATAATGGACAGTGTGAATATGTATTTAAGCTCCAAGGCCATAAAACAATAATTTATTTTTTCACCACCATCTTGAAAAATCTGCCATATTGCATAGTCTGTTTCATAAATCATAGAAAATTATTTGCCACAACTCAAATTAAGAAAGCCAGTTAATGGTGTCTAATAAAAGGTTAATTGTTTTTCCAAACAACAGGTAAAACATTAAAATATAAATTAAAAGCAAAGATTAATTTGTGGTAACCTCACAAAACAAAACAGATATTCAGCTGGCTGTTCAAAGCAATAAAAATTGCGTGAAAACATTAAATAAAGGCAAACGCAAAGCCAAAACAAAGAAAATAACAGTGAAAGTAAAACTGTTTATTTTCTTTGAAAATATAATTTTAATTGTTATAACGTGCTATTTTTATGTCTCACGTAAAATGTTTCTCTGTTCATTTGTTTTTTTTTTTTCTTTGTTTGCTTTACATATGTACGTAAACTTTTACATATGTATGTATGTTGTTTTAAATTATATTGTTGGTGGTTTTTGTTTGGTTGCATGCCAGCAAACACGTAATACACACAATTTAATATGGGGTCATAAAGAATTAAGGCCATGTCATATGTATGAGTCTGAAGTTTATCCTACGAACTTTTTCTTCTCGTATATAAATATTAAAATTTACTATTCATACGAGTATTATACATTTTATGAAAATGTTTGTAATACATACACTTTGTTTTAATAAATGTAGGAATTCAGACTTTTATGTAGGATAATATGCTTTAAGGAAATCCGAAAAGAAATTTGTATGAGTGCTGGTTGAAATCATGGTAGAAATTCTTACCATTTCCAACAGAACTGAGTTCAAACTAAGAAAATGGTATACATAGTTGTAAATGAAGACATATGATTTAACATTTCTAAATTGAAAAAGACAGGAATGTCTTCTGGTGGATGTTTATTCCATATATAAAGAACAAATTTTCCGTGTGTCAAGTTTGCTAATTGAGGCAGCTAAGGTTTGGAAAAATAATTGTACCATCGAAAAGGTGCTTTAGTTTTCAGTGATGCCAAATACATATGCCACAATTTTGTGATTTATTTAACGTCCAGAGAATTAATAAAGTTAAATACCCAACTAAAGCTGTTTTTAGATGGTATGTATTTTGCAGTGTGCTTGTCAAATTTTCCACTGCAAAATACATACACGTCGTGTAAAAGCAAAAAAAGACATACTTCTGCAAATATCAGCCTGCATTTGCAGTGTACAATATTCAATTAAAGCGTGTTATATTTTCATCTGATAAAGCACCTGGTTGCAGTTGCTGTTTTGCAAGTCAATTCTTAATGGCGCCAAGAACGTAGTGTTTGTGATTCAGCGAATTTACCGATGTGTGAAAACAAAAATTATAAACAATTACATATGTATCGTACAACTGACAAGTACACTGCAAAATACATACCGTCTAAAACCACCTTAATACCGGTAATTACATTTGAACTCTTAACATCATATTGTTTTAAGTATTTCTTATCGTTTAAGAAAACCAGATACTTGTCCTCTCTGTATTTTTTGCAATTTTACACTTCCAATTAAAACAAGATTTTCTTAAGTTTTAATCTAAAGTTTGTTCATCCCCAGCGTAATTATGTTCTTGAAATTTTGCGCCAATTTTCAGGAGGTTTCAATCTTTGAAAGTTAAACTTTTATTAGGCAAGTTGTGAAAGGTCACAATGAAAAACAAACAAAAACATTTATTGAAAAAAATTTACATTTTAATATATTAAACCTAAAATAACAAAACATGCTCGTTTTTCACGTCACAGCCCATTTTATGCTGCCAATTTCTACTGGACCAAAAACTCAATTTAGCGTTGTTGGTTTTTCATTTTTTTTTTCTACCTCTATCAATATTTTATGTTATATTGTAATGAGTCTACTTACAACGATAGAACAACCAGAATTAGTTTTAAACCATTTCGAAACTGGCCACTCACGCGAAAAATACCAGCTTCCAGAGTTCAAAAAGTCATTAAGCGTTTCATTCATGAAAATCGGCTCCATAACAAAGTCAAAAAAGCACCAAATAAAATGTTCAATAAGTGACACATTTTAAGTAAAATAAGAGCAAATCTAAGACTATCAGCTTCACAACTGGCCTCCGAAGTTAATGCTGACCTGGGCAAACAATTTTGTGTTGAAAGTGTTCGTCGTGTCTTGCGCCAACATTATTTTAATGGCCGAGTTGCACGCAAAAAACCGTTTATAAACGAAAAACAGACTCACCTTGCTGTTTGTTTGAACATGAATCTGCATTTTGAAATTCGGTAATTTACGCAGAGTTTAACATATTCATATGGCATGTCGTATGTTTGGTGCAAACCAAATAGCAAACCAAGAGCTCAACAAAGAATACCTAAAGACAATAGTTAAGCAAGGAGGTGGTAGTATCATGATTTGGGCCTGTATGTCAGCTGATGGTACTAGGAATTTAAGATTTGTTGAAACAACCATGGACAATTTTAAGTACCTTCATATTCTAAAATACAACTTGTTGGAAAACGCAGAGAACCTGGATTTTACCAGGATAACTATTAAAAGCAGAAATCGTATATTGTGCAAACGTGGCTAATATATAACTGGTCACATTTGATGACACCACCACCACTGTCGCCAGACCTTAAGGTTATAGAAAACCATTAACCGGAATGTGCAAATCGTAGAAACGAGGCGACTAGAAAACGAGTTCACTAGTTATGTGGACATCTGCAAAATGCTATTGAAACCATAGTTCGATTTCAGAAATTTACGACAACAAAAGCCTGTTGATTATAACCATTTGGCCAAAAATCTTATATTATCTTTGAGATTCAAGAGTGCAAGTATTTCGTCTCTTGCGGCTTGAATACGTGTATTTCTGTATCTGTTTGTCAATTTCTCGACAATCTAAAAATACTGGTATACACAAGATTTGTCTATTATATATTTATATCATAGTCTTTTACTGTGAACTTTAACTTTGGAACAAGGTTTAAATCTTTATACATGTTTTATTTCTAAGTAAAAACACTCATAAGTAAACATAAGTACATAAAATGACAGTAAATGTTCAAACAAACACAAGTATACATACAAGCCGTAACAGGGATGGAAAATTAAATTATTATTTGGTATAACGTTACATATTTACCAAGATTTTCTTAAGAAAACACTGTTATACAAAAGATTTTCTATACAAAATACTGTTTTACACAAGATTTGTCTATACACAAGATTTGTCTATAGAAAATTATATTATATGTACATACGATTTTCTATAGAAAATACTGTTATACACAAGATTTTCTATACAAAATACTGGTATACACAAGATTTGTCTATACCCAAGATTTGTCTATAGAAAATTATATTATATGTACATACGATTTTCTATAGAAAATACTGTTATACACAAGATTTTCTATACAAAATACTGGTATACACAAGATTTGTCTATACACAAGATTCTCTATAGAAAATTATATTATACTCTAGAAAATACTGTTATACACAAGGTTTTCTAAAAGAAATACTATTATACATACGATTTTCTATAGAAATATTGTTATACACAAGATTTTCTATAGAAAATACTGTTATACACAAAATTTTCTATACAAAATACTGTTATACATACGATTTTCTATAGAAAATACTTTATGTACATATACATACATATATGTATATATACTTCTTGGTTCTACAACCAATCTATTGATCTTCTTGGAGATGATGGGTATAAAAAAATATAAATAAAAATAGAATCATATGAACTTTTCCATTCCTGATCCGTTACCAAGCCATAAATTTTACATGTAAACTTCCACGTGTGTATAATTATTTCCTTCTCTCAGGCTTTGTCTTGCACTGTATTACCTTTGCTCCAACTCTTAGATTTTCTTAACTTTTTTGTTGTTATGATTGTGTTTTTCAGATGTACACAATGTAAAAATTTGTGTAGGTGTTTTTTTAAGAATGTATGTACTCGTGTGTGTGTGTGTGTATAAAAGATGTTTATTTGCGCTTTTATTTAACTAATTAAAGATTCCAACAGTTAGATAACTTTTGGGCTTAATTTCGGTTTTTGTGTGCATTGGTGTAAATATCTAAGTGTTTAAGTGTAAATTAGTTAATGTGTGCGTATAAATTTGTTTTCGTTATAAAAATGAAGTGCCAAAAAGAAATGACTGCTGACTTCTTAATTTTTTTTTTTTACATAATTTCTTAAACATTGTCTGATCTGCTTATGTGTGGGTTACTTATTTATTTTTTTTGTTTTCTGTAACTGAAATAAATACATAATTCTTAACATTGTTGGCTGTATTTCAGGTATTAAGGGTAATTCATAATTTGAGGTGTATCATATATATATAATTTATTACATTTTATGTACTGTTTACCGCATGTTGAAGTATAATTTTTGTCTTTATTTATATATCTGTGTGAGCAATATATTTCTTTATTTTTTCTACGATATTTACATAGCAATTCTACCATATATATTTATATGTATATGTTTTAGTAATAAATTTTATGGTACGAGTTCTATATGTTTATTACGCCTAAAACTAAATAATCACAAAAATATGTTGGCATTTCAGCCAGGGAGTGGTGAATGAATTTAGCTCAACATACATATTGTTGAGCCAAAGTAGGAGGGAAAAATTAAATTTTAAATATATATTTTTTATGCATTGTTTAACCAAACCCTTACAAGCTTTTGTACTCTTTTAGTGTTAAGTATCATAAACGTGCTAAAAAGTAATTAAACAAATATTAATTTTGTCCAAGTTGTAAAAAGTATATTTGGTTCTCAACAAGAACTTTGTTTTCCAAAATTAGAAGCTTTAGCAATTGTTGCAATGTTAGATTAAAAATTGAAAGCTACTTTAAAACTTTAAAACTTACAAAAATTTCAACATATTTGTACAAAATTTTATAATCTATCTTAGGCTTGTGGAAGAAAGAAACATAAACAATCCACAAGCGCTTGTCACGTAAAGTCACATTTTGTACAAAAATTTTAAAAATATCCTAACCGAGATATTGACATGCATCTTTTTGGATAAGATCGGATATTACTTTATCTAAGTAAAAAAATAAAGTCCAGGAAAAATATGAGTTATATTGTTACTGATATTTGCAAATTTATCAACATTTTGATAAAAATAGTGTTTTTGAGATGCATGAAATATGTAATATCTAATAAAATTTTTATTTATTTATATTATATAAATTTTTACTTAGATTAAAAATATAATTCTAAATAATAAATTATATAAAATTTAACAAAAGAACAAAGGGCATTACAAAATTCAAAAAAAATTCCAAAAATGTTTAACAATTTTAACCATAAGCGCCACATTTGATTTAGATGTAAAATAACTTCAGGATAAAGAAGGAATACATGTGGGATTCTAAAAACGCAAAAATCGATTATTTTTTAATTTCAAATTAAAAATCATTTTATTTACATTAAACAAATTTAGACCATTCTAGCTTAAAAAATAACAATCTTAAATTCATCACTCTGGCCAAAGAAAAAACTACAACAATAAATCATTTATGTTTCAAATTAGATAAAATATTGCTTTGAATTATTTTGCCTCTGATGGAAAATTTTATTGTTTAATTAATAAAATAAACATGGTGTAACTATGCAAGGTGAGTGCAAATCGATAACAAATACAACACAATACAGAAACAACAGGTATTTTGTTTGTGTAAAATAATAAATAATTGAGAGTAAAACACTTGAAAAAGTATTACTTTTGACATAAGTAAATTGTAAACAAAGTCAGTCAGCTGTGCTACTGTACTCACCTGCATAGTTACACCATGAAATATAATTTGAGGAAAATCGGGGAAAAAAATTCTACTTGATATTTTAAAGAAACAGGACCAGGGTTTGGCAAAATTTTTAACCATTAAATATAAATAGCACATGCAAGCACATTTTTAAAGATCTAGCAGAGGACTTTCAGAAAGTATAATAATCGTAGGAATCGAATAAACAAAACTTAAATTGCACGAGCAATGGTGATCTCTTTGCTCCGCAATTAGAAGGTTATTGGGGTTCATCTTCAAAACTAAAAGTTCCCCAACTATGGTGGTATAGGGTATAAAAATAGGTTGTGTTTTCCTAAGGAATATCTACACCAGGAAAACTGCGGAAAATTGCGTGGTTAGAAAAAATGAAGATAAATTTGTTTGGTTTTGATAGCAAAGAAGACCACAAAATAAAAAATGTTACCCCAAGGTTCGTAATGCTATTGGGTTGTTTTTCTTCATCTGGTCTTGTTCCAGTTTATTGGACCTTTAGATTACGTAGAAATATCGGAAAATCAAATCCTACCCTCTGCCAAAGAAGAAATATCGCTCCTATGTGAATTCATGCAGGACAATGGTCCCAAGCACACATCCAAACAAACTCTTGGTTTAAGCAAAACAAAGTCCAGGTTATGAGTGACCATCTCAATCACCGGACCTAAACCCTAAGTTTAAGTTTGGCGGAATATGTTCAAAACTTTTGGGATCTTTTTATTTTAGGTGCCACTCAAACAACACCAGTTTCTGATATTTATTAGATTTCTTTTCTATCCACCATAACTAATATTTATTACAGCACCCTCCTTCGGTGGTATAGCATTTAAATGCCACCGAAATAAAATAATTAAATAAAAACAATGCGCAATTGCAGAATTGTGATATAAAAAGCTTTCTTCTTTCACCACCTTTACCTCTTCAACTATCCCCTTTCCAAAGAAAGTAACGCAAATATATATAGGCATATTAATTGCCTGAGGGTTACTTCTCTTGAAAAAAAAGTGGCTGGAGGTTCCATTAAATATTAATATTATGTAAGACTTAAAGTTCAAAATAATTCTGAAGAAAATATATTATACTCAATTTTTTTATTAATAAAAAAATAAGTGATTGTGTAATGTTATTGGTTGTGCTTTTAATTTATTTATTACTATTGAAATATTAACAAAATTGAACACTATCTTTGTAGTGAATTGAGATTCAAAATCAAAATCACGAATTTTTCGTGGGTATGCATATTTTAGCTTCAGTGGTTTGTGGATATTGCCAAAATTCGCTATTTCTACTTCTTATGCTGATTAAGCCAGCAAACCTCATTCATCTAATTCATCTTTGCTAGAATTTTCTGTTATATATTCATTTGAATGAAATAGTTTTCTTAATTACAATAAAATTTTTTCAACATTTTAAGGATATGTTTAAAAATATACGGTTTTGAATTTTGGTTTGTAATAACAAATTTATTTCCCAGAATTATGTGAAATTGTTATGTTTAAAATTTCTAAAAGCAAAAGTTTCTTTACTACATACATAAATATTTACTAAATACAAGTAATAAAAATGTTTTTTCATGTAATTAAAGAAAAACACTTATTTTGTATGACTGCACACAAAAAATTTTTCTTTTTTTATAGTTTTTTTTTGTTGTTTTTATGAAAAATACATATTGCTGCAGTGGTTTAATACATAAATAATTCATTAAAACAGTTGGCAAAAAAATTATACCTTGTATAATAAAATAATAACAGTTAGAGATAATAAAAAATGCAATGTTTTACGTGATACTAAAACCAATTGGTTTTAAGCAGAACACAATTTAATTTAGAAGTTTTTGTATATATAACGTGACCATATATTCCGTGTTTTGAAAGGTTATCCCGCCTAAATTTTGTAACCCGCTTTTCAAACTTGAATTTAATTTGCTTTATTTTGTTGTCAATGGCATTATTATTTTTCAAATACAAGGAAAATCCAGTTATTCTAAAAAAAATGAGACAAAATTTACAAAAATATTTTGTTTTTACAAATGGCAATTTTTATAGATTCACATTCTTAATGTATAAGGTTTTCAAAACAGCTTTTCGTTTTGTAACCCCAATTTTGGCAGATTTATTTTAAAAAAGTATACTGTTGAATTTTTTTCTAACAATTATTGAATTTTCCATAAATTTTTTCTTTATAATGACTATAGAACTGGTTATTAAATGTTATTTTTTTTTTTTGAAAACTTCTAATGTTTTATTATGTTTTTATTGGAAAGATTGAGATTTTTTTTAAATAAATTTTGCAAGCAATTGGAAACTTTGATGAATTTTAAACCGACAAAATATATGTACAGCTTAAACTTTTAATTAAAATAATTCTTTTATTTAATTCCATAATTTATCCCACAGATTTTAAACTATATATTGGTTTACTTAATTCTTTAATAATAGTCTTTATTTTTAAATGAATACCAGTCGAAATCAAATTTTTGGTTTTATCAGAAACTAAGTATTCATTTGAACTTTAATAATATATGTATAGTAGATGTAGTGCAGAATTTCTTTTCAATGATTTGTACACAACATAGTTGTTTAACTTTTTGCGACACATTTTTGTTACAAGGCTGTCATTAAATATTCTTAAATAATTTTGATTTAGCTAGTTCTAAAATTAATGATAATAATGATTATAAATATGCGGTTAATTTAAAAGACCTGCTCTTTCATATCATAATTTCAAAATTCCGCTGTTTACTTCCATATCCCGTTTTTTCATCCTTAGTATGATGCTTTTTGTTAAAAATCTGGTCACGTTATGTATACATATGTATATAGTATAATATTAAAAACATAAAATGTTATTTACAAAGTAATTTAGAAAAAAAACGAAAATATTTATAAAGAACATGATACATAAAAAGCATTTTTAAGTTAAAATTAAGATTTTAATTAAAGATTTCATGAAATTTGTATAAATATTTCCTTTTAAATTAAAATATAAAGTCATCTATGTCCAATTTCCACTAAATTAAATTCTTATTGTGCTGAATGTTGCATTACCCAAACCTCAGCAGCATATTGCAATTACATAAATCCTTTAAATCCCATTAAAATCGCACCAAAACTATATAAACAAATTGCAATTGAAATTCTGGCGCCTTAAAGTATGTGCACACAAAAATAACCATAACACTAAGCAAGTGTGTTTGTGTACAATAGGGCGTACGTTTAATATTGATATTACTCATACCACCTGTTGGCCATCATTGTGATTACTCTTATTGTGGATTTAAGTTCAATTGAATTCTCTGAATATTTCCCTAGAAACAAAAGAGTAATTCAAATTCAGTTTAATTAAAATATATATTTACTTTTCTGTAGTTGTTGCCGTTTAATTCTCTTGAAACGTTTAAGAAGGCTATTAAAAAATACATAATAATAAAATCGATTTTTTATGTGAGATTGAGATTTTTATTTAACACTCTTTTTATGGCTATAATCTTTATTTATACAGCATACCTGGAAATGTAAGCCATTAAATTATTATTACCTTATTACCTATACTCATTCGCTGTGAAATAATGTATTCATCTTTCATCTTCATTCTTTGTTTTGTGTGCATTTGTTATTTAAAATCAAAAACTAAGTAAGGAAAAATTCAATTATTAATGAGGCTGAAAAAGCAAAGTTTAAATTTAATTAATTTATTTAAATTGTGTGTTGTTTGCGTTAAAAAAAACTGTGAAAATAAACTAAACAAATCGAATTAATTTTGTTTTTATTTAAATTCGTCTTGATTTTGTCATTTCACATACGTATTGTTCAGGAAAAAATTTTCCTGAAGATGCTACACAAAGAAGTAACAAAGTATCGAAAATAAACAATTTTATTTTAATAAAAAAAGACCTTAAGCTTGCACAATTACTAAAATATTAATGAAAAAGGTCAAATAAACTGTAATAAGAAATTTCTGAATGTCGTACAAAACATTGGATTTTATTCATAAGATGCTGGAAAAAATATAATAAAACCCATATATTTTCTTCAGACTTATTTTGAACTTCCTACCAATCGGCCTTTATGTCTTACTTAATATTAATATTGAACCTGTATCCATTTTAAGTTCTCTTCTCAACTACGATTCATAGATCCTACAAATTTTTAACACATTTCGGAAGATATAGAATTCCATTCCTTCTTGATTTTTTCCACATATCATTTTTGTTTTTAAATGTGTTCAAAGGTTTAAGTTCGGGGATAGTAAAACTCTATAAGATGAATTTTGTTGTGCTTAAACCACGTTCTAACTAGTGCTGCAGAAATTCCAAAAAGAGCTGCATTTGATCTCTGGCATAGGGTAGCATTTTATTTTGCACTATCCAATAAATTCAACCTACACCAGATAAAGGAAAACAACCTTATATCATTAAAGAACGTCCTTCACGTGGTTTTGGATATATATATAAGATCAAATTCTTTATTTTGTGGCATTCGAACGAAGGCATTGCTATCAGAACCAAAGCACGTTTTCTCAATTTTCAGTTGTCAATGTTTCTTAGTAAAACACAAACTTATTTTTAACAATTTCCTGAAGACTGTTTTTAATTGTGCAACTAGTAACAGATTCACATAAATAAATTTTAAGCTATTCAGATGATCAGATTGAGTTTCTTTTGCGTATTAAACACCATCTTATTGTATTCCGCTTCCTGCCCCTTGTCTCTTGCGATTTGCTTGAAAAAACATTGTGTTGCAACAATACGTCAGTATTTAAATTTCACTCATACTTATTCCTTGTTTTCGAATCTGTTTTGATTTGAAGATTATGCCATACAAACTTTTGCTGCCTTTTTTAGATTTCACCACTCTACAGAAAAGATTTGATTTGGCTTGATTTATATGTCTGTTGACATTCAAAAGCTTCAATGGATTGAAATTTGGTCTCTGGGGACAATTACCCAGCGTCGTGCAATGAAACCACATTGGTCTATTGTCAAAATAAAGTTAACGCGGAGTGTTATTGTAGTTGTTGAAAAAAAGGTTAAGCAAGTAAATTGGAATCGAAATATTGTGCAACAGTTAATATGATTCATCACAATAAAAACACGGATTTTTATAAGTGGAAATGAAATCTAGTTTCTTCATTTAGCTTTTCTTAAATACTAATTAATGAGTAACAATTTGTGATTCAAAATTATGCAATTGCTTATTTTTTTATACTCGTACATATAAATAGTAAATCATTTTCTGTGAACAATACTTTAGTAAAAATTGTACATTGTAGATCTACTTATCAATTATTATGGAAAACTTGCTGCGCTTTTTGATTGTTAATTATGTACTTAAAAATCTATCAATAATGCAGCATTGTTGAAACTAACTACAACCAATAACCTGCTTCAATTCACATAACTCAATCAAATCCCATTTACTCATTGTAACTATCTTACATTTTTTTACGAATCCTGAATACATAGTTTCTTTGTTCTTTGTAGATAAGAACTAAAATAGAATTTGCATAGTAATATTGGATTTTTAAGTAAGTCTGCTTTTGCATTAATTACTCAGAATAATCCATCATGCCACAAAATTCTGGTATATGTATACGTATATAACAATTAGTATTTCGTACTCTTTATGATACAAGCCTTTTTTAAGTGTAAGTAATTAATATGCATATGTAAAGGATAGAACTGTACAGAAAATGTTTTTACGTTTTTTGGGGACCGTCTCGAAATTAAATTTTAAGAAATCATTTTGTTTCTTTGGAGCAAATATCCCAAAGTACCATAATTTTCAAAATGGTTCCTTGTGTAACTATTTACAAGGGCCGGCCTAATATACATATGTACATGATAATAAAGTACATATATATGTGCTTAAAGGGAAAATAACAAATACACAGCGAATCGAGGATATACACGAAATTAAATTTTCACAATTTAAAAAAACGTGTTGCATTACTATAATTACAATTGATGTTTGTTATTTGTTGTAAAATTACAAACAGTTTTTAAATCGTGTAACATTTATCCAAAATATGATAGACCACTTTATTAATTTAAACAAGAAATTGTGCATTAGAATTTTGGTAGTATTTCATAACTATAATTACATATTGTAATAAACAAAGAAGAACACAAAACAAGTAAGAAAGTATAGTTGGTCAAGCCCGACCATATAATACCCTACACCCAGTATATAAATAAATAGTTTTTCAGAAATGGGCGCTATATTAAGAATATTACCATCCAAAAATGTAGTCCCACGACTTCTGAGAATATATTTTAAAAGATTTATGGAGGTTAAAGTGAATTACGGAGAGGGTCTTATATGGGAGTTTTAATTAGTTATGAACCAAACATTACAAAATTAGGTGTCATCATTTCTGTACATACGAAACTCATTTTTGTTAAATTTTATTCGAATAACAACATTTTTGTTTATGGTCCTCAAAGTGCTTTTCGGAAGTGGGCCTTATATGGGAGCTACTACTATTTATGGGCCGATCATTAGAAAATTGTACCATATTATTTGTATATATACGAAACATATTTGTGTGTAATATTATTTGGATACCAATATTTTTAAAAAAGTTATGCTCTTTAAAGTGATTTTCGAAGGTGATTTCGGAAATGTGTCTCATATGACCTACTTCCTTAATTTAAGGTGGGTGTTGGACCAATAATCCAATATACTCTCCCCACTATTGTGGTGTATAAAAAACAAAACTATAACTGTTATTTATTCTTATTATGCTATAAAATGCTGAGGGTTGCGTACATTAGTGCTTTTTAAAAGGCCAAAAAAACTTAAGTTTTCGAGCAATTGAAAAAAACCCGGTCACATTATGTAGTAAAAATTTTGCAAATAGTCTGCATTATTATGGTAACAGTAAAAGTAGCGGCCAAAACTTTACGTGTTTAAATACTTTTTTAAATCTCAATAGTTCAAGTGATTGTTGCACACTTTTTACATTACATACCAAAGTCCGGAATTATTGTATGAAACACTCCTACGCAATATTCGTAATATTCAAGTTTATTATCACTACTCTTTAGTACTGTGTTATAAGCTACATATAAATTTAAATGAAAATATTCACAGGCCAGTCAGTAAACAAGTCTGACAAAATTTACTGTGTATAAATTTGTATGTATTTAGCTCTAAAATATATTGCATGTTTCATGTATGTAGACATGTCATCCATAAATGTCCATATCGT
The DNA here is from genome assembly GCA_916048285.2 of Bellardia pandia. Lineage (NCBI taxonomy): Eukaryota > Metazoa > Arthropoda > Insecta > Diptera > Calliphoridae > Bellardia > Bellardia pandia. Next base: position 31,884,773 of record OU696531.1, read on the forward strand.
TAGTTTAGAGTTCAAATGTGATAACTACCTTTTTATAATTTTTACAATACTATAACAAAAAATTTTCTAATATCCTTTGTTTGAAATATTTTTGAATGTAATATAACCGTTTCATGCAGTTTTATTCCTTAACATAAATGATTTAAGCATATTTGCATATCAAATCATATAATAACAAGAAAAATTTTAATAATTTTAAACGTTTTTCACGCTTTGTATTAAAATCTGAATTTTATTAAAAACTTGACGTAGCACTTTTGCTCACTAAGCTAACGATTGTGTGTAATACATATAAAATAATATAAATCTTTCAAAGAACATGATATGTCACTGTGACATATCTTCTTGACTGAAGCTTCTCTATAAAGATTGATTTTATAACGATGCATGTCATTCGCAGGAAACAAGGAAGTTCTTTGTCAAGTTTTTTTTTTATTGAACATTGAATGTGTGACGAACACAAGGACACTGTATGTAACATAACAAAACATACATACAAATATACATACATACATTTAAAACATATTAGTTAAATACATAATGTGCGTAGGTAGTTTGAAAAGTATTTCAACAATATTTCTTTACTACTTACTACTTGTTTCTAAAAAAAAATTTAAATTTCATAATATCGTGCGTTTTAAGGAATTTTCATGCTTTAAAGCATTCATGCCGTGAATATTAATTTCATTGATCGCAGGCTACAATTTACGTAATTATTTTTAGAATTTAAAAATAATGCATGGTTCACATAAAATCTGGTCACATAATTGTAGTAATATTTATGTTGCAAAAATGCGACTGAATATTTTTCTATTGTCAAGAACTATATTCCCTTTAAACTTTCCTTTGACAATAGCTAAATATTGTTCAAATAAACGAAGGTCAAAAAGGAGATTTCATATATTTTTCAATTACGTCCACCTGATTTCTTCGATTCTAATTAAGGTCCCGTCGGAAATTTACGCAAAATAATGGTCGGGAATTCCCGGGAAAAACAGAAAATTTTAAATTAACGTAGTTTTGAAAATATTTGGCAAAAAATTGTCATTTTTGAAATTATTTTCGCAGTAAATTTTAACAATATGTTATCATTGCTTTGTACATACTACCAACAATGAAAAACTAGCAATAATAAACTGGACAAAAAATTTTAAACTAAACTAACTTAAGATTCATTTAATGAAAGTTTTTAAAAATCCGTAATTTTTCATATTTTTCGTTTATGTACATATGTATAAATAAATAAACAATATACATAAATAAATTAATTTGATTACACACAACAAATCCTAAAAAGAACTCAAATATTTGAAATATTTTTAAAGAAATGCAATTTCTTAAAAACCGTCTGTCTTGACAATTGTTTGAAAGAAGAATTCAGCAAAGTGTATTATCTAAACTTAGATATACATATTAAGTGGAACATAATGGTTGGGATGATGCAGTAATAGTTTAATCTAAAGAACGCAATTAAAAAATACTATGAAGAGCTTGTTCCATATTTAAAAATATTAGTAGACATTTTTAAATCTTTAATGTTCCAGTAGGTTATGGTATATGATAAGATAAAGATAATGAACGATATTAATGTCATTAAAAAAACTTCCTAAGTTTCTAAAACCTTAAAATTTGAGCAAGTACAAATCGGACAAAAAATGAGAGAGATTTTTCTATGTGATTGTAATCTTTGCAACTAAAAAACAAATCGGTTGTAAGATGACTTAAAAAATGCATTAGTTATGTTAAAAGCAAATTTTAAAAAATTGTTCTAAGATGAACTTAAAATATTATTTTATTTCCATAAAATATAATTTAATCATTTCATTTGCAAATGATATCAAAATGTGTATCCCTTGTAATTCGCGGCTTTTCTTTAATAAAATGATACAATTTTATATAAAATACTTAAACTTTATATGTAGGTATGTATTTGTTAAGCATTAATTAAATTCCCAGAATTCCAGGAATCCCGGGAATGCAATTTTTCATTCCCGTCTCCGGGGAAAAATATTAACCGTCAAATCCCAAACCCTAATACCAATCCTCTTCAATATATGAATAATGACAGGAATCAAATTTGAGCTTATTCTTTAAGAATGCATTTCAATCTTTTAATGCAAATCTTATTAGTATTTTATACATTGTTTTAAAGACAATTTTACGACCAATATAATTTATTTTTAATGTTTTGAAATTTTATCTAATTTTGACCATTTATAATTGATGCCATTACCGATTCTTACTGTAATTTACAGAGTTTGTCTGATTTTCATAATAGTTTTGAGTGTAATTTAACAATTTATAAAATTAAAAAAAAACATTTTTCCATCCATATTCACCATAAGTTAAAAAACAGAGTATAAAACAGAGTATAAATTTTAAATTTGATTTTGTAAATAATACTATTTACAAAAGATTTATGATTGGCATAATAGAAGTGGACCAGTTATGGACTGATAGCTTATAAATCCAGTGTCCACTAATGTGGTTTCTACGTATTAGAGGCTTATTTTGGTTGAATTTCATCTCAATAACGTTATTGTCAAGAGTTGTATGGTTGTTTAATATGCTCGAAAGTGGACTTAATTCGAGAGTAATTGCCAATTATTGACTGGCAGCTACAAAATCCAGTAGCATAATTGCCGTATAACTGATATTTGTATGATTTCTGGAATAAAATTACTGATCTATATAAAAGTTGGTGGTGGAGGGTATAAAAACAATGGGCACAATTTTGCCACCTTGATAAAAAAAAAATTAGAAGTGTTTCATAGATTTTGTCTTGAACACTTTAAGGCAGATGATATAAAAGGAGATATGAGATTAATAAGTGGAACGTTTTGCATTTAAGATACCTTATGTTAGGTTATCAAAGCCTGCTGAAGAATTTTTGTGTCAATTTAAAAATCTGGAAGCTGTATTCAAATTTTGAATGGTGAAAATCTCTTGATTTGCAACGAGTATTTAAAGAAGCATATAAATGAGTCAAGTACTATTAATGCGGATATTAAAGCTATTATCAAATAAGAAAACTAAATCAACTCTTAGCGGATAAGACAAAAAAACACAAACGGAAACAAACAAAAATAATAAATTGATAATACAAAAATATAATAACATAAAATACTAAAATAAAGTTCACTTTTTTGATACATTTTAATATGTATAAAATAGTAAATAATTAAATGTTTTATTTTGAATCGAAAAATTTACGAAAAATTAATTTTTTTTAAAAAATGTTAACAAAAGTTATTTTTTAGATGTTGATTATACGGAAAAATAACCGATAACATCATGCGTAGAGACAGGAAATTTTGTTTGCATTCTTTGCGCAATCTTTATTATTTGATTCATGGGTCATACCAAACCATGTTAACAAAAAACATTTTATAACAGTTATTTTCAGTGATATAAATCACTATTTAGTAATTCGAATATAATTGAATATATTCCCCGTTATCTAAGCGAACGTTATCGTTCGACATCGTGGGCCAGGGGGTAAATCACTATTTTGTAATTTAATTATATGGGACTATTTATTTTCGTTCTCCGCATTTTACTGTCGTAATTGTTCAAATTTTCTGGACAATAACTGACTTATTTTATTATAATATTCAGCTACATATTCAGGTTTAAGTTCATTTATTTGACTTTTTTCAAAATAGGAAAATTATTTGGAATTTTTGTCTTTAAAATATTTTTTTAAAGAATTTATGCCCCTATTGCCGTTCTCAACTCAACTAAGTTTGGTCGTCTGTCAGTCAACCCGACTTTAACTCTATATTAACTCTACTACATAAAAGTTGTGAATGGCAATACCGATTTATGAAAGACGACCAAATTTTTAAAAAAGTTGTGAACCGCAATAGGGGCATTAGTTTTTTCTGGTGTTAACCACCTATGATTAATATCAATTTATTAGCAAGTTTGTAATTTGGGCTCTGGTGTTAGTAAATGTTAAACGAGTTTATTCAAATATGGAAGAAATTAAGAAGACAATACAGGCTATAAGTTTCATTTAAACGCTAGCGAAAATTAATTTAATTAATGATTTAGAAAATTAATTTTTTGCTACTGGTGACGTATGATTAATATTAATTTGTTAGCAAGTTGCCAATTCGGCTTTTTTATTAGTAAATGTTAACAGATTTTAGTAAAATTTGCTAGAAATTAAGAAAACAATATGAAGTGACATGTAAATGTCAATCGGAACCGTTGGAATTCTGTGAAATGTTAAGTCTTTTACGTAGCCCAACAAGGTATATCATAATTAAATGTATCATCCGCACTTCTCTTTACTGCTCTTTTATTTGTCTTAAAAACTTGCAAAACCATGAATATTTTCTTAACGATTTTGTTTAACTCATTTGTGTTAAATTATAAAGCTTCTTTAAAAAGAAATAAATATTTATTAACTAAATGTTTTGAAAATCTTTGATCGGTCGTTCATTGTGTAGATATTATTTATGCAATGAATATACTTCAAACATCTTAAAGTTATTTTAATCCAAACAATCTGGCATCAGTCTAATATATGTATTCACAATAAGAGCACATAAAAACATAGACAAGTAAATATTTCTTATTTATAAGCTTATGTATGCATAGTTATTATATGCAAGTTTGCTAATATGTAGTATGAATAAGTACATGATTAAATGAATTGCATATATAATAAGCTATTAAGCTTATTATATATGTATTGTATTGTATTGTAGTTATTTATGTAAATGTAAGCCTAGATAAATGTGTATGAAAACCGTACAAGTAAAAGTTACAGCACAAAAGCACTTCATTTATGTATTTAGTTATGGGAATGCCTTCATAATAATATATTTGCAATAGAAATATGCTTACTACAGATTAAAGAATAAATGACAAGAACTTTTACATTCATATTGTTTACAAGCAAATTTCATTGATTTAGTTTTTTTTACACTTATGTGTAATTTTTGCGGAAACACACGTATTAATCGATTACAATTGTGATCGATTCACCTGTGGGTAAAGCTAAATCGAGTACGCTGAATTTAGTGTCATTTTGATATGAAATGAGCTGGTCAGAATCCAACTAAAACAAAAAGTTACATTTTTAATGTTATAATACGCTTTTAATAAAAATGTATGTTTAATTTTGCAATAAATTATGTTTAATTATGATGTTCTGCAAAACATTTACGGTTAGTAGTAAAACATAGATGCACATTGCACATTCATTACAATAGTTATTAGTGCGATTTTCTACATTAATTTTTGCTCATTGAACATATCTCTTTCTTACGTTGGCTTTGAGCATAGAATGCGAAGAAGCTGGGGCCAAATTACCGCATTGGATATCGAGTAAAATTTATCGTAATTTTCTTATTTGATATTATGGCGTACGATATCGAGCAAGAAATTTAGTACATTTTATCATAATTTCGATATCGAAATCATTTTTCGATACGATAGCTCATTCGATCACGAATGCGGTAATTTGGCCCCTGGTCTCTTGCTGACAGTGATTTTTGATGACTGGAATATTGGAAATTCTCTCTGACGCGAAGAATAGCCAGCGATTAAATTTCTGGACACCAATCGTCCAAACTCATGGGAGTTGAGTCTCTTCAACAAGATACTTTGCTTTACATTCGGAGTAAATAATCAAGTAAGTCAAAAAATAACCGGAGGTAATATTTTATTTTCAATTTGCGGTCTTGCGCTGATCCATTAAATCTTTCGGGTATTTTACGTTGATTTTCTCAGTACTACCAGCTATGCGACGTCTGACGGTGTCTGTCTCTACTGGCGAAAGAAAATTTGTGAGAAGAGTCACAGCTCTGTTGTCCATCCAAAAAGGATACAAAAGGCACACGGAGGATATACAAAGTATTAGTGGTCGTAAAAAAGAGAATTTTCTTTAGTGAAAGATATTTTAAATCACAACGTTTTTTGATTTACTTGAATTTTTTTTTGATTTTATATTAAAAACAAATAATGTATTTAATTTATTGTAAAAAAATTTTTTAAAAAAAAAAAATTTTTATTTATTCGAAGGTTTACTTCAAAGTTAAATAGAAAAATTTGAAATTTATTTTTGTATACCTCTGTTATATGTTCTAAACCCGGTGTGCTTTGCTACCCCCCCCCCCCTCGTCATAAAATAAAATAAAACGTATTTATATATTTACAAACATTTATTTATTTATTTTAATGTATTTATTGCAATGCTTTAGGCGAGACCATGCCCCTTTGTCCACTTACATAGTCAAGAATTTATTATTTCGTAAGAATATTCTGTTGTGAAAATTTAATGACGATCGGTCCAGTAGTTAAGACTGTATTACGATGTTAAATTTTCCTAAAAAGGGGCGTGGTCCCACTCACTTTTCTCCTGGTACGAATTCCTAATTATGCCAATACCATATGTAGCAAATATCACCGATGTACGTCAAAAAATGCCCAAAATATGGTGGGTTAAATTTGTGGGTTATATGTTTCTATTATTCCTTCCAGAGTCACAGTAACGTGCTGTAAAAATTTCAGGCAGATTGGTCCAAGGGTTTGGCCTCCTATTAACCCACTTGGCGCAACCGTCCTTTTAAAAGCACATAAAAAATACGGGGGAATACCGGGTTTGTACGTGCATTTAAGTGCACATTTTTTTATATTGTCATTGTTTATTCTTTGTTGTGTGTCTTCTGAATCTAATAGCGTCAGTTGATAAAAGAAGTTTGTCGTGTTTGAATTGTATATTGAGTGTTTTCTGAAAGTGTTTTTTCTTAAATTGTGCACAATGGGAACAAACTGGTAATTAAATCATTTACATATATTTAGTTCTTGTTTTTGTTTAAAAAGTAATTAGAGAAACATCTTAGGTAAACAACAAATAAATGGAAACCGAGCTCAATGCTGTATTGTGGCGCCACGGTCCATTTTCCAACTGCGTCCTTTTAAAAGGACAGTGGCAAAATATACTACCTATCTAAGTTTCATTACTTAATATTTTATGTGTTATTATGTAGTAAATAAAACCGGAAGGCATTGAAACTTAATGAAATTTTGGAAGATCTTGAGCAATGGAGTGATGATGACGTTTGTGGGGCCATTTACATCGCACCGCCTGATAACGCTAATGCAGTTATAACAGATGAAGACAGTGGCGATGAAGATAATATGTGCCTCAACAATTTGCCAGGCTGTCAGCTACGTGCAGAGGCAGAAATGAGGTACAAATATGTTCCTGAATGCGAGAGCGATGGTGATAGCGATGACAATATTGCATTATGGGATCTAAGCAAGCGCAAAAGGATTGCAGAGCCAAGGCCTAGTAATAAAAACAATTCAAGAACGTGGCAGCAAGTGGATATTGTTCCAAGCCTGCCACAATGGGAGGTATTTTCAGAATGCTTTCAAAATCCAGATCCAATGGAAATATTTTTAAAGTTATTTGATGATGTTATACATCCAAAGGAGCGCTTCTTGGCGTATCACACCCCAACTTAGAACATAAAGTTTATTATTTCTTTTTTATTTTATTAATTTTAATTATACAAGTTATTTTTTTAATATTGAATTGTTAATTTAGTTTTTTTTTAATAAAAACAAAGTAGTATATTTAGCTACCGTCCTTTTAAAAGAACACCCGATTCCGGGAAAACTATAGCTTTTTAGAAAAAAATTTATAAAATAAAAAATGTTTAAATACCTATGATGATTTAAGTTTAGAAATAAAAATTTAAGTTTTCAAACAAAAAAAATTCCGGCGCTATCTGGGTTAAGCACAAACATACAGACACACATTCATTTATATATAGATAGATTAAAAGCAATATAATTTAAGGTGAAATGGGGCGAAAAATGGGGATTTGGTAATAAAAAAATGTATGTAGTTAAAAAGTATATAAAACTTTAGGTAAATACATATTACAAAAAAAAGTAAATTTGAAAAGTTAAATATAAGAAATTTGAAAATGAACAACAATAGACACAAAGAATGCTGACGAAGGCTTTAGCAGGCCAGAAAATGCATTACATTTTGCTAGTGTCTTTTTGTATATTTCTGTATGTTTTTTGCATTTACGTTTTCCAACGGAAAGCTATGTAGAACATATAACAGAGGTATACAAAAATAAATTTAAAATTTTTGTATTTAACTTTGAAGTAAACCTTCGAATAAATAAAAATTTTTTTTTTTTTAAAAATTTTTTACAATAAAATAATACTCGCAAGAGGAAAAATTCTCATATAGTAAATTTGAAAAGTTAAATATAAGAAATTTGAAAATGAACAACAATAGACACAAAGAATGCTGACGAAGGCTTTAGCAGGCCAGAAAATGCATTATATTTTGCTAGTGTCTTTTTGTATATTTCTGTATGTTTTTGCATTTACGTTTTCCAACGGAAAGCTATGTAGAACATATAACAGAGGTATACAAAAATAAATTTCAAATTTTTCTATTTAACTTTGAAGTAAACCTTCGAATAAATAAAATTTTTTTTTTTTTTTTTAAATTTTTTTACAATAAAATAATACTTGCAAGAGGAAAAATTCTCATATTGTATTTAATTTAGTTCAAAAGTTTTTTTTTTAAATATGTATAAAACAAAAAAAAAAATTAATTAGTTGTCAATAAATTTAATTTCGTTTTGTTTCTTACTGTATGTATGTATATTTAAAGTAATTGGCAATTGCTCGTTACTCTTACTTAGTCAGTACTCTTTGTTAGTCAGTGCGTTTCCAAAATAATGTTTTTACTTTCAATTATAATTATTGCTTAAAACATATCATTAATATTTTTATTTTTTGGTTTATTACGATCTTCACATTCTTTGTGTAATGATCATTATGTAGTATTATGTTTATATTTTTATCTATTATGTTTCTTATTTTTATATTAAATATTTCTTAGGTATTACAAAATGCAATCATAAATTTTTTTAAATTGCTGATTAGTCAATTAGGTATCAAATTACCCTTCATGGTATTACACCTCGTCATGATCTGGTTTGCGTTTTGGTACTTTATTTATTGTATATTAAAGTAAATCAGTTTATGTTACAAGCTGCAAAAATATAAGCAGAGTGCAGTTTCGAAAGAAAGAGACAAAGAACAGAAAGGCTCAAATATACCAATTTCCAAAATTTATAAAACTAAATTTGAATCCTTTTCAATTTCGTAATGGAATCATTGAGCTGCGCACTAAAACAAAATATGTTTTGTTCTTTTAATAATTTTTCAAAAAAGAAGAAAAATTGTTCATAGTTTTATTTAAAAGCTTAAAATTTATATAATTTTTGTGTTAAATTTTATTTTATTTTTTTTTACTTTTTTGAACTTTATCTTTTTTCTTTTATTTTGAGTTAAAAATTGTCTTTTATTAATTATTACACATACAATTTCAGTAAAGTGCATAAACTTAAGTTACATATTTTAATAATATTTGCATTTAAATTAATAAAAACATATGTAAAGCAAGAAAAAATGGAAAAGAATTAAAGACAAGCATTATAAAAAGAAAATTATTTATTTAAGATAATATTAATAATAATAATAAAAAAATATATAATCAACAAATTAACAAAGAGAAAACAGAAAATAAACTTAGTAGTAAAGATTATTTAATTATAGGGATTTTTGACCTACAACCATTATTATTGAAGTTAACGAAATATCATAAAGCAACATATTTTTAAAAACCATATTAATTGTTTATGAAAAAGGCTGTTTATATTTAGAGTTTGTAGGAAATTTTGTTAAATAAATTTGTTTTTTGAATGATTTATTTAAAGGTGAATCATACTTTATGGTTATAAAAAATTAGTAATTAGTATAATTGGAAAATTATTAAAGAATTAATTTTCTGTTTGAATTTAGTGTTTCACTTGGAATATGTCTTCAATATAATACAAATTGTAATAGTTTTTGCTAAATTGAAGTTTTCTAAGAATTTTTTTTATAAATTTTATAAATTAATTGAACCAATAAATAAATAAGCTTAACTTTTTAATTGATTCCGTGGCAACATCGCATTATAAAGTAGACATAGGTTAATTTATGTATTTAATAAAAATTCAAAATCAAAAAAATTAAACTCATATTGCTTGAATAAGAAAAGCCAATGTTTCTGACGATTTTCTTAATTTGCGAAAATTTCGTAGCTTTACTTTGAAAACCTCAAATTACTTAAGAACTGATATTCAAAAATGAGACAGTTAAAAATTCATAAAACATTCCCAGTTTTAAATAGGAGATTGAATATGTTGTATCTGAATACAAAGGAGGAAATCCAAATTTTAATTGTAAAGTATTCAATACTAAAAATAATAACATACATATTTAAAAGCAAAATCCAGATAACAAAAATCATTTCTAGTTGAAATATAGAAGGTTTTTATTGATATTAAATATTGCAATGTAGTAATGGGGTAGAATATGTTGCCTTTGTGGATTAGCTATAACACAAACGAATTTTTAATGTCTTTTCTTGCATTAACATTTTGAGTAGAACTAATAGTTTCAATAGTTACAACTAAACTGTTTTTTATGTAAAACAAAGCAAAACAACTATTAATTTATATTAAATAGTTTTAGACTTAGCTGTTTAGAAACTTGTTTATGCATCCGAAACGATTAAGTGTTTCCTCTTTAAATCCTTCGTCCATGATATTTTTTTAGCTACTAACATAAAAATTGCAATGTAAGTGCAAAGGGACATAAGGCAACATATGAAAATAGCTCTTAAATTCTAATGTTATTCCTGGAAATCGATTAATTTCTAAAAATTAATTTAGTTAATGATAATTTATGATTTCTATGTTTAAAACAAAATACATATTTTTTTTTATTTTACAAATACCAAAGGAAAACAAAACAAAATAATATGTATTAATAAAAAATATTTGAAAATAAGCAAATTACTTGTTTAGGTGTTTTAAATTTACTACAAGATTTATCCCTTCTTTAAAAAAAATATCCCGACGTCTTTAGTTTTGTTTTTATAAAAGTTCATCTCTAACTAAATCTTGTACCAGCTGTTGACGTTCGACCTCCTGTCGGCGGCGTCTCTCCAATTCGGCCTGCTCCACAATATTGGCTATGGGTACATTTTCCATTTCCTCTTGTTCGCGTGCCGCTGCCGCAGCATCGGCTGCCTCTTGCTGTTGTTTTTTGCGATGCTCATAGTTGACTAAACGTTGTCCCACCAAATACTTATCCACCTTAATGGCTACATATAGCTTTTTGAACTGGCGTATTTGGAAACAGACCAAACCGATGGCTCCAATAACCGAAAAGAATACTGGATATACAAAGTGCGCTATCTCTAATTGGACCCAGGGATCTTTAAAGAATATGGGTAGTATAGAATGAGCTAAGACGTATGGTATGGCCAATGCTAGACCGAAGCAGGTTATGACCGGTGTAGCCAATTCGCTGATTAAGAATTTCAAATCAATATCTCTCAGACCATCGCGATAGGCACGCTCTAAAGCCCTTTTCAGATGCCAATCCGGACCCATTAGTGTCAGGGCAATGGCTATTTTTGTATACAATACACCCAAGGCCCAATCTTGCCAAATGAAGTAAATGGGTGTTTGTCGTATGCCCACTCGTACCGGTATAACTACTACCAACTCCAACAGCATGCCAAATAGTAGTGGAATAACACCTAACATTAAGACAATTATCAGGACGGGTAGAGCATAGGAAGCTCCCACCTTTAGCCACTGTTTGATCTTATCCATTACAGCGGCTCTGCCTTGGGGCAACAGAATGACCGCTATGGCAATGCCACGTGTAATCATCCAACACAAGTAAGTGCCCAGGGCTGCTGTATACAATTCGTGAGGTCGTGGTGTCACCTCAGAACTTTGAACCACAACCTGTGTCGTTATGCTCCCTACCGACCACAAAGACATCACCTGACGTCCTATCCACACGGGTACGGTGAGTGTTAGCAGTGAAGCCACTACCAACGATACGCACATGAAGAATATCAAGCCACATAGTCTTATAGGAAATATCGAGGGTTTTTCGTACGGCTGAAATGCCACAGGCACATCTCGATGTATTATGGCATGATGAACTGCGGCCAAATTACGTTCAGCTTGAGGTGGTGGCGGAGGAGGTGCTTGTTGTTGTGGTTGTGCTTGCACAGGATTAGCTGCTGCTTCGCCATTTTCTGCAGCTTGATCTTCATGCTCAGCATTATTTTCCTGTTCAATATTCTCATTGTTTTCACCTGGATTTTCGGCATTGTTATTGTTGGCTTGTTGATTGTTAGGTTCTGGAGGGTCATTGCTCAAGAGATAGCTGCGTATACCCAAAATCCATGAAACACAAATACACCAAATACGTAAAAGCTTTTTGAGCCAGACGCGCGTGTGAGACTGCTCAAAGAAACCGGGCAATATTATCTGGAAACAAAATAAATTTAGAAAAAAAAACGTTTGTTTAAACGAATTTGCATTTTAAATAATTTTGCGTTGAAACAACATTTTATAAACCTTCTGGATAAAAATGTTATCTTTGCTGCCCATTTATCAAAATATTAATTTCAAACCAAATTAAAGGCATTTAAAATGAAACTAATGTGAATTTCTTAACCGTTTCAGAAACATGGATTAGTTTTGGATCAGTAGTTGGTTTAATAGTATTAAAAATATCTTTCAAGTCAGAATCATCATTATTTAACATAAAGATTTATTTTTATTACTAATTTCCTCCATGATATCTTTCTACAGTGTCCGTCGTAAAGACTATATATATTTTTTGAATAATATTGATAGATTGATGTTAAAATAAAGGCATAAACAACAAGAAGAGTTTTAGAGTCAATTTAACCTCTCAATGGAACCATAATATCCATAGTTTATATTAGTTTTAAGTAATTTCATCATCAGAAGGTCATTTCTGCCTTCAATTACAATTTCTCGGTTTAAACCCTTTTTCATAATTAGAATATTGATAGAATTTGATAATTTTAAAATCTCATTTTTAAAATTAGCTAAATACTTTATTTGTACATCTTCTTGGTTCCCAATTCAATAATTCAAAAATTGTATTAAAATATAAATTATTGACAAGAAATTACACTTTTTCATTTACGAATGAATATCTAATAAAAATAACGATTTTTAAAAATATTGTATTTTTTCTTCAAAATCTTAGTATATTCTTTTTATGTCTACATATTATGTAGACAATAATACAAAAACAATTAATCAAAACATTTATTTTAATTTAAATTATGATGGCGGAGAATTATTCTCAGAAATTGCCAGGTTATTACACGTCGGTTCAAGTACACCCCTAGTCGACTTATATCTTCATATACGAAGATGGAATGCTTAAACCTTCAAATTATTATCAAGACTGGTAGATTTTGGTGTAAACGACGAGAACAGAAACCATTATAGGAAGCTGAACTTCACACACGCAACATTGTGGAAGAAAAAAAAACGAAAACGAGCCTGATTGCCCTTAAGAAATAATATTGACGCGCGAGTTGTTAATCAATCCACCTCTACGTTGCGACTGGTAATCAATTCATAATAATAAATAAATAAGACCAACTTCATAACAGTATTTTGTATATGTACGTACAAACGATTATCGATCACTGTGGTTGAATTGTAATCATATTTTCAGTTAAATTGTCAAATTATGAAAAACGTTCTTTTAATTATTAAACTAGTTCCTGAACTCCCATATCCATATACAAAACCAGGAACCATATTTGTTGAAATAACATCTATTTTTACACGGAAATACTTGAGTTAGAAAGGAATACTTCAAAACTTAATTTTGTTATCACTAATAAACAAGATTTGTGAAATCGATATAAAATCTGATCAATTTTTAATGAAAAACTCACCTGTAAAAGTAAAAGCTGCAAACTTAATTCATTCACTTCCGAATCACCGGACAAAGTGTAAGGTAGAAATGTTGGCCAAACCGTTTTCAATATACGAATTGGCATCCACAGCATAAGAAGCACAACTGATCCAAATATCATGGCTGATGATATTAAACGACGAACATGTCTTAAAATTGGAAGATGTATCATTTCCTGCAAATACCACATCCAAAAAATAAAAACCTGAGCTTGTATAAAAAAAAACAGTAACCAACCTGAATTGGACTAAAATCGGGATCATTTAAATTTCTTAAAAACCACAAAACACCAGGACGCAGTACTTCACGTAGTAGAGATATAAACGCAGCAAAGTAATAAACATAGACCATGCCAAACATCCAATGGACAAAGAGGGATGTACCTGGGGCGGCGGTGAAACTAGCTTTGCGATCTTTAAGACTAAATGATTTATGATAAAATTAAATATATTTTCAACGACGTATCATACAATTTAAAACAACTTACGTAGCATCAAACAAGGGCAGTGAACATATATCTAACCACCAGCCACAAACCAAGGGCAGAACTCCTATCTCCACCACCGACAGTAGGGATACTTTTACCACTATATAGCACAGGCCAATTAGACTGCGTACTCGTCTCATATGGAATGCTTTTGCCAAAAAATGTAATACTACCAGTATGTGACCAATGAAACAATAGCCAAACAGTGTCGTTATCAGGCCATGGAAATGTAACAATGGCTTCTCCGCATTTAAGAGATTCAACGATTGCAATATAAAGTGACCAATGCAGTAGGGACAGAAGGCGAATGCAAAAATTAACATGGTATTAAGTGAGATAATCCAGAAGACATGCTCAAGAAACACCAATGAGCCATCCAAGCCCAACAATCGTTCCCAGGTCAACTCTTCGGCGGCACGGTCCCATTCCATGGGATTCCAATTTGGCTCATCGTTATCATTATCAGCAGCATTGACGGCTGCATTGTTGTTTTGATTGTTGTTGGGGTTTCCTGCTAATGCAGGTGGTAATTGAGGACCAAATTCTAAAGGCAGGTCTCCTTCATTTTCGGCCGGGTCTGCTACAGCGGGAGCATTATTGTTCATGGGTTCAACTACGGGAGCCTCGACATTATTGTTGTCGTTAGCAGCAACCGCAGCTGCAGCAGCGACTGGCTCATTAGCATTTGCCTGCTCAGGCAACAGCTCATCGCCTTCAGCAGGAATAGCTTCTTCCAAAACATTGCCAACTCCCTCATTGTCTATAACACCATTGACTTCTGCCGCTGCTGCTTCTGCTCCCAATGCTCCATCTCCAGCAAACTCTCCTGGCAATGGTATAAGATCTACCTCATCTTCACCGTCATTGTTCCCACCACCATCTGCCCCACCAACAGCCGGTGCATCATCACGTTCCAACCAGTCCGGACCACCACCTAGCAATATCTGCTCTCTCAGCCACACTAAGCCAATAAAAGACAACAGCGTACAGGTCACTACAAAACACCCACGAAAAACATCCGAGAAAAGATTTTCAGTGGAAAATATATCAAACGGCAATGTCATAATCATATCAAACGATGAAGCTCGAAACAAATAACGATACGTCCGGTACGCCGACAGTGGAACAATTACAAACCAAGCCAATCCCACAAGCGTATAGTGAGCCCATGACTTTGCGGCCTTCATGATGGCCGATATTAAGCCGCCGGCTACATCCCGCAGTGGCAGCACACGCGGCATATCGGGCGAATATATAGGTTGGAAACTAAAACGATGACCACATAGTTCACAATATTCCTTGTGCGAGTAACGCATCCATTGCATTAAACAGTCCTGATGTATATACTTTATGCTACCCGTGCACACACAAGGGTAGAAAAGTGGACGATCAGATTGAGCCTCACAACGACAAACGCGACAAATGTCGCCTTGTGACAAATCATCCATTGTTTACAAAAAAGCTTTTAACTTTTTTTTTACTTCTAGAGATCTTTTTAGTTATGCATGAGGAGTTTTTGCTAAAGAATCCCTTTCACTTCACTTTTATCTGGATTACCTTCTTTTTTGCTTTTTTATGTTTTATTTAATATTTAATAAAAATGTTCGTCAAAATTACAAATTTTTCCTTTATTAACTGCAACACGTCAATTTATCAACCAGCTGTTTGTTATTGTTGTTGTTTTTATTGCTATTTTTGATAACTGTCAAAGTCAGCGTTGTCAACTTGGTGCGTTTCGCACCATTTTTGGTGAGAAAAAATCTTTAGTTGGTGCGCGATGCGCTTTTTTTAATTTTTGATGCGCTTTTTAATTTTTGGTGGCACCAAAACAAATTCATCACAACTTTTTGTTTCAGTATGAGAAAAATCTTTGTACAAAAAATACGTATCATTCAATACTGCAAAATTTTTTTTACAATCCATTTTACAGGCCACAAACAATGGACTGACGACGTTCATTCATAACGTACCAAATCATATGTAAAGTGTGAAGATTTTACATATGTATAAAAACTGTAAAGCTTTAAAACTGAAAGTAAAATAATGTTTATTAAAAAAATTTAAAGTTCTCTTCATGCATGCATAAAATTTTCAATAATTCTATTTGATGTCACAAAGCTGTTTTTTTTTGTTCATGTGGTTGCACACAAATAATATTAAATTTTTGTAGAATTTAAATAAAAAAAATCGCGTTTTTTTCTCCATTTTGAAATTTCAAAGTTGACAACACTGTTGGCAACGCTGGTCATTTGAAATAATATTTCAATATTCTTTTTTTTTTTTAAAGTTCGCTATATGAACCCGGTTTTCTTCTAAGAATTTCAACGGAATTTCGTGGTGAGTAAAAAATCATGGTGAGTATAAAAAATCGTGTTAAGTATAAAAATTCGTGGTGAGTTTTTAGAAATCATCATCATTTTCAGTCCCAAAATATTTAGATTTTTTATATGTTTCATTCGAATTAATTTTTGAGAACACTACGTCAGGTATTTTGTAGTTTGAACAACATACATTATTACTTTTAAGGCTATATTTAATGTGTATTAAACTGTTACACGTATTTAATGACATTTTGTTTCTAAAATTTCAAATAAGACTGAATTTTGTGTTTTGTTAAGTTTTTTTTAGTTTTATTTAGTTTTTATAAAAAAAAATTACTGAATAATTGGTATGGGCTTTTTTAACAAACCACAATGATACATAAACAACAACAAACAATTTTCACCACTCAAGAAAAAAATGTTTGTTTTGATAAATCAGCTGTTAAGGGTATTTGTGGTGAATTTCTTTTGTTAGCTAATTCAGCAACCACCCGTAAAACTGTAAACTGCAAATCCATTGCCTGCTTTTAGGATGACAAATTTTCAATGACCTTGAAAAATTTGGAATAACGGAATTTGTGGTGAATTTCTAAAAACTCACCACGATTTTTTTATACTCACCACGATTTTTTATACTCACCACGATTCTTTACTCACCACGATTTTTTCACCACATGACAGAAAAAAAAATTTTCTGCCGTCGGTCCCCCCCCACCATCCATCCGTCCGTCCGTCCGTCCACCTCCCTCCATCTCGTCAGTCAGTCAGTCTCTCTCTCTCTTCCCCTTAACTCCCTCTCTTCTTCGCCGGTCCGCTCCGCACACGTCCTCCTAGTCCGGCTTTTGTGTGCGTGGTGGTTTTGAAAAACAACACCGGATGTTCTATTTATGCGAATTAAGAATATGGGAATTTTTATTCTTGCCGTGTGCAGTGTTGGTAAACGGTGAAATCTTGTTACCCAGAATACCCTATTTATTTAAAATAACAAAAAATAATCTGGTAATTTTCTGTCCAATTACTACTGTGTGTTCAGTGATTCGACAATAAAAAAAGTAAAACAATAAAAATATCATATTTTTTCATTGTTTTTTCCATTATTCAGTTAAAAAAATTATAGCGTGTAAAAAGTAAGTTTATTTTGATAGCCAAGTTAAAAAAAATTAAAAACATAAATTTTATTTCAGCTTCATAAATTTTCCAGCAAACAAAGTTGACAGTTAAAAATGTTGCGTACTATTTTCCAAAAAACCGGTCAAAATGTTTTGCCTCGTCTTGTCCAACGTACAGTGGCCACAAGTGGAGTAAAAAATGAGATTTTCAATGTACAAAGCTCAGAAGATTTCGAGAATAAAGTTAAGAAAAGTGATAAGGTTGTGATAGTTGACTTTTTCGCAACGTAAGTATATTCTGAATATAATTCTTTAGGCCTAGTTGTGAAATTCTCAATTTTGAAGATTATATAATTATTTATTTTTGTAGATGGTGCAACCCCTGCAAAATGTTGACTCCTCGTTTAGAAACCATCGTTGGTGAAAAGGCTGGTGCCATTAAATTGGCTAAGGTAGATATCGATGAACACAGTGAATTGGCTTTGGATTATGATGTAGCTGCCGTACCAGTACTCATGGCTATGAAAGATGGAAAAGTGGTCAATCGTATGGTTGGCTTACAAGATACCGACAAACTTAGAGCATGGATAGAAAAAACAGTTGAAGACAACAAGTAAAAGCAAAGGCAGCCGAAGTTAACTAATTAATGATGTGTGAATACTCGACCTATCAGGCACATCCACAAAAAAAATATTATACCTAGGTATCCATATTTTATTTCAAAAATAAACATTTTGGCATTAAACTCTGTCAAACGAAGCTGTGAAAATTACTTTGTAAATTGTTTTATTTATACTTATACTGAAATCTGTAAACTAATTGATTTTAAATAAAAAATATGTATATATACATAAACTATCTTTTACTTTGTATATATCCATAAGGGTGCAAATATTTCATTTGCTAATTTCAAAATCAGTGTGCTGCAACTAATTTGTACAATATAAATAAGCAACTACAAAATCAAAGTTTTTCTTTTAATTTTATTAAAAAATATTGACCTAACTAAATAGAATACCATCCTGGTGTACCAGGTCTCTCTTTATTACGTTCCAGAAAATCTCTGAAGCCCTTTTTCGAATCATCTAAGGCCTTCTCGTCGCTTTTCTTCGTTTCCGCTTTTTTGGCAAACAAATCTGGGAATGTAAATTCCATTGTTTTAGGCTACAAAATATTAAGTTCCTCCATTATTTACGTATACAAAATCAAATATCCTTAAATCCACTAACAACTCACCATAGTTACATAAGCTATTTTCATATCCTCGTTTTTGGTCACATAACCATAGGTTTGATCACG
This sequence comes from Bellardia pandia, assembly GCA_916048285.2. Classification (NCBI taxonomy): domain Eukaryota; kingdom Metazoa; phylum Arthropoda; class Insecta; order Diptera; family Calliphoridae; genus Bellardia; species Bellardia pandia. The sequence continues at coordinate 31,903,867 of OU696531.1, forward strand.
TTTAGTAGAACCCAATTCAATGCGAGTGCGTACATCTACTACGGGAATTTTGTAAATTTTCTCTAAATAGTTTTTCACGTCGTATTTTGTCATTTCCATTGACACGGAAAATGTGGTGACATTTTTTGGCTGTTCCTCAATCGGTCGTATTAATTTCATCCAAAAATTTGGAAGAAAAACACGTAATTGTGGATTACCACGTTGATAAATGGGATACCAGCGACTAGACATAGTGCTTATTAAAATTTATTTAAACTTTTATTAACAATTTGTAATTTTTTAGTAAAATTATAACTTTAGTCTGTGATTATAACAAATCGTGTTTTCTTTTGTTATAAAGGATTTTAGCCAACCAGCTGTTGACTTAAACAGCATTGTGTAAAACAGTAACAAAACCAATACTATTTATATAAATCATAATTGTATGCAATGGTAGCACTACCATATGTTGGATTTTAAAGGCGCTGGAACTGTGAAATTATTTACGTTTTTCTCCGGCATCGTGTTGAATTTATTAAAATTTAACTGTGTAATATTGATTTGAAGTAAAAAATAGTGCTTTATTTGTTAAAATATGCCAGTGTTAATAAAAACGTAAGTGCAAGTACAAATATGTTTTTAAGTTGATTTATTTACAGTGTTTGTTGTGCCAGCAAATTGTACGCATAAGTTAGAGCTGCCAATACAAATTTTTCTGAACATTACCATTTTAGGAAATGTTTGTTACTCTCAAGTAATCGTGTTAATATAAAAAATTACATATACATTACGAACTTTATATTTTGGTGTATTTTAACACCTGCGGCATAAATCAAAATTGTGATAACAGCTTATTTTTTAATATTTTTTTTGTATGGTAATAGCTTCCTTTATTATAAAATTTTAAAATTTAAATTATTGAGGAGTCTACATGCTAATATGTTGAGACAGGCTTTTATAAAAGTGAAATTTTACTGTTTTAACATAAAATCGGAATTTTATTATCTCGAAAAACCATCGTAAAATTTTACGTGAAACTAGTTTTAGTTACGCTATCGTAACGTAAAAATACTTTACGTTATGAAACCTTAAAAAGTACTTAAACTATACAGTTACTTTGGTGCTACATCTTTTTACACCTTTGAAATTACAATCAAACTGTCAAAAGCTTTATTTGTTGTGGAATTTTGTCTGTTAATAATCCGGATTTCACATTTCTGTGAAAAAATAAATAAAAACTAGAAATGGCACCTCCAAAAAAATCTAAAAAGGATAAATTTGGTGGAGACAAATTTGGTGAGTGTACACATTTTCAGACATGTGGTTTTACTAAAACATCATACCCTATTTAAGGAAAAAAACGACGTCCCGAAGATGAGGCCTACACACAGCTTGTTGACGACAATGATACCATAGATATTAGTGAATCTGATGGAATACCAGGAGCTGCCTCTAAAAATGCCGAAACTAATGATGATGGTATAAATACTGATGAATATGGTGCCAAAGATTATCGTTCACAAATGGAACTAAAACAAGACCACCACAATCGTCCGCTGTGGGTGGCACCAAACGGTCATATATTCTTGGAGTCATTCTCTCCGGTTTACAAACATGCTCATGATTTTCTTATTGCTATTTCGGAACCTGTGTGTCGTCCGGAACATATTCATGAATATAAATTAACGGCCTACAGTTTGTATGCCGCTGTATCGGTTGGTCTTCAAACTCATGACATTGTAGAATATTTGAAGAGATTAAGTAAAACAAGTATCCCTGAGGGTATTGTAGAATTTATTAAACTATGTACTTTATCCTATGGAAAAGTTAAATTAGTCTTGAAACACAACCGCTATTTTATCGAATCTCCGCATCCGGATATTTTACAAAAGCTGCTCAAAGATCCTGTCATACAGACATGTCGTTTAAAACGCGAGGAAGGAGATGGTTTCATACAGGGTTCGGTGGAAAGTAAAGCTATCACACAATTTGGTACAAAATTACCAGATGGTACGGTTAAAGGAGCGGATGGGAAGACTGATCCTAGTGCAGCTGGCACTGTTAATGCCGATGGAACAACTACTGTGCCCGATGATATCACCAATTTCTATGATAAAATAGATAATGAAGAGGAAGACGAGGATGAGGCTAATTTAAAAACCGTTTCGTTTGAAGTTAATCAGGAAAAAATTGAAGTCATACAAAAACGTTGCATTGAAATAGAACATCCTCTGCTTGCAGAGTATGATTTTCGTAATGATACACACAATCCTGACATAAATATTGATTTAAAACCAGCAGCTGTCTTGAGACCTTATCAGGAAAAAAGTTTGCGCAAAATGTTTGGTAACGGACGTGCCAGATCAGGTGTTATTGTGTTGCCTTGTGGTGCAGGTGTGTATGCTGGACATGTTGATATTTGTCTTGGGCAATTTAATGATTTTTCTTAATTCCTGTAGGTAAATCATTAGTGGGGGTCACAGCCTGTTGCACGGTACGTAAACGTGCCTTGGTTTTGTGCAACAGTGGTGTGTCAGTCGAACAATGGAAGCAGCAGTTCAAAATGTGGTCTACAGCTGATGACAGCATGATTTGTCGTTTCACTTCCGAGGCCAAAGACAAACCTATGGGATGCGGTATTCTGGTGACAACCTACTCTATGATAACTCATACTCAAAAACGTTCCTGGGAAGCAGAACAAACAATGCGTTGGCTACAGGAACAGGAATGGGGCATTATGGTCCTGGATGAAGTACATACTATTCCAGCGAAAATGTTTCGTAGAGTTTTAACTATAGTGCAGTCACATTGTAAACTGGGTTTAACAGCAACATTGCTGCGTGAAGATGACAAAATTGCCGATTTAAATTTCCTTATTGGTCCTAAACTATACGAAGCAAATTGGTTAGAACTACAAAAGAAGGGCTTCATTGCACGCGTACAGTGTGCAGAGGTGTGGTGTCCTATGTCTCCGGAATTCTATCGTGAATACCTAACAGCTAAAACATCCAAGAAAATGTTACTCTACGTTATGAATCCCTCCAAATTTCGCAGTTGTCAATTTCTCATCAGATATCATGAAAAAAGAGGAGACAAAACCATTGTTTTCTCGGACAATGTGTTTGCTTTGAAACACTATGCCATCAAAATGAATAAGCCTTTCATTTACGGTCCTACCTCACAGAACGAACGTATACAGATTTTACAAAATTTCAAATTCAATCAAAAAGTCAACACAATTTTTGTATCAAAAGTGGCCGATACAAGTTTTGATTTGCCCGAGGCCAATGTTCTTATACAGATTTCCTCACATGGTGGTTCTCGGCGTCAGGAGGCTCAGCGTTTAGGTCGTATTTTGCGTGCTAAAAAAGGTGCCATAGCTGAAGAGTACAATGCCTTCTTCTACACCCTTGTCTCTCAGGACACCATGGAAATGAGCTACTCTCGCAAGCGTCAACGTTTCTTAGTCAATCAAGGTTACAGCTATAAAGTTATTACCCATTTAAGTGGCATGGATACGGATCCAGACTTATTTTATAAAACCCGTGAAGAACAGTCGCAATTGTTGCAGCAAGTTTTATCTGCTTCCGATTTGGATTGTGAAGATGAAAAGGTTCCCGGTGAACCGGGCTATCGTCCTAGTGGAACTATGAAACGTGGCGGCTTGAGTTCTATGTCGGGTGGTGATGATGCCATTTATTATGAACATCGTAAGAAGAATTCCGGAAATGTACACCCTTTATTTAAGAAATTCAGAGGTGTTTAAAATTATACAACTATGATTTTATTATTAATTAAATGTACTGCAAATAAATAGATTAGATATGAAATGATAATTGATTTGTTTTTATTTGAAATCGTCAAATCTACTAAGATTTGTTTTGTTTGAAAAATTTATTTATATATTTATATTTCAATATAACTATTACTTACCACTACTTAAATTAGTATAGTGGCCTCTATCATCGTTATGACAACCCATAAGTACCAAATATCCATTTCTAAAAATATTCAAACTAAAACCTAAATTTATCGACATTTTTAGTAAAACCTCTGAAGGCTTAAAAGAATGGGCCATTCTAGAACTACAGGGAGATCTAGAGGTACGATCTAATGAGGATATGCATGATCAATTTGTGGGTGATCTCTACTACAATAAATACGGCCAACCAGTAAGTTCAATTACAATTATAAATTCAAAATAAATATAAATATTTCATATTTACAGATTTTAATAATCGGCCACCACATCTTACAAGGTCGAGAACAAAAACTCGAAAAACCCTTTGCCGTGTTGGAAAAGTCTAAAACCAACGAAGGTCAACATTTATTGGACCAAACTGTTGGCAATTTAAATGCCAGCCTTATGAACAACACTGTAGATCGCACACTGCTCGATAACACAGTGGCGCTGGAAAACAAATCAAGACAAAAAAGTGAATATACTGTGCAGGCCGTTATAACCAAGAAGTTGATTTTTAAATCTAGACCAAAACCCATTATAGCAAATGTAGCAAAAACTGTGTAAATTAGGAATATGTAGTTTTATTCAATATTTTAACGCTAAATTAAAAAAAAAATATGAAATAAAATACACAAACATTTAAACAATTTCCATTTCACGTTCAATGCCCACAAATTTCAATTGTTCCGTGGGACCGTATCTGTAGTCAAAGAATAGTTCTTCGCCCGGTTGTATAGCACGCTTAGCAAATATACCAATACGATGATCGCCCGTGACCATCATTACTTTAGCATAACAGTTGGGATTGATGGAATGATTGGCAAAACGTATTTTATTGCCTTTACGCGTAGCATCTACAACAAAATCATTGTTCAAATTGAACAGGAAAGAGCACATGTATTTGTCGTAGACTTTGCCGCGACGATCAGCTTCATCTTGTGATATAATTTCACCGCAATATTCGGAAATGAATTCATTCTTCTGAGCACCCTCCTTTAAGAATATACCCCAACCGGCCACATCCGATGGAGCCATTAGCAAATGTTTATCTGCTTAAATAAATCAAGGAGATATCATTAATTAAAAATGTTTTTGTTTTGTTTAGAAATCGCAAAAACTTACGTAGACCTCGTTGTACACAAACATTTTTGCATGTAATTTTAGTTAATTTAAACTGATCAGCTCCACACGCTTGACACAAATCTGGATCGCATTCTCGTACAGCCAAATAACAGGGACACTGTTTAGTATTGCATTGGGCCTTACAGCGACAACCGGGGAAGCGATTTTGACAATCACTACTGCAGTTGCAGAACTTTTCGCAAAAGTTTTGTGTCTGTATGCAAGAACAATTCATATCGCACGGGCCCGGATGATCGCAAGGTGTGTAGTTGTAGACATGGTTGGAGGTTGAATCCTTTTTCAATTGGATTTTGCGACAATGCAACGACCACAAACGTTGCTTCTTTTTCTTCTTGCGTGGCGGTGTATAATCCTGGCGCAATTCTTCAATGCAAAATTCGGCCGCCTCTTTCTGAGCAAATTCATAAACCTGAATTGAAAATTGAGATTAAAGTTAAGGTTTTTCTTTAAGTTATAAAAGTAATTTCACCTGTTGACATGTTTTCGTTAGCATGGTCTGTGCTATGGCACAGTAATTTTTCAAAAACACTTTATGTAATGTGCGAAACAGCGATTGATCTGCTCCTGTCCAATCACACTTGGCATTTGAGGTGTTCATCATACCGGCTGTTTAGAAAGAATGTTATGAGTTAATGTTAGTTTGTGGACAGCTACAGACAATATATATTGTATATTGTACAATAAATTCATGATCTTACCCATTATAGAACTTATTTCAGCTGAAGCCGCGCTGGTCACCGTTCCATTTTCTTTTGTTTGATCATTGTTGAACTCTTTATTGCTAAATTGACTGTTACTGTCATTACTGTCCTCAGAACTGGCTTCATTACAGGAATCAATAGGAGGAGTTTTACTATCAGCCGCTAGTTTTTCTTTCATACCATCCTGAGTTTAAAAAAATATTTTCTGTTAATTTGTTTTACCTATTTGGGTTTTCTCATACATACATACATATGTACATACATATATACATATATTCTTTGGTTATAATCTAAATTTGATCAACAATACCTTTTCTAAATTAAAACAACGTTAGAAATGTCAAAACAATTACAGAGAAAAACAAATTATAGGCTTTATTATATTTTGGTGGAAAATTAGTTTTTTTATATTTACGAAAATGGTTTTAATTGCGAAGAGGGTGTTAAATATTATTGCTCACTGCTTTGTTTACGATGTTATTGATATTTTGTTAATAATGAATAAAGAAATTTATACATACCAGTAACATATAACAATTATTACTGCAGGGTTCCGTAAACGGTTTAATTTCGGGAAAACGGCGTTTCTGCAAGTTTGGACCAGCATGTCCAACTTGTAGGCCTATGAAGGGAAGTGTATTAAGAATTAATAATTTGCTAAAGCTGGATAAAACTGAAACTAAGTTTAAATGATTATTATAAAAATGCCATTGAATTTGTTATTTGGTTGATTGATTGATTGATTGTTTGAAAATGATTTAGAGAAACAGAACATTTCAATGCCGTGTTTTGTTTGATTGTATTGTATAAATAGTGCTAAGCAGTATGAAGTAGTTTGTAATCAATTAAAACCATAATACATACAACATAATGCCAATTTAGTAGAAGGGGAAAGTTAAATCATACATACACACACACATACAACTTTCCCCGTATTCTAGTTAAAGGTAGATTTTAAAAATTATGTATATTAAAATTTAATAATGTTCAAAATAAAATAAAAAGAACATGTATGCTAAAATGAGTTTTGCATAGAATTATCTGTTATAGAGAATTTATAAATATAGTAGTTAAGGATGTTTTATTTTTACACATTTTTCTGAATTTGTTAATTAATGCCTCAAAATCTGAAGGATGAAAACATCGAATATGGTAGAAAATGGGTGGTCATGATGTGTAGCAACATTCAATAAAAAAAAAACATAGAATAACAGCTACAACTCACCGTGAGTTGGATGACCTATATTGGTAAATTTGTTTAGCATTTTTTTTTGTATAACAATTTTGTGTTCAAACGGCATTAAATTTGTTTTTTTAACACAATCAGTTTTTTAACCGAATTAAAAAAAGATAAAAAATAGTTATACAATTTAATAATATATAGAGTAAATATATATTTATTAACTTACGATGCAGAAAACAATCATATTTGAAACAACGTCTGCAGAAAAGTGTATGAAATGAGTGCAGAGTTCTTTCGCGTGAAACGCTTTCAGCCTTTTCACCATCTATATTTGGTGTGCATTCTTGGGGACGTTCTGGATCCTGATGTTCGGTGAGTTCAATATATCTAAAGAATGATGAAAATATCAATTTAACGTTAGAGACCTATTAATATCAGGGCCAAGTATTAGTAAATAAACACAATATTAAAAACTATTTAAAGCACTTTTAAAAAAATATACTTTTTAAAATAAAAATATTCTTACTTTTCTTTTAATTCTTGTGGAGTTCCCTTATCGGGAAAATTGGAGCTAATTGCTTGGAAAATGATGGGCGGAGGAAAAGGCATTTTTTCCTTTACGGGGTCTAATTTCTCATCTTCCGTTTTAGATTCTTCAGCTTTTACTTCCTTAGTCTCCTCGGGCTTGTCTTCATTTTTATCATCCAAATTTTTAAGGTTTTTATCCTCACTTGCAGCATCTTCCACTGTTGTCTTATTATTTAGATTTGATTCTTCAGATTTTTTCTCTTTATCCTTTTCATCTACTTCTTCAGTTTGTTTTATCTCATTTTCCACGTTTTTAACTTTACCCTTTATTTCCTTATCCTCTTTTGCAATTTTCAAAGGCACTCCTGTAATTTCTTCAATTTCCTTTGGATAATTTCTCATCAATGCATGTACCAATTCCACAAATATCGCATCATCCATAAAAGAAGGATCTTTGTCGCCATGAACCTTGCCATCATAGTTCTTAATAAGTTCTTCAATGAATTTACCATCCTTGTCCAGAACTTCATCACCCATATAGGGTATGTTGTGTAAAACAGTTTCATCTTCTACCATAAAATTTTGTTGTGTCGGCGCCCAAGTGTACATTGTGGGTATTGGAGTCACAGCATTTATGACGCATATAGGCACCTGCTGCGTGCCAGAGCCATTATACATGGTCACTTCTGCCCTTTTGACACAATCCACGTGTGGCGGATCATAGGGTTGGACGTGCCAAACCTTAGGTTCACAATACAAATCCTGTACATTGTAATTGTGTTCATCCCTACACAAAATTTACATTTTTATAGTAAATAAAAAAATGTATTTATTTTTGTATGTAGTAGCTTACCAGTTCTTAATCCACGCTTCTTTTATTTCATCGGCCCTTTTGTAGCGTTTTTGCTGTCTAATTTTAATATACTCTTTTTTAACGCGTCTTTTCCATTCTAGCGGCACTTTAATATTATTTGGCATATTTATTTATGTTATTTTATTATTTTTTCATAAATTTTATTAAAACCCATAAAAATTTTCTGAAAAGTACTTGTTTACTTGATGTCTGCAAAATTTGTTACACAAAATGCCAACACAAAAGAGAATGGGGAAAGGCGCAAAAAAATGTGTGTTTAAATCGTTTGGCATTTACCTGGGATAGAGAATTGTACGTTGGTAGTAGTTTAAAAAAATAGAATATTGTAAACACAATATATAACAATATGTTTATTTAGTAAGATAAAACAAGGTAGATTGTTATATTCAATTGCCTCTAAGTTTAATCTAAAAATGATATAACAAATCCTTTTTAAAAATGTAATTTCAGATCATCTGTCAAAAAAATTATTAAACAATTTAGAGATTTATCTTAATCATCTTAAAAAAACTTTCCAAAATTCTTGAAATTTAATTTTAGAGAAAATATATGACGTTTTAGTATTATTAAATAAAGTAAAAAATTATTTTATCTAACTTAAAATTATTATTACACATAAAGAATTTTTGGTTTTTAGAATTGTTCAGTAATATTCTTAGATATTAATTATATTACATACATCTGCCAAGTATTGTTAATCAAATATTAATTAAATAATTTTATTTAAAATTAAAAATATGTAAGAAACCATGTGTAATTTACATTTTATCATAAATTATATAGCATCTCTTCAAATGTACTAAAATAACATGATTTTTTATCACCCTGTTAAATCTCATCGCATCATTATTAGCATGGTGTAGCTATACAAGGTGAGTGCAAATCGACAACAAATACAACACAAAACAGAAACAACAGGCATTTTGTTTGTGTAAAATAATGTACTACTGTCAAAAATATTAGCAAAAGTATTACTTTTGACGTAAGTAAATTGTAAGCAAAGTCAGTCAGCTGGGCTACTGCACTCACCTTGTATATTTACACCATGATTATTACGAATGTCAGTTTGGTAAAAATACAGCAAAAGAAAAAAGTTGGGATGTAAATTTTTCCTAAAATATTTATTTATAACCATTAAAAAACAATAGAAAATTACATGCCAAATACAACTAAAAAATATATACCAACAAGTAATTAAACATATTAAATTAAAAAACAGCAATAAGAAAGTAAAGTGCCAACAAAACATGGAACCATCAGCCTGTGAAGGTACCTGCTATTCATACTTTATTAAAGTTAATTTTAAAAATAAAACAACAAATGAACTTTGCCTATGTAAAAATAATTTATTTATACTAATTTTCTGTAAAATTTTAGATTTAAAAGCTTTCGAAAGACGACTCACAGAGGTAGTATCTTCTTACAAACCCTCAACCGTACGTTGGAGAAGTAAGTGTAAGATTACAATTGTAAAAGTTAAGAATTTAAATGAAACTAAACTATTTTTATTTTGATGTTTAAAATTTAAAGTTGTGCTTGCTGTTATCTCACTGTGTACGGCTATTAGCGCTTGGTATTGGCTAAGAGATCCACGCACTTCGGTTGTGCCACTTACAGAATCCCTACTGATACATCCAGTCTTTACTTTTGCCACCCTAATGTTAGGTAGTTATAAACAATCTTTTAAAATTAATTTATGAAATTTTAATAATATCCTATTTTCATTTAGTTATTCTATTCGTTTTTGGTATACACAAATTGGTGATTGCTCCTCAAATTATAACTTCACGTATGCGTAGCGTTCTAAGTGATTTTAATATGAGCTGTGATGATACGGGGAAACTGATATTAAAACCTCGACCAAATAATAATTAAAAGTCTTTTTATAAAGTACCTATTAAAAATGCCTCCCTTTTATGCGGAAAAGAAGTTTAGTTTATTAATTGGATCTCCGTTTTTGTAAATTCAACTTTAGTTGATATCCTTAGATGTCATTTACAATATATTCTAGGTATTTTACAATTTTTCTATTACGACGGTCCATGATTATTGTTGTATTGTTACAAAACCTAAAACACACACGAACTAAACAATCCTAATTATGTAATAATAATAATAAGTAATACAGAAAATTAACAATTATCCAAATAAAATAAAATTTTCAATTCTTTTTTTATCAAATGCTAAATGTAAGTGAATAGTTTCATTAAGCCGATAAGTGTTGTGAAACATAATCGCAGTTTAAAACATCAAACTGTAAATGGTAACCGGGGTCTAATACATAAATAATTAATTTATTAATAAATAAATTTTCAAAATATTCGTTAGGAAAACTTGAAATTTGCATATGATTTTAATGCAATTAACTTTTTGCCGGAGTAAGCGCCCTTTGTCCGAGCAGGCATCTTTAATAATTTATAATTTTTATATATATGCCCCTATTGCCGTTCTCAACTCAACTAAGTTTGGTCGTCTGTCAGTCAACCCGACTTTAACTCTACATTAACTCTACTACATATAAGTTTTGAATGGCAATACCGATTTATGAAAGACGACCAAATTATTAAAAAAGTTGTGAACCGCAATAGGGGCAATAATTATATATATGTATGTAATATAATTTCTTTCTACTTAAAAATCACGTTTAATTATCGAAATTTTACATTATTAGCAATGTGAATTAAATGTAGACATATCCACCAGAATTTGAAGTACTTCAGGTATGTTAGTTGTGGATATTTAACAACACATTTTTCAACAATTTTTTGATGGGTTTAAGTAAGGTTTTTAGAAAAAACTTTAAAATATTTCAAAAACTAACTATTCGATTTTAAAATAGTTGGCCTATTTCTGTGCAAAGTGTAGTCGGTCTAGCCCGCCAATTCAAGTCAACTCAAAAATAGAAAATAACCAGTTAACATAATATTTTTTTATAATTTTAAAATAAAAATGATTGATTACTTGTTTATGGTTTTTTTTTACTAATAGATTTTATTTTAATTTCTTATATAAATACATGAATTTGTTTTAAATTAATTTTAATTTTTTTTTTTTTAATTCTTTTTTTTTTTAATTTTTGGTACAAACATTATTTATATAATTTTTTATTATTAATAATATTAATTTAAATTTAGTTTAATACAATAAAGAAAAAGCAACAAAAACTATATGAATACAAATACTACAAATTCTTGCGTTTTATTTGCGCATAAAATATATTTTGTTTGCTAATTTGTTAACGTTTTAATTTTCTTGTATTATTTTGTTCAAAAACAATTAAATGCAATTTGTTGGGTTTAAATATACATGTACAAACATATTCGTTTACAAATAATAATAAAACTATAATTTTGATTGAACTCATTTTTTAAATTAATAAAGAAGTAGGTAGTACTACAGTAGATTGGTTATATGATAAGGTGAAAAAATGAAAGCACTTTAATATTTATTCATTCATACATAATTTTTTACCTTGGATAGTTTGTAGAAACTAACAAGGTTTTCATATTCTTGATGTTTTTATTATAAGCCACCATAAAGTTTATATTGTTAGTTGGTTCGTTTAAGGACTTTCGTTAAAAAGTTTTGGTTGTGTGTGTTAAAATTTTTGCGCTAAAAGTTTTTAGTTTATTTATGATTTTTACTTTCTAAAATATGTAGAATTTATTATAGATTGTTGGGGTTTTTTTTATTATTATTATTAAAAGAGGTTTTCAATTATAAACTTGTTGTGAAGGAAACTTTATAAGTTGAAGTTTGTTGAAGGTCAATGTATGATAACTTCTTTTGATATTGAGTTAAATATTGTTTTAATTTTATTGCTTTAAATACTTAAATGTTACCATTTAATCAAAAATAATTCTTGAAATTGTGTTGTGTATTGAAAACCTTTAAAATAATGTTGATTTAATTTAAAACTATAGTAGGGGACTTTTATAAAATTACAATTATGTATTTGACATTTAATATGTATTATTTAAATTAATTTTATTTTACTTTATCAATTATTTACTAAATTTTGTGTTAATTTTATTAATTGCATAAATTTTACTCCATCATGTATGATATAATTTGAATTTTCTCTTAAGGAGAAAATTATAAGTTTATATGTTTTTTCTCTTTGTTTGTTATTTTTACAATAAATCCTCTTTAGACCAAAACAGTTGAGAAAAGGATTTTCTTTATTAAAAACCAAAAAAGAAAAATTACAATATTTGTTTTATATTTTTAAAAAATTAAAAAAAAACAAATTAAAAATACATATGTATATTGACATTAATTTTTTATATTTATCTAGATTTTGTTTAAATATTTAGGGAATTATTTTATAAAAGGATATGGACTCATTATTGTTTCAATAATTAAATGCATATTGTGGTAAATCTAATTGACACCAGCAAAACGTAAAAAAATTGGGAAAATATGAAAACTAATGTTTAATTTAAATAACACATAATATGCATAGAATCTAAATAAAAAAATTACATACATACATACACATAAAATAAAATAATAATTACTTATTTATACAATAATCAATACACTGTTTTCACTATAATTTAATTACTTAACAAACAAACAGCTAAAAAATACTCAAATGTTATTAAGAAAAGTTTAGTTTTTTTGAAATGTAACCTTTCTTTATGTTTAACGAATGGTAATGAGGAGAGAGTTTTAATTAGTGAGATTTGTCTCAAATTGTTAAAAATCACTTTTTGAAAATTATAATAAAATGGCTGTTAATATATTAAACGGAAACGTAAACACATTCCAATTACTTATTTAGACTGAGCTGTTTGAGAATTGCATTTAACTGTCAATAATTCTCAGATTACACGAGTTTACAACTTACATATTTGTCAAGACTCCGAGTTATTCTTTTAACTTGAACCAGAAAAGAAAAAATAGATTTTACATTTTGATTACTTATTTGTATTTATAAGCATTCGGTATAGTTATTATTCCATTGTTACTATTGCGATTGACGGTGTTTTACAATATTTTCGGTTGAATTTTTGTAAATTTTAAAAAATTCTAATCATTCTGTTTTGGCATTTTTAATTGTTCAATGAGTATTTAATAAGGCGAAGGCTGATTATTATTTGTTTATCTTTTTTAGTTGACATTGATTTTACTGTTATAGAACAAATTTAAAACTAATTGTGATTTCATAGAGAAAAAAAAATCGTTTTACTTTAATAAATAATAATAGTTGATTTATAGATTATAAGGTGAGAACACACAAAGCTATTTAAATCTAATCCCGGAATAACGAATCTCACTTTAACGAATATCCGATATAACGTGAAGCATAGTATATAACAAATATTTTATTCGTTATATAAGTCAAATAATATAATGAACATTGAGAAAATTTAAACCAAATCAAATTATTAACATCGACAAATAATATACAGAATAGACCAAAAACTTGTTCATCTCTAAAAAAAATTTAGAGTGTCCCTTGATGGAAAAGGAATTTGATCAGAGTAAAATTGTAATTCGTTAGTTAGTTCATTAACATAAAGCGTGGATATTTTTTTATAGTAGAATTATTTTTAGAACTGGAATTCTCTCAATGAAGTCTTTATTAATCATTATAATGCTCCAAGTCACCCTCTCTAAGAACAATTAGCAAAAACTACAAAATTAAGGCAACCAGGTTTCCGAATGTCACAATTTTATTCAACAATTAAATCTCGTTATAACGAATTTTTAAATTTAACAAATAGATCTGACAGCATATCGTTCGCTATAGTGGGATTTGCCTGTAAATTCAATTGATATCTCCTGGAAAATTCTGCATATCAAGTGATTTTAAAAACGAGCGATTAAAAAAATACTATTAATTAAGAAACTAATGTTCTCCAAATTGAACGATTTACTACTTTTAAACGATTTAACGAACATGAAAATATTTGAATAACTCTACATAATTTTGCATACATATTTTGTAAAGGAGTAATATTTCAAGTAAAATATATATATATCAGATTTGAGAGCGAATCCATTGATGCCCACATGATGTTTTCACAAAGTTCCGTTTATGCCAAAAACGGATTCAATAAAACTTCAGCAGAAAGGAACAATTTACAGAACACCTAAATAGCTGAATTCATTTTAAAAACAAAAACGTTACTCGGATTAGTAGAGTCGGGTTCGATTTCGGATTAGGCAAAAAATCGGTCTAATACCAAAATTCGGTATTTGGCAATATTTTGACCGAATACCGAAACCGAAAATTTTATAAAGGAAAAACACACATCAGGAATTTTTAATATAATTAATATTATTTTAATTAAAAAAATCGTCAGTTCAAGATGAAAAACTAGATTTATGGAGTCCGGAATTTAGTGTGATTACTTTAGGGCACCATAAAATAAACTAAACACGTTATAAAATTCAAATAAATAATTTCTTTTTTGAAAATAAATAATAATAAAAGTTTCGGTTTAGGATGAATATTAATTAGTTTATGTAATGTCAATAATTGTAATTTTTTGTACAAATTGTTAACCATGGAACGCTACACGAAATGTTGAATATTTTGCGTTATAATATCGAGCAACGTTTGGTCTTAATCAGGCAACTCGTCAAAACAACTCTCACAGTAATTCCATAGTTAATATAGGTTACTGAATTAACATATCAAGAAACAAACTCTTTAATTAAAACATCTAAAATCGAAAACAAAATAATATACATATAAAATATGCTGTATTGTGCTGGTGATTTATATAAATATAAATAAGTTATTAGGTTGAGTTGTTTTTGGTTTTTGCTTCAACCACAACTTTCAGTTTAATAATAATAATAAAAAATATGTATATTAAACTTAAATAAAAAATAAAACACATTAAAATAAAACAAACACATACATACATACACATTTAAAATATAAAAATAATAATAAAAATACATAAAATAAACATTGTTTTCCAGTTTTTCGAAAAATGCTAACAACAGGACACCTCATCTACTTGCTTTAAAAAACTGTTCCTCTTTGTGTATTATGCTGCCAATAAATTTCGTATATTTTTGGGCGTATTTTCTTCATTTAAGTGTTTGGTTGTATACCGCAGAGCATTTAGCAAGGGTTCAGCTTTTATGGCTGGCTGAGCCTGCAATAGTCGTACACAACCTTTGACATCGACATGAGCACCGCGTGCAAACGCCCCCACTGGGTGGACATGATCGTATAGAATAACTAGACCCACCATAACTCTTAAAACAAGCAGGTGGGTTTCTTCACGTTCGATTTGTTGTAGGAGTTTACTGGGAATTGCACAAAAAAAATAAAAAATTAGAAATGCAAAATTTTTAAAAATATGCATAAAAAGGATGGTATGTAAATTAAAGGTTTAGCTAGTTTACTTATGTTATATGGTGTTCACACATGCATTTTTAATAGAAATTTTTTAATTAACGCCTAATTGAATTCAATTATCCATACAAAATTTCAATTAAGATAATTGCTTCATTAAGAGTTAATTGTTCTAATAATTGTTAAAATTAAAAATACAAACCTGTGACAAATAATAACTAACATGACAGTTGTTTCGCTTTTAAATTAATAAAGAATATTTTTATGCTAAAAATTATAATATTAGAAGCAAAAACATAAATGTATTTTTTTTGTAAGCCGATAGCCATTGATGCTAGTGCTTTTAGCCTTAGATTTATTGTAATTTTAATTATAATAAATTTTTTAATAAATAAAATAAAATAATTTTTTTTGTCAGCTGCAGTCAAACGCTAATTAAATTAGCAATATTGAGCATATGTGAACACTTTTTAATTAACCAATAATTGACTCAATTAAAAATGCATATCTGAACACCATATTACTTTAGCTAAAACAATGAAATAGAAACTATGTAAAATCTAATAAAATCTATTTCAATTTGTTATGTGGCTGTGAACTTTTCTTAGTAAAATAACATAATCTTTAAAGTATTTAACTACTTACGGATTTTCCAACATTCTCAGACACACTTTGGCCATTGTTCCCAGTGTTTCTGTTGTATTTTCCACATCGTCAGCATTATCGTTCACAAATTTCGAGGTAGCTTCACTTAAAACTTTTAACATTGGTGTGGCATGGGCATAAAACAATGACATACGATTCGCCAATTCGGTTGGCACCAACATATTATTTGTGGCATCAATACGTTGTCGACTGACGATACGTCTGTAATAACTGAAATCATTTTGTATCGCAGGTGTTTTCATCTGAAATGAAAGAAAAAGACAAATATTTGTTGAAATTATTCTTAATTTTTAAATTTCAAAGAAGTCAGCAAAAAATGCTTTTAATTTACGTTCGTGAGACATTTAAAATTTGCAAAAAATAAATCTTTAGATATATTAATAAAGACATTTTTGATCTTAAATATTTGATTATAGTTATTACCCAAAAATACATACAGTCGGAGCCAAAATTTAGTATACAGCGAACAATAATTTGTGTGAAGAATAATATAATAATATCTTAAAAAGTCTATATTTTTAAAATTTATTTATATAAAAATGTTTCGGATAGGCTAATTTTTATTAAACAGTTGTATTTTTCTCTTACTGAAGGATATGTTATCTATCTAACAAAAAAGAAAATGTTCTTAAAAATGGAGTCAATATTTATTATAGGTATACGGAATGTTAAAATAGAATAAATTAAGTACCGTTATGAGTAGATTGTACATTTAGTACTTTTAAATACAATTATAAATAAAATTAGTAATTGTTTTGTAAGTACTGAGTTAGCAAATTCTTTAAGAAAGCGAATGGCACGTGGCAAAGATTTACCAGAGGTTAGAGATTTAATAGTTCTCCATCAAAGCAATGGAAAATCTTTCACAGATATTGTTAAAATTGTGAACAAAAGCCGGTCGGTCAACTGTTCAAAAAGTTATTGAAAGCAGTAAAGCTTGAGAAAACACCAAACCTGCAAAACATACCGGTCGATCACGCTCTCTAACTGATAATGAGGTGCGCAAAATAGTCAAAGAAAGCTCAAGAAAATTCCAAAGTCTAGCACTGTCAAAATAGCTGAAGACATTTCTAAGACAGACGGTGACCCAGTAAGCGCATCGATAATTAGAAGACGGCTGAATGACCATGGACTTAATGGCAAAGTACCTAGAAACCGTATATTTCTGCAGTAAACTTTACTAAACTTTAGACTTTGCAAAGGCTTACTTAACCTCTTCGCAATCTTTCTGGTATAATGTAATATTTAGCGAAGAGAGAAAATTTGAGATTGGGTCAAAATCATAAGAATAGTTCTGTAGAACAGAAAATAGTGGGCTGGTTCCACAGTAAAACACAACGGTGGGTCTTTGATGGTTTGGCGTTGTATGTGTCAGCTGCAAGACCACGTAATCTTGTATTCATTTAGTGTACAATGAACAGCCGAGAATACTAACAAATTTTAAAGGACAATTTCAAAGCAAGTGCTAAATATTTAGGTCTTAAAACGCCGTGGGACTTGGACATGTTAAAACAACGATCAAAAACACACCGTAAGAATTGTCAAGAAGTGTCTATTGTACAGCTTGCATAAATTTAATTCACCTTCGCAATCTCCAGACCTTAACCCCATAGAGTACCTTTTTGAAATTTTAGACAGGAACATCAGAAAAAAGCATATTAACCAAAGACGGACTCCGAACAGCTTCAACACAGAACGGGAAAAGATTACTAGAGATGTTACTGAACCTCTTGTAAATTCCATCAAAAGGTGACTAGTGGCTGCAATAAAGCTATATGGAGGACCAACAAAATGTTAACTTTTAATTTTTGGATTTTGCTAATATAAAATATTATATTAAGTATATTAAGTTTTGGTTGTTTTTCTTCCTCCCAAAAAATTTCCATGAAATCAATTTTAATTTTATTTTTTTTTATAAGAAAACATTAAACATTAAATTAAATTTTAAATTGATTCAAATTTATATATTTCCTATTCCTATAATAAAAATATTTTGCTTTATAGATGAAAAAGCGTGCTGTATACTAAATATTGACTCTGACTGTATATATTTGTCAAATCCTATTGAAATTTCTTTGAGTTTTCTAATTGTACTTTGAAGAAACATCAGTACACATACTTTTTCTGCCCAGGGTACAAATGAAATCTGAAGTACTAGATATGAAACAAGCGGTACAACAGAGAAATACTATTTAATAAATTTAATAAACTAAAAACATTGTTTATTTATTTGTTTATTATTTTAAACTTGTTATCTAACTTTTCACGTTTCATTCATTAATCAATGTTGCATATACTGTGAACGTCAATATAAAGCAAACACCTAATATTGTTTATAATAATGTTTTACAAATTTTAAACAAAATATATTGCATAATTCATAAGTAACTTAATCAAAATATAAGAAACATAAAAAAATAATTCAATTTTAATAATTCAGTAAACAGGTATGTATGTATATTAAAATTATGTTAAACATTGTATTTAATATTTTGTTTGTAGTCCTTTTGCCTTTATCACAGCTGACAATTTTCTAGAATTTTCTAGAAAATCAACGATTTTTTTTTTTTTTTAAATCAGGCGATATTTCTTTGCCTTCATTTTTTGACCAGATATTCCCACAGGTGCTCAATTGGATTGAGATCTGGGACTGCGGAGGATGATCTAAGGCTTTTAGACAATGATTGAGCAACCACTCTTTCACAATTGTGGAGGTATGCTTAGCATCATTGTCCTGTTGAAAATCCAGTTCAGCGCTAGTTCTAATTTGTCTACACTATTGTTCTTTAAAATGTCAAAATAATCTTTCTTTTTTATTGTAGATTCTATAAATGTAAGATTACTGACCCCTGGGTTTTTGAGTCCAAATATCTTAAACTTACTTTCATCGGTTAAAAGAATATTATTTGATGCGGAATTCAAACGTTTGATTTGGTTGCTCTTTGATATAAAGTTCTTTTTACGTGACACTCTACCACGTAGGCCATTTTGACGCAAAGATATTTTAATCTTATTTCAGTTTTCGGAAGACGCTTTGGTCGTTTTGTAGCAGGCAAATTTTCTACGGTACTGTGTGTTGTGTCTATAACTATAACCTACACCACCATAGTGGGGAGAGTATATTGGTTTTGTGCTACACTTTGTTACACAAGATATTTTGAAAAAATTTGGTACATAATATTTTTTGCTTCAGGACGGTTTGGGTTGAAATCGGTCCATTATTTCACATAGCCATCATACAAATAGATTAATTTATAAACTTGTTCAAACAAATTCCGTCACAAATAAATTGTACATGAAGCCTAATAACATCTACATCTGCAAATTAGTCTATAATTGACCCTAGCTCCCATATAAGGACTACTTCAGAAAATGACTTTAACAACCATAAATCTCTTAGAAATGTTGGTAACCAAATGATATTCAACTTCAACACAATTTTCATTTATATAAATCATGACACCTAATTTTATTACGGTCGGTCTATAACTAATCGAATCTTCCATATAAGACCCCTTTCGACAATCACTTTAACATGTATAAATCTTTTAAAAGTGTTTATATCGAGATGCAATTTAACATACAAAAATATAGTCATAATACTTAATGTTTGGATGATCGGTCCATAATAGGTGATAGCTCTCATATAGCGCCCATTTAACTATTTTGCACAGATACGGGTGTAGGGGCTTGACCGACTACATTTTCTAACTTGTTTTTTTATTGTACAGTGATGCCTTCCAACGAGTTTACCAATTTCAAGCAGAGTTTTACCTTTTCTGTGTAGGTCTATTATGATTTGCCGTGTCTCAATTGATATTTGTCTTTCCATTGTGCATTTTTCACTACTTAACGTAACAACTTAATCTCTTTTAATGATAAATTATGAAACTTGCAATTATTTTGAGCGGCACTTTACCGTTCTACTTTCTCAAACAAAGAAAAATTAAAAGAATTACTTACCATTACTTTGGAATAGCATAAGTATGATGCCACTATTTACTTTACTTCGATGTGTAAAAATTGGTCTATTTTAACAATATGTAAATCAATTAAATTTGTATACGCTTTTGTTTTTGTTTGTATTTTTTTTTTGTGAATGCAGTTCTACTAAAATAAAAATGCAATATTATTTATGTTATAAAAATTAAGATTTTCTTTTAATAACATGTAGTGTTGACTATATTTTGACATTCACAATAACTAATGTAATTTCAAAATAAGTTTGAATTTAAATTTTTAAATAAACCTCATAAAGATTTAACAACGTTAATTGTAAAATAACTGAGAAAACAAAACCTAAAGAATTTTGAGGTAAACTCAGAAGTAAAAAAACAAACATATTAGAATATGAGGATGTGAAAATTGACTTAAGCCAGCAAACTGAGACGTGTTTGAGATTATCAGAGGTGAAAATTACGTGATTTGACAAATTAAGAGTATTAAATTACATATGTACATAAACAAATAAATAATAAAACATTTTGTGCGTTAGATGTTCACTAAAATATCTGTACTAGGTAACTAATTTGTGTATTCATTCACTCATTCGTTCTAATGTTTAGTTAAAGATGACTTCAACAATAATAAAAAAACAACAACAAAATTAACATAAATTGTAATTATTTTTCCATATGAAATAATTCAAATAAGTTTTGAGTTCAGGGAAAAACGTGAGGTTTTGTATAATCGAGAGATTTCTCAGTCATATGGAAACGTACAAACGGGCAAAGCGAGCGCAATAATAAGACGACACCTCCCATTGACAAGGTTCTTTTTTTTTTTTTTTTTTTCTGAAATTTCTTAATATAAATAGTGATGTCAATAAGTTAATTTTTGTAGTTTTCAAATAAAATTCATTAAAACAACATGTTTATTAAGGTAAGTTATTGTACAGATTTTGCATAATTCAAATATTAATCAAATACATAAATGTTTGTAATTTAAATCATTTCTCCTTTTTATTGTTAGTTAAACTGGCATTTATGTTTGTTATTAATAATCAACTATTGCCACTATGGCGGAACTGTAAACTATTATAAAGACTCGTATACAAGTAATCAACCTCACCTGTTACATGCCACAAACGCTGATAATGCTGACTATAAAAACAATGCACAACCTGCCACCGATGATTACACTGTTTATAAACAATCTCAGCAAAATCTACCAGGAAATTCTAATTATCAACAATTGTATCATTATTATTACACGCCACCACCATACCAGCAACAACAGCAGCAACAGTTGTTGCAACCACCTCAACCCACACAACTGTGGTCTGGTCCACCCATAGTGGTTGAGGATGGCATTCAGCAACATCATTCATCATCAGCAAATATTCCAACAACAACCTTGTACCAACAACATTCTACTAGTAGCATGTTATTGCCAGCTCTGCATAGGAATTCAAAAGTACTGCCACCGCCAGTTTATAACCCACAAAATACTCGCACTACCCAGTTTTATTATAACAACAACAACAATAATAATAATATTGTTTATCATAGAGATTTTGCACATCAAATTAATGCTATACCTGAAGCACAACG
Source organism: Bellardia pandia (assembly GCA_916048285.2). Lineage (NCBI taxonomy): Eukaryota > Metazoa > Arthropoda > Insecta > Diptera > Calliphoridae > Bellardia > Bellardia pandia. The sequence continues at coordinate 31,925,781 of OU696531.1, forward strand.
CACTACACAACAAGACATCGTATCTTGGAATAATCAACAGCAAGAACATCAGCTACTTGAGCAACAGCAGCAACAACAACAACAACAGCGGCGGCATCATCCACAGCAGCCACAACAATTTTATGCCACTAATACAAATTTACGTTACAATGGAATTTCAAATGATTTAACATCGTATAAAAAAGATAATGCAGCAGATTATAGAGAACATTTTAAACATTATTTAGAAAATAATCCACGTAGAATTAGACCAATATATTAAATTAGAATGGAGACAGAAGAAATTGTAAAATTAAACAAGTAAGAAAGTAAAGTATAATCGATTAGGCTGAACAATGTATAGCACTACACCATTTCCGATTTTCGATATATGTAGTAGTTAATAATTTATTTAATAAAATAGTTATTTTGTATAAATTTAACTTTGTTCATTTTAGTTCTAAACTTATATTTTTGGAAACCAATTCAGGTAGGACAGGTTTCCAAGATTGTCTAAAAATCTCTCACTATGTCACAACAAATGATTCGAGATGATCTTCACAAATTTCGGCTTTGAGTAATTTTGTTCCAAACTAGCTCTTTTAAAAGTCGAGTACTAATGCCCCAAAGTTGCAAAAATGTTGCTACAATCTCTCAATCCGTCATTATTAATTTTTGTAAAGTATCAACCTTGCAAAAAACCTAACTGATATTTAAGCAGTTCCAAGAAAATTTAGCTTACAAACATTAAAAAAAATCCAGAGAAGCAAAACGAAAAAGGCAAACTAACTGAAAGGTTTTAGGCGAGGAATCAATAACAAAAATCATCATGTAATATTTCAGTACAATCACGGGTTTTGTACATCCCAAAAATTTGTATGTTGTGCCAATGCTAGTGATTTGCTTGTAATTCCTTGGCGAGAGGCTGTGTCACAGAGCTTCCAGGAAACAGTAAGCAGTTCTTCAATTTGTAGGCTAAATATTGAGAGTTGAGTTCATCGAAAACTATAAGAAAACACGATTCAAAATATTATTTGCTGGGAAAAGATAGTAATTTATTGCGAAATGTTGAACAACGTTCTTTGCTAAAATCTTATCATAAATCGATAATAGTAATAAGTTATATACGGAAATTACTGGGAGTTTATTTAATTTTTCTGAAACTCAACTTTAGAGTCACTCAATCTGCTCGTTTACCTATTAGTTTTACTATAAAACCTATAATTCATTTACTTTTGTATCAAAATTTTCAAAAGTAAACAACAAGTAAATGAAGAAAGCAATTTGCTCTAAACAATACAAATTATGTTTCTTAACATTCTAAATAAGATTAAAATAAAAAATGCTTAGTCAGATAGACAGCCTAGTTTGGACACTTCTTATTTACACAGTGTGACTGAGGATAAAATAAGTAGTGTAATAATAAAGGCGCATATTCAGAAATGATAACTAAGTTTAAAATTTTTTAAGTACCAACTTAAGTTATTCTTAGTTGATTACTTTCAGCACGAAAAGTTACAACTTCATTATGGGTAAAGCTGTAACTAAATGTCAACTAACAAATACATTTAAAGAACAGCTGATTGATTTTATTTCTTGTCGTCGATGATGTTAACATATTTGGCCAACAATTCTTTAAATGTAGTTTTTTCATCTGGCGACCAATTTGAGTCTCTCTAAAATACACAATGCAATAAATACATATTTTTTTCTAACAATAATAATAAACTTACCTTATTTGCTTTGCTAATTGTGTCCATTTTGTCCAAAAAAAAAATCACAAAAAAAAGAAAACAAACTAGAAATGTGATTTTCGTCAACAAAAATCTACTAAATGCAGTGTTGCATTTCTTTTAACAGCTGAAAGCAGTTGCTAAGTTAGTTATGATTTTTTTTTTGCATATACTTTTTTATTGTATCTTCATTTTAAATGAACTAACAATAGGTATTCAAATCCTAAAACTAAAGTTAATTAAGATAAGTCCAGCCAATGCTAGACAAAATCTAGTTTTCAAATTCGATAGGATATAATGAGCAACTTGTATTTATTCATCTGAGAGCGGTGGTGTCCCTCCTTCTCAAACGGCTATGACCGGGATGTTGTAAGATGTCTCGAGCGAGGGGATTTGGATGAGTTTCCAGCTTACCCAACAAAGTTATGATTTGTAAATAAGATCTTTAACTATTTGTGAACTATTTTTTAGTTTCTGTTTAATAAGTTTCGACTTTAGATACGATTTCTGAATATGCGCCAAAGTGACTGAATTCTGATTTTGAAAAACGTCAACTTTCAGTTTATATAAAAAGCGGCTTAAGTTTTCGAGCAATTGCCAAAAAAAAACTACTTACATGTAGTTGTAACCAGTTCCGGATTATTATAGTAAAAATAAAAAATTACAAATTGTGCCAAAAGAATATTGTTCAGATTATAAATGAATGTGAAGTAAATGTGCCCAAATCAAAAGATTATTACTTGACTATAAGCTGCTGTCTGATAGATTAGTATTCCTAAAAAAAACTTAAAAACTAACTGGAAACATGTAAGTCGATAACACTATGCGACAGTCAAAATCGGGATGGGATGAAACCAACGGGAAATGTTATATCGGTAAAAAAGAAGCTATACTGACCCCTACCATTTGTCTCACAGTGGAATCTTTGTTAATAATTTAAAAAGAAAAAAATCAAACTTGATTGCCCGATTTAAGAGCTTAACTTAACAGACTGCCCAGGTTTTAACAGTCATTTGAGATATCTACCACGATATTTCTCAAAAAGAAATTTCGGAGGCAGTTCTTTAATTGTTTGGGGAGTTTTTTTTGTGACGACAGTATGCTTACAGGCACCAAAATGAACTCTTTTTATTACACAAAATTACTAGATGAGAAATTATTGACATTTTTAGAAAATATGTAGTAATGAAAAACAATTATTTTTCAGCAAGTCAACGTACATACTCGTACATGTAAGATATTAAACAAGGGGAAAATACTAGGGCGGTTCGGAAACTTCTTAGCCTAGAACAGAAAGAGAATAGTTAGTTTTTCAAAAACATTTTTATTTTTCAATATAATCTCCAGAAACTTCAATACACTTAGCCCAACGCTTATCTAGCACTTCTATCACTTGATTAAAATAGTTCTCCTCAATCCCTTCAAAATAGGGGTTACAACTGTAATTGCACCTTCATTATTATTAAATTGTTTTTTTTTTTGTTGTTGTATTAATGTTCTTGAATGGCCCGCATGTTCTCCAGTTCAAACCCCATTGAGAACATTAAGCCGTCGAATTTATGCAGAAAACCGACAAAATAAAAGCTGTTACAGATGCTTGAAGATCTATATATCCTGGTCGAATTTTTGAGTTGATTAAAAAAAATGAGGCTTAACACATTATTAAAGTCTAAATTATTATGAATATTGGTATTTTAAGTTATTTTAATTTCAGTGTATTTATAGTTATGAAACATTAATTAATTTCTTTAAGATATGAGATACAAAATAACGAATTTTTCGTTTTGTTAAATAATAATTGTTTTTTGTTCTTTTCACTGTTTTACTTTTTCTTTAACTTACAAAATTGAGAAAAGTTTTTTGTATTTATAGTTATGCAACACAGAGTATAGTATACATTTTTAAGCCTCTCTGATTACCAATATATTAGGCTGAAATACACTAACCTTATTCCTAGTTTGTCAGACAATATTCCAGAGCATAAACTAAAGTACATTTAACAATCTTCCTCAAACTTTTAAAACTCTTCCAAAGAGGCATTTCTAAGTCATGAGCAGAAGATTGCTACAATAATGTGATCAACCAACTTAACTCTTATATACCTTGGAGTTGTCTAATGCTTCGCTAATTTACTATGGGAATTAGACATTAGTCGCAGTCATTAAATGGAAGCATATTTAATGGCTAAGGTTCTCAATTTTAATAGTAACTAACTAAAGCTGCGTGCAACTAATTAAGGACAGTAGTATTAAATCGTTATTTTAAAAGCAATACTTATTAAATAAAACGCTAAAATTATATGCAGAATTTAAATTAAATATGGTTAAACTACAAGTCCTATCAGCTTTCTTTCGAAGACTTTTGAAATTCTTTTCGGACAAATACAAAGATGATTTTGACGTGGAATCAAAATCATCATTGAATCATCTACAACATTGTCCGCATCCTCACTCGGTTGTAGCAAAGGAAGAATTTGATGTAATGACCATTCAAACATAAACATGTCCCTATGAGTTATTATAATGATAAGGCATGAGGCGGCAATCAAGCTCTCATAATTTGATTTAAACAAGTCATATGCTTATTATACAAAAGCATAAAAGTCCTGTGATTATAAAACTGAATTAATACAAATTCACAGTTATTTTCTTAATTATTATCGTCATGCAGTAAAAAGCCAAGACAATTTTTTTAAAAAACAAAATGTGTTAACTTCAGTTAAAAATTTGCAACATTAAAAAGGAACATGATAAATAAATAAGAAAAACTTATTTATAACAAGAGGCATCAGGCTGGGGCATAGGCGAAATAAGAAGGCATTATTGTGTTATTCGTAGAAACATTGGTGTCTATATCGATAGTTAGGAAGTATTTCCGTCACTAAAATCGTGCACCACTTCCTCTTTCTTAGTCTCCCAGTCCAGCTTAGACAATCTATAATACGGGTTTCAAATGTGATATCGGTCAAAATATAGGAATTAACCGGATTTCAAGATAGATAAACATTTCTAACTGTTATTGTCGTAATTTACGTGGAGAGAAGGAAACACGTTAAACGACCTAACATATTTTTTATGGAGTTACTAAAAACGCATATATGAACGCTGAAAGATCCTGTAGCATAAACTAACAAATGTAGAGCGAGTTAAGCTAAACCGTAAATTTTTTAATTTTAGAAACCTTTTTGTAAAAAATATTTCTTTCATTTCAGATTTTGTGTTCTATTTAAATAATAAAAAACAATAAAAACATTGTACAAATAAATTAATTGGAATGGAAAGATGACAATAATAACATTCAGTTTTGCTCACGCCATTCATGTCATCATGGTATAAATTTCAATTGATTCACACTCACTTGCACAAATTGACAAAATCATTCAGTCTATTGTAATTTGGTTGCGCTACAACAGGAGTTTATGGAACAAGCTAAATATTGTGTCAATCAGGATGTATTGAATTACTTTTGCAGAGTTGAGTTTATTTTCAACATGAATCTAAACTAGTTTTCCATAGGGTTGTTGAAATTGGCATATTTTAATATCTAATTTCGATAGAAATCTTATTGGAAATAGGGTACTTTAATTGTCGCTATTTATCATAACTTTTAACAGTTTGTTTATAGAATTTCTGTTATAATCATTTTGGTTTGTACATATGTATATAATAGGTAGCAAATCACATTCATCGCATTTGATCTTAAATATGTAGAGAACCGCATGAATTAAATTAAAATATACAACATTTATAATTATCGAATGATGTGATACACATGGTTTTAAATGAGTAAGTGAATATTATTATTGTGTTTGTTGTTGTTATTGTTATTTTTGTTGTGAAACAATGAGATAAATAAGCTTTTAAATACTTTTACATTCGATGCGATTCTTTGTGTATGTAGTTTGTTGTTTTTACATGTGCTATAATAAAAACTAAAAAAATGTGTCATTTTACTTTATTATTTGTTCTTTTACGTAGTATTTTTTTTAATATTTTATTTTTTTTATGTAAAAGCACAACATAAAAGATTCCAATATATTACATACAAGTGCTCCGCGAGTACTTTAAAGTATTTGTATGTCAGAAAAAAATAAGAGAAAAGAAGTAGTTGTCTGCGTTGGCTATTTACAGTGAATCGGATTTTCTCCAAGTATCCATAGAGTAGTTCCGTACACATAGACATTGTGTATATATTATACGTATTTCACATAACAGCCAGATTATTGTGTGTGCACAATGGGAAATTTATCAAAATAGAATTATTTACAAATAAATTTCAGAAAGCATAAATAACACTTTTTTATATTTTTAATTCTGTTTTTATTACAGATGTTTGGTATATAGTACCAGCGAATATAACAAGAGGCGCAACTCTGAAAAAAACATATGACAGGCTCAACAACAAAATTTACTTAGGTTTTTTTCACTCTCAGTTGCGGGTCTAGTTATACTACATATAGTATAAATAACCTTAAATGTTTGTTTGGGAAACTTTAGGGAAATGTTTTCTTATGATTATAGATCAACTGGATTTAAATTTTCGCAATAGACAATTGATACGGTCATAACATAATTTATGGAAACTTTTTAGAAACAATATTTTAAAATATAATTATTCTTTAACTACTTGAGCGCCACAAGAACAAAACGTCGGCGGAATTACGGACACAAATGTGTTCACGTTCTTCTGTGTAAGGAAAACGTTGATATGTTCATAACTTGTTTCTAATTTTTTTAAAATTGTGTTTTTATTTTATAAAATACTTAACTTTTATACTAATTTGTTAAGCATTAATTAAATCCCGGAAATCGCGCGAAATAAAATTTTTCATTTCTGATTCTTGGGAAAAAATAGTCCATGAATTCCCAAACCCTAGTCATGACATTCAACGATAAAGTTTAATGACAGGTAATACACAAATTCAGTAAGATATTTATTGAATTTACTAAAATTAATATTACGACCTGTGTAAAAAAGATCAAGAGGATTGACTAAGTTTATTTTTATTTTTAAAAAATACCTTTTTCAATTCCGAATGTATATAATCAAATTTAATCCTGTATTTATGGCATTATTTTCTGAAAATATAAATATCCGTAAAGTTTAATATTAAGCCTTTTAATTATTCCTTTAAGAACTTAAAAATTCAATTTGTATTAAGTAGACCTAATATATGCAGAGAAAATATTTTTGCTTATTATAACTGAATTTATAGCTAATCAAAAGATTTATTATAAAAAACCGAATTTTTCTGTTGTGGCTGAAAGTTTAGGTAGGGTGAAAAAAATTCGCTTATTTAAATCGTAACAAATCTATTAAATCTATAAAATCAATTCGATTGGCAACAAATCAAAACGAATCTGTTTTATATTGGGTGTTTTTTTAGATGAGTAGAATTTTAAGTTGGCAACATTTTTTTAACTGGCGGCCATTTTGTCAGCTGTCACGTGATTTATGTTTGAATTCGCTAGTCTACGCCTGAAACCGAAACGATTGGAGGACAACATTCGCCGCGTTATTGCCGATATACGGCTATAAATGTTGGAAAAAGAATCATCGAAAATTGGACCTCCAGATAAGACTACGTTCGAGCCAGTCATATGCCAGAAGTTAAATTATGATAGAAGATTATCTTTCGAATAAAATAAATTCCATGTCAATTAAAAAAAAACATCTTTGTTTTATTTAATTTTAAAGCTTTATACATCTAAAAAATACTGAACCATGATTTTCACCAAAAAGAAAATGGTGTCAAAGGGTATATATATAAGGCTTATAGTAGCAGGGAATTATTTAAAAAAATAACTAAACGCAACTACTGATAAATAAATCATTACTTTGCTAGCACATTAAAACTAATCACAAGTCACTACTTTAATAACTCAATCATCGTAAGAACTCACAGACTAATGTAAATAAGCACTTACATTTTAGATAATAAATTAAACATTATTACTTCTTAGTAATGTAAACATTGGAAAGCATGTTATTCAGTAATTACAAGACATTAGCAAGTTTTTGTTTAATTTTATTGTCAACATTTTGTAAACAAATTTCCCACTGTGTGATATGTACTCACAATGCTGTAAGTTTAATTTCATATCGGGGTATCACAATGTATAAAACTTAATTTTTTGTTAAACATGCCTAAGAATTTATTGACTTTAAGTTTAGAGCATGTGTTGTAACTTTAAGTAATGTCATGTGTAAGAACATTTAAATCTCTACAGACAGTGGCTCACAGCTTGAGAGGAGCAATTACAAATTTATTTTCATAAAGATATACTATGTTAAGTATTAAATTTTTGAATTATTTGTCTTAAGAAAATTAAAAGTATGTATTTATAATAATGATTAAGTGGTTAATATTTATGAAGTGCTAATTAATATTAAATTTCAACTATCATTACTTCAACGTTTTTTTTTTATTTCTAGACAGAACTTTAGATAATGCCACAAACATTATTATGTTCACATTTCTAATCACTTGTTTTTTTTTTTGAGCTGTGGAGTTGGTATGTATGTACGTACAACTTATTACGATTATAGTTCGTGTTAAGAACCTACAACATGTTTCCTGGTTTTCTGGCGTATTTTATTTCCATATTAGTTTCTTCTTACTGCTTTTATTTTTTGGATTGTTCTTGGTACTTAAGTTGTCATAATACTCAACAACCATACTTTCTTTTTACTTACAGACACCCACATAGGTTTTTGGTACATTCTTTTACATCAGTCTGCTTGTGGTTTATACAATTGAAATAAATCGATAACGATTATGTTCATATATGTTTTCATAAATTTTAATACTCGTACACTCTTTTATTATTCTTCATCATTTGCATGATACGCTGGGACACAGGTGGAAAATATATATTTTTGAAAGTATATAAAGGAAATTTAAGGAAATTTTATTTTGTATATGTTACTGTAAAATTCAGGAACTTTTCAAGTCAAAATATTTAAAACTTTTGTTATTAACTCATCCGCTAATGCAAATGTTCGATATGAAAAAAACGAATTTAGTCATACTCTAGAGAAAACTGATCGAACGAATAAAGAATGAACCTCTTAAACAATTTTTGAATAATAGCCAATTCAGAACGAATTAAGTAATTTTGTGGTTTCAACTTGAAATGTAGTAGTCTCCTATACACACACTGTGTTGCATTACTATAATTACACTTTGCTATTTATAGTAATACACTCAGAATATTATTACAGTAACGGACTGTAGTTTATTTAGGAAGTATTCCGTGCAGTTGTTTTTAACTAAATAAACATTTAAAATTCTAAGAAAATTTATTTTTAACTGAATCTAACATTTATTCAAAAAACTAAGTGCACATTAATACGGATTTTCAGTTGCATTTAATATTGACAGTTGTTTACATCAAAGTATTTTGTATGTAAAATTAAACGAAACTGTAATTTAAAATAACTGAAAATTTACTTAAAACCCGATCTACTTATCAGTTAATTTTTTAACATAGAAAATTAAATGAACCTTTCATGTAATTTAAATGAAAATTGAGTTGACCGGTTTTTAAATGAATGTTCATTTATATTAACTTACATTTTCAGTTAATTTTACCTACAAAATATTTTGAGTGTAGTTTTTTAAAACATGTACATTTTTCTAACAGGACACTCCATGAGAGGACACTCATTAAGAGGGAAATTGTGTTTCATAACAATGAAAAATATAAACCTTTTGAGGTGTAGACGCGGTCAAAATTTGCATGAAATCATCTTTAAATATTGAATTATATACATGGATCGTTCTATCGACTCAAGTAAAGATTTCATACATTTATCTAAATTGTATGTGAATTTTTCGAAAGCTCTTAAAAGATCACTCTTTATATGCATGGATATTTACATATATCTAAAGATATACGAATTAATCTGATGTATAGTATACCTTATCGAATCGAATTATTAAAGTCTGAATTAGTTTAAATTTCATTGCATTTATAGTTATGAAACACTAATTAATTTCTTTATACATTTTTAAGAGGTAAAATAAAAACTAATGTTTTTTTTAATTTCTTTTTTTTTAAGCAATTAGGTCACTTAATATTTATATAAACATGTTCTATATATTTATATATCCAATATTTCTCTATCACAATGGATTGCTTGAAAAAAAAAGAAATTTAGAATATTGAAAAAAGGTCGAATAAAAGAACTAAATAACTAATGTTTTTTTTTGTTAAATAATATTTGTTTTTTGTTCGTTTCACATACATGAAGGTTAAACTATTTTACATTTTCTTTAACAAACATTTTATGTATTTATAGTTATGCAACGAAGTGTAGAAAATTTCTATTATTAGCATTTTAACTTTTAAATGATCAAAGATAAGTAACGTGAACTTTCGTTTTTTGGTATGGTCTGTTTATCGACATGCGTCAATAATTTATAACTTTTCAAAAATTTATTTATAATCCTCTAATGACTCTAATAGAATTGCTTGTAATGGATTGAGGTGTGAAGACATTTTAAAAAGTGTAGTTTACAACAATTGAAATTAGTTCAAATGTCACTCCTACAATTTAAAAAACGAGCCTATATTAAAAGATTTACTTTGCGTTTTTGTAATATAATAACAACAACAAAACAATTCCCAATTGCTGATGACAGATAACGATGAACTTTCAAAGTGGACAAAGAACAGCAAAAAAAAATCATTAGAACAAACATGTACATTAGGATGGCCCCTAATTGTATGCAGCAAAAATAAGGTGTCGTTTTTTCTCTATTAAAATTAAACTTAAGTTTGTTTGAGGAGACCATATCTTAAAAGGTTTGTCCTTGCGTCAGTATTTCTTTGATTTTATTCATATTTCTCGCCTTTTATGGCCGAATTCTCGGTCATTAGTTAACCAAACTAAAATACTAACTATTGTTTAACTATTACTATTAAGACGGTGAATTTAGCCATTATTCAAATTCGTAAGACATATTTACAATTTGTCGACGAAAACAATTGTAAACTTTATTTTCATAGCAACAGCTGTTATTTGACTAATAGTTAACCAACGACGTTTGGGGGTTTAACTAATGGCCATTAGCTAACTAATGACTGTGAATTTAGCCATTAATCTAATAGATTAAAATATAACTATATTATGACTTATTTAAAAGCTTTCAGAAAAATTTCCAACCAAAATGACAGTTTAGTTGTTTTGAGAAAATATATCACAAAATGGTGATAAAAGGTATATTAAAATAATTTAAACTTTTATTTTAGTTGAGCCATCCTTATGGTATGTGCATACATACGTATGTAAGAATGTCAGTCTTAACGATAAATGTCGATAGAAGGGATTTGGTTTGAAAGTTGAAAACAAACTAATGATTAAATGTAAAACAGTAGTAAACATAAAACTACAAAAGATCCCCATCATCATCATTGAAGAAGTGGGTAGAAAACAGAGGAAATACATCATACAACAAAACATAATAAATGAAAAAATAAAGAAGTTAGTCGTCCCTGGTGATTAAAAAATGTTTCAGTTTTGCGTGCTTGACTTATTATGATGGGTTTGAATAAATATAAAAATTATAAAAAGTTAAAATGCAACCACGCGATACTGCCCACCATTATTAAAACAAAAACAATAACAACTAACAACAACAAATAGCTTTTAACGCTTATAAAACACGCAAGATATATCAACCAAAAATATATGAAAAACGTCAAAACCTACACAAGAATCAATGAGTTAATTTCAGTAGCTGTTCGTTTTTTCGTTTAACGACTTACGATTACAGGGTGCCCGATTAAATGGAGTTAATTTGAGTGGTAGCTCAAGCTGTAGGCGTCAGACGTTATTGTCAAGCGAAGTTATAAATCAGTTTATTGTTAAACAAAATTCATAAATTAAAAAAACTTGCTATTTTTAAATGTCAGAAATTAAAAGTTCATTAGGAAACGGAAATTTTTACAATTTCTAATTATTTTTAACCTAAAATTATACTGACAGTTTTTATACAACATAGCTGATAGACAGTATAACTTTAGGTTAAAAATTAACTAGACATCGTGAAAATGGGTCTTAAAAACAATTACTGGTTTTGAATAAAGGTTGACACTACCGTTAGCGCAGTATTCCCAGATAATGAATCTATTGAACTGAATACAAGAACTGACTATTCGACTGTTGTTTGTAGTCCTGCCCTTTAGACTGACTATAAGAGGTCTATCGGTTGAGTTTAAACACGTACATGTTGAAATAACTAGTTACATAGTTTTGTAGTTAAGTTACCAGTATGTAAGGTATGTAAAAAATGAAACGTTATTCGTACGTTACGTGTTTTTCGGCAAATATTTGCCAAGTGTGACCGTACCTTTAGAAACTTGAACTTTAGTATTTTCTTTATATTTTTTTTTACATAATATTTAAAAAAAAGAAACATCCCTTCCTTCTACTCACCTTGTGTTCATCGAATTTTAAAACAAATTCTAAAATCTCAGCCAACTGTTTGACCAGGGCCTGTTGTGTTTCTAAGTGTTGTGTAGGATTTAATTTACCGCCCACCAACTGACCCAGCAGTTTTGGTACAATTTTCTCTAATTCCAGTGAATGTTCATAACAACGTTTTAATTTTATAACTAAAGGCAGGACGGCTGACCAGGCTTTTTCCTGCAGCGAGGGATCTGCAATTGCTTCGCGTATTTCTTTGCCGGCACCCTGCAATAAAAAAAGAAATATTTAATCAAATTTTAATTAAAATATACACAGCAAAACAATTTTATTTTTATGGCGGCTGAAAAGGTAACAGTTATTATTGGCCAGTTTAAAAAATTGTTCCATAAACTTGCGTTAAACATTTACAGAACAATATTTAAAGGGGAGAAAAACAAAAAAAATATATTTTTGAAGTCATGCAAAGAATCAAACGGTGTTTTACAAAAAAAAAAAAAACAAAATATATATGTATATATAAAATAAATAAACAATAAAGGTACGAGTACGAGGTCTGATCAAAAAATAACCGTTATTTTAATTTTTTTCAAAAAGTATTTATTTATTATCAATAACTATCTTGTCTCCTTCAAAGTAATCCCCCTCAGATATAATGCACTTATGGCAGCATTTTTCCAATGCTCGAAACACTCCTGAAACGTGCTTTTTGGTATCGCCAACAGCTCCTGCTTTGATTTTTCTTTTATCTCCTCAATCGTAGCAAAACGCTTTCCTTTCATCGGTGTCTTCAGTTTTGGGAAGAGGAAAAAGTCAACGGGGGCCAAGTCCGGTGAATACGGTGGTTGAGGCATGAAAACGGTTTTGTTTTTGGCCAAAAACTCACGCACAAGCATCGATGTGTGAGCTGGTGCGTTATCATGGTGCAACATCCATGATAGGTTTTTCCGCAATTCTCTGCGTTTCTGACGATTTGCTTTGCGCAAATGATGCACCACGCCATTGCAGTCGAAGAAAACCGTGAGCAAAACCTTTACATTTGACTGAACTTGACGTGCTCTTTTCGGGCTTGGCTCTTCTGGACGTTTCCATTGGGATGATTGAGCTTTGGTTTCAATGTCATAGCCATACAACCATGATTTGTCACCAGTTATGACCTTTTTGAGGAAATCTGGATCGTCGTTGACAATGTTCAACAGCTCGTGAGCGATGTCCATGCGACGTTGTTTTTACTTAAAATTTAGCAACTTTAAAACAATCTTCGCTGCCGCACGTTTCATGCCTAAAGCCTCAGTTAGCCGACTGTAACGAAATGTTGTGTAATGACGTAAAAATGTAAGGAAATTCTATTTCTTACAGATTCATACATTACGGTGTTGCGTTACTTTACATCTCCATAACCATTTGCATTACTTTACACATAACAATATCCATCAGCTGTTTCTTACTGTTGCAGTTATATTCCATTACAGTCGGCTAACTGAGCCTTAAAACATCCGTAAAAATTGCTTGGCATGAGCCGAACATCATCAGCAACCTCTGATAGTGATTCGACGATTATCCAAAATAATTTTCTTCACTGCTTCAATGTTTTCATCGGTTGTTGACGTGCTCGGACGACCAGGACGAGCATTGTCATTGACATCTTCTCGGCCTTCCTTAAATCAGTTATACCACAATTGAACTTGTGTTCTGCTCATAGTAGACTTGCCAAACGCCACAATCAACATTTCAAATGTCCTAGCGCATTTAATTTAATTAATTTCTTGAATCCATTTTTAGTAGTATAAAATCGAAGAGCACACCAAAACACGACTAACCTTTTTATCTGTCTAAAACAAACTGACAATCCAAAATGGCTGATATTACCAACATATATAACAAACATGTGTACCAACATAACAGAAAAAAATGCGAAAATCGAACATACGAACTCACGAAATTTAAAAATAACGGTTATTTTTTGATCAGACCTCGTATAATAAATACCACCATCATAAATTTCATATGCATGAGCTCATATGGACATTCAGTCAGGTTTAGGCTCTACAATATCAATTCCATGCAACTGGTAAAACAAAATTTACGTGTGCAAGTTGCATGTCCGTAAGGCTGCCTACATGCAACGACTATTAGAACAATTGGCTAAAATTCAACTAAAACAAAAAATAAAAGAAGGCAACAAAAAACTGTTAACTCCAACTTACATATTGGCTAACAACATCGACACACTCTTATACTCTCACAATGCAAACTACAATGAAAGGCCATTGACCATTAGATTGAATGAATGAATGGACAAGTGAAGTGCATGGACGTAAGTAACATTTGTTGTTGATTTGTTATGGTGATTGTGAAAATTTATAATAAACAAAGAATTAAATTAAGTATGAAGCACATAGATTTTTTTCTATTATAAAAATTACTGTTATTTATACTGGTAATAATAAAAACTTATAATTATGTTAGTTGAATCAAATGTAAAACATTTAAGTGAACTACTTTACAACGGCCATAATTAATGTTTTTTACGCCTGTTCATTTATTCGTGTTTTATTTTAACAAATTGTATGATTAATATTAGGTTTAAAATATGTTTAGTTTTGCAGTGGCGTCTGATTTTAAGGTTTTCCATTATCTTAACAGACGTTAGTTGTTTAAAATGATTAATTTGTTCATATAAAATCCGGCAACAGAAGAAACTTTCAGCACAACCACAAAAAAACATACCAAAATGCCAAATGCTGGGCAAAAATTTGGTACGCTACAGTCTATGCAGGCCCTATGCAGTAATTGAGGCTGCTGCTCTGTCCTGACATGATAGATGTTTCTCTGTGTCTGCTCTGTGAGGTGGGCAATTTCTAAATATGATATATTTATGTTGGGTATCTTGCGAATACCATTGAAAGCTGCTGTATGCCAGTTTTCTTCCAATCAATCTTGCTTTTTCTTTGAAAATGTTAAGATGTTTTCATGCCTCGGGGGGACTTTAGCTAAAGTTAGTTAACGCTAGGATGATTCATCCCACGGAAAACATTTCCGTCTACATAATGTTGTGTTTCATTACTGGGAGAACCTTCGTCTGCTCGTATAAGTTGTGTTTCTACATTCTTTGCAGGCAGCATGTTACAGTTCATAACGCAAAATTCCGGGAGCTTTAAAAGTTTCGCTACTGGGTATCACTCAACAAAGGTGATCACACAAGAGCAGCACAATTTACAACTGCACAAAATTGTCTTATCCATGCCCAGAGTGCTAATGGCTAGCGCTTTGAGGATCTTGTTTCTACTTTGCGATTGCAGTGTCATAAGCTAAAGCTGAAAAAGATGGTCCCCAAAATGTTTGGGTGATTCACTGTCGGAATTAGTATTCCATCGATTAAGACCGTTAGATTCATATTTACTTTGAACTATATTAGTCTTCGTTGGTGATAATTGTAGGTTCCTCTTAATAAAGAAATTGTGTATATTTCCAAGATCACCATTCCTCAAACACATAGGTCGTCAATGTTGTGAAATGCCAACCTTAAGGTGCAGTCGTCCCAGTGGAAACACTCCGGCCTTAGAAACGTTTTAACATTACGAGGTTGTGATGTTTTTATTTAAGATCCATCTCTTTATATTGTTGGGCATTGTGGATTGCAGTATATCCTGGACGAGGGTAGCATCACGAAAATCGTGAACAAGGCCTCAGCCGGTTTTAGCCCTGAGAGATCTGAGTGGTAATTACCATGCTGGCTGAGGGGTCAGCTGAGGCTTTAAAAGAGCTTTAAGAGTCTGCGATAGGTGAGAAGAGGAATATTGGGCTGTACGACGTCAGTCACATCATTCCGTAAATGACGTAAATAGTTGTGGTGTTTTACAGACTGGAAGGTTGTGTAGTTTACGAGGAATACTTCGTTTCGCCTTGTCTCTCTCAGCGTGCGATAGTTGAAATCTCTGAAGCCGTGCCAGTCTTATTTCTTCTGGTGTATGTAAATACGACGTTCATACGTTGGATCGATCCAGACAAACGATTCTTCGTATGAAGAACTACTGCTCACAATGTTACGTAATTGATCAGATCTGCAGTTCGTTCGAAGAAATCAGGTCAACGTAATAGAATAATATATGAACCTCTTCGTTTTGCTTAGCGTCAGGCAGTTAAATATTGTGTTATTGTCAAAGGAAAGTTAAAGACCAATGCTAATGTAGTTCTTGAGAATATATTTATCGATTTGCAACAGAAGTATTTAATCGTTTCTTGTTTCATAAATATTAAAACACTAAAATATTTAAAAGCTGAGTTATGAATAAAATTATAAAAATCACTTTTGGAGTAGTGTGTTAATTAGGTGTAGTTCCCATAAACATATTCAAATTATTCCAATTACTCTATACTATTGCAATATATTTGTAGGGTATGTGGTATTTTGCATTTTAAATTCACATTTTAATTAAACTCTCCAATTTTTTGCAAAGTTGGGTAAAAACAATTATTACACAACTTTGTCAATCATTTGCAGTTATATAAATACTCGTACTTGTATTTGTAACTATGTTTGTAAAATTTATCAACAAGTTTTTTTGCATTTTCAAGCCTTTTAGCAATTACAGCCAAGAATTTAAAAACTTTTCAAAAAGTATGACCTTGTTCTAAAACATGTATGAATGTTTGTATGTATGTATATAGTTACATGTAGTTACCCTAAAGTTCAAAGATATTTACTTTGACGGAATGTTAAGGAGAATGAATCCTTGAGACAGGTTATAAACCCCTCAGGCTGGCAAGTAACAATACTCTAGTTTGCATATGTATATAGAGAAAGAAGGATACAAAAAAGGAGTAGATAGACAAACATATGGACGTATAAATTATTAAAAAACTAAATCACCTGTCTGAAGGGAAAAACTTTGTATATAATGTTGAGAAAAAAAACACAAACATCTTGGAAAGAAAAATATTGTACATAGTACCTAGAGTAGAAGAGAAATAAAAAAAAAAAAAAAAAAAAAACTCTACCACTTGTTTATGCTGGTATTGTTTGCTGTTTTGTGTTGGTGACATTATCAGGATACTTGTTCTGAAGCAGTGGCTGGAGCAGCATCCGTTAGGACAGAAACAAAAAACTGTAAGACCACACATGTACGTGTACTGTTGTTTTATTTTATTATATTCTCTCTATTCAATTCACTTGCTACTGAAAGGAGTATAATGGTGCATTACGAGGCTACCATGGTGGCTGGCTGGCTGGGTGTCATTGTGTTTATTGTAACGCTTTATTTTTGTTGTTATTGTTGTTATATTTAACAGGCGCTCACAAACACCATAAAATTGTTTAATTTACAACAAATATTATGCCTCATTGCAGCGTCTACATACATGCTGATGCATACACATTTGTGGATGCAGAGTTGTAAAATATTTACACAATTTTTCATGCAACATATGTTGCAAATTTCTCAAATCAAATCATTAACGAATGATAAATTGAAAAATCAAATCAAACGTTTAATTGGTAAAATAATGACTGACATTATTTTTAATTTATGTTTCCATTAGATATATAAATATTTATATTTAGAGGAGCGAAACAAAAAGTGTATAAACAAAATTGTATGAGGTCTGAAGCATTTGGAGAAGTAGTCGAGAAGTAATGTAAGCGTTAAAATAAAGTCAACACCACATATTATTAAAGTGGCATCAAAGAAGACTATCTTGACATTAAAAAAAACAATGTACATAGCTCCCAGTGTAGAGAAATTAGAAATAACGCAGAACTGGATTTTCCAACAGGACAGTGATCCTATGCATACCTACAAAATTGTAAAATTGTGTGAACAAAAAAGTTAGGCAAAGAAATACTTTTTGCAAGGATAACCTAAAGACAGTAATACAGGACGATTGGAACAAAATTTCGGTTTTAAATTTGTAGTTGTAGTATATATAGATACATAATAAAACATCTTTTTAACAATATTGCATGTTTACTTTATATTGACGCTCACAGTATAATGCCATATTATTAAATATTGTTTTGCATTATTATTTTAGATAATTTTTTATCTGATAACGGAATCTGTAACTTCATACATTTAATGAGTTAATTAAGTCATTACTTGTAACTAGTTTTAGTGCTATCAAAGTAACTAGTTAATAAATAGGGTTTGTGGTTTTTAAATACTTGTCATGTTACAGCAATAAGTTAAATTTCATTGTGTATTTGGTGAAGTATCAGTATTTTTTAATTCATTGCACGTCAATGAATTTTTTGCTGAGTAAATTGTGTGCCAAAGATAGTTTCTAACTGCAGTTATAGGATATGCTTTGAATCACTTACAATGTGTTTATTAGTTTTAAAATACATACTTCTATGTAACTAACACTAGGACGCAGAAGATAGGTGGAGAGTTTGAAACCACAACTGAATACATATTATGCAATGCAACCTTTTCTAAGTTGTTACTTTATGTTTAGTTTTTTCTCTGTTTTATATTCTGCCTTGTCTTATGATATGGCATTTAAAAAAGTGTTAATTATTTCAGTTTTCTTTAAGGTTGCAAGTGTGGTAAATGATGCCACTAATGGAGTGATTTATCTTATTTGTTTTGGTTTGTTGTCACAGTTTATTGAACTTTTAACTAGACTTCAAAAAAAAAAAAAATGTTTTACAAAAAAAGGGAATGCATGAATTAAACTAAAATGAGTACTTAGGCATGATTTGCTATTAATAAAAATAAAATGAAATAAGGTTAAGTTTGGCAAACGTATTGAAGTTGGGAATTATTAAGCCTAACTATAAAAGTCGATTTAATTTAAAACAGGAACTTTAATTTTTTTATATCATAAGAAATGTTAAAAAAAAACTCTGAGGTCTGTTTAATGTTACAAAATTTAAAATAATATCTAGTTTCTTAAAAACTCTTTAGAAATACTTTAGAATCACAGTAGCATTCTACAGATATAAGAACAGATTCCGGAAGTAATTAAGACGTCACTATATCCAAGGCTTTCATGAAAGAATCTGAAGTAGTACTGATTAAACTCGTTCTAGAACTTAGAACAAGTTCTGCTTTTTCTTAGAACTTATGAAGTTATATTTTTCAATTTCCTCTGTATTGTTTTAAAGACACTTATGTATTTTACATTTATAATGCCCTCATTAACAAGAAATTTAGTTATTTTTATTTTCTTTTTTTCGTTTAATAACCACAATGTTCTTTAAATATGACTTAATCACTTTTGCTAAAGAAAACTGAAATAATAATTTAATATGATAAATTTTATTTAATAATAAGAAGATGGATTGATTACAGTGACATGCAAGATATTATAATAAAGTGACAAAAACACCCAGTTAGTAAAATTGGCCATCCTTATTTAAACAATAAACAAAAATTAAAAAATTACTCACAGATAACAAAATCACGTAAATAAAACATTTCCAAATGTTTAAATAAAAAAATGTATAATTTATTTATACCATAATAAGCTAAGAAGAACAGAGATGATAAACATGTTAAGAAAAATATTCTAAGCATAAGTACAGTGACATATAGGCTGTAATGGCTAGTTACCGTTAACAATAATAATAATACAACTGAATATGTAAATCTAAAAAAGATTTAACCAGAAAAATAAACATACTTTATTATCAATTACCAATTCTACTACTGACCTGGTTTGCTACAACACTTAAAAAAACAACCACAATAAAAAAAAAATGTTGTAACTAGACAATTTATTGCATTTCCGCTAAGAAAATAAATTACGACATTAAGAAATGAAAGGGGGAAAACATTGAGGGAGAGAAATAAAAAGTTATTTGCATAAATACACTGACAAAAAGATTAAAAACTAAGTGTAAACAAATATTTGCCTGTGTTTGGCTTTGTAATGTGTTCATATATACTGTGAGCGTCAATAAAAAGTAAACACCTAATATTGATGTTTTATTATACATACTACAACAAATTTAAAACAAAATGTATTGCATAATTCATAAGTAATTAAGCAAAAAATATTAACAAAAACTAGAAAAATAAGAAGCATAAAAAACATAATTTAATTTTAACGGAAAAGTAACACATTTTTAGCGTTAAAATAAAATAAACAAAAACATAGTAAACAAAATATTTTTTGTAGTTATTTTGTCTTTATCACAGCTGACAATCTGCTAGACATAGAATCCAAAAGTTTTTGATGAAATCAGGCGAAATTGTGTTCCATTCAACATGTACTTGTATTACTGCTTTTAGGTTATCTTTGCAAGAAATATTCATTTGCTTATTTTTTTCTCCGGATATTCAAACAGGCACTCAATTAGATTGAGGTCTGGGGTCTGCGAAGGATGATCTAAAGTTTTTGGACTATAATTGAGCAACCACACTTTCAGAATTTTGGAGGTATGCTTAAGATCATTGTCCTATTCTGCGTTAGTTTTAATTTCTCTACACTCAGGGTACATTGTTTTTTTTAAATGTCAAGATAATCTTCCTTTTTATTGTAGTTTCTTTAAATGCCAGATTATCGATCCCTGATATCGCCATACCACAGACCATTACTGAGCCGCCGCCATGATTTGCTGTCTTGGTAACATATTTATTACTAAAGGCTTCGTTCTTGGTTCGCCATATTTTGGGGGGATTTTTGATGCTAAATATCAAAAAAAAAATTAGGCTCTTTTATATATTCTGTTTGCGAAATTTAAACCTTATAGCGTGTTCACATATACACCTTAATTGTGTTAATCGCAATTAACGCCATTATTGAGCTCAATATTCCATATAAAATCGCAATTAATTATTGCGCAATAAGTACGAAATTGTTATAATATTGAGTAAGATTTCGAATGCAACACTGTTCACAGCAATGTTTAGTGAACAAAATTGTATAAAATGGCAAATGTCAACAAAAGAAAACAAAAGAAATCATTAAAAAAAATCAATGTGAAGGTAAGTTTGTTTACATAGAAACACAACAACCATTTAGAGTATTTTTTGTATTGTTTTCCAACTGTCAAATGATTATTGAGCAAGCTGAAAATTACGTATGCCTGAACACTTAAAATAATATTGTCAATTAACAGAATATTGAATCAATTAAGTTTCATATGTGAACACGGTATTACGTGACACTTTACCATGTAGGCCATTTTGATGCAAAGATCTTTAAATTATACTGGCGCTTACAGGTTTTTCATAAGTTTTCTTAATATTTTTAGCTATTTTTACAGCCTTGATGTTGGGTTTGCTTTTTTTGTAAGACGTTTTAGTCGTTTTGCACCAGGCAAATTTTCTATGGTATTGTGTTTGGTATATTTGTCCATAAATTTGTTTATTGTACAGTGATGCCTTCTAACGATTTAACCTTTTATAGGGATTTACCTTTGTTTTGTCAGTCTATTATTGAGTACTCCATTGATGTTGCCTTTGTATAGTTTTTCACTACTTAACGTCACAACTTAATCTCTTTAATGATAAATTATGAAACTTGCAATTATTTTGAGCGACACTTTACCGTTCTACTTTTAAACAAAGAACAATTAAAAGAATTGCCACTACTTTTAGAATGACACAAGGTTACTATTTACTTTATTTTGACGCATAACACTTGGTCTATTTTAACAATAAGTCAATTAAATTTGTATAAATACACATTTTTTTGTAAGTTTAATTCTACTTAAATAACTACATATATATATATATATAAATGAGATATAATTTTCTAATATAATATTATTTATATTAATATAATTAAGCTTTTTTTTACCTTATTTTGACGCTCACTGTATATAAATACAATCCTTAACTATTACAAGTCACGTTTTTGTTTTAATCAGTTTTCCCCGCACTCTCCTACACTAATTCTCCATCTATGAAAGATGAATAAACTTTAGTAACTGTCTGTACAAACTCAAGTTAAGAAATGAACAAAATTATTGGTTGAATGAATGCATAATAATGTCATCATACATAGTGCTTATATAGTATGGAATGCTCTTTTGCAACCAAAACGTCATAACTCAAAATAAATAGCGATGTTCAGTGTTCAGTGCAAATGGCATTGTAAAAGTGCAAATGCAAAACATCGTAGCTTTTTATTGCAATCCAACAACAAAATACACACAATTGCATTTATCAAAACATTGCGTTCATGCAATACTAAAATGGTATAGTTTATTCGTTACGTGTATTGCATTTGCAACTCTGACAATTAAACAGCTGACAGATGTAAACACTAATAAAAGAAATAAAATTAAAACAATGGAGCAAACAATTCCACAGAAGAAAATTAAAAGGGAAAAACTAAACAAAAAGTGGACGCCTGAAGAATTTATACTAAAACTTTAAATTTATATGTACCCCCATTCCAAATTGTTTCTTCAGCAACTTCTTCTAAAAATTTAACAATTTTTTCTTTGGCACTTTTTCGTGGCATTTTTAAAATACGTTTAGAAATTATTGTTTATGTAGATCAGCTGTTTTAGTGCATAAATTGCATTAGTATCACGAAGTACGAAATAAATGGAAGGCTCACAATCAATGTCAAAACATTTGCAAGTGCAAACTTTTGCAATACAAAACGCATCGAACATCAAATACCACTAATATGTTTTTGAGATTTCTTTTTTCTTTGTGAAATAAAACCTATAAATTCTAAGCATTCTGTCATTTCCGAATTCAAGAAATTTAATGAAATCTTAAGCAATTAAAACAGAACAAAATCGAAACAATTACGAAGGAATATGTATGTGACTGTATATAATTGGAATTAATAACAATCTATTAAATTGAAAACTAAATTGTTTATTCTCAATCCGAAAAGAGCAGAAATTCTGTTAAATATATCCGAATGATCTTAGTCAGAATAATGGTTTGTAGTGTCTGGAATCTTACATTTTTAATTATTACCATCTTGCTGCAAATTGAGATCGTATTGCAATGCAGTTTATTTTGAGTCTATGATGACGTGCCTTTTTCCAAAATAAACATTTAACAAAAACAAAAAATGACAGGAAAACAAAAAACTTAATGAAATGTCAAGACAAAAAATTATAATAACAAATTATTGAGAAAAATTCACACTGAATGTATAGAGCACAGTGGTGGATACAAAGTTAGCATAATGATTTATTTGATTAGAGAAGTTTCCTTCTTTGTCACTCATCTGAACTATAGGGTAAATTAAGACAAAGAATGTGTAGCCAGGGGCCAAATTACCGCATTCGTGATCGAATGAGCTATCGTATTGAAAAATGGGTTCGATAGCGAAATTATGATAAAATTTACTAAATTTCTTGCTCGATATCGAATGTCATAATCTCAAATAAGATAATTACGATAAATTTTACTCGATATCGAATGCGGTAATTTGGACCCAGGTATTGTGAAATAATTTTTGTTTCAGTTAAGAGTGTTAGTGTTAGATTGGAGATAATATAAAAAGTTAAGACATGGGACTTCACTACCATAATATGTAACGGATATTTCCTAACAATCTTCTTTGTCATTCATAAGGCTATCACAACGACCATATGCCGAATTTTGCTTCGAAAATTTACAAGGTGCTACTGGTGCATGAAACTTCGCTGTAGATTCGCTAAAGAACAACCTGGTTTTTATGGAAAAATATTTTTTCCATTTTTCCCTTAGTCTGGCTAAACTAGCTAAATTATGCTAAATTTGGTCTTCTGAAAATGCAACAGCAATTCTTGCGAAGCCTTTGCAAGTCTATTTACGCAGCTCGAAACTCAGCTATTAATTGGCAGCCCCTACAAAGTGATTTTACATTACTGGATTATTTATTATTATGTTAAAGATAGAGTCTATACAGAGCCCTTCGAATCGATTACAGCCGTAACATGTTTAACGAAATATACCTGCTGATAAAATATAATTGAGCAATTTAATTAAAGAATCGACATCTGTATACAACCGAGCATGTGGTGGTAAACTGTCCTATATAATTTTTCAATTATAATTGTAAAATCTTACTTTTTCAAATACAAAAAAATATTTTCATACACATATTCATACATATGTATATATATCTATATAAATTGCTTTGTATTATTTTAAAAACAAATTTCTCTTTGAAAACTCTTTTTATGCTATATTTCTAAACATTTCTATATGTGAGCAGAACAATAAACTATCTAGATTCACATATGAACGGTTTCGCATATAAAAAAAACAGGAAGGGTGTTAAAATCAAAACAATAAAAATTATTGTATGCAGTTGGTACGAGGAGTATTTAAAAAAAAAAAAAACTCTTTTTATGGTCATTCTTTTCATAATGCTAGGAACACAACTGGGACGAACGTCGATTTTTGCCCAACACGACGAATTAGTTGGTGACAATTTGCTGTGCAAATTCATCGTATGAATCACAATAACGATGAAACAAATACAGCTGTTGTAATTGACAAACTTTTTCAATTTATTCTTAACGGATAAATTTAACATCCCACCAATTGTATCCCACATACATAATTATATAAGCATTAATTTTTTTAACCACTTCAATTATAATTTCTTATATGCACCCATTTTATCGCAGCGCTCAAATAATTTTTAATAATTTAATGTTTTTGTTTTCTTATAACGGCTGATAGATAGTGTGACCATATTTAAAAATATGTATATATACAGTGGTGGTCAAAACATTTGCAACTGAAAGCGCATTTAAACTAAATTTAAATTTATTAAATCAAAACTGCTTAAGCGGCTTTTTAATTTCATTTTTTATTAAATTCAGTTCTTGTTTATGCTAATAAAAAAACAAAAATTTTTCTTCAGTAACTTTAAAAAATAAAAATAATGGCTTTAACAAAATAAGTCGAAATTCAAGTGTTCAAAACATTTGCAACTCTTATATGAAATTAAAAGTACAATATTAAATCTTTAATATTTTGTAGCATATCCTTTGTTTTTTATTATTTCCGAACATCTTTTAGGCATTGAGGAAATAAGCTTTTCAATATATTCGTTTGGAATTGCATTCCACTGCTTTTCCAATTCAACGAAAAGTTCTTCTCCATTTCGGAAAATTCTTTTCCCGATATTACGTTTTGCAATCATCCACATGTTCTCAATCGGGTTGAGATCGGGAGATTGCGGTGGCCACGACATAACATGGACTTCATGTTCCTCCAGCCATGTTTTGACAACCCTAGCCGTGTGCTTGGGATCATTGTCGTGCTGGAATGTCCATGAAAGCGGCATTTCCCATTCAGCATATGGAAGCATAACTGAGCTTAGGAGGTCTCTGTAGATTGTGGCAGTCATTGTTTCAGTAATACGGTGGATTGGACCTATCCCATGTCCCGAGAAACATCCCCACACCATAATATTTCCTCCTCCATACTTTACTGTTGCGGTTGTATATCGTGGATTATACTTTTTACCTCGAGGTCGTCGAATATAACACCTTCCATCTGATCCTTGGAGATTAAATTTAGATTCATCAGACCATAATACGTTCTTCCATTGCTGTGGAGTCCAATTTAAATGAGATCGAGCAAATTGAAGGCGAGCTTTGCGATTTTTTTCAGACACATATGGTTTTTTGGTGCACCTGTAGCTTCTAAGACCGTATTCTCGGGCTCTTCTTTTTATAGTGGAGAGACTAACGTTCACGGAAACTTCTGTTTTTGCTTCTCTGGGAACAGCTGTTGGGAATTTTGTAAAAAAATTCCTAATTTTCCTATCTTCCCTTGCTGTTGTTGTACGAGGTCTTCCACCCTTATGTACTGTATCGATGTATCTACTTTTAATTATTCGACAAATCGTTGATTTGTGAATGCCATATTTTATAGATATTTCTTTTTGCAGCATCCCATTTTGAAAATCATTTAAAACTTTTGATCTAAGTTCCGAACTGTATTTATTTCCAGCCATTTTACTCAAAAATTTATAAAGCGAGGTTTACACTCTTAACTCCAAACTTAAACTGCGTTAAAATGATTATTAACTTGCAATTTTTAATAGAAAACGAAAAATTTAATACTAAATTGTTAAAAAGAACGTGATTACCGTTATATCCTAGAATTTGTTAGTGTTAATTACGTATTAAAGAATAAGAGAAAGGAGAGTTGCAAATGTTTTGAACACTTCAATTTACACTCTCTCATCAAAATTAAGTTTTTTTTATTTTTGTAAAAGAAGGAATTTTATTTTTTTTTACATGTTTATCAAGAACAATGAATGCAGGTAATAAATAAACCAAAAGTTTTTAAAAATGAGCAATTAAAAAAAACTATAATAATACAAACTACATACGTGTTCCCAGTTGCAAATGTTTTGACCACCACTGTATATATAAAAAATAAACATTAACAAAAACACAGGTAAAAACAATTTTTATAGTTCACCAGTTGGTATACTATTTATTTTCAATTAAATAAAGTAAAAAATAAAACAATAATCAAATTAAAAATTATGATTATTTACTAAAACATTAAAAACTAAAACGAAGTGGGTAACCACTATTCTATTTCAGAGCTCGCCGCATATAACGAATTCAGCAGACACCTTTATTGTGTGTATTTTCATATACACAAATTGTTGGATTTTCAGAGAGCAAAAATTCGTCGTTCGTCCCAATTGTGTTCCTATCATAACATGTGCTTGCATAATATAAAAATGCATTATTTATAGTGTTTATATAGACATTTTGACGCCGCCTATAATTCATATAAATGCATTTCAAAGATACGGAAAAAAAACCTTCAACTTAAACAGGCTTAAAACAAGGGACAGACTTAAGTCTTCTGGAATTTGTATAAAAAGTGGTTACTGTTCAATATGTGCTAATAGATATAATTTCTCTGGACTTTGTCTAGAGGAATTGAGTGATTATTTTTCAAAATATAGCCATTTGAAATAATATTTTTTCTTGATGTAGGCTTTGTGAATAGTACTCGTATAAGTATGACAAATATAATCCTTTTAAATTATTTGGACAAAAAATCAGACAATTTAAACTATTTTTTGTTTGCATTCATTTCAGATAAGAACTAAGATACCGTAAAGGTAGCTTATCCATTTATTTTTCAAACTACATCATTAATTTTGTTTAGTGATCTAATAAGGTTTGAATAAGATCCAACTTTTACATTTTTTTTTTTTTTTTTGTTAAAATGTTGATAAATCGTTGCAAAATTAGTTTACGTAAACTGTTTGAATAATTTACTTATCATTTTCTACGAAATAACAGTACATATAGATACATATGTATGTATATTTAACACAAAACACTTCAGACTTTAATCATACATTTGATTTGGTATTTAGAGAAAAATTTAAGAGTCCTACCGAAACCGGCGAAAAAATCGATATTCGGCCTAATCTGAAACAAACCGAAACTGATAAATTCCACTATTAATTTTATAACATGTTTAGATAATTTTAAAGTGCCGTAAATTACCAACACTAAATTGCGTAACAGTAAACCTTGTTTTTTCATCTTAAACGGACAATTTTTTTTAAGGGCGGTTTTTATCGTATTCTTAAATAATTTACAATAAAATATAAAATTTTGTATTCTATTAATTATATGTATTAAAAACATGAAAATTACATAATCAATGTTTTTTTCTTTATAAAAGTTTCGGTTTCACTATTCGGTCAAAATATAGCCGAATACAGAATTTGTATTAGGCCGCTTTTTGGCCTAATCCGAAACCGAGTACTCAGTCGAACTCTAAAAATTTTACAATATTTTCAACCCTAAAGTATTTCATAAGTTGCGCCTACATATATAACAGGAGACAGTAATCCCTAACATAACAGATTTAATTGGTTTAATGTAGATTACTGAAGTGGGTCTTCATACAATAAATTATTTTACTTATGGTATACAGTACAAAAAAGTTTAATGATATGATTTCATCATAGATTACCCGAAATGTATAACGTAACCAATTGACTTATATTTCCATTCCAAATTGCACACACGCAAATGACCGAAAAATACATAAATTGGAGTCAGCCAAGTAACTTTTTAACTATTTTTAAAACTCTTCGATAAATGATTATTTGAACTCTAATATACATATAAAATTATTAAAATAACTAATATTTAACACTATGTGTGGCTTAGCACTTTATACTAGAAATACAAATTCTCAATGAACATAAATCGGAGCTGGATACAAGTTTACAGTAATGGTCAAGAGAATGAAATTATGTATGGTCTTCATTAAGTATTCATGCTCTTGCAATGTCTTTTGGTAGTGTAGAGCAAAAATATGCTAAACCTTTTTGCAAATGTAATGATGCAATACCATTTGCACAATATTATAAATTGCACTTTTATATAAATTCTGCTGAAATATATACAGTCCAATCATGAATAAAAATTCCGCGGGAGCGAAAAAACTCCCGCGGAATTTTTATTTATGATTGGGCTGATAGTATTATAGAATTTTAGGTAAAGGTTAAAGTATGAAAGGATACAAGAAAATTTCAAAATATTTAGTAAATTGAAATAGTGGCTGCATTAATAACAAAATGTAGACTCTAACCGAATATTCTGTTATAAATTAAGCTAAAAATCAGCCTAGTACCAACAATTTGCCTGAATGGCGAAACAAAAACCATTATAGCTATAAAACATATATTCTGGGACTCAATTCGAAAACTTTTATTTTATTATAAAATGCCTAACACAACTAAAATAAAGAATTCCAGTTCAAAACACTGAAGATAAAAGATGATAGAGGATCGACCATGAAAAATGGATGCTGCAAGGCACTTAAAAATGGGCTGAGCCATGGCCAAACATTAAGATGGGTTAAATTATGTTATTATTTTTATTTTATTTTTTTTTTTTTTTGTTAAGGGATAATAAAAATTTAGGGGATATTGTTTATATTTAGGGGTTCCATTAAAATTTTGTTAGCACAATTTTGGCCAGCATTTAAAAACAAAATCCAACATTTTCAATTTATTTATATTTTCAACTTTTTAATAACAATTAAAGCTTGAAAGTTATATTTGTTGCTTGTTTGTTTAATATTCTACAATGGCAATGAAAAGCTTTTACTAAATACCGTTTAGATACATTTTTTTTGCAAATAAAAAGAAAAATTATGTTTATATCAGATTATTTATTTATTTATTGTAGTATAAATGTGAGTTAAGCAATCCGTCAGTTCTGGCTCATTGCTGAGGTCAGCACCTTTTATAGACTTTGGTATATGACTAGATATTTTAACATGTACGTGACTTAGACGGAAGCCATTAAACCATCTATTAGTTATAAAGACGGAATTGAGATTAGTTGGAGGTTAAATAAGGTAACCAATTGCCTTCTCTCTGCATGGCAATGAACATATACGCGACAAATGCATCAAAAATATATAAATTAGAGGCAGCCTAGTAATTAGACATTAATGGAAATTACTGTCTAAAAGTGATACGTTTAGTAGTCAATACAGAACTGCTGGGAATGTTCTATGTATTTGGAGTGTGAGTGTAAGTGATTATGTCTATAATATGTGTTTAAATACACACAAAATAAAAATCGATTATAAACTCTAGTAGATACAATTCATTTTGTTTTCTTTTTTTTTTCATATTTGCCTAGAAAATGGGGGGGATACAAATTGCTGTCACATGCAGTGGAAAATCGTCACCTTTGTTAACACCTCGTAATAAATTTTGGCATAACACTGTTGAAAATGTCTACAATTAGTGACAAATCATACAGGACCCTTACAGAATTATATTGAGAGCTGTGAAATATTTTTTGAATGAGTAACATTTTATAGATTTGAAATTATTTAGTTTTATTTAATAAATCATTAACAATTTATTACAATATGCTGAACATGTTGATTTACGTGGTTGGCTGCTGCCTGCTAGCATTCAAGTGAAATCTTTTGATCTTGTTTTGAAAATGCTTAACATGTTCTTTGAATTTAAATATCATTTTCGAAAAACGTAATAATTTAAGGTTATAGTAGATAAATTATTGTAAAACCAATTTTGTGGTAAATATTTATTAAGTTTATATTTATAAAAAATGTTCTTAAATTTCAAAACAACCACAGGTAAGACAAAATGATTATCGAGTTACTTGTGCAAAAGAAATCTATTGTTATATATAAATATATATAAGTTTGTTTTATCTAAGCGTTGCATTATTAACATACAAACCAATGTACTACCACAACTAATGTATGTATTTGACATCAACGATTATATAACTTAAGGTACGGTCACACTTGACAAATATTTGACGTTACCACTAAATAAAATATATTTTAATTCATTTATTTGTTAAAAAACATTAGTTCTATTTTATTTGTTGATGTTTGATCTTGCAAAACTCTTGTAAGGTCAAACAAATTTGTGCTAAAACAAGTGGCTACGCGTTTTTGAGTAAATATTTGCCAAGTGTGACCGTACCTTTATAAAACACTAATATATTTCTGAGACCTCATGAAATTTTAATACACATAAAGCATATATATCTGTCGGAATTGTCTTGTTTAAGAAGCAATGCTAAATGCAGAATTAGCTGGACAAAACAAACTGATATAATAGATTCGGTTGTGCCCAAAAGAAGAATTGAAAAAAGTAGCAAATTAGACTCGAGTCTATTCCTCAAACTATTTTATTAAAACTCTTGAATGGTTCGTGATTGAATTCCAAGATTTGTTCGTGAGCGAACAAATTTCAAAATAAGTTGTTCCCAATCTTATGGACTGTTTCTCGAACTCAAACAAACAACGAAACATTGAACTTTAAACTTTTTGAAACATCAAAGATAAGTCTACTAGACTTGAGTCTATTGTTCATGTTCAAACTTACAACAGGTTTATGAAAGGTTTATTAAGCAAATTCCCATACAAAATTGGCCATTAAATAAATAATTTAATTAAATATTTTGAGTCCACTCTCCCATATGAAGCACATATTTTAATTTTCATTTACTTTGTTTCTATAATGTTGCAAGAACACCACCAATTTTGTTTTATACACTACACATGGTTTTACATTACGAGTACATATTTTAAATCAAAAACTTTTGTATAGGTATAAATATTCATTATTTCTAATAAAATCATATTTGTTGATAACAACTATTCTTGTAAAACTTTTTAATAAAGAAAAACTTCTTTTATTTCAAAATATTATAGTTTTTTCAAGAGGGGAAAAAGAGATTGAGAAGACACTTAAAGTTTTTATATTTTTAAAAATCTTTCTATTTTAAACACAAACAATATAATAAGAACATTTTCGAAACATAATCGTTTTTATATTTTTTTAAATGTTAAAATAAATATTCAAATGTGCAGTGCATAAGTACCCCAACTAACATTTACATCTATTAACAAATTGAGAATGATTAAAAAACAGTGGTGGCGCGCTTTACTAACAGTAGGTTAGATTATAACAGAGAAGAAATAATGTTAATATAATCTAAGTTTTCTATAAAAAAAACTCTTATACAGAAAGTTTTCTATAAAAAAGTTTTCTATATAAAAATTTGTTATACACAAGATTTTCTATAGAAAAAACTGTTAGACAGAAAGTTTTATAATAAAAAAACTGTTATACAAAAAGTTTTCTATAGAAATAACTGTTATACAGAAAGTTTTCTATAAAAAAATTTTATACAGAAAGTTTTCTATAAAAAAATTTTATACAGAAAGTTTTCTATAGAAAACAATGTTATACTAAAAAGTGTTATCTAAAAAAACTGTTATACACATGATTTTCTATAGAAAAACCCGTTATATACAAGATTTTCTGTAGAAAAAAAAACTGTTATACACAATATTTTCTATAGCAAAAAAACTGTTATACACAAAATTTTCTATAGAAAGAACTGTTAGAAAGTTTTCTATAAAATAAATTGTTTTATAGAAAGTGCTTTATAGAAAAAACACAAGATTTTCTGTAGAAAAACTTATGTATTTACGACCATACAACTTTTACTTCATTTAAACCTTTGCTTAGATTTGAGAAACAATTTGTGAATTATTAAATTTAAAATTTGACTGCAAGGTTTGACAAACAAGTTTTGATGTTAAATTAAATATGTCACGTCTTACAGAACTATGTGAAAATAACTCTTGAAAAGTGTAAAAACTTCTCAACGAAATACATTTAATTAACTTCAATGGTCACAGCTATATATTTAATTGTTCTGGAAAATGCGCTCTAAAGTGAAAAGTAACAGAAGGGGTCTTAAAGATCTTAATATCATAAGCTGTGTGTGCTGGGTAATGCTTATACAAATAACTATAGAAGTATATAGAACATATATAATATGTATATATATTCTATATTTATATATAATTGAATCTTTACGACGCACAGTGGGATCGTAAAGAAAATAAATTGTAATAAATGTGTAAATTCTTAAGTACTAAATCAAACTTAAAATTTAGGAAATCAATATAAAAGAATTTTAAACTCAAAATAATGGAGAAATATTGAATCGTTGTTCTTACTTGGTCTACTTTGAAATATTAAAATTTATTCTGTTTATAAAACTGCTTCTAATAATAAAGATAGTTTTAACTTTTCTTCTATATATGTATGTATATTCAAAATTCTAAACGGAAGAATTTACGACGTTTATCACTTATTTTCCAATTAAATCCACTGTACATATATTGTTTACAAGCTAAAAAATAAAAATATGTAAATAAATAAATAAAAAGGAATGTAAACAAATATAATCAGTTTTTGTTATTGCTGTTTATTTTTTTGTGTTAATGTTTGTATTATTTGTTGTATTCAGTGTCATATTAATTGTGATAAAAAAACAAGAATAATAGCAACAGCTCACAGACACTTTCACAAAAAAATGCCCCTAGTCGGTCAGTAAATTGTTGATTTATTTTGATTTGCTGTTTTTCGGGGGAATGCACACAATTCATTTGTTGATCTTTCTTTGTGCGATAAAAATACAAGGTGAAATTAATCTAAATACGAGTATATACTAGTGCATTACAGTATTTTCTTTTTGTTTAGTTCAAAAAAAATTGAAACTGCAAAAAATCACACGCAATAAGCTGTTGAAAAGCAACATTTTTTAACAAAAAAAAACACCGAATTTTTTTTTTTTTGTTTTCATATTTTAGGTTCATGAACGTTTTAATTAAAAAAAGCTTACAATATTTTTATTTTATTCTTTGTTCTTTCTAGATTTTATTGGGGGTGATTGCAATAGTAAAAACAAGTAGGCTGAGTCGCAATAACTAGAGTCAGACGAAACAGTATTATTTATGCCTAAACCGAACAGAACATGATATTCTAATCCTTGGCCTTATCCGAAAAAACTGAAACTTGTTTCAGAATCTACTAATTTTCTATATAATTTAAATATACATATCTTAATTAAAGGGTATGTTTAAACTCATTTTCTAGCACTTCCTGTATATTGTGGACATTTTTTATTTCGATCTTGTATGCTAATCTTGAGCTATTTATCGGACTAAAAACCATGTTCTTCTGGCAGTCATATTAAAGGTTTCAATATTTTTTCTTAAATGAAAGAGCCATTAAATCGGCATTATGAAAATTGCATAATCACAGGATTGATACGTGAGGCCTAGTATAAATCAGGAGCTGACATTTTAATTCCCCAGATTACAACGCTTTCATCTATTAAACTTGTTGTCGGTAATTACTGTAATTTTGTCAATCATGCAAGAAGACTTGGATAACAATGATTTCTAAAGGAGTTGTCACAATGAAGATGAGAAACTAATTCTTACCTTATCTGTCATTGTCCGTTCGTAAAATTGGAGCATACCGAGACCTTTCTTAGGAATAGTAAATGTATATCGTAACCAGTCATATGGAGATCTTTGTTGTGGACTCCAAACCGACCTTTGCATATTTTTACCAATCAAAAAGCTCTTACTACATTGTACCATTCTCTCCATTTTTTATCTTTTCAGGCAACATTTATATGTATATATACCATTCCTACATAAGTGGGCTTGGATTTCCTGCATAAATAGTCTTTCGTTTCCTTCCGCTTACCAGATTTAGAATGCGACAGTCTTTTGTAATATTTGTTACTTGGAAAACCCGTACATTCCGCCATTCATACAGTGTCAAGTCTAATCGGAGTTCTATCAAGAACTAATAGAGTCCTGGTCCTTTTCTGTGGCAAAGAGATCCAGAGCATTTTCTGCGGCAGTCAAATATAAAATGTTGTACCGATTCCTCCATTTCTTTAACCAGACCACTTCTGCAATTATTGTTGCGTGGAAAACTCATAAGTTCATTCACACTGTGTCTAGTCTAATCTAAGTTCTAACAAGAGCCAATGGGCCTTTTTCGTGCCAGAGAGATCCGGAGATTCCTACATTTCTTTAGCCAGACACATTTTGCAACATTTTTATCCAAATTCAACCATGAGCTAATAGATTCCTGGTGCTTTTCTATGGCAGAGATCCCCTGCATTTTGGATATTCTACAAGTTTTAAAACTAAACCACCAGAGTTCCTTCTTTTACAGTTTTAAGAATTGTCATTCCAATTTTTTTTTCCAAATTATCATATATTTTAGTTTATAACTTTTTATCTAATAAACCAATTTTGAAGATTTTAAATAGCAAACGACATAGAACTTTTGTGAATACGATAGTGGAATCTCATTAGATTTAATTTAATATTTTGAACATGAGAATGTCTACACAAACATGCTGATTTAACGAAACTGGCACAAGTAGCTAAATAGACTAAGAATTTCATAACAATCACAAACAATTCTTCTTAATTATATTTAACAAAAAATAGATAATCCCCTTTATTATGAAACTCGTTGTCAACGCTGTCGTCAATATTTGGCTGCAGTCACATTTAGTCGACGCCGAAAACAACTCGACAATAAATCGGTATTAATTTATATGTTGATGTCGACATATTATCCAGAAAAAATATTATTTTTGTTTAACTGTAGTGAAAATATTGATGAAGAAAATAAAGAAATGCTTCAGCTTCAAAGGAAAGCTGTTAGGCAAAGATCATTCGTTTTCAATTTTCCGGACAGGACGTATGTAATAAAAAAAATTTGCTACGTACTTGTGAGAATTAGATGAAAAACTTAAAATTTTGTTTCTTTATATATGTATGTATGTAGATTTATTGTGTATTTTCAATTATACAAACCGGCATTTGATTTTGTTGAAAAAAAATTGAGACTTTAATGAAGATTATAACTCGCTGAACATCATCTAACACATCTCTAACACGCTAAAGTTAGCAACAATATTAAGGTTCTTAGCTCAAGGCTCATAGCAATCGAGTGTTGGTAATGATTTTCATCTTGGACTTGCACAACTCAAGAAACTCTCGATGCTTTTTTATCAAATGTAAAATGACAGAAGAAGAGAAGGCTGAATGCAAGTTTATTTTTTTGAGAAGATGGGGTTCTCTGGTGTTATAGGTTGCGTAGACGGTTCGCATATAAAGATTCTTGCCCATAGACAGGAGAATGAAAATATGTACTATAGAAATAGAAATTTAAAAATAATTTAAAATTCCTTAATACTTTAAAATGTTTTAATTTAGAAATTTATATTTTTAAATAATTGTCTAGTCTTACTTTTTGCCAACCCTTACTATCTCTAATTGGCGGTTGCTATTTTGTTGCTATTTCCTCCCACTCTTGTTTGAAATTGTTTGAAATAGGAGTTAAGCACCTATGAAATCCTTTTGCTAAACTGTGTCTATTTTCAATAAAGGTCTCAAATTGTTTTCAAGTTGTTATTTTTTTTTCAATTTCCACCTTTTAATTTTTAAAATATTAAAATTCTTTTTCCCAATTTCAATTGACGACGCTAAAAAGTTTGTTGACAAAAACAAAGTCAATTCGAGTCAACGTCAAAAAAACGTAAAATTGACTTACATGGTGTAACTATAAAAGGTGAGTGCAGTAGGACAGCTGACTTATTTTTACAATTTACTTATGTCAAAAGTAATAATTGTAATAAGTGTTTTTGATAGTAGTACATTATTTTACACAAACAAAATGCCCGTTGTTTCTGTATTGTGTTGTATTTGTTGCCGATTTGCACACACCTTGTATAATTACACCATGTCGATTTCTTAATACAATTTTTTTGACAATAGTAATCGGTTATCGCCAATAACATGACTGTACCGTCGGCGTCGCTTATGTCGACAATGGCTTTCGTAATAAGGGGGAATATATTTAACATACATATACATATATTTTTTCAATATATTTCATTTATTACTTATTTAACAAAGGCAAAGTCCGAAATTTATAAATAAATAAAAAGAGAGTGCTCTAAATGTTCAGCTATTTATTTTACACTTGTTATTAATTTGTTTAAAGAATTTTTACAGACAAAAATACTTGTGCCTGCCTGCCATGGTATTTAACTGTCAAGTTAATTGCTTACACACGTGACATGTTGTGTATCGGAACCCATATACAAAAAAAAATGCTTCTAAAAAAACACGCATGGTAAAAGGCAAAGTTACTACCACTCTTCTTTAACAAACAACATCATCATCACTGTCACCAGCGTCATCATCACCATGTTCATCATCTATCTGTTTAAATGAATGACTGAATGTTTGTGCAACTCGTTTATAAATAAAAACTTGAAATTTGTAATGTAAAGAAAGCATTTACACTTAAATTGGGTTAAGAATATTTTCTTTAAGTTTCTGTGCACATTTCGGTTTTTGTTTGCTGTCCACAAACGAGATGAAATGAAAATGTTTTCTTTGAGAGAACAAAAAAAAAAAAAACAGAATTTCAATTGGCACAAAGATATTTCACTGATTTTTTTTAACAATGTGTAAATTGTATTGCTACACACACTCATTTACTTGCACATACTTAATTACTCACACATTTATAATACTAATAAAAAGAACGCAAAATAAAAACAAGTAAGAAAATATAGTCGGTCAAGCCCGACCATATAATACCCAGTATATGTATAAAACAGTTTTTCAGAAATGGGCGTTATATGGGAGATATAACCTATTGTGGATCGATCATCCAAAAATTTAGTGTCAGGATGTCTATGAATATAAATATTATGTATGTTGAGCTTTATCTGGATATAAATACTTTTAAAAGATTTATGGAGCTTAAACTGATTTACGGAGAGGGTATTATATAGGAGCTACGAGTAATTATGGACCAATCATAATAAAATTGTACCGTATTATTTGCATACATATGAAATATATTTGCGTTCAATATTATTTGGATACCAAAATTTTTGAGAGAGTTATTCTCTTTAAAGTGATTTTCGGAAGTGGGCCTTATATTGGAGCTACGAGTAATTATGGACTGATCGGCACAAAATTTATAGATGTCATTTGGCTTCATTTACAACTCATTTGTTTTGAAATTTGTTTGGATACTGGCATAATTAAAACAATTGATCGGTAAACCCCAATTTCGGGAGGACATTTGTATGGGGGCCAGGTGAAATAATGGACCGATTTCCACCAGTTTAAATCCCATCCATCCTTGGGCCGAAAAAATATCACGTACCAAATTTTATCTAAATATCTTCAAAATTGCGACCTGTACTCTGCGCACAAACTTTACATGGACAGCCAGACGGACGGACGGACATCGTTAAATCGACTCAGAATCACTTTCTCGGTATCGGTATACTTTAAGGTGGGTGTTGGACCAATATTTCTGGGATTTACAAACATCAGCACAAATCCAATATACCCTCCCCACTATGGTGGTGTAGGGTATAAACATTGAACGACATCATTTTGTTGGCAACACTTACTCTTGTACATGTCTGCACTAATTGTTAAGTGAAATTAAATGAAAGTGCTGTTAAATACTCGTAGTACTAAGTCTGAGGAAAAAAAAGAACAACTGTTGGGGCCACAATACACGGCACGATACATCGCAACGTTAACATGAATTAGATCAATTTTAAATGCGTTTATCTTTTCTATATGTACAAGTTGGCAGAGTAAAATGTGCAAAAAGACTTGAATTAAAAACGTGTTGAAATGCTTTAATTTTTGTAAAATTAAATAATTATATGAAACATTTCATATTTACAGTAAATAATTGAGACTAAATCAATTTTATTAAGTGCCATTACAAAGTACCCATATGAAAATATGAAAAACGATCATTAATTTTTATTTGCTGGACTTAATTGTTAAAAGGTCTGCATTGTATTTTTCACGCAATGCTGAAATTATTTCGTTTTTCTTACGCGTATTATTTTACTTTTGACATTTTGAAGGCTTGATAACATAAACATACGACTTTGCTCAAAATTGTGTTAACAATCGTTGTGATAGTTGTATCTATCATACAATGCACAACAACATGTTTGTTCAAATATATGTTTTTAAAAATAGTTTTAAGTTTGTAATGCCGTTTTTGTTTCTATCCGTGCTAGAGGCACGAAGAGTTCTGCTTCCATCGAATCTTTGATGGGATAAAGCTTCGAATAAATAACTTTATTCAACATAATTGCTTCTGCTCTCGGTCGGCTAAGGACTAATTTGGGAAAAAAACAATACGTATGCAATCCGATGTGATAAATTCTAGCATGAATCAAATAATAAAGATTGTGCAAAGAATGTAAACAAAATTTCCTCTCTCTGCGCATGACGTCACAGGTTATTTTTTCCGTATAATCAACATGTAAAAAATAAATTTTATTAACAATATTTTAAAATAAAATAATTTTTCTTCAATTTTTTGACTCAAAATAAAACATTTAATTATTTATTATTTTATATATATGTATTAAAATGTATTAAAAAAGTAAACTATATTTTAGTATTTTATATTATTATATTTTTGTATTATAAATTTATTATTTTTGTTTGTTTCAGTTTGTGTTTTTTTTTTGTCTCATCCGCTAGGAGTTTCTTATTTGAAAAAACATTCTCGATCAAAAAAAAATGTTTTAGCTTTAATGTCCGCATTAATAGTACTTGACTCATTTACATATATGCTTTTTTAAATACTCGTTGCAAACCAAGAGATTTTCACATTTCAAAGATTTGAATACAGCTTCCAGATTTTTTATTTGACACTCAAATTCATCAGTAGGCATATCTAACATAAAGTATCTTAAACGCAAAACGTTCGAATTACCCATTTTATATCTTCTTTTATATCTTCATCTGTTCAAAACAAACTCTATGATTTAATTTTAATTTTTTATCAATGTGGCAGTATCTTACCCTGCCTTTATACATGCAAGTATTTGCATGCAAGTGCCGTGTACGTATTATATACGAAAACTTATTCGAAAAACTCGACTAGCTCTGCAAGTGAAAAAATGTGAGTGTATTAGTAAAAAATTGTGAATGTATTGACTTTTTCGAACTTGCACTTGCATGTGTAAATGCCGGGTTAAGTGGTTAGCGCATTTGATCATTAAGCATGAGTTGGTATTTGTAGCCCGGATTTGATTCCCAGCCGCTGCCACTCAAACAACATCAGTTTCTGATAATTATTCGTTTTCTTTCTATCCATCATAACTAATATTTATCACAACGCCCTCCTTCGGTGGTATAGCATTCAAACGCCACCGAAGTAAAGTAATTAAATAAAGGCTATAAAATCAAGCTTTAAAAATAATGCACCTACTCACCACCAGAGGCGCTGCAATGCTGCACTAAAACAAACATAATGCGCAATTGCAGAGTTGTGATATAAAAATTTCTTCCACTTGCACCAGCTTTACTTTTTCAATCTATCTATTTTATTTCAAAATTAAAAGTTATTTTTTGACTTTTATCAAAAAAGGCACAAATTTAAAAGTTATAAGTTATACAAACATCATAATGATAAGAACCAAAATTTTCTACGATCATTTTTTATGTGTGATTTTTTGATGCAAATTTTTAAGTATTAAACGTCATGTCATAACTTACTTACTTAGTCATAAATTATGAAACATGCAATTGTTTTAAACAGCACTTATTAAAAGAATTGCCACTACATTTGAAATGAGAGGAGTTTTTTTTTGCATGAGGATGATGCCATTGTTTACTTTATTTTGACGCGTAAAAATTTGCTTATTTTAACAATAAATCAATTCAATTTGTTAACGCTTTTGTTTCTTTTTTTGTGAATTCAATTCTTATTAAATAACTATATAAAAATGAAATATATTTTTCTAATATAATATTATTTATATCAATATAAATAAGCTTTTCTTTTAATAATATATGGTGTTGACTTTATTTTGACCCTCACTGTATTTATTATCGAGAAATGTAACATTACAAGTTCTTATTTTAATGATAAATTTTATGAGTGCATTGGGTAGATAATAAACAAGACCCATGTCATTTCACACATGTGGTTTAGAGAGATATTATTATCCCTAATATAATTTTTTACCACACACTGATACGACAATACTGATTATACCCAAGTAACCGCTAATTACAAATCTCAGAAGTAGCATTGACAAGTTGGAAGCCTATGTAACCCTGCTCCCTGAGTATTCAGTAAACCACATGCTAAAGCTGACTGATAACAGTTTATAAGCAGGAATTGCTTACAAACTCTTTATTCGGCTGCCAGCTATTTTTGAGCCGTTGTCGACATGTTTACAGTCAGCTGCATTAGAACTTGGTCGGTTCAGGTATCTGCTTGTTTGATTGAGCTGATTGATGCGTTTTGAAACTATATTTAGATGAATTGTTCTGAACATTTGCGGCTGCCAACAATTTACAGCCAGCAGCAGTTTTACTCAATCGGTGCAAGTCTCAAAGTATACAGAGTTGACAATTTTGACGTTTCAAAAAGCAAAAATCAGATTTCTAAGGCAGTTCTCATAGAAAGAAAAAGGTATATTAATTTTTGGTACCTAATTTATTGTGTGTTAAAGTGTATCGCTTAATGTTACATGCTGCAAAAATATTAACAAAAGACAGTTCTGCAAGAAAGAGATAAATATAAAACTTCATTATCTATCTTCCGTCTCGTGACACCTATGTATAGTTTGTGTTGCAAGTCTCTAATGGTGACTGAAATCATCATGAGCTGATTGATGCGTTTTAAACCCATATTCACACTCTTTGTTTCCTTAATTTATAATGTTTACATTTATCTATGTACTCCTACCCAGCACTGTATTTTGAATCTGGACAATGAAATCGCTGTGTTTGGCCATTAAAAACTCATTAATTTCTTTGTTTATTACAGCAATTTTTGCTAATAACTTATAAAACAGGCATCAACAAGGAATAAATGTTTCACTAATGGATTAATTAAATAATTTGTCTTCGTTTTATGTATGTATTTTAAATTTCTGTTCAAAATAAATGTCTCCTTATTTAAGCATACTAAAAGGTCAACAACAAAAAAAAACTACATTTTAAATTGAGTAATTTTCTCCAGCTTTTTTTTTTTTTTTGTTGCTTAATTTTCATTTTATTTAAGCAGAAAAATTTATACACATTTATAAAATTTGTGCATTTGCGTTTTGGCTTTTTCAAAATGAATTCAAATTTTGTATTCAAATGTTTAATTTAAAATGTAGTTACATACAAATATTTAAATTCTATGAAAAACGTACCAATATGGTGCGAATATATTTTTTTATTTATTTATTTGTACAATATGTAAAACATCCGGTTATTAAACTCTTGTCGTGTCTATATTGTATTGTATGTACAACGAATATTAAATATGGCAAAAGAAGAAGTGTTAAAAATGATTCAACACAGACAGAATACAAGAGCCGTCACAATAGTGGCTGGCCATTGGCTTAAACACAGTAGACGGCACAGTTAGACAGACGTTAGAATTATACTTTGCCCAAATGTACATATGTACATACATTTAGTATGTGCAATATTTATTTTTAAAAATGCTAATTGAATAATATTTTATTTTATATGACCAGCAAACAAAAATATAAATGAATTCTCTCCCTCTCCACCCATATGTGTCATCATAAGCGTATTTATGCAGATTTGTTTCCATTTATTTTTTAAAATATGGACTATTACAGACTAAAATGGTCTGCAAATACATTTGTTTATGTGTTCAAGTAAAAATTATTATGTAATTTATAACCCTTTTATACATATTTAGATAAATTTTAAATTTCCCATAAACATAATAATAGTTTAACCTCTTTTGTTGTAATCCGAGTGTGTAAATTGTTATAAAAAATATATACTGACAGCTAAAATCTATTAAAAATAATAAACAAATTAATGTAATTATTTCCGTTAGTTTGGCAATTAAATAAATATTTTATAATGCTTTTATTACTTTTTAATCAATTATTTTTCGTGTCATGTCATTTGTGGAAATTTAAACATTTTGAAATCATATTAAAACCATGACTATTGACTACATATTTTAATTACATATGTATGTCTCAATAGAAACAGTTATTTAACACTATTTTGCTGTGAATGTAAATAATTAAATATGTTTCAGTTTGACATTTGTTACAGCAGCGGATGTCACTCATTGTTGTGACAGCTATGTATGTAGACAATTTGGTTTTAAAAAAGCAAAATTAGGCAAATCATTATTATAGTAAATAGATTTTTAAAAATTTCATAGGAATTCTTTTCAATAACGCCATGAACAAATTGAAATGATATAGGCATGACTAACTTTTGAAATATTAATGAAATTAATCGAGGTTCATACATGCATACATACATACATATGTTCATTTCCTGCTCTTTAAATTGCTAAACAAATTCTCACACTTAGTGAAAGTGTGCCCAAACACGATATTTAATCAATTAAATTTCATTATTTTTATTTCATAAAAAAAATAATGCAAAAATGTCAAATCATACGATTCTGTATATTGTTCTTGAGCAAATTTTTTATTAAAAAAAATTATGAATTTTTAAAGTCTCTGCCGTTATTTTCATTCCACTTGTTTGATCCGACCAGGAAATTCATATCAAACATAATTCTCAAAGATTAGTTTTGAGTTTTATCTTCGAATTAAATTTTAGGTTGATTTGAAAAATATGTTATTTGAGAATAAATTTCCTTCTTATGTTATAAATAAATTCTGCATTTTCTTGGGAAAGTTCTTATTCTCAATTGTTTAACAAATCATTCACAAACTTTATTTGAGAATAAATTTGATTTATAATCATTCTTATTTTTAAATCAAGCCGGAACTGTTATCACAAATTTCTCTGAAGTCTTCTGGAGAAGAAAAGATAAAAATTGACTATTTCACATTGCTCTAAATAGTGATAAGTTTGTATAAAGTAAAGCTAGATTTACACGATTGAAATTTAAAAAATTTAAAAGTCTCTAATTTTTCGTAATGTAAGTTTTCGAATAACCCGCAAATCAGTTTTCTGAATACCCTATTTACTTAGGACTGATTTGTTTAAACAACAATTCAACACATGTTAATGAATTTGAAAACATACTCGTAAACCGCAGCTAATATTCATCAACAATTGGGTTGGGATGCAAAGACATAACATGAAACGTGTTTGAGTTGGCTTATCAATGCACAGCAACCATATTTGTGTCGTCACAACATAGCAGAGCAATACAAATTTTAGTACTGTACATTTCTGTACAGCATAAAATTCTTATATGGAAGATTATGAGAAGCGATATAAAAATAAATGTGAAAGAGATTTTTACAACGTCTTTTGTGGAGCCATGATATTTTCTTGAAAATCTTCCAAATTTTGACGAACCTAACAACTTTGCAGCAACTCCATCATCAATAGCCTATGCTCTTTGATCACATTATTGTTTAGACGATAGACTTTAAGACAAAATAATCACAATTTAATTTCTTTTAAGATAAAATCCAGACAACTTAATCTAAAATCGACAAAAAATAAGCCCCCGAAAATCTAAAATTTGTTATTAGAGAAAATTTTTCATTATTTTGGTTTGAGTTCATTTTTTTATTAATAACACGAAGAATACCATTGTGAAACTATATTTTTCTAGACAAATGGCACACTGGAATGCATTTTCTACCCTGCCAAGGGCGTCATTAGCAATGTTTATTGTCCAAGATCTACTTGTAAACATCGTCTATTTAACTCACCATTTATTGAGAAATAGAATTCGGGAATTAAACATATTTCTTATTACATGTTTTGAGTTAGAACGAAATTTACAGATTACTGATACTTTTTGTGCCCACTTAATTTCCAGTAGACTTTTACGAATTCTAGCACTGATATATTAATTATCACGTTTCAATAACAAGAACACTAGTAAACCTTGTCCATGTTTAAATAATCCATTTAAACAATAGGCGTTTTTTTTTAATAAACTAGGCAACCTTAAAATTTGAAGCATTGAATTGAAGTAAAAATGCATTTAAAAATATTTATGTATATTTGTATTTCTTTATTTTATTTGTATTCCTTTATAAATATTTTTATAAATACAGGCAAAGCTCGATATAACAAATACTCACTTTAACGAAAATCCGATATAACGAATGAGCAAATTTTTTCATTAGCTACCTTATATAACGAACGATAAACTTTTTTTTGCTCCCGGTTTAACGAATGGTTACCAACTTTGAAGATGATGAAAATGAAAATAACAATTAAATACTCAGATGCCATAAAAGGATTTGAAACCTGTATTTTATGGTGTGATCAAAATAAAATTGATTACACAAAATCTTTCGTGCTGAGAGAATTGCAAGAAAAAGCAGTTGAAAAAAGTTTGCAAGCTTCATACAAACAATCATTTACATATTACAGATTTTTTAGACAAATAATTTGTCCCAATATGTACACACGTATGTACTTACGTATGTAAGTTCAATAGACATAAACATAAAAACCTCCATTTAATGATAAATGTAGCTAATTTTTAAT
Source organism: Bellardia pandia (assembly GCA_916048285.2). Lineage (NCBI taxonomy): Eukaryota > Metazoa > Arthropoda > Insecta > Diptera > Calliphoridae > Bellardia > Bellardia pandia. The sequence goes on from OU696531.1 coordinate 31,970,737, forward strand.
TTAAAAAAAAAGTTCGGTTTTACGAATCTCTCAGTTTAACGAAAGGGGCTGACATTATATTATTCGTTATACCGGGATTTGCCTGTATATCTACAATTTTCATAAATACCCTTCAACATTTTAAAACAATAGACAAATAATCAGAATTGAAATTTCTCAGAATTTGTTCCATATTGTAGTTTTAAAAGACACATTAGAATGACTTTTCAAGAATTTCCATATAAATGAGAGTTTTTATGTTGAAAAAAGAAAAATAAGTATGGATGCCAAAAATGATCAGAATGTATCTAATACAACCTTGTAAATAACTAGAGGTACAATAAAACAACTGAGGCAAAAAACAAAATTGGATTCTTTAATGTTATGAATTACTTACATACATTTTTGTTTTAAATTTACCAGTTCAAGTTGTTCAAGTGTACCTTTAATTATTGCCTTTACTTTCTAAATATAAAGAAATATAAACAAAACAAAACTACACTCAAGTGCTATTCAAAACAAAAAAAAAGTAAAAAAAAATAATAATAGCAAAAGTAAACAAATTCATCCAAACATGACCTCAGATAACCCTCAAAAGACAACCCCAAATTACAATTGCAAACATATTCAAACAAAACCAAAAACTAAACAAAAATAATAAATGAAGAAAAATAAAATGAATCGCATAAAAAATCAATGTTTAAGACAAAACACAAACAAACGTAAAGATAGGGAGGGCGCCACTCACTACCTCAAAATAAATCGTTTTAGTTGTTCGCTAGTGGTTTAATAAAGATTGACTATAATTCGTGGGGTTTGGTTTTCTTTTTTTACATCACGAAAATGTATATTTCTTTATATTTCTTGGCTATTTTCCTTGAGTGATGGTATTTTTATGTTGCAAGTTATAAAAATTGGTTAAATTTGTTTTTCTTTATTTCCTTTAAATATGATGTATAAATATTTATGATTGTTTATTGCAAGTATCATATTTATTTTTAGCTGGCACATGCCATTACCATCCACCGACAAACGACGACGACTATTGTAGAGTTGAGTAAATGAACCAGAAAATGACTTCACACTGGTTTTTGTTTTTGACCTAAAAAACCAAATACTCGTACATACAAAAAAAAAAAGTAAACCTCCAGTAGCAACAGCAGCAAGAACAAACAATACGGTTGGTTGGTTTGTGGTTAAACAATTTATAGTTGCACAACAAACCAACAAAATATATTTACGTATAAAAACCCTTTAAAATATGACGCACCCTAAAGTAAGTTGTCGTCAGATATGTTGTTACACTCGAAGAAAATGTATTCCTTAATTAATTTATAAGGAAATTCTTGAGTATTGTATTTTTAAAAGAATAAAAACAAATCTTTCTAGGAATTTGTCATGTGTGTGAAGATAAATTTAAATTTAACTAGCACAGACAAAAACCGCAATTTTTAGCCGAGCCCATTTTGCACTTAACAGAGCCCATTTTGCACTTAACAGAGCACTGTTATTCACTTAACAGCAATCATACTTAGAGGATTTTTGGCCATTGTGGAAATTTGGAGATGGGCTGGTATATGACACTATATGGAAAAGTTGGTCCTATGGTCACTTTATACAACTGTAATAGTGGGATATCTGAGATAATTTTGGGATTCCAGATAATTTGAGTTTTATGCAAAAATAAATCTGGAGAGGATTTTTGACCATTGTGGAAATTTGGAGATGGGCTGGGGTATGACACTATATGGAAAAGTTGGTCCTATGGTCACTTTATACAACTGTAATAGTGGGATATCTGAGATAATTTTGGGATTCCAGATAATTTGAGTTTTATGCAAAAATAAATCTGGAGAGGATTTTTGGCCATTGTGGAAATTTGGAGATGGGCTGGTATATGACACTATATGGAAAAGTTGGTCCTATGGTCACTTTATACAACTGTAATAGTGGGATATCTGAGATAATTTTGGGATTCCAGATAATTTGAGTTTTATGCAAAAATAAATCTGGAGAGGATTTTTGACCATTGTGGAAATTTGGAGATGGGCTGGGGTATGACACTATATGGAAAAGTTGGTCCTATGGTCACTTTATACAACTGTAATAGTGGGATATCTGAGATAATTTTGGGATTCCAGATAATTTGAGTTTTATGCAAAAATAAATCTGGAGAGGATTTTTGGCCATTGTGGAAATTTGGAGATGGGCTGGTATATGACACTATATGGAAAAGTTGGTCCTATGGTCACTTTATACAACTGTAATAGTGGGATATCTGAGATAATTTTGGGATTCCAGATAATTTGAGTTTTATGCAAAAATAAATCTGGAGAGGATTTTTGGCCATTGTGGAAATTTGGAGATGGGCTGGTATATGACACTATATGGAAAAGTTGGACCTATGGTCACTTTATGCAACTGTAATAGTGGGATATCTGAGATAATTTTGGGATTCCAGATAATTTGAGTTTTATGCAAAAATAAATCTGGAGAGGATTTTTGGCCATTGTGGAAATTTGGAGATGGGCTGGTATATGACACTATATGGAAAAGTTGGTCCTATGGTCACTTTATACAACTGTAATAGTGGGATATCTGAGATAATTTTGGGATTCCAGATAATTTGAGTTTTATGCAAAAATAAATCTGGAGAGGATTTTTGACCATTGTGGAAATTTGGAGATGGGCTGGGGTATGACACTATATGGAAAAGTTGGACCTATGGTCACTTTATGCAACTGTAATAGTGGGATATCTGAGATAATTTTGGGATTCCAGATAATTTGAGTTTTATGCAAAAATAAATCTGGAGAGGATTTTTGGCCATTGTGGAAATTTGGAGATGGGCTGGGGTATGACACTATATGGAAAAGTTGGTCCTATGGTCACTTTATACAACTGTAATAGTGGGATATCTGAGATAATTTTGGGATTCCAGATAATTTGAGTTTTATGCAAAAATAAATCTGGAGAGGATTTTTGGCCATTGTGGAAATTTGGAGATGGGCTGGTATATGACACTATATGGAAAAGTTGGACCTATGGTCACTTTATGCAACTGTAATAGTGGGATATCTGAGATAATTTTGGGATTCCAGATAATTTGAGTTTTATGCAAAAATAAATCTGGAGAGGATTTTTGGCCATTGTGGAAATTTGGAGATGGGCTGGTATATGACACTATTACAGTTGTATAAAGTGACCATAGGACCAACTTTTCCATATAGTGTCATACCCCAGCCCATCTCCAAATTTCCACAATGGCCAAAAATCCTCTCCAGATTTATTTTTGCATAAAACTCAAATTATCTGGAATCCCAAAATTATCTCAGATGTCCCACTATTACAGTTGTATAAAGTGACCATAGGACCAACTTTTCCATATAGTGTCATATACCAGCCCATCTCCAAATTTCCACAATGGCCAAAAATCCTCTCCAGATTTATTTTTGCATAAAACTCAAATTATCTGGAATCCCAAAATTATCTCAGATATCCCACTATTACAGTTGTATAAAGTGACCATAGGACCAACTTTTCCATATAGTGTCATATACCAGCCCATCTCCAAATTTCCACAATGGCCAAAAATCCTCTAAGTATGATTGCTGTTAAGTGAATAACAGTGCTCTGTTAAGTGCAAAATGAGCTCTGTTAAGTGCAAAATGGGCTCGGCTAAAAATTGCGGTTTTTATCTGTGCTAGTTAAATTTAAATTTATCTTCACACACATGAATTTGTCTACTGTTTTGAAACGATGTGCCAGAATGAGTATTTACCTTAAATGTGATTTGATCTAAAATATTACATAAAAACTTTTCTAAAAAAGTAAGAAAACATAGTCGGTCGACCATAAAATACTGATCAAATATTTATGCATGTTAAAGTGATTTTCAGAAGAAGGGAGAAGGGAGCTATGACTAATTGTGGACCGATCGTTATAAAATAAGGTGATGTGACTTTTGTATATATGAAATTTATTTCTGTTAAATTTTATTTGGATACCAACATTTTTAAGGGATTTATAATCGATAAAATGATTTCGGAAGTGGGCTATGAATAATTATTGTCCGATCATCAAAAAAAAAAATAGACCTAATGCTTTGTGTGCATTTTATGAAACACATTTGTGTTGGATTTAATTTGAATGTCTAAATTTTTAAGAGATTTATGGTCGTTAAAGTAATTTTTGGAAGTGGGCCTTATATAGGAGATATAATCAATTATCGACCGATCCGCCAAACAATTTTTAAATATAATTTATTTTTATATAAAACTTATTTGTAGTGAAATTTGTTTGGACACCTATATAAAACAGATATTTATGATAGATAAAGTAATATCTCAGGAGAACATTTGTATAGGGGTTATATGAAAAAATTAACCAATATCAATACCAATCTCCCTTGGGCCGAAGAATTATACCAAATTTTAGCGAAATAGCTTTAAAATTTCGAAATGTTACTTTGTGCACAAGGATTTCATGGAGGGACGGAAGGAGATCGTTATACCCGCTATGGTGGTGTAGGGTATAAAAAATAACATACTGTAAGTGTCAATATAAAGTAAACACCTGTTTAAAATAATGTTTTTTTTTTTTAACAAAAAACATTTAAAACAAAATATATTGCATAATTCATAAGTAACTTAAGCAAAATATAACTCATTAAAAAAACTAAGAAAAGGAACATAAAACAGAATTTAATTTTAAAGGAAAAAATGCGAGATTATGCATGTCAAAATAAAGCCAACAGTTATATAAAAATTATGTTAAACATTGTATTTAATATTGAGTTTCTAGTCGTTTTGCCTATATCACAGCTAACAATCTTCTAGACATAGAATCAACGAGTTGTTCACTGAAATCAAGCGAAATTTCGTTCTATTCATCTTTGCCTATTTTTTTTTTGTCCAGATATTCTCATAGTTTCTCAATTGGAATGAGGACTGAGGGAGTGCGGAGAATAATCTAAAGTTTTTGGACAATGATTGAGCAACCACTTTTTCAAAATTTTGTGAGGTATGCTCAGAATGATAGTCCTGTTGGAAAATTCAGTTCTTTGCTAGTTCTAATTTCTCTACCTAGGGGCTGCATTGTTTTTTAAAATGTCGAGATAATTCCTTTTTCATTGTGGATTCTATAAATGTAAGATTACCAACTCCTGATGCCGTCATACAACCCCAGACCGACATGTAACATTTTTATTGCTAAAGTCTTCGTTCTTGATTCTTTTGATTTTTGGAGAATTTTACATTACAAATATCTCAAACTTACTTTCATCGATGAAAAGAATATTATTCAAAAAACTTTGATGCTCTTTTACGAGTATAATCATATTTTTTTTTTCCAAAATTCAAACGTTTGTTTTGGTTGTTCTTTGTTATAAAGATCTTCTTACATGGCACTCTACCATGTAGGCCATTTTGATGCAAATATCCTCCAATCGTACTCGAACTTACAGGTTCTCCAGAAGTTTTCGTAACATTTTCAGTTATTTTGAAAGCACCAGATGCATACTATAGATCTAACTTCAGTTTTTGTAAGACGCTTTGCACCAGGCAAATTGTGTTTTGTATACTTGTCTATAATTTTCTAACGATTTTACCTATTTCACGCAGCGATTTACCTTTTCTATGTTGGTTGGTTTACGTGGTTGCCTGCAAGCCTTATCTATGTAAACATTTTCTTTTGTATAAAAATACCTACATCTTATGAGTGTAGTATTTCTAAAAACAAATCAGTGAATAAAATTATTTGAATAATTTAAAAATATTCATATCCCTACAAATTAAAAACCCAACCACAAAATGCTTACTTACACCCTTTAGTTTTCTTTGTTTTTTTTTTTTTCTCAAATACATTTTATGTGGAACATTTGTTGCTTGGTACCTGATTGAAAAGGTTGTTTAATCATTTTGTATTTATGTAACTAGACTCTATGTACTGGTGACACAGTTTTACTTAAAAAAAACATCAACACAGTTTATGAAGACATAAATAGGTTTGTTTAAATAGCTCTATATGGTATAAATAAATAATCCCCAGTAGCTCAGTTTAGTTTACAATTTATTTAATGACAACAACTCTAGAAGCTGCTAAAAATAGTATTCATTAGTTTGTAAAGACTTTTTAAATCAAAGTTAATTTTCATTTCATTCATGTATTTTTGTGTCTTTTTTACAAAGTTTTTTTTTCAAGAAAAAACTTTATTTTCATTGCATGCAGTAATTTAAGCTGGAAATAACAGACAACAAACAATAAGCGTTAGAAAAAAGTCATTTAACAAAAAACACTAAAACAGGCAGACAGACAAATTCTTTTATTCATCATTAAAATGTTTTTCCATGTTGCTATACGTGAGCCAGCATGGAATCACTGACTGACTGAAGTTGTTAAAAGTTAGTTGCAGTAAAAACCTGGTTAGTAGCTTGCAGGCAAGATACATAGTTTATTTTTTTTTTATAGATTTTCTTCCTTTTTTATTCATCCTGCATTTTAGTTTCACTTGAATTGGAAGTGCGCCAAAAACCCAAATTACCGGGACAACAAGAACGGCAAGTAACTGAAATGTAACACAAAACTATAATTCCTCTATACAAATTGCAACATCAATTTCAGTTCTTTTTTTTCTCTCTTTATACTCCATTGCAGTTTGGTTTTAGCATCAAAAGAGAGAAAACAGAACAGAACTGTTTAAATAAATGTTGGTTTAATTTAATGGCTTAATGGGGTGACATATAAATTTGTGAAAATAAATCGTAGACAATGAAGTTATAAAAAATTTTAAAATCTTAAGAGAAAACAAAGAAAGGGTGCATAAATTACTGAGAAAGTAAGTTATTTGTATGGAAATAAACAACAGGAATTATAATTATATAACTTTGGCAAATTGTTAAAAAACAATAAATACATTATTGAATAAAACATTCCAATTTAATAGTCTTTAAACAAAAAAACAATAATGTCAATATGTACTCCTTTAATTTGACTATTAACAAAAATATAGATAATAAATTTATATGTACAGTGGCTCACAGCTTATTTAATGCAGTGCATTTTTTCTTTATAAAAACAAAACTAACTTAACTATACTCTATAACTAAATGTTATAGTCTAAAGGTACGGTCACATTTGGCAAATATTTACTCAAAAAACCGTAACCACTAGTTTTAGCACAATTTGACGCTGTTTACTCTTACAAGATTTTTGCAAGATCAAACAGCATCAAATATATTAAAACTGTTGTGCTTTGGCCTAAATAAGAGAAGTTTTTTTAAATAAATAAACTAGTTTAAATATAAGTGTTTTTAGTGGTTACGTCTTTTTCGGTAAATATATTCCTAATGTCACCGTACCTTAACAAACAAAAATAATTTATTACAAAAATTCACATTTTAATATATTAAAACTAAAAAAAAAACAAAATATTCTTGTTTATTCACGTCACCGCTTATTTTATGCAGTTAATTTCTACTGTACCGATAGCTCAATGCAGTGTTGTTGGTTTTTAATTTTTCTTTTTTTCAACTTCTTAAATCTGTTGTAGATAATAAAGACTGTCGTACCAAATATTAAATTCTGTAATTGACAGTTTAAATTCCAAGTTTCCGAAACCCATACGTGTCTGCATAAAATAAGCTGTGACGTGATAAGACGAGCATTTTTTTCTTTTTTTTAGTTTTATATATTAAAATGTACATTTTTGCAATAAATTATTTGTGTTTGTTAGACTATAAAATACTTTGTTTTAAATGACACAAATTTCTTTTTTAAGTTAATGTTAGTTTTCTTTTTGTGAAGCTCTGAAAACGAAAAGGAGATGCTGTGAGCCACTGTATGTATATACAAAGATTGCCAAAAATGTTTAGAAAAAACTCATTACGAATTAAAACAGATATAACAACTATTCAAATAAAGCACAAAATTATTTAAATTATCTATAAAAATAGCAACATACACACGCAACAATTACGTGTAAAACATAAAATAAATAACGTTAAGCATTTATTTGTTAAACACCAAAGAGGGTTCAGCCTTTTCAGGGTGATGATGATAATGATGATGATGTAAGAAGTTATTAAAACAACAAGCCAAGAACTTAAAAAAGTCTCATTAACTTATCATCACTAGTGTTAAAATTAATAATAAAAAAATATTAAACAAAACACAAACTTAACCTCAAATGTCAATGAATGAATGGCAAATGAGAGTGAGAGAGTTGCTAAAGCAGATAAGTACGATTGTGTATAAAAACTAATGTTACGCTCATTGAAATTGATTTTTTTGTGTGAAATTGATATTATGACGTTGATAGCATTAATAAATAAGAACTACAACTATAAAAATTATAATGGTCAAATAGTGATGAAATACAAGTTTATATACATACATAGTTTAAATCGACTGTTTGAATGCTCTATTAGAGGTTTTGAAAACTGGGGCCAAATTACCGCATTCGATATCGAGTAAAATTTATCGTAATTTTCTTATTTGAGATTATGGCATTCGATATCGAGCAAGAAATTTAGTACATTTTATCATAATTTCCATATAGAAATCAATTTTCGATACGATAACCCATTCGATCACGAATGCGGTAATTTGGCCCCTGTTTTGTAAACGAAACGTGCAAAAAAAAATGTCATTATCGAAATATCTGCCTTCAACACCACTTGAAGACGTTTATTTATTTAAAAAAAAAACTTTCTTTTTTAATTTTAATTTATTTGATGCTGTCAAACAAATTTGTGATTACGCTTTTTTGAGTAATTATTTGCCAAATGTGACCGTACCGTAAGTAGTGAACAGTATTGTAAATAAGATAAATATAAATTAGGGATGAACACTGTAAAAAAACATCGATGTTTTTTTCGATGCCATGCATCACACACATACATCGATGTTGCATCGATATTTCAAAAAATACATCGATGTTTTTTATACATCGATTGTTTTTTAATTATTTATTATTATTATATTTTCGAAAAATCTTAAATTTATTTTACATCTCTCAATACTTTTTTTCAATACTGTTTAGAAATAAAAGTTTACCAAGTCTTTCACCACTCAATCTGTTTCTTTGTTGAGTCCGATGTTCCCACCGGAACCGATGTTCCCACCATTGTAAGGTATTTTAAAGCGATCTTGTAAATCTTGGGAAACTGTGATTTACAATCTTTCCAAATATCCAACGGATTCAGTCTTCCAACAGGAGTCCTGAACTAAACTGAAAGTTCATCAGACAATATATCTTCAGTCTTGTTGCTTTTCCAAATTCTATGAACCAGTTTATAATGGCTAGTCCATAATGAAAAAGTATACTCACTTTTATCGGATTTTTCTGAGTCAGATTCAATATTTTCATTTTGCAAAAGAGTATTTTTCATTAATTCCTTGATCTTTGATATAGCATTGGCAACGGCTATTGCATCATTAAAGTGCATTTTTTTGAATCGAGGGTCCAAAATGTTTGATATACACGTTTATATACCAATATACATTTGTCATTTCGATGCATCGAAAGAAAACATGGATGTTTTCCGATTGTTTAGGAGCAAAAAAACATCGGATTATATCGATGTTTCTACACAATACATCGAGTGTTTTTAAAACATCGATGTTTTTTGTCTATCCCTAATATAAATTACACATGGTCAATGTCTAAATTACACATGCCAATTATATATGTATATGTATGTAAAGGTCTCAGTTAGGAAAATTTCACTATAGGTACCTATATACCCTATAAAATATTAAAATTGAGTGATTGCATTAAACAGGTTACATTTTTGGGGTCAATGAACAATTCGACCACTGTCTTTTAATTATGTGTTATAAGGAATGGAGACAAAACGCACTTTATACCTTCTAATCGCTCTTGATGACCCATAAAATAGTTCACTGTGCATCTCTAACTAACCCATTATTGTCGTAGTTGCATTCGTAAAAATTACTTCAACTCCTTATACTATGTTTCCACGACGACTTGAATTACCGGCTTCGGCCTCTGAATCATGTTTATGAATCATGCTGTTTACATGATATAATAAACTTGATTCGATTTGACAGTTGTCTTTAATAAACAAACAGAATAAAAAAAACAGAATTTACAATTTGTGGAAAATAATTTTTTTTAATGGACAAACAAAAGATTCAATATGAATCTACTTGATTCGCTCTTAAAATTTTGTATGGTGAAGCAAGTTGTTTCGCACATGATTGGTGTGTGAAGCATGAACAGAGAGCGAAGCATGTACCGTGGAAACATAGTATTATGGAGCTGTAGGAAGTTTAGTTAAACTTAAAAAAGGTTTCGCTACGAATCTTTAGAACTCTTTGTTTAAATGTCTTAAACTTTTAAATGTCTTTAAACTGCGCAAACGAATGGCTCTTATATAATAATATATAATCTTTATTTATTTGATCCATTTGTCGATCGTCAAGTTTTACAAGGCATCTTCTTTTTCCAAACGCCGATAAATTATAAAGTCGCCGTCACAGAAATTTTCTTCAGCTAAGTCGGCTTGAAAATAACAGCCGTTAGTAATTTCAATTATACGGAAACCTGACGAAGCCTCAATAAGCTATATGTTTCTATATATAAGTTTCTACAAGCCTTTGAGCTTTGAGTACCCATGTCAGGTAATACTGCGCATAATACGGAAACTAAACAATTATACGGAAACCTGACGAAGCCTCAATAAGCTATGTTTCTATATATAAGTTTCTACAAGCCTTTGAGCTTTGAGTACCCATGTCAGGTAATACTGCGCATAATACGGAAACTAAACTGATGAAGCCTCATTAAGGCTTACGAAGTTTAGAAATATATAAACTAAACAGGACTGTATACAGGACCCAGTTATTAAAACTTTGTTTAACCTACTAATAGAGTTAAAGAAAACGCATATTCCACGCTTTATCAAAAATTATTTGATCCAAAGCTTGATCGCCATGAGCCATCTATCTGTCTTTTCAAAATGTGAGAGAGGAGGAGACGTAATTGAAAAGGTGTGGACTACTCGACTCTGGTCTATTTGAATCTAGTGTATTAGACTCAGAATTATTTGACTGTTCTATTCGACTCTGATTTATTCGAATCTTGACTCTGGTCTATTATACTCTAAAATTGTTCTACAATTAGTATTTCCTAACACAGTGGTAGTCGTTATTACGGTTTATAGGGTACCAAAAAGCAACTAACTTGTAAAGCATATGAGTCACACTTTGAAAAAGAAGAAATAACGTCACCATAAAAATACCAGCAAAAAAAATGTGAAAAAATAATTCATAATAAGTATAAATAAAAAACAACAAGATTACTTATTAAAATATTCATACGAATAATTATAAGAGTGATAAAATTTAAAAATAAATTTACGAGGAACAAGGTGGCCCATGAAAGAGTTTAAAATAAAAACTTCGACAAGCGAAATAATGGGTTTATTTGTTTGTTTTTTCAATAAAATAAAAAAAAAATTGTTTAATTTTTCATTCATGATTTTGTTTAATAAAAAACAACTAACACTTAGAATATATGTATACATATGTAGGTAATAGATAGAGTGTATAACTAACTTACCTTATATACTTGTATCTCCTCTAGTACAGCCTCAGATTCCTTGAGTACACGATCTACCTCTACGTATATTTCACGTTCTGTTTCCGTGGGCGCTGCATTTTCAAAATCCAAAAAGACATCGTAGGATTTGGCTGTGCAACAATTTGAGTCATCACGTGCCAATAAACTCAGTAATTTGCCCATTTCTTTATCTGTTTTTGTGTTTTTTTTTTTTTTTGTTATTTATAATTATTTTTAATTGTGTGTATGTATCTGATTGTATGATTTATTATTTTTTATTCAATTCACTGTCGTTTTTGTACTTTAAACAGCTTTTTAGTTTTGTTAATACTTTGTTTTATTTTCTTAATCAATAAGTAAATATTTGTGTATAATTTTCTCTGTTCAAACAGCAAAAATAATTGATTTCTAGAAAAATAGAAATTAATTAATAATTTTTTCAGAAATTTCCGTTTTTTAAAAATAAGAAATGTAACAGATTTTTCTTTCCAACACAAAATTTCAAGTATTCGTTTAGTTTTTGGCAAATTTCGTTTACGGAATTCATTGCTATACAAATTATTTTATTATTCTTTATTCTGATTTCATATGAAGAAGAATACAAGTAGTAAACTATGCTCAAGTTATTCGTAGATAAAAGATTGTGTACATAATAGTTTAACATTCTAAGGAATTAGTTTAGAGGAACAATAGTTAAATTAACATTCTTAATTTCTTTAAAAAGTTTTGCGTACAAATGTTGCTTGATAAATACATATATAATCCATTTTTATAAATATTTATGTAAATAACATCTATTTCTGTATACATTTATTAAAATAACAATACGTTTATCTGTATAACAATATTATCAGATGTATGAAAAGACTTCTTTTTTTTCGTTCTCAGTATGTGTAACTCATTAAGTTAAGGGTCAAGTAGAAAGGTGACACACATCATTTATGGACCATTTAAACAAAAAATAAAGAATATGTAATATACAAAAGCCAGAATTTTAATTTATTTATTTATTCGTAAAGTAGTGATTACTTAAGAAGCAGATTATTTTGCTTCTTAGAAAAAATTCAGTTTTTTAGAAAATATTATAAATTAGGCCTCTACGATAGCAGCTCATTATCAGAACATCTAACGGAACAACTAATATATGTTAACGAAATACAACAGGATACATAATGCTGATAATAATGCCATGAAGAGATGCATATTTTACAAAGGACTACAAAATTTTAACTTATTATCAAATGATGTTAAAAATGAACAAAATTTTAATATATAATAAAAAATTGTGTATTTTTTTAAAAACAATGTATGTATTTATAACAGAACCTTTAAAATTAAAAAAATATGAATCAAATTGTTTTATAGTTACAAGATAAAGTATTCAAAATTCTACTAAATAAATAAATAATAATAATTGTAGCTCAACTTAGACCATATAAAGACTTACGATTGATGCTCAAGCTGATTTTAGACTACATAAAAACCCATAATTGAAGTTCAACTTAGATCGCATATAGACCTAGGATTGCAGCTCAACTTAGACAACATGAAGACCTATGATTAAAGCTCTTTACGGACTGCATAAAGTCCTGCGATTGATGCTCTTTGTCATGAAAAAAATGTTGCCAATCGAATCAAAACAGAATTAGGATTGATATAATCAAATTTATTTCACCGCAACTACACATTTTCAGCTTAATTTGAGTTTCTAAGATTAATGCCCCTATTGCCGTTCTCAACTCAACTAAGTTTGGTCGTCTGTCAGTCAACCCGACTTTAACTCTAAATTAACTCTACTACATATAAGTTGTGAATGGCAATACCGATTTATGAAAGACGACCAAATTATTAAAAAAGTTGTGAACCGTAATAGGGGCATAAATCAAAGCGAATTACATATTTTTCCAAATTAAATTAATTTGGATTTCTTAAATCTTTTTGTAAGATTTATTTGAATATTTGAGGATTAAAACCAACATTCAAATATATCTTTGTATTATAAAACCTTAAATTTAAAAAAAAAGTTGGACCATTCTTAGCTCTGACACTAATTTTTACTTTTATAAAAACTTTTATTTACATACGTTAACTATTGTTAGAGATCCTCAATGAAGTTCTTAAGTTGACCTCTTAACTTCGCTTGACTTCTTATGAAGTCAATTGTCCCATTACTTACTACTGCAAGCCTTATATACGGCAATTCCTATATACATACATGTTCAGAATTATCTGCAAGATCAGCATTGTTTCTTGGTGATGAAAGTTGTAATAGACGAATTTTGCAGTTTATTAATAACAAAGTGCTACATTTTATATACCCAGTAAAAAAATGTGCTCCAAAAGGAGCAGGTTTTATGTATGAATTCATACCTCAAATCGCTTCAAACCTGCTGATGGGATGCACGATTTTTGTATGAGGTGTTCCCGGTTTGGAGGACTACTTTCTGCTGACAATAATCGCTTCTTTTAACCTAATCAAACATGCAAATAAAGCACTTTCCTAAAGTGTTTTTTTTAATTCTATCTGAATGTTTTCACTTAAGAAAAATTCATAGTAACTGAGAAGCGCGATATTCGTTTTGTAATTGACTTTCGTTGTCATACTTAAATCTGTAGACTATAATTTCATTTTTGTTTTTTCGCTTGAAAACCTTCTTCGTTGTCAGCACTAAAAAAGCATCTTTTTGTATATTTTATTCGTAAGCATTTACTGCTTTTCTTAAGAGAAAAAGCGCATAATCGAGCGCTTCAATAAAAGCGCTCTTTTGAAGCAGTCTAGAGTTGCCTGGAGCAAACTAAGATTAATGGATCTTAATATAGTAGAAAACTTATGGAATAATGTGGAGCGCTGTATGGCTATGGGGGAGAGTATGCCCAGGAGATGTAGATGTTATTAAAAACTAAGGGTATCCTTTTAATTAATGGGACTTGAATGAAGTTATTTATTGTTTCTCTTATGAGAATAAAATTTAGTTAATATCTAGTGTTTTTTTTTTGGGTAGTTGTAGGTATTTACTATGAAAAGAAAACCACCGACATGCAACAAATTAATAAAACAAAAACTGGGGTGGAGTGATCTAAGGGTGACAAGTAACACATTTCGAAAAAATGTTTTAAAATATAACTAAAAACAGCAAGTATTTGTTTAAAGTGGCAACACATACCAATATACGTTAAATGTTAGAAATTTACAAAAATGTAACTAAAATTCTTCAAAAGTAATGTAAATATGTATCTACATACATATGTAAACTCTTTAATAAAATTTTAATTTTTAAGAACCCTTAAAGTCCCTTAAATATTGTAGGTATGTAGGTGTAATGCGGTTTATAATAAAACCAACCATATAGGCAGACATTAGTGCTCTATTAAACCAATTATGATAAGAGAATTAAATATAAAGAGGAAGTTTTGTAGAAAAACAAATGCACACATTCATACATACTCGTATACATATAAAGTTTAGTTTATAGGTATGAGAAAAACATAAGTCAATAATCGATAATTGCCAATAACATATGTGCATGTTTCTATGTATAAGCACACACAGTTACATACTTACGTATGTATATATGTATATGTACCCTGCAAATAATATTGGACTACGTGATCCATGAAATAGACTACTTACAACATGGTCCAATGTAATGCAGTCATGGACCATGTCATAGTTAAACAAGAGTTTGTAGTTAAACGACATGGTTTCGTGTTAACACGATTGCATATTGAGTTGTTGTTGTTGTTTAAAACTAACCCTCGTGAGGACTCCATGGAGTAGTTTTGGGACTACTCCGATGGGTTATATGGTCCAATCCTAGGACATCGCAATGTTAAATGGACCACCTTTTTTCATATATTTGGAGTAGTTTTGGATTACTCCTACTCCTCTTTGGGCTAGTCTTTACATGCATGTATGGACTTGTCGCGTTATTTTCAGGGTATGTATTTACAAACTCTTATACTTGTGTAAACAAGGAAGAGGAGCTAAAGAGATTTTAAACTAGGAGCAAAAGAAGCAAGAAAATATGAATAAAAAAAAAATATCAAAATCAAAACATTACTGCACAATAATAGCAACAATAAAACACGTTTGAAAATGAGAACAAAGCAACAACACACAATTGGGTGTTGTTTAACAACAAACAAAAAAGTAGAGAAAACAATATACAAAATAGTAGAAAATGTTTGAAATAAACGAAAAGGCAAAGAAAAACAGGAATGTTAGCAAAGGATATACTAGGTGGCGCAAAAGTAAACTTCCGATGTTTTTTGGCTGTAATTAAAAAAAATTATTGGTCAAATAAATAGTCAGCAATATTCCGCGTCCTGGAGCAGTCTAGCGTAACATTGTTTATTAACGTGTATTTCGCATGTGTTTACTACACAAATTTCAAAGCTGAACTGACCAATCGCAAAATGTATAGCATTTTCTGATAGGATTACTTTTGCGCCACCTTGTACATATGTACATAGTATAAAAAAGTGAAGCAGAAATATAATAATTTTTGTTCAATAACCAGATTTTATACAATGTTTACAAAAAACTTCCCCCCAACAATGCAATGCAAGTTAAAGTAACTTTTTGTACACGACTCGCTTTATCTAATACATACATATTATACATATGCATTTAGTTAGAGCTGCTTGCTTGCATTTCGTAGATTGTACATTTTCCATTTCATGTGCTGCTGCGTTGCTGCTGATTGATACACGTTCAGAGCAGCATTCAACGCTTAGTGGGGGGTGTTTGTAATATTTTAAACTAACAATATAACACAAATGAAAAATCAAAAATTGAATAGGTACCTACCTACACTACTACACTATAATGAAAAAATTATAAACAAAATCAAACTAGCAAAAAAATAACAACAGAACGGTAAAAGAAAATATATACCTATGTAAGTATGTATTCATTTCTTCAAATTTCAAGTTTATGGTTTTGTGTTTTTGCGTAGTTTGTAGGTAGGTATAATTATTTTTCAATTCTTTTGCTAATAAAACCAAAACATGTCTTGTAAAGTACTTATTAGAGAAGGAGAGTACAGTAAAAAACCAAATATAAAAAACTTTTAGCAGTTTTATCATGAAATAGGTAGGTACCTATTATAATCATTTTCTTATCTTTAATTGTTTTATTTCAGTTTTTGTTCTGTTTTTGTTCATTGCAAAACTCTCTTATCGGTATCCGCCATGAAAATACATAACAACAACACATAATAATAACAAGTTTAAGCTTTTATTTTTAATACGGGAATGTGTTTTCCATATTTGTTTTGGTTGCCTGGCTGCTTGTCAGCCTGACTGCTGCCTTCTAGCATTAATTCGAGGCACGTTTTCCTGTGTCTCCATATCGCAGAAACACAAGGTAAGACTACAAAATCATAAGAACAAAAACAGAACACTAAGCAGGGGAGTTGTTTTCCTATTTATTTATTTATTTCTATTACACAAAACATTGTTTTAAAGAGGGTAGTTCGTTTCATTTTTCCTCACAAAAGCATTTCAGTATGTATTTTTTCATTTACAACTTGTATTCTTTTCATTTTATTTTATTTTTTATCAAAATATTGGAATTTTGTAATGCCCTTTGTACAACTAATGTACATAAAAAAGTGTAAACAACTTTTAAGTTTTATCACTGAGTTTTATTAATACTTTTTATATTATTTCTTATCACCTTTTTGTTAATTTCACTTGTTACTATTTTAAATCTTGTTTCCTTTCTTTATTAAATATTTTCTTTATAACTTTGTAAAAATGTATTAAATCTTTTTTTTTTAAGTTTCAATGAAATTGTTAAAACACCGCTATAAAAAAAAATACTGCAAAAACGCACGTACGTTCTATCCAAACGGCAGCTAAAATCGAACTAAGAAAATCATGGAATGAAAGAAAATAGAAAATTATAAAACATAGTACTAACAAAATACAACTGTGTATTTTAAGGCTGCCATATGTGAAGTTTTAAGAGTATTTTTTGAAAATTGTTTTGTAATAAAATTAGCAGAGTTTTCTACAGCATAACTTAAGGATGTTAAAAAACAATATTTGAGTCAATCTGTAGCCAAAAAATCAATCAAGGTGATGTAATATTTTGCTTGTCACAACTTGGTGCGTTTCGCACCATTTTTAGTGGGAAAAATTTCTTAGTTGGTGCGCGGTGCGGTTTTTTTTAAATTTCGGTGCGTTTTTTAATTTTTCCGAAAATATGATGAAATCTTAATTTTTACTAATTTTTAATTGCAGCTTTTTTAATAATTCATTATCATGGAATCTATACGATGAAAAAGGACCGGAATTGAATGTATTTGACTATATATACGAATGTAGAACAAACATTCGTCACATGAAGGTTATTGCTAAAGCTGAATAGGATGAACATTTTTGTTTGAAAATAAAATTAACTTTTTAAACATGATTTTATTCTATTTTCTTCGACCTTTTTAATGATTTTTATTAAATAAGTTTTAAGCTTGTGGTCACTTTTTTGTTTTTTATAAAAGATTTTTTTATTTTTATATATAATTAACTCAATATTTCGATTTCCTTTGAAAATCTTCTTCAGAAGTTATTTTAATATTATAAAAAATTTTCTATGTGTAAAAAATTTTTTTGATATAAGTTTGGAATGATAACATTTTTTAAATACATAAATTGTGTTAATTTCTCCTATTATCATTTATATTTTTAAACATGAAAATAAAAATTCTTGTTTAGCCTGATTGGTCTACTGAACACTAGACGAACACCAGGGTTAGAGTCCCAGTAAAGCCCTAACAAATTTTATTTAATAGGGTCAACGAAGTACTAGAAGTACCTTAAATAGAAAACAAAAATATTTTTACCAATTAATTCCGAATATCATATATGAGTATTTTTACTATTAATCGTTGATCTCTTTTTAAAAATTTAAAAAAAGAAGAAATTAATTACATATGTATCTATCTGGTACAAAGGAATATAAACAAATTTGTTGTTTATTTTTAATTTTTGTGGACTCCAAAACGGCTGAGCCGATTTTGATGAAATTTTCACAGCATGTTACTGTGACTCTGGAAGGAATAATAGGCTATATGAAGTTTTGATTGTACAAACGGGGGTGGCACCGCCCATATAACCCAAAAATTTAAATCGCCATATTTTGGGCAATTTTTGACCTACGTCAATGATATGTGGTGCATATGGTATTGGCATAATTAGGAATACGTACCATTAGAAAAGTGGGTGGGACCACGCCCCTTTTTATTATTTTATTAAATTTTCACAATAAGATATTCTTACGGAATAATAAATTCTTGACTATGTAAGTGGATGAAGCGCTTCAGTATCCTATTATTTTTCCATATGGAGAAGATGGATATCACTTTGAAATGCGTCAAATCAATCAAACAACCCGTAAGGCCGTTAATTATCCTGTTGAGTTCTTAAATTCATTCGATGTGCCAGGCTTTAGCACATGTGGTAGGTGCTACATCTTAAAATTGGAGTGCCAATTATTTTACTGCGTAATATCGATCACCACGGCTTTGCAATGGCACTCGACTTGCAGTAAAAAAACATTACAACAGGAAAGTATAAAGGTATAGATGTACTTTTGCTACGCATTCCAATGCTACCAACAGATTTACCATTCAATTTTAAACAATATTTTCCTGTTCGGTTAGCGTTTGCGATGACTGTTAACAAAGATCAAGGTTAATATCCCGTGTATATGTGTATGCTCCTGATGGGCAAACCAAACCTAAAGCATTGCAATAAACACATTAAAATTAAATAAATAAATGTTTGTAAATATATAAATACGTTTTATTTTATAACGAGGGGGGGGGGTAGCAAGGCACACAGGGTTTAGCTAGTTTATAATAGTGCTGGCAAAGTATTGAGTAATGGGTACCGAGTATTTGGCCTTTTTTTGGATACTCAAAAGTAGTTACTCGATACTTTCTGAGTTGTATTTTTAAGCAAGTTTTTAAATTTTTTAATCAAAACATTAATTTTCCAAAGAATTTATTGTAATTATTTCTTAAGTTGTTGTTAACGTTGAATTAAAAGTTAGCTTTACATTTATTCTTGATTTAATAATAAAAGACATACAAAACCAATAATAGTTGAAGATCTATTTTGATTTTTTGAATAAAATTTATAAAAATCCGTTAAAAGTATCGAGTAGTATTGAGTACCCTAATGAAAAGTATTGAATATTATTGAGTAATGGAAAGTAGTAGAAGTTGCCAGCACTAGTTTATAATACAAAAATATATTTTTATGTGAAATTATTTCAATAAACATTTTATTAAATAAAAAAGAAAATTTAATTTTGGTGCGATTTTTTTCAAGTGGCGCGTTTTGAAATTTCAAAGATGACAACCTTAATTACTATTGCCATGAAATCATTTACGGCTAATTTATAAAATGCTTTAATTTTTTTTAACAAAGTCCGCACTCAAATGCATCCATTTTACAGTTTGGAATAAGCTAACTCCATGTCAGCAGATGGGTTATTTACAAGTTTACGTACAGTATCGAATTTGGGATGTTTTTTATCACCCATTAAATCGAAAATAACACTTTCACTGGTAGTAACAATGCAACCAGCCGAACGCAAACGTTCTATGGCCAAATTACGATCTTGATTCAAACGAGAACACAAGCAATCGGCTACTAAAGAAACTCGTATATTGTTTTCCAATAAATCTATTGCTGTTTGTTCAACGCAAATATGAGACTAAAAAAAATAAGAAAATTAATAAAAAAAAAAATCAATCTAGGCAATCACATACCTCCAAACCATAGAGAACGACATCCTCAGGTTTATCACCAAAAATCTCTTTCATTTTAGACTCTATTTCTGGTACAATCATACTAAAACGAGTCTTACTTACGATAGCTTTAGCATGACTAACATCGATGTCCTTCACAATTTTCCCCAAACGCTCGGGATAGTGCTCACTAACTATTAATGGAATTTCTAATTCTTTGCCAGCTTTTGTCTAGAATGGTTTGTAAATAAAAAATCTTAGCGAATAACAAAGTATGTAGTGCTAGAACAGTAAGCTTTTGTTTATAGAAAATACAATATTGTGTATCAATATATGATGAAAAAATACTGTATGTATTTAGTATGTATGTAGACACAAAGATAGTGATATAACCAATTTAGATTGCTGGAACTTTTTAGTTCTACTTACTAATTTGTTAGCATTTTTTACGAAATTGTCAAAAAGTGGCATACCAGGACGAAACTTATCCTGTATATCGCACAAAAGAAATAAAGTCTTTTTGGGATTTAGGTGACGCAAACGTGAGGCCATATTTCCAGCCTAATCTTTTATACTCTGGCGGTGGTCGTATGCGTGGATAATGTACCACAGATATCAGTGATGGAAAAATGAAAAATATATATGGTACTGACCGTCAACAAAAAGAGTACTTTTTTCAACATGTTGGTACATTTTAGGAAACATATTTTTATTCAAAAATAAAATTAAAAGTCCATTTAAAAATAATTGAAAAATAAAAAAAATTCAGTTTAATAAAACAAAAACAACAAACTTAAAATTAATTCATTTTTATGTAAAAATATATGTTTCAAAAATTTTTATTTGTTATGGGTTAAGATAATAAACGTATGGAGCATGCCTTCATTTTGTTAGTGATATGCCATATCATTAATAAATCTTTCACCAATATGTTTGAAGTTTTCAAACTCATATGATACACAAAGAATCTCAAACAAGAAATGAAATATGCAACGAAATTTAAAAAATTTATCAAAATAGTACCACAAACAACTTTAATTCTTTGTGCATCTGTTTGCTTTTGTAGATTATAAATATTATTAAATAAATAACATGAATAACGAATTTGTGCCTTCCTTATGTTCTTGTTTTGAAGCCAATGTTGTCAATGATTATAAAAATAGTAACGCTGGATTTCTAAGGAGGGAACAAAGCAAAACAAACAAAAAGTACTAAATATGATGTGGGGGTACTGTGGTATTTTTGTTGTGAAAAAGTACTGAAAATAGTACAATAGTATTGAATTTTCCATCACTGACAGATATATAAATGTCAGCGTTGTCAACTTTGAAATTTCAAAACGCACCAACTGGAGAAAAAAAACGAGCCATTTGAAAAAAATTGCACCAAATTTAGATTTAGAATATAAGTTTACTATTGAAATAATTTCACATAAAAAATATAATATTTTTGTATTATAACAGTCTTCAACAGTTCAGTGTTTTTATAAAAAATAAAAAACTTAACAAAAATAAAAAATACACAAAACAAATTTGTTTTTTGTACCAGATGTAATTTTTTTAACTTCATTTCATATGTTTTTCACAAAATGAACAGAGTACTACTTCTGCAACATCTTTTCATGAAAATTCATGTGATTTTTTTAACATGTATTTTGACAGCATTCCACTAAATTTTGAACAGGCTTAATAGTTAAAATATTCATATATGCTATTCGGAGTTGACAACACTGGTAACAAGCATAATATTACATTGGATCACCTTGTTTGATTTTTTGGCTACAAATTGACGCAAATATTTTTTTTTACATCCTTAAGTTATGCTGTAGAAACTTTCCTTTAAAAAAGCATATTTCCCACTTTTAGGATGATAGCAATGGCAGCACTATAGAAATCGCTTGAATTCCACTGAATTGTTAACAAAAACGTTACATTTACAAGAAAATACTTAAATTAGCATCACTTTACAGAAAAGCACAACTTGAGAAAGTTTTCTTGACCGCAAAAGAATTTTTTGTGAGAATTTGCCAGAATATAAATAAATAGTGTAAAGAGTAAAAACAAATTTTGTGGAATTAATATGGCCGAGGAGAATAAAATACAGTTAAATGATATACAGAAGCAAATATTTGATAAACTTGGTGCCAATGATAAGGATGGATTCAAGCAGTTGATTGCACAAGTCAAAGGAGGTGTGAATTTCATAGACGAAAATGGCATGACACTAATCCAGCATGCTTGTTGCAAAGGCAACAAGGAGGCAGTACAAATTCTATTGGACATGGTGAGTTTAATAAGCAGAAAACTTTTATTGTTTATTCAAATTAATATGATGCTTAGGGCCACGTGCTCACAGTAAAATAAGATTGTATTAATGTAAACTATTTATTTGTTAATCAGGGAGCTGACATACATTTCAGCCAACATGGCGCCAGCTATACACCTTTACACTTTGCTGCTCTATCTGGCAATACTGAAATTTGTACTATGCTATTGGATGCCGGCATCAATTCCAATACCTTGAACAGTGTCAATCGTACTGCCTCACAAATGGCTGCATTTGTGGGCAATCATGCCTGTGTGGAAACTATTAATAATTATGTGTCCATCAAACAACTTGAGTATTATACACAACCCCAGGGACTGCAAAAAGAAGCACATATTCCACCGGCATTATTAAACGCCTTCCATAAATTTGTGGTGGATACGAATGTGCATCCAGTTCGGATTGTACTGAACTTGCAAAATCTGGGACTGCTTAAACATCTGTCAGGTTTGCGTAAAGCCTTGGAACTGATGTGCGAAAAGGAAATTAAAAAGTCCAGCGATGTTAATGAATTAATGGCATTCAAATATCACTATCTGCGCTGGATTATTACGGAGTTGATGCGTTGTGAGGAGCAGTGCAAGGCCCAGCGTAAAGAAAAACCTGCCGCTAATGCCGAGGAACCCAACAAGCATGATTTCGTTGAGATGTTTATCAAGCGTGTTTTGAAAGAGAACAAATTGGGCCAACTGGACTATGTCGAATTTATAATACGCGATTGCGTACGTGAATTCCCCTTTAGAGAGACCACAATCTTTTCTCATATGGTCAAACAACTGGCCGCTCAAAATGCTCCCACCGCTTCGACCATTCTACGTACAGCCATCAATGGTCAGCGCGCTTTCGTTGATGAAGTTTCCTATTGCAGTTCCTGTGGCAATGAAAAACCCGACAAGAAATGTTCCAAATGTAAAGCTGTGCAATATTGCGATCGTGAGTGTCAACGTTTACACTGGTTTATGCACAAGAAAGCCTGTAATAGATCAACCTCAAATGCAGCCCCGGTTTCTAAAGGCCCTATCGATACCCAAGAGTTGCATGAAGAGTTGTCTCGCATGACATCCAGTTAAATTAAGTGTCGCTAATGTACGTTGAGAGTGAATGAGAAGAAGAAATTAACAAGTTTTTACTTATTTTCCACGTTATATGTATTTTGTTTGTATTGTAGTCTACAACACTACTTATTCAGCCTTATTATGAGTGTCGTTTTCTTTTTACGACAACGACTCTGTCGTAATAGATTAAAGATAAAGTTAAATTTGTTTCTTTAATATATTACGAAACAATCGTTGTCGTAAACAGAAGACGACACTCATAATAAGGCTTATTAATTAATTATTATTTACTCGACACTTTTTTTATTTGCAGAATTTATTTTAGTTTCATGACGTAAACCTAAAAGAAATATTTTTGGTTTTTCTGTTTAGTTGATTCCAACATATTTTATACTGTATTCGACTCCTTAAAATTTGTATATTATATTAAGCCCATCAGTTTCCTTTTCCCACAAAAAAAAAAAAAAAAAAAAAAAAAAAAAAAAAAAAAAAAAAAAAAAAAAAAAAAAAAAAAAAAAAAAACAGGCCATGTGGGTTTTTAGTTTGGAGATAAATTTTTATAGATCATTTACAAAAAATAAGTGTTTAAATTTTTCATTAAAATTGTAATTTAAAAAAGCAAAAATTTCAGCAATATAAATAAAATAAAAATTATTAATTTTCTTCGATTTGATTTTTTGAATTGGATTTGCAATTAATGGATCGATTTTCGCAGGTTACTAGAGTGACTTCTGGTCATAATACTGTGTACTTGTATTTAATCTGCAGACAATAGCCCATAATCATAGTCATAGAAAAAGCATACTTTAAGCAAAAGCATGCTTTTGTTTTAAATTCAGAACAAAACTTATACGTTTTTGTTGTTTAAAAGTCTACTTTTACTTAAAGTATGCTTTTTCTATGATTATGGGCCAATGTATCAATGTACCCCAAACATTATGATCAATAAATTTGCTGAATCATTTACAGCCCAATCATGAATAAAAATTCCGCGGGAGTTTTTCCGTTTTCCTTTTCCCAGTTTAAATTCAATGTTATAAAAATAAAAAGAAAAAAAATTCCCGCGGATTTTTAATTCATGATTGGGCCGTTAACCAATTTTCAAAATATTTAAAAGTACATACACTCCGGTACACTTATTTAAAGGCACTAAAAATTCCATATTCAGCTGTCTGTATCTTCTGCAATTTTAAGCTCTTTAGCAAGGCATATTGATTAAATATGCCTTGCTCTTTAGCTTAAAAATAATTTGGATTTGAAAGTCCTATTTTCAAAGCACCTGTTGCCTTTACATACTTAAATTCTAAATAGTTGCTAGTAATTCTTTTAATTAATTTTTCAACTTCAGATTGCAAAAGGTGTAGACGAGGCTTTTCCGCCTGGAATATTAGAATAAAATCGTTTAAAAGTTCCAAAGTGTATGACATAAATTCTAAATAAATTCTTGTAATGTCATTACTCAAAAAAATATATTATTTTTGTACATTTTTCGTACAGATTCAAAAGATGCGAAAAATGTCAGGATTATACATGGTACCTGAAGTCATCAAAAGATACGGAAAATGTATCTTTCGTATCCTAATGGCATCACTGATACATATGTATGTACATGTAAAGCGGACAGTTCTATCCCTGTGTTATTGGAAAAATCATTCATTTCCGATTCAAACCCCTCATAATTAAAATCTAAGCACCGGATTTCTTAAGTATGTATACTACAGAACTCCAAGGTCTATTTAATCGTTAATTGATAATTCCAGATATCCGAAAAATTATCCATTCTCATTATAAAACCAGACTTTTGTCACCTGCAGCAATGGTTTAAAACACTCCTATTACTATCCCTAAAGGAGCATTTTTCATTAGCCACACATCATTGAATTCAGAAACCTCAGTGTCAGTCAACCACAAAGTATACTTTTTGCAGCCAACTCACTTTAATTGCGGTTTTAGAACTACTAATCAAAGCCTTGTGCCGCTCTGGAAAGAGTGTAGAGTTGTAAGTAAAGCCAAAGACTGTAAATATATAAAGATGTTGTACGCAGTGTATTTAAAATTGACAAAATTGTGTGCTTCCTCATGATGCGGGAGGGAAGACAAAAGGGAATGAAGCACAAAGAGCTTAACAACTACTAATCAAAGCCTTGTGCCGCTCTGGAAAGAGTGTAGAGTTGTAAGTAAAGCCAAAGACTGTAAATATATAAAGATGTTGTACGCAGTGTATTTAAAATTGACAAAATTGTGTGCTTCCTCATGATGCGGGAGGGAAGACAAAAGGGAATGAAGCACAAAGAGCTTAACAATCAAATGTTTTGAAAATAGCATAACAAATGTGTGTAAAATTCTCTCATTAGTCATACACAAGGGGATTTTCGCAAAATCCCATCAATAATTTAGCAGTGGCAGAACAATATATGCCAGTGCAACATCTTTATATATTTATAGTCTTTGGTAAAGCATTAAAGTTTAATGATTAAACACATTCGCCACAGCAGGCTATCAACTACAATATGTCAAAAATAAAATTGTACACACGTTTAAATTGAATGATTTTATTATTACGCTCTGCTGTCGTCAAATTAAAATTATTCATATATAAACGTGTGTGTTTTATTTTTGTAACAATATAAATTAATTTTTTGACAAAGGAAATTATAATTTAAAAAATAATTTATGATTTTCATTAAAAAAAAAACAAATTAATTAAAACTTTTTATATTAGATCTCCATGTATTTCCTAAATTAATTAATTTTGGCATCTCATTAAGTTAATCTATTTGTCTAGTTCTATTTATAGCTCTAATTAAATTGGTGAAAGTATAACAACTTGTTAAAATACATTCATTCAAATTCAGCAAATTTGCCGGGCGTTTCTATTCTGAAAGGTGCAACATTTAGACGTTTTAAACGTCTTTTACTAATAGAAACAAACACATTTTCAATTAAGTTATTTCTAGAAGGGGTAATATTTTTCTATATACTATTGTTATCTATTTACAAGAATTTGTATGAAACGACCAAATAGCCACGAGAGAGCTTTATAGTGAATGACGGGTGCAACCAAATTGGCCCACATTCATAAGATCATACCACAAAAATACAAAACTCTGTTAATTTTTAAACTTTAATTGTATTATTCTTTTTTTATTGTGAAAGATGAGATATCAGACGATGATTATCAAATCAAACATCGTAGAGAAATATAGTAATCCAATAATAAGAAATTTGCTCTTTAAGCCATGACGGGTGCAACATGCAATTATGACGGTTGCAACGCGTCTAAAATAGCTAAACAAAAATCTATTTTTTTCTTCATTTTCACATACAGCCCAATCATGAATAAAAATTCCGTGGGAGTTTTTTCCCTTTTCCCATTTTTCCTATACAAATTCATTGTTCAAAAAATAAAAAGGGAAAAAAACTCCCGCGGAATTTTTATTCATGATTGGGCTGATAATTATTTAAAATATAGTTATTTACTAATCAACAAATAAAAATACACAATAAAAAACTCATTTGTCTTTAATTAAAAATCAACAAAAACTGTTGCATCCGTCATTTAAATATTATGATGACGGGTGCAACCATTTTGAATTAACGTTAATTTCAACACTAACCAGAATCTACACTTCACTTTAATAGATTTCTATTTGTCTTTGACTTTTTCTTACTTTCACAAAGTTTAAAAACATTGGCTTTTCATTTCTATGAAAAAAGTAGACTCTTATACGTTTTGCATGACGGGTGCAACATGTTAACATTGGATTTTTAAAATCAATAAATTTTCTGATGAACTAAAAACAATTACTTACTTTTTTTTATATCGCTTATTGATAAATGTTTGCAGTTCAATATACAAAATAAAAATATGATCACAATCTGGCAATAAGAGTTGTTTTGAACAAGTGTTACTTACATACCACGTATGAATTTTCTGTTCGCGCCAAATCTATGAATCTTAGTGCTTTGAAGTGCACAACAAATTTATATTTAAGCTTACATCTAAAAAAATTATATTATGTATTATAAAATATAGATATTTTACTTTAAATTGGCATCAAATTTGAAAATTGCTGTTAAAAGTTGTCTAGAATAGAATCGCCCTGATCAATCTAATTAAATAAATATGGTTTTGATTTTCAACATACTATTTTAAATAGGTACTTTGTTTGCTAAATTCAATATTATTTTATTGATCTCAAGTTCGATTTTATAAATCATAAATATGAGAAACACGAGTTTCTTGTTTTTACCGATTAGTGTAGAAACACACAAATGTTGTTTTAATTAAGTAATTAACATAAAATTGCAATTTTAATTTATATTTACACAACACACAGATGAATAAGAATCATAAACATTCATTATCTATGGTTTTGGTTGCAATATGAATCTTTGATGGCTGATCAAATCGAATTTAATGCTTGTTTATTATCAATTTTTTATCACTTTAAGCAAACAACTTCTGTTTAATTTTAATGTCACATTTGATTAAACAATATTTTTGTTTTGCTTTGCTTTTTTTAATTGGTTGACAATCGTAGAAAAATGCCATAAAATAAGTTGTAAACATTTTGAAAACAAGTACAGTGGTGGACTTATAATTAGAAACGACTTTTCAGCATACATATATATGTATTTGTTCATATACAGTTGGACCTCGGTTATCCGTGATTCGATTAACCGGGAGCATCAATTATCCGGGAAAGAAACAGCATTTTTTTTGTTTTGCACCGATTTAATTTTTTTTTGCATTGATTAACCTTTATTTTTCGGGATTATAAGCATATTTTTTTGATTACTTTTGAACAATCAAACAAAATGTGAACCAAACGAAAAAGGGGAATTCCCTCATTTGCATACGATTAGTCAGTAATTTTTTTAAGAAATTCTCAAAATCCAGCAGTTTTGAAATCTTTATGAATACATAATTCACTGTTTTCTTTTTATTTTATTATACCCTTCACCATCGTGAGAAGGGTATATATAAGTTTGTCATTCCGTGTGTAATTTCCACAAAAAAATTTCCGACCCTATAAAGTATATATATTCTGGATCCTTATAGATAGCGAAGTCGATTAAGCCATGTCCGTCTGTCTGTCTGTCTGTTTGTTGAAATAAGTTTTTTTAAGTCCCCAGATATACTCGGGATCCAAACCTTCAATAATTCTGTCAGAAGTGCTTTTGAGAAGTTTGCTATTTAAAATCAGCAAAATCGGTTTAGGTCAACCAGAGTTATGAACCAATATGTGAGACCACCTCCATAAAAATTTGATATTTTTCGTCCATTTTATTGCAATATTTTGAAATATATTGCAGATAATACCATGAAATTTTGTATACGTTGTTTTTATGATAAAAGAGGAAAGTGTGCGGAAAATAGTAAGAATCGGTCCATGATTTCTTATAGCCCCCATACAAATATATATATTCCCGAAATATGGCTTAATGATAAATAAATGCCTATAAAATTGGAATATCTAGACAAAATTCAGCAAAAATAAGTCTTATACAAAAAGAAATCGCAAAACGATTTTTTTTTTTTAGTTCGGTCCATGTTTGACCATAGACCCCATATAAAGTTCACTTCCAAAATTCACTTAAATACGTATAAAACAGATATAAATAATGTTAAACGGCTAAAATTTGACATAAATACTCTCTATAGGCAAATAAATTGTTGTACTAAATTTTATGGTAGTCGGCCCAGAACTGGTCATCATTTTATTATATACAAAAATCATCCCACAAAATTTTGTGAATTTCGGTCTATTTTTAACGAATGCCCCAT
Source organism: Bellardia pandia (assembly GCA_916048285.2). NCBI lineage: Eukaryota > Metazoa > Arthropoda > Insecta > Diptera > Calliphoridae > Bellardia > Bellardia pandia. The sequence goes on from OU696531.1 coordinate 32,000,233, forward strand.
ATAAAGCCCTCTTCCGAAAATCACTTTAACACTCATAAATCGCTTATAAATAAGGGTACCAATCCAAAATTTTACACGGATCATTTACATACATGCCTAAATCTAAATGCTGGATTTTGAGAATATCGGTCCATATTTGACTGAGCACTCTTACATGTTTTAAATAAGTATGTATGTATAGTATATTATTCCAACATGTATGTACATACAACACTTGAAGTGGTTATTGTATAAATATGTACAACAAAGTCCATTAATTAATAAAGAAAATTATTGAAAACAAGTAAGAGTGCAATATTCGGCTGTGCCGAATCTTAAATATCCTCCACCTAATAAGAAATACAGAAACTACACTAGACTAGAATATCCTAATTCTGTGTTTTCTATTCAGTCTTAGTGCAAATTTTATTAGTATTTGATTATTATTACTTTTAATTGATTTAATTACCAATTCTTAGCATAATTTACAGAGTCTGTCTGATGTTCATAATAATCTTGAGTGTAATTTAACAAACAGAGTATAAAAAAGGGGTACAATTCGGTTTTAGTGATTTTGTTCAAAAAAAAAACAAAAAAAAAAAATGAAATAGGGCTTTTAGAGGAGATACCACCAAAAAAAATTTGTTGGCGGTCACGCCTATTTTCGAGGGGGCGGGCCCGTAAAGTTGAAAATATATAGGCCTATATCTCGGGAACTACTGGGTGCTTGATAATTTGTAATACACTATATATATCATGATTATAAAATATGGACCGAATGTGGGTTAAATCCGAAAAAAATATTTTTTGACCCGAATTTATTTGTTTTTTGGAAATGGTTCTTATATGGCAGCTATGACAAATTATGGGCCGATCTTCTTAAATTTTGAAACAGTGATTCTTATGCATATGAGGATATTTCACGTCAAATTTCTACATAATAACGTAATAATAACAACATAACAATATATTAGTATTAACGTGGATTTCGGCTGTGAGCTTTATAAGGGGAATATAGTCAAATATGGACCGATATTCTTAAAATCCAGCATTTAGATTTAGGCATGTATGTAAATGATCCGTGTAAAATTTTGGATTGTAAGCGATTTATGAGTATTAAAGTGATTTTCGGAAGAGGGCTTTATATGGGGCATACGTTAAAAATAGACCAAAATTCACAAAATTTTGTGGGATGATTTTTGTATATATTAAAATGATCTGTACAAAGTTTTGTGTCGGTACCGATATTTATACAATATATATAGGGGAAAATGTCTTTTTCAGATGTGGTCCTTGTATGGGAGCTATGACCAGTTCTGGGCCGACTACCATAAAATTTAGTACAACAATTTATTTGCCTATAAAGAGTATTTATGCCAAATTTTAGCCGTTTAACATTATTTATATCTGTTTTATGCGTATTTAAGTAAATTTTGGAAGTGGACTTTATATGGGGTATATGGTCAAACATGGACCGAACCAAAAAAAAGATTTTGTTTTGCGATTTCTTTTTGTAAAAAACTTATTTTTGCTAAATTTTGTCTTGATATTCCAATTTTATAGGCATTTATTTATCATTAAGCGGGCTATAAGAAATCAAAGACCGATTCTTACTATTTTCCGCACACTTCCTTTTTTTATCATAAAAACAACGTGTACAAAATTTCAGGATATTATCTGCAATATATTTCACAAAAAAATAGAGGGCCGGACTATCAGTCAAAGGGTTGCATGTTCGATTCCTATGGAGGTTGTCTCACATATTGGTCCATAACTCTGGTTGACCTAAACCGATTTTGCTGATTTTAAATAGCAAATTTCTCGAAAGCATGTCTGACAGAATTATTAAAGATTTGGATCCCGAAAAAATCTGGGGTCTTCAGAAAATTGATTTCAACAGACAGACAGACGGCTTAATCGACTCCGCTATCTATAAGGATCCAGAATATATATACTTTATAGGGTCCGAAAATTATATTGTGGAAATTTCACACGGAATGACAAACTTATATATACCCTTCTCATGAAGGTGAAGTGTATAACAAGGAGATAAGGCAGTATGAAATATAAATAGCAAAACAAGTTAGAACGTTTAGTCGGCCAAGCCCGACCATATAATAATATTTATATAAAACAGTTTTTCAGAAATGGGCGTTACATGCGAGAAATAACCTATTATGGACCGATCATCCTAAAAATTTATTGTGATGATTTCTGTGAATATAAATGTGACCCGGCCTCTGAAAAGGTGGCTTCTGACCCCAAAAAAAATTTTCCACATTTTTTTGTTTCAATAGTTTTTGAGATGCTCTTTCACGTGTTGAAAACTAGAAAGTCCTAACTTGCTTAGACGTGTACTAAAAATGTAGAGAAAGAAGGGCACAAAGGAAAGAAACCCTGAATTTTATTGACAATTCAGAATCAAGATAATAAATGGAATTGAAAAATTTAAAAACAGGATTAAACGCTGCAAAAACGATTTTTCAAAAAAAAGCTGTTTTGCACAAAAAATATATATTTAGCAGTATTAAGCAGTTTTCTTCGTCGCTATTCCTGTTGAAACCTTTGAAGTTGATTCTAAATCTGAGCACTCACACGATTTTTTTTCGGTCAGAAACTGGTTTGTGCTTTGCATTGAAAAAATATAATTTAATTAAAATGTTGACTTTAGGTGGTTTATTTGGAAGGTCCAATTGCAGAGCAAAGAAGGGCTCTGGCGCAGTATAATTTCATTCCTAGTCTTGTACATATTCTCAGAAATTCTGGAAATTAAGGAAGTTGACATCCGGTTGTGATCGAATGTTGTCTGCCCCACTAACATTAATTTAATTTCATTGCCGCTCCAAAATACTGCAGACAAGCCTTGTTAAAATAACATGATGGCTTATAATAGGCAGACATTACGACTCTTGGAAATATAGATTTGAAACTTCGAAAGAGTTTGTGAGTTTGGCAAACGATAGCCAAATAACTTTACTTCTATTCTTTCAGTGTAATCATTGCAATCATAGCTTTTAGTATTGGTCTACATAAAGAAGAATCCTGAAAATTTTGAGATTAAGGATATTGTAGACTTGCTTCAATTCAATGTGATGTAAATATTTCTTAAAAGTAGCGCAATGATTTATGCTGAAGGCAGCGCATATGAGAACGAGTTAACGAAAAGTACAGGCATTGTTGGGGAAACGAATGAACTCTTAGTATTTATGATAAATGTTATGACGCATGCTTAGAGCTTTTGATATAATGATTTCTATCAGAGTTGCGGTGATTAGAAAGTTAATGTATTCCGCTGACGAAAAACATTGTATACATCGTTTGTAGTCAAAATTGTTAGCAAATTCTTGTATTTTAATTGCATAAACAATTCTCTCTAATACTCGGAAACAAATAATTGTTATTCAATATCTTATTCCATATTATTACAGACATTATTTGGTGTCGTATTTTTCATGTGTGTTGAGCTGCATAAAAAGGTACAAAAATTTAATAGACGCATGTAAATGAAATGCCAAGTTCAAAAGAGAATTGAGTAAAAACTGATCAGCTAAAAATGGGATGTGTGAAAGAGGACTAAATTTTCTTTAAAAAAACATCGCTTAATCATTTTTTATAAATATTTTATATGAAAAACTTGCTAAAGTGATTTGGTAAAAAAAAACTATCGCAAAAATTTTTACTATAATTTAACGTTTTTTTCCTACAATTAAGCCATTTCATTTTTGTAGAATAAATTGTAAAACTTTATTTCAAAAAAATTTTAAATTCAACAAAAAATTGTATACAATTTAGAAAACTTTACCTTTGAAATTAATACTTTGCTTCAATATTGATTTTATTATTTTTCAACACAGTAGGCTGGAAATTAAATATTTTTAACAGGGGAAAAATAGTTTTTGAAATACTTGAGAAAAAACATTTTTCATATTTTTTAGTCATGAACGCATGTGCTGGATACGGAAAAATTTCAAAATAATTAGAAAAAAATTTCAATAATAAAATTATTATAATTGGGTGGCAATTTCTTTTTTTGAAAATACTGAAATATCATGGAAACGTGATTGTACGATTACATACTTACATATGTATGTATGCATCACAAATATTGCGAAAGTTTTGGGAATGCAAAATTATGCAAAACTTCAACATCCAAAGGAAAATTAAACGAAACGTCACAATAAAAAAAAAAGTTTACCAAAAAGTAACACAGGGACATTGGTTAACAAAAGGCAAAGAAGGATCTACAACCATGTACATACATAATTGGCATAAATCCCCATTTGTAGACATTTTGCATTGCTTAATATCGGAAGAATAATCTTAACGTTTTGAAAAAAATATGGTGCTTCAAATGATCTTTAATTTTTCTCTTAAATGCGAAAATTCTGGCAAATGTTTGATAACACTAGCGGTCTATGCAAAAAAATGTTGACGTTTTGATTAAAAAATTATGCTGTCTGAAAGGATTTTTCATGTTTTTCTCTGAATGACGAATTTCTGACAAATGCTTAAACCACCAAATATTCCTTCTTTATATTTGAATAATTTTGTGGGTCTGCATATTTAGTCTAGCATTCTTTTCATTATAAAAACAATTAAAAGGTGAGTTCAATATTCTAAAATAAATCAAAAAAAAAATTTAAATTCTTTGTCACCTAATACGTCTTTTCATGACTAAAAACTATGAAAAATGTTTGTTGGAAAATTTGTCAACATATATAATTTTTTTTGACAGGAATTTTTTTCCTTAGCCTACTGTTGTGAATCTTTTGTTAATATTAAAATTTCAAAAATTAAAAAGAAATGTACATGGTGTGATTAAAAAGGTGAGTGCAAATCGGCAACAAATACAGCACAATACAAAAACAAAAGGCATTTTGTTTGTGTTAATTAGAGTACTAATATCAAAAACACTTGATAAAATATTACTATTGAAATAAGTAAATTGTAAACAAATTCAGCCAGATGTGCTCCTGCACACTCACCTTGTTAATGTACCTTGTTTTGCTGTAAAGCAAACCCATATCATGATGCTCCGTTCACCTTGCTTTACATGGTGATGTTCTGTGCCAGAAATATTGTTTACCTTCGAATTGAAAACGACTAAATTTAGCTTCTAATCAATCTAAGCAGATTATAAGTTTCCAGTGCCTTAGAAGCTTAACATTTTGTGTTTAAAATTATTTTGCAACAATCATTTTGAGATATTTAATACAAACATTTCATTTGTCCGTAATTTTTTTTTATAAAATTACGTAGTTAGACGATTTTGAATAACAAAATTGAATAACAGTTTAACCTACTAGTGGAAACAAAAAAACAAAATTTTGCCTCAATATTACCTTCATCCTGTTCTAACATAATATTTACTCCACTCAGTTGTTTTTGAGATACATACATCTGAATATATGACGAAAAAATATTATTTAAAAAATTCTTTTGTTTTTTAAAAATTCATAAAAAATGTTATTGGACATGATATGACATGGCCATATCTAGGTTAAAGAATGGAAGCTATGGAAGCAGCAGTACGAATATTTCGAAATAGCATCAGGTATAATCACAAAGCTGGAAAATATTCAATTTACCAGTTTTATGTCAGCCATTGGCTATTCAGTCATACAAATTTACAACTCCTTACCCGGAGCGGCAATAGAAACATTAAAATAGGCTAAGGAATAGTTTGATTTATATTTCACTTTGAAACTGAACTTCACGTTTGAAAGATATAAATTTCTCAAAATAGTTCAGAATGAGGGAGAAACTATTGATGAATATGTAGCCCGTTTAAGACTGCAAGCAAAAACTTGCGAATTTCAACAACTGAGAGACTAATTAATTTTGGTAATAACAAGCGATTCCCTGCGAACTAAATAATTATTGGAAGACATCACTCTTGAGAAAGACATACAAATTTGTCAAGCTACCGCAAGGGCTCAAAAGCAAACAGCACAAGTCCATAACGAGCATGAAAAACCAGTAAATTTGGTGAAAAAAATAGACAAAACAAACACATTTAATTGGCGCAATTGTTGAACAAATCATGCTCTACGTAGTTGTCCAGCATTTTTGCACGTTTGTAAAAACCACCAGACAAACCACTACGAAATCGAATTTTGAATTAAATGTGAGGAAGCAGTTGATTAAATCACCGATATTTTTCTTATTTAATTTGTTTATTTTTTTGAAACAGCTGGAAAGACAAATTTTAAAAAATACTGGAATTTATTATAAACACCTCTATCATGGTGTAACTATACAAGGTGAGTGTAAATCGGCAACAAATACAATACAGAAACAACAGGCATTTTGTTTGTGTAAAATAATGTACTACTGTCAAAAACACTTGACAAAATATTACCTTTGACATAAGTAAATTGTAAACATAATCAGTCAGCTGGGCTACTGCACTCACCTTGTATAGTTACACCATGACCTCTATTTTATTTAATATTCATCACTATTCTTTTGTTTAAAGTGTCATTTTTAACACAAAAGCTTAAAGCACAAACAATTTTAACTGCTAACTAAATAAAATATTTTTCAAAAACATATTTGCGAATTTAAACAAGTAGAAGACGAAATACTTTTCTTATAGAAAAGGTTCAAGGTCATTGCCAAAAATACAGCACTTTGACATAAACAGGGACGGACGTGCTACTAATTTGATGTTTTATAAACATTTCTTTATATCACCCAAAAGCTCAACGCATGGAAAATTGTTGTTGCTGATGGCGTGTGCCAATATTTGAATTTCAACCCTTTTGCTAAATGCTTTTTGCTTTGCCATTTTCATAAGTGAAATACGGTACGAAGTGGACTTTGTTCTGACTTTCAACATCAATTTTATATTTTAAAGAAAAAACTAAATATCAGCAAACAAATGTGATAAAAAAAAAGAATTTAAAAAAAGGTTCAAGGACATTATTAAGAAATTATTATTTGCAAATAACAAACTAATTTGAAATAATAACTAAGACATTAAGGGCCATTATTCCAACTTGTCACTAATGTTCTTTATAGTAAAATGTAACTTTAATTAAAGTGAGGAATAAAGTGACCTTAAAAATTGTTCGTTATTACAACTTCCTTGTAAAATACAATAAATATTTGTTTGTAAAAAAAAAATCAAGTTCAACCGCCTACTTTGAGGCTGACTGTATTCAAAAATATTCTCCAAAAATATAAATCATACGTCTGCATGGAAGCATGCTTTCCATTTTTGTTTATCAAATTATGTATTGCGGTTTTTGATTAAAGTAAATATATAATAACCAAATACTTCTTATCTGTCCGATAACATCATACCTTTAACTATTGCCAAGTTGTAATAATGGGCTTAAATCTGGTTATAGTAACAGACAAAACTTTTTGTCGCAGTGATCTGAATCTCTGTTGATGTAGCCCTTTTATTTATGCTCACAAAAATATCAAAACGTTATCTGGTGAAATCTCTACTTAAAAGAAACCAAAAAAGAAGGATGATTTATTCAACACTTTAAAATTTTTGAAAAAACCCAAAATTTATTATTAGAAATGAAAATAAAAACGTTGTTTGCGAAACGAAAGAAATAATGAATCTAATTTAAATATGTAAAAGACAAAAAAAAGTATAAAATGAACTGCAGTCAATGTCTATCTTCGTTTTAAGGAAACAATGATTTTAGGATCGCAACGGTCAATCGACTGTCATCTCTTTATTAAATTGACACCAAATATTTCTACTCCACTAAGAACTACAATATATTTGCATTAAAAGTTCCTATAAAATCTGTAGAATTATTTGTAGGAGTATATTTATAGAGGCAAATTCGCCCTTTCCATGATATTCTCATAGAAGCTTACGATAACTTAATATATGGAATGATACACAAATAGTGTTCTGGTAACGAATTTGTCGCATTGAGTATGAGGTTTATGGGCGTTCCACAGTAAGTCTGATTGCGATGACATTTCACATGCCTAGAGAAAAGTATTGTGAAGTTTATGTTTCAAATCTTTAACTTATAAACCCACCAGAAGCTATGCCAGAGGTACCCAAAAATGTGCACCTTCTATATGTAGAATTAAAAACGATCCCAATTCCAACTTTGTGATCCGATCAACAACATAATATCGATTTCACTAAAATTAATTTCAATGCAAACCAAAACTTTGTTTTGTCATATTCTTTAATAAAATATTCAAATTATCAGGCATGTTCTGAAATCACGGTGATTTTAAATCACGAACGATTTTGAAATCACGGGAGGAATATTTTGGTGTTCTGAAAATCACGAGATTTTTAGTTTTTAGTAGTGATTTTGATTGTTCTAAATCACGAGCTAACAACTGATTTTCTTTGTTTACAATAAAATTTTTACTTGTTTTTTACATTTGTATATTAAAATTTAATTTATGAAACTACATACATATTTATTGACTACTTTTATTTTGTTCAACAATTTTAATAAATTTTTAATTTTTATGTATAACTAGCTAAACCCGGTGTGCTTTGCTACCCCCCCCCCCCTCGTCATAAAATAAAACGTATTTATATATTTACAAACATTTATTTATTTAATTTTAATGTATTTATTGCAATGCTTTAGGAGAGACCATGCCCCTTTGTCCACTTACATAATCAAGAATTTATTATTTCGTAGGAATATCCTGTTGTGAAAATTTAATGACGATCGGTCCAGTAGTTAAGACTATATTACGATGTTTAATTTTCCTAAAAAGGGGCGTGGTCCCACTCACTTTTCTCCTGGTACGTATTCCTAATTATGCCAATACTATATGTACCAAATATCACCGACGTACGTCAAAAAATGCCCAAAATATGGCGGGTTAAATTTGTGAGTTATATGGGCGGTGCCACCCCCGTTTGTACAATCAAAACTTCATATAGCCTATTATTCCTTCCAGAGTCACAGTAACATGCTGTAAAAATTTCAGGCAGATTGGTCCAAGGGTTTGGCCTCCTATTAAGCACAAACATACAGACACACATTCATTTATATATATATATAGATTAAAAGCAATATAATTTAAGGTGAAATGGGGCGAAAAATGGGGATTTGGTAATAAAAAAATGTATGTAGTTAAAAAGTATATAAAACTTTAGGTAAATACATATTACAAAAAAGTATTTTGTATAGCAAACATTGTTAGTGGTATACGTAAGTATCTGAATTAAAAAAGGGGGCGATGAAGTAGGCGTGGTTCATAGTTATATGGCGACGTTAACAGTATTAAGAGCAATATACTACCAAATAAAAAAAAATACGTTGGAATGAACAAATTTGTATAGAGAACAAAAAGTATAAAACTTTCAAAAATATGGCGTGAAAAGGGGCGTGAAAGGGGCGTGGCTTAAGAAATCTTTATTTTTACCTCGCCTGGAGTATATAATGTGTATACAATTTGAAGTAAATCTGTTAAAAACTATATGGGAGCAATTACATAATTTTTAAAAAGTGGGCGTAAAAATGGGCGTGACCAAAAAAAGTACCCTATTAATCATACCAGAGTCCCAGTTAAATGCTGTGAAATTTCAAAAATATCGGTCCAAAGGTTTGGTCTTTAATTACAATATTTTAAAAAAGTGGGCGTAAAAGTGGGCGTGGTAAAAAAAGTAGCCTATTATTCTTTCCAGAGTCACAGTAACATGCTGTGAAAATTTCATCAAAATCGGCTCAGCCGTTTTGGAGTCTATACGTTACATACATACATACATACATACATTGAATTTTATATATATAGAAGATTTAATTTAATAAATCAGTCATATTCCACACGACTTTAAAACTTTGTTTCTCTGGCAACCAAAATGACGTATATTTTGATCAACAATATCAGCTCACTACTAAGAAGTAAATCACGAAAAATTTAAACAAATCTAAAAAATGGTCCGCAAAAAATACGTCTTACTAAATTTGTAAATTTTAAGTTTTTTTCTGTGTAAAATAGTTAGTTTTATTACAAAAACAAATAAAGAACAAATGATTTTAAGTGTTTGTGATAATTTTATTGCAAGAGTTCAATGAAAAATGCTTGAAAAACTCTAAGTGATTTGAAATCATTAGGCTGTTAGGTGACCGGTTTTAAATCACGAGATTTCAATAATTTTTGTGCACAGAACACCTTTTCAGTGATTTCAAATCACTTTACGAAAAAGTGATTTTCAAAACATGCCTGTATAAGACACATTTCCTTGATTCAGCATACAGATCCAACGATTTTCAAAATTTTTATTAGATTTAAAAAGATAAATTCAAACAAATTTGGCTGAACAATTCATAAACAAATTTTACACATATTTGTCATATTTGCATATGTGAAGTATATGTACATTTCCATGGTGTAATTAACAAGGTGAGTGCATTAGTACAGCTAACTGACTTTGTTTACAATTTACTTATGTCAAAGGTAATATTTTGTCAAGTGTTTTTGATAGTAGTTTATTATTTTACACAAACAAAATGCCTGTTGTTTTTGTATTGTGCTGTATTTGTTGCCGATTTGCACTCACCTTGTTAATTACACCATGTACACTTCATTTTAATTTTTGAAATTTTAATATTAGTAAAAGATCCAAAACAGTAGGCTAAGGAAACAAATTTCTGTCAAAAAAAATTATATATGTTGACAAATTTTCCAACAAACATTTTTCATATTTTTTAGTCATGAAAAGACGTATTAGGTTACGAAGAAATTAATTTTTTTTTTGAATTATTTTTGAATTTTGAACTCATCTTTTGTTTTTATAATGAACAGAATGCTGGACTAAATATGCAAACCCACAAAATTATTAAATTATAAAGAAAGAATAGTTGGTGGTTTAAGCATTTGTCATAAATTTCTCATTCAGAGAAAAAAATTAAAAATCCTTTCAGACAGCATTATTTTTTATTCAAAACGTCAACATTTTTCTTCCGTAATTACATACGTATTATTGCAATGCATGGATAAACCGCAAGTTTTGTCGATTGACCATATGTATCTAAAAAACTCTTAGACTTAAAAATTTGCCAGAATTTTCGCATTTAAGAGAAAAATTAAAGAGCATTCTAAGCACCATATTTATTTCAAAACGTCAAGTTTATTCTTCCGAAAGTAAGCAATGCAAAATGTCTACAAATGGGGATTTATGCCAATTATGTATGTACATGGTTGTAGATCCTTCTTTGCCTTTTGTTAACCAATGTCCCTGTGTTACTTTTTGGTAAACTTTTTTTTTATTTTGACGTTTCGTTTAATTTTCCTTTGGATGTTGAAGTTTTGCATAATTTTGCATTCCCAAAACTTTAGCAATATTTGTGATGAATACATATGTAAGTATGTAATCGTGCATATCACGTTTTCATGATATTTCAGTATTTTCAAAAAAAGTAATTGCCAGCCAATTATAATAATTTTATTATTGAAATTTTTTTCTAATTATTTTGAAATTTTTCCGTAGCCAGCACATGCGTTCATGACTAAAAAATATGAAAAATGTTCGTTCTCAAGTATTTCAAAAACTATTTTTTCCCTGTTAAAAATATTTAATTTCCAGCCTACTGTGTTGAAAAATAATAAAATCAATATTGAAGCAAAGTATAAAGGCCCAACTATAATGTGCATATGCTAGCTTAAGCAACCCTGCGAATACATGTAAATTGTATGTGTCAAACTATAATGTACTTAACGAAACTTTTCGTTAAGTTTTTCAACTGTCATTTGCTTAAGCAAAAAGCGAAACTGATCGCACATTCTGTACGGAATCAGCTGTTTGTTGTTGTTTGTTTGTGTTTTGAACAAAATGGAAGAAAATATATTTATTTTAAATTTAATAGAAAATGTGGAAAAAAATAAGTGCCTTTACAATAAAAGAGACCCTTTTTATTTTAACAAAAATGTCTTTCTGTCGCAGTTTATTTCTCTGGCAGAACAAGACCGTCTTCTTCTTTTACAGTGTAGTTCACTTATTTCTTTTAATGTGCACAGGCCTTCAAGCGCTAACTTTAATATTTTAATATTATTTAAATTTTTAAGTTTTTTCTCCATTTTTGCAAACACTAACAAAACATATGTAAACGTTTATTATTATTTACAATGTAGTTTTGCCACAGCTGTACATTTTAGTACTTTTGCCGATAAATTAAAAAAAAAGGAAAAATTATGCGTTTCTGGTACGAAGTTTTCTTTTAATTATAAAATAATATAATAATATTTATAAAATATAGTCATTTAATGGCTTTTTGTTAAAATAAAAACATTTTTTTTAAACATAAATGAGCAACTGTGGACAAAAAGTTTCAAAGTAATTGTAGCCACCTGAAAGTTAACTCTGAATTGGTTATGCATTTGACAGCCTTTTCGTTAACTTTTGCAATTTGCTTAAGCTTGCTTATGCATATTATAGTTAAGCCTTTAATTTCAAAGGTAAAGTTTTCTAAATTGTATAAATTTTTTTTTTTTTGAATTTAAAATTTTTTTTTAATAAAGTTTGACAATTTGTACTACAAAAATAAAATGGCTAAATTGTAGGAAAAAACGTTAAAAAGTTTTCCGATATTTTTTTTTTACAAAATCCTATGAAAAATACTTTTTTTTAAGCGATTTTTTTTTAAGAAAATTTTGCGATTTTTTCATTGAAGAAAATTTTATCCCGTATCACAAACCACAGTTTTAGCTGACCAGTTTTTACTCAATTCTCTTTTGCACTTGGCATTTCATTCATACGCGTCAATTAAATTTTCGTACTTTTTCATGCAACTCAACATGCATGAAAAATACAATACCTAATAATGTCTGTAATAATATAGAATAAAATAATGAAGAACAATTATTTGTTTCAGAGGCTGAGAAAGTTGTTGTCCATAATAATAATAATAATAATAATAATACAATATAATCAGGCATGTGATGGAAATCGAAATCGAAAACGAATGAGTTTTAGAAGTCAATTTTTTCGTAATATTTCTGTATTGAAAAACCTTTATCACATAAAATATAAAGATATTGGGCTACTAAAGTGAATCTTAAAACAAAAATTTTAAAAATCAAATTATAAATGCATTAAAATGTATTTCGAAAACTGATTCGATTTCGATTTCCATCACATGTCTGAATTGAAGAGTCTGTAATTTATGCACACTTTTCTCTCTCTCTCTCTCTCTTTTATTTCAGGATTTTTTTCATATTTACCGTTACTTTAAAGAAATTAACGTTTCTTGCTTTGGAATAGTAATTAAAACGGAATTAAATTTTTTGGTTTAGAAAATTTTTCTCTGGTACGAGGGCGGTTCGGTAACTTCTTAGCCTAGCACAGAAAGAGAATATTAAGTTTTTCAAAAACATTTTTATTTTTCAATATATTCTCCTGAAACTTTAATGCACTTAGTCCAATGCTTATCTAGCAACTATATCCCTTGATAAAAATAGTATTCTTTAAGGCCTTTAAAATGGTGGTTTACAACTGTAATTGCATCTTCATTTGAGATAAAATGCTTTCCAGCTAGAAATTTTTTAGATTGTGAGCTAAGTCAGGAGAATTAGGTGGTATATTGTCGGGCTTGACCGACTAGATATACTTACTTTCTTACTTATTTTTATTTATCGTATAACAAAATGAGCAAAATAAAGTTTGTTGTTACAGTAACGATATAAAGAAGTAATTGCAAAACCATTCATGTAATAATTAAATCATGATTTGTTTAACTTCTTTTCAAATGTAATTTTGAATGAATGAAACTCCGCCTGGAAGGCCTTCTGAGAGAAGGCATAGTGGAATGGGCGTTTAGAATGTGTGAACAGGTCTTCTATAAGGCCCAGAGTGGGTTCATATGCTGCGATTTGTCGCCACGACTTTGCTGAAGTTCTCTTTTGGTGTCCCTTCATCGTCTGTTCAGATGATGAAACATTTGTTGCACCATTCTTGCGACATTTTAACATTAAATTGTTCATTTCTCCTATCTCGCTCATTCGCAGATTTATTTGCCATATAGGACCTAGTTGCATTACAGGTACATTATCACGTTGGCTGCCAAAGCCTTTTTAGAATTTTGATCGTTCAGTAGCAATGTGATTTTACAATTTTGGTCACCTGAGGCCAACAACTTATACTGGTCTTTTTTGTTCTGCTTTTCTATTATCCAAAAAAAAAATACCATTAAAATACACAGCGGCCATGGGAAAGACACTAAAATGTTCACCACAGTCCAGAGAATCCAAATTCCATATTAAAATGTACGAAAAAATATGCGACGTGGCCTCAAGGTAACATCTGGGTGTCACACGAAAATGTGCGACGTGGCTTCAGGGTAACATCTGGGTGAGCACATAGTATTTATTTATTTAAAATTAAAACAACAATTTTTTCTTTTTAATTTACAGTTATTTATTCGTAGTGTTGCCAAAAAGTTTCTGTAATCCCGTGGCAACACTTCTGGTAAATGAAATAAAAATAATACAAGAGAAAAGTAGAAATGTCAAATGTCAAATTTGTCGCTTTGTTTCACAAAACCTGCGACACTACCTACCCTGTACTCTCCAGTATGTATTTCATCTATAAACTCGACCAGCGATAAAGGCGCAGCGTGTGAACTCCCTCCTATAAATGGAAGTCTTAGCAAATTTTTTCGCTGGGATTTTTTTTATGACAACTGCAATCATTATAAGGCCGAATTTTACTAATTTTATATTTTTATTATAATTAAATGAAGCATGCAGAAATTTGTGATTAATTTAAACCAAAATTTGTTCGTTTATTCCTTTAAACATAAAATTGAATATCGACAGTTTAATATTTAATTAAGATTAGGTTTACATTGTAAATAAATGTACATATATATACATATATCTTTTTGTAATGATGATATTAGACTGATATGCGTTTTGTGGTGTCCTTTCGTCTTTATTCTGTTATGGGTTTCAAAAAAGTGCGGGAGAGTCACTGTTTCAGCGTGTATTTATTTTAAATTATATAAAGTAAAAAATTAAAGAATAATTAAAGTAAAAATTAACATTATTTACTAAAACATTGAAAACCAAACGAAATTGTTTGTTCGTTGCCGCGTATGACGAATCCAGATGACGCCATTATTATGTGTTTTTCATATTCACCCCTATCGTGAATAAAAATTCCACGTGAAATTTGTTCACTTTTCACATTTTCCTATTTAAATTCAATGTTAAAAAAATAAAAGTGACAAATTTCACGTGGAATTTTTATTCACGATAGGGGTGATTATTTTTGACGACGAAAATTCCGACCAAAAATTCGTCGTTCGTCCCAGTTGTGTTCCTAGCATAAGCATTAAAACCTTTTGACTAAAAACATATGTATATATGTTAAAATTATGCAAATATTCAACATCAAAGACAAATCAACAAACATCGTCTGTTTGTCTATATTGCTATTTTTAAAACACGCTACTAAAACTATAGTAAAAGTAATAAATTTCCTTTATTAACAATTTCAAACTATTCACTAATTTGCCATTCTTTAAAGTCATTAAATGTATTCATAAAAACTTATTAACAATTGATAACAAACAAACCAATCTTAATTTTTTTTAAATATTATAATAATTTTCTATTAGATTGAACACCTTTTATTAAGTTTAAAGAAAACATAGTACGAGTATAAGCATGAAGACTAAATAAATGCGCTACGATATTTAACGTTTTGTTTTGAACATTTTCATACAAAAGTTTGAATAACATAAAACAAACAATGGCCCCCTTGAGAGGCGAGTTCCGTGAACAGTTTATTTCACCTTTAGGGCCGGTCTATTGCACGTCTAGATCGTGGATATAACGCCTTTAGACTATATTTTGTGAAGCTATAGTAAGACTCATAAGGAACAAGCCCGCAATAGCTGACACATTGGAAGCTAATATTAAAGAATTTATTCGTGAGAGAAATTAGACCCAAAATATAAGCCGCGGTCAACATTTACATGAAATCATCTTTAAACATTGAATTATATAGATCGTTCTTTCGACTCTAATAAAGTTTTCATACATTTATCTAAAAAAATCCCAATTTACATTGGCATTTTAACTCATTATTTTAACAGGGTGTTGTCACTGGAGTCACGTAATTATTAAAAACGCTTACAAATGGGGAGTTAATTAAGGCATTACAAATTGTCTTTAAAATATTTATATTATTTTTATATACATAGATATATATTATTTTCTAAGATATTAAAAAAAGAAATTGAGTAAGAAGAAATTTGTTAAAACAATTTGGAATAAATATGGATTAACAAGAATCTTCCCGAAATATTGCTCAATTATATAGTACATAAATGCCTATAAAATTGGAATATCAAGACAAAATTCAGCAAAAATAAGTTTTATGCAAAAAGAAATCGCAAAACGAAATTTTTTTTAGTTCGGTCCATGTTTGACCATAGACCCCATATAAAGTCCACTTCCAAAATTCACTTAAATACGTATAAAACAGATATAAATAATGTTAAATGGTTAAAATTTGACATAAATAATCTTTATAGGCAAATAAATTGTTGCACTAAATTTTATGGTGGTCGGCCCAGAATTGGTCAAACATCCAATCTGAAAAAGACATTTATCCCTATATATATTGTATAAATATCGGTACCGACTCAAAACTTTGCACAGAGCATTTACATATATACAAAAATCATCCCACAAAATTTTGTGAATTTTGGTCTATTTTTAACCGTATGCCCCATATAAAGCCCTCTTCCGAAAATCACTGTAATACTCATAAATCTCTTATAAATAAGGGTACCAATCCAAAATTTTACACGGATCATTTACATGCATGGCTAAATTAAACTGCTGGATTTTGTAAATATCGGTCCATATTTCACTATATTCCCCACATAAAGTCCACTTCCGAAATCCACGTTCATACTAATATACTTATATCTTAAATATACCGTTACTATGTTGAAATTCGACGTGAACTTTTATATGGATCAGAAATTTTATTCCAGAAATCATATTAGTATCGGTTATACGGCAATTAAGCTATAGATATCTTCGGGACCCAAATCTTCAATAATTCTGTCAGAGAATTAAATAGCAAACTTTCGAGAAGTTTGCTATTTAAAATCAGCTAAATCCGTCCATAAATAACGGAGATATGAGCAAAAATCCGAGACAACCTCTGAAAATTTCATAAAAAAAACTTAGTGTATTAATATTGTTCATCAACAGATGGCGTTGATCAAACAAAGTGTGCGAAAACTTTAAGTGTGTTCTTAAACCGTAATATAAGTGTGTAAAAAGACAGTGTGTTCATTATACTCTTTTTTTAAATTGTGTTTGTCTACATTTAAATAAATAAGGACTCGTTATACATATTTTCTTCAAACTAATTGACGCTTTTATTTTGCAATTAAAAAGAATCCGGTTTATTTAAAGGAAATAAACCACCGTTTTTAAAAGGTAAAAACGTAACAATATTTAAAAGATAAAAACGTAACAATATATATATGTATGTATGTATATAATATATTTATGTATTCACAACAAAGGTGAAGGGTATATAAGATTCGGCATAGCCGAATATAGCACTCTTACTAGTTTGAATTAGTTTTCAAGAAATATTTTGATTTTTTTTTTTAATATTTATCATTGCTTAAAATATAGCATATTCATCTGTAGCCACAAACTATGTACATACATACTCGTATATACTATTTAAAACTGGAAACGGTAATTTGCTTAATTGTTTAATGTGTTTTTATTATATGTTAAAAATTACCGACTTTGCCCTGTGTAGGGTGCATAAATTTAAATAATTAATGTGCGTTTTATGCTTATTAGTTTAACGTGTATGGCTTTGTTTAGAGTTTTAGTTAAAACAATACGACTGACTAAATTAGATGGCTAACAAACAACGAAAACAGGTACCGTTAGAAAATATCACTCCATATACATCTACCTATATATGAATATGAATATTAATATATAGTTAGAAAAAATATTTATTTTTGTAAAGTCTGCTACAAATATGTATTGGTTAATTGATTGGTTTCTTACAAATGTATGTAAATTTAAAATTTACATAATTAGTATTTTATACCCTTCACCAGGCATTTAGACGTGCATACATACATATATAAAACAATTTTTAGACGAGAACTTTGTTTTTCAAAATTAAATAAATCAAACAGTTTTCATAAAAATCATTCAAATCATTACAATGATAAATATTGTAAATAGAAAATTAGCAGATGAGTTAAAGCGTGATATAAGGGGATGTGATTTTTTCGATTGTTATTTCAAAAGTCTTTAAATGCAGATTAATATTCGCTACTGCATCTAAAATACAAGTTTTTCAAAATACATGACAAGTGGTCCACACGGATCCTTGCCGCGTGTGGACAGTTCTTGTAGATGTTATGTTTTTTTTTTTTGAAGAACTTTGTCAGAACATTATTTGTTTGCACAATTATGTCAGCCATTAAAAAAATTACAAAGAAAACTTTAAAACACAGCAGAAAATTATTAAATTAATGTATGTGATTCTGCAAGGTAAGTTTGAATGATGCTTTGAAAGGAGGCTTAATTTTTTTTTACTAACTATTTCATGTAAGTCAAAGTGAAAAAGATCATGAGAGTCAAACGATATTTCTACGTTCAAGATCCCAAACCGTTAATTTGGATATTTACATGTCTTCTTTGTGGGGTCTACCTATATATTTTGACTGCCACCTGTTTATACTGTAGTTTATACCATGGTTTCTTACAATTTATTTAAGACAAATCACTTTGAAAAGATTTTGTTAGCAGTCTATTCAATATGGATTTCAAGATGTTTTTCAAAGTTTTTCAAATTATGTGAAAATCATTAAAATTTTTATATTTATTGAAAGGAGTAATGTTTAGTAATTATATAAAGAGTGAGTTTTAAGAGTTTTCGGATTTGATTTAAAAAAAACACATACAATTTAGAGAAATGTATGAAATCTTTATTTAAGTCGATAGACAGATCTACATACTTCAATATTTAAAGATGATTTCATATACATTTTGACCGCGGCTATCTATGGCTCAGTTCATACGCTGGGCCCAATTTTGGCATACCTTCTTCAACATATCGGTCGGTGTCTCACGAATGAATTCTTTAATATTAGCTTTCAGTGCGTTAACCGTTGCGGTTAACAAAACGCTACAAAAAAATAGTCTAAATGCGTTGAATCACACGATCTAATCGGCCAATTGACAGGCCCTAAACGTGAAATAGATTGTACACCGAACTCGCCTCTCAATTGGGCCATTCTTTTGCGTGCTGAGTGGCATGTGGCACCGTCTTATTGAAACCACATGTCATCCAAGTCCAGCTACGGAAAGACATTTGAATGGGGATTCGTGCTAATCTCCACAAAACTTGTCCTTCTATATTAAAAATATTTTAAAACGGGGTCCCTTCGACTCTACTTAAGTGTTCGCACGTAGTGAACTACCACGTAAACCATAATAAAAATAAAATGTGCAAAATTGCATGGTATTATGAAAAATGTCGAGGTTGTCTAAAAAATTGGCCTATAACTCGAACACCCATTGCCCATTTTCAACACCATGTCATTGAAACAAATAGTTGGGAAAAATTTCATTGTTCTAAGTCATTTTTTCGAAGCTCTATCGTGCTTTCAACATACGAACTGGCGGACGGACATTGGCTAGATTGTCTTAGAAACTTATAAGGACTCAGGATAAATAGACTTTTTGGTTTCACCGCTAATATATTGATGTGTAACAAACGGAATGCCAAATTTAATAACCTTTTTGGTGGTGGGTATAATAAAACTAAAACTACAAGTTTAGTAACCCAAAATAAAAACAAAACAAAAATCCGAAAACGCATAAATTTATTGTCGAAAATTATTTTAAAAAATGGATAAATATCAATAATATTTTATTGTATCATTTACATAATATTTAGAAGAAATAAAAGCTGTAAATTCGTATTAATTTTAATAAAAATTTCAAATTAATGCTTTCATATGCAAATTTTTTTAAGGTTTTGACATTTCATTAGACACTATACAGCTACCGCCAAATGTTAAATTGGTTCTTTCTTTTTATAGTGGCCGGCCAGGCGTTATACTAGCCAGCCAATCCAGCTAGCATCATCATCTTTACAATCATAATGATCATGGTTAATGATCATTTTGGATAACAGAAAGTTTATGCATGAATGTGAAACAAACCAACAGTGGTAAATACGACTTGTTATAAGACAACACCATAAATTCTCTAACATATTTATATGAGCTGGTAGACATTGTAAATTCACCGACAAACAGCCCTGCCGGTCAAGCAAATAGTTGATGAATTAAAGGGTATTATAAGAGGAGGTGAGTTCTTATAAAACTGTTTAAAAGCATGACAAGCCCTTGTCATTGTATTCGTACTCGTATTTTTATTCGAACAACTTTGTCTGCCATCAAATGTAATAATCACACAAAAAGGTGAACATTTTAAAAAATGACTTTGAAACATTTTCCCCACACAAAAGAACATGAACAAATTTGTGTCCGTGATTCTGCTAAAGTTTTAACTCGATTGCTCATCAAAGGGTAAGGGCTTCGAGAGGAGGCTTAATTTTTTACTAGATTAGTACTATTTCACATGAGGCAAAACTAAAAAGTAAACAAAAGGCACTATCGCTTCCATTGAGACCCCAGACAGTTAATTTGGAAATGTTCATGTCTTCTTCTGTGATACACATATATATTGACTACCAACTTTACATAGTTTACTCTGTTGTTTCGTTTAAGAGTTTTTGGATTTGTTAAAAAAAAAACACAAACATTTTGAGAAATGTATGAAATTTTTGTTTGTGTCGATAGAACGAAATGTTTAAAGATGATTTCATGTATGTAAATGTTGACCGCGGCTACACCTCAAATGTTTCATACGCTGGCTCCAATTTTGGCATGCTCTCTCTTAAACATATTGGCCGGTATCTAACAAGTAAATTCTTCAATATGAACTTCCAGTGCGTCAACCGGCTTGTACCTATATATGAACCCTAACAAAGCCTTACAAAAAAATAGTCTGCATGATCTAGGCGGCCAATTGACCAGCTCCAAACGTGAAATAAACTATTTATCGAACTTGCCTCTCAATTGGGCCATTGTTTCACGTGCTGTGTAACATGTGACACCATTTTGTTATAACCACATGTCAGCCAAGTGCAGCTCTTTCATTTTAGGCAAAAACAAATTTGTAATCATCGCACGGTAGCGCTCGCCATTCACATTGCCGAATCGGTAATTCACGGCCATCGACAATACTGGCGGACAAAGTAAATTTGGTGCGAAATTTTTACAAGATTCCGAATAGACGCCTCAGATGGTCGTCCAAACTGATCATAAAATGCAAGAAGTGCACGGTGCACTCTCTTAACAGAGCATGCATTTTGATAATTGAAATAAATTAGGTCGATTCATGGTTAAATTATATATACTGAACATGTTTAACAGTAACATGTTACACGAAAACAGCTAAGCTGCCACAGTCTTGTCAAAAAGAAAGTTGCTAAAAAATCACCCTTTATATGTAAGACAGATTAAGAAATCAACTTATGCTTGGAAATTCCAAGTTATTATCCAGACTAATTATAATTTACAATAACAAATGTAATATTAAAACATCTCATTTCTCACGCACCCTTTCCATTATATCTCCAGATATACATACATATATGAAGAACCAACCAAGAAGAAAACCGACAAAAAAAAAGCTATTTGCGCAGAAATTTTATAGACTTGAAAATCAACTAACTATGGCAATCATAAACATTTGTCAAAGTTATTGGTATGTGGTGTTTGTAGTGTTGGTGATTATCATCATCAAGTTGGCTGGTGTCGTTGGTTATGGTGGTGACTCTTTTTAAATCCATATGTGTATTTTTTGTATTGTTTTCGTTTTTTTTTCATCTTTAAATTTATTTGGCTTAAAACACCTTTTGACAAAGGAATTATGGCAGAAAGGGGTAGAGCAGACGACGGAGGCATTAAGAGAGCGATAGATGATTGTAAAATGTGCGGTATTTTGGCTTTTAACTGCTCTTAACAAAGTCCAGTAGTTAAAACAATTTCTGGTGATAAGACATCCATTATGAACAGCAGTTTGACGGCTTTTAAGATTGTTTTAAGTTTGCCGACCGGTTAAGAGCGTATTTGGATGACTGCCGCACAGCCAAGCCATCAGCGTTGTCAACTTTGAAATTTCAAAACGCACCAAAATGGAGAGAAACCATTTACAAAAAAAAACGCACCAAGTTAAGAATTTCGTTTTTGTTTCAAATATTTATTGAATTAATTTGAAATTTTTTAATATCATAAATTCAATAAAAAACTTTTTATCAACGATTATTAATAAAAGTAATAGTAAAAGCATTTTTTTTAATAAATGAGCTAATAAAGATAAAATAAGCATTTAACCACTCAAAATTTAACTCACAATGTCATATTCGGAACTAAAGCACAAATTGGTAAAAAAGCTAATTTCAGTACATATTTGGTACTTTTTTTCATATATTTTTGTTTTCTAGTTAAAGTATTCTATTTGATTTTTTCCAAAAAAATTTGTTAGGATTCCACTGGTACTCTAACCCTGGTTGTTCGTCTACAGTTCAATAGACCAAACCATCAGGTTATACAAGAATTTTTATTGACATGTTTGATATGTTGATTTGAAAAATTTGATTTCATATATCATACAATTGTATTTAAAATACATTTTTTCATTATTATGAATTATTAAAAAACTGGAATTAAAAATTAGTAAAAATAAAGATTTCATCACATTTTCGAAAAAATTAAAAAAACGCACCGAAATACACAAAAAAATTTCCAGTGTTGAATGAAATGGAATGAAACAGGTGTATTTTATTGTAGAAAGATTTTTTCTCACACTGTGTTGAATTTGCTTTGGTGCCACCAAAAATTAAAAAGCGCACCAAAATTTAAAAAAAGCGCACCGCGCACCAACTAAAGAATTTTTCGCACCAAAAATTTAAAAAAAACACCAAAAATGGTGCGAAACGCACCAAGTTGACAACGCTGCAAACCATAGCTTCTATACAAATACTACAAATAAACAAAAAGAAAGATGCTTAGAGTTTTATAAACAAAAAAAAAAAAACACATAGATACAACGGGAGAGAGAGTCAGCGATACGTTTTGAATGGAAATATATATAAATACACACCTACATACATAAATTGAAGTAGTTGGTGTGCATGTGTTATTTTGTGGTGATGTACTGGTTACGGGGGAGACAGATTTGTCGCTTTTTAAGTGATAACAACGCATTTCGTTAAGGTGATTGAATGTGTTCTTTCTTTTGGGTTGCCAGTTGGTAATCATTTGAAGCCATACTTTAGCTAATTTATTGAAATAAATGTAGAAGTAGTTTCAGTTATTTTCCTCGATAATGTTATAAGTTAAGGATTTATTTATTTATTGGAGTGAACTATCTTTATGTTTTCGTTTTTGGTTAGGAGCGCAGTTAGCACGATTTTGTCACTGGCTTTCATGAGATCCAATTAAATGAAACACTTCATCGTTCTTCAAATAATCAAAATCTCTTTCCATGATCTTCTTGACTGGCATATCTGCCTTAGTCAACCTTCTTACAATTATATTTTTTGAACTAATCCTCGTTTGTTCTGATAAATCTATGATTATCTGATAGTCACAAAAGGTGTATAAATAATTAGCATGACCCAAGACTATTACTAAAAAAGCAGTCATCACAACATCGCACTGACCAGCCACTACTGCCTACTACTAGATCCAAAAAGTGTTTCATATCGAATTGCTTAATATTTGCAATTTGTTTTAAAATTTGACAACAATAATTCTAATATTTCAACTACAACATGGATTGATATTCCAAGTTTTAAACACATCGTATGACTAGTTCGGATTAGTTTCATTTCCCTGGCAACCCTAGCACTAATGAAATTCTTCGTTTCATGCAACCAAAACAGTAAATCAAGGTGGTGAAATAACTAGTACAAACATTAGCTGCCACTACACGTTTTTCTTTTTGGCTAGTGGCTTTATTTTCCACTTCATCTCCGTCTTATTCATCAGCAAATCCAAAAATGCACATACTCGTAGCAATCCAAAGAGCTCTTAACACTGTTGCACTCTAATTTCACGACCACTACTGTTGGCTTCCTTTGCTTTTGATAAGTGTGTGTAAAAAATCTTACGCTTTAGTGTCGACTGTGTGCGGTCGATGGATCGATCTGTCGGCCGGTCAGCTATTTAAACCGTGGCATTGAGCGTGGAATTTCTGGCGCCATCATTTGACCATTTCTGATATGATTCGTTTATAAAGCAACAAAAAAATTTTAATTAAAAATACTTCTGCTTTTTGTTTTTAATTTCTGTTCAGCGTCCACCAAAGTCAATGATTAGCATAACGGAAAGGGAAATGTGTAGGATTTGAATGGTGGTATCATGAAGAAGTCAACGGTGATTTTAAACTGTAATGCGTTAAATAAATAAATTAAATATTAATAAAGTTTAAATTTAACGATCAACGGATATTAAGTAAATTAAAAAAATTGTTAAATTTTGGGGAAGAAAATATTGTGTTGACTTTTTAGTTTAACAAAAATTAACCTACGCCTTCCTTTATTTAAATTATTAAGTTAATTAAATTAATTTGTTGTAAATCTAGACTAAAATTTTATATTTTAACTAAAGGTTATATTTAAAACATATATTTTTAACTTAAAGGTATTCAACAATACAGCTGTATAATGAGTTGAAATTTAGTATGTGTATTTATGTGTGAAAATTATATTTAAATATTTAAATGAAAGGAACCGAATATTCGGCTGAAGATTGACAGATCAGTGTCAGCTGTATCAAGTTTTTTTCGCTCAATTAAAATCTTTGAAAATATTGGCCCATAATCATAGTCATAGAAAACGCATACTTTAAGCAAAAGCATGCTTTTGTTTTAAATTCAGAACAAAATTTATATGTTTTTGTTGTTTAAAAGTCTACTTTTATTTAAAGTATGCTTTTTCTATGACTATGATTATGGACCATTGTTTTATAAACCCGCTTATTTTTACCTAATACTCGGTATTTTAGAAGATTTTATCCTTTTGAGTGGTGAATAAATAGCTAAATAAATTATTGATGAAGTTTCCAATAAGCAATTAGAATCGTGTTAATTTTAACGTTAATATTTATAACATGCCAAAAGAAGCTCCCCAGTTATATATTGGTGGAATACTTGTGCCAATGAACTTAAGTCGTTATATAATTAGTTTTGATTTAGGATCTACTAATATTAACTGGATATTTCATTTCATTTCAGTCTGTATTGAGTTCTAAGAGCAGAATCTTTGAAGTAAAGATGCAACAAGTTGATTTGCAGTATTGTAGAGATTGCACTAGTACCTCTAAACCTTTGAACTCGCATAATAATTTTCCATCGCTCCGAAAATAAAGCAAGTGATCATGTCTCTATACCACTCAACGTTGTAACTGTAATGTTTTAACCATCTTCACTTTGGAGGACTTTTAAACCAATGATTCCACCAGAAACAGCTGAAAACTCCCGAAAACTTGATTATGTGGATCGACCGTAGAATTTCGAGTTCACTTGGAGATTCTTTGATCCAGAGACTTGAGCAGTTCCAAGGAATACTCATATTTGTAAAGGATATATCTATAATTTAAAGCCACATCAATTCTCCGAAGTTTTCTCTTCTGATTTCCGCAAACTGTACAATAGAGTGTGTTAGTGACCTCCTAGGATTAAAGATAATGTGAAAACAATTTCAAAAATAGTTTTTTTTTATTTTTTTGCCACGCCTACAAATACCGCCCTTTTAGTATTTTGTTCACCGTGTCGCTATTTGTAGTCCGATCATAACATTTTATATACCGAAGTTCATGGCTCTGTAAGAGCTACATTACTGTCCTTAATCATTTTTTACTACCACGTCAAATTGTAGTCATGACTTTTAAAAACTCGGTTCGTACCCACAATAATGCTAAATATTTTTGTACGAATTTTTAAAAGTCAGGAATTTTAGTCAGAATTTATTTTCAAGTTGATAGTTATGTACAAGAATTTACCTTAAAACCACATTACACATCTGTTAATTATATATGTATGTATTTGAAACACTAGCGTAATTCACAATCTTGTGCAAATGGTATTGCATCATTATATTTGCAAAAATGTTTAGTATATTTTTGCTCTTGCGGTGTATCTTGTTAGTGTAGAGAACAAATATGCTAAACCTTTTTGCAAATGCAATGATGCAATACCATTTGCACAAGATTGTGAATTGCGCTACTATTTCCACTAAAGCTTAATGGCGCAAGCTATTAGACAAAATCATATGACAGACTTGACTTAAGTCCCCAAAACGATTTGATTCTTAATTTAGAGAGATCGCATTATAATTTATAAGAAAGAGAACCGAAACCTTTTTTCACATAGCCTTCATTCAGATAACGATAAATTTATAGAAAATTTTCTAAAACAACATTCAAGAATCAACAGATTTGACAACTTCTCAGCAGATTAGAGTTATGTTTAAAGATGAGGTACTACAATCAGGGCTGCCAGATGAATTTCGGAAAAAATCGTCAAAATCCCGATAAAAAAGAAAAAAATCGTCATTTCGAATTTTAAAAATCGTCAAAAAAATCGGAAAAATAAAAAGTCACTATTTCTAATAGTATTTTGAAATCTTTATTAAAACGAAAACATAAAAATTCTATTTTATATAGTCTCTTGTACAATACATATCAAAATACGTAAATTTTAACTTTTTACATAACAAATCACAAAAAATTTTATGTTAAACACAACTTGTGTAATATTTAATATCTTAGTCCGTTTTCACTTCTATAATTCTCACTCGTCAAGACAAGTATTTTTGGAAGAAAAGGAAAATAAGAACAAAAGGGGCACAAACTTGACGGTACTGTCAATTTTCTTATTTCCTTTTGTTTTTTTTCATGCATGTTGATTTACATTAAAAAGAACGAATATTGAATTGACATGTTTGATGAAATGGCAAGTTCAAAAGAGAATTGAACAAAAACTGGTTTGCTAAAACTGAATAGTGTGAAACAGTATTTTATAAATAAATTGTTGAATTCAGCATATTTTATTAATTCAGGTTAAATTACAATGTCAAAACAATTTATTTTATTAAGTTTTAAATAACATTTTGAGTATAGAATTCAACATATTTTCAAAGAATTCCGTATTTTTGTTATTTAAATTTATTCGGCTGAATATGCTTTCGACGTTTTGTTAAAATAGGAGAAGTTTTTGTAGAAGAATTTCCCCGTGGAAATTCAGAAATTGTTTCTTCTTAAAATTTTAGTTCATGGAATTCAGTATTTAAAATTGATTTTTATGTTTACACATAAATAAGTAATTTCGACTATCCTGTCTCAATATTATTTGCAATTATTTTACTTGAACTTAACAACAATAATTAAGAAAACACTACTATCACTTAGTTTTGTTTTTGAAATAGTTGTTGTCTCAAAAAAAGAGAGAATTTGGAAACAAAAACATAAATACAACTAACAATTTATAGAAAATTTTAATAATTCAGGAAATCGTCATTTTCAATGAAAAAATCGTCAAATCGTCATTTTGCTATTTTTGAAACCAAAAATCGTCAAAATGACGATAAATCGTCAAATCTGGCAGCTATGACTACAATGCATAATTGTTTTAAACTTTAAAAACTTTAAAATTTAAAGTTTCTATGACGCAGCAACCATATGTTCACTATCGAGCAACGTTCTAAAACATTTAACGACAGATCATGGACAGAATGAGATTTTGGGAAACGAAATAAACTAAAAGTTTAACTTTATACAATATAAATAAAAATTCATGAAGTGTATTTGAGTTCCTCATCATTGCTATTGCCAGAGTCTGAATTTTGTGGTTGATTAAAGAATGTTGATTTTGCCTTCTGAACACGATTTCTTTAAATTGTATTGGATTGCTGCATCTTGAATTGTTAATTTTTTCTTAATGACATCCTTAACAGCCAACGCCACGACACTTTCCGATATATTGGCTCGATCCGTTTGTGTGAACGCACCATTCGTAAATAAATTTAATTTCGCTTAACAATACCTACATACCCTTAAAAATAAATGCATTAACATGTCCACACTAGTCCCTCCGCGTTTTTTATACAACAATTTTTTGGTAAACTTACGGTAAAGTTTATTAAAAATAATTTCAATTATTTGAATAAAGACTAGTTTAAGTACTATTATATATTAACAATTCAGGAAAAGAATAATTAACTTAAAAGTAACACTAAAATTACGAAAAAATCAAAAACTTACTTTTTTCTGCGCAAAGCACGTGTGGAAACTTTGGTATGCAACGGTAAACTATTAGCACATGCATTTTTTTTCTATGATCAGGAGTGCAAATACCAACATAAAAAAATATGTTTGAGAAACATTAATTCAAAAGAGCAAGAGAATTTCAGTTTGTCCACACTAGCCCCCCTCACCACTACATTAATTACAATTGAGAAGCAGTATTCATACAAAATTCAGCAAAAAAAAGTTTCATGATAAGGGAAAGCATAAAACGATTTTTTGTTTGCATTACTCCATATTTGACCATAGACCTCCTATAAAGTCCACTTCCGAAAATAACTTAAATGCTCATAAATCTCTTATTTAAAACACGATCAAGTTTAAATTCGACACATATAATCCAAATAGACATACAAATCGTTGTAGCGATTGGTCCATATTTGACCATAGCCCATAAGTCCACTTTTAAAATCATCTCGACCTCTTATAAAATTCATTATCTAGTATAAATTTCATATAAAAAATCATCGAAACGAACCTATTGGTGATTGACCATAGAGCACATATAGGGTCCATTTCCGAAAATATCTTAATATTTACATGGAACCGACATTTTATACAGATTTTTGTAAAGGTCATAATTGGCCATAGCTCCCACTTCCCAGAATAACTAGAATACCCAAAAAACTCTAAAATATGGACCCTATTAAAAGCTGCATTCGACAATCGATATTCGCTGGCTATCGAAAATCAACTTTCGAATGTAAAATTTGTATTATCAGTTGGCATCACTGTCGAAAATTTAGTTGCTCAACAATTTTTTTAACGAACACAAATTTGCACAAATTTCGACGTTGTATAAAACTGTGCAAATTTATTAAAAATGTAAGTATTTGTTTTTTTTTGTTGTTTTGGTCAATCAAATACTACTTGTAAATTACTTTTGTTAATATACTGCAGGTCTAAGGTCGTAAGTACAAAACCACAATTGAAGAAGTTGGTTTCTCTCATGGAAGAAGATCAGAAAAACTGTTGCCAATTTTAATATGCTTGGGATTGTTCTGCCATTTGAGCATTGTTGCAGCAGTTCATCAGTGATGGACAGCAAGACCACAAACGCCTCTTTACAGAGTCGAGAATTTTTTATAAATCTGTGAATAAAATTTATAGTATCCTTGTCAAAACCTCATCAAAAAATATGCTCAAGTGATGGAATCCATTTCCAAAATGTTGGAAGTATTCTCAGCCTTTTTCTGCTTCTGGCTAGTTCTAGTAAGGATTCATCTTCATCAGACGAATCATCAAACCATAATTTCGTGGTGGTCATTTCAAATTTAATTTATTTTTCTTTAAGAATTTGTTAACAAATTTAGCACCAGCTGATAGAAATTTACTATTGTGAATAACTCAAAAAGTGTGATTTTCACAAGAGTTTTTTCATCGAATGTTCACCATAATACCAAATGAAAATTCGTTCGATAAGCATTTTCGACCACAGTCGAAAATCGAATTTTGTTCATAATAGGCATAATAGGTTGAGATGAACTTTACCATAAGTCTCAAATACAGTAAAATGTTTTATGACAATCGTCCCACAACATGTAATAGATCCCATATAGGGGTTCCGAAAACTTAAAGATTCGGAACTCTTACTTATTGAAATTTTATTCATTCAAATTTCTTTTCTTGTAAAGTTAGTGATAAATAAAGTTTTTGCTGCAATGGTAAAAAGATCTTTAACCTTAATAAAAGTCCAAACAAATTATGTGTTATTATTCTTGTTTAATAGAGATTTTATTATAAAGTTTTTAAAGGAAATCGAAACATACAAACTAATTTACAATGTTTTTCTTAATACTAATTTACACGTATAAATAATTTAACAAATTTGGTTAACAATAAAATTCATAATTTATAAAATAAAGAAGTATAACGATGCACAGCATACATAAATCACCACAATACATCCCAGCAAGCCATATGAGTCCGAAAAGAATCTTTTCTGACACCTTTTTCGGAGCGTTAACGCTCTTTATGAGCCCAAAAAACAATCATAATTGCTCCGAAAACCTTTAGAAAAGAGGGTCATTACATTCGAAAATGGTCCGTCAGAAAGAGCTCTTAGATAATGTCAGAAAAGAGTATTTTGTGAGGTTTTTCTTGGGCTCTGTGTAATCTTGTTTTTATCATTCTTGTGTGGTATAGCTGTTTTTTTTTGTTCAAAGCACAAATAACAGGACAACAACTCTTTGGTGCACACATAATTAAGTGGAATTTCTGAGTCATACTGCGTGCCGACTCAGGACAGTAGCAAGCAAATTTTTCTTTCGCTCCGAAAATGCTCTTTAGTTAGACTCTTTTCTGACTCCTTTTTTCGGAGCGCTCCGAAAATGCTCTTTCTTTGGACTCTTTTTTGACTCCTTTTTCGGAGCGCTCCTAAAATGGTATGCTGGGATATTTATGAAAATTAAACTTAAGTTTCCTAAACACTCTTTCTTCATTCACACTTGCTCACTTGCTAAAGTTTTCAATAAGCCAAAATAGCAGAAATGCTGAAATTATTTCTCTTTTGAGAAGTAGGCTGAACAGGTGCGGGTAACAATGAGGAAGGTGAAGGTTCAGCTGGGCTTGAGGAAGCCGAGGAAGTGTTTGAAGGTGTGGGAGAGGGTGATGAGGAAGACTGTTCACTGGCTGATTTAGGGTGATACATAGTAGGAGCTGCTGCTGTTGTTGTTGTTACTGGCATTTGTAAATAACGAGAAGGTAAACCAAATCTCATAGGATCCATTATTAACGAATGCAAATGCTGCTGCATAAATTGTGTAGAAGCCAATTGTTGTTGGGGATGATAGAATGATGATGTAGATAAATTCAGATATTGAGCGGCCTGTAGCTGTTGCTGCTTATGATGATGAGCCTGTAAATATTCCTCATAACGAGCAGACTGTGAAATAGCTGTAGCAGCATATGAACATGATTCTTCATCGGAAGATTCTAAAGATCTTAAACGCTTTTGCTGGGTAGGCGAGTCAAAACTCGAAACACTTGAACGATCATCTTCTGATTTCGATAGACAATCATCACTTTCCTCATGCTGGCTTGAAGTGGATGAGGAAGACGACGACATCATTTTTCTTTTACATTTTGATTGACCAGTCTCACGAAAACCTTTAGCAAATGGATTGTTGTCAATTTTCAGTTTTGTAATACGGTCATTCTAAAAAAAAACAAAGAGAGAGAGAGAGAAAAGAACATGTATTATTAATATGTTTTTAAGTGAAAGTAATATGAAGTCATATTTGTCTAAACACTTGAAAGTGTCAAAATTGACGTCAGTAATTAGCAAATTGTCTATTGAATGTTTAACAATAGCTGTCGCGCCTTTAAGTAAAACAGTCGAGACATTTTAAGTGTCATCTTAGGCTTCGTCTCTAGAGGCGTGAAATTTTTATTTAAACATTGTTTTTGTGTGTGTGTGTGTGTGTGTGTTTTGTTTAACGAAGAAAAAAGTAACAAGTTGACATCATATGGAGAGCCCGCGGGTTATTTTTTCTTCTTCAAACATTTAAAAGGATTTAAAGTCTAGACATTTCAAGTGTTTTCTTTTTTATATTTTAGAGTAGTAAACGAAGTTTAGTTTTTGTACTAACCTGATAAGCAGTCACTGCTATGAATTCGGTTTCAGGAAATACATAATTCTGCTGAGGAGCCCAGGGTAATTGGGACAAATCGGAGGTCTTAATAAGATGCAAACGCGGTTGATATTTATGCATGCTGGCCAAAACAATCTAAAAGAAATAAATTCAATAATTTAAATTAATATTTTGGTAGTAACAAGTTGTAAAGAGAGTAAAGAAATATTTTAGTTTTTTGATATATGTTGAAAATGAGGATATTTAAAACTACATACATGACCACTGTTATCCATGGTATTGTTGGTCAATTTCACTTTATTGAATAATATAGTCTGGGATTGCCAGTGAGAACCGGTGGCTGGACTGTCGGGATGCAAAAACATTCTTTGAGGCGATTGAGGTTCTGCGCCACCAGCTGGCACCCATTGAGAACCCGAAAACTTGTAGCGACAATCACCTATGGGCACCATTTCCAGCAAAACACAATATTGAGACTCCTCTTCTAAACCCTTAACAGAGACACGCATAGAAGGAAACATACGTCTGCAAGAAAAATAAATAAATACAAACAAATCGTTAATATCTAACATCATAAATCATTGAAGGGATTATAAAACAAAATAAAGTGAAATAAACGAATTGAAGTGAAAATTATATTGCTCTAAACAAATGGGTGTAAACTTTGGTTGATTTGTGGTTTTGATATGATAAATAAAACCTAAACACACCAGCAACCAGCAAACTCAAATCTCCAGCTAACAAGTGTTCCAACAAACCAACCATGGTTGAACGTTGTGTATATAATTATCAAACGTCATTGTGGGCCAAGTTTTAAATAAAAACAAAAGATCCAACTAAACAGTGAAAAGAAGACAGTGATCATTATAACAGCAGGAGGCCATAAACAGATTGGCGCCATTTACACAATTTAAATTAAGGCACAAACAAATAAAATCAAGAAAAAAAAACTAAACACAGCTCTGAAAAAAGGTCGATATCTTAAGCATTTCAACAAAAATACAAGTTTTTAGAATTGACCACAACAAAAAACCAACCATAAATTTCAATACAAATAATGATTAATTATTATTAGAATTCAGTAATGAAAAAAATCTCTACAAAACGAGATCAGCAAAAAATCAAACAAAATGTGATAAAGAGTGTCAAATTACTTGCTTGTTTTGTTTTTTAATAAGTGAAATTAGTAATAATAACAAAAAATACAAAAACAGTGTCATAATATGAATAAGATTAAATCGATGGGCCCTAACTCGCATATTTGAAACTTTACAGGAGAAGGTAAAAACATAATAGCAACTGTAATATTCAACATGTAACTTTTTTTGTACAACTGCTTATAAAAGCGTTATTTTTTACACTATTGCAATACATTTTTGTGAGGAGGTGTATTTGCGTTAAATGCATTGGAATCGCAAAAAAAACTAATTTCAAAAAAATAGCAAGTTAGGGCATTTCTACATGAGACCAGCTTTAAAGTACTTTGGCAAATTTGTTTAAAAAAACAAAGATTTTTTTAAAATTTTTAATAACGTATGAAAAAAAAACACTTTTTAGATTAAAAAACTCTGTGAATCTGTTACAAATAATTTCCGAATTTTTTGTGTTGAAAAAATCAATTCCAAAATGGGCGATTTTAGTCAATATATTTCAAAGGCCTTCCCTTAAAATTTTAATAAAACTTTAATTAAAAATATGCAAATTTAACACAAAATAATTTTTGTCTTATGTCATAACATGTTTATATCAAATGTCTTGTCATGACATAATTTTGTTATAATTCGCCAAAGCAATAAAATTTAACTTGAATCTACTTTTAGAACTTCTAGTAAAAACAGAATTAGGTGTTTATTATATTCTCACATTAATGCTACAGACATGAACTTTTTTTCTTTTAAAAGTTTTAAATCTTAGAATTTGTTTAAAAAAAAAAAATAATTTATTAACATTTTTCTAACATTTGCAGGCTAGTATGCAATATAAAAAAGCACTCTTTAGAATAAAAAAACACTCTTATTCTGTCAGAAATAATTTCTGAATTTTCTGTGTTCAAAGAATCAATCCAAAATTGTTGATTTTAGTGAGATTAATGTCATATTGCTATTCATATATTACAAGAAGATATTGCATAGGCCTTCCCTAAGAATCAAAAATATGCAAATATAATACAAAATAATTTTTCTCATGCCATGAAACAAAAGTTTATATAAAATGTTACTTGTCATGACATAATTTTGGTATAATTCACGGATTACAATATTTTCTGATATCAATGTTACAGACATAAACATTTTCTTATTTAAAACTTTTGAAAAAAAATATTTTTAAATCTTAGAACTTGTTGCTGTGACTTTTTTGTCACTTGTCATTATATGACAGTTTTAAATTTAAATTAATATTAAATGTAGCAGGTTTAAAACAAAATGTCATAACATTTATGTTGCTTAGCATAACATTTATTTTAACTCAAATTTAATTTTAACAAGTAAGAATGTCGGTCAAGACCGATCATATAATACTCTAAATCAAGTATATCTGTAAAAACAGTTTTTCACAAATGGGCCCTTTATGGTAGCTATGACCTACTTATTATGGACCGATCATCCAAACAAAATTTAGTGACAATAGTGTTCAATTTTTGTTTTCGATATAAACGCTTTTAAACGATTTACACATGTTAATGTGGTTTTCGAAAGGTGTCTTATATGCGAGCTTTGAATTATGGACTGACCGTTGTAAAATTCGGGGTCATGATTTCTGTGTATATAAAACTTATTTGTGTTGATTATTATTTGGATAGCAACATTTTTAAGAGAGTTGTGCTCTTTAACGTGATTTTCGGAAGTGGACTTATATGGGATCTATGATCAATCATGGGCCGATCTGCACAATAATTGTAGTAGTGATTGGGCTTCAGTTGTACTGATTGGTGGTTAAATTGTTTGGATATGTGCTTGAATTATATATTTATGAGCGATAAACCCTATTTCGGGAGAACATTTGTATGGGGACTGGGTGAAATAATGAACCGATTTCAACCAATTAGGCTGCAAAAATATCACATGCAAAATTTTATTTATTTTATGACCTGCACTTTGCGCACAAGCTTTACATGTACAGCCAGCCAGACGGATATTTTTAAATCGACTAAGATATAAGTCTGGCAATATGTAGGGTTTAATTATATAATTATTTTAACACTGGTGAGTTTATTTGTTTTCAATTTCCTGAAAATGATTTCAAAATTTATAATTTTTTAATTTTCAACAATAATTTTTGAAAAATGTCAATCAAAAATTTTATTAAACTCTATTGTTTACAAACTCTTAACTCTTTTACTTAACTAAACGATTTTTTTTTTGTAATCAAACATTTTTTCAAATTTATTTTAAATATTAGTATAATATAATACACCTTTTGTTGCTTTTCTTTTAAATATTATAATGAGAACTTAATGAGCAGCGGCAACAGCTCCCTTAAACGTCTAAAACAATGACAGGCAGATATACAGAAATATGAGCACACACACGCAACAAATTTACATACAAATCTTAAAACATAATTATGTTAATTTCTAATACTAAATAAATAACCTTTGATTTGGTTCGATGTTGTTGTCTCTTAGTTCCCAGCCAAAACTTAAACTCCCGACTCTGGCTACCTAAACCTGTCTACTAAATTGTAAGAAAACAATGAACTTAATGAATTATTAAGAGATGCCGCCGCATTCATTGTATTGTTTTTATTTTTATTACACATTTCTTTAAACAAAAAATAACAAAAACAACAAATATATTATAAACATCACAGGAAAAAAAGTGTGAAATCTCAGGTAGTTGTAGTAGCAGTTATTGGATGATTTGATGGGTGAACCTTCTTCATCTTCGTCTTTGTCTGCTTCATATTTGTCAATAACCATAAATTTGGTGTATTTGTATGTTGTTGTTGTTTAGAAAAAATATAGAAATTTCTAAACAATAAACCGTAACCTAAAAACGTTAAAGTAGTGTCAACACTTGTATGCAGAAGAGAGTTTTAGGAACAATGCAACGCCACAGAAAGACGACATTGAAACAAGTGTCTGGCCGCTGCTTGTAACAAAAATTTCGATCTTTTGGTAATGAAATGAAATAACGACCTAATGCTGTTTTTATGATTTAACTGGCGCCAGCGTTAAATATTTTTTAATGTTCATTGGGTTTTATTTAGTTTTTCATACAAAATTCCTTTTAAATTGAAAATTTGTTTGATGTTTGTTGGTTGCTGTTGGTTTGGTTCTTTGTACCTATTTGTTTTATTTTTGGTAACAATTTTGAATGATGATGATAATGTTGGCAGATAAAAATATTTATTGATTTTTAGTTTAAATCAGAAATAAATGAAGACAGTTAGTTCATTTAAATATTAATGAGTAAATTCAGAAGATGTTTTAACGGTTTAGCTTATTTTTGTTAAGCTTTAAAGGAAATTTACAAAGTTCTTTAATGTTTAAAGCCTTTTTATGAGTATTTATAAGGATTTTGAAGTGTTGATTTTGCAAAGCTTTTATTTTCTTTTAATCTATACTTATTTTAGCAACTTAGCAGCTTTAGAAATTAATTGTCTTTGGGTATTTTGGAAGTATTGTAATGTTTATGACCAAATTCACAGTCTTTAGTTAGCTAATGGCAAAGGCTTAACAAATGATTCTTTATTCGCAATGCTTAGTTTGCCAGAAGAATAACAAGTAATAGTTAAACAGTAGTTAGTATTTTAGTTTATCAATGATTAACTAATGACCGAGAATTTAATAAAGGACTTTTTATGCAAAAGGGACATAAGTAAAAATCTTTAACAATAGAAATAATCTAAAAGCATTAAAAGCATAAGGAAAACTCTTCCAAGTAGAAAATGTACGTTTTTATAGGAATTTGATCATATTTCCTCCCATTCCCATGAGCAATATAAACCAAAGCCTACCTTAGAGCTATTTTCAAATAGGTATGTACATACTCACTTATTTTGCCTGACTATTTTAAACTAAAGACATGTTTGAATTCTTAACTAAAAGGCGCCTGATAACTTTTTCCTAAACAAATACGCAGCTACATATTTATTTGGGTTCTTTAAAAAACATTTTAACAAAGTAAATATTTAATGACATTTTTTTTTTTTGTAAATCATTTAGGTAATATTTTTAAATTTTAAACACTAAATCAATATTTATAAAGAAATAATAAATAAATTTCTAGCTGGCGCCATACACTTGCCCGTTCTAGGGTTCATAATCAATATTTATTTAGGATTTAAAGGATTTACCTAGGTACAATTAATACTTTGGAACAAACTTACCTTCCAGTTTTGGTGATAATCATTTCAGTGCCAATTTTATGAAACTGTTGCCATAAATCATTATTTTCCAATTTGGCCTCAACTTGACCGGGCAATGTGGGACGGGGAGCGGGCACCATCATGTGATGGGGCATTAGTTGGGGAAAGGGATCTAAAAGAAATGAAATTAAAAATTTTGAAAATTAAAAAAATATTCTGAAATTTTTTTTTAAAACCGATTTTAATTAAACAAATACATACGAGTATGTTAAAAAATTGGAATTTGAAATTTTTTTTGTAAAATTAAAGAATATGTAATTTTTTAAAATCTATTTTAATTATAACTAAAAATAGGTATTAAAATTCAAGAAATTTACAACAATAAACTCCAAAAATTAAAATTTTGAAATAAAATATAAAACAAAAATTAAATTAGATGTAAAAAAAACTTCTAATTTCCCCACAAAAATCTAAAATCACACCCCCCCTCCTAACATCAAACTACCGTCGGCATAAAGCTTGTGTCGAAAATCTCAATTTTATTAAAAAATATCTTAGTCTAATTAAAATTTCTAACATTTAATTATTATTTAATAAATTACTAAAAAAAATACCCACCTGGTATACGTTGCATAATTTGTTGGCGATAAATTTCTTGAGCAATTTGTTGCTGCATGCGATATTCCATTAATTCTTGTACATTAAACATTTTGTAGGTAGGTATTTGTATTTTTTATTAATTTCTTGCTTCAAAGCTTTAATTCTATATTAATAATATTTTTGTTAATTATTTTATTAATTAACACTTGCTTTTTGTTCAGTCACTTGTTGTACAACTAGTTTATTATTTTTATTAATTAGTAACAAGATACTTTAACACTTTTTTTTATAAAATTCACATTAATACATACAAATTTTTCTTTACTACTCTCAACGATCTTAAACACTCAACGTTTCATAAACTACTGATCATTTTTTAACCAAGTGGTTAAATAACTACTGCTTAAACGAATCTCTCCCACTCAAAAACATCATTATCACTGTCTCTCGCTCTCTTAGCAATAAAACCAGTTTTCAAAGTACCTTTTTTTGTAAAGAAAACATCATTGGGTAAACTGGCCTGTGATTGGTCCATTCATTATGTTGAGTGCATTAGGAAATGTGTGTGTGTGAATTACTGTTATGGAAACTCCATTTTTAATGTGTGTTCATTGTTAAGTGCTATTGTTGGCGCTTAGTTTTAATGATTTTTCTCACTCTTTCTCTCATGGTTGTATTGTAGAACTCTACTGCTGTTAAACTCCTCCCAGTTGTTATCACTTCTCAAGCTTTGCCTTAATTGAAAAGTGCTATTTTTCTATTAGAATATGTTTTAGATTTTTCTTTTTCTTATTTTTCTTAAATGTAAAAAGTAATTAGGATTTTGTTGTGTTTTCTATGTAAGGCCTATTTAGAATTTTGTAATAATTGTTCTTATTGCTAACATTTCAGTTGAGTTGATTCGTTTTAGACCTTTTTTGGTGTTATCTCTACACAATTCAAATACATACAGTAAAATGTTGTACATGCATCTGTTTTTTTTAAGTGTTGTTGGTTTATTTTTATATTGTACTGTATTTATTGGTTTCCTGTTGTTCCCTTCTAAAACTTACAGACAATTGATGTTGGCGGCTGCTGGCTGACTACTTGATGCTATCATGTTATCATGTGTAATTTTATTTCATTTCTAACAATTTTTATTTATAAGATTGTATAAAGGCAGGTGCTAAAATTTATTCTTCATGTTTAATTTATCTATTATTTCTTTACACAAAATCCTTATCTAATGTTACAACAAAATTATACATGTATCGATCTAAAGTTGATCATTTTCATACGTTTTTAACTAACGTTATAGGTAGATTTAACAAAATACAAAAAAGGTATTACCTACTTGTTGTGGGTTTTATGGAAATTTTTCAATAAGTTTTGTAGTTCTGAGTGTACACCTAGGTACCTATAATTTATTCCAAAAATGTGTAAAAATATGCAGTGTTAAAAAAATTAATTTTTTGAGTTGGTAACAGTTGATGTTTAATATTAGTTTGAGTAGATTTTAAAAATACATATTTCCCTATAAAAAGTAGGTATTTAAATAAATTGAAAAATATTTTTTAAAAATTATTTCGATGGTTTTGAAAAACTAAGTTTATTCATGTTTATTATAAATTTTATTAATAAGAAGGTCAATTTAACACTTAATCATTAGTTTTGTGAAAACATTTCCTTAAAAATGCTATTAATGGAATAAGAAGGTAAATATTTGCAGGTTTCTTTGAAATAAAGCATAAAATAGTTAGTTAAATGAGTTTTAAAAATTTCTAGTTTAAACTCTAATGGCTAAATTCACAGTCTTTAGTTAGCTAATGACAAAGGCTTAACTAATGATTCTTTATTCACAATGCTTAGTTTGCCAGAAGAATAGCAACTCATAGTTAAACTTTAGTTAGTATTTTAGTTTACCAATGGTTAACTAATGACCGAGAATTCGTCCATTAATAATATAACTCTGTCACCTTATACCTCTTATTGATCATGTAAACTAATTGAATGCACAAGCTCTCAGATTATTGATAAATAAAAATATTTATTTAATATTTAAAAATCATTAACGATTATGTTTATTTTTCATAACTAATTACATACAACAATATGTTTTCAAAAATATCATTGCTGCGATCTGACCGATCATACGTGGATCGGCGAGTAAGCTCTGAGAACTTTTAAGAACTTAATCAGCAATTTTTTGATTTTTTTTCCAGAAATTTATAGGATCTGTAGTACCTAGATACTACTTCAAAGAAGCAGTTTGTTATTGATTGTTCGATTTAGAGTTTTCAATTTGAAATTGTCGTGCTTTTAACTAGTTCCAAGAAGCTGTTGGAAATATTTATTGTTTCTTCAGTTCAATTATACCTATAGAATACACATAAGAAGGCTTACATATAGAGAGATTTCGAAGTAAAAGTAGCACATCCTTGCATCTAGTTATTTCACCAGCGACAGAAAAAAAAAATGTTTTCGATAGTACCTATTTGTATTCATAAATAAGATCCAAGTAGTTGTTGCGGAACTAATAAGTGATCTATAAAACTAGTCTAGATAAAATGTATTATTAGTGCTAAATAATTGTTGCTTAGAAAAATCTATAGAAGGATTTTACAATTACTGCCATTAATGTATAAAAAACAAGTAAGAGTGCTCTATTCGGCTATGCCGAATTATATATAACCTTCACCTTTGTTGTGAATGCATAATTATAAACACACATATACATATATATTATATTGTAACGTTTTTAAATTTTAAATATTGTTACGTTTTTACCTTTTAAAAACGGTGGTTTATTTCCTTTAAATAAACCGGATTCTTTTCAATTGCAAAATAAAAGCGTCAAGTAGTTTGAAGAAAATGAAGAAATGTACGTATAACGAGTCTTTATTTATTTAAATGTACACAAACACAATTAAAAAAAGGGTAGGTACCTATAATTCTCACATTGTCTTTTTACATAGTTATACATATTACGGTTTAAGAACACACTTAAAGTTTTCGAACACTTTGTTTGAGTAACGCCATCTGTTGATGAACAATATTAATACACTAAGTTTTTTTGATGA
Source organism: Bellardia pandia (assembly GCA_916048285.2). Lineage (NCBI taxonomy): Eukaryota > Metazoa > Arthropoda > Insecta > Diptera > Calliphoridae > Bellardia > Bellardia pandia. The sequence continues at coordinate 32,041,174 of OU696531.1, forward strand.
AATTTTCAGAGGTTGTTTCGGATTTTTGCTCATATCTCCGTTATTTATGGACGGATTTTGCTGATTTTAAATAGCAAACTTCTCAAAAGCATGTCTGATAGAATTATTGAAGATTTGGATCCCGAAGATATCTGTAACTTAATTGCCGTATAACCGATACTAATATGATTTCTGAATTAAAATTTCTGATCCATATAAAAGTTGGTTCATAATTTTTTGCTCCTGATTATGATAGAGAACAACATAATAACATTACATAATTGCTATAATCATGTGAGTGGTAACTTAACCATATCATGGTTGCAGAAAAAAACAGTTTAAAAAACTGTTTAAAAATGTTGAAATAGTTGTGGTAAACATGCACAACTACACGCAGAGAAAAAATATGGTTGGACATGGTTACAATAACTAGACTTTGTTTTTGGTAACAATATATTGTTGTGGTACACAAATAATTTTTATTTTAATTTTATTTTAACGATAATTTAGTTACTATAAACATTTTTATGTTTATCACAATTATAAAATTGAATATGGTTCACTGAAACATAAGTACCTATTGTAATTAAATGTTTACCACAACTATTGAATGATAACTATTCAAACATATTATATTATTTACAACTATTTAAACATACAAATAACCATTAAATGATAAGTTTCTATATTTGTACTTATATTATGTTTAAAATGCAAACAATATAATAATAATATTTAATAATATTTTGTTTTTACCATTTGTAGAATGCTTTTGCATCAGTTCAGCAGTTTGTCTGCGTGATATCGGATTATTTATTTGGATATAAATATGTCAATAATTGAAAAAAAAAACAATTCGTATTTTAAATATATCTACAAAATACAAAAATGTAAAAGAAGTGTAAAAGACCTAAATACTGTATAATAAATAAATAATAAAGTGTACATAAAAGAAATAATATTAAATATCATAAAAAAATCTAGTATTAAACATAACAAATAAAATGTAAATTTTTTTATATACGTTGAAAGTTCATAAATATTTATTTCTAACTAGTTACAAAAATATTAACTAATGTTTGTAAGTTTTGTGTTTAAAAAAATTTTAGAAATACATAATTGCGATTCACGTCATAAAAATTATTGATTTATAACTAATCATATTGTTTTATATGATTAATATGATAATATGATTACTTTAGTTTATAATATGATTACTTTACATCATAATATGATTACTTTAGATCATAATATGATTATTATATATCATAATATGATTACTTTACCTTGGGTCATAATTTGATCATGTATGACAATTTTATGATTATATTAGGTTATAATATGATGTTATAATATCAAATTATAATTAACAAGAAAATATTATGATGAAATATTACGATGATAATTAATCATAATATGATATTTCATGGCACTTATATTCATCATAATATGTTTTGACTACAATCATAAATTTAATTTTAATATGTTGCTCTTAGATTATGTTTACCACAACTATGTTTTTTCTCTGCGTGTATATTTTTTCTCTGCATGTAGGATTATGTGTTAACGGTTTGGACATTTGCAAATACTTTCACTTACCTAACTGCAATTTGAAAATTCTGACCGGGATCGTTCAAGTAATAAAATGTTCAAAAAGTCGCGGACACTCGAGCTATCAGCAGAGAAATCTGAAATGCACCTGTTAGGAGCAAAAAGAAGATAAACACGGTTTCTGGTTTTCGAGAACGTGTTTGACAGCCAACATAAATAGTGGAAAGAATAGAGGAGGATGATGTTTAATGCAGAAAATGGAGAACATTTGAGTTAGAACAAGATACACACATTATTCCTTGAGAGTACAAGAGCTCCATTAGATGATCTAGATGTAAATTGAAGAATAAGGAAAATACGGCAAGTCTGCATAAACTTTGAATAACTGGAAATAAATTTTAATATACTACGCATTAAAAAAACAATTTTAAAACGCAATTTCTCTCAAAATTTACAATATTAAAGCGATTGTGCGTCGAGTGTTTTTAATTACATTATAAATCTATTCTTTTTCTCTGATAAAATACGAGAACGAGCAATTTTAGTATCAGCATCGAGCCATCTGCTTAGATAGAGGAAAAATAAATTGCGACATATAGAAAGAAAATGGAACACAATATTACCAGCATAATTACACGAACATATTTGTACTGTTTAAGAAAAAAAAACGCAATTAAACAAAAGTGTGTAATTGTATAAATGACTGCAGTGTATTTAAACCCTTTTATGTACAAATTAAAAACACCAAAAACACATAGAAAATACTACATAGTATTAGTTAAATAAACAAACAAACATAATGACAAAACCAAAAAAAAAAAAAAAACATTAAAACGGAAGCTGTTAAACAAATTACCTACTACAACATTTTCGAAAAGATTACGACAAATTCAAAATCGTAAATAAAAAACAGAAAAGACAGACAGACAGACAGAAGAAACCTCAAAACAATTTATGCTTATCGTGTAGGAAGAAAAACCAACATCTGAACACATGTCTTTTCAGTACATTAAAACTACCGAAATTGGATTTTTATTCAACTCCAAAGAAAAAAAGAGTAAAACAAAAACTACACAAGATCGGTGACAATAAGATCCGCCAAAAGCGATAAGAAATTTGGAAAGAGGAAAACAAATTCAAAAGCAAACTAATGGCAACCAACAGTAGCTGGCACACAGTGATGAAACAATGGAACTAACGAGATAAGAGGGAATAACGAAAATCAAAGATACTTATAAGAAAGGAAATCTGGACTAAAAAATTTTCACTGTTGCATGTTGTAAGTGAACACACCACATTATGTGCTGTTACAACACAATTGTACACAGCACTCACAAATATGTACATACAGCAATAAATTCAAATAACGTTTAAGGACATTCTTTGACAACACAGCTTGTGGTGGCGCCAATACGTTCAAGCATCATGCAAAATGTAGTATGTGTGTTGTTTTTGTTAAATACCTTAAAGGATATTTCTTTTTTGTTTGTAATAGTCTAGCTATTTAGCTGCACTTATGTAGTTGTAAATAAAATATTGATCCTTAAACCTTTTCCTAATTTTATTGCCACATTAAAAAGATTACAAACCAAATGACACTTCTGTAAAGGAAAGAGTAAATTGTTAGATAACCGTGAATGAGAGAATTATTTTATGTTGGTATTTCTACGGCAAAATTGGTAATAAAAAATGTTTACGACTTTTCTGTTGAAATTATAAAAAAAAATATTTAAAAAACTTTAAAGGGTGTGTGCTGGCAAGGCTTTATAAAAAATATACATACAACAAATAATTTCTCACAGTCTTAAGAACACCTCACAGAAATCTTCCCAAATGTAAATGAAATAAATGAAATGAATGAAGAAAGATATAATAAAATTTCAGGGGTTTTATAAAGAGAAACAAGGAATCAGATATGCGCATAGTTTCCAGATGGAATAGGTGTGAATTCGTCAAATTTCGAACGGAAAATGGTCCAAATCGTCATACTAATTTTAAGGAATCGTCAAGAAATCGCCAAAAACAGAAAACAAAACATTTCTCAAACAAAATATTTATTTTATTTAACAAAAACAAAACATAACAAACAAATTCATAGTTTTTATAGAAAATAATAGAGATCAACTGTATTTTTAACTAAAAAGTATAGTCAAATTTTTTAATTAAAATATATTTACAAGACTTTATCAACATGTACATACATTTGTATGTATATAAAAAATTGTATGAGAAAGAGACTTATAATAAATTGAAGAAATATATTATAATCTTTATATAACTATACATTCGTAAAAACTTACAAAAATTTACACATATATATTGCAATTGAACAATTATATTAGATCAGGTACAACTTTTACAAAAAATTTTACAATATTTGCAAAATATTGTTCCGCTTTTCTGCCATGTCTTTATTTTGGGATTTTTAAGCCATTCATCTCTAATTATACCCTTCACCTTCATGAGAAGGTATATACCCTTCTTTGTCATTCCATGTGAAATTTCCAGAATATAATTTTCCGACCCTATAAAGTATATACATATATTCTGGATCCTTATAGATAGCGGAGTCGATTAAGCCGTCTGTCCGTCTGTCTGTCTGTTGAAATCAGTTTTCTGGAGTCCCCAGATATCTTCGGGATCCAAATCTTCAATAATTCTCCCAGACATGCTTTCGAGAAGTTTGATATTTAAAATCAACAAAGTCGGCTTAGGCCAACCAGAGTTATGGACCAATATGTGAGACAACCTTCATAAAAATTTGATTTTTTTTTTTTGTCAATTTTAATGCAATATTTTGAAATATATTGCAGATAATACCATGAACCTTTGTATACGCTGTTTTTATGATACAAGAAGAAAGTGTGCGGAAAATAGTAAGAATCGGTCCATGATTTCTCATAGCTCCCATACAAAAAATAATCTTCCCGAAATATTGCTCAATTATAGATAAATGCATATAAAAATGGGATATCAAGACAAAATTCAGCAAAACTAAGTTTTATGCAAAATGAAATCGCAAAACGAATTTTTTTTAGTTCGGTCCATGTTTGACCATAGACCCCATATAAAGTCCACTTCCAAAATTCACTTAAATACTTATAAAAAAACAATGTTAAACGGCTAAAATTTGACATAAATAATCTTTATAGGCAAATAAATTGTTGTACTAAAGTTTATGGTGGTCGGACCAGAATTGGTCATAGCTGCCATATAAGAACCATTTCAAAAAAACAAATAAATTCGGGTCAAAAAATATTGTTTTCGGGCTTAACCCATATTCGGTCCATATTTTATAATCATGAAATATATCGTTGGAAAGGTATTTTTAATACCTTGTATTTAATGTATTACAAATTATCAGATACCCAGTACTTCCTGGGATATAGGGTTATATATTTTCAACTTCAAGGGTCCGCCCCCTCGAAAATAGGCGTGACGGTGTCTCTACTTATAAAAGTGTCTGTACTTAAACTTAACATTGCCTCTAAATAATATAATTTACTACACACTCAAGTTCTCAAAAGATTGCTTAAATATTATATTAACATAACAAATCTCATACAACAATTTCAATACATTCCCAGTCGTCGTATCCTAGTCGTGTATTTTAAGTGTCATTACCAGAATTGGCGACAAACTCATCAACACTGATGATCGTTAAGTGACAGGTACTCAAAACGAAACCGGCAAGCGATCCTAAAAGCAACAACATAAGAAAACAAATTAAATAAAAATTGTTTTAAGTAGTTTTTAAATGAAACCGCCTTCCGAGTTTTGACACGACCAAACAATACCGCAACAACAAAAATATACAAAACCACTTGATCGAGAACAGACAGATAGAGAAAAAGACACAAAACACAAACAGCTCAAATTGTTCACATCTTGTGTGGAGACATACAAATTTAATGTAAATCGTTTCATAAATTAATAAATGTTGTCGCCTGTCGTATGTCCTTAGAGAGGACGTTAGAAAACGAATTGAGTTTGTTTGCCAATGGGTGGTGCTGAGACAAAACCTCCTTAGTCTAGTCATTCATGCTGTTGCAGTTTATACAAATGCCACGATTTATATCGATATCTAGTACGTAACAAATTTAATGCTACTGCATGTTGTCAACCATCACACCATATCATGTCATATTGATGCAATTACATGGCTACTGCCTGCACCTGATGCTAACAAATTTTACAAGATATTTCTTGTAGTTTTTCATAACTTGTTGCCTTTTTTTTTGAAGGGTGTAACCTAGACATGTATTAAATTAAAATTAATCTTATTTATGAAGTGTGTGTTTTTTTTTTTTTAACTAAAACTAATATTTTGTTCTAATATTTTTTTTGTGATTTGTTCGGCCCAAGTTCAAGGTTGTGAAAATAATTTAATTATAGTCTTTTTCTGGCTTTTGTATGCTGTACGATTTTCACGCAGGCGTTTAGCGTTACAAATTTTTGGCAGACGTTCATACTTTTTTGGGTTTTTTAAAACTTACAAAAGGTAGGGTGCACATTAAATCTGTTTGCTTAAATGTTTCAATGTTAATTTAACAAAAACGCTATTATTTACTTGTATCTTTAAAAAATTATAAAAGTACTTTATAACAACCACTTTTATAGAGTTTATTATGGTCACCTTGAACTGTCAATAACTTTTGTCCTTTTTTTTTTATTAACAGTACGACTATTTAACGCCGCCATGCCTGTTTAATGATGGTGGTGACTATTTGATAATGGTGTGGAAAAATTGTCGGCCATTCATGTTGCAAAATTTATTTCTGTAAATTTGTTTTTGCATTTTGCTCTTTCACCACTGAACACGCACGTTTCCATGTTTGTTGTTTTGTAGTTGTCTGCCAGAGATTAAAGCAAATTACAAAATATTACGCTTTATGAGCATGAGAAGTGTTGCCTTAAATTGAATGGAAGTCATGTGGAATTTATGAAATTGCAGCAATCAGATTTGAAATTCTCATTCGTTAAGGCACGAGATCTTTTACTTTCTTTTTATACCCACCACCAAAAAGATGGGGTGTATATTAAGTTTGTCATTCCATTTGTAACACATCGAAATAATAGTCGTAGAGCCAAAAATTCTATATATTCTGGGTTCTTATAAGATATTTTTTTTGCTATTTTCTTCAAATATAATGCAGATAATACCATGAAATTCTGCACACTTTATTTTTATTATAGAACGACAAGTCCTGTTGAAAATCGTAAAAGTCGGTCCGAGATTTCTCATAGCCCCCATACAAATGTCTTTCCGGAATATAGCTTTATGGTACATAAATGTCTATAGAAAAACCGTATCCAAACAAAATTCTGCAATAATAAGTTTCATGCAAAGTGAAATCTCCAAACGATATTTTGTTTGCATTTTGTTTGCACCCATATAAAGACCATTTCCGAAAATCACTGAAATACGCATAAATCTTTTATAAAAATCACTAACAAGTCGAAATTTAACACAAATAGTCCACACATATGTATATAGAAATATTCACACTCAATTTAATGATGATCGGTCCATATTTGACCCTAGTCCTCATATAAAGTTCAATTTGAAAAATCACTTAATTGCGCATAAATCTCTTATAAAAATTATTACGTTGAAATTCAACAAAAATAATTCGCAAGTACATATAAAAAGTCGTACAGAATTTCATGATAGGTCATAGTTCCCATATGAGGACTACTACCGCAAACTCATTAACCTACATAAACAACCATTTCGAACCGAAATTTTACACAAATCAGCTATAAGCATGTAAAAATTATACTATTGACTATTGTGAAAGTGGGTCCATAATTGAGCATAGCTGCCGTACAAGCTTCACTTCCGAGAAGAACCACAATTATAGTTTTTTAAAGTAAATCTCTTTATGTTACACGTTGCAAATATATAAAAAAAAGTCTAAATTATTGATTATAACTGGAATATGCATTAAATTCTTATAAATGTCGTTATTGAGATGAAATTCAACTAAAATAAATAGAAATTATAAAGTTGGCCCCATAAGAGGTGATTTGATGGTGGGTATATAAGATTCGGCACAGCCGAATATAAACTCTTAATTATTTTACACTAAAATTTGTGCCGAACTTGCACAAATATGTTTCATGGGATTTGTTAAATATTGTTGGTACTCAAATAAGTGACACAGTGGAACCAAACGTAAATACTAGTAAAGATTTTAATTATTTTTAAAAGCATTTGAAAAACTTAAGCTTTTAGCAACTTTATTGAAATACCGTAAACAACATTTTAACTGATACATATTAAATACTTTTACCTTTAAACAATCGTACATATTATTATCCACACCATAGTGTGGGCGGGGGTATAGTGGATGTGCTGATGTTTGTAACGACCATAAATATTAGTCCAACAGCTACCTTAAAGTATACCCTTCGATTCAGAATCACTTCCTGAGTCGATTTAACGATGTTTGTTCGTCCATCTGGCTGCTTGGCTGGCTGTTCATGTACAGCTTGTGCGCAAAGTACAGGTCACAATTTTAAAGATATTACTATAAAATTTGGTACATGATATTTTTGTCGGTCCAAGGACGTTTGGGATTGAAATTAGTTGAAATCGGTCCATTATTTCACCTAGCCCTCATACGAATATCATCCTGAAAAGGGGGTTTATATAATGACATCTATCAGATTGGTCCATTATTAATTATAGCTCCCATATAAAACCCACTTCCGAAAATTACTTTAAAGAAAATAGCTCTCCTAAATATGTTGGTATCTAAATAATATTCAACGGAAATATGTTTCATATGTACACAAATCATTCGGATCAATTTTATAATGTTCGTTCTATAATTAGTCATAGCTTCCACATAAGTCCTATTTTGGAAAATTACTTTAAAGAGTATAACTCCTCTAAAAATGTTGATATCCAAATAATATGCAACACAAATATGTACGTTTCATATACGAGTATATACAAATCAGTTGGCCCATTTTTATGATGTTCGGTTCATTATTAGTAATAGCTTCCACTTCTGCAAATTACTTTAAAAGCATAACTCTCCTAAAGATGATATGCAACACAAATAAGTTTCATTTATACAGAAATAATAAAACCTAATTATATAACAGTCCATATATAATACCCACTTCTGAAAATCACTTTAACATATATAAATCCTTTACAGTTAAACACAAACAAAATTAAAATGCCCAGAAATCAAGCCACTAAATTTTTGAATGATCGATCATTTCTGAAAAACTGTTTTGACTGACTATACTTTCTTACTTATTTTTAATAAACAGTATTCCAAAAGTATTTCAAAATAACAATTTCACTTCCTTGAATAAAAACAATTTCCTACATCTGGAATTTATCAAAAATTTCCTATGAAAAATAAAATTAGCATTGTCAATGATTATAGAAAATACAAAACACCATATGGCGATTTGTCAACAACTTAACAAATCAAACACAATAATTAAATATAAATAGAATAATTTCGCCAAAATTTTTAAATAATTTAAATTGTTTACCAAAATCTATTGCGTAGAAAAGCTTTTTTTCAATAATTTAAAAAATTATCACCGCTTTTGTAAAATGATGAGACATACCAAAATATGTACATTGTATTATTATTATTATTAATAATTTGTTGCTGTTAATCAAAATATTTTTTGATTTGTTTATTGTGTTTGTATAATTTGCGAAATTTCCATTGCAAATGCATATAAAAAAATAAAATTGTTATTTTGAACAAAATATGAATGTGGGTACAATTATAAATTTATTTACATAAGTTTAAAAATATATTTTTTGGTAGACATATCACAACCAGGAGGAAGAATATTGTAGACATTTATTAAATGTAATAGAATTAGTACGCTATAGCAAGTATTGTTGGTCTAGTTTTTAGAGTAACGGAAATATAAAAGAAAATTATTAATAGTGAAATGTTGATTTTAAGTTAAGGTATGGTCCACACATGGTAAATATTTACTTAAAAAAGCGAAACCACATCTTTTAGCACAAATTTGTTAGACGTTGGCTACTCTTACCAGAGTTTTGCAAGATCAAACAGCATCAAATAAAATAAAACTTAATATTTGTTGTGTCTTGTTCTAAAAGTTTTTTTTTAAATAAATAAACGAGTTCAAATATATTTTATTTAGTGGTTCGACAAATATTTGCCAAATGTGACCTTAAATTATTTTTTACCAGCTCAAAAATATACATATTTCTACTTTAACATTAGAAGTTTATGTTCATAATTCCTTAAGTATTGACATTCGTAGACTACCGATAACTATCGTATAAAATTACTTTACCCAAAATTACTTTAGAGTGCACAAATATAAAATTCTTGTCAAATACTTAAGTTTTTCATACAAAGAAGTCAATCATTTAATGGTTTAATCATAGACTAACTTTCTCCTCAATTACATTTCTTTTAAAATTAATCACTCGTAAGACATGTTGGTAAGATCGGTGCACAACTATCCATAGCGTCCGTGTAAGAATCAGTATTTAATATCACTTTTCAATAAGTTTCAATAGTTTTAAATTCGTTTTAAAATCTCCAGTTTTATCAAAGGCATATGAAGATCTTTATGTAATCATCGTGCATGTCTAACCTTGTCGCTTGCACGTTTTTTTAATATTTCGTATATTTCATTAAAAAAGTTTATAAATTTTCCAGTTTATAGAGAAACATTTTTTTTCTAATAATTAATATAAAGTTCAACCATTTTCACTATGAAAAAAAAAACAGTAGTCTCTACAAATTAAAATTTTCCAGTTTAAATAAAAATCAGCCTCTCAAAGTATTTAATAATATTTTAAAGCCATTGAAAATATGTTTGCAAATTGAACGTTAGAACATTTTATTATAGATTTATAAAAATAATAACTGGAAATGTACTATTTTAAGCACTTAAGGCACAAGTTTATAAACATATTACAAAAATTTTGGCCTTTGACCCCCGTTAAGAAATAATAAAAATTCATAATTTTCCTTCCATCAAAATTTTTTTAAAATTTAAACATTACCAAATTATTGTCTAGTTTTTCTCGAAATTCTTGAAAAGAAAAGAAGTACTCATCTTTTGCGTCCAAGAGCGAATAAAGCCAATTTGGGATACCCTGTTCTAAAGTGAAGCGTATCCCAGAGATAGAAAGAAATAGAAGAGTAGGACGAATCAAGGTCTGGACTATAAAACAGGTGAGGCAAAACTTCCCAACCACTTCTTTCTAAATAGTTTTTAACAGGTATTGCAATATATTGTCGAACGTTGTCATTATTGATTGTTACGCTTTCATGTCTGGCTGCATATGCTGGACGTTTTTCGGCCAATGCTCTCTTTGATCGAATCAGTAAAATTATGCTAAAAATATGATCATTCAAGCATGTTCTACAGTAAAGATCGATATGATGTAGTTGAAAATCCGGTCCAAAATCAACATCTAAAAACCCACTATATTCTATAACTAAAGAATTTATGAAGCCGGTTAAAGAACGGAATCTATAACTAAAATTTAACAAATATTTATAGAAATGTCGACTTTATACACAATATAAATTTTGTTACAAATATGTTGACAAACTTAACTTACCCTCTTCTTTTTTAAAGAAAATTGTTCAAAATTTCTTATAAATACCTATACACCAATACCTCACTTTGCGTCGGGGTTACGTTCCAAAAAAAAAGCTTTCGGCTTTCTTTCACAAAAACTTGGTACAATGTTTGCTGAACAGCATTTTTTTAACGTAAATTAAATTTTATTGTAGCAATTGTCTGTATTACTACCACTAGCAATATCGTTGGATAATGCTTTACTTTTTATGCCATCAACTAAGCCTTTTGTTTTTTGTCTGAAATACCATTTTACTTAATTGTATTTTCTGCGCAACTTGATTTTCAATCCAAATAGAAAGCACGGACTTTATTTCGACCAAGTCAAACAACTTCTTGCACGGGTCATCATTTTAGTATCTAATAATGTTGCAGATTTTGCATAAATTAAAAAAAATTAAAAACTCGAACCCAAAACAACACAATCTCGAAAATATAACGACGCACAGTGAAAATTAGTACTAAATAAGCAGTGACGCAACTTCGAAAAACGCAAAACGAAACGACGCAAAGCGAGGTATTGGTATGTACATAGGTATCGTGACAGGAGTAATTTTTGTAAAGTAATTGAATAATACAAATGTACATACAATATGCTCGTACAAACAAACACAAACATTTAAATAATACTCATATTTACATAGTACATCAAACACTACATCAGAAACACAATCATATATACATACATACATACGTACGTTATATTAACGATTATTGTTATTATTATTTTCATTATTATTGTTGTTGAATCATTCATTCATTATGTTAATGCATTTTAACACCTTCGAATAAAACGACAACTCATCGAATAAATTGTACTTGTTCAACAAAAAAAAAACATTTATTTATTTAATTTTAAACAAATAATAAAAAACAGCGTAAATAGTCTAATGTTAATGTGTTTTGTTATTGTTGTTGTTATTAGTATTATTTTTATTACTAGTAGTACATATGTATGTAGTTAAGTTTATTATGACAAATTTTGTTTTCTTTTTGTATTTATTTACTTATGAATAACATTATACGAAAAATAGTAGCATAGCAAATGTACCTCGATATACTAGTATATTATTTATAAGCTAAAGAGAGAGGGTTCGAATTTAAGACGATGTGTATTTAACACCTTTTCTTATTACACTACCTGGTTGGTGTGTAACTATGAGTATTACGAGCAGGGCTGCCAGATGAATTTCCAAAATATCGTCAAAATTATGATAAAAAAAATAAAAAAAAAATCGTCAAAAAAATCGGAAAAATAAAAAGCCAAAGTGGCAAAGTATTTTGAAAATTTTATTTTAACGAAAACATAAAAATTCAAGTTTATCTAGTGCCTGTCTTGTAGAATACATATCAAAATATGTACATAAATTTTAACTTTTTAAATAAGAAATCACAAAAAATATAATGTTAAGCACAACTTGTGTAATCTTTTTATAATATCTTAGTCCGCTTTCACACTTTTCAATTCTGACTCGTCAAGGCAAGTGTTTTTGGACGACAAAAAAAAAGAAAACAAAACTTGACGGTACTAGTCAATTTTCTTATTTCTCTTTGTTTTTTTTCTTTCATGCATGTCGATTTACATTGAAAAGTACGAAAATTGAACTGACGTGTGTGAATTAAATGGCAAGTTCAAAAGAGCATTTAACAACAACTGGTGAGTTAAAACTGAAGAGTGTAAAATAAGTCTTACAGTATTTTATAAATAAATATCTGAATTTAGCATATTTTAAATTACAATGTCCAAGTTTTAAATAGCATTTTAATATAGAATCCAATTCATCCATCATATACAGGCACTGACTTATTTTCATAGATTTCCGTATTTTTGTTATTTAAATATATTTGGCTTAATATTCTTTCGACGTTTTGTTTAAAATTCAGGGGTCATATTACCGCATTCGATATCGAGTAAAATTGATCGAAATTTTCTTATTTGAGATTATGGCATACGATATCGAGCAATAAATTTAGTACATTTTATCATAATTTCGATATCGAAATCATTTTTCGATACGATAGCTCATTCGATCACGAATGCGGTAATTTGGCCCCAGCACTTAAAATTGCTTTTTATGTTTAGAGATAAATAAGTAATTTCTACCATTATTTGGAATTATTATACTTAAACCTAAAAATTGTCAATTATTAAGAAAACACTACTATTAATTAGTTTTGTTTTTGAAATATGTCATGTTCTTCTTCATATTTATAAATTATAATATTAAATGAGAAAAATAGTTGTTGTCTCAAAAAAAGAGAGAATTTGGTAACAAATATATTAATAAAACAAACAAATGATAGGGATTTTTAAAAATTCAGAAAATCGACACTTTCAATGAAAAACTTGTCAAATCGTCACGTCAAAATGACGATAAATCGCCAAATCTGGCAGCTTTGATTACGAGTTTTACTGCTGATTATAATGATGTTGGACTGACTGGTTAAGTGACTGGATTAGTGATGGTAAACACATGTAAGTGAAAATGTGTGGCTGGTTTGGTTGGATGAAAAGTTTACTATGAATTTGAAGGGGACCTTAAATTGTTTATGCATGAATTCCACTACTGTTTGGTAACAATAAGCTGAACAAAAAAAAAAAAAAAAAAAAAAAAAAACAGAAAATATTAAAACATCGCTTATAGTGTGAGTTGTTATTAAGCCAGTGATTTAATAGAACTTATTCTTTAATGTCTGTATGCGAAAGTTTTGGCAATTATTGTGGAGCTACAGTGATGGATATGAGATTAGCACAATTAAAGCAAATATTTTCTGTTGTTTTGTTATATTTTAAAACCCTTTATTTTTCAAATGTGTTACATGTCAGCTTAAGATCACGCCACTCTACTTTTTATTTTATTAATTTCATGCATTTCAGTGGTTTTCATTCCAGAATACAACTACACAAAAAAATCTCTGGATAGTAATTAAGCACTAAATACACACTTTATTCACACAAACAAAAAAAAATCAGACAAAACAAAAGAAACCAAAGAAACTATTTAAATCCTCCATAACGCACATCTTCTGGCCGTGATCATACACCAGAGCATTTGCGTATGGAATCATTGAATTTAAAAGAATACTTTGATAAGCATACTAATCCAATCCACTGATTCATGTCGCATAGGTTCGAATATGGCATAATTCCTAAAGTAAATTCAAATACTTGCAATCTCTTCAATGTTGCTACATCAAGAATTCATTTGATGCATAAATTTAGAATGTTTCTCTGTGCACCGTAAATTTTTAGACATGTCTAAATAGTGTTTTTGATCCTTAATCTTTTGTATCATAAAATAATTTCAGAACTTAATAATTCCTATAAATTTATCGCGAAAAACTTTTAAAATATATAAATTTACTTTTACGTTCTAAATTATTGTCCAGCTTAAATTGTCTATTAACTATATTTAATCACAAATAGAATAAAGTTTTAATAAAGAATGCAATAAATAAATAATAAATTATAATAAAAGGGTACACCACTCTACAAAAACAACAGCATATATGAAGAGTGCTAAACTTATGTCCCCCTCTGCAAACCCGCCTGCAGGGTTTTTACTTGGTGTTACATTTTTAAGATTTATATTATTTCTGATATAAATTTTTGTCCAATTAGCAACAATTATTATAACAACTCAATTTTAATAAAATAATTTAGAATTTATTCAAAAAATGCCCAATGAAATTTTTGAAATTTGTTTAACAAAACTTTCTTAAATTTTAAATTTTGGAAACTTGTAATATTCAATATAAATAATTGTTCTGAATGAGTTTAAAAATCTTTAATAAATAAATTTTAGCTAAACTAAATTTCTAGCTGATAAAACGCTTTAAAATATTCACTATTTATACCCTACACCAACATAGTGGGGAGGGTATATTGGATTTGTGCTGATGTTTGTAACGCCCATCATCAAGGTGGGTCCTTATAGTATATCGATCGGCTCAGAATCACTTTCTGAGTCGATTTAACGATGTCCGTCCGTCCGTCCGTCTGGCTGTCCATGTAATTAGGGATACCAAGTGGGACTGGTTTTTTAATTCCTGGCATTCGGGTTTTTATTCAATATTTGATTCCATATAAAAACAGACATTACTAGGTGTGTGGATTGTTTTTACATACATATTTCAATTTCATTCATTATTTCATTCGTTTCGCAATCAACATTTTTAATTCATTTCTAATAACAAACATTTCTATCATAATATAAAATTGTTTAAATTTAAAAGTGTTGAATAAATCATCCTTCTTTCTAGGTTTCTTTTAACTAGAGATTTCACTTCATCGCTTAGTATGCAATCACTTTTTGATATCTCTTTGAACCTTAATAAAAGTATGTATGTATAATATCACCAGAGATTTATATCAATGCAACAGATGACTTCATTTGTTACTTTAGCTGGATGTAAAATAACAACCATTGATTTAAGTAAAACAAATTCTTCGTCTGTTATCTGTTAAGCTTTTAAATCAATTAAAGCTTTTTTATAGGAATTTCCAATTCCAAAACACGTCAAATAGAGCATTCCAGTTTGGCAATCCATAATCGGGTGCCCCGATAGACTAGGCGATAATGTTCCGGACTATCAGTCAAAGACTCTGGGTGTTTTCTGCAGATAAGCCAAAAAGCTTCGCAGTTTGTGTTTGTTAATTATATGTATTAATTAATTGTAATTCTTTCACATTTATTTCTTCGACATACACATGGTGTATATATACAAGGTGACTGCAGTAGCACAGCTGACTGACTTTGTTTACAATTTACTTATGTCAAAAATAATACTTTTTTTCAAGTGTTTTTGACAGTAGTACATTATTTTACACAAACAAAATGCCTGTTGTTTATGTATTGTGTTTTATTTGTGGCCGATTTGCACTCACCTTGTATAATTACACCATGGACATATGTATACATACATATTTATAAAATTTAAATTCTCGTTGATGATTTTGTAAGCAAATAATAGTTTTCCTGATTTAGTAATTCCAACAAATCCCGACAATTGGTAGCCCTACTCGTAATAGACATTAAGTGAAGAGAAAGAATAACAGAAAGAACGTATCCATAGCAATACCACCAGTAAATACTACAAAGTAATTCGTGAGGCGTAAATTAATTCAATTCAATTGAAACGTTGATAAAATTCCAAGAAATTCACTTCTTTTTTTTTGTTGTCCATTATTGTTTTCACATTCATTTACAGTCAGTCAATACAGCCAGTTAGCAGCAGCATAAGTAATTTAAACGCCAGTGGAAAAATATATAAAGAATTTTGAACTGTTAACTAAGTACGGACCAACAATAACAATAACAGCAGCAGCAGTATAGCAATAACAAATACAACAAACAGAATTTAATGAAATTACAATGGATAATGAATGCAATGTAGTGTAATGTAATGGCTATGGAATGGAATCGTTTGGCATGACACGATGGCTGGGTGGATGGATGGCTGAAGGTAATGTGTCGTTACGGTGTATTAGTAACTCATTATACAATTGCGTTAAGCTGTGAAATTTGTTGTTTATTTGTTTGACTTTGGGAAGACTTACTTACACATATTAGCTAAAGTTAATTTTCTTTATACATACTCGTGCATATTCGTACATATATTTTTTTATCCAAGTTTTACTATTTACTTTTTTCACACACTAACTAACATTGTGTGTGCGGGGGTCTGAAGTCTTTTTTTGTTTTTCTAATTTATGATTATTTTATTTTTACGACGAAAAAGCCTTGTGTATGATTATGTTGATGATAATGATGATGCTCGTGTTCATGATGACAATGTTTACGTGGTTAAATGCATAATAATTTCGTTTATTTAAAAAGTTTTCACAGTCTAGGCAAACAATTAATTCCAGTAGTTGGCAGAAATATATTTAGAATTTATAATTTTTTTTTGTTGAAAGTTGGCACAGGGTTTAAAACTAAAGACAAATAAACAAAATCATAAACAATTCACAAGAAGAATTCTACAAAAGATTAATAATATGTTTGTTTTTTTTCTGCTTCTTTTTTTGTTGTTTTTGGAGAAGAAGTTTTTTTATTTACTAAATTTATGTATTATATATTTAGTGAGTTTCGAATGTAAGGGGATATTATTAAAACAAATATAAGTTGTTTTGAATTTTCTTCGAAAATGTTTTTTGAAAGTTTGAGATTGAATGAAGATAGTTGAGACACTTGATGTTATTTCTCTACGCTGCAAATGTAAGTCAAAACAGATAATTTTAAGGCTTGCTCTACGAGTATCATCTGTAATATATGATATATGTAATTAGAATAATTGTTTTTGTTTTACTAAATAATAATTTAGAGAGAGTTGGACTAAATAAAGAGCTACCATAGAAGCTCAACTTGAACGATGTAAAAAGCTACGATTGAAGCTCTGCTTGGACGAAATTAAGTGATACGACCTCAATGAACATTGTTTTGAAGTTTTTTCAAACTCCAATCATTAATCTAATCCTAATAATTTGTTATGCACAAACTGATGGTTTGGTAAATAGATTATTTGTATCTGTGGCAAAAAATAGTCTAGAATTATTTTATTAAAATGAATTTGAAAATTAATTTAGTCTCAAACTAGGTTAAAAAAAATCTATTAAATAACCTTTTTGTACAATTTAAAGCCTTTTATAATTGTTATAAGATCATTTTGTTGTATTTTCTTCTTCAACAATATTTTCTTACAATTTATTTTATTTGTTTATTGAAACAATAATTAATAATACTAACAAACAATTGTTGATGTAACTGCCAACCAGCAGACAAAATCATTTCAATTTAGAAAAGAAAACCAACAATAAAACCAAGTACAACATTACTTATTTATTTATTTAATTTATTTTGTAATACAACAACAGACTTTCACATACAGGAACTTCCATAAACAACAAAAACAAGCACAAGACAATAAGAAAAAGTAGCCAAAAAGACTGTCTGCATGGTTAAGAAGAGATTGTGTAAAAATGTGCCATGGGAGCTTTAAAGAATGAATCAACCTGTCAAAAGGCTCGTTAACGCCAACAGCATTTTTACGGTTGCAACCTTAAAAATCGAAAATGATCGCCCCTCGACATATTTAACGTTTTAAGACAACAACAGCAACAACTTAAAACCTCAAAAAAAAAAAAAGAAACATTAAACTACACAAACATACAAACAGCAAAAAAAAAAAAAAAAAATCATGCACACACAGCCATTTCTGAAACAACAAACCAACAAATGTGTCTTGAAATAAGGGAATGCCAGAGGGCCACCAAAAAGTATTCTTTTTGAACATAAGTATTTCGTTTTCAAACACAAAAAAAAAAAACTTTAAAAATCTCAAAATTCATGGTAGAAACCACAGCAAATGAAATTTTAACAAAATCTAAAGAAATAAGTTAAAAAAAACATGTTAACAAATTTAAACGTATGAAATTTTCATTAAATATTATTATACTTGCGTACTCATACTCATTCTCATACTCTTTTGTTAAGTTTATTGTTTGCCGTTTGTTGTTGCTGCTGCTGACCTGGCGCCAACAAATTCAAATTGTTTATTTCTTATTTTTTTTTTTGTAACGCTCCTCTTTTCTTGCAACCAAAAGCTCTTTTTGTTCAATCGTTGCAAATGCACAGCCACCAAAACGCATTGAGTTTTATTTCTGTCACTACAAAAACGACTACATATGTTGAAAGAAAACAAGAAAAAACTACTGTCGTTTTACTGATGCTGTGTTTCCTACAACTTCTTCAACTCGCTGCTGCTTGTTTTTTTTTTTCGTGTAGCTTAGCACCACTGTCCGGGCTCATCAATGTATTCCATGTGGAGCTGGTTTATCTTAGGACTGATTGTTGGTCGTTTTTGTTTTCCTTCTTCGTCTTGTGCACATTTTTGTGAATGGTGGTATGTGAGTACCACACACGCCACATATGATAAGAAACCGTCGCTTTAAATGTTATAATACCTGAGCATTAGTCAACTTTTAAAAAAAGGTGGAAGGAACAGTGGGTAAGAGCAAAGACTATAAATATATATTTATATTCTTTGGTAAGAGCTTAAGCTTAAGTATTATCAGTCTAATTCATAAAAACTTATCAAGGGTTTATAACAGGCTTATAAAGCAAATTTTGTATGGATATTTGCTATAAACCTTGGACAAGTTTTATGAATAAGGGGGTATGTCTTTAGCTATATTTTAAACTTGACTTGAAATGTCTTGTTAGAGTACATAAATATCTAGGATTGCAGTTCCAGATGGAGTACATAATGATTTAAGATTGAAGCTTAAGTTGGAGCACATAAAGATCTAAAATTAAAGCTATACTTCGAGAACTTATAAATGTAAGACTGAAGCTCCACATGAAGTAATTAAAATATCCACGATTAAAGCTAAAATTGGAGTAAATAAAGATATACGATTAAAGCTCTACTTGGAGTACAATCCACTTGGAGTATTTACGATTGAAGTTCCGCTTAATGTGCATAAGAATCTACGCTTGAAACTTCACTTGCATTACAAAAATACCTAAGATTTAAGCTCTACTTGTACTACAAAAGCATAAAGTTCCATTTGAAAGCTCTACTTAAACTACATAAAGACCTACGATTAAAGCTCCACTTAGATGCCAAACGATTACATCTGCAATTGGACTTCACAAAGACGTTGGTTTGGAGCTCTACTTGGGCTACGTAAAGGCCTACAATTGTTGCTTTACTGGGACTCAATAGAGACCTATGATTGTGTCAATAAACATTTCGATGTATAACATAAATACCTCGATTAACACACTAGTTGGACTACATGAAGACCTAATATAGAATCCCTACTTGGACAACATAAAAACCTACAATTAAAGCACATTTTGGACAGTATAAATATCTACGATTGGAGCTATACTCAGAATACATAAAGACATATTGTATTGGTGTGTGGGTTGGACACCAATGGGAAATAACCTACTTCTGGATAGAGGATAGGGGATGGCCGCTGATTGTAAACGGTGGGCTATCAAGATATAGGTTATTATTATAATTTCTCCATAGGAGTAATTATAATAGAGTGAGTGAATATATAGAAAATGAAACAAGTATTTACTACGTTTTCAGTATGGGTTTATTAACAATTCAAGTTTCTTTTCTTATATTAAATGCTTACGTATGTTATTAAATTTGTAGAAAAATTAAAAGGTGACAATCGATATTAAGTTTTTGAAGATGTAATGGAAGTTGCACGCACTGCTGGGTAACGTGTTGAGTGATCTCTTGTTAAAAATCAAAAAAAGAATGTGTGCGCTCGCAAGAGCAACAGTATATATAACTTACAACGTAACTAATTACTTAATGAAAATTCGTTACTATTGACAAATGGAAAGGTTATAGCGAGTGTTAGGTTTTAGTTTTCATTAAATCTACGAGATTAGGTGTGGTGAGTTTATATAAATCAAATAAAGAATTCAATTAGATTCAAATATATAAATGGCTTAATTCAATAGGTTAATTAATCTAAGTACAGACAATATTAAATTGTTCAATAATTAAGAATTTTAGTATATTTACGAATTATTTTATAATGTACAAATCTACTTTGTACACATATAATGGAAGCTGTACTAGAAAAATATATTGAGCAATGGATAATGTAAAGACCATGGATTGAATCTACACATTTAAATTATAAACACGTAGTTAGACAACATATATAAATATTTACATTTGAAGCTTCAGTTGGACTATAATTAACCTGGACCAGTTGTAGAAGTACGTTTATAGTTGAATGAACTCGTGTTAAAACTTATTTATATACTACCTAAATTGAACTTAATTAATGATACCTCAAGACAGATTTACGATTAAAGTTTAATGTTTCAGGATTCAGGATTAACTTGAAACAAAAAAACCTACTTCGACTACATGAACTCATGAGATTAAATAAGAGCTGGGACTCTTTTGAAGACGTGCGATTGCAGATTGACTTGGACTTAAGATCTCCGATTGATGCTCACTTGGACTATATTTGGACGTGCGATTAATTTGAAATTTATACTACATGAAGACCTTCGATTCAAGATTAACTTATATTATTTGGAGACCTAGAATTGATGGAGAATTTGAAAGATTTTATGACTTTTTACTGAAGGTTAACTTGAACCAATTGGAGACCTGGGAGTGAAGGATAACATGGAATATCTTAAGTCCCATAATCGAACCTACACTTCTATAATTTAAGGCTAAATTGACATATTATAAGCCCTTTAATTGAGGCTTAACATGGACTACCTGAAAATATACATATAACATAGACAACAGGACGAGCTACTGTGAAACTGAATTTAGGCTTTATGAAGACAAGCTTAAGTAAGAATTTATAAAGAATTACGATTGAAGCCTAACATATATTAAATATTTCTTTAACATTGAGTTTGTTAATCTTACAAAAAAATATTTCCATTTCCATTTTTGCGGCCCACTGTGTTTTAAGTAAATATATTCAACAGATCTACAGCAAGCAGAAAAAAAACTACCTTAAACAAACAACAATTCCACAAAACTTAACGAAACAACGCCAATGATTATGTATGAACAAATCTGTACCACACCGACGAAATTCAGAGGTGCAAATATGTACGAACTCGTACTATAATTTTGTGCTTTAAATGTGATCATTCACACACAAAATTAAAACGAACTTAAGGTAAAAAAAAACAAATAATGAATTATTTAAAGACATACAAGACTTATGAGTGCCCTATAAGAATTATAGAGTAGCTGTGAACGAAGTAGACAATTTTGCATAGTTTCAAGACATATTTAAAGGGTAAGAATGTGTAGGCTGCATGGGCACGTTCTGAAGATCCTAGACATCCACCCGTTTTGTCAAATAATACCTTAAACATACACTTTAATTGTTAAGTGGTAATATTAATAGTTTGTCAGTACAATTCTGTTTGCATGTCATCCAAATAGTTTCTCGGAAATATCTACAATTGATCTTGTAGGAAAAATAAATAAAAATTTCTCCTGTTACCAAACATCTAACTTATCTTAAATACCAGAATTTGTTCAGTCTATTTCAAAATGCATTTTACCTCAAGACCAGCCAGGAACAACAACAACAACAACAATAACACTACCATGATCATGATGACTGAGGTTTTAATGAAAATGATCAAGAGACCAAGAACAAACATAATAATGACGCTGTTAGCAGCAATAATAAAGTAAAGTTGAATATCTCAGTTTTTTTCCCAACAATATCTATATGTTGATTTTTTTTTTTTTTTTAATTTTAAAAATTGAAATGAAAGGAAATGAAATATTTGTCTGGCTGGCATGATCACACAAAGTTATCATTTTATTTGAAATATACAGCAAAAGACGATTCAAAGCTACGGCCGTTTTTTTTTTTTAGTTTTCTGAATAAACTTCTTAAACAAGAAAAATTAAATAAAGGCAATCAACGCATTCATGTATGAAAATATCAAAAAATTAAATAAAAAGCAAAAGCCAAAAAACTTACTGAAGACAAGATGCTGGCTGCAGATGTAGAAGAGAGTTTTAAAACACACACAGAATGAATGAGTTGTATAATTTTGGAAATGAAAACACAAAAAAAAAGTGCTGCTATATATTGCGGTGGCTTAAAGATCCATATCTTAAAGTTCCGAAAATATTTTTGAATGTGTGTGTTTGAGTAGTATACTCGTAAGACGTTATTAAAATCATTGGATTTAAACAAGGTAAAGGTTGCCACTGATTAAGTTCGTTGTGGCTTGTTTTTATTTCCCTTGCGAGAGTTGATCAATGGTTGTATTATTTAGGTTTGTTTGAAAAGGCAAACCAAAAAAAATAAAAAAAACAATAATTTCTTACAAAAAAACATTAAAAAAACGACGTGTGCCTTGCAACAAAATGCTTTTGTAAGTAAGTACTTTTGGTAGGCATGTAGATGCGTTGATATTTCACTAACTAAGGGAGACAGGGGCGTATTTGATGATTTAACAACGTCGCGCCACTCGTCTGCAACGCTCTTTCAAACCCAAAAAAAAAAAAACAATGAAAAACGTTTTCTTAAAACGCTTGTAGGTAAAGCGTTTCTCTAACTATAGCTATTTAAGATTTTATGGGATAAAAAAAAAAACAACAACAGCTACAGTAAATTCACACACTAATTTAATAGATTTAACAAATAGTTAATAGTTCCAACAATATCACTCACCATCAGTGAAACTTAAATATTTTTTTAACCATTTTTTAAACACTAAACTGTTCAAATGTTCATTAATGGTTTTTTTTTTATATTATATACATAGGTATAACTATGTATATTTATTAACTTGTGTTTTTGTTAACTGCCCCCAAGAAGAGCTTGTTACCTTACCAAAACTTACAATAAATTATATCGTTGGTCTCATGTAGAAAGGCCCTAACTCGCTATTTTTTCGAAATTTGTTTTTTTTGCGATTCCAATGCATTTAACGCAAATACACTTCCTCACAAAAATTTATTGCAATAGTGTAAAAATTACCGCTTTTATAAGCAGTTTTACAAAAAAATTTACATGTTGAATATTACAGTTTCTCTTATGTTTTTACCTTCTCCTGTAAAGTTTCAAATATGCGAGTTAGGGCTTTTCTACATGGGACCATCGATATTAGATTGTTGTTTTTTTTTTCATTTAGTTTTTGGTAACATCCATAATTTTAGTCACATCTTTAGAGACTAATTAAAATAAATGCCTTTAAAGCACTGGCTCTTAAATATAAATGTCTTGTGTTATTCTTTAGGGATGTTAAAAATATAAAATAACAATTAAGAAAGTATAATCGGTCAAGCCCTACACCCAGTATATGCATAAAACAGTTTTTCAGAAATGGGCGTTATATGGGAGATATAACCTATTGTGGACCGATCATACAAAAATTTAGTGTCATGATGTCTGTAAATATAAATATTATATGTGTTAAACTTTATCTCGATATAAATACTTTTAAACGATTTATGGTGGAGGTTAAAGTGAATTACGGAGAGGGTCTTATATGGGAATTTCAACTAATTAGGGACCGATCATAATGAAATTTTACCGTATTATTTTTATACATATGAAATATATTTTCGTTCAATATTATTTGGTTATCAACATTTTTGAGAGAGTTATGCTCTTTAAAGTGATTTTCGGAAGTGGGTCTTATATGGGACCTACGACTAATTATGGACTGATCTGCACAAAATTCGTAGATGTGATTTGGCTTTATTTACCACTCATTTGTGATGACATTTGTTTGGATACTTGCATAATTCAAACATTTATTATCAGGAAACCGCAATTTCCACCAGTTTCAATCCCATCCATCCTTGGACCGAAAAAACATCACTTGCATAATTTTATCGCAATATCTTCAAAATTGCGACCTGTACTCTGCGCACAATGTTTACATGGACAGCCAGCCAACCAGCCAGCCAGACGGACGGACGGACGGACATCGTTAAATCGACTCAGAAAGTGATTCTCAGTCGATCGGTATACTTTAAGATGAGTGACCAATATTTCTGGGCGTTACAAAAATCAGCACAAATCCAATATACCCTCCCCACTATTGTGGTGTAGGGTATAATAAAAATCACTAACAAAATTGTTAAAGCACAAAATTAAAAAAAAAAAAAATCTTAATGTTTATAAATGCGAGAAAAATGTCAATAAATACAACAGTTTCATGACAAAGTCACAGCCACAAACAAAAAAAAAAAAAAAAAGACCCACCAAATTCTGTCCATATTTTTGTGCTGTCAGCAGTCAAAGTTTCTTTTCTTCTTAACACAATTGGGAAGACCAGCTAACTGCCAAAAAGTTTTGTTTTAAAGTTTAGGCCAGAGAATGAAATATTTGCAGAAGTCCAACTATAATATGCATATGCTAGCTTAAGCAAATTGCAAAAGTTAACGAAAAGGCTGTCAAATGCATAACTAATTCAGAGTTAACTTTCAGGTGGCTACAATGACTTTGCAACTTTTTGTCCACAGTTGCTCATTTATGTTTAAAAAAAATGTTTTTATTTTAACAAAAACCCATTAAATAACTATATTTTATAAATATTATTATATTATTTTATAATTAAAAGAAAACTTCGTACCAGAAACGCATAATTTTTCCTTTTTTTTAATTTATCGGCAAAAGTACTAAAATGTACAGCTGTGGCAGCACTACATTGTAAATAATAATAAACGTTTACATATGTTTTGTTAATTTTCGTATTGTGTTTGCAAAAATGGAGAAAAAACTTAAAAATTTAAATAATATAAAAATATTAAAGTTAGCGCTTGAAGGCCTGTGCACATTAAAATAAATAAGTGAACTACACTGTAAAAGAAGAAGACGCTCTTGTTATGTCAGAGGAATAAACCACGACAGAGACATTTTTGTTAAAATAAAAAGGGCCCTTTTATTATAAAGGCACTTATTTTTTCCACATTTTCTATTAAATTTAAAATAAATGCATTTTCTTCTTTCTCCATTTTGTTAAAAACACAAACAAACAACAAACAGCTGATTCCGTACGGAATATGCGATCAGTTTCGCTTTTTGCTTAAGCAAATGACAGTTGAAAAACTTAACGAAAAGTTTCGTTAAGTACATTATAGTTTGCCACATACAATTTATATGTATTCGCACGTTTGCTTAAGCTAGCATATGCACATTATAGTTGGGCCTTTAACCTGAGAGTCTAAAACCTAAGTTTGCTGCTTATATTAGACTGCATAGAGGCTGGAACAGAATAGACGCTGTAGTATAACGTAACGAGTAGCGCTGAAAGCTGCAAAAAGTTAAAAACGGCAGTTTCAAAATAGTCTCAACAGAATGTGTAGTTGTAGCAGTTCCTTTAGCAGAAGTTGAAACGCATTTTTAAAGACTACATAAGATGCATTGCTTAGACTGTATTAAGCGTACATTTAAAGATCTATCATTACTGCATAACGATTGAAGCTCAACTTAGAACAATTGAAGATTTACTTAAAGACCTACTTTGGCTATATAAAGAACTACGATTGAAGATCAATTTAGCCTAAAACTATTCTCTATGTTGACCTAAGAATGGGGCTTAACTTATGGTACAGTCACATTTATCAAACATTTGCCGGAAACCACTAAATAACTCGTACTCGTTTATTTATTTAAAAAAAAAACTTCTCTTATTTAGGCCAATGAACAACCAATATTTAGTTTTAATTTATTTGATGCTGTTTGATCTTGCAAAACTCTGGTAAAAATTTTTGCTAAAACAAGTGGTTACGCTTATTTGAGTAAATATTTGCCAAATGTGACCGTACCTTTAGAATAATAATTTAAATAAAAAAAAAAAACCTACTTCGACTACATGAACTCATGCGATTAAATAAGAACTTGGACACCTTTGAAAACGTGCGATGGAAGTTTGACTTGGTCCATTGTAAGATCTCCGTTTGAAGCAAAATTTGGGCTATGTTTAGACGTGCGATTGATTTCAAACTTTTAATATATGAAGACCTTTTAACTTGAGTAGGACTTTTTATTAAAGGTTATTTTAACCTGAAACTGGAAGTGAAAGATAACTTGAATATCCTAAGTCCTATGAGATAATATACACTGCTACTACACTGCTATATACAATTATGTGATTGAAACTCAACTTGGACTACTTAAAGATTCCGATTGAAGCTTAATTTAGACAATATAGGGGCGTATGATAGAATCTCAACCTGGACTTTAGAACTAAAATAAATGAAGTTTTGGGCTGCGATTAAAGTCAAGCTTCTACTTCGATTAAAAATTAACCTATGTTGTGCGATTAAAGTCCAACTTCTACTACAAAAAGTCCTTCGATTAAAGGTTAACTTGGAAAGAAGATTAACTGCGAAAGAAGCTTAAGAGAGACCTACGAATAAAGCTCAACTTCTACTAAACGACAATCTTTGGTTAAAGGCTGTCTTGGAATATTTAGATTAGATTAACTTGAATCTTTTTTTTAGACAATTCCGATTCGAGCTCTCATTGGTCCTGCGATTTAAGTCCAAATAAATTAATCTTCCAACTTTAACTTTAAGAAGATCTTTGATTGAAGTTTATCTTGGACTATTTAAAATTTTTTGATGGAAGCACAATTTGAAGTTTAACTTGCATTTGGACATAAAGATTAACTTGTGCTAACTATTTTAAGACCTTCTTTTGAACGTTAACTTGAACTATTTAAGACCTGCGATTGGGGCTCTCATTGGTCTTGCGATTTAAGCCCAATTATACACGACGGAATGTTAATTTGGACTATTTTAAGACCTGTGATTGAAGGTAAACTTCTACTACATAAATACAATGGATTAAAAATTAACTGGGGCTTTGATTGAATATTAACTTGAGCTATTTTAAGACCTGCGATTAAAGCCCAATTTCTACTTTAATTTCTTTTCGAAGGTTAATTTATACTATCTTAAGATTTAGTTAAAAATTCGAATGCATAAAGACCAACAAATAAAGATTTACTTGGACTATTTGAAGATTTACAATTAAAGGTTAACTTGGACTATTTTAGGTATTTTAAGATCTACTATTGAATTTAAATTTGAAGAATAACTTGAAACTCATATTGGTACGGCTATAATCAACTCTATAATCTACGTTTGATGGTTAATCTGGACTATTTCAAGACCCCTCGTTCAAGATCAACTTATAATATTTTAAAGCCTACCATTTAAGCTAAACTTGGACTATCTTAAACCAACGATTAAAGTCCAATATCTACTGCATAAATACCTTTGATTGGAGTTAAACTTGGAATATTTTCAGATTGCCTGCGTTTGTTTCTTGTAAAAACTTAGTGATCATTTGTTTTGAAGTGCTTCGTACTAGTTTATTGTCATGCCATAGCCTTTCAAATGCAGTTTATTTTTTAACCCAATCAGATTTCATTGACATTCATATTACTATACTCATAAATATATATATTATACTCATAAATATTTATATTGTATAACAACTCAGCAATGTTTAGGATTGAATACCTTTGCAAAGCGTCATCCGATTCAAAGGAGTTTGAGGTTGTGTGATAGGATTCTTCGCACAGAGACCTCTAAAATTTAAAAATATATATTCTTAAAAAAGGATTTGTATGTTTTTCTAAATTGTTTTCCATTTTCAATTATAATTATTGGGATTCCAATGGCTTCTCATGTTGAGGTAATTTGTCTATAACAACTTGTAGGCGTATTTTGAGGCACTGGGCAGGACATTTTTGTAGCACTTTTGTGAAGTAATTAACACGAACCATGTTTTAGCTGTAAACAAATTATGAACAAAGAACTACATATTAAAGAAAGCGTATTTTGCAATATGTCACGATCAATTGGGAAACTTAATGATAAACAAAATTTGTAAGTTAAAAGTACATACATACATACTTACAAAAATGCAATCTTCCAGGCTCATTTATTGGGCTTTTGGAAGTCACAGCGCAGTTACAGCCTTTTCAAAACTGTAATAAAACAAAATTAACAAAATTGGTCACCCCTCTCAAATTCAGCACAGACATAAACCATTCTCCGCTAAATTATAAAACACATTTAAAGTGTTTCAGTAACTGTGAGAGAGTGTTTCAAGTTTTGTTTTGTTTTCGTTTCTGTTCGCAATTAAAAATGTACATTATTAATTAGTTGTTATAATTACATTTAGAAAAATTCATTAATATTTATAGAATTCATAATAAATAATGAGACGCCGCTGATTTTTTTCCACCCAGTCACTTCATTGCGCTGGACACTGAAATGCCACATTAAACATCACTCAATATTTCTGGTATTGAAAACTGTTTGCTGTTGGCAATACAAACAATGTTCCTTTCAGATTGTTTGTTTTTGTTTTCGTTTTTTTTTGTTTCTAGATGTTTTGTTGATAGGTATATAACGAAAATTTCATGCTCATTGGTAACCACCCGGTTAACTGTCTGTTAATTTTTGTAATTTTTTTTTTTGTTTCATTTTGCTTAGCTGCCCAGTTAACATTATTATTCAGTAAAACATACAACATACAACAACAACCATCCAGCTCTGACTCAGTTTTCAAGTAAGAATATAAATGTGTGTGATTTTTGTGTCCATATTCAGAGCGTGTGTGTGGCATATTTGAAATGCCAATATTGAGTATTGAGTTTGTTTGACAAATTCTTTAAATTTGCGAATTTGTTAAAATTCAGTCAGGCTTTTTATTTTTGTTTGTATGTACATGTGTACATAAATACAAACATATTTCAATTTTGTGTGATGTATGAATTGAGTCAAGGGGGATTTTTGGTTTTCATTCGTTCAATATTTTGTAGCTGCCATCAAGAAGTTATTAAAAATGTGTGACTGACATTTGTTCATCCCAAAAATGTATTATTGGTATTTCTTTTCTATATGTTTAGTTTTTTGTTTGTTTTATTTTTAATAATTTATGGCTTTCTTTGTTGGTCGGTTGATTTATTTAATTATACATAATTATAGCAAAATATGTATTTAAGAATGTGGCATATGAATATTGATTAATATTTTATTTAATTCGTTTTTATACAAGTACAATTATTTATTTATACATGTACATATGTAGGTCTTTTATTGTTATGGTCTTTGATAATAAGGATTTTTAACTAATATGGTTAAAAGTATATTTTTTCAATGGAAATTATGGTTCTGTGTTGTAAAAGGTTTTAATAAGTATGTACTTTGTGAGAAATATTGTTAAAGTAATTCTAAATGAGTTTGTGTGGGATTGTTCAGTTGAACGATGTAAGTAGCATCCGCTATTTTGGTATGACACTTTACAATTTAAAGAAATACATATTTTTTTGTATGTATGTAATATACATATGTACCAGAGACCTGCAACGAGTACTAACTTTTCGGGTATACTTAATCATGCACATTGATTTTTATGATTTAATCGTTTTTGTTCAAATGCACAAAACGCTCGTTTACGCAACCGTTCGTTTCAAACATTCAGTTTTATTCACTGGTTGTTTTTTGCGAACATGAATATTCGGACTGTGTCGTTAAATGTATGAAGCTCGTTTTACATCAAAGCCAACGTGTTGTTAGCCGAACATGTGTTTTATTCATTTGTTGTTTTGTGCGAACATGAATGTTCGACTGTGTCGTTAAATGTATGAAGCAGCTCATTTTACATTTTTTCTTTAATTTTTTTTGCTGTGCAAAGATATATTTGACAAACTGTACATATTACAAATTTTATCATTGCTTTGTCAAATAAGTTTTCTTTTCGACGAAATAATGTTAAATAGGTAGTAAATGCACATTTTTTATGTTTTCATATTTTTCTGCCAGCCGCTTTTTACTTATAAGTGGCTCGTGTGTTTTTAGTTCAATTCCAATCAGATCATGCACAACAAAGCCGACATGCAAAAAACAAACTGTGTATAAACAAGAATTTTTGTTTTCAAACATTGCAGTTCGAACCAAGTGTTGGAAATAATTTATACTCGTTGCTGAATTTTCTGTGTGTGCATAAAAAGTGAATAAGCATAAAATTGAATCATACTTTTTTGTATTGTTCTTAAAATTCAACGTTAGTGAATAAGTCGGCTCGTTCATACTTGTTGCAGGTCTCTGATATGTACATATTTGTTTACGAGTATATGGAACAAAAATCGCATGTCAATATTTCCAACTAAGGTAATGACTAAAATTTGACGTGATAGTTAAAAATGATTAAGAACTGATATGTAGCCCTTACAGAGCCATGAACACCAGTATACAAAATGTTATAATCGGACTAAAAATAGCGACACAGTGAACAAAATACTAAAAGGGCGGTATTTGTAGGCATGGCAAAAAAATAAAAAAATAATTTTTGGAATTGTTTTTACAACTTTTTTTGTATGGAAGCGAACCACTCTATTGGACAGTAGACCACCACGAATATACATAGATGTGGATCCTTTATTACAAATTTTCAATCACATTTTGTTATAATAGCGGGTCTATTCGATTGGCTCTATATAGACTTATACCGTAGACAGACGACAGAGTTAATGCGCATTAAAATCTCACTAATTTGAATTAAGATTTTACCGTGACAGACGACAGTTTCTGCATTTAAACTGCATTTAGGTAACAGCTGTTTGTTTGTAAACAACTATTTAATTATGAAAAAATTTTTTTTGGCATTTCCTGAAAAAACAGTATTTCTTTGAAAAAAAGCTGAAATTACTTTTGCTGAAACTGTTTCATAATGCAAAACTTGTTCATGCACTAGCAACCGTCAACCTGAACGTGTTGCTACATGTGGGGACCGCAGTGGGACACTCTGAAATAAGACAAAGGCAATTGTGGAAATCTATTTTTGTTATTTTAATTTTACAATTGTCTTCTTCTTCTTTTAGAATAGTAAACAATTTGATAACACATTATTGATTTTCGACGATGTTGCCATATTGAAATAGCTAAATTCAGTTTGATTTTGTGTATTTACGTCTAACTTAATGCGCATTAAGATGGGATAATTCACGAGTTAATTTGAATTAAGACTGTTAATGCAAATTAACTGTGTCGTCTGTCTACGCTATTACTGCCGTATTTATAAAAATTTAAAGTATACTTCAAATATACTTTAACAAAATTTTGTATGAAAATTTTGTCTAAAAGCACACTTCAAGTCTACTTTATTTTTTATAAATACGGCTGTTAAACAAAAAAAAAATAACTGCAAGGTCGTTAATTAACTGCTGTATTCCATGAAATTATTAGATCGGAAAATTTAGTTTGCAATAAATTCATTGTTTCGGTGGCTGTGTGACATGTGGCACCGTCCTACTGTCAATTATAATTATCCATATCATCAATAATATTTCAAAATTTTGTTGTTAACTCCCTTTCCAGCTGAATTTTCGAAGCATATACAGCATGCGGCATTTTAAATTCTAAACGAATCTAGACAAATGCAAATGGGATTCGTTTGAATTTTTTTTTTTTTTTTGTAAAACCAGCGAGTTGTTCTTGAATGAATATAAAGATGTTAAAGGTATCAATTGTCACCTTTTTGAAGAGTCAGATATTGTAAATTAAACTAAAAAAAAAACAACTCAATTAAAGCTCAACTTGCTTTCCAAAATGAAGATTATTTATCAGTTTGGTGCCAGACCTTCTTCGATAGGGGCTTTAATGTGTGTTTCACGGATCCTGTATAATCCATTTGGCATTTTCACTGATGTCTTGAAATTGGATGTGGCAGCAGGTGGAGGTTTTCAAAATGCGCTTAAATTTTACCGGGTGGATATTCAGATTTATACTGACAGTTCAGAGAATACATTCTCCTGGATTCCTTGGTTAAAAGGAAAGCCTCACTCTTGGAAGAGGAGGTAAAATGTTTGGTTAGTAAAACGTACTCCTCGTATAAACAACTTTGCTCCAATCTGATGGTTCGACAAAAATGAATATGATTGTCACTCAACTCTGATCGATTACAGAATGTGGTTGCTGATATCACAGGTTACTAACTTAATGATGTGCATTCTAGGACATGAAATCTTGCAAATAATGACTTCTATGGAAGTTGTCATGATGAAGGAGAGCAGAAGACTTTAAATCATGTGCTCTGATATGTTCACTGTTTAAGGTTCCGAAGATCGAAAAGCCGGAGCAAAAATTTTCAGAACGATCTGATGAATGTATCATGGAGCATAAATTAAGGTTTTTCATGTATAACCAATAGTTTTGTTACTATAGTGATTTCTCTAAAAATTGTTCCTAGATGTAAATTGACCACAAATTTAAGTCTGTTCTAATTTTGAAGATCGAAATTTGAGAATTTTTGAAGTATACAAACGAAATACATTAAACAGTGGTCGCCATTAAGAGAACTTGTAGTAATATAATATTATATGCACTCATATTTGTATTAACCGAAGTGTTTTGAAAATAAATTAAAATTTTAAACAAAATTTTACCCAGATATTTAAGATGAAATTATGTATTTTTGTCTGGATTTTGATATTGAAAAAATCTTAAACTCTTCTGGCATCGATGCTTTTGCTTTAATAGTTGGCAAAATCTTAAGATAAAATTTTGTGATTTTAACAAATTTATTTTATTACAAAAAGTTCAATTTGAAGATGGTGTTTTGTACATGTAAATTATGAATCATATTTCACTGTTGGTATTGGCGTATTGGGACCGATAATTGTATGTAATATGATGATACAGAAGGAAGTGTTTTGGTAGAGAATATATACTAAAATTTAACAATTTGACTATTATTATTTACACTGGAATAATTTACAATTTACAACCTTTAAAATTATTACAAACCATATTCCCACAAATAAAAAACAATAAAATCTCTCAATAATCTAATCAACAGCATGTAGAACAACACTTGAGATAAGAATTGTATATTGTTGCAAACAAACAAAAGAAAACAAAAACCCCCTACAAATGTTTAACATACAAGAGCAGTATGTAATTGACAACAATGAAGCCAATAACAGCCTTATTTTAAGTAAGATTTCATAAAGATACAAAATTACTTCAAATTTAAATGAGTGCACTTTTGTTTGTATTTTTCATTGTCTTTTCTAAGGGCTTTAAAGAAGAAATAGATTATTTAATTGTTGTTATCCTTATTTGTAATAAAAGGATTCCAATCTGTTGTAACATATGCCCACATATGTATAGACTATCTGACACAATTGTGTTCAGGCATATGCCAATTTTTAAGTTGTAAATAGTTTAGTGTTTTTTCTTTTATTTAAAAGAGTTTGTTTTTGTTTTGCCTTAAAAGAGATTTTGTCATTTTCATTTGCTTTGAAATGAGATTTGGGTTTACCCCAATTGTCACTTGATAAAAAAATTTTGTCAAAAAGATTGTTATTTAGTATTAAAGGTTTGTTTTGTTAAACAGTTGTTTGTTATTCTTTTGTATATCTGAATTGTAATTTATTGCAGTAATAGATTACTGAGTGGTTTTTAGTAAAATTGTTTAAAAGTACTCGTATGTATTGTGGTTTTTAGAGTCGTGAGTTTTACATGATTTTTAAATTTGTTATTATTATTTTTTTTTTGTAAATTCGGAAGTGATTATAGTTGGAGTTTATTTATTTTGAATTAATAGCATTTTTCGTTTCCGTTTTTCGTATTTTTTTTTCTTATTCAATATTAGTTATATTCAGTTTAGTAAGTAAATAAATTTGTTTTTTGTTAGACACTGTTTCCTGTTTTGATCCGTTTGCCAATTATTTTTCCATAAAAGAACAATTGTTTCTTAATTTCTTTTTTCATCAACTTAAAACAATATATGAATATTTTATTATTTTTCCAAAATTTTAATGACATATTTTACAAAACTAATCGGCAAGCGTTAGAAAATATATTCACATATGTGGTTGAGATTTAAAATTGGTATTAAGATTTCTTAAAATTTGTTTGCAATTTTATTTCAATAGTTAATGATTGGTTTCCACTATTGAAAAAGTAATTTAGTTTCCACTATTAAACGTACCAGGATGTTTTTGATCCAAGTTTAAGCTCCATACATACCCAGCCTCTCAAAGCAGATATGTTATCTAATGCACAATCTAGAGGAGAAACCTTAGTGTACATGCATCTCCTACGCAAAGGACAAGGCCTCTCCTCATCTTAGACTCTACTCAAAGCATTAATCTAGTTTCCAGTTAATACAAATGCAATTCCTCAAAAAATTTAATTTTTACAACCTTGCTTATAAGTTCTACATTTATTTCGGAGCTTGAAAAATACTTTAAGTATAAATAGGAAGACAACATTTTTCAACAATTTAACATGTTTTTTATACAAAAATAATTTTTATAAAGATAGCTTTTACAAAAAAAAAATAATTAAAAAAAAATTTATAATAAAAAATTTCATAATTTTTTTTAACTTTCAAATTTAAATTCTGAACTTTTAATTTTCAAATGCTTATAACTCAAAAACCATAAAAGTTAAAAGGAACACGCAAGTATGTTTTTACAAAAAATATATAAGTCATAAAAATTGGTTGAAAAAAAACGAAGTATTTCACGCGTTTAAACAAATTACATGTCAAATGTGCCCTATTTAGAGCCGCCACAACTCCGCCCCTGGAAGGTTTGTGAGCTTCATCTTCAAAACTTAAGCTGGAATACTTCTGAGCCATGGCAGATTTTTTTTCCAAAAAATGTCGAATCTACCCCCACTGTGATGAAACATTTCGAAATTTTGGTAAATGAAATCAAACTAAATTATAATAAATTTAGATTTGGCTTAAAAAAAGATTTGAATTTTTCTATAAGGAACATATAAAATGTTGTATATTGTTAAAAAGCTTATAGAAATGGACATATTTCAGTAACAATTTAGTTTATGAATTAAATCAATTAGAAAATTAATATAGAAAAATTCTCTATTTTTTCGAAATGATTTTTTTTTGTATTCTTTGATTTATTAATTAAAATCAACTCAAGCCAAATAAATTGTCAACCAACGGTAGACGCAATACAAATAAATTAATACAAATTTATAATAAGAAGAATACACACACATTGCAAATGTCGTTCTAAATTATAACATGTAAAAAGAAATATGATTAATTCCCGAAATCTATTTCTCAATAATAGTGAGTTAAATAGATGATGTTTACAAGTAGATCTTGGACAATAAATATTGCAGATGACGCCCTTGGCAGGACAAAATATGCATTCCAACGTGACAACTCTTTAAAAATATTACTTTAGAATGGTATTCTTTAAATTATTGTTTAAACTGAGCTCAAGCCAAATATTAAGAAAAAATTGAACATTTAAAATTTTTGGAAAAATTAAAAAAAATTATTATGGGTTGATTTGTTCGGGAATTTCTTCTACGTTATTCTATACAACGTTTAAAAATTTTTTCAAATAATACCAAAAATTACAAATTGTTTTTGCGAGAGAAATTTTAGAAAAATAAAAAATCACAAGGAAAGAAGCTTTTTTTCATTTGATTCAGCATGCCAACCATTAAAGACAAAACGAAATTTATTAAAAATATAATTTAAAAACAAAACAAGCTTTAATTGTTGTAGGGAAACCCAACAACTGCTTTTGGTTGCAAAGAAATGAGAGCATTTCAAAATACCTACATACATCGAATTTCTCTGTTAACATTGATATTACATAAAGTTCGTTTCTTAAATCTTTTGTTTTGCCTTAACAAACAAAAAGCTCATTCATTGATGAAATTTTTATTTATGGATTTGAATTCAAAAATACTTTTTATACGAAAATCATTAAATTATTCAATCATAACTAATGATTAAAATTAATTTAAATTAAAAATTAAATTTTGTTTAAACTAAATTTTTTTACCCAAATCATGTTCTTAGAAATCATTTAACTATTAAACATGTAAATTGACACCATTTACATAATTTTATTATGAAATGATTAATAATCCTATTATTTCAACAGAAGACGCTGGCTGATTTTTGTAGGCTCCAATTAAATAATTTATCAATATCTCTATTTAATTACTAGTTTAGCTCATAGATTCAACATTATTTAACTTTATTTCAATATACAGTTTTTTTGGGAAATTCCTCGAAAATATTAATTCATCGTGTTAATGCCACACCTTTTATGAACGTCACAAAACACTGACGTCTAAGAGTAGTCGGGTACCTGTGCAACTTTATGAAACTATAACATCGTCAACGTGGTCGTGTTTAACGCCAGGTCAGCCAAAGAGCCATTTATACACAGCCACTTGAACTAAATTAAATCTACGCACCATAAAAACCTCAAACTCGCTTATATGTACGTGTACGTACATACGTACAAATGAATATGTGTTTCCTAAATTAAAACTATTAATCATCCTGTGTATGTTACATGGTGCATTCTCCTACATGCAGCATTTTATTGTATGCGTATTTGAGGCGGTTACCAGCAACAACAAAAACTGGCATACAATAGTCACTAGCTCCAGATAGAAAACTAAACCGTAAACTATAATGGGTCTGACACAGCTTATTAAGCTGGTGATAGTTCCTGGTAAAAGAGCATTTAATTACGCTCATTTAGTGGCGATTAATGTTTTTATTAGCTGCCATAATTATGAGAAACTAAAACAGGTATAAAACAAAAACAATCTCTGTTCCTTGGGCTAAGGCAGCAAATAAACCCAGGTTTTAAAGAATTAACTAAAATTTTAGAAATACCAAAAACATTCTGAATCAAGTGTACTAGGAATGATTAGCATAGAACTGCTATAGGGGTTAAACGTCGCATTGTTAGTTTTAAAAGGGCGTTGGTATGTCATTTAGGGTAGCGCTAAAATAATATGTTGTAAAAAAGGGTTATGTAGCATGTGTTTTATTATTAAGTAAAAAGGTGTTTCAATAGTATTCCTATATGTATAATAAATTGTACTCTGCTGATGGCTAGACAGTTGTTTTTGATTAACAGAAATTAAATTTTAGTAAACTTTAGCTGTGTGTTAATTTTGTTATGTCTCATATTAAAAACACATATTAAATAATCTTTAAACAAAAAGAAGTATTTTTGTAGTATTTTATTTTTTTTTATAAATTTCTTATTTATAATGCTTTGTAGCGCTATCCTTTGATATGATGACGCAGCCGTTTTTTTCTAATTTTATGTCAATTCAAAGAAAAAAGTAGTACTTTTATATGATACATGTGACTATTATCATGTTTCTAAATTTTTTGAAAAGGTACCATTTAAGAAAAGGATAAAGTACAATAAAAAGCATTCTAACCTTAGAACGGTTTCAGATCTGGTTCTTCTTTCAATGTTTAATATTCGTAATTGTTACCTTTGAAACTAATTATTTGGGAGAAACTTTTAGAGAACGTGCTTGTTTTTTTTTTCGATATATTACAGAGAAAGCGAAAATGTATTTTTCTTTTGATTCAAAAATACTGAAAACACCTGTAGTACGAGTTTCTGAATCAGGTTCTTGAAAATGCGGCAAAAATACTCACTTAGCGATTCATTCTATAAGTATTCGTTTGGATAATTTGGAATTGCATAACGAAATATGTATATTGGATAATTTCATTACAATTCCTTCCAATATATTTTATTACAAGTCCATCACTATTCTTTTTAAATTTGTAAAAAAAAATTTTAGTTTTTTTAAATGTTTTAATGTTATTCTTTCGAGTCTAGAAATATAATACAATTAGTCAACATAACTATTCATAGAAAACTCTATTTAATGACTTAATGTACGGTTATACTTGGCAAATATTTACTCAAAAAAGCATAACCAATTGTTTTAGCACAAATTTATTTACGAGAGTTTTGCAAAGATCAAACAACATCAAGTAAAATAAAAAAAAATAAAATAAAAAAAATTGTAATGTCCTGTCCTTAATAAACGAAGTTTTGTTTAATAAATAAACGAGTTCAAATATATTTTATTTAGTGGTTACGACTTTTTCGTCAAATATTTACCAAGTGTGACCGTACCTTTAAGAATCCCAATATTGTTCCATAAGACAAGTTCTAAAAGAGGTAAAGATATCACTTGTTTATTGTTTACAAAGAATCTGAACTGGTTGTGATTTTAGTTGTTAAAGATCTAGTGAAATAAGTTCGAACAATATTTAACTAACACTCTTTTTAGCAAGACTGTTTTAGGCAACTCAGCCGTTTGCGTGTAACATGTTATTGTTAAACATGTTCAGTTGGGTCTATAAGTCCCAATTTACACGAAGCAATTCTTCAAGATTATCTTTTAGAAATCGAGGTGAGGGGAAGATAAGACGAGTACACACTTGATTGTAATAGGAATTCGTTTTACTCTCTTATTCGTATTACATATGTGTGTATACTCTCAAACAAAAGTACAAGCGATTTAGGCAATAAGAATTGTGCTGTGTAAACACCGAAGAAATTACAAGAACAAATGTGTATCAATCTTTTCAATACAAATTGATTCGTGTAAATTGGTACTAATTTAACCTTGAATCGACTTACAAACGAACAACACTGGCAATTTCTTAAATTTTATAATTAAAATTCATGCCCGTTTAATTGTGTTCAACGACGAAGCTCATTTCCGGTTGTATGGATACGTAAACATGCAAAAGCGTTGTATTTGGTGTAAAGAGCAGCTAGAAGTATTGAAAGAACTGCCAATGAATCGCGAATAATAAATGGTGTGGATTATGGGCCGGTTGCATCATTAATTTTTTTAAGACGGTTGATCCAATGAAAGCTAATATTGAGGAATTTATTCGTGAGATACTGGCCGATATCTGGGAGAGAGTATACCAAATTTATCATATGAACTTATGAATCAAATAATAAAGATTGCCCAAACAATGTAAAGAGAATTTACTCTCTCTGCGCATGACGTCACAGGTTATTTTTTCCGTTTAATCAATATGTAAAAAATAACTTTTGTTAACAATATTTTAAAAGAAAATAAGTTTTCTTCAATTTTTTGATTCAAAATGAATTATTTATTATTTTATACATATTAAAATGTTTTCTTCAATTTTTTGATTCAAAATGAATTATTTATTATTTTATACATATTAAAATGTATCAAAATTTTTGTATTATCAATTTATTATTATTGTTTGTTTCCGTTTGTGTTTTTTGGTCTCATCAGCTAGGAGTTGATTTAGTTTTCTTATTTGAAAAAACATTCTCGATCGAAACAAAAAAGTGTTTTAGCTTTAATATCCGCACTTGACTCATTTACATATATGCTTTTTTAAATACTCGTTGAAAATCAAGAGATTTTCACAATTCAAAGATTTGAATACAGCTTCCAGATTTTTTGTTTGACACACAAATTCATCAGTAGGCATATCTAACATAAAGTATCTTAAATGCAGAACGTTTCAATTAGCTATTTTAAATTGCATATTTCTATGAGACACTTTTAAGTTTTTTCATCAAGGTGTCAAAATTATGCGTCGCTTTTCTAAATGTGGTTTAATCCGCTTTTCGTCGTTTTGATTCCGATTTGCGTCGACTATTAAATTTTGTGTCAATACATTTGTATAGAAAAAAAAATTGATTCGATTTGCGTCGTTTCGGTTTGCGTCGCATTTCCCCGATCCCTATTAACAACGCAAATCGGGGCTCTAGTGTATTTTCTTTTGGAAATCGAAAAAAATTTAAATTTATTTTATTTTTTTAATATTTTCACAATTAAAAACGGCACACTTCATTTTAAAACTTTTATTTGCATTGAAATTATTATAGAAGTTAAGCAAACATAAAAATATTTTTGACTTGTGACGTCACAAGAATAAATTTTGCTTTCAATTTTACTCTCATAGTTTTTGTAAAATATAACAGACTTGCGCAATGCGTAATCTTTATTATTTCATTAATGAAATGAATTCTATAGATTGTTCTATAGACTCAAAAGAAGATTTAAATTTATATAAAAATTAATAAATTTCTGTAAATTGTATGTGTTTTTTTAAATCAAATTCAAAAGCATTTAAAAAATTACTCTTTATTACAATTTATTGGTATTGTTCAATTTGTTGGTTAATTATTGGCCGCCATTTTTTTTAAATTAAGTTTTAATTTATATATTTGAGTTTTGATTTACAATTCTGTTTAAAAATTAAAAAAATAAATTCTTTTAATATAGTTTTGAAATATTACTGAGATTTGTTTCCTATTACGAAGATTCGTTAATTTCAAATGTTTGTAAAAGTTATCATAAATTATATTTTTAAGAATTCTCATTTAATTTACGAACGCTTTTGTCAAGAATTATTGGTTTCTGTGAAGTTCCCAAAATCTGCAATTGTTAGGTCTGACAGGAAGTATTTTCCAAAAATACATATAAATCTGTATATGATCTCAAATCTATTATATCATATATCTAAAAATAAATATTTTACCACTGCAAAACAAAAATGGCAGCAGCAATTATCATCGCAATTATTAAAAATTCTAAAGACAGCTGCATTTAACAATAAATTCTCAACTGATGATTGATCTTTTTGCAAATTTGAGCGTAAATAATAGAAGCGAGTTTTAAATACGGACGATTTAATACACATTTATGAATCATAAATCTATGAAACATCCTGGCAAATGAAAAACAACTGCCGGTATTAATATATTGAAATTTAAACTGATAAATTTACGCTCTCGTTTGAAAAGAAATCACAAGGTAAATCTGCAATAAAGCGCAAAAATATACACAAACAACAACAGTTTAGCAAGATCAATTGAAGAGGGGGAAAACAATGCTGTAAAACAAAATGCAAAACAAGCGGCGGTATCGATTACAAAACGACTTCTGTTCTGTGTTTAAAGTGGACCGAAAGAAACGGATTTTTTTTGCTGCATACACAGGTCAATTGCTGCCTTGCCTTTTGCAGTTTATTTTATATATTTCGTTTTTTTTTTATTTCACTTATTTATTTGTAATCGATATGCAGTGTTAACTTTAAGAGATTGTGAAAGATACGATCAACGTGAAGAAAAAAAAAGACTTTGTTTTAAAATTAAGTAGACATTTTGAAAAGTAAAGAGTAGAAAAAACAAGGGATTTGGGAATGAATGAATGATAATGAAAGAAAAGCATAGAATTTTAAACATTCAATGGAACATTTATGGGAGCTAAATAAGAAAAAGAAAACGATGGTTAAAAGATGCCGTTGAAAAGATAGCATTAAAATTGAAAATTAACAATCAATATTACGACTACATATAAAAATACATTACAACCTACATTCATACATACTTATATGCGAACACACATCTATCTACATATATGTATGAACATTTTTTTATTTTTAAAACAAGACGGGCGCCAATTTGAATCTTTAAGATCAACAGCATCAGCAGCAACTCACAACTACTGCGATCTACTACAGCATCCCCAGCAACTTGAAACAATTAGTGAATAAATTTTTAAATACAAACATGATATAAAAACGAAAATTATTGGTTGTGTTGAAACAGAAGCTAGAAAAGGTTGATTATACAAACATATAAAATGATAGAGTTAACTGCACTTAACAGGCGAATGAAATGTGTGCCTCGATCATCATGGTCGACTTTTGGTGGCCTTAGAAATTATTCAATTATACCATGAACATTTTCCATTGCAAATAGATTGTTTTAGATTCAAAAATTTTTGCCAGCTATAATAAAAGTTTAATTGTTAATAGACCAAAAAAAAAAATTAAAAATTAAAAAAAAAATTTTTAGTTCGGGATACCAAGATCATTTGTTTAAAGGCTCTCCACTGTGCCTGCCAAAAATGTGCTCAATTAAGTTTAAAAATAGGAAACTTTAAAAACTGAAGTCTATTATTTTTACATAGTTTATGTTTGGTTGATTTCTAATATTTTGTTTCAAAGCATTCAAAAACTCTACACCCATTGTAGGGTGCAATTGAAAACAGCATAAAAAAAACCCAGAATAAGACAAGTGAAAAATGCTGATTAGAGGTTTTAAAAACGATATTTATTGGAGTCTTGATAAAATTCCATCAATAACAACTTTGACTAACACCATTTACTAAACGAAGTCTACCATTCGAAAACAAAAAAACCTAAAGAAAAATCAAAACAAAAGAAATACAAAATAAAATAAAAGTAGCACAGTAGATGTGGATAATGATGATGATGATGACGA
Organism: Bellardia pandia; assembly: GCA_916048285.2. NCBI lineage: Eukaryota > Metazoa > Arthropoda > Insecta > Diptera > Calliphoridae > Bellardia > Bellardia pandia. The sequence continues at coordinate 32,083,962 of OU696531.1, forward strand.
CGATCAATAAAACTAAAAATAATACATGTAACAAGAATAAAATCGTGAGAAACCTTTAATACCCAACAGAACATAACACAACACAAATGCAGTATAAATATATAGTCTGTCTACAAACAAGATGCATAGATAAGCCACAATTAAAAATTCAAAATCCCAAATAATATATAAAACATCTAAAATATGAAGCTAACAACTGAAACAAAAAAGCGAAATATTTTTTAAAACGGCAGCCAAATAATTTCCATAATTTCGTTAACAATCACTTGATTTGATAGAAGAAAATTATGGGTTTTGTAAGCCAGAATCAAACAAAGCCAACATCATCACAATCACTAACAACTACTTAATCAAATAATCAACACTCGTGATACTCCAATGTTAAGAGTGATGTACACTTGTGTGCTTCATTCTCACTACCTCACAAACAGTCTTCTAATCAAATAGCGCAGGGCTGTCGTATGTGATATTTTATATTGGCGGCTGCTTCTGCTGCTGGATACTTTATGGTGGCGTTGAGATATCTTTTCCTTGAAATTTTGTAAAAAAAAAACAGCCAACCATAAAAATAAAAATATATTAAACAAGCTGCCAAAATACACTGGAAAACTATTGATAGTGAATGCGACTTCAGACTGTAATATTCATTTAACATTTATACAAATAACATTTCTTTAAGTGCAGCCACCTGAAGTGCGGTCAACAATGATTTTACCACACTATTAGATTTGTTTCTTCTTATTGTCTTTAGTTTTATAACAATCCGCTATTTACAGCTGTTTTGTGATCATCGATCATTTTTTGATAATATCTTTTTTTTTCTGAAATATCAACCTTAGAAGATGTATAAACTAGCAAAATAAGAGATGTACAGAACTAGTTGAATATAATATTGACTGTAAACAAAAAACGAATGTGTTGGAAATGTAAAGTTAGGTAACTATGCTGGTTTCTATATTTAACAAATAAGAAAGTATGGACCATATAATATTCTACACCCGAATTTTAACCAGATTTATACGTATTTAAATGAATTTTAGATGTGGATTTTATATGGGGTCTATGGTTAAACATGGACCAAAAAAACAACATTTCGCTTTGCGATTTCTTTTTACATGACATTTATTTTTGCTGAATTTTATAGGCATTTTTTTATCATTAAGCCATATTTCGGAAAGATATTTGTATAGGGGCTGTAAGAAATCATGAACCGATTCTTACTATTTTCCTCAAACTTTCTTCTTTTATCATAAAAATAACGTGTATAAAATTTCATGGCAAAATCTGCAATATATTTAAAAAAAAGCACGAAAAACGTTTAAAAATATCAAACTTTTATGGAGGTTGTATCACATTTTGGTTCATAACTCTGGTTCTACCTTACCGATTTTGCTGATTTTCAAGACGAAACTGCTTAAGAGAACTATAAACGGTTTTTTGTAAACTTTGTTGATTTTGGTTGTGACTCTTAGACGAGAGAGTGTTTTACACAGACAGACAGACGGACAAAGATCAATCGACTTAGAATTCCATAAGGATCAGGAATATATATATTTGGTTGGTTCTCAGATGAAAATTTACACACGGAATGACATACTTACATATACCCTCATTCACCACTTATGGTGGTGGAAGGTATAAAAACCAAATAGTTTAGTCATACTAAAATAGCAACCCATTTAACAATTTATTTTTTAAATGTGTTGATATCAATGGAATCTCGCATATATCAAAAAATTTGCACGTTTTTTCGTTTTACTATAATTTAATATTTGCTAATTATTATAGAATTTATAGGTATGTACTTTTTTATTCAAAAACTACAATCTACCATAAACTCACATGAATATTTGTTGGTATTTTATGTGTATGTGCAACAGGGATGGATAATTCAGTGCTATTTTCGGTCCTTTAATGCTTTTGACATTCTAAAATATGACAGTAATGTACTTATCATGATCTACAAAGCGCTTTTAAACAATAAAAGATTTTTTAAACACAAATGTTTTCAAACAACATGTTATAAACAAAGTTTACCTAAAAAAAAAATTTAATACTTTTAATCTCAAACAATTATATAGGTACTTTATTTAGATTTCTGAAACATTTCAGAGTTACAATTTGCCATATCTGGTGTATAGTACACGCAGGCATGCATGTATATGGCTGTGTCAATGTGTGACTTGATATCGGTATTTAAAAAGAACGAAAGAGGAGATCTTTATCTGCATGTTTAACTCGTTTTGGCATTTAGTTAGCAGGCGCCTAAATCACATTGTTATCGCAACAAAAATCTTTATGCTTTTAAAATTTTTGAAACAAAATTAAATAAACATTCTACTGCCACTTCAACTACCACACCAACTGTTTGTTTCCATGATCCTTTAAACACAGGCGAATTGATCATTTTTTATGGGTTTGGGTATTAACTGCGCGCAAGTGTGTGAGAGTGTCATTTTAAATGAGTTTATAATATCATTTCATTATACATACATCTTTTATATATCTTTTAGTTTTTTTTTATCGAAAAATTTTGACAAGAATTTAATAAATTACATGCGGAGGTTTCTATATTTGCTGTCGACTCAAGGGTTTTCGATTATTAAACACTCAACTCATCTCAACTCACTCACTTATTTTTAAATTGTCTATTAAATATGTAGTTTGTTTTGTTTTGTTTTGTGAAGGGGGCAACTAATTATAGTGATGGTTTAAAGTCGTAGTGGAAACCTGCTATTACAGGTGACAACTGTTCAGTTGTGTTGTTTGTTTGTGTTATACTCGTATTCAAACATGATTTATGATTGTGTTGACTTATGTTTGTTATAAATTATACAATCTATATAATTTGGTATTATGTCTAGCTATGTATCTGTGTCTCTCGTATATGTATATTTTTAATTTTATTTTGTAGCTTCAGGTTAAATTTAATAAGTTTGTTAATTTGATTTTAGACAAAAACCTGCATACACTTGTTTTAGCGATGTTTTTATTGTATACATATAAATTTGTTTTTTATTTTTATTTTTCAGATTGAAGTTTTCGATAAATTTTAGTCATAAATCATGGAATTAGAAAAGATCTTCTATGTTTTAATTAAAACAAATTTGGGGTTTTTCTTGATTACAGTTTTATGCAGGTTGTCAAAAACGTTTTGTGTTTTTATACTCTCCACCATCATAAGTGGAGAATGAGGATATATATAAGTTTGTCATTCCGTGTGTAACACTGAGAAATACTCATCTGAGGCCCAACAAAGTATATATATAAAAATTTAATCCACAAAATTTTGTGTCTATTTTTAATCGTATCCCCCATATAAAGCCTTCTTCTGAAAATCACTTCAATACTCATAGATCTCTTATAAATAACGGTACCGATCCAAAATTGTACACGTATCATTTACATATATTAACACAATAGGACCAGCTATATGGACCTAAGTGGGCTGTACTACAATGCCACCTGCTGACGTATTTACATACATACCAAAATCAAACTGCTGGATTTTGAGAATATCAGTCCATATTTGACTATATTCCCCTTATAAGGCTCACATCCGAAATCCACGTTAATACTAATATATTATTACATATGTTGTTATGATTACGTTATTATGTGGAAATTTGACGTGAAATATCCTCATATGCATAAGAATCACTGTTTCAAAATTTATGAAGATCGGCCCATAATTTGTCATATCTGCCATATAAAAACCATTTCCGAAAAACAAATAAACCCACAAAAGTGTCTAATAAATACCGATATCGAACAAACTTTTATATAAATCAGTAATTTTAATCCAGAAATCATACTAATATCGGTTCTACGGCAATTATGGTACTGGATTTTGTAGCTGTCTGTCAATAATTTTCAATAGCTTTCAAATAAAGTCCACTTCCGAGCATAACAACCAAGCATACAACTCTTGTAAATAATGTTATTGAGATGAAATTTAACCAAAATAAGCCTAAAATACGTAGAAATAACATTAGTAGATACTGGGGCCAAATTACAGCATTCGTGATCGAATAAGCTATCGTATCGAAAAATATTATACGATATCGCAATTATGATAAAATGTACTAAATTTCTTGCTCGATATCGAATGCCATAATCTCAAATAAGAAAATTACGATCAATTTTACTCGATATTGAATGCGATAATTTGGCCCCTGGATTTAGAAGCTATCAGTCCATAACTGGTCCACTTCTACTATCCCTTGTAAATAATATTATTGAGATAAAACAAAAAAGCCTCACCTAATAATTTATCCTTTTTTATACTCTGTTTCTTAACTTGTTAATATGGAAAAACGTTTTTTTAATTTTATAAATTGTTAAATTACACTCAAGATTATTATGAAAATCAGACAAACTCTGTAAATTACAGTAAGAATCGGTAATTACATCAATTATAAATGGTCAAAATTAGATAAAATTTCAAAACATTTAAAATAAATTATGTTGGTCGTAAAATTGTCTTTCAAACGATATATAAAATACTAATAAAATGTGCACTAAGACTTAATAGAAAAGACAGCATAATATATTATAGTTTTTGTGTTTCTTGTTACGTTTAGGTGGAGGGTATTAAAGATTCGGCACAGCCGAATATTGCACTCTAACTTGTTTTTTTGGTGTACGAGCCATAAACATAAAACTGATTTTGATTTGATCTTTATTAATATTTATAATAATAAAATAAATGATAGAGTGAGATGTTGTTGGTTGTCCCAACACATTTAATGTCTTTATTAAAGTTTTAGTTAAATTTATAGATTTATTTGGCTTTTATTGTTATAAAGTAATTTAGATATTTTGAATAATGTTGTAATGTTCATATAGGCCGAAGACAGACTTTTTAGAGGTTAACCACTTTAACCACTAACTCTAGTGATTTTTTTTTAATTTAAACAATGGCAATACACTCCTTCTTTAGGAAAATAGGAGTTGTTCGTACAAGGTACTGACATATATTACATGGCAATAATTTCAATTATAATGAGATTAAAAATTCCTTTAACATAACAATTACTTGAAGATTGACATGGAAAATACTTTGTTGACAATAGAAAATTCAAGTGAAGTAAGAAAAAGTACATTGTTTACACATTTTACATTAATTCCGTGAGCCGTTTCACTTGCTCCCACAGTTAACCAACGTTATTATCTGATGAAGGAATGGATGTAGTCGTATTTAAGATTCATCACTGACAGCCCTTTTAATCATGTGAGGAAATGTATGTTGGCTAAGGCTGGACTTCTTCCATGTTATAGTGTCTACAGAAATCGTTGACAATTGTTGGCCCATTCGCATGACATATTTGCCAATAATACAGTGGCCTAGAATAGTTAAAATCATTAACTTTATCTATACGCGATAGAATCCAATAAAATTCCTAGAAATCATACCAGAGACCTGCTAGTTATATAAACGTAAGAATGTCTCGCTATCCCATTAATAAATTGCTTTAGTTTAATTAATTATTTACAAAAACAAAACATTGTTTACATATTGTCAACAATTGATTCATTCAGTAAATATTTTGTGAAATAAAGAAATGTCAAATTTATCAAAAATTTGATATTATTAACATGTAAAATAAATTTTTTACTTTATCATGTCAACAATTGAAATTTAAATAAATTAATAATAATATTTGAAATTCGTTAGGTTTTAAAAGACTTTTTATTATTTACACGATAAAGATATTATTTAAATAATGTAAACAATTGATTTACTCAGTATGTTAATGAAAATGTCAAAATTTCTGTAATTTATACAAGATTTTATATTGTTTACATTAAAAATAAATTATTTACATAATGTCAACTATTTATTTTTTAGTGTGTTGAAGAAAATTTCAAAAATGTCTACAAGATTTTGTATTTACTACAAGAAAAATCAATTATTTTCATCACGTCAACGATTAAAATTAAAAAAAATGTTATTTTATTTCTGAAATTATTTAAATTTTGGAAGATTTTGGATTTGTATATTATTTACATGAAAAATACATTGTTTATATATTGTCAACAATTGATTTATTCAGTAAATGCAATAAGGTTTAAAACTGCTTTAATTGATAGGAATTTTTTCTATTATTAACACCGAAAATACATTGTTTACATTATGAAAACAATTGGCGTTTTGAGTAAAATAAAAAAATATTTGAAAATTACAATTTTTTTTAATTTAAAGAATATTTTATATTGTTTATATGAAAATATTTATTAATTCATTGTGTTAAGGAATGTTTGTTAAATTGATAGAATATTTTGTATTGATTACAAGGTAAATTTATTATTTGCATTTTGTTTACATATCAGCAATTGGAATTAAAAAAAACAAATATATCATTTCTGAAATTGTTTACATTTTTTAAGATTTCTTTGTTATTTACACAAAAAATACATTGTTTACATAGTGTCAAAAATTTATTTATTTAGTAGGTGCAAGATAGTGTCGATATTGCTTTAATTTATAAAATATTTGTTATAATTAACATGGGAAATACATTGTTTACATGATGTCAACAATTGAAATTTTGAGTAAAATAAAAAAAATATATAACATTTATTAACTGTTTTTTAAATCATACAAGATTTTATATTATTTACATGACAAATACATTGTTTACATACTGTCAACTATTTAGTAATTTAGATTATTTTAGTGTGTTGAAGAAAATTTCAAAATTTCTTTAAATTATAGAAGATTTTGTATTGATTCCAAAGAAAATTCATTATTTACATCATGTTGACAATTGAAATTTAAAAAAAAAATTAAGTTATTTTTGAATTTTTTTGCATTTTGAATTTTTTTTTACTTACAAGAAAACACCTTTGTATACATAGTGTCAACAATTAATTGATTCATGTCGATATTGTTTTAATTTGTATAATATTTTTTTATTATTTACATGGAAAAAACATTGTTTACATTATGTCAACAATTGAAATTTTGAGTTAAATAAAGTAATTATTCTTTAATTATTAGATGATTTTATATTATTTACATGAAAAATACATTATTTACATAATGCCAACATTTGCAATTTTTTTTTTAAATTGAAGACTTATTCCGAAATTTGTTATTTTAAGAATATTTTTGGTATTTATACGAACAATACATTATTTATTTTAATGTCAACAATAGACTTATTCAGTATATTAAAGGAAATGTACTTTTTTTTTAATGTATAAAAACAAAAGAAGACTTGGTATATATTTTACTCAAAATATATTGTTTTTTTTTATATAATATCAAGAATGAGTTTATTCATTCTGTTGAAGAAAATGTGTAATTTTTTTTAATATAGAGACAATTTACAACAAGAAGCAACTGAAAATTTTGCTACTTTTTGTTATCAAACATTGCCTGATTTAAATGAGTAACTAAAATTATATGAAAATAATAACGACATAAGTATTGAAATGAGAATTATTGTATTATTTCTAAAATCATGGAGTCACCAGTTACATAAACGTAACTTACCACGTGCGGTGAATATTATAACGAATCCATGATTCTTGAACTAACTTAAATAACGACCAACATAAACTTAAAAATTTATGTCTTCAATGTCTCCAATTTTGATAGATTCCTAAAGTTTGTATACTTATATTACATACATACATATGTACATACGTAATGAAATTTATTGCAGTTAATTTTTTAGATACCGCTACATAAAACATCTACGAGTATATCAAACGTGTCTAGACAACATAAAGGATAGTCGATAGTTAGAAAAAGCTATACAATTGAGACAACATTTAAACTGGATCTATAAATTAAAAAGGCATAAAATATTTTGTCATGCCATTTAATTATGAAAACAATAGTTGTTTATCACACGAAATATAAATGACACTTTAATAACCCAAACATTAAAATTTATAGTGAAACAAAAATAAATAACCAGCATAAATAAAACTCATTCAACAAATCCATCATCAGCCATAAATTCAAGTAAAAACAAATCGAAAATATTAAAATCTTATGAGATTCTGCTCAATAGTTACAATAAAGTACATAAATGAATTTTCAAATGTTTAATGATATGACAACAACAATAATAACAATAAAAAGTCATTATAATTCCATAAAAAAGGCAACAATACAATGAAAATAATTAAATTTAGAAAAATGATCCATGACCCCAACCATCATAGTCGTCATAGTGTGATGGATTCACCAGTATCATCAAATAAATACACTTGTTGGTTTATTGATCTATGAAATATTGAATGTCTTATACGATACCTGTTGTTCGTTTATTTTTATGTGAATTTCAAGTATGTTTATTTGTGTGTTTGTTTGTTTGTACCTTTAATTATGATGCATCTTTTAAATCGTGCACAACACAAACAGCATTTAAAGCAGAAAAAAACTCGAAACTAAAACAAACATTTTTATTTTGATTGATGTCCTTTTGTGAAATTTAAGACACCTTTTTCTCTCGCTTTTATGAGAAAATGCATCATAAAATTTAAGCTAAGTTTTATTATTGTTGCGATCATTTCAATGTGAATTTGTTATGATAATTGTTGCTTTTACGTTTCTGTTTACTGGCATTTTAGATTTTTGTATTTATTATTTCGATTTTGTTTAAAGGTTGTGAAAATCAGCAGGAGGTTTGTTGGCGCCACCGAAACACGCATGATCACATGATTTCATATTTGTTTACCCTTTATTATTTTCCTTTATTTCTGGTTTTTAATATTTTTTTGTTTTGTATTTTAAGACATTTTTTACTAAATTATACATTTGACATGATTACTTAAAGCGTTTCTGACAACTAAACAAGTGGGGTACTGTGTAGCAAAATATTTTGGGAGAATTAAAAAGGAATTTTATGTAGTATTTTTTTTTTTTTTTGGATTTAGGAGATGTTCTCCATTCTTACAAGGGTTTGTGTGAAAAATACGAAATTTGTTAATGGGAAAGAACAGATTTCCGCAATCTGCTTACTCCATGAACGCACGGTACGACTGAAGCAGAAATTTTCTTATACAATATCAAGTTTTCAAACTATTTAGGAAAAAGGAGTTTTCTTTAAGAAAATACAGGAAATAAGAACGAATTTCCTGATCTAATTATAACACATTCCATAGTAGCATCGTTAGTCTAGTGAAACACATGTGGCATTAATGATTAAAATAAATAATGCAGTAATATAATCATTATAATCCCGATAAACTATTTTTATTTACATATTTAATGACACCACGAATTTCTAATTTTTCCATTTTAAAAAAATGGCGGATGCATCTTTTTGAACACCTGTTTTTATATGAAGGAGTTGGCAGATCAAAAATAAATTTAACATAATTTAACTGATTGTTCGACCTTTTTATTAATTAAACAATTTTATTTTTCGAGATTAAGGTCATCTTTTATTTTTATTTTTTTATTTTTTATTTTTTCCAATATTTCGCTACACAATGTGTAGCATCTTCAGGGAAACATATATGGGCATTCTTTATAAACAGTTATTATCTATAAATTCGACGCATTTCCAATAGCATATAAAGTTACGTTATGAACAACTCCGTGATAAGGTTTGGACTTATGTATGCAATACATCCATATATTTTTTGTTTTACCGTACAAATGGCGAAGATTACTGCTAGTTTTTCAGTGTCCCAATAAACCTACCAATGATTGTTGTATAGAGTCCGTCCGAGTATTCTGTTTCGAAATAGGCCAAAATTTGGCCGAATAACAAGCCGAAACTTTTACAAAGGAAAAACATAGAAATTAAGAGTATATTTTAAAAGTTTCAGTTTGATTCGGATGAGGCCGAATATCGATTATTTGGCCGAATATTAGTATCGGTTCGTTATCGGACTGAAAAGACCGGTTTCGGTCGGACTCTACTGCTTTATAATACATTAATGTGTTAATTGAAAATAATTGGTTTATTAGAAACAACTTAGCGCGGCTAAAAGTAGATTTCTTCATGCTTAAATACGCTAAAACTCGATCGTCATGATCTTTTTATTTTTTGCAGCTTCGAGAAGACCAATTGACATCCAATTAGTTGTCTTGTTTCAGGGAAATATTGAGATTTGTAAATTTCAATTTCATTGTTAATAAAATGTCTTACTTTAAAAGAGACAGAATTAGGGTGCCAGCTTTTACTGATTCTAATGCCACTAGAAATATTATTACAAAGACACTTCTTGCTGTTTAGGACACGACGATCCCGTAGCGATTCTCTGTCTGTGTTTTTGTCAACTAACCAAATTCATAGCTCTCTTTTCACTATATCTAATTAATATTTTGCAATTCTGATTAAACCAAGATTTTCTGTAGATTTAACATAAACTTTAGTGATAGAATAAAGGCTTTCCTTGTTTATGTAGCTTAATAAAGTTTCCAATTATTTACCCTGACATTGATATTGTACTTTAGAAATACCGAGAGAATCTTTTGGTTTACTTTCGTAGATATAAATTTAACGTTGATCACTCCTTAGTAAAACGTTTCAAATTCGGAGAAGAAATATATTTCGGAAAAAATAATATTCTCCAAAATTTAAAATAAGATAAATTATAAAAATTAACTTTAAGCTCATGGTACTCATGCCTAGAAACCAATTTGTATATCTACCATCTCAAACATTTCAATCTAAATGAAAATATTACTGATAATCTGCCTGCAGTTTAAAAATCACTTTCTCTATTTCAACTTTAGCATGTTTGCCGGTATTTTTCAAACAAGAAATCATTATAATTTGTTTTTTTTTTTTTTGTATTTCAGAATGTAATTTTGAGTCTGTGTATGGATTAGTGTTTTTTTATCGGAAGACTTTTAATGTCATCATTGTTTTATCTGTTCCTGTCCCATGCTGTAGTATATGGTCATCTCACCTAACTTTCAGAGGATTAAAAAATCACCACTACGTGGCTCTATTTACATCTTGTTGATCATTCTTGAGAGCAAAACATACTTGTACACAAACTAGTAGCACCACAAAGCGATCATGCGCATCGGTGAACTCCCAAAAGAAATCGAACAATGGAAACGGCCAAAGAACAAAGAGATCCACTTTATTAACTACTTGAGATTAGGGCTGATAAAGAGATAATCCCTGAAAAGCAACAGCAAGAAGAAATGCTTGCATACAAAATGTTTGGGAGAAAATTAGAAAAAAAATTCAGTAGCCATGCACGTGTAACAGGCATAACCTCCCAAAAAAAACACAAACTAAATGCTTACTTACTCTACTGCTTAGTGTTAGAAAATATTTGTGTGTGAGAGCAATAGATCACAGGTAAATATATATATACATACGATATACATGTTGTATGTATGTCAGAGTTATGTCAAGGGATGATAGTGATAACAATAATGATTGGATGTAGAGCAAGCACTCGCATAGAGGTGATGGGTCGGTTCGGTTCGGTGCGGTTCGTTTCTCTTCTTCTCTGTGTTTGTTATTGTGTGTTTCGTATTATTATTCGAAAATGAGGTGAGATCAATAGCCGGCTTATCTCAATTGAAAAAGAGCCGACGTGTATTTTCTTTTGTAATTTCAAATTCCATTACATGCCTTAACAATGATCAAAGCGCAAAAGTCTTGAACGCGAAATATATCACTTGCCGTATTAAAATGTTGTAATTACAGGAGGGGCAATTGTTTTTTTTTTCATAATCATTGAAGCGAATTTTTAATCCAAATTGGTATTGGCTTTCATTAAATATTAAATATATTCCTTTTGTTTGCTCTTCATTTGATAAAAGAATACCGCCGTTGTACGGGTAGAGTGCGAGATTAGAGTGCGTACTCCAAACACTACTCTGTTGCAAGAGGAGTTGGCTTCAGCGTCTTCACCATCATTGACACTCATATCTCTGGCACTTTTACAAAAGATTAGTGTGAAGTTGTAACTTTTTATTTGTGAGAATTTTACGCTTTTCACAAATAATTGATACTTCTTTTTGTTTAAGGTTGAAGTTTTTTTTTTCTTCTTATGCTTAACGAATTTTTTTGTGCTACTGTACTGTAATTGAGAATTTATTATAACTAGTTCGTTTTTTGGGATATTGGAATTACGTTTGATGATGCCGTGTTGAAATTTTAAGAAGTAATTTTAATCACTTTGCTGGTCCATTGCTCTGTGATTTGTAGGAATTTAGAATTCAAATTCCCTGCCTTGTTTGGGAGAATTCAAACTGGTTTATGGGACGGTAGAAATGTGAAGTGGATTTATCATAGTTATGGATAGGGGGGAAAAAGGCGAGTCAACACCGACCTCCCAATTCATTAATATAATAATATAATGTAAATTTGTTTATTTTTTTTTTTTAGAAATTTTACGTGTTGTGATCCGGCCAAAGGGTTAAGAACTCCTCCTGTAAGGTGATGTCGCAGAGTTGGCAGGGTGATTATTGGTCTAAGAACAAACAAGGTTCGTAACAGAAATGGCATCATTATTTGGATGTCCAATGGAGTTTCTTTCCTCTCTCACATCTGCCGAAGATGCGCACTGGCAATAACGACGATATTGGTGGAGCTTCGCACTTTCGATAATAAGGACATTGAGCTGTCGATATTCTTCTTTAATCTTATCTACTTACCAGATATATCCGGTAAGTTCTTAAAATCGATCGATCGAAATCTATATTGTGCTATTAACAGTCTTCTCCTTAAATCTTATTTACTTAGTAAATATATTAAAATCTACTACGAAGTTATTCAGAAATTCAGCGAAACGGTGGAGTGCTAAAACAGTAAAACTTTAAAGTTGCTAAAACGGTTGTCTGGTTAAACAATAAAATGGTGGTAATATGATTGAGAAGACTGTTGTTCCCAATAGTAGTATGCAAAGTTTTCATAAAATATCTTTCGTTTTTTTAACAAGAAGATACACCCAGAGCCTTTGGCGGTCATCGAACCCACAACCCTCTGATTAGTAGTCCAGTTCATTCAACATCTGTTTTTGGGTCTTCCTTTAGACGTCGAAATGGAAAACAATTCGATTAGTTTAATACTTTAATCACATAATTTATTATACAGCTCTTGAATTCAATGATGAATAGGAGGAATTCAAGAGTTCTAATATTTAACAAAACTCTTGAGTTCTTGCATTCGGTGTGTGAATATACGAATAAAAGAAAGTTCAAACTATAGATAGTACGAATGTAAGAAACCTCTGAGTTTCTTACAAAATTGAAATTAAGCATTCGTTAGTTCTTGAATTTAGTTTAAATAAATGTAAAAAAATTCGGGAATTAGCAAATATTCGCGACAGTAGCAAAATTAAAAATTTCTAAAGAGTGATTTTTAAGGGCTTTCGAATTTGATTTAAAAAACATACAATTTAGAGAAACGTATGAAATCTTTATTTGTAATTTAATGTTTAAATATGATAATTTTATTCTATTTTCTTCGACCTTTTTAATGATTTTTATTTTTGTTATTTATAAAAGATTTTTTTATTAAAAGTTACCTCAAGCTTAAAAATTATTTAATAAAAAGTTTAAATATGATTTCATGTAAATGTTGACCGCGGCTACGCCTCTAATGGGTTCAATTTTAGCATACTCTCTCCAACCTATCGTCCATTAGCTCACGAATAAATTCTTCAATATTAGCTTCCATAAATATGAGCCTTAACATAACCTCAATAAAAATAGTCTAAAAGCGTTCTAGGCGGCCAACTGATTGGCTCCAAACATGAAGTAAATTGTGCACCGAACTCGCCTTTTAATTGGGCCATTGTTTCTCCTGCTGTGTGGCATGTGGCACTGTCTTGTTGAAATCACATGTCAGCCAAGTCCAGAAAAAACAAATATGTTATCATCGCTCGGTAGCGCTCGTCATTCACAGTAACATTCCTGCCTTCATAGTCTTTCAAAAGTGCGGTCCAATGATGCCACCAGCCCATAGTTCACACCAAACAGTGCATTTTTCGGTATGCATTGGCAGTTCTTGTAATGCTTCTAGGTGCTCTATACATCAAATACTAAAATTTTGCTTGTTTACGTATCCATTGAACCAGAAATGAACTTCGTTGCTTAGCACAATTTCTCAATAAAAAAGTGGATCTTCATCCAACTTAACCGAGCATGAATTTTGAAAATAAAATTCAATAATCTGCAATCGTTGTTCCTTTGTAAATCAATTCATGGTTAAATTATTTTAAATATTTTTAAATAACAGAAAAAAACTCGACATTTAAGCATTCTAAAGGGTGATTTTTTAGCAACTTTCTTGTTGGTAAGACTGTCTTTGGCAGCTTAGCTGTTTTCATTTAACATTTTACTGTTAAACACATTCAGTTAGATCTACAAGGTGGCGCAAAAGTAAACTTCTGATGTTTTTTGGCTGTCACCGACCGATTATTGGTCAAATAAATAGTCAGCAATATTCCGCGTTCTGGAGCAGTGTAGCGTGACATTGTTTATTAACGTGTATTTCGCATGTGTTTACTACACAAATGTCAAAACAGAACTGACATTAGGGGCCAATCGCAAAATTTATAGCATTTTCTGATAGGAGGATTACTTTTGCGCCACATTGTAGATCTAACTGAATGTGTTTAACAGTAACATGTTAAATGAAAACAGCTAAGCTGCCAAAGACAGTCTTACCAACAATAAAGTTGCTAAAAAATCACCCTTTAGAATGCTTAAATGTCGAGTTTTTTTCTGCTATTTAAAAATAATTAAAATAATTTACTTATTGTTGACGTCACCTTCAGACACTTCTTAAGGTGACCAGAAAAATGATACTATGTTGATTTTCAAATACATAGTTGTAAAGCTACGTAAGTAAACAATGCAGAATCTTTTAAATTAGCTCACAAACTAAAGCATTAATTGCTACAATGACGACATTATCATCTAAATATACAACCAGTTTACATATTTATCTTTTGCCAACAATGTCTTATTTAAATATTATCGCTTGGAACAGTAGGCGTTTTCGTATTGGTATTACAAACTATGTATTAAGCTAATAAATTAAGTTTTTATTTATTTTTGCTGGAAAACTAAAGCAAAACTAAGATGTTTATGATATTTGCGCTAAAATAAATATTAAACAAATAAACGCATTCCTGAAAAATTTAGCTACATGCGAGTATAGTCGTACAATGTAAAATATTTTTGCTAGACAAGTACTATTAAACAAATAAACGCATTCTTGAATGATTTAGCGTTAGTTTTCCAGGTAAATACTTTTGTTTGAAGAACACAATTTTATGACAAATAAAAATAATGTAATAGTATCACTCACTCTCGTCTAATTCCGTTTTGAAATGAGAAAAAAAGATTGGCTGGCGGCTTTTTATAAAAGTAAGTTAAACTGACAATTTCCATATTTTTTCCGTGATTTTAACAATACAGAAGTCATCAATATTGAGACTTACATATAAAACAAAAAATCAAAAAAAAAAAAAAACAAACATTTTAAAAACAACGTGCTTTGTTTATAATGTCTGTCTTATCTGGGTCAGTAATTTATTTTCTTGACTACTGGACTTGGCTTTCAATAACATGTCGATGGCATTTTGGTGAAAAGCAAAACATTAAGTATCTACTTTGATGATAGCCGCCCGTTTTAAAATTCATTCACATTTACTGACTCATTGATCTCATCTTAACACTTTTACACTCACTAGCTTGCCTACAAAACCAAACATCAATTTGACCAAGTTTTAACACTCTGAAAAAAATAAATTGTTACACAATGTTTTATTCGTTTTTTTTTTTCTTAAACATTTTACGATTTTGGTAATGGAAAATGCATTAAGTGTTTCATTGTTTTTTATTTCGTTGTTTTTATCGTCGAGATAAACGAGTAACAGTGTTAGAATTGTGTTTAAAATTAAATTTCCGTTTTCTTGTTGTGTCGGATGTCTTCATCTGTCATACGATTTAATGTCCGACAATTTGACATTTAGTGTTAATTTTAAGAGATTGACGAAAAAAGGAGTTATCAAAAGGTTTCTTATTTTTGTTTCTTTTAAAAGGGATTTGATTGTGATTAAGACATTGAGAGGTATTTGTGGATTTTCTTGGTAAAAGAGCTACATTTGGTGAGAAAATTTTCAAATCATAAAGTTTCAAAAATCAAATGCTTTATGTATGTATATTGCCTATGAATTTTTATTTACATATCTAAGAATTGTGATAAGTATTTATTAAAAGCTAAAACGTGTCTTGATCAATTTCAAATAGATAAGGATCGACTCAAAATAAACAAAATTTAATAAAAAAAAAAAATATGCTCACATATGTATCTGCTGGACAACATGCTTCCTAAATTACATGACTTTATTAGCTCTATTCATTCTATCCTATCATTCCCATCCATCTAAATTTTTGTATTTTTGAAAAATTTTTAAAAAAAATTTTTATAATATTTGAGCTAACAATTTAAAAGTTCAGCATGGACAATGTCAATACAAGCAGTTGTGCCACATTGTAAGCTGAGACATTGAGAAGTGAAACGATTTATTTGTGGAGCCGCAACATTAGGTTCGATATTGGAATAATCATTCATCACCTTTGACACATGAAAGAGTGCTGCGAAACGTTCCTTCCATCGAGCTAGCTGATCCAATTCAGTGGTTGATATACATTAAAATAAAAGCTTAATTATATTAATATATAGAAAATATTATATTAGAAAATTATATTGCCTTAATATTCGGTGTTACTAAAGATATATATTCAACTGATTCATTTTAAGGCACATTTGCATATTTTTATAATAATTTGTAATATGTTTTCGTTTTTTTAAGCGCATATAAAGACATTTAGGAATTCACATTTGTATTTATAAAAAAACAATAACAATATAATAAAAAAAAACTAAATTAATTCAGGTAGCCAATATATTGTTCGTCATTAATATATACCCCTTTGTTTAATAACTTCACTCAGTCGATTTGGCATGGTTTCCACTTCTTGAAGTCTTGATTTCAACTCAGATGCTGATGTTATTGTGTGTTTGCGAATACGACGGTCCAACTCATCCCACAAATTCTCAATCGGATTGATTTTTGGAGAACCTTGGAGACATAGTAGAAGGCATAAGAACGAAGGAAGAATGCAAAAACAAAAGCGTGTACAAATTTAATTGATTTATTGGTAAAATAGACCGATTTTTAAAGTAAATCTTGGCTATATTTATAGACCGATTTATTTGTCAATTACGATTCATTTACAGCATGTGGATTCCGCCAAGAACGAATCTGAATCGACAGAAACAAATAGTAGTTGGACGGGGTGAGGTCTGGACTATAAGATGGGTGAGGCAAAAATTCTCAACCACTTCTACCTAAATAGTTTTTAACAGGTATTGCAATAAAATAATTATAGAGGAGTAGAAAACTTGCATGGTGCAAAACAACTGAATCGTCTTACAATAACTGACGTAAGAGCAGACCTAACCTCTAACTGTACTGTAAAAATATCTGGAAAAGTTACGAAAACTTCCGGAAAACCTGTAAGTGCAAGTACGATTAGAAGATCTTTGCCTCAAAATGGCCTACATGGTAAAGTGCCACGTAAGAAGTTTTTTATATCAAAGGACAAACTAACCAAACGTTTGAATTTCGCAAAAGCATATATACTCGTATAAGAGGCCTCAAATTGTTTTGATTAATATTTTTTCACTAATGAAAGTAAATTTGAGATATTTGAACTCAGAAACCCCCAAAAATCAACAGAATCAATATTGAAGCCTTTAGTAATAAATATGTTACCAAGGTGGTAAAAAATGGCCTGGTATTGTATGACGGCATCAGCGGCCGGTAATCATACATTTATAGAAACTACAATGAAAAAGGAAGATTATTTTGAGATTTTTTTTTTAATTTTTTGAAACTAGCAAAGAACTGAATTGTCCAACAGGACAATGATACTAAGAATACCTACTAAATAGAGGTTGCGCATTCATTGTCACAAAAACTTTAGATCATCCTCCGCAGTCCCCAGACCTCAATCAAATTGAGCAGCTGTGGGAATATCTGGACAAAAAAATTAGTCAAAGAAGTATTTCTTGCAATTATAACCTAAAGGCAGTAATACAGAATACTGAGAACAAGAATACTACACGAGATTAAGTACCGCAAGAAGTATAAGCGTGGATAGTTATTATTATTCTAAAACAAAGTGAAGGGTTCGCATTATTTCCTTCAAAGTTTTAACAAAATTCAACAACTGTCCCCTAATTGTTCCCGGCTACGGTCAATTGAACTGATATTGGGCTATTGTTAAAGGAAAGTTAGAACAGAGTGTTAGTATGAAGCGCAGGAGGATAGAAGTGTGCAACATCAAAACAATGCGAAACATCAAAACAATAATACGGATTTTTTTAAAGGAAATAAAATTTTATAATTATAAATGTCGATCGACCTTTTTTCGTTAATATTAATAGTTTATATAGTTTCCTATATACAGGCTTACAAGGTCATTATCAATTTTCGTGTAAATAAAAGACTATTTATTTCATTTCCAAAAAAATGCGACGTTTCGTTGTTATTCTTTCCAACTTCTTCAGGGATTTGAGTTTTTATTAAAATAATAATCTTTTTCGTCAGTTTGACATCATTTATAAATTATAAATGGACAACACAACAAACAAATTTAAATATTTAAATAAATGTATGTAAATTAAAACTATATCACAGAAAATTTGTATTTTTTACTTGATCAAAATTGTTATTAATACTTTTAATAATCTTTTATTTACATTAAATTAATGACCTTGAAAGCCTGCATATAGGAAACTATATAAACTATTAAAACAAATTTATTTTTTGAGCAATATTGTTTACCTTCGGATTGAAAAGGATTAAATTGTGTTTCATCTTACACATTACAGGTTTCCTGTCATCTACTGTACAATTTCTGTATTCTCTGGCAAACATTTTATTTTACTACTGAGATGTAAAGGGGACTATACACTACGTGTTTTTTACATTGTATATGTCAAATTTTACATATGGAATAAAAACATATAGTTGGTGACCTCATAAACTTTGCTTGGGTAAAATACATGTGGAAATACATATGTAATTTTTTCGATTAGAACACGCTCTATTTTTTTATGTTCAAACACATGTTTTCAAATGTATATGCCATGCGAAAAGATTTGTCGACGGTTAAATATCTGCGCTATCATTGGCCGGCCGTATGAAGAATTTGCATGTGATAAATTAAATATTTTTTTTTATCTTATTTTGTTAATTTAATTACAATGATATAAATTATTTAAAAATTTTTTATACAAGCTCCACATATTGTATATTAAAAGACGAAAAACCTTAAATCAATATTTTTGACACCGGCATTTTAGTGACGCCACCAAAAATTTTTGCAGCGGCTTTAACGCATTTTTCAAAGAAACGACATGGAAATTTATGTGTAAATAATCATGGCGATGTCACGTGTAATTGTACATACAAGTTGGTGACCAAAAATTAAAACCCTTATGTAAAATAACCAATTTTGACAGACATAAAGAAAAACATGTGGGTTGTAAACTTAAAAATACATAAGCAAATACAAGTAGTGTATAGCCACCTTAACCAACCATCGACTAACGGGTTTGACTATTGCTATAAAAACATGTTTTGGTATTAAACCCTTGTCTCTTTACATTAGTGCTATCATGAGACACATACGTTAATAGCTTTTTGCGCCCTCTCATTTGTGGTTTGGGAACAATAGAACGCATTTTTCTTGAACTCTTAAGACCACTGTTTCGCATACTTTAAGCTGTTTAGCTATTACTCGCGTAGAATAGCTACTTTTTGTCATTGCTAGAACATTTGCAAAAAGTGTTTACCACATGCAATTAAGTTAATATCAAACTAATGATTCTTTTTTCATAAACAAAGCAAACAAGTATAAATCTAATGTCAAACTATAATTTTAATATAATATAATAATAATTTTATGCAAATATTTGAAAAGACACTCTTGTTTTTGTATATATTGTTTATTTCACGAAAATTATAATTATTAAACTAATTGTTTTTATTATTATATCCATATAATTTTTATTAAATAAATAAAAACAATTTATGAAAATTATTATTTTCCAATTTGTTTTTGTAAATATGTAATTTAGTTTTGTATTAAACCTAAAGTAAATGAGAAAAAACATTTTTAAATTTTCTTTATTAGTTTTATTTTTATGCAATCAAAAGTGCACAAGGTACAAACATGAGTGCCCGATAGACTAGGCCATAGTGTGCCGAACTATCAGTCAGAGGGTTGTGGGTTCGTTTCCCGCCAAAGACTTTGGGTGTTTTCTGCAGATAAGACAAAAAACTTAAAAAACTATAAAATGTATTAATTTGTGCTCACCACTGTATGTCTAACGATTTTAAGATCATCATGAAAAATCTGAGTGCTCGCAGATGAAAAATAAATAAAAAATATTTAAAAATTCTTATATTTATATAAGCCTTAAGTTTTTACCGGAAACTTGCATTATAAATTACATTTTTTACAGTCCTTTGAAAACTATCATAAATATGTTGAACATGGCAAAGATTTCTTTAGAAATTTTCGTGTTTCTCAGTAACCATATAAATTCGGAAACTCTTATCAGATTGTTTAATAAGCACCATTTTAACAGAAAAGAATCTAATGTTTGAGCAGCTAATCTATGGCTACAGATAAGTAAAACTAAAAAAAAAAACCAACATAAAACAAATTAGTCATCCCAAAAAGTATAACACGCAATTGAGAATGGCCCAAATATCTGTCATCAACAAATAAAACAGCAAAAATAAATCAACAAATGCACATGCTGCATGAAACCTAAATTAATAATTATAGTGTAAATTATCATACTTTAAGGTATAAAATGGTATCCGCAGCTGTACTTGAAAATGGAAGTGATACCTACTACTTGTACTTGTACATTCTAAAACAACAGTACGCATATTTAATAAATATTTACGAAATACCTGCAATAAATAAGATTACAGAATGACATAAAAAAAATAAGCTGATAATGAATTTCTTAGATAGTAATAATACATACGAGTAGTGACAGAGTGCGGTAGATACTAGTAACTAGTTATGTATGTGGTGTCTTTCTTATTAACGCTTAATCTGCCATTAAGAGCCATGTTGAAATATGCAGAGATACTATACTCGTATACCTACAAACTGTCTACAGATGCCACCAACCAACCATATACAACTCAATGCAGTAGCAACAAAAAGATGTGAAAAAGCTTAATTTGTTATAAACAAAAAAAAAAAACAACAAATGCTAAACACACACACTAACTTAAATCAAAATAAATTAATTTTTATCTTTGTTTTCTTAAAGTGGTTTTTTGTCTATTTTTGTTGTTTTCTTTTTATACATCTTAATTAAATATTTAAAAAAGGTTTAGAATATTTTGTCACCTAAACTTTACTGCAGTATTAAAAATATATAAAGAGACATATAAAAAATAAGGAAAAATTTATTTATTTATAAATAAATAAAGAAAACAATTTAATAGAAAAATACAGTAGGTGTTCTCTTCACTTTTCTTAAGCAAGTTGTTTGTTTGCCAACCAACAGACAATTTATTCACAAATATTTGCAGTTTTCGTAAGAAAAAAATAATAATAATAACAATAATAATAATAATAATAAATTTAATCTAAACAAAATATAAATACATAGATAAATATTTAAGATAAATAGGAAATTAGCTAAATTAGAAGTACATACCGATGGTCTCATGTAGAAAGGCCCTAACTCGCATATTTGAAACTTTACAGGAGAAGGTAAAAACATAATAGAAACTGTAATATTCAACATGTAACTTTTTTTATGCAACTGCTTATAAAAGCGTTATTTTTTACACTATTGCAATAAATTTTTGTGAGGAGGTGTATTTGCGTTAAATGCATTGGAATCGCAAAAAAACTAATTTCGAAAAAATAGCGAGTTAGGGCCTTGCTACATCAGACCAACGATACATACATACATACTTAATTGGAAAGATGATATAGTTTCCAGAAGCTAATGTTTAATTAAAATTATTTTGCAATTCATGAAATAGTCAAGTTTAAAACATTGTTCACATAAAATCCGGTCACATAAAATTTTTAATATGTATGTAACGGAAAAAGTGATTGCATACTTATCAAACACAAATTGTTACTAATTTATTAATATTTAAGAAAGTCTGAAAGAATAAATGAATATTCATACCTCTTATAAATATCGCTGTATTTGTTTTGAGGGATAGAAATGGTGGTTTGTTATTGTTTTAGAAACGTTTTATTTTCGAAATACATTATTTGGTATAACGGGAGTTACTACAGATATCGTACTATATCGCGTATTTGCAGGTGAGGTGTTTTCGAGTTGATGAACAGTTTTTTTTTTGGCATCATAGATGGCAGGGGAGCCAGTGGGTGGCCTCTCAAAGTTAGTCACCTCAGGTGCTTTTTTAAATCGCCAAAAATCTGCATGTGCTGAAATTAAAAATAGCAACAGCCCTTGAGAAGATCTACAAAATATAAGCTTACATGTGTACATATGATTATCTCTTTTAGTTCAAGATTTTTCTAATTGTTTTTTCATTTTTCTCGATCTTGTTTAGGTTGTTTTTAGATATGGCGGGTCTACGAAGGGTCGAAAAATGTTTCTAAAACATTAGCTATATTTGATAAAAAAAAAAATAAAATTAAAACATCTTGCAAAGAATAATCTTTTCCCCATAAAAAGTTGCACGTATCCAAAGTGGAACATGTAATTTTTTACGCTTTTCCCGAAAAAGCGACTATATTCTTTTTTCTTTTATAGTCAAAATTTTTCTTCGGGACTATATATATAATTTTTCTATAATCCGGAAAGAGAATTTAATGTATAAGCGTGTAAAATAAAAGTTGACTCATTCAAGTATACATGTGACAAATTTAAAAAAAAATTAGGTTTAAGTAAAAAAACTGAGCACCGACCCTCTAAAAAGTTCCATATTTGTATAGCCATATATGTTAGTTAAATACACAATTGGGGTATTCACAAGGTGTGCTACATGTTATATTGTCATAATGTTCTAACATTTTACAATGGTTTAAAAATATTGTTGTTGCTTTGTAAACAAAAAGTGTCTTAAATTAATAGAACTTTGCTTGCTATGTTTATTGTGCTGTCGTAATTAATCACAAATAAAAATTTTTTGTTTATTTACTTGAGTTTGCCATCACAACATCTAAAATGTATTTTTCGCACAAACTGGCTATTATTTTAGTTTTTTCACTTATTTTTGACATTGTGGAAAACAATATTAATTTTTATATTTGTTTTAAATCAGCTGATTTAAATTCAAAATAGCACACTGAATTATGAGGGGTTGTTCACAGCAGTCGTATTTGTTCATGTTATTATTTTAAGACATATGACTTTATGGCACCTTGTGAATCCCCCAAATAACGTTTTTTGTAATACCACAAGGTATCACCGTGGTTATTTTCAATAAAAAAGTAATTCTTTACTTGGTGCGTCTTTTTTCAATGGCGCGTTTTTTTCTCCATTTTGTTGCGTTTTGAAATTTCAAAGTTGACAATGCTGATTAGCGAATAAGAGACATCATGTTGTGTACATCACGATATATTGAATCTTCGTGATTAATTTATGGATTCTCAGCATATCAGATATGTAAAGTTTAAAGTTTATTATTTTCTACGTGTCCATTCTTCTTCTTCTTCTAATACCTTTCTTACTCAAAGTTCAATGAATCCGATTAAATTTAAGTATCCTTAGCGACAGATATGAGAAGGTAGGAAATATATAGCAATTATAGAATGTGAAATGCATATTTCGTATAAATAATTTATATAGAATTTGAAAATGTTTAAAGTTTTTTTTTCTTGCAAATTAAGAAGAGTGAGAAAATAGCAATTTATTAAATTTCATATTCTTTATTATATGTACATTATATAGTATGTATATAATTATATTCGTTTTAATACAAGATAGTCTTTTTAATATAATACCACTTCTTATTTTGAAAGCAAATCAGTAATGAATGCATACTAAATGTTAACAAAATCACCTTTATTGGCCCATAACATTTTGCACATAATTCCAAAACCATTAAATTCAAAATTGTTTATGCAAATTTTATTGCAAATGACTCAATCGTAAACAAACAAAGAGTCTCCATCCAGTACACACATCCAAATAAAGAGTACAAATAAAAATTAAACGATTATTGACAATCAAGTGGGCTTCTGTCTGCAGCAGCAGAATCATCATCATCACGATCACCATGCAATGGATAAAGCACATACATATTATAAACATACACTTCCTTGTAAAGCCATTTTTAACACAACTCATTCACTAACAATGCTAAGCTTTTGTAATTTACGGATAAAATAGTTACTTAGTCCAGCCAAAATATACAGCAATACAGCATGAAGTAGTAACAGCAACAAGATCGACATGAAGTAAACAACTAAAATAAAAAGCATAACAACAAATACTTACAACATTCATACAAGTTGTATGGTAATACAACTACATACATACATACGTTTACAGCAGCAGCAATAATATCATTCATATTTAAACACCACAGGCACCAGTAAATCTCTACTGGGGTAAAAAAATACGTTGTCCAGCAAAAAAGCTGTGTAAGAGACAGCCTTAAAAGCTGTTGAGTTTTTAATGTTGTAAATACATACAAAAGAAATATGGAACGGATAGAGCGCAGCAACAAAAAAAAAATAGTCATCATAAGTGGCCTAAAGACACATACTTCTTTCCCTGCACACTCGTCGGTACTTGATTAAAGAGATGATTCAATAGATGTAAAAACTAACTATCGTTCTTTTGTTTTTGACTCAATAAATGGAAACTTAGATCACTGTATGTTGGTTGAACATTGTAGGTCCCATAGCTTCGAAATGTAGGATGCTAAAGACAATTTATTATGAAATTATGCTTATTTTTACTTTGAACTTTCAAAACGCACCAAAATGGAAAAAAACGCGCCACTTAAAAAAAAAACGCAACTAGTTTAGAATTTGCTTTTTATTGAAAATATTTATTGAATTTTTTTAATTTCATAAATTCTATATAAAACTTTTTAAAAAGAGAGTAATAGTAAAAGTATTAATAGTAAATGCCTTTTTTTAATAAACGAGCTAATAAAGATAAAATAATCATTTAACCACTCAAAATTTAACTCACAATATGCTATTGGAAGATTAAGTACTAATTGGTAAAAAAAGAGCTAATTTCAGTACATTTTTGGTACTTTTTCAATTATTTTTGTTTTCTGTATAAAGTACTTGAATTTTTTCAATAAAATTTGTTAGGGCTTCACTGGGACTCTAACCCATGGTTGTTCGTCTACAGTTCAGTAGACCAAACCATCAGGCTTCACAAGAACTTTTATTTTAAACAAGCATTCAAAGATCCTATTCACCTTTAGCAATAACCTCCATGTGACGAATTTGATACACACTCTTCATTTATCATTCATTCGTCCTTTTTCATCGTATAGATTTTATGATAATGAATTATTCAAAAACTGCACTTAAAAATTAGTAAAAATAAAGATTTCTTCACATTTTCGGAAAAACTAAAAAAACGCACCGCGCACCAATTAAGTGTGAAACATACGAAAATATGTGAAGTCCATGTGTAAATCCATTTTACCATATTCGATCGTAAGCTCCAATTATTTCACATGAAAAGCTTAGTAGGCTTGTTGAGTATCTCCTGGGTGTTTCATTTCTAAGATAATTTGCCTTTCCCATAAATGCCCTGGCACTTTGCCTCATCCGCCAATTTTAGCCCCACTATTCCTATTCTAGAAACCCTGTTCAACGGGACTAACTGTTTTTTTTTTTTTTTTTTTGTATTCTCCCCAAGTTCCATACTCTTAGCCCAAGAGAACTGTTCGCCTAACGCCGATTGCATGATTCATTTGATATAAATGAATCCTTAACCTGAATT
This sequence comes from Bellardia pandia, assembly GCA_916048285.2. Taxonomy (NCBI): domain Eukaryota; kingdom Metazoa; phylum Arthropoda; class Insecta; order Diptera; family Calliphoridae; genus Bellardia; species Bellardia pandia. The sequence goes on from OU696531.1 coordinate 32,109,926, forward strand.
GCAATTAATTCGCTACTGTTTTCCAACCATTTTCCTGACATTGACAGACAATAATCACAGTATTTATCCAAATCATTTCTTATAAATCGGTCATATCCCTGCAAAAAATACGAGTAGTCCACACACGCATGTATAGACTACCCCACAATAGACCAGGAGTACTCCAAGCATAATCCATTTGTATGAAAAAAAACTAGTCCATTTCACATTACGATGCCCTAGGACTGGACCATATCGTTGGTCTCATGTAGAAAGGTCCTAACTCGCTATTTCGAAATTTGTTTTTTTGCGATACCAATGCATTTAACGCAAATACACCTCCTCACAAAAATTTATTGCAATAGTGTAAAAAATAACGCTTTATAAGCAGTTGTACAAAACAAGTTACATGTTGAATACATGAGTGCATTACATAGGACCATGATGTAGTCACTACATTTTAGCTTTAATAACCAAGTACTCCACAGATTTTTGCAGGAAAGGAATGACCAAAATTTTCAAACTATAGGAATTAATAATGTCATTATTATAAAAACTTTTAAATGTTCTTATTCAATTAACGCATAGTATAAAACAAATGTTTCCTCTTCAAAATCTGTGTAATAATCATATGCATTTTTATCACATTCACTTAAATCTGTTGCATGAGTGCAAGTACCGTCATTTATGGCAGGAGCACTGCCGGTTACAAGCACTAAAATTCTAAATAAAAATATTAAAACTGACTAAATATTCAAATACCGTGTTTGTTGTTGGCTCAGCATATGTACATACATATATTCATGGGGTTTCTCTGTTAAATACCGCTGTGAATCGTGTAGACAAATAATTAAAAGGTGTTTTAATCGCACTTTTTCTATTACGATATACATACGTACATACACTAACGAACGTACTGGGGCTGTATGCACATAATCAGTATGTTATAAAAGTAGGATTAAAGACTTGTTTTAGTATAGTAGATACTTTCACAAGTATTAAATAAGAAAATATAACGATTTTTTAATTGAATATTTTTGTTAAAGATTTCTTTTTTCAGTTTAATTTTATTTCAAATAAATAAATATTATTAACTAGATTATTCATTATCAAATTAAATGCGCAATATTTTACAATAACCCAGATGTTCTATAAATGACTAAGCATGTGATCGCATCAAAATTTATAAATAATAAGTAAGAGTTCATATTCGGCTGTGCCGAATTTTATATGCCCATGCATACTTGAAAAAAATAAATTTGTGTACCATTTTGTATTGAAAACGATCTATTGTTATCTGACGATCGTTTTAAAATATTTTACTGTATTTGAGAGTTATGATGAATTTCAGATCTCAATACCGAGTTTTTCATGTCCATAACGATATATTCTAAGTTTTTTTTTGGTATAACAGTTATTCTCAGAAATGGACTTTATATGGAAACTGTGGCCAATCATGGACTAACCTTCACACAATTCAATATAAAAATTTGTATCTACATATTACTGATCAGTGAAAATTTTCACTTCGATAACGATATTTATAAGATATTTACGTAGGATAATGTGTTTTCGGAAGTGGTACTTATATGGGAGCTATGACCATATATGGGCAGATCAGCATAAAGTTCGCTAATATGATTAATATTGTATATAGATATAGATGTATGTGGATTATTTAGGCGAATATCAACTTGATAATGATGTTTATAAGATATTTATGAGCATTCAAAAGTTTTTCAGTAGTGGACTTTATATGGGGGCTATGGTGAAATATGAACCGATCGTCATAATATTGATACGGTGATTTATATATACATACATACATGAAGGTTACTTCTATCGAATTTCAACCTTACTCGTTTAGTAATTTTTGTAAAAGGTTTATAAGTATTTAAATTATGTTCAGATATGGGCTTTATATGGTACCTATGGTCAAATATGGACCGATTCAAACACGATAGAGTTTTTTGATATATTTTTACGTAAAACTAATATTTGGTAAATTTTGTATGGATACTGCTTTTCTAAAGACATCTACATATGTACCATAGTTTCATATTCCGGAAAGGCATTTATATGGGGACCGATTCTTACCCTTTTCAACAGAACTGATCTTTCTATAAGACAAATAAAATGTGCAAAATTTCATGATAATATAATACAGATAAACATTTGAATAAAATAGCAAAAAATATCTAAAAAAATATCGAGGTTGTCTGAAACTTTGGTCTATAACTCGGATGCTACTGGATTGATTTAGCACATTTTCAACACAAATAATGGCTGGGAAAAATTTAATTGTTTTAAGTTTCTTTTTCAAAGCTTTATCGTGCCTTTAACCTACGAACAGTCATACGGCCATTGGCTATATTCTCTTAGAATCTTATAAGTATCTATAGACTTTTTGGTTCTACGACCAGTAATTTGGGTTGTAATACGAAATGACAAGCTTCAACAACTTTGGTGCTGGGTATAAAAATTGCATTTTAGACTGGGATTTTGATTAAATAGATTTGTATTATTTCTCAACTCATGAGAAATGGAAACAATGATTATTTGTAGCTAAATGATCTCATTAAATTAAAATGAACTCAATCTTTCTTAAAACTTACAAAAATAGTCTAGTCTTTAAAATGCTTGTAATAACAAATTGTTTTTCAACAATATTGCACTTCAGATTTTATTTATTTAAGCCACTGTCGATTATGATGATGATGACGATGATGGTTGATGGTGATCACGATGCTGATGAATAATGTTAATATTTATTTGCTCTTAAATTATCATAAACAAATACGAACTCAATGAAAAAGTAAAAAAAGTATATTTAACAAAGTACAAGTACCCCAAAGGAACAGACAACAGAAAATGCATCTCCAGCAAATTCCAAAATAGATTTCCAGTGCGTGTGGCTTTTTAATATTTTCTTAACGTTTATATTTACTAACGACTGGAGTGCGTAGTAAGTGACTGAATGACTGTGTACTGAGTGAGTGAGTGACTACATTAGATTTTACGCTTTCAGACACAATTCTTCTACTGTTTTGTTCTTCAGCTTCTGCTGGTTTGTCTCAATCTTCATCGCTTGTTTAAATACGTTTAAGTGCTAAACTTGGAAATGACTGTCTAGTGCTACTACTCGTAAAGTGTGTACTTGAAAGATACTTGTACGTATTATTATGTTTGTTTTTGTATTTTATAGTTTTCCTTTCGTACTTGTTGATTTGTGTCCATGTTTAAGTGCTACTGGCCTTTTTATCTTTAGATGTTTTTTCTTTATTATTATTATTATTATTGTGTTTCAAATGCGTTACAGTCATTATATGAATGTTGTGAAAAACGATTAAAATATATAAAATAAACTCAAGTATTTGATTACATATTTTGTTTTAGATATTTTGTATTTTAATATTTATATAATGATTTAATAGAATCAGTGAATAGGGGTTAAATATAAATACTATTAATATTTATGTAAATTTATATAATGTATTTAAGTATTATTTATGTTTTCTGTTGCGAGTAGATTGTAATTAATCAAACATTTGAAAAGGGTGGTTTTTAAAAAACAAATTTGGAATACACTAGAGCCCCGATTTGCGTCTATCCTATTTGCGTCGTTTCGATTTGCGTCCCTTTTCTAAATGTGGTTTAATCCGCTTTGCGTTGTTTTGATTCCGATTTGCATCGACTTTGAAATTTTGTGTCAATACATTTGTATAGAAAAAAATTGATTCGATTTGCATCGTTTCGGTTTGCGTCGCATTTCCCCGGTCCCTATTAACGACGTAAATCGGGGCTCTAGTGTATTGGTATCCCAGAATATATACAGGGGCCAAATTACCGCATTCGATACCGAGTAAAATGTATCGTAATTTTCATATTTGAGATTATGGCATTCGATATCGTGCAAGAAATTTAGTACATTTTATCATAATTTCGCTATCGAAATCATTTTTCGATACGATAGCTCATTCGATCACGAATGCAGTAATTTGGCCCCAGGTTTGTTATTAAAAGGAAAAATGTGGCTTTTTTTTTGCCCTTTTTTTCACAAAATCATAATTTTATACACATTACCAAAAATATGGGGGCTATATTAAGTTTGTCATTCCGTTTGTAACACATCAAAATATTGCTAGTAGAATTAAAATATATAAATATTCTGGGTCCTTATAAAATTCTACGACGATCTAGCCATGTTCGTCCGTCTTCTGAAGTCACAATAGAGCTTCTGAATTATACATATACCCAGGGGATGACTCCTACTCATGCAATGCATTGTGTTGGAACTAAGAAAACAGGTTAGGGAGGAAGGATAGAAGGATAGTATTATTTGAAAAACATTTGATTTGCATTTTCCTATATTAAAAGTGACAGGAAAAACTTTTGCAAGAAGTTTTTTCCACATACAAACAGTACGGCAAAAGAACGAATGTTGTGCAATCAATTGTCCAGCATTTATTACACAAAAAACTAACTTGTATTACGGGCACAAGTTCCCTAATTTCAGCAGAGCACTATTGCATTATAGTATCGATAGAACTGTGAAACACAACCCACATTGCGGTGATGCTCCAGTGAATCAATAGAGTCAATAATTCTACTGCCACCGATATGCAACTTCGCCCTCTTCTGTACGCCGTCGAATAACTACAAAATAGACTTCGAAGCACCGGCCCTTACATGATTTGTATGTATGTATTCCATTTTCGGTCGAGTATAGATGGTAAGTAAGGAAATCAGAAGGACTCACGTATCTTCTATACCGTTAAAAAAAACCAAGACACTTGAGTGCTTCTTTTGATAATTGAAAAATGTGTTTAGTTCAGCGGACATTCCTTAATATTTACAATATCCATAAAAACAGATAGCAACATGATCTGTCGTGCATTTGTGTGTTAACATACAGCATTGAGTCTTATGTGTATTCAAAAGGGAATCAATTCGCAGTTCTTCATACGGAAATTGTCACAAGATCTTGGTTAAGTGTATCATTCATTTTTTTTTCTCATTTCCCTAATCTCCAAACGGCTTGGCAAAAGCTTGAATGAATATGAATGGCAAATGTTGATATCATGTGCAAAATAATAGATACGGTTGGAAGTTTGACGTATAAGGTCATTTAGAAAGATAGGAAATAAAGTAAGAGATATAACGAAGCCTTTCGGTTCACTTGATTCAACTCAACACTTGGTGTTATCACATCTATAACAACTCGTATAGTGCTGAGGAAACTCGATATAAATCTAGAGAAGTTATTACCGACACCAAAAACAATAAGTTTCCATAAAACAGCACCATACCAGACTCTGTCGAACGGCTTGGAAATACCACTTTGCTTTCGCCAAAACTGGATTGCAGTGCAAATAGAATTGTTAATAATGTCTGTTCAAGGATTTTAGATTGTTAATGGACAAAATGAACAACTGGACTATTAAGTCAATCGGTGCACTGTTAAAAGAACACTGGTAGAAATATATTATAATATCCAAAATTTTTGATAATTTTAGTTGGGCTCGAGTTCATTTAAATTTAATTTTCATTAAATTATTACGAAAAAACTGAAGAAGGAAGCAACATGTAAATAAATTGAAAAATGATAATTACAGCAAATTTCAAACCATCAGTACCACTGGTTAAAGATTTATGTTTGACTGTTGGCTAGCAGGCACCGCAGTGGTGCAGAGGTTAGAACTCAAAGAATTCTGATGAAAAAATGTGGTGGTTCTCGAAACATGTAAATTCAACCCAGGTTCGATCCCCAGCTCAGCCAAGAAAAATGATTAATATAAATTTCAATAAGATTTCATGTTGTAAAAACAATTCCTACCTTCAGTAAAAATAATAATTTAATGAAAATTAAATTTAAATGAACTCGAGCCCAACTAAAATTATCAAAAATTGTAAAATAAACAGTTCAACTAAAAATAATAATTGTTCTTAATATCCAAAATTTATAACAATTGGACACTTTTATCGTGCTAGATTAGACAAATGTCACACTGTGCGGTGAAGTAAAAATAGTGAAAAAACAATTGGCATAACGAAGTTTATTTAAACATTTTGAAACAATTTTTATTTTAATTTATTCCGTTTAATATTTAAAAATTCTAAATTCAAATGTAACAAAATCTTCAAAAACACCAACAAACATACAATTATTTCTCACTTCCAAAAAAAAAATTACAAAATATACCAAAGAAAAAAAATCATGTATAATAATTTACTTTTCAAACATTTAAACCTCAAACCTCAAGTCTAAACAAATAAAAATAAATAAAATTTTAATTTACCACATCTCCGTGGCAAGTGCATGAGATGACAGAATATGTGTAAATGCATATAAAACGAAAACGAATACACTGCTGTCTAGCTGGCACACTGGTAATAGTTTCAGTTCTCTTGTATTTTTGTAAATATGTTGATGGAATTTAGTGTATTATTTAATTTTGGCGCCCATGGCGCCAAAGCCGCACATATTTGTGGGTTTGAGTTTTGCTTGGATGCAGTTGGAAGCACTTGACTTAGAGTGCCAACATTTTCATTAACCTCATGACGACGATTAGCATGGCAAACACGCTTGTAAATGAATGTGTTTTTCTGGGACGATAGCGACCGAGCGAGCGAGTGAATGAGTGAGTATACGCATGCGCTTGGTGTACTCTTGCATTCATCCATTCATTCATTCAGTAAGCAGTATCTCTCTGTCTGCACTATAAAGATGCAGTTTAGCATGACGTTCATAATTGTTTATTTATTAATGTACAAATGCATATGTACATTAGATTGTTTAAATGTAGCTATTTGTTAGATTTCTATGGAATTGCATTAGAGCGTTAGATAAGCTTTAATAGTTTCAAGCAAATAAAAAGAAAGATTGTCTGTCTTCGTGGCGTTTTTTGTTTACGATATTTGTTGAGTGTCATTTGGGGTTTTCTTTCCTTCAGTGCTCTTTTATATTGAAGATTATTTTATTTTTTAATTTTTTTTTTAATTTTGTGATTTGTTTTTAGTGTGTATTTAAGTGTTTAAGGAAATTAGAATTTCGTTGATAAGAGCAGCTCTTTTATATTTTGTCAACAGGCGTAGCACATTTTGTAGACACATGTGAAATGAATGCATTTAAATAGAAATTTAAGCACGCGCTTTTCTTTTTTTTTTTCTTTTATGAGAAATGAAGATATTTTAAGAAATAATAGCAACAGAAATAAATTGTAATAAATTCGTATAAGGAATATAATGAAATTAAATTAAAGAACAACAACAGATGTTAAATGTTGCAATCAAAACACAATAGTTAGGTTGCTGATAGCAACCCTTTTATGTGGTGTTCGAAGTTGTGCTGCCCCTTAAACGGAACTCCTGTTCAATAGACACTTAATGATTATGGTTTGGAGTTAATGTTGTACAAAATTAGTTGGTTTTTCAACTTAATTTGCTGTCATCTGCAATAAACAAATAAATGAAGCAATTATTTAGTGAGTAAAGTAATGGCATGATAATTAGTCAGATATGCATGAGTATTAAGGTACAGCATATTGACTCAATAAATGGGTTTTATTTCTTTAAAATCAAAAATTTCGAAACATTTTTAAAATATTGTAAATATTAACGAAATTAGTTAACAGAGTCAAATTCAAACTATTTCAACATATTGATACAAACGGTTAGTTCACCGGTTCACTTCATTCTAATCTACTGGTAAGCAATCCTTTGTCCAAATATTTTAAAAAATAATAACAAAAAATTTTTAATTTTTAAAGTTAAATGTAATTTTGCGTATGATCTCTCTCTCGCGTTGTCTTCGCCCCAACTTCTAAAGAAATCATTGTATTGAATAGAGACCTCGAATGTGACTGAGGCCCCGTGTTAAATCCAACGTCAGTGTTTGTAAGAAACGGGTCTAATTCCATAATGCCTTGAATTTTTACAAATATGTTTTAACCAGAAATTGAACTGCTAATTAGTTATTATCTGCTTATAAAACTGGATAACAGTGCGAATTACAAATTATAGCAACGTTTCTAAGTAATAAATGTAGGAATCTATTTGAGTTAAAGTTGGGACTAAGATAAGTAATGGATAAAATGGATGACTTTATTATTAAGTCAAACTATTTAAAATGTAAATGTATTATGATATGCAGTCATCATCACAGATATGTGCATCATGAACCTTAACACAACATTTCCTGGTGATACATCTCACAACCGCTAACTCTTTATTTTTACATGCAAGTCAAAGTTTCGAAGAAATTTTGGGATTTACTCGAGCATTGATGGGACAAAATTGTCTTTATGTTTGAATCTTAAGATGCTTTCATGACCTGGAACATGAATTTCATACTTTTCTATTGTCCTTTTACCTATTTGGAATAAAAAGATGATGGATGGTTTTTGATTTTAAATGCTAATTTGACTGAGCTAGAATATTATTCAACTTTTTCCACACATTCATCCACTTTTAGCTACTCTTTAGATTAGATTCAGATTCGAATTTCTACTATAAAGTCTCAACTATAGCAAATTTGGGCTCAGTTTAAAATAAATATAATTTTCTAAGTAGATTAATGTATGTTTGCTTCTTTTATAATTGTGATCGCTTGCCAGCAATTGGCCAAGTGAACTAGGGATATTTTGCTTTTATGGTTTCTGAACTCCGTACATATATAGAGACTTGACCAACTGCTTATTCAACGATTTTCCAAAGCCATCAGACGTCCAAATTTTAAAAGGATATTCCGTAAAATAACCAGAGACGCGTTCGCTTATAGCAGGGTGTATAGCATATTTTGCGTTCAAACTTTCTGTCCGAGGCAGCGAAATTGTATGTTAACTCTATGTTGGTCAATGATAATAAGAGAAAACGAAATATTAACCGTTTGAAGAACTCCAACACAGATCTCTCTTTAACCACACGAACAAGATCTCGATTTAGTTTGCAGTTACTACAAAGTGTTGTTCGCAAACACCACAACCTGTCAGACTCTGATTGCCCATAGTTTTTAAAGCCTAGAGAAATTGCAGAGGTCATCAGAAATGAAAAGTCATTTAAGACTATGGCATCAGAAGAAATTACCTTTTTTAGTCTGAGAAACTTTAAGAAGCCAAATATGCTAAGCCTCTACGTTAAGAGCCTAACTGTTCAAACCTGGGAAAATTGATCTCTACTGCGAGAACAATTAGTTTAATTTCTCTTAAACTTTTTAGTTTTTAATAACCAGAACGACTACTAATCTAAATTTATCAAAAAATTCGTTTGAAAAGGAATGCAGGATATATTCCTGTACAAATGCCATTATTTGATAATATACAAAGTTAAAAAGCAATTCAAGAGTCTACTACATTTATTATGATTTTTCTACTTTAATTAGTTCTTAGTCACTGACATGACTCACCTCCCAAATTGCATACACACTGATTCACCTAAACATCAATTACACCTACAGTCAAGATTATTTATTTGAATAAACAAAAAAATCATTAAGGACAATTAAACTACCGAACAAAACCTTAAGACAGGCAAATGGCCATATGGTGGACATAAACAAAAAAATATCAATTAAACAACAGTAGCTAGTACATACTTAATCTATCACTAAAGTGAAAACTTAAGCCTGTCAACAACGGAAATGCATTCCAAAAAATACGCACAAACACAAACACGCGTTTACCTTTTCAGGAAGACCTTTAACACGCCAATTTCAGTTTTTAAGTTAATGATAAATAAACTGACAAATTGCTGAACGATGAGTGTATGCGCTCAACATACACTCATACATAGATAGATATTTTTGTTTTTGCTTTTTTTATTAGCAGTATTTAGGAAACCGGAAACCAAACGGAAATGGAGTTTAAATGATATAAATACACACAAATTGTGTTTAAAAAGCAAACAAAAAAAAAATGATAATAAAATTTCCAAACAATTAAATAAGGGTAGTTTCATTTACCTGTTGAAAAAAATTTAAAACAAATAGTAGGGATCTTCATGTCACTATTTAGCCCTGTAGTAGTGGAATAATGAGTTTATTCATACAATAAAGTTAAAATAAATCTTTGCATATTGAAATTTACTAAAAATAATTTAATTTTAATGACACATTCTTTTAACATTAATTAGAACTGGAATAAATAGGCATAATTCCTCTGCACTTTCTTAACTGGCGGCCATTTGTCAGCTGTCAAGTGATTTCTGTTTAGTTTAGTTTGGCATTCCAACATGAATCAGGGATGCAAAAGTTGGTACAATCCTACTTTTTTAGCACTATTTGAGAGTCAAAAGTTCAATGACTAATTTAGCAATATCTAAAAGTTTTTCCTATATTATTACGTTGCACAAATGTATTTTTCGTTTTCGTTCCATTTTCCTAAATAAACGAAGTTTTATTTTTAAATAAACGAGTTCAAAAATATTTTATTAAGCGGTTACGTTTTTTTTTCGGAAAATGTTTGCCAACTGTGACCTTAAGACACATTGAAGTTCTTTAACATTGTAATATTTTGATTTTTATTCAAATGAAATTTTTTTTATTTAAAATCTTGTTGGAATACAAACTTACGGTCTAATTCATAAAAAATTAAAGTAGACTTCAAATGTACTTTAAGAAAATTTTGTATGAAAATTTTGTCTAAAAGCACACTTCAAACCTACTTTATTTTTTATGAATACGGCAGTTAGTATTTATATCCGTGCTCGGTACTCACAGCTAGCAGGGGCCAAGTGAGATCCAATATTAGCCAAAGGGATATTGCGCATAAAAACAGTACCAGAAAATTGGGTTTTTGCACTAATTAATTGCATTAAATAATGTGTTTCTGTGTATAACAACCACTGATTAATATAAAATATAAAATAAAACAAAAATTTTTATTAGAAAATACACGGGTTTAAAGTTATCATTACCATTACCTTAGCAATTTCTTACAAAACTATTTTACTTTTACAGAAACTTTTATTTTGGCTTGAGTTTATTATTACTGTAATAAAAAGAATACAATTGTAAAGTAATTAAGACAATTGGCAAATTGGAATGCATTTTCCACCCTGCCAAGGTCAACATATGTAATTTTCCAAGATGTACTTTAAACCTCATCTATATAACTCACCAATATTGTAAAATAGATTTCGGGACTTAATCGTATTTCTTTAGATCTATGAGTGAGAACAAAATTTACATACTTTTACAATGTAACGTTACACAGTGGAGTAATTTGGAAAAAATAAATCGGTAAAACTCGATTGAAATATAATTTCACATGCCTTCCATGTCTTTTCCATGTGCCAAATTAATTAGAATATACGAGGATGTGGCTAACTCATAGTTAATTTGAAATTTTTTAATTTTCTTGTGGCAGGTAACTATTAGTAAAGTTTAATGTAAACAATAAGAAAAAAGTAATAAGGGACAAATTCATTATGAGTTGTTAAATATTCTCAAATTAATTTGACAAGTGGAAAAGCGTTGGAAGACATATTATATATCAGTGTATGGGAAATTGTGTCTATTTTTAATAAATATGAAAAACTTTTAAAAAATAGAATATTGGCAGAAGATTTTTCTGTAAAACAAGGCAAAAATTTGTTATTTTAAGTTTTTTGCGTCGATTTAACGATGTCCGTCGGTCCGTCCGTCTGGCTGGCTGTCCATGTAAAGCTTGTGCGCAGAGTACAGGTCGCAATTTTTAAGATATTTTGATAAAATTTGGTAAGTGATATTTTTTCGGCCCAAGAACGGATGGGATTGAAACTGGTGGAAATCGGTCCATTATTTCACCTGGCCCCATACAAATGTCCTCCCGAAATTGGGGTTTACTGATCATAAATGCTTGAATTATGCAAGTATCCAAACAAATTTCATCACAAATGCGTGATAAATGAAGCCAAATCACATCAACGAATTTCGTGCAGATCGGTTCATAATTAGTCGTAGCTCCCATATAAGGCCCAATTCCGAAAATTACTTTAAAGAGCATAACTCTCTCAAAAATTTTGGTATCCAAATAATATTAAACGCAAATATTGTAATTTTTTACTTATTGTCGATTCTTGGAAATTTCTTAAATAATGTGAAAGTAATAGAAGTGCCTGTTGATGGCATTAAAATGCAAAAAAAATTAAATGCATATAAATGCATATGACTTTCGACTCAATTTTTAAACAATTATTGTTTTACTAATTATATAAAGCTGTTATTAATACGCAAAAAAAAAATATTTAAAAAAATCAGATATGATCAAAAAACCAGACTACGAGGTTGGCTAAAAAAGTTAAAAATATAATTTTCATATGCGAATATCTCATAAACTATGATAATAATAATAATATATATCAACATAGCTAGTCATCGTTTTTAACTTCTCACATACCCATTTCAGGGGTGTCGGGCACCGACCCCGGTGGGTCCAAATTCTTAACTACAACCCGACAACACTTTCTATACAAGCATGTTCTGTTGTCATTTCCATATTACAATGATACAAAAATTAGCTAGAATCTAAATTTAAAATACATTTTTTCGGAGCACCCTAGTTTTTCAATAAATACATATGTATGTATCTATAATATTTACATAACTATTCTTATAGATTGTTAATATACATTTGTAAATAATTGCAAAATATTTGTTTATTTTTGCGATTACACGTGTGTTTTTCCAGGTACATAAGATAAGTGTTTATTTATTTGTTTTTCAATTTTATAATAAAATTATATTGTAAACAGTCTACAGAAATGTATTTTTTAATTACAGTTTATTATATTTTTATTTTGTTATATTGTTAAATTTGCACAATTAAAAACGGAAGTATTTACTAATGAATGTTTGGAGTAGCATTAAAACTGCAAACGTGTAGTTAACGTGAGTAAACAATAGAAGAATATTTGTTTGCTTAGACAAAACTTAAATATTGATAGATAAACAATTACAATTATGTAGATACTAAAGAAAAGTAACAACAAAAACTGTTTTGTTACTTCAGCGTATAAAAAAAATATTAAATAATAAAGTATTATCACATATTTTAATATGTTTGCTATTATATGTACATATTTAGAAAGATAACAGATTCCAGCTAAAGCGCCAATATGCTGTGAAACGAATTTTTCAATATCTAGGCATGTTTTTAACTTATTTTTTATTTAAAACATTAGCTAACCCCCGGCTAAAAATAGAGTTAGGTCTTAAGAAATCTTCTTGCTGTTGTTTTCTAGCACACGTTTTTTCAGTTGTCTTGTTTTATTTTCAACGCCCTAGATTGCATTATTAGGTTTTTAACAAGAAAAACTAAACTCAAATCGCGTGACTTGTTCATTTAACTATTTAAAGACATTTCCAATTTCCTAGATCTCTTTATAATGAATGAATTTCATAATGCCCAACAACTTCTTCATTATTTATGTTAATTTTCAAAATGATTGTTAATGTTTACACTTATATTTGTTGTTTCTTTGGTTCTTATTTCAAATTTTAAATAACTAATTTCCTTTAACAGCAAACGAAAAAAAAACTACAAGTTTTCAACAACTATTAATCTGTTATAAAACATTACAAATCTACCCACATTCCGAATATGGCCTCATCAACACAGTCAGTCCAACGTAAAAAATGACTTTAAAAAATAAATCAAATCAAATTGAAATAAAAAAAAACCTCAGAAAATTAATGCATTTCATTAAAAATTCCACACTGTGGGGTCTGCTTATAAAAAACAAAAATACACGCATTCATTCAGAAATGTAGTAGTAAAATAGTTTAACTACACATGGATACATTAAAAACTCATAGATACTAGTAAGTATGGTAGTATCCCAGCATACCATTCTAGGAGCGTTACGAAAAAGGAGTCAGAAAAGAGTCCAACTAACAAGCATTTTCGGACCGAAAGAAAAATTTGCTTAAAAAATTTATTTGTTTGCCATTTTTATATATTTTATTTAAATGCATTCCCTTTTTGTTTAAGTAAAAACAATTTAAAAAAAAATAATAAATGTAAACTTTTAATATTTTGTATTTAAAATTGCAATGACTCTTTTCAGACATGATGTAAGAGCTCTTTCTAAACCCAAAAAAACTCCTCATAAAAGACTCTTTTCTGACATTATCTAAGAGCTCTTTCTGACGGACCATTTTCGAATGTAATGACACTCTTTTCTGAAGGTTTTCTGAGCAATAATGATTGTTTTTTGGACTCATAAAGAGCATGAACGCTCCGGAAAAGGTGTCAGAAAAGACTCTTTTCTGACTCATATGGCTTGCTGGGATGTATTTATGTATACATATGTATGTATATGGATGTGGTGAGTTGGTGTGTTAAATAAGTATTTTGTTGCATTTACGAGATTTATTTGTTTGTTTATAAATATTTCATGGGTTTTTAGGCGTTTAGGTCAGTGGCAAATGCAATGAATTTATCATTGGGTCATATTTCGATAATTTTTGGCGCCATCAGCTCATGAACGGGGCGATGCTGCGTCATAAAATTAAATACCATCACTCGATCATTTTCAACTCAGATGCATTTTGACAGGTACACTACTGCACAGACAGACATTCAAATGTACGTATGTACTCGTATGTATGTATGTATGTATTTGGTCAAGTCAGACACATAAATTCCATATATCGACCATCGTCAGCATCATCATCATCATCATCGCATCCGCAGCAGCCTCATCATCATGTTAAGGAAATAAAACATATTGTATTGGTTATAAAAAGAAAACGTAACTTAATTGTACGATTGTTTCGTTTCGTTTTGTTGTGTTGCTTGTTTATTTATTAAATAAAACTGGCCCATAAAAGTATTTAGTTTTAATAGCACTTTTGCATTCACTTCCAACCTCTTTAACAACTACACTTTCCGATTGTATTTGGGTCTTCTCTTGACAGATTTATTAATTTAAAGGTTTATGACAACGATATTATTTTTACTTTGTATTCTTTACATCTTAAATGTAACATGATGGGAGAATATTTAGACTGTTGCTGTTTGTATCCGCTGGAAGTACTCAGCTCTAACTGAATAGCCAAAAGGATATCATTAAATATACTTAACAGATTATATTGAGTAAGAAAATGCAAATAGACTTTGAAACATTATTTGTGGGTGCCGAAAAACTATAAAAGCATTTGCCGCCGTTCTGCTGTTTCCCTTTATTTTCCTATGTTTATCCTTAAATTACTTATTTAAATTAACTATTTTGTCAAAGACAAAGAAAGAGTTCTAAAAATAGAAAAACTACTTAACTTTAAGAATAATTAACAAATATCTATTTGATCTATTTATAATTTAGTCTATAGCATTTTATTTGCTATGAGTTTAAATTTCATTTATTTCATAAACCAGGAATTATCACCACAATTTTGTTAACAAATGCCGTTTTATTTGAAACAAATGTGATTACTTTTAATCATATTCTGATTTATTTATCTCAGTTTGGATCATAATATGATCATGTATGATACTTTTATATAACCCAATATGATCATAAAATTGACATGATATTATGCCAAACTAATAATAATATGACCCAAAGTAAAGTTTTTAATTGATCTGAGTATGCAACAACTAATTGCAAACAATAATCCAAGTCAATCGATTAGTAATCGCCTCATATTTGCCGCTGCTTATATTTCTCCAGTATACTAGTCAACGATGACTTGATTTGGATGTAAGACTGTGGCATACAAATTAAATTTTGTTAGTGTAGACTCTACACTGTAGAGTAAACATGTGATAAACCTTTTTGCAAATGCAATGATGCAATACCAATTGCACAACATTGTGAATAGAACTTATATTTTTAATGAAAATTATATTAATGGTTAAATATAAAACAATATGATTAGTTACATACATATAAAATAATAATTTGTTTGACACAATTATTTATGAATTATTTTCCCAATTTTTTTTTTTTATAAAAAAAACACAAAACTTACAAACACTAGTTAATATTTTTGTGAATAAAAACAAATATTAGCACACTTTCAACGTATATAATATAATTTACATTATTTTTAGTTAAGTATAATAGTTTTTTCATTTAGTGAAATTAAAGATTATATTTTTTATGCACTCTTTGTAAAGGTCTTTTATACTTCTTTGAAATTTTTGTAGTAACATTTAATATATTTTTAATACATATTTAGCCAATTCACAATGTGTTCTAAAGTCCTAAGTCATAAAATACTATTTAAGGCCAAATAGCACTGTTGTGAACGGCCTGTCGTATATTATTTATTTTCATAAACGTCATTACTGAATACACATATTCAATAAACATCAAACGTCAAATATAAATAAAAATATTTTAAGGGCGCAATTATTAAAATAAAAAATATGCCAGCAAAACAGAAAAAGAAAAAATTATGGAGGAATTGTGTAAAAAATATGCAATGGATACAATTATGGCAGAATCAACAAAGTTCAAATGTGAGTCTGTCATCACTGAATTAAATAGCATAGCAAAAAAACATGAATTTCAATGTTGTATTGTCATATTATATTTTTAAATATGAAATACCAACAACATTTTTATGACAGTCATAAATTTTTAGACAATATGCCAAATAGGACAGAATAGCACACATTGTGAATTGGCTAATTGTTTTTTCAATTATTAAAACACTTAAATCCAAAGAGAGAAATCCAATATCAGGCAGACAAACTACTGAACTGATGCAAAAGAATTCTACAAACATATTTTGTTTACATTTTAAACATAATATAAGTAGCAATATAGAAATTTAACATTTATTGGTTATTTTTAAGTTTAAGTAGTTGTAAATAATTAAAAATAATGATGTTTCAGTGAACCATACATAATTTTTTTTTTGCATTTGTTCTTTTTGTTCAGTTTTTTTTTTTAATAATAATTAACAAACACAAACTGCGAAGCTTTTGGCTTATCTGCAGAAAAACACCCAGAGTCTTTGGCAGGAATCGAACCTGCCACTCTTTGACTGATAGTCCGGCACTCTATCGCCTAGTCTATCGTTTATAGTGACTAAAATATTGTTAAAATTTAATTAAAATAACAATTAATTGTGTACCACAACAATATACATATTGTTACAGTGTAGTTATCGTAACCATGCCCAACCATGTTTTTTCTCTGCGTCCAGGCTCGTATACAGTGCCGTTATAATGAATATCTGACATATATGTATATGTAGATAAGCCTGTATACATATGTATATATTTTTGGAATTTAAGCCCTCGATATACTCATCCGATGATTACAACTCTATTCATAAATGATAAATGAATCTTTTACCATTTGAATTCATTTAAAACTCATAAAACATTTGTTTTTTAATTATTTAACCAATATACATATAAAATAAGTTGTATTTCTTATATTATTCGATTTTATGACATATGGCATTGTAAGCATCAAAAGATCTTGAAAATAAAAAAAAGATATCACATTGCAACCACACTTAATATTTTAAGTGTGTTATTAAACAAAACAAGAAAATATCATTAAATATTCATTATTTTTAACAACAAATTCTTACACTCAAACACGCACCCGTAAACAAAAACAAGCCAGTCAGTCAGTCATTTATTTACACTTTTTTTCAGTAAAAAAAAAATACAGAAATTAAATTTAAATTTATACCAAAGTGTGAAAATTCATTTACATTTTTAATCATTATAAACTTTTAGTGTAAATACGACTACCAAATTCGAAACTCTGTCGTTCTACCAACTGATTTGCATACAAAGATACGAGTACATGATGTACAGCCAACCCAACACAACAGCAGAGTAGTACATCAAGTTTAAACAGTTTTTTATTGAATTTTTGTTTTTTGTTATTTTAATAATGAGTTCTTTTTTTTTTGGAAAAAGCTGCAAGTGGTCGTTTTTCTGTTCATTTGTAAACTTACAAATTGAATGTGTCAATATTTTGTCATTGTATATTTTTAGTACTGGCAATATTATTAACATTATTAGTCTTTGTTCGCAAATGTTAATGAACCGTATCGTCGTAGTCAAAATAATCTGTTCAAGTAACGTTCATACGTTACCAGCAGTGTTGCCATTTTAGCACTTTCAGTGCTATATTTAGCATTTTGTTTCTCGAAAATGCATTGAAATTTTTAAAAATTATGTTTTCGTATCTTACAAGATGGCGCGAGGTCCTAAGAAACATTTGAAGCCCCTAAGGCTTGGATGTTGGACAAATTGGGAGGTGTTTTCGCTCCCCGTCCTTCCACCGGCCCACACAAATTGCGAGAATCGTTGCCTTTAATGATTTTCTTGAGAAATCGTTTGAAGTACGCCTTGAACGGTGCTGAAGTAACCAAAATTGTTATGCAGCGTTTGATTAAGGTCGACGGTAAGGTACGCACTGACCCTACCTTCCCAGCTGGTTTCATGGATGTCATCACCATTGAAAAGACCGGTGAATACTTCCGTTTGGTCTATGACGTTAAAGGTCGTTTCACCATTCACCGCATCTCCCAAGAGGAAGCTGCCTACAAATTGTGCAAGGTCCGCAAGACACAATTGGGCGCCAAAGGTGTACCTTTCGTTGTTACCCACGACGGTCGCACCATCCGTTACCCCGATCCTTTGGTCAAGGCTAACGATACCATCCAGGTTGATATTGCCACTGGCAAGATCACCGATTATATCAAGTTCGATTCTGGTAACTTGTGTATGATCACAGGAGGTAGAAATTTGGGTCGTGTCGGTACCGTTGTCAACCGTGAAAGACATCCCGGCTCCTTCGATATTGTGCACGTAAAGGATACTCAAGGTCATGTATTCGCTACCCGTTTGACCAATGTCTTCATCATTGGCAAGGGCAACAAGCCATACATTAGTTTGCCTAAGGGCAAGGGTGTTAAATTGAGCATTGCTGAAGAACGTGACAAGCGTTTGGCCGCCAAAGCTAATTAATTTAATTTAAATATGATAATGTATATTTGTGTTTGTAAATTTAATTTAAATATAGAATAATTTATGTTATATATTACAATAAATAAAAATTCAATGCTTTTTAGCATAATTTGCTTGATAAAAAAATATTTTTTTCTCAAACAAATTTTTACTTTTTTAGTCCAAAAACTACTTTTGGAGAAATAAAAAATAACTTTTATTAATATTTCAACTAAATTTCTTTCGGTGTGGTAAGTAAATGAACACGGAAATTTTTGAATTAATATATGAAATGTAATCTATTAAAACAAGTCAACAATTGTTATAAACAAAATTAGAAAAAACTATAATTTATATTTGTAACATTTGAAATAAAAATTTTATTGTTACATTGAAAAAATTTAGCACTTATTTTTTCTTCTGTAGTACATTTTAGCACTTAGTTTTTCAAGTTTTAGCATATTTTGAAATTCATTTTCTGGCAGCACTGGTTACCAGGCTTACTTATACATACATATGCATGTGTTTATACTCCATAAAAAAAAAACAATAAAACACATTTTTAGCTTAAAAATAAAATTATTCAGAGTCATATGAGTTCATAAATGTGTCAAAATGACACTTAAATAAATTCTGAAAATTTCCGTTAAATTTAAATTTGAAAAATTTTCAATACTTCCTTAACACTATCGATTTTTCGTATTTATATACATAAATATACAGCCATGATGTACTTATAATAATCATCGGTAAACGATAGCGTGAAAAAATAAATTTATTGTTCGTTTGTCTAAAGCAAATACACATAATTAGAATAGTAGAGCCTTAGAGATTGAAATTGTTATTGTGCCCATATATTTAGAAAATCTTTCTATGATCTTAAAATGATTTAGAAACATTTATTCATATTGTAATTTTTGAATTGATTACTTTAAAAGGGCTATAAAGAAATTTTACACGTTTGTACATAATTATTATTAATAACGGAATATCAATTAGATTTTTTGTCTTAAATAAAATTGTTTTTTACTAAAACTTTGTTTTTTCTCCAAAAAAATATATTTTTTTACACAATATCCAATATTCTTTTAAATAAATAAATTCATGGTTTCGCTGGCTGTCTGAGATGTGGTACCGTCCTGTTGAAACCAGTCAGTATAATCCATATCATAAATAGTAGGTCAAATTTTAGTTGCTAACATTAGTGGATAGTATAATCTGTTCACCTCAACCGCATTTCCTGTTAAATTTTCGAAAACAAAATGGCCCAATCAGCCGTCCACAGCCAGTGTTGTCATTTTAACGCTTTTCGGGTATTTTTATGCTTTTCTGCTTTGCAAATACACCTAATTCTGTTTTTACACGGTCTTTTTTATACGGTTTTGATTTAACACGATTTGAAAATAAACACATTTTACATTTTTTACACGATTTTATTCCATTTAGCACGATTCAAAATTTCTTGGGCTTCATTTTTTTGTTAAATTAAATTTTTGCAAAATATGTTCATATCACATATTTAGGGAAATTCCCTTTTTATGGATACAAGCAATGTTACTGGTCAAAGCAATTGTAAATAGCACAAATTTATAGAATTCGCTTTTATTGCTATTTAAATAAGATACCAGGCAAACAACGACCTGACTTGGGGCCATTGACCCCCAACCTTTCTCTGTAAAGAATGCTGTTCATATAGGAGGTTTCATACGAACTCCTTTCTTCACAAAGAAATCTCCTACTGTATAATTCTCCATTGGATATATAGACTCATCCTTAAATTTAATAATTCCTTGGAATTGAATTTGGATATTGTCAAAACTGTTTCAACATAAGCGTGGTATGGTGATCAGAGAAAACAGCGTGCCCTCAAAGTAAAATCCACAGCAAGAAAATTACTATCAGTGTACAGATTATCAACCTTTCGGGTATGCTGCTCCTTCCGAACAACATCTTAAGATGCGGCGTATGTATGTCATAGCAGGAATGATTCATATAGACAGATGAAAGCAAACGGATATACGAATACAGTAGAAGTGCAGAATAACGAAGTACAAACACGAAAGAGAATTATCAATGAGAGTATTGCAGAATAGATGGGAAGGGTGTCGCAAAGGAAGGTGGACTTTCAAAGAGACATGGTTGAGTAGAAAATATGGCGAAGTAAATTACCAACCACCTAACACAGTTTCTATCTGGACATGGAAGATACAGAAGTTACCTGTACAAATTATGTCTTGCAACATCCCTGTAATGTACGTAATGTCCAAACCAAGCAGAATATCCAGAGCATGTAATGTTCCACTGCCAACATTTTAGACAAGATCGACAAATGGTTGAACAAGTCCTTGGAAGACAATTAGTTCAGACCATGCAACATAAGTAGGTAAATTGGAAAGCATAATGCGAATTGATAAAGCGTATCCACGAAAAGCTAAAGACAGAAAGAGGGAGACGGAAGTCAGTAATAAGAGACACATAGGCTGAACAAGGCTATCCAGTTCTGCGACGCATTATCTTCACGACAGTTCCGTAGGGATTTAGGATGACGAAGAAGGTGCTTTAGCCGGTAGGAATCCGACATCCCGTTGGTATTATACGTCAGATTTACACCTTCATAATGAAAAAAAAAAACAAAATTATAGAAAACTATAGTCTTCAAACTGGTAGTACCCACTTCAGAAAAACTCGCCTTGTAGACTTCAATGGTCATTGTCGTCATGGTTTCCAAAACAGCCAAAACTTATTTACGAATCTTCTACAAACCATCAGTGACAAAATTCCAAAAAGTTATCGGGTGGCTCTTCATCGAGAAGATCTTCAATCTAGAGTGTGGTAAATATATGTATGTATGTACAGTGGGAAGCAAAACTGTCCGGATGTGTTATATTAAGGAAGTAAGGTAATGTTAATAATACAAATATAGGTATATATATATACCTCTATATATATATATATATAGGTATGTATATGTATTTTTTTTTTTATTTAATTGAAACTTATTCTAAATTATAAAGCACAAAAACTCACAAATTGATTGCTGCAAAAAATAAAAACAAAATTCACTATTCGGAGACTTTTGCACAGTACAAGAAATAAACATTATCACGATATTGCTTTCTTGTTATCAAGATTTTATTGCTCTATTTGTGCATTATTGTTTGACCTGTGAAGTGATTAACTTGATTATTAAATAAAATATTAAAAGATCTTTAAAAATGAGAAAAAAGCCAATTGATATTGAAAACAATGTGATAAATTTTTCGCAAAATAACTATTCATGCCACTGTCCCAGGCTGCAGGGCAGTAGGATGAGATGGCTGGGCAATAGATTCTTAGGCGAATTAGGGGATGTCTCTAGCTGTGGGCTGGAGAGTCTAATAGGATTCGTAATGGGAATGGCCTGGCTACGCGTTAGATGACTGGGTGCGAGTCGCACAAATGGAGGACATATGTCCGAGTAAGGAGTTGGTCAGGTCTCTTTCTTCTATTTTCTATCTTCTATTTTCTCTTCTCTCTCTATACTATAATATTACTTTCCTGTCTTCACTTTCTTTTCACTCTATATACTAAAATTTCTTCTTAAGGCATCGCAATGGACCGTATTGGTCTCTGGGTGAGTGTGTGAGGCGACTCACACCGGCCTTCCTACCTACCTACCTACCTAACTATTCATGCCGTAAAATCGCTGAATAATTAAATTTAAGTAAATCCAGGGTAAATAATAAAAAAAAAATAATAATAACCAAGGGGTCGACCAAGACTGCTTTTGATGGTGATTAAACGTTTGCTACATAATAAGGACATCAAGACACCGAAAAATGCTGTAAAAAGTATTGGTAAGAATGTCAGTTCCTGGACGGTTAGACACGCATTAAATAAAATTGGTTTAGTAGCCAGTGTGAAAAAGAAAAAACTAGCACTTTCCGATAGAAATGTGAAAAAACGCCTTCATTTCTGTAAAACCTACAATAATTAGACAGTAGATGACTGGAAACGAGTTATTTAGAGCGATGAAACGAAAGTCATCCGATACCAGTCTGATGGAAAAGAATACTATTGACATATTCCACCTACTTACTTCCTTAATACAAAACATCCCGACAGTTTTGCTTCCCACTGTAAATGTATGTCCATAAATATGTACAAATATTTCACAATATTGAAACAAACTTATTTTGCTTGAAATCGGTCATTGTAATAACTACATCACACATACATACATATGTATGCACATATGTAAAAAATTAGCTTCATTCATGTTTATTTACAAATCATCAATCAAGTTTTTGCAAACACTGTTGAAACAGAGAAAACAACAAATTGGCAATGCTACAATTAAATGATACAGATTCTTATCCGTCACACAAATACCAACAATAGCAGGATTAAAACACCGTTTGTTCAAGTATTTTTCTAAACATGGCCGCATAAATGGAAACCAAACGCGCATTTGTACACCTTTTGACAAACCATATTGGAAAAAATGCACAGCTGCCAATTAAAACAACAACCTCAACCAACATCCACCAAAAACAACAAACAAAACAAATGTAATTTTATAGCGTCAAACAATTTGTACACTAGGTAGGTATATAAAAGTTTTTAACAACAAAATAGTAGTGGATTTTTAAACACTCTCTTGGATTAATTACCACATTTTGGCTATAAATGTTTATGATTACACCTGCCAAACATGACGAAGCCAATAAAATATGGAAACAACTGGTAAAAATGTAAAAAAACACAGTCAAACACACGAGTTGATCTACAGAATCATGGTAGAAAATGGCCATTAAAACGATAGCAAAAACAGCATATGGTTTCATTTATAAGATACATTTTCAATGTGATGATTTTGCTGATCATTACGATGAGCTGATCCTCTACCACTAACAGACATTTGTGAGAGTATGAGTAGGTACTTTGTATAGGTATTTATAGAAAATAATGATAATTTAATAAACAAAAAAAAACTGAACAGAAACACAGACCACCATGATTGAAGATGATATTTGGAAAAAAATATTTCAAAATAAAAATGAAGATTAACAAAACAAAAATCAAACAGCCATACAAAAAAGGAGTGAAAGAAATATGAACAAAAATCCATAAAGGGTTTCTTTTTCTTTCCTCCTTTGTAGGTACTTCTTTTTTTCGTTATTGAAAATATTGTGTTGTGGCCTTTGGAAGCAGAGTTACAGAACTTTAATTCCTATACTATTGAAAACCAGATACAGAAGACACAGAACTAACGCCATTGAGCGTTAAAACTCATAATAAAAGTAGCAGAAGGAGGAGCTAAAAAAACAGAAGCGTGTTGGAAGTCAACAGCCACAAGCGTCAAGATCAGCACTTCACAATGAGTGTGACTTTCAAAATGGAGATTCAAATGAGAAACAAAAAAAAATGTGACTGAGAGTGAGAGAGTAGTTTTTGAGAATAAAATGTTTAATTGCCATGAGAGAGAAAAAGTGAGTGCAACTTTAAGATTTTTTTGAAACGGTTCTATATTTTAAAGGGGAAAAAGTACTTTGTGTTTGTAATATAATATAAATTGTATTTTGTTTTCAAATGAAACAAAATTCTTAAATTTAGCTTTAAATAAAAAAAAAATTAGGTAGAAATTTGATTTACTAAGAAAACAATTACGTAGTGACATTTGGGATTTGCAAAGAACTCCATGATCTTAATTAAATACATATTTTATTTTTTTTACAAAATCTTAATTATGTTAATTGAATTTGTTTTATGTTATGTTTATTTTAATCAATTAAATTTTAAATGATACAACACAACACGTACATATATTGCATATTGAAATAACATGAATAAAGGGTCCGCCAAATAACTTTTTTTTTTTTGAGAAATGCTATTAAAAAATCTACTGAATATTTTTTGAAATTGCTTTTATTATTTGAAAGTAGGTACAATCCTTCCGGTTAATAATGAAAAATAATTTCATTCAAATCGCTGCCTCGGCTGGCCATGCAGTAGCCTACACGATCGGTCCAATTTTTAAGCACATTATTGATTTTGTGCAGCTGTATTTCACCAATGGCTTCACGAGAATTGTCTTTTAAAGCGTCAATTGTCTCTGGCTTGGCGGCGTAACACTTATCTTTGACGGCAACCACTAATAATAGTCCAACTGTGTCAAATCGCAGCTCCAAGGTGGACAAACGACATCAGCTCTGCGGCTGATAATGCGATCTTCAAAAACAGAGCGCAAAACATCGAGTGTAGCTTCACTCCTTGCTCATGTTCGAAGAAAAATTGCCCAATTATGCCTCTCGACCAAAATCCGCACCAAACAGTGACTCGTTTTGGGTGCATCGGCTTTTCAATGTATGCATGCGAGTTTTCTGTGCCCCAAATGCGACAATTTTGCTTGTCTACATACCCGCCAAGATCAAAATGAGCTTCATCTGAAAAGATGATTTTTTTTTGGCAAAATCGGCATCTTCTGTAAGTCGATCGCAGGCCCACTTAGCGAAGCGAAAACACATTGGATGGTCAGTTGACTTCAACTGCTGAACCAATTCGACTTTGTATGGCGTCATACCAAGGTATTTATGCAAAATTCGTTCAATTATGTTTTCGAAATGTTGATGGCGCTTCACGCAAACTTTCTGCCACAGCAGCAATATTCTCGGGTGTACTCACTGTTTTTGGCTTTTCACGCTTTGGTTAATCCATGATGATGCCAGTTTCTTTCACTTGTTTCACAAGATAACGAACATACGGAGCTGACGGTGCTTCTCTTCATCCAAAATCCGTACGCAATTTTTGCGCACATTCTGCAACATTACCATGATTTTCAAAGTAATGTCCAAATATTTCCCAGCATTGTTCATGCGTATACACAACCATATTCCTTCAGCGGAAGGATAAAAACAAACTAAAAAAGCTCCAGAGGAGACCTATTTTACATTTGGGATTTTAGATGGCGGACCCGTTAGCTGCCGAGTAACAAAGCACCAGAGGAGACCTATTTTACATTTGGGATTTTATTTATCATTTTCTAGCTTTTTAGAATTTAGTAGGTATTTAAATTTATTTGCTGTTAAAAATATAAAAAAAAATAATATGAACATTTTAAGAATATGTATATGTAAGACAAATTCATCAATATTCTTCATACAATGGCATAAACTAAGTTTATATGAATGTGAAAATCAAAACTAAAACTATTGAATTTTTGATACAAGTTTATGAACGCCAATATCATCTTTTGTTATGAAGATTTTAGTTTTACCATTTAATAATTGAGCCCAAAAGATTTTAAAATTGAATAAAATCGTGTACCTATAAAATTTAAAATTTGTTTATTTTCAAACCGTGTTAAATCAACACCGCGTAACAACATAATTAGGTGTATTTTCAATTTATCCTTCGTTTTTAGAACATTTCAATTAGCTGGAATGTGTTTGTTCCTTTAGCAGGTAAACCAATAAGAAAGTTCCTTTTCCATTTTATGATAGTTAGTAGGGATACTTACGAAACTTATTTCTGGTTGAATGGATACGTAAAAGCTAAATTGTCGTATTTGGTGTGAAGAGCAGCCAGAAGCATTGCAAGAACTGCCAATACAACCTGAAAATTTAGTGTTTGGTGTGAATTATGGCTTAGTAGCATCATTGGGCCGTACTTTTTCAAAGACGACGAAAACAGGAACGTTACTGTGAATGCCGAGCGCTACTGTGCGATGATTACGATTTTTTTTACCCAAAATCGAAGAGCTGGATTTGCCTGACATGTGGTTTCAACAAGAGGGTGCCACCTGCCGCACAGCACGCGAAACAATGGTCCAATTAAGAGACGAGCTTGGTGAACAGTCTATTTCACGTTTGGGTCAATTAGCCGCCAATTTTTTGTGGGGCTATGCTAAAGCTCATATCTAAAGGTACAAGCCCGCAAAGGTTGACGCACTGGAAGCCAATATTGAAAAATTTATTATACCGGCCGATATGTTGGAGAGAATATGCCAAAATGTGTGCGCTCTGGGTACTTATATTCTTTATTAAAGAAAGTACTTAACGAAATATTTAAATTTTAACAAGTACCTACTCAGCACCGAACGAATCCTAAACTCAAGAGTATTAAAACAAAGTAATAACCCAAAACATACTCTCCCTACTTTGTTGGTATTTATTACAGTATCAACCAATCACAAACATCGAAACAGTCTTTAAAAACTCTGCATGGTTGATAAGAATTCATAGAATCTACTTACCTACATATATACAATAGTTTTCGAAACCACCTGGTTTTGTTAACAAAACCTACAAAAAGAACACACACACACACACAAGTCAGAAACGGAACGATCTTATAAGAGTTGTAGGCCAGCAGGTAGATCTATGTACATACTCGTGCTTGAAAAACATGGTTTCACATACCTACTACATACAAAAACGATCAGCCAACAAAAACAACCAGCCAGCCAGTCAAAGCAACCAACCAACCTAAAAATCGATCGATCGTTTTTTGAGCAGTTTGTTTTATTGTTGTTTTCGTTGGGTTCCCTGTATGCCAGATGATGTTTATAATGATGATCATTCATATAAACGAATAAATTTTTGTCACAACCATAAAAAAATATCTATTCAGTTGAAATACAAACTTTGTTAAGCCAGCACCATAAAACGTTTTTTTTTTTTTAATAATATAAAGTTAAAGCCGTCGGTGAATTTAAATGTTTTAGTTTTCGTTAGTTACCTCTTCCTTTAGTCGTGTACGTAGCGTAAACGCTGGTATTAGCCTTAGCAATTATCAACGATCTAATTTAATTAACACCCACTCATTGTTAGAAAACTAAAAAAATTTATAAATTGAGAAAAAAAATTCATATAAATAAACAGCACAAATCAAAAGTTAAAAAAGAAAAGAAATACCTATTCAAAATAAATAAATAAAAAGTAATGCAAATTATGCAAATTAGTTACTTTTAAAACAAAATTTGCATAAATTACCTACAAGAAAGAAAGAAAGAAATATGTAAATACAAAATACATACATACATATGTAGGTATGTAGATATAAAAATAAAAATCCATATTCATGCCATAGACAAGAAATTATTACTCTTGTATGTTTTTAATCAAGTGAATAGTGAGTGGAGTGTGTTGGTTGGCATGAATGAAAAAGTGAGTGATAAATTTAACACTTCCGACGCCTACGTACCTACGAGTATGTGCTAAAAAATAGTTAGAAGACAAATTAAATAAAATTGTTGGTCCATTCCAACACAATCGTTGGTTTTATCATACATTTTTAAACGTGTTCGCGTAATTGGCAATGTTGATCTTGTTTATGTTTGTTATCATTGCCATAGTTTCTTGTTAAAAATAAATTGACTGCCACCTGTCAACTACTAAAACATTGTTCAAAATGATTACCATGAATGAACTGGTGGATTTGCGTATGCAGCAGCATATTGCTCATGAAATTTATCGTCAGCAGATTATGCAAAGAATTCCGGGTAAGTTAAGATAACACTTTTTTAAGTTCTCTTGCCAGCTTAACAATAGATACGCAAAATGCGAAACAATTTATAAGGATTCAATTGATACGAAAAGTTGAAAATTTCCGTCTGGCATGACTAATTGCAAACCCTAGACATCATGCTCGTGGATATTATGACACTTTTTAATGTGACATAGTTACATACATACATATGTACAAAGTCCATCAATGGCGGAAAAATCTTAACTGTGCGAAACCGATATTTGAAGTAACCAGAGTTAAAAATATCTTCTAAAACCATTTTGACCGAAGGTTTTACTCAATCTTTGATCACTGTTAATCACTCCAACAGTTCGGAGCTATTCATCTGAATGAAGGCCATCATCTTTTGAAACCCATGTCAACTACACCTAAATCTGTTTTTACACGGTTTAACACGGTTTAAAAATAAACTGTAATTTTAAATGTTTTTTTACACGACTTTTTTCCACGATTCCCAATCTTTTGGGCTTAATTTTTTTTTGTTAAATTTAATTTTTGCGAAATGTTCATATCACAAATTTAGGGGAATTCCCTTGTTGTGGATACAATCATATGAACTTCTCATACATTGTTTTTACATTACTTTTAAGCTTTTTTTTAATAGTTATGCTTGTAAAGCGTGATTCATTTCGAGGTTCCCTACTTTAAAAAAAAAAACACACAGAAAATTATAATATGAAAGAACATTCTTTGGCATTTATTTTTTTGAAGATTAAGGGCCATTATTAAAACTTGCCTTTAATGTTTTTAATAATAAAAGGTAACTTTAATTAAAGTGAGTAATAAAGTGACCTTTAAAATTTTTCGTTATTACAACTTCCTTGTAAAATAAAATAATTTTTTTCTAAAATATGGCAATACCAGTTAAAAACCGATTACTTTTGACAAATTAGTGACAAGAAACAGTAAATTTTTTGTGTTTGTGAAACAAATATAATTTAAACGTCTGCTTTCAATTTTTGTTTATCAAATTATTTATTCGCAAAACAAAATTAAAATTAATTTATTTTTCATGAAGTTGTCAATTTTTCAGAACATATGGCAACTTAAAAACATAAACCTCACTATAAAATTAAAGGCAAGATGATCTTCCCTTTAGCTTATCGGTCGGTTTAGATTAAAGTAAACTTATAATAACCAAATACTTCTTATCTGTCCGATAACATCATACCTTTAACTATTGTCAAGTTGTAATAATGGGTCTATGTCTATCAAATGTTGACCGTTGCTACGTCGCAGAAGTTCTATCCGTTGAGTCCAATTTTCGATGACTAGTTCGAGTATTTCGTCTGGTAACTGGCGAATGTTGTTTTCCTCCAAGGCCTGAATCGAAGCGCATAAACTTTAGGCTTTACATATACCCACAGGAAAAAGTCTAACGGTGTGATATCACACGATCTTGGTGACCAATCGACCGGCATAAAAGTATTCTCTCAATAAATTTCTTCATTGATGTCATGTGTGGAAGGTGGCGCCGTCTTGCTGAAACTAAATGTCGCCGAGATCACGAGCTTAAATTTCAGGCATCAAATAGTCGGTTATCATTGCACGATAACGGTCGCCATTGACGGAATCGACTCTCCACGGTCTTCGTGTCAGCTACGGCCGCTATATTTTCATTACAGCGTGCTGGACGTGATCTATTCGGTCGAATATTATCCAATAATGAATGCTGGGTCTCAAAATGGGTGATGGTGGTGCGAATAGTACGCTCAGCTCAGTAGGCCAATTATGGTGACCATAAGTTGAGCGAAGTGCACGAAGCAGATTCCTTACAGAACATGAATTTTCGTAATAAAGTTGAACGATTTGTAAACGTTGTTCAGGCGCCAGTCTTTCCATTATGAAATGCCAAACAATACTAAACAAAAATAACATGACAGTATGACAAGACTCATACGTGATCTGTCAAAAAAGGCTATTGAAAAAAGTATCTATACTTGAATCACCCGTTATAAAAGCACATTGTAGATGTATATGTGATTAATTATTATAAACCTGAATACTTGTTCTTAAAAAATCCTTGTTTTTTACTTATTTTATTATGTCTTTTTTTACATGATGTCTTTTTTTACATGATTTTTTTTACACATGTAAACACAGAATTAGCTGTATTTTAATATTTAAAATAGACATGGATATTTTAAAAATTGTTTATGTATCATAACATTTTGGTGTCACAAAAAGTCTATTATGATACGTAACTGAAATATCGTCTTTGGACTTTACGACGGTCCAATATGATTAAATTGATCATTTCTGGGGGTCAAAACTGCAAGTTTTGCCTTGCATTCAACGAATATATTACTGCTAAGAAAGAAGCAAGCTTCCATCGAGTAGAATTTACTTTGTCTTTGAAGTCGGATTGATATTTAGATCTGTTATAGGATCTTGGATCACATTAGATCAGTGATATGTTGCTGTTCTATGTCACTTGCATTTCTAAATATGGCTGGTAAATTTATTTTGTAATATTGGGCCTTTCAAGAAGCTAAAATGTTGTGAAGTCTATGATCGGTCATGCCTACAAGCCATATGATCGGTTTCTAGATTTCATCTCTATATGATTTAAATTTAAAGTTTTGTTTTCCCTAATTTGCATTTACGAACATTTAATTTATGTACCACAATATTGATGCGAAAGTCGCGATACTTGAAGCTATTAATTTTGCTAATGAGCCATTTAACATTTAAATATATCTGACGTAGTCCCAGCGAAATAGTTTTCTCTGAGTGGTTTTAGAAACTGTGGCTAAATCGGAGATATTCTTGAAAGTTCTTTACAATTCAAACAAGTCATTCAGAAGAAATTTCAGTGGTGAGAAGCTGTTCAGTTTACTTTTCAGTTTCGTGCTAACGATTCGATATGTTGTTGATAGTATTTTACAGCGACAACACCCAAGTCTAGTTAGGAACAATTCAAGGAAGTCATTCCAAATTCCCCTAACAAAATCTTGAGATGGAATCGCACCAACTGCTTCGATAATGGTGAAGAACCGTTCAGTTTCTGCTCAGCATAATGCTATATCTAGTCCTTTGGACAATTTTTGCTAGGACCAATAGGTGAAAAGTTACACTCATTTTAAAAGAACCCTGTATGACCAAAATGGGCCAAAATGTCCAACTCCCTCTAACTCCGGCAGTTCTTGATTGATAGAGCTAAAAATTTGTGTCTGGCCTACTATCCAATAGTACTAACCTTGGTGCAAATTTCATCCAAATCGGAAGACATCGATTTTTAAAATTAGGTCACGACGTGAAATTCACCATATGTATTTTAAATTGGAAGCTTCAAATATGGATTAGAAGGCCTCCAATACTAAAGGCAGTATAGGTACTTCACTTTAAACAATTAATGTAATACGAGTTTAATTATAAAAAAACACCCTTTGGAATGTTTCAACTGTTTAATTTTAAGGAATTGAACTCATTCAATAATATTCAAATGGCGTTCAATTGGCGCTTTTCGATTTCGATTTTAAGCTATGAAAAGCCGAGATTTTGATTTTGTTTTAAACTCTAGTATTAATCCAATCGAATCATCTATATTATTTTAATTTTAAAATTAATTTTAAATTAGTTGATTTGAATTTGGTGAAATGGTGTAGTGGCAGTAATTAATCACGCAACCGCCAGACTGACGAGCTCTCTTAAAAAAGTAATTTTTTACTCTTAACATATCCTTAATTTTAAAATTATTCCTTTTAGATCCATTTCCTTCCATGCTGCCCATGTCCATGCCCCGACATGTTATAATGCCACCACGAGTAACACTGCCCGGCGTTGAAGTTACTCTACAGAATGATGATCTATGGAAGCAGTTCCATCAAATTGGAACGGAAATGATTATAACAAAATGTGGAAGGTAAGTTTACTTTCTTATCGAGTTTCTATATCTCACAAACATTTACGCCGATACTTGCAAGTCTGATAGCCAGGTATGAAATATGATTTCTTATTATTTGTGTTCGTTTGTATGTAGCAAGGTTCTTTTAATTGTTATTTTGAAACCAATTATCCTAAATAAGCCTTGTTAACGAGGCGCCAGTATGCTTTTGTTTGCCAACACTCAGCACACACATTTATTTAAAACTCGAAAAATATCGCGCCTCGTCAATAGAAACGCTGACTGACAGGATGGCCGATTGCCTGTCTACTTTATAACTCAATTGTGTGTTTTTCTTTGGTAAAATGCTATTAACAACAACAACAGAAATTCGAAAAATTAAAATGAGTTGGCAGAGAAAGAGAAAGATTTTATGATAGCATTAACACATCCATACAAAAACCAACAATACTGAAATCTACAACAACAAAAAGTAAAGTGACGATTTTAACGGCATGCCAGACATTAGTTATTCGAAAATATTTGTGTATTTTACGGGTGTTCGAAAGCAATTGCGTTTTAAGTGACTGGTCATTAGGCATCGGCGCCTGCCAAAACGAGCAATACAAATATTACCAACGTCGCGACAAGATTTTTCACACACAATAGGTATATCAGATAGGAATATAGCAGCAACAACTAATGCAAAAACATATTACAAATAGCAACAAATCTATAATGATATTTGGACAAAAAGAAAATGCAAACAGGAAGCAAACAACTACATTTACGAGTCAAGAGAGTACCTATACAGGTAGTTAATAGTTAAGAGTAATTGAAATAAAATAGCACAAGCTCTTCATTTTTATAGCTTGTTTTGTTAGATAAGTTTTTATAGACATTTTTTTAATTTGCATTTCACCTGTTACTTTAACAACAACTCAAAATCTATGTTCACAAAACATTAAAACCGAAAAGATTTCAAATGGTTGATACTATAACAAAATTTCTTTTACTTCTCTATGGCTGGTTTTAATGATCTTCATTGTCAACAGCAGCAGTTGCAGTTACAGTAATAGTGTTTTCAAAAAACCGACTTTTTTGAAAAAAACGGTTAATTATCATATCAAAATATCAAAATAAATTAAACGTAAAAAACAATTCATTTTAATTTAAAAAACAACAAAAATAACTTAAAAAATAGCATTTGTTACACAAAATTTGTACTTTGTGGTAAGAAAAACACTAAAAGAAGTTTATAAAGACTAAATGTGAATTTTATGAAATTTTTTTTAAGTAATCAGGATGGAAATCGACAACGAATGAGTTTTAGAAGTCAATTTTTTCGTAATATTTCTGTATTGAAAAACGTTTATCACATGAAATATAAAGATATTGGGCTACTAAAGAGAATCTTAAAACAAAAATTTTAAAAATTTCCAAAACTGATTCGTTTTTGTTTTCGATTTCCATCACATGCCTGAATATTTCAAAAACAAAACACACTCCAAATGTTTAGGAGACATTCTGTTTTTGAATTTGGTTTTTATTAATGTTGATACCGGGAAGACTCTTTCACTGACAGTTGATGTCGGATTAATAGTAAGAAGAGCATATTTAATTTTTCCGTTCTCTTGTTAAATTTTTCCAAATATTCAAAGTCATCTGTAAGGTTATTGAGATTAACACGTTTGCATTTATTATTCAAGTTTTAACTTCAAGTTTAGTTGTTCTTCTAAACTTTCGGAAAAAATAAGAAAAATTTACAATTTTTACAGATATAAAAACACGGTTAACCAGGAGGGAAAACCCGGTTTCCTAAAAACCGTAAATTTGCCCAAAACCCGGTTTTTCGGGTAATCGGTTAACCGAAATTGAAAACACTATACAGTACCACGATCATCATCATCAGTGTGATCGTAAGTTTTTTTTTTTTAAGAAAATACTTGTCGTATTTGTGTGCTTGTAATGTGGCGTCTTTGTTGTTTATGGCTTGAGAACACAGTAGGATACTCTATGTTGACGTGACTCTTTATATTACATGTTGTATACACTCACTCACCAACATTTCGTTCTGCAGTTTTAGTTGTGTAAAACATCCTTCACTTTGTCGTTTTTTTTTGTTGGTTTATTGTCCCATACATTTTTTTTACGTGAAGCGGTAAATTTGTTTTGAAATCTTTCGTTTTCCATTTGTCCAGTTGCTAAACTATCGCCCATAAATCTTGTTCATCAAGGATGTTCTGTTCTCGTACGTTTTTTTTTGCAGCCGTGCTGGAATAGAATGGATGACACGTTACGTAAACTATGTAACACCTATAAATTACGTGTTAAATGTTATCAGGCTTTTAAGATGCCTGCTGGCAGCAGCAATATTCACTGGATGGCCATCAAACTGATTTCACCTTTTACTTTTGCATTCGTCTTCAACATTCGTTTTATGACAATTTTTGGTTGACACAGAACGCAGAGTTTGGCGCCAGTTTATATGTAAAGAATATTAATGGTTTTTGGTCAATAAGAAAGAACTATTGCCAAGTGTTTGGGAGTTGAGGGATTTTTGTGTTTTTGCAATTTGTGCAAAGAAAGTCTTTATTCCTTACATTATTCAGCATAAGCCACATGTTTTAAAAACGATCTTACAGCCCCGTATTCCTTTTGCCCATGAGCATTTAGAAAACCCAATAATTTTCTGGAAAAATATTCTATGAAGCGATATATCTAAATTTTGTAGGTTCGGATATAATGGAAAAAGATACGTATGGCTCCAAACATTCAGCTTAACCAAAAGTATACTGCTAAGATCATAAAACACGATGGTGGGAATGTGATGGTGTGGACAGCGTTTTCTGGGCATGGTGTTAATCCTATACATAATATCGATGCACGAATAAATCAGTATGCTTATTAAAATATACATACTCTTAAATATAATGATTGCATACGCTGACAACAACATGCCAATGAGGTGGATTTTTTTTGCACAATAACGATCCTTAATAAGATTGATGTGTTGAAATGGCCAGCCCAATCTCGGGCTCTCAATACCATTTCTTTAATAACTACGCTTGCGTAAAAACACATTGTATATTTGATTTAATATAATAAACCTGAATACATAGTTGTTCTTAAAAAAAATCCTTGTTTTTCACTAATTTCAATAGGTTTTAGAGATAAGGAACGAATCACTCACTTATTTTGCATACCATCAAAGTTTTTTTTATTGGAACCAATGTAACCATGTAAAAACAGAATTAGGTGTATTTTTAAAAGCTCTTTATTTATTTTTCCCTGCACAGAAGATACATATTTATCACCAATTATTTTGCTTGATCCCACATCTGAATCATATATACATTTTTAAAAGCCCTTTTTTAATTGGAACACCTGTACAGAAGATATTAGCTTACTAAAACGAGCAAGCAAATTTAAAAATCCTTAAAATAAATAATGTTCTTAAAGTAAGTTGAAATTATTTTGTTAAAGCCTAATTTTGCAACATCCCTAAAAACCTCAACTAAACCAACATAATGGCAACACTTAAACAACTATAAACCTCAACAGCATATAAAGAGATTATTGCTCAAAAAGCTGATGATGATCGGTGATCGTTGACAATACACCCAGCATGTCATCTTGTTACGTTAAATACGAGCAATTTCACACTTTAAAACAAACAAAAATGCTAAAGAAAAAAAAACAACTTTAAGTTTAACAAATTTTTTTGATCATTCTCAGAAGATAAACATTTCAGACACCAAAAAAATATATGTATGTATAAACTTAAATTTACCATCATCTTGATCTTATTAGCACAGACACAACATTGTTTCATTGCCTCAGTTTGGCTTTTTATTTGCGAATATTTTTATTTGTGTCTCTGCAGCATAAGTTACAGAACACAAAACAAGAAACAAATTAAAAACAAAAAAAAGGTAGCTTTATTTTTGGTATTTGTTGGTGGCTGCTAAAATTCTATCTGATTTTAGATTTAAAACTTAAATTATCTTTAAGGTTTATTGTAATTTTTCATTTTCAAAATACTTTCTCACACACCAAAAAAACAACGAAAAACCTAAAAAGTTGTAAAAAAACACCAACGTTTTAAAACGTCTCATGACTTCTTCTGTTCGAATCATTTCATTTTAGTTGAGTTGAGTTAAGTTCTGTTGTTGGTTGGTCTTGTTTGTTGTTTATGGTCATACATTATTCATGATTTCCACTTTGGGCTGTGACTCTAAGTTACTAATTCTGATTGTAAGGCGTCCGTCCCAGTGTGTTTTGTGGCTTCGTTGGCTTCTTATTGCTGTGATCTTGGAAATAAATCTTCTTTTAACCATCATTTAGTTTTGAGAGTATCGTTTTCGTTTTGCTGCCTTTTTAATTTATAACACTTTTTGTTGCTATAATTTTCGGTTGTTTTAGATTTTTTTTTTTTTTTTTATTTGTTTGATTTTTTCTTTTGTTGGTGGCTGTATACAAGTGTCTTTTTTAGCGATTTAAATGGGTCTTTTAATTTGAATTTTTAATTAAACAAATTTGTTATTATTGACAAGAAAGTAAAAAAAAGAAGTAAAAACGTAGGAAATACAGTTATACAGAAAAATAAATACCTATACATGGGACTACTTATTAATTTACATCGTTTCACTGTGCCCAATCAGCCAGCACAGTGAATTAAAACTTGTCTTGTTTTAATAAATAGGTACCTATAATTATAAACTTTATAACACTATTTTCTATGGAAACCTATAAACTTGAATATATCAACAAAAACATAATAAACACTAAACAGTTTGTTAATTTTAATTATAGCTTAAAATTAATTTCGAGATTTTTTTAAAGTTCAAGTTTTATATGATTTTATTTTATTATCAAGAAATTAACCGGGATTATTTATGGTATTTTGTGTTCGAGTGTTGAGAAAACATGCATGTGAATTATGTGATGCACTTATCTGTTCGTTAATTTAAAGATTAATTTTCAATAAAAGATATTAAGTCTAATAAATTCAAACTTCACAGCACAAACCAGTCGATTCACATTGACTGTTTTATAGTTATTGCCTATACTGTATACTCGTACAGTGGAATGGACGATAAAACAAAATATGTATGTATCTTCTACAGGGGCCAAATTACCGCATTCGATATCGAGTAAAATTGATCGTAATTTTCTTATTTGAGATTATGGCATTCGATATCGAGCAAGACATTTAGTACATTTTATCATAATTTCGCTATCGAAATCATTTTTCTTTATGATAGTTCATTCGATCACGAATGCCGTAATTTGGCCCCAGATCTCTAACAGATTAAACATAATTTTATACAAAATTTATAGAGGAAATTTAAGCTTTCAGAAAACTAACGAGCTATTTATTACACTGAAGCGCTGAATCCAGTGCTTCTAACCGTTCTTTTAGGTTAGCTCTAGTTTTCGAGATAAAACGTTATTTAAAAAATGGAAGAGGTTGCTCAATAAATATCCGCGTAGTTCGAAAACTGTTTAGTTTTTTAATTAAATAAAAACGTCGAAATTCGGCCACAAAATTATCAAAGGAGACAGCCTCATCATCTGTTTTATCATGAGAACTCTCTTCTTTATCTCACCCAGAGATGCACTGTTTTTTAGGACGACATCGGAGGTCGTTTAAATTCAAGTATCCGCATCATATACACGTTGGAACCTTAGCCAATTCGGGGCTCTCTACTCATGAATAAAATAACACGGCACCACCGGTTCGGTAATCTAATAAACACACGCCCTGGTGTGTAAAACCCACATCCAATATAGTTGTGCATGTTTACCACAACTATTTCAACAATTTCTTTAAAATCTTATAGTAACTGCGATAACCATATTATGTTTAAGTTACGATTCATATGATTATGGCAATCATATATATGATCATAGTAATTATGTAACGGTAACTATAATATGGTTTAGTATCGATTCACATGAGTATGGCAATCATATATATGATAATAGTAATTATGTAATGGTAACGATAATATGGTTAAGTTACGATTCACATGATTATAGCAATCATATACATATATGCTCATAGTAATTATGTTATGTTTGTGGTAATCAGTTTTATGATGAAAGATTATACGATATGATAATTGGTTTCATCATAAACATGATTGCCACAAATATGTATATACATCATCTGAATCGTAACTTAACCATATTATGTTTACCGCAATCATATAAATAATAACAGTGGCTATACCATTGTTAAAAAACTTGTAAAAATGTTGACATTAACGTGGTAAACATGTACATTGTACAACTACATTCTACTGGAGTGATTGTATCGCATAAGTCCTTTCTTTCATCCATGATCAATACATTAAAGCTCCTGTGGAAGATGGGTCTATTAGTGTCAGTAAACAACTCGGTTCTTCTACGAGGATTGTATCCAATTAGCCCTTCCATATATGATCGACACATTACATATCGAATCTATTGGTTGCATTAAAAGCCATATGATCAACTTTTAGCAAATTTAACATGACAAAGTTGTCTTTCCAAAATATTTTTAAAAAATCCATTAATAATGTTTCTATATATGTATGTATTGAATTGTAACAATTATCTGCAAATTTTTGAAAATGCAATTCATTTTCTATCTACTGATGAAAAATATGTATCGCTATCCTAGTTTGCAAAAGTGTCTAAGCAGTTCGATAAGCTTTTTTGACCTACATACTCGTATGTATTTTGGTCGACAATATGTCGGCCAGAAATTTATCTCAGACTTAACACCTGTAAGTTTACCATTGAGATTGTTCGATTTAACGGCTTCTTACAAATCTTGTAGGAACTTAGGAAGTCACTTATCTATGTCGAACAAACACATTCTGTGTAATATTGGAGAGATATCAGCCGATGTGCTTTTAGACATCGAATTTGTGGCATGAATCACTGATAACTCAGACGTACATTTACATAAAACATTCCTCCGATATTATGTGAATTTCTCGCTTCTATTACAAAAACCAATTCAAACGTTTGAAATTCTGTTTGTTGAAAAACTGATGTTTGCTTAAAAAAAAAATTAAAGAAAAAAAAACTTGAGCGAGCCACTTAACAATTCAATTAATTAATCATTTATGAGTCCTCAAGCGTAAAACCCATGAAATAAAATGATGGAAATACAAAAAATAAATCGAAACCAACCAGCGCATACATATTTATAAATATATAATTTAAATTGGCGCCAAGGCTCGTGACCACCTGCTGTTCAACCAAAGAATCCTTGTTAGCATTGCAAACCTCAAAATTTTAAAATCAAAACCAAACAAAAACAAAAACAACTCAGCCTCAAATAACTAAATCTAAATAAATGTAAAGAATTCAACTATACACATACAATCTAAAACATTTGGGAACATCGGAACCTACATACATAAATTGAAAACCGAAACTAAAACATTTGTTTGTTTTCTTAAATATTGTGTGTTTATTTCGTTTCGTTCGTTTTGTTGCATTTCACATCATACTTTATTTAACATTATTTATTTAGGTCCTTTGTAGGTTTAGATTTTTTTTTTTTTTTTTGAATTTTGTTTCCTTAACATTTTGATCAAGGCTGAAGTTAAAAGGAATGTTACAATTTTGTTTGGTAATTTTGGTTTGTTTCCTTTTCGTATTTTCTTGTTAGATTTTACACAGTGCGCCTAAATGTTTAAATATTTAAGAATGAGTGTAGATATTGTAAATTTTTTTACGTTGAAAAGTAAACTAAAACATTAATTACACACTACTCAATCGCCTACACACTACAACGTTTGTCTGGCATTTCAAATGAAAAAAAAAATAACAGAAACTCACAATTAAATATTTGTTACGCCCCCTCTCTGTCCCTAAATATACCCAGCCGTGCGGTTGCCCCAGTATCTTTAAAACTTCAACCATTGAATAAACATCAATATATAAACGATCGTACATACTTAATATCTTGATAATAAAATTTCATGATTGTTCGTTAAATAAGATTTTTGTTTTCTAAGGGATCAAATAGTTATAAACGTTCTGTTATTATTATTATTTTTTGCCTTTAAACATTTGTCTATTTATTTAATTGTGTATAAAACAAATATCATGGTTAGTTATCATTGTTGTTCTTTCAACAATAACAACAAATGTTCATTTCTTTTGCTGTTTTGTTTAATTGTTAATTATTGTTATTAAATTGTTATTATTATATTGTTTTCGTTTTTGTAGACGTATGTTTCCATCCATGAGACTGTCATTGTCTGGCCTTGAGGAGGAAAGTAACTATTGTATATTGCTGGAAATGGTACCAATTGGTGATTGTCGTTATAAATTCTCTGGCTCACAGTGGGTACCAGCCGGTGGCGCTGAACCTCAATCACCGCAACGAATGTGTTTGCATCCAGATAGTCCGGCAACGGGTGCCCACTGGCAGGCTCAGCCGATTTTGTTTAATAAAGTCAAGCTGACAAATAATACGCTGGATAATAATGGTCATGTAAGTAGTATATTTAGATAGCCAGCCAGATAAATTATACAGAGCTACAGTGACAGTAGCTCGAAAAGAAGTACTAATTATTACAATTTAATTAAACTTAAATTAAGGACATTTTATGTTCTAAAAATTGTATAATAATTTCTGAAACGTATGTTTGTATGTATGTAGTAGGTCTTGTGATTAAGATCAGCAGATATTCAATATCTGCTGTAGTGAACCAGCTGTAAACCTCTTGTTTTAAACATCAAGCCGTAGGTCTATGGAAAATTTTATATCATTGTCTTATTAATTTGATTTATTGGAGTCCTCTAGTTGTGTCTGGTATCTTTAAAATCTTTAAATGTGTTTAAAAATTTCTGGTTTAATGATTGAGTTTAATGATTTTTTTATAACATTCAGCGACAAGAAACTTAAAACAACTTTAAAATTTTGTTTAAATCTTTAAGACGAAGGTCTACAGTTAAGTTAAGCTCATTTAATAATACAATTTATCAGAGCTTGTTTCTTCTGAAGTTCAATTAAAAACGTTCCATTTTCTAAATAAAGTCCTAAGTCTGTAGATCAATTATTAAAATTTTTGGATATTTGTATTGTGACCTTTGTCGAAAGAACATATTTTTGGGCGTTACAATTGACTTTCCCTACAACTCTAAATCGAGAAAATGCAAAAAAATAATAATCTCAAAAGAGAGCAGAAAAAATACAAAAAAAGACCAGTAAGAAATTTTAATCGGCCACCATATATGCATGAAAACATTTTTTTAGAAATGGGCGCTATATAACATTGCTAAAAAAAAATTATTTGAATCAATTATATAAAAAAAGCTCAAAATCTTTAGAAATTTAAGCTTTTTACTCATAATTGTTACATTCGAACAAAAAAAAAATATCGAAAATATTCAATAAAAAATTTGATTTTCTTTAAAATTTTAGTTCCAATATTATAATTCTTTAATTTCAAGTATTTTTAAAATTTTCGAAAATTCGAACTTAACTTCGAAATTTTCGAACATTACTAAAAAAATTTATTTCAATCAATTAAATAGAAAAACTCTTATAATCTATAGAAATTTAAGCTTTTTACTAAAATTTTTTTGAAATTAAAGCATATTTGAAAGAACATTTCATATTCGAACATATAAATATTGAAAAACTTGCAATGAAATAATATATAAATAATTTAAAAATGTATATCGAGATAAAATTTAACACAAGAAATGTTAATACAGTCGGGCCTCGATTATCGGGAGCAGAAGCATTACGGATAATCGATCACTAAATTTTTGACTGATCGGGTGTAGGATATTTTACAGTCGTTCTTGACCGACTATATTTATTTACTTGTTATGTTATGATAGAAAA
Organism: Bellardia pandia; assembly: GCA_916048285.2. Lineage (NCBI taxonomy): Eukaryota > Metazoa > Arthropoda > Insecta > Diptera > Calliphoridae > Bellardia > Bellardia pandia. Next base: position 32,152,005 of record OU696531.1, read on the forward strand.
GGTTTCAAACTTTAACTTTTTCGTTTGCTTTGTTTGTTAGGCCCATTTTACATACATTTTATTTCTTTTTTAATGAATTCCTTTTTTATTTTTTTTAGATCGTTTTGGCAAGCATGCACAAATATCAACCACGCATACATGTGATACGTACCTCCGACTTAGCTCAAATACCCTGGGCACCCCAACAAGCGTTTGTTTTTCCTGAAACTGAATTTGTAGCTGTTACTGCTTACCAGGTAAGTTTAATCCTGAATTAAAATTATGTATATTAAAATGTTATAGACAAGATTTACTATAGAAAACATTGTTAAATACAAAATAAGAAATAGTATTAAAAGTATAGTATTAAAAAAGGCTGCACTGAATTATAAGCAAATATATAATCTCTGCTCCCGTAATCAAGACTTCTATCTAAGAAATTAAAAAAATTTTATTCGATTTAGGGAACGGACAAAACAGCAGTGTATAGTTTATATGAAATTGATATGTCTCTTTAACGTGGCATTATTATTAGAAGGTTTAATTGACAACATATAGAGAAAATCTACAAAAATTAAAAATTATTCCATAAATGTACTAATTTAAGGCCAAGAAGCAAACCGTTTTCACCAAAAATTATTTCTAGTTTTTGATTTCTATTATCACAGAAATAGTAAGTTTTCGGCAGTGGATTCAAATTTAATTTGTTACCTTGATTGTTTGAAACCAATTTTTTTACAAATACTTTGGATTTCATAATGCGAAATGAGATCGGTAGCAAAATTAAAGATAATAAATAGAGTTTGGGGTGCGAATTTTCCCGCCCGGAAAATCTCGGGGATTCACGGAAAATAATGGTAGGAAATTCGCGAGAAAACCACTGAGAAATTAAAAATTAAATTATTAAAAATTATTTTGTTTTGAGCTTAAGGTCAATTTCTTTTTATTTATTCCAATAAAAAGTATAAAATGGCAAATGTCAACAAAAGGAAACAAAAGAAATCATTAAAAAATAAATGTGAAGGTAATGCTTGGTTTTCACTATGTCAGTTTTGTTGTCAAATTGTCCAAATTGTTGGTAATTTCATAACAATTTAGACAATTTGACAACAAAACTGACATAGTGAAAACCAAGCATAAGTTTGTTTACATAGAAACACAACAACCATATAGAGTATTTTTTGTATTGTTTTCCAACTGTCAAATGATTATTGAGTAAGCTAAAACCTGCGTATGCCTGAACACTTAAAATAATATTGTCAATTAAACGAATATTGACTCAATTAAGTTTCATATCTGAACACAGTATAAAGCTTGTTCCAAATTAAAAAATATTAGTAGACGTACAGAAGGTTTCAGTAGGCATGTGAATATTCTTTCTAAATGTAAAATTAAAAAACGATTTATGTCATTGACAAATTACCTAATTATTTTTAAAAATACAATCGAAGCAAGTGCTAATCAGACAAAAAATCTTTATAACAAATGATTTTCTCTTCTCTTAAGGTACGGTCACACTTGGCAAATATTTGCCGAAATAGACGTAACCACTAAATAACATATATTCGAACTCGTTTATTTATTTAAAACAACTTTTCTTATTTAAGCCACAGCACAACAAATATTTAATTTTAATTTATTTTATGCTGTTTGATCTAGCAAAACTCTTGGAAGAGTAAGCAACGTTAAACAAATTTGTGCTAAAACAAGTGATTACGCTTTTTTGAGGAAATATATGCCAAATATGACCGTACCTTTAGTAACAAATGAAGTGTTATTTTCCTTTAATAAAATTAGACAATTTTATAAAATACTTAACATTTATACTATGTAAATACTTATTTGTTAAGCATATATTAAATGAAATTTAATTTTTCATTCCCGTTTCCGTGTCCTTTAAACAGCAGTTCGTATTGCAAAACAATGTAACTAGATGTCATAGAAAATGATCTAAACTTTAAGAAATTGTACATATATTTTAATGATCCAATCAGTAAAACTATAAACAAAAAGAAGAAAGATTTTAAGGTTCGCCTTGGTGAATACTGGATTTTTGTAGAAAACAAGAAATATACTTGGGCCAAAGATAAAATTATTGCCTACACTGATGATGACGCTATTTTCCTGAAAAATCTTCTAACAGAATGTGGCTGTACTCCGTAATTTCAATATATGTAAATATATTGAAATTAGCTTAAAATATAGAAAATTGCTTTTAAATGAATTTGATATATAACAAAACTGAACTGAATTTAAAAATAAATCAACAATTTTTAAACTAAAAATTATATTAAAATGCCAATCTGGCACCAAACATAATTATGCCATATATAGGTATTTGTATTTATAATTTAATTGAATATGTATAAGAATTTGTATCATATCTATTAATAAATAATAAAATAAATAAAAATAAAATAATGATCCAATTAGAATACAAAAGTGTAAGATCTTGGAACTTTTACAAGTTTAAAAAAATCGAAAATAAGCTTTATGTACTAAAGTTTGCTCACATTTTCCATTTTATATTGTTTCGCAATCCAAGCTGTAGTTTAGGAATTACATATTTACTAACATTCTTAATCTTAATCTTACTCTCTAGCTTCTTTTTTTGTATTTCCAAGCCGCCTAGAGAGTGTTAACAAGGATGCTCTCAGAATAGTTAGGATATCTTTCAAATAGTTACATTACTAGGAAAATACAAAGAAAACCCAAACATCATCCAATATAAGTGGTTAATTGTCTATTTATAAATTAACTCCCAATTACAAGACAGAAAACAATCCAATGAAAAAACCTAAAATCGAAGGCAATCAATCGTACTTAAAATAAACTAAAACTCATTCATGTTGGTGCCTCAGTCAGTAGTGAAAAATGAGCATAGCCTCAACTCTCATTTAAAGTTCATACGAAGTTCTGAATACGATAATAAAATTTCATGCAAACCAAAACCATGGGTGTTCAGTTGTGCAAAACACCACTTGAGTTTAGTTAATTATTTAATTTGTTCACGTCTATGCAAGAGAAATATACAAACAAAAAACAAAAAAACTTTCAATAACAAAGGCACAGCAGTTGTCTCTAACAACCAAATTAGCTTGTAACGCCCAACACATCCTATTTTTCTCTTTTAATTTTTTTTTTTGGCTCGATGCCTTGATAGATGATGTTAAAAAATAGTAAAAGGAAGTTAGTTGTTGGGTTTGTAGTAATGACGATTGCCAAAAAATGTCTTAGTCATGATGCTAGTTAGCAACAGAAGACGAGTAGTAACAACATTGGCTGGTAGACTGACTGCTCATTCTGTGATTTTGAGTTGCTCTTGCATTAAACATGTCAAAAATGAATCACTAAATTCGAGAATGAAGTGGCATAATTTAATCTCTTGCTGTGTTTTTGTTTCTTTCCATAATTTCTGGTTGAACTATGTCCGTTCCATTGTTTGTTCTTTACTGCGTTTGTTTGTCTGTCTGAATGACTGACTGAATGCTTATTTAATATGATTTGAATGAATGTGTTTTAAGACGCCAGTCTGATGATCACATGTATTTTTTGTGTCTAATTAGCAAGATCAGTGTTGAAAACGGAAAAGTATCGTGTCGTAGGGTTTTTCAAGATTTAGTTTTTAGTGTTTGCAGTGTCATGTTAAGCAGAATCTTAAGGAATGGAGTTACAATTTGAAAACTACTGTTTATTGATGATTTAAGGGTCATCTTCATATATTATATATTCAGGTTTTTCAACCTGTATGTTTTAATTATTTCCTATAAATTAAAGCGCTGGTTCTAAACATTTGTGTTATTAATTTTTTACAAAGCAACACAAACACAGTTTCTGTCTTAAGTCTTTCGTTTTGGTGAAGGGATTTTAAAATATCTGTTCTAAGGTTTTAATTAGTTACCTTATAAACTTCAATGAAACCAATATATAATAAGTTTTAGAACAATTTATTTAAGATTTTTTATCAATAAATTTAAAATTAAACACTCTGCTTGTTTAAATTGAAAAATGTGTCAGAATAGTAGTTTCAATGCTTATTGAAACCTTTGCAAATAGTTACAACAATAAAAAGGAAACACAACAATCTATACAGACAAACATGTCACACTTGCACTGGTTTAATCTCAAAGCGATTTATCTTCAGTCATGACAAATGTTGTAGATTAATCTGCCAACAATTCAGTCCTTTAAATTACTGCTTACTTAAAATTAAAATGTTGAAACTAAGCTTTCTCTATTTCATTAGGCCAGCCTTTATGCAATTTCTACTCTCATCACCTTTTTTAAATGTTTTACTCATGTTCATTTCAATTTTCTTCGTTTGTCATTACAGAACGATCGTATTACCAAACTAAAGATAGATAACAATCCTTTTGCCAAAGGGTTTCGTGAAACTGGTCAATCTCGTTGCAAACGCAAAATGTCTTCATCACCTACTGCTGAGGATCAGCCTCATCATCAGCAGCAGCAACAACTACAGCATCATGATATCATGTCTCCAACAAAATCACTGACTACCGCAATCAGTGAGTCGGGATCATCAATTTGTTCGGATAAACCAGTGACGGCGTACTTTAATGATCATCATCATCTTCAACAACAGCAACAACAACAACAGCAGCATAATGGTCAACATCACAGCCTAGTGGATGTAGTAGTGGATGCAACATCGCCATCAACCATAACATCGCCACAAATTAAACGTTTACGCTCGAATGGTTCGGCTTGTTCTTTAGATGCGGTTATCCAAACAAATGAAACCAGTTCGGGAGGCAACATGTCGTCATTGGATTATGTTAACAGTGCCAGCAACATATTTCAACAACAACATCAACAACAGCAGCAACCAATTGCTTCTAGTGGTAATGCAACATCCGTTGCTTTCATGCATCATTTCCAGCAAAACATGCAATCGTTGCTACGACCTTCACTGGTCGATTTAGCCTGTTCGTATTTCGGCCGTCCCCAACCACTCTATCCCCAACATGTTTATGCTGTGGCAGCACAACATGAAGCATTAGTTGCGGCCGGTTTACCACTGCAACCAGCGTTGCCATCATCATTATCACTACCACCACCACCTCATAATCTGGGCGAATTGCAGCACCGTTTGTCGCTGGAAATCAGCAGTGGGGCAACAACAGTTGGCGATGTTAGCAGTGCAAGTGTTGGCAGTGTTAGCTGTAGAGGTGAATTGCCAAATCGTGTTATTGCCATTAACTCAAATACCACCTCAGACAGCATAACAAACGATGCCGATCTTTCTTCATCCGATTCATCATTAATACAAGACGATACTGCAACACCGGTTACAACACCAACAATGTCTGCTACTTGCAATTCAAACGATGATGCATTATCCCAATCCCCATCATGCAACAACAACAACAACAAAACCAGCAATAGCAAAAGTAGCAGCAATGGCCACAATACCAACCATAAAAAGAAAGGTTTTAGCATCTCGGCCATTTTAGGTGGTGGCAGTTAGTTAAAGAATTAATGTCCATTATTAGCTGTATTAGTTAGTTTGTTAGTTAGTTATTTTGTTAGTTAGTTACTCGTCTAGCTACAATGTAATTATAGCCTTTTAGTAAAAAATAAATTGTTTTTAATCATTGTATACTCGTTTATTTAATTAAAAAAGGTTTTTATTTTTCATTTTCTTTAATTAAATCCTAGTTAAGTTTTATTTATAATAAAATTGATAAATAATTTATTAAATCTAATAAAATACGGAAAATCATTTATGGAAAATGTTGAAGTTTTTTTTTTTATTTTAAGTATTAAAGATTATGTTCCGTTCCGAACATTTTTTTAGCATTTACCTAGAAATGTGCCAAATGAAGGAAATGAACAGAGTTTTAGAATCCTTGAGTGTTTGTTATTCGCGATATGAAATTTGGCCAAAGGAGCTGATGTAGAAGCTAAAGTTTAATAGAGTGTGATCCTCACAATACTTCTATTAATATGATAAGTATTCCAGACAAATTTCGTCACTAAATCAAGACTAATAAATATATTCATGCATGTTAACTGCGAACTAGAATACATGATATGGACCTTAATAATAAAATCAAGATATTAAACTAATGAATTCTTATACATATGGAATCTATTAAATGCTTGAGGAAATTACTAACCTAAAGGAGATAATTAATTCTAGGTAAATACACAGCATTTTTATTCATTCAGGAAGAATAGAAAGGGATTTTCAACACTAACTTTGTTGTTACTTGTTGAGCGAGAGAGGTTAACAAATAAATTTTGGCGTATTATTAATGATATGTGGTGTCAACAGGACATTGAAACATGTGGCACAGCCACTGGTAAAATTAATTTTTTGCAACCCAAATTTACGTATTTAATACATTCCCGAAGTTCATCTGGTAACTAGCCATTCCGATCATGTGGATTATGTTTTGTATTCCTATGTTAATGATAATGCATATATAGAGCCAATCGAATCGATTAGAGCCTTAAAACTCAAAATTTGTAACTTGATTGAAAATGTTTGTAAATGTAAATAATAGACCTTATTCCGCAATCATTATTTCTAATAAAATTTTAACAATTTTTAATACGAGTATATTTGTAGTTGTATCACAATTCTATGGAATTAAACTGTTTATGATTTTAAAATCTATTAACGTTACGATTCCATTTCAGTGTAATTATACCCAACACCAGCATAGTGGGGAGGGAATATTGGATTTGTGGTGATTTTTGTAACGCCCAGAAATATTGGTCAAACACCCACCCGAAAGTATACCGATCGACTCAGAATCACTTTCTGAGTCGATTTAACGATTCCGTCCGTCCGTCTGGCTGGCTGTCCATGTAAAGCTTGTGCGCAGAGTACAGGTCGCAATTTTGAAGATATTTCGATAAAAATTGGTGCATGATAGGTTTTCGGCCCAAGGTCGGATTGGATTGAAACTGGTAAAAATCGGTCTATTATTTCACCTGGCCCCCATACAAATGTCCTCCCGAAATTGGTGTTTACCGATCAGAAATGTTTGAATTATGCAAGTATCCAAACAAATTTCATCATAAATGAGTGGTTAATAAAGCCAAATCACTTCTACAAATTTTATGCAGATCGGTCCATAATTAATAGTAGCTCCCATATAAGGCCCACTTTCGAAAATCACTTTAAGGATCATAAATCTTTTATTGATATACTGGGTATAGGGTATTATATGGTCGAGCTTGACCGACTATACTTTCTTACTTGTTTTTTTATAGGATTCTGCAAGGAACTGGATATTTTCCTCATTCAATGTAGTTCCTCTTGTTTCTGTCACAGAAAATTGAGATTTTTTTACACAACATTAGAATAAGTAAAAATACTCGGCTTGCTTAAAAATCGTTTACAATCATAGAAAATAAGCTTTCTGAAAATAAAACATGTAATTTAGTGAGCAAACGTGCCGAGTCCACTTTTTATGAAAATTTAGATTTCAATACCAGCCGTTACAATAAGTAATAAAACACTTACAAATAATTCGTTTTTTCCGTTATTATATTATGATATGCAAAACTGCTAAGTCCAATTTGTTTTTTTGTAGAAATTGAAAAAATTCAGTTCCATTATTAAATATATTAATTTGTTTATTTCGTTTCAACCAAAAAAAGTAAATCATAATTTTTTTATGGAAGTATTGGATAATTTTTATATGTATATATTAGAAACGTTGAGTATTCAGTAGCTCTTGAATAATGGGAGTTGTAAAAATTAAGTTTCATACTGTCAGAGCTGAGATATTTCCGCTTTGAATTGTACCTACGCCCAAATTTAGTCAAACTAAATTATTAAAAAATCATCAACAATGCAATTTATGAAATTTTTAGATTAAAAAATTGTTTATTTTTTTATTTTCCGCCGAATATTAAATAAAAAAAACTTCAAAAGTTTAGTTGATAATTAGAGATATTAAAGCTGAAATTGTTTTTGAAAAATTTTATATCTTTTTCATATGAAAGACCTAACTTGGATCTAAAATTTATTAAAACTATTAGTTATATTTCAGATAAAATAGATCAAAGATTTTTACTCATTCCAATTCGAAGCATTAAAAGTCGAAGATATATTTTTTCGTTTTTTCGAAAAAAGCTCTTAATATAATTTCTCTTACACACTAGAATATAATTTCTTGGGACTCTTATACACTGTGTAGCATTACTATAATTATACTTGATGTTTGCTATTTATTGTTAAAAAAAAATTTACACTTTTTTTAAAGTATGAGTATGGTTAATGATCTATTTTTATTAAAACATTAAGAGACCACTTCTTTAATTTAAGTGCATTAATATTTCGTTAGTGTTTCATAACTATAATTACATTTTTATGATAAACAAAGAAGAATACTTGAAAAACTAAAGTATAACCGCTATTTATTCTCATTATGCAATTTTCAACAATTTGCTATAAAATAATTTAGTATTTAGTGATTTTGAAAAAAAGGAAACAGGTAAGCCGATAATCTTTGTTAACAGTTGCACTATTTAAACATATATTTGTTTAAGATAATTTTTTCCGCTGAGAAAAAAAATCAATTTTAAAGGTTGTAACGATTCCATGATTCGGTGTTTTTTTTTTTTTTCTTGGGAACGGTGCTACCTAATATTACGGCCGTGCTCGTCGGTGGGGTGGATGATTTGTTCCCAAGTACATATTAAAAAAAAAAATTATCGGAATCATTTACATAGATTTTACTTTAGGTAGCAAATATATATACATATATAATTTAATGAAATTCACAGTGTATACTAGAAGTGGTAAATGAATGAAGTGTAGCTTAAGATGGAACTTGCTACACTGTGCCTAAGCCCTCCCTCCATGCTGACAAAAATCAATATTGGCTGTCAGCCCAAAAAAAAAAAAAAAAATAAAAAAAAAAAACTAACTTAACCTACCCTTTATACTCCATATCATTAACTTCACTTTTCGTAAATCAAAAATTTCAAAATTTCATGTTTAAATCATTCTAATATATATATTAAGTTTATTAATATTAAAAATATTAGGTTTTAATTTTAATATTTATTATACTAAATGTCAATTATACAAAAAAAATAATAATAGGTCACGGTAAGTTAAATAATATTTTATATTTAAAACATCAAAGATGTCATAATCATGACATGTGATTATATGTTAAAATATATTAAAATCAGTTCGATTTTATTGAATGTAGAGTATTTTAAATGAATATAATATGAACAATAACAATAATATTTTTATAATGAAACAAAAAAAATTTAAAGAATATTACAACCCTTGTTGCAATTTGAAATTGAATATAAATTTTAGTGAATTATATGTTCATTTTATATTAATTTATATTTAAATTTGTTTATAATTAATTGTGAGAGTGTTCTTGAATATGGCTGATAAAATAATAATCAATAGGAAATAATAACACACTTACATTTATTTAAGTCCAACGATGTCAGCAGGCGCCGGATGACAGTAGACGTTTGCGAATATTATTTAAATTTGCTCAATCACAATTAATTTAAGAGAGTGTGAATTATGTTTTTATATATATATGTATATATGAGTGTGATTTGTGGATTATATATTATATAAATAATTAAATTTTTATCTAATACCGATCCACATTATTGTATATGTATTGTTTATGTTTCAAATCTTAGTTTTAATTATTAAGTGTAGTATAGTTTTAGGGTATTTTCAAATATTAATAAAAGTTATCTTAGGTGACCATATCAATTTTAACTACATATTGAAATTTAAAACATAAATTAGATTTTACAATAGAATTTAACCAAAAACAAATAAAAAAATTAAAAGATTTCAGAAAATTTGATATTTAGGAATATTAGGAATTAAAGATATTAACAATTTAGAATTTAAAAGCAAAAATTTAGAATTTTGTGATTAAAGTTTTAAGATTAGATTATTAACACGTTAATCTAAATATTAAGACCTGGTCACCTTAACAGACAATTGTAATTGAGTTTGAAAAGATTTAACCTTAACTGGATTAAACTGATTAATGGACACACGAAATTTCGACTCTATTTTATAGTTGGTCACAAAGTTTGATGTTGAATCTTTTGTTATAAAAGTAGATTTGAATTCTCACAGAATTGAATGTTGAATCTCTTGGTATACATATGTATACACAATCGTTCCAAAGCTCAAGATTTTATATAGGGTTTGTTTTCACACCAAATATCTCAAATTTAAATACACTATATATATAAAAAAAATCACTATTTTACAACAAAATCTTAAAAATCACAGAAATAATGACCTTACCTCAATTAGAATAAAAGTTCGATGGCGAAATTTGTAAATAAGACCTTTGGGATCAACCACCAATATCCAAAACAATCAAAAGTAAATGTATTTTTATGAGCTCTTGCGACCGACTCAGTTTCAAGAAAATTTTCAAATTATGAAAAATTATATATATTTTTGACAAATTAGAAATATATGAAAATCAAGGCTAACTGAACAAAACATAAAATATTAAAACCCAAAATCAATTATAGTAATATACATATACATATGTAGATAAAGTTCAACGAAGTCACCCTCACAAGGTCCAGATAATATCAACAGCTATTATAGACCTACGGAACGAAACACGATATTTCTCAAAAATAAATTTCAGAGGCGGTTATTTGATGGTTTGGAGAGCTTTTTGTGAAGACAGTATGCTTAGTTTGGCGTTTCCAAGCACCGAAATGAATTCTTCTGGGGCCAAATTACCGCATTCGTGATCGAATGAGCTATCGTATCGAAAAATGATTTCGATATCGAAATTATGATAAAATGTACTAAATTTCTTGCTCGACATCGTATGCCATAATCTCAAATAAGATCAATTACGATCAATTTTACTCGATATCGAATACGGTAATTTGGCCCCTGATTACACAAAAATAAGTGCAGTTTTTAAAAAGCAGTAATGAAAAACAAATTGTTTTTTTTAGCAAGACAATGCACCTATACATTTCATCAAACATCAAAGTCACCAAACAAACAGATTAATGTATGTACTTGAATGACCCGGTCAGATCAGAACCCAATTAAAAACAGTTGGGGAATATAATATTATCGTCGAATTTATGCAGAAAACTAACAATATGAAAGCATATATCACCTAAAACAAGCTGTTATAAATACTTGGAGATCTACCTATACATCTGAAGATATAAGAATAAATCTGCTGAATAGTATGCCACGTTAATAAAGTCTGTATTGGTATTTTAATTTATTTTAATTGTAGTGTATTTATAGTTATAGTTATTATGTGTTTTTTTTTGTAAAATAATGTGTTTTTTATGGTCTTTTCAGGTTAAAATATTTTACTTTTTCTTTAATTTAAAAATTGAAAAAAAATTACAACAATTAATCAATTACAAACAATCATCAAAAAATTTATGTAAACAACTCAAATAAATGTTTATAAAGTGATAATTGGTACATTTAGGGAAACAGTTCCTTTGGCTTATTTTGAGGAAATTGTCAGATTTATATGAAAACTTCTAAAAAGGCAAAGTTGCGATTATAAAATATACTGTCTGCCACTTGAATAACGAATCACATTTTTTTAACTTTAATTAAATATGTCTCCTAAAATAAAGTTTATAAAGGAAGAAATCAATTTGAGATGCTAGAATCCTTAGAGGATTGAATAACAAAAGCATGGAATTCAATTTCGCTAAATTACTTAGAGTTATTACACAAGTCGATGCTAATTCGTATTTTTGAGGTTATTTCTAAAAATGGTGGCACTATTCATTAAAGAAAGAATGCTAGAAGATAATGGCTCATAATCATAGTCATAGAAAAAGCATACTTTAAGTAAAAGTAGACTTTTAAACAACAAAAACATATAAATTTTGTTCTGAATTTAAAACAAAAGCATGCTTTTGCTTAAAGTATGCTTTTTCTATGACTATGATTATGGGCCAATAACTTTCATGTTTATAACCTAAAACTTAAAAATAAATTATAGTTTGCTTAGTTGTAAAATATTCCTTATTCAAATGACACACGAAAAAATACCTCAGAAATACATGTCTTTAAATAAATGCATAATTTTAGTACATACATCAAAATACATATGTATATTTTTTATTTCTCCAGGAAGCTAAATTTGTTTTGAAACTTGTGAGGGTGCTGTAGCTTAATTGGTTAGCGCATTTGATTATTAAGCATTAGTTGGTATTTGCAGTTTCTGATAATTATTAGTTTTCTATCATAACTAATATTTATCACAGCCTCCCTCGGCGGTATAGCATTCAGACGCCACCGAAGTAAAATAATTAAATAATGGCTATAAAATCAAACTTTTAAAAATTATGCGCCTACTCACCACCAGAGGCGCTGCAATGCTGCACTAAAACAAACATTTACATGCAATTGCAAAGTTGTGATATAGAGCTTTCTTCTACTTTCACCACCTTTACTTTTTCAGTCTATCCCCTTTCCAAATAAAGTAGCGCAATTATACAGGGTGGGCCAAAAGAAACTAAGGGGTAAAAAGTTTAATAACATATTAATTGCCTTCTCTTAAAAAAAATTTTTCCAGCACATTTTGCAAATAACAAAAGTTCTATACATATTTATTAAAAAAATGCTCTTATCTATATAAATTTATTTCAAATTTTATTACAATATCTTAATCCGTTCGATCCGTAAACCATGAACATTTTTTCTTTCAGTTTCAATTATCATTGATATTATATACATTTAGATGCATTTATTATAGGTAAGTATATGTTTTAAATAGAAGGACGACCAACAAATTCCTCCCTTCAAAAAAAAAAAAAAAAAAAAAAACGGTCATCATAACATACGTTGCTATAGAAATTTTGTTTTAAAATTCAACAAATTGAATTTCCTTGTACGCGATCGTATTTTTCATTACGCTTGATTTAAATTACAAACAAAATATATTGACAAATAAGAAAACACAAAACAACCAAAATACTTTATTTTTATTTTTTTTAACTCAACTCAAATAAAACGTTACAACGTAAAATGCTATCAAAATTAACGTTTAAAGAAAAGAAATAGATACAACATGTGGCATGTGCGGTTAAATATTTAACTCATTAACACTTCCTTTCCCCCTAATTCGAAAATAATTAATGTTTTCATTGTTGCCGGTATTGTTGTTCTTGTTACGGTGTAACAATTATTTAGTTTTTTTAAAAGAACACTTTGTTGTTGCAGTGAGTGGGTGGGAGAAGAGAAAGAAGCAAATTAAAATTTATAAACAAAATAAAAATTGATGTACAATATTTTTAAGATCGAATTACAGAACACCAAACATGTAAGAAAAAACAAGACTAATAATAACAAATCAAGCAACAAAACGTCATATGGATAGATGTCTGTCTGTCTAACTTTCTATTTGCCACAATGATGTTTTGTGTGTGGAGTGGTTAAAGGTGGATGCGTTCATTAATTGAGGGTGTGCATTGTTGCAATGCCACAGCGCATTTATTTTTAAAATTTATGTATGTTGAATGTTGAACAAAAAATGTCTCAACATGTTATACGCACATTAAATGAATGCAACTGTCAATTGGCTGTAGCAAATAACGCATTAACCGAAGAAAAATGAAGGCCCACCACCATCAACAACAAACACACAATAACAACAGCAGCAACAACATCTGTTTAAAGGTGAATGTATGTAAAAACACATACATGTACTATTCATATTAGTAGCCCTGTAGTTCTGGTGACTGTCCCCAAACTGGTGATATTAACTACAAAGTGTACCCAAAGTGTTAATTTACTCTGCTTTAAATTACTGGGGACGTGTAAAGTAATATATTGATTTGTATTTGCATTAAAAAAAATTTATACGTGTCAATTTTTTTTTTTAAATTACCGTCAGCCAATAGGGTGGATATATTGCCACCATTAAAACTGCTGGTATTTTGTAAGTGTTTATTTTATGATTTTCTTTCTACATTATGCTCCTTCCTATATGGTTTTTGTGCCTGTATTTGTAATTTAGGAGTTGTTGTAGTTATTGCATATAAGAGTAGAGATCATCATAAATTGTTAAATGAAAATCACTTTTAAATGAAATGTTTTATGATCATTTTTTATTCAATTCAATGTTTTGTTATTTGTACTATTAGAGTTATAGCCTACATATTGTTATTGGGGTCGTTTAAAATGGGGAAGGTATCCCAGATGGAGTTTAATTAATTTTTCCATTAATGTTAGAAGGTGATGATGTCAGAGTAAACTGTGCGAGTTCACAAGACCAATATTGTGTTCATATGTACTCGTATATTCGAAATCAAGCAACACTATTAGAAAGTCATCCAAAATTTCTCATTAAGGACGATTCCATCCAAAGCATAGTTCGCTATTTTTAATTGTTTACTAACAGGGTTTTCAATCATAATATTGGTATAAAGTAAAAGTTTTACATTTTATTTTTGATATATAGTAGTAGACCCCTTGACAATTGTTGCAATGAATTTAATTTCGTTCGAAAGTCTTATTACAATACTGCAGTGCTGAGCTTAAGCTGAGACTGCTCAAATTACGGCAGCATAATTCAAGCTGAAATTATGAAAATAAAAGTTACTGCGAAACAAATTTACTATCTCAGGGTTATTCAAGTATTTGATGGCAATTAAGCGGTCGTTATATTCCTACACGCAGAGAAAAAATATAGTTATTCATGTTTACCAAAACTATTTCAACATTTTTAAATATTTTTTAAAATATTATGGTCACTAATTTCCGCAACCATAACATGGTTAAGTTACCATTCATATGATTATAGCAATCATATATATGATTATAGAATTATGTAATGTTTATGGTAAACAGTTTTATGATGAAAAATTATACGATATAATAATTGGTTTCATCATAAACATGATTGCCACAAATATACACATACTTACTACAATCATATATATGATTGTAATAATCATCTGAATCGTAACTTAGTCGTAAAAATAATTACAGTGACCATAATATTGTTGAAAAACTTTTAAACATGTTGACAATGTTGTGGTAAACATGTACGACTATATTTTTTCTCTGTGTGTAGAAAGTGTGTATATCGCAACAAAAATTGTCCAATTTTGCCCGATATTTTTAGAGGATATAACAAGACTTACGAAACCCGGCACCGTAAATTCGTAAGAATTCTGAAGTGATACATATTACTCCTCACTTAATCGCCAAAGCAAGATGTGAAAGAGAATCACTTGTTCAGAGATCATAAAAATCTATCTAAAATCCATATAACAAACTTTTCACTGGACACTGACGTTGAGGTTTACTTGCAGAAAGGTTTAGAATCCCTTTCCTAGGCATGTCGAGTGTCTCTAGAAATGTTCCTGGGCGGCCTCATAGCAGTCTTTTCGGGACACTAGTCTGCAGGTGTACATTTAAAAGATTAAGAATCCCTTACAACGAATTCTGCAGAAGCTGTAATAATGAGAAAGACGATACTATCGAACATCTCCTCGGTCACTGTCCAGTATTTCTGGGCCAACATATTTTTATTGACTAAACTTGTCTATTCAGAGTTAATTAAGATTCACACTTTCATTAAAATAACAGAATGGCTGGAGAAGAATGGCGACCAAGAACAATGATGCAATGAACACAAGGTAAAACAACAGGACCAAAGTAAGCTCTGGGCGGCTGCCAATTAAACCTAACCTTACGTTTTTGTTAACATTCAATTCTTCATCTTTTGGAAGACGAAATAAATTCAAGCCAAAGAGTTTAAGATTTGAGAAAATTTTGCAATTGTATTTTTTCTTGTCATTTCTAGTAAATTTCATTAAAATAGTTTACAAATCTGAAATTTAATATTTTCGGTGCCAGATCACAGGTTTTTTTTTTGGGTTTCTAATTCGATCGTAAATCTCCTGCACTGCTAGAACAATTTTGTAAAAGTCATCTAAAATTGCACAAAGAAATTTGAAATCTTACGGCAATATTTTTTGGAAGTCAAAAGAGACTCGATTTGCAATTAATTGTAAATCTACATATTCTTATAATATCAAACCATTTCAAACGGTATGCAGTTCATAATAGTGTGTGTGAAAAATCTAAATGAAAATTGTTGTTAATGAGGCAGCAATAGAGTTACCCATGATCACAACAATTAAAATGAAATAATATGATCTTATAAATATTACGGTTGTTACTTCCCCTGTTACCATTTATTTATTTTTTTTTATTCCAACATCACAATTTGTTAAATTTGCTGTTGCACCACCACTCATCATCATTCAAACAGAATATTTTTTTCTAGTTAAGCTGGTTGGTTGTCTTTATGTTGCAACATGTTGCATACATACATAGTACATACATACGAGTACATACATATGTATTTTGTTTTAATTCTGTTAAGAGTATTTTTGTTTCAATAACATCAAAATTTTTGTTTTTTTTTTTTCTTAACAATGTTTTGGTTTTCATTTCTTTTGCTTTTTGCCCCTTAAATGTCCGTCTGTCGATGGGTTATTTTTTCAACGCCTCCAGCTCGTTTCATTTTCATTTACTTGGCGTCTTAAAACATCAGCTCTGAGCTCTGAATGAAAGACTGTGTTGAACATTTCGTCTTGGAAGGTGGTAACGCATGTCATCGTAAGTTTGTGTCTGTCTATCTATCTATTTATTCGTCCGTCCGTCCGTCCTTCCATCTGGTTATCCGTAATAAGATTGTGGTACTAGCTAGATATTTAGTATAAGTATCAGTTTAGTTGTCTATACTATTTCAATCCTATTTTCAATCCTATTTTAGTGCCATAATTTACATGTCTTCTCTTTCATGACTGGCTCTCCATACACTGCACATATTGTATGTATGTATGATGATGAGCTGAGAAAGAGCAAATATTTTTCTTTGAAAATTGTTTCTAAATAAACACAGCTCCTTTGGGACTTTGGGTATTGTCGTAATTTTCATTGGATTTCTTATGTGGACTGTTTTTTTTTTTTTGGTTTTGTTTTATTGAATCTGAAATATTCATAGTACATAAATAAATACAATTATGTATTTGTGGAAAGAAAGATCCCAGGGGATAAATTGCATTGCATTGGGTTAACATTTCTGGCTTATTATGGTTGTAATGCCATTTTAACTACTGTTTGTTTAATATTTTCTATCTTTTCTACATTTTTTTTATCTTTTTGTGAAGATATGGTTTAATGTTTAAGTTTATTTACTGGGTATTTGAAAATTATTATGTTAAGATTTTATTTAACTGATATCGATAATTTTTCTGTCCATAGTTGGTTAATCAATGTTGATTTACTCTACAACTAGTTTGATATAGACGATAGAGATGTAAAATGCAGGTGGTTTCTTTCTGTGAAGATAGTTGTTAAATATTTAAAGAATTTGAAAGCAGAGAAAGGAATATAAAAATAACAAATATATTAGAATTGAAACTTATTATGGATACGGTATACATACGAAACATAGAGCAGAGAGCTCCACCACCATAAGTGGTAAATGAGGGTATATATAAGTTTGTCATTCCGTGTGTAACACTGAGAAATACTCATCTGAGACCCAACAAGGTATATATATATTCTTTGTCCTTACGAAATTCTAAGTCGATTGCCCCATGCCCGTCTGTCTGTCTGTTTGTCTATGTAAAACACTGTCACGTCCAAAGGATACAACCTAAATCAACAATCGCTTACAGTTCTCCTAAGCAGTTTGGTATTGAAAATCAGCAAAATCGGCATAGTAGGACAAAAATTCTGCATCAAAATGTAAGATAACCTTCATAAAAAATTTATATTTTTAAACATTTTTCTTGCTATATTTTTAAATATATTGCAAATAATACCATGAAATTTTGTATATGTTGTTTTTATGATAAAAGAAGAAAGTGTGATGAAAATAGTAAGAATAGGTTCATGATTTCTAATAGCCCCCATACAAAAATCTTCCCAAAATATTGCTCAATTATACATAAATGTCTATAAAATTAGAATATCAAGACAAAATTCGGCAAAAAATAAGTTTTATACAAAAAGAAATAGCAAAACGAAATTTTTTTTAGTTCGGTCCATGTTTGACCATAGATCCCATATAAAGTCCACTTCCAAAATTCATTTAAATACGCATAAAACTGGTATAAATAATATTAAAAGGTTAAAATTTGACATTAATAATCCTTAAAGGTAAATAAATTGTCGAACTAAATTTTATGATGGTCGGCCCATAATTCGTCATAGCTCCCATGCAAGGACCACATCTGAAAAAGACATTTATCCCTATATATATTGTATAAATATCGGTTCCGACTCAAAACGTTGCACAAATCATTTACATATATACAAAAATCATCCCACAAAACTTTGTGAATTTCGGTCTATTTTTAACCGTATGGCCCATATAATGAAGCCCTCTTGCGAAAATCACTTTAATACTCATAAATCTCTTATAAATAAGGGTACCTATCCAAAATTTTACACGGATCATTTACATACATGCCTAAATCAAAGAGCTGGATTTTGAGAATATCGGTCTATATTTGACTATATCCCCCACATAAGGTCCACTTAATACTAATATATATCTTAAATATACCGTTATTATATTGCAATTCGACGTAAAATATCCTCATATGCATGAAAATAACTGTTCCAAAATTTAAGAAGATCGGCCCATAATTTGTCATAGCTGCCATATAAGAACCATTTCCGAAAAACAAATAAGCCCACAATAATGTCTAATAAATATCGATATCGAACCAACTTTTATATGGATCAGAAATTTTAATTCAGAAATCATACTAATATTGATTATACGGCAATTAAGCTACTGGATTTTGTAGCTGTCAGTCAATAACAGCTCCTGAATTAAATCCACCTCCGAGCATAACAACCAACCATACAACTCTTGTAAATAACGCTATTGAGATGAAATTCAACCGATATAATCCTAAAATACATAGAAATCACATTAGTGGATACTGGATTTAAAAGCCATCGGTCCATAATTGGTTCACTTCTTCTATGCCACCCATAAATCTTTTGTAAATAATGTTATTGAGATCAAATTCGAACAAAAAAGCCTCATCTTATATCTTATTTTTTTTTAACAAACACAAACTGCGAAGCTTTTTGGCAAGTCTGCAGAAAACACCCAGAGTCTTTGGCGGGAATCGAACCCGCAACCCTCTGACTGATAGTTCGGCACACTATCGCCTAGTCTATCGGGGCACCCTTTTTTTATACTCTGTTTCTTAACTTGTGAATATGGAAAAATGTTCTTTTAATTTTATAAATTGGTAAATTACAAACAAGATTATTATGAAAATCAAATAAACTCTGTAGATTACAGTAAGAATCAGTAATTACATCAATTATAATTGATTTATAATAAATGGCCGAAATTAGACAAAATTTCAAAACATTTAAAATAAATTATGTTGGTCGTAAAATTGTCTTTCAAACAATATATCAAATACTAATAAAATTTGCACTAAGACTGAATAGAAAATACAGAATAAGAATAATCTAGTCCTACAACCAGTGTAGTTTTTCTATTTCTTAGTACGTTTAGGTGGAGGGTATATAAGATTCGGCACAGCCGAATAAAGCACTCGAACTTGAATACAGAAGCTACAAATAGCAAATGTGTCGTCTCTTTGTTACTACAGCTAAACTTTTGACGATCAAAACAAAATTTCAGTCTGTTTGAAATATGAATCTAAAGATTTGATTTGGCGATTTATCGTCAAAGTGACGATTTGACGATTTTTTTATTGAAAGTAACGATTTTCTAAATTATTAAAATTTTTTATCATTTGCTTGTTTTATTAATGTTTTTGTGGCCAAATTCTCTCTTTTTTTGAGACAACTATTTTTCTCATTTAATATTATAAATTTTAAGAACATGCCATATTTCAAAAACAAAACTAAGTAATAGTAGTGTTTTCTGAAATTATTGACAATTGTTAAGTTTAAGTATAATAATTTCAAATAATATTGAGTCAGGATAGTAGAAATCACTTATTTATCTCTAAACATAAAAATCAATTTTAAAAGCTGAATTCCATGAACTAAAATTTTTAGAGGAAACAATTTCTGAATTTTAAACGGGAAAATTCTACAAAAACTACTCCTATTTTAACAAAACGTCGAAAGAATATACAGCCAAATAAATTTAAATGACAAAAATTCGGAAATCTTTGAAATGATGGATGAATTGGATTCTTTCCTCAAAATGTTAGTTAAAAAATAATAAACTAAATTGTTTTGACATTGTAATTTAATCTGAATTAATAAAATATGCTGAATTTGTTTCACTCTCGTAAGTTGTAGCACACCAGTTTTTGTTCAGCTCTCTTTTGAACTTGCCATTTCATTTACACACGTCAATTCAATTTTCGTACTTTTTAATGCAAATCAACATGCATGAAAAATAACAAAAGGAAATAAGAAAATTGACTAGTACCGTCAAGTTTGTACCCCTTTTGTTCTCGTTTCCCTTCCCATCCAAAAATACTTGCCTTGACGAGTCAGAATTGGAAAGTGTAAAAGCACACAAGTTGTGTATAACATTATTTAAAAAGTTAAAATTTATGTATTTTGATTTGTATTGTTCAAAAGACTATGTATATAAACTTGAATTTTTATGTTTAAATAAAAATTTCAAAATACTATTAGAAATAGTAAATTTTTAATTTTCCGATTTTTTGACGATTTTTAAAATTCGAAATGACGATTTTGTTTTCTTTTTTATTGGGATTTTAACGATTTTTTTTCTGAAATTAATCTGGCAGCCCTGCATACATACCGTTTTCCATCAGAATAGGCCCAGCGGCAAAACTTTGATTCATCTCTCCAAAGTACGTTATTCCAATCTCTTGGCGGTTTTTGCACATTTTTGATTTTATGTTATTTTTCAAAAATCGCGTTGCGCGATGCAGCCACAAAGAGAAACTTCATTAAGCCTTCGTCTTATTGTTCTAAATATGTAAATACAATCGAGTGTGTACTCGTTTTATCTTCCACTCACTCCGATGTCTAAAAGGTAAGCAATATTGCTGCAATATTTGCGTCGTGTAAATGGGGACTAATTTGCACAACTAAAAAATCGATTAATTGTATTTCTATTAATAATAAAATCATGTACATATATCTAAAAACAAACAATTATCGGAAAATTTTGCAATAGTTTTCAATTAAAATTTTCAGCATCATTACCAAGTAAAATCCAACTAAAACCCCATTGGATTTTCTATGTACATGCATTAACATTTTTGGACTTTCCTACTCAGGCATTAATGACAAAAATAACAAGCGAAATCCTCAGATAGACAGACGGACAGGCATCTACAAAAACATATTTACATATGGGATGTGTAAATTTCATCAACCGCAATTTTTAATGCCTGAGGCGGAAAAGCAAGGTGCTAAGCATGAGTTAAAATGAACACTTATGAGTGGGTGTTTAAATATTTTAATGTTATTGCATTAAGCAGCAGACAAAATGCGCAAGCGCACATACATATGTACGTGTCTTGTAGATTACTTAAGCCGAGCTCTGGCGCACACGCTTAAATTAACACAAAACTAAACGTATATTTAACGCAGGTGCTTAAGGCTGAGCAGACAACAGACACGCAAATACCAGAAAAGAAATGTAACTGGCTTGAGTGTGAAGACAAAGCAAATCCCTGTATTACTTCATTCATCCGTTTTTATAGGAATTTCCATAAGCCGCTATCAATAATCAAAGCCGTGTGTAACCCACAAATATGCAATATGGTAATGAACTAGAAGAGGTTGGTTACTTTGTCCCGTAAGTAGAAGATTAAATATAGAGATTTTAATGATTATCATTAAAATAGTTGCTAGAACTAGCACTACTGCTTGCTACCTGTAGCATGCAGTGGTTTTATGCTAAAGATGCCTTGGCATGGAGGAAACAATATATTTTATTACTACAAATACAAAAACTATGCAGGACCGCCGGCGTTAACAAGTAGTTAAAACACAAATATTTTAGTTTTGCTGCAAACAATGCCAATGTGAAGTGGGTACTTGAGGTTTTTATTGTTTGCCATGCAAATAAATCGTCCAGCGTCTGTTTATTTACAAGAAACATAAGAAAACCAAAAACCAAATGAATTGAAACAATGAACATTGTAACAAATTTAACACAAAGACTGTTTGTTTGCACCAACAACAATAAACAATATAGGTATGCATACGTACATATGTACGTATGTACTTGAATTATTTACCACTGTCTGCGCGCCGGTGCTAAGCAATAAAATGCTCAAAATTCTTTAATATCCTATCCAGTAATAACATTTTTAAAACAAAAACACCAAATAAGCGCCTAGAAAATGTTGATATTTCAACTAGTTATTTTCAAATACACTTAGAAAAACTTAAAAGAAAATTTCAAGAACAACTTGAAATTGTCCATCTTTTGATTGACAGCTAACGTTAATCTGGGAGTAAATACCTTTCATTGAAACTACACTGGGAACACATAAGGAACTACAATGGAAGCTAAACTTTTCAATTTTATTTAAACTGATTTGATTAAGATCTCCAATTGAAGCTAAACAGCGCTACAGAAGGACTAAGGATAGATCATCAATTAAAGATAAACTCGGTTCACATTATCTACTTGTTTTTTGTTGTATTTTTCATTGAAGCTTATCTCGATTATGTTTTAAATCATTGAAAGTCCAAGGAATTTGTAGCTACTCGTATTCTTTGCCCACATGGATTATGATGATTAATACAAAATTGGAGCTAAGATTGATACATAATTGTAACTAAACTGTGATCAGATTAGTAACTACGATTGATTCAAAATTAAAGCTACTGTTGAATCTAAACCGTGGTCACATAAGAAACTGCGATTGATCCACAGTTAAATCTAAACTGTGGTTGCATGAAGACCTATGATTGATCCACAATTGAATCAATTAAACCCAAACAGTGATCAGATTAGAAAATACGATCGATTCACAATTGTGGTTATATTAAAAACTAAGATTGATATATAATCAATGCTAAAATGTAATCACAGAAGCAACTACAATGGATTCAGAATTAAATCTGAACTGTGGTTACAAGAATCACTACAATTGATCTACAATTAAGAACGTCGATTTATTTACAATTGGAACATTGTAACTCACATTTAAATTATAATAATTCTTTCAGTGTATTCACCATAAAAGAAACTGAAACAAAACAAGAAAAGATTGCTCTGATTTAACAGACTTTAAGTATTGTAATTTCAAGAGGGTTTTCAACAGACAATACAACATCAAGTGGTTTTATTGTTGAGGCCCTAAACTTAAACTGTATTAAAATCATGATGCACTTGCTTTTCCTGTGCAGCAACATAGAAGCAAGAAAAACAAAACAGGACAAAGCCATAAAACAAACGCCTAAGCTGGGTTCTAATATAGAGCATATTTATTTAACTAAACTCTTAATCATACATTTTGCCATCTTAAGGATCTTTCTTTCATTTTGCAAAAAAAAAAAAAAAAATAAGTAAGAAAGTATAGTCGGTCAAGCCCGAACATATAATACCCTACACCCAGTATACGTATAAAGCAGTTTACCAGAAATGTGCGCTATATGTGAGATATGACCAATTATGAACCGATCATCCAAAAATTTAGTGTCATGATTTCTGTAAATATAAATATTGTGTATGTTGAACTTTATCTCGATATAAATACTTTTAAAAGATTTATGGATGTTAAAGTTGATTACGGGGAGGGTCTTATATAGGAGTTTCGACTAATTACGGACCGACCATTATAAAATTAGGCGTCATAATTTCTGTATATTATTTGTGTCGAATTTTATTTGATTACCAACATTCTTAAGAAATTTATGAACGTTAAAGTGATTTTCGGAAGTGGGCTATGTATGGAAGCTACGACTAATTATGGACCGATCACAATAAAATTGTACCGTATTATTTGTACGCATATGAAATATATTTGTGTTCAATATTATTTGCATACCAACATTTTTGAGAGAGTTACGCTCTTTAAAGTGATTTTCGGAAGTGGGCCTTATATGGGAGCTACGACTAATTATGGGCCGATCTGCACAAAATTTGTAGATGTGATTTGGCTTCATTCACCACTCATTTGTGATGAAATTTGTTTGGTTCCTTGCATAATTCAAACATTTATGATCGGTAAACCCCAATTTCGGGAGGACTTTTGTATGGGGGCCAGGTGAAATAAATGACCGATTTCCACCAGTTTCAATCCCATCCGTCCTTGGGCCTAAAAAATATCACTTACCACATTTTATCAAAATATCTTCAAAATTGCGACCTGTACTCTGCGCACAAGCTTTAAATGGACTGTCAGCCAGCCAGACGGACGGACGGACATCGTTAAATCGACTCAGAAAGTGATTCTGAGTCGATCGGTATAATTTAAGGTAGGTGTTGGATCAATATTTCTGGGCGTTACAAACATCAGCACAAATCCAATATCGTGGTGTAGGGTATAATAATAGAGAATACAAAATGAAATAAATCTTTAAAATAAATCTAGTACAATTTACTATAATAACATGCAGATTTAGACATGTCGTTGTTAAGATGGTTTTAAGTATCGTGTTAGTTTTGAGACCATATCGTGTGAACAATGGCAAACAATTAGAGGATAATGAAAATCCTCCCATAGTTATCATTTAGATATTAACAAAAGCCCACTTGAGTTCTCTAGCCTAAACTCTTTTAAAGAGTCGCGCCCAAAAAACAGATTGTTTCCATTCTTTCTTTTTTTCTTTTCTCCAGTTCTTTTGCATTGTTTTGCGGCAAAGAACAAAACTGCAAATATAAGCAAAACTGTAAAATGTTTATAATTTCAAATGTAAACAATTTTCGAAATGTCTTTTGTTGTCGAAGAGATTCGCAAAGATTCCTTTTCCCATGTCTTCCATTCTAATCCCATATATGAGTATGTGATGCATATTTTTTTATTGCAAACATTTTTCATACGCACGCATGTGTATGTATGTAGGAGTTACCTGTTTTAAAATAATTTACTTAAAATGAGAATTGCCCCCTTTTTGTAAATTGTACCACACAGGGTGATTAATTCAAATCTCATCTCATCTACTATGTTTCTATTGTTAACGAAGTTTTTCTGTTTCTGTCATCGTTATTGTGGTTTGTGGATTTCATAATGTTTTCATATGGATTTATTGGCAATACATAACATGTGAAAAAATAAAACAATTTAAGGATCATGTAGAAATCCTATTTTCTTTTCTTTAAGTAATAATCATTGTCAAAATAGATCTCGATCTTTGTATAACGGCAGCACAAACTTTAGTTGTTTTTTTAAGGTAATTGAATTTTAGAGATATAATTATATTTCCTTTTTTAGAAAGTGCAGTGCCTAATATCCTACATTATCATAATAAATCAATGTAGGAGAGAGTCTAATTTTTTCAATTACGTTGGGACTTTATTGCGATCAACAATTGGAACTATATTGGAAATAGATAAAGACTATAGAAGCTTAACTGGGACCACAAATGGAACCGTGTGATTGGTCTAAAATTTAAGTTAAACTGGGAGAACAATAGAAATCGCGATTGATTTAAATTTAAATCTAATGTAGAACAACGTGTCATTGAACTGCAATTAAAGCCAGAATTGAAATTTGATCCAATATTAGTATTTAATCTTAATCTGATCAATTTTGAATTACACTTGATCAACAGTTGAATATGAACTGTTATCATATTGGGCACTATGATTGATCTGCAATTGAACTATGATTGATCCTACATTGAAGCTACGATTGATCCACGATTGAACCAAAATGCAAGTTTAAATTGATTAATTGTGGACTACGATTTATAACGTTGGTAACTATTATTTGCCCACAATTTAATATAAACTGTGCTCACATTGGAAAGTATGATTGATCTGCAATTCAACCTAAACTGTGCTCACATTGGAAACTATGATTGATCTGCAATTCAATCTAAACTCTGATCACATAAGTAACTATTACTGATCCACAATTGAGTTTGAACTGTGATAATATAAAGAACTACGATTGAATCTGCAATTGATCAACAATTGAAGTCAACCTGAGATCACACAAATGACTACTGGAGCATCAAGAAATACTACGATTGAACCATGGTTAAATCTAATACTAGAATACATAAGGAACTAATATTGATATACAATTAAAGGAATACTAAGACAACAAAATAAACTACAATTGATTCATAATAGAAACTAGTAAACTAGGACAATATGTATAAGGAACTTAGATTGTTCCAAAATAAAAGCTAAACTGTTACAAAACTAATGATCTATAATTAAAGTTAAACTGAAACTACAAAATTTCTAAGACTGAATCTAAAACTGTATCTACATATTGAACAATAATTGACAGGGATCAAGATTTACAACATTGCGACAACATTTTAATAAGGATTTACAAAGGAACTTCGAACGATGCTAAAATATTACAATAATCCATAAGCAACAGTTGTCCTTTTGAAATACTAATACTATGTTTCCACGGTACATGCTTCGCTCTCTATTCATTCTTCACAACCTAATCATGTGCGAAACAACTTGCTTCACCATACAAAATTTTAAGAGCGAATCAAGTAGATTCATATTTAATCTACTTGCGAAGCACGAAAAATTGCACTCTTCTCTAATTTTTATCGCAAGTTTATCTGCACTAGCTGTAAAAATTTAATATTATTGTAAACAAAGCAAATTATTTTCTTGTTGCTGGAAGTAAAGAAAGTAAATACGTACGAATGTATGTTTTTTTTTCAAATAAGCTAACTAATTTCCACTCACTTTTATTTGTCCATTAAAAAAATTATTTTCCACAAATTGTAAATTCTGTTTTTTTTTTATTCTATTTGTTTATTAAAGACAACTGTCAAATCGAATCAAGTTTATTAGTCATGTAAACAGCATGATTCATAAACATGATTCAGAAGGCGAAGCAGATGATTCAAGTCGTCGTGGAAACATAGTATAAGACACATTGAGTCTCATGATTGACTTTTATTTTGAAAATCGATTTTTTTCAAATTTTTTAAAGTGATTTAAATTTTTACATACAATGTAAAAAACTTTATAAACTAATTCTCACATAAACTGCCTACCGCTGTCAAAGTGGAAAACAATTAACATAACCAAATACATACAACAATAAATGAAACAGAAACAAAACAGTAACACACAAAGTAACTATCTCTAAAATAAAATATTTATCCATATGTCAGCATTAAAGACAATAATATCGCCAACGACGAAGACCCCCAAAAACTACTGCAACAATCATGAAAAGCAGTATTAGTAGTAGTTGTATATATGTATGTACATTAATACATATGTAGTTCTCAATATCTATTGTATTTCCCTGTAACATAGATACACACTTCCATACATATGGATATGAAGCGGGAGCATAAAGAAAGTCAACTGAAATAATTTTAATGTGAGACTGACGATAAAATTGTCGCCAAACAGAAAATTAGTGGCTGCTGTTTTTAAGCCGAATTAATAAAAATAAAAACTATAGCAAGAAGAAGCTTGAGAAAGCTTTGATTTAAGCCGCTTCTAAAAATTCAGTTCGGTTTTCTTATACATTTTTTTTTCTGTTTCAAGATGTGCAGCAGCAGGCGCTTTAGTAAATTCGTTCAGTCAGTTCGTTTTTATACCCTACACCACTATAGTGGGGAGAGTATATTGGATTTGTGCTGATGTTTGTAACGCCCATAAATTTTGGTCCAACACCCACCTTAAAGTATACCGATCGACTCAGAATCACTCCCTGAGTCGATTCAACAATGTCCGTCCGTCTGGCGGCTGTCAATGTAAAGCTTGTGTGAAGAGTACAGGTCGCAATTTTGAAGATATTTCAATAACATTTGGTAAGTGATATTTTTTCAGCCCAAGGACGGATGTGATTGAAACTGTTGGAAATCGGTCCAATATTTCACCAGGCGCACATACAATTCACAATTAAGTAAAGGTATGAATTTCAAAAATTTCCTCGAGATATGCACAAAATTCGTTGCAAAAAACATTGATGACTTTGTTATGATGACTTGCATATCTCGAGCAAATTTTTGAGAAAAAGCTTCATTCCTGGCATGAATTTCTTCATTGGATTAATGAAATATTTCATTAAAAGTGAGCTAATGAAGCGTTTCATTAGAATAATGAAGAATGTTTCATTAACCAAATGAATTTTCATTTTAGCTCCATTATGAAATTATTTCATTGGTCAAATGAAATTAATCATTAATCTAATATATAATATATTTCATAAATACAATGAAACATTTTCATTGGAGCAATGATGTTACTTCATTAATGTCATGTAATTCTTTCATTAATCCAATGAAACTTTATCATTATATTAATGAAACTTTATCATTATATTAATGAAACTTTATCATTATATTAATGAAACTTAATCATTATAATGGTATACCATTACTTAATTGTGAATAAAAGCGAAACGCGTTCATCGATTTTCATGATTTATGTCTCATTTTGTTCATAGGTTATGCGACTTTACGTGAAAGTAATAAGACACTTTTTTTACCGTTTTGGATTTTTTATGAATTAAAAATCAAAAAAAAAAATCAATTTTTTAGGCACAAAATAGTTTTTTTCTTCATACATTTATTTATAACTGCGAAAATGTTGCTTATGTAGCGAAACGTTGTATGAACAGATTAAAGGAATTGTAATTCTTAATTTTTTTAAATTTGTTTCAGCTTATTCGGACTAGTGGTTCTCGAGTTATGACAAACAAAAGAGTCTAAAACGTAACAAATTCCCTATACGATACTTACTAACTTTAAATTAGTTTTTAAATTATTATTTGATGTAACATGACCAAACGAATGTTGCAGAAGTTCTTCTTTTTGGGGCTACTTTCATAAACAATTATCAGAATTGAGTCCCGAATCAATCACCTGAAAATTGTTGTACAGTGTAATTAGTCGTAGTAGCTGTCATATAAGACTCACTTCCGAAAATCCCTTTAAAGAGTATAACTCTTAAAAATGTTGTTATCCGAATAAAATTTAACAATAATGAGTTTCTTATGTACAGAAATGATGACACCTAATTTTATAATGGTCGGTCCATAATTAGTCAAAACTCCCATATAAAACCCTTTTCGTTATTCACTTTAATCTCCACCATAAATCTTTTAAAAGTATTTATATTCCCGGAAGTCATGGCACTAATTTTTTGGATAATCAGTCCATAATACATAATATCTTCCATATAGCGCCCATTTCTGAAAAACTGTTTTATTAATATACTGGGTGTAGAGTATTATATGGTCGGGCTTGACCGACTATACTTTCTTACTTGTTCTTCTTGTTGTCTACACACAGCGCTAGAGCGACAAAGGAAAGTTTTTTTGTTGTTGTTGCCCAATTTACATGTTGCAAACATTTGTTATCACAGCATGTAGATCTGAAGAAGATGCCAAGAAGGTATCTTTGGTCTCGACCAACAGCAAAACCTAAAGCTTCATCAGCCTCAACCTCTTCATCTCAAAACAACAATGACTGTGACATTCAAACACAACTGACTGGTGGCTGGTCCAAAGACAATTTCCCCAATGAGAATTCAATAAATTTGTATTGTTTTTTTTTATTTCGCTCTCTAAAAGCTTTGACAATAACAACAAAAAGTAGCCAAGGGAAAGGTATGGAAAATAATGGTAAAATAAAACAACAATGAAACGGAAAACGATCATCACCATCATCATCAGCCCAATAAATGTTGTTGATGATCCTATATTGATTGTTGTAGTCAGCAATACAGCAATATTGTTATTGTTGCCATTGTTCTTGTTTTGTGATCACTGTTGTTGCAGTTGTTGTTATTGTTTGTGAATGGCCGGTACATGTGTATGTGGAAGAACATGAATATGCAGTGTTATTAATGTGGAGCTTATAAACACTTTAGCAACAAGTTTATAGAAAATCGAAACGATGAGAACCATAATATCGTGGTTAATCGTTGCTTCGATTTAGTTATTGTATTCGGTGGAGGTGTGTATTTGCATAACAGATATAAAGGGGCCTTTAAAAAAAGACATAATTATATAAGTATAGAACGTGATTTAAACAACAAAACCTGCGTAGAAATGATCTCTGTCGTATACTAAAATCATTGATCTATACTGTGAGCGTCAATATCAAGTAAACACCTAATATTGTTTAGAAATATGTTTTATTTTATACAGTGGCTCAGAGCTTAATTTATGTAGAGCATTTTTTGTTTTCAAAGAAAACTAACAGGATCTTGAAAAATAAATTGGTGTCATTTAAAATAACAATTTTATAGTCTAAATTTTTGTACGGTTGTCAGATCTTACAACGTTGGCCGAAAAATTTTCAGAAAATGTCTAACAACCGTGTGAAATTAAAATGTTTGTCTTGCAACATTGTCAGAAGAAACATTGACAATTTAACTTTTGCTAACAATTTTTCAATGTCAGTACATTGCTAGATCTGACAACATTGTATGATCTGACATAGCTTAACAAACAAAAATAATTTATTGCAAAAATGTACATTTTAATATATTAATGGCTAAATTCACAGTCTTTAGTTAGCTAATGGCAAAGTCTAAACTAATGATTGTTTATTCGCAATGCTTAGTTTGCCATAAGAATACCAAGTAATAGTTAAACAATGGTTAGTATATTAGTTTACCAATGGTTAACTAATGACCGAGAATTCGGCCATAAAACTTTTTTACGTCACAGCTTACACGCACGTATGGATTTCGAAAACTTTAAATTAAAACTGGCAATTACACGATTTAATATTTGGTGTGATAGCATTTATTATCTACAATAGATATAAGGCTAAAGCGAATATGTTAAACTTGGATACATCGGCAAATATGACCGAAATCCAAAATGCAGATTCCTTGCAAACGTGTTCTTTGGCGAAATTTAGTCTGTTTTCCGGGTTTTAAAACGGTTTCTTGCATACAACTCGGCCATTAAAATCATGTTAGCGCAAGACACGATGAACAGTTTCAACGCAACATTGTTTGCTCAGGTCAGCTTCAACTTGTGAAACTGATTTGACCTTGTTTTTCCGAAAATGAATCGTTCACCACGCTCATTGCATATTTTATTTGGTGCCTTTGTTAAGGACCCAATTTTCATGGACGAAGCTCTCAATGATTTTTTGGACAGTAAAATGGTTTAAAACCAATTCTCGTTGTTCTATCCTTGTACTCCTACTCATTTCAACTATTCTAAATTGACTTTTGACGTTACAAAAATATTGATAAAAGTAGAAAAAAACCGAAAAACACTTGCTGCATTGAGCTATCGACACAGTAGAAATTGACTGCATAAAATAAGCTGTGACGCGAAAAAACGGGAATTTTTTTGTTTTAAGTTTTAATATTTTGTTCGCTAAGGTACGGGACATTTGGCAAATATTTACTCAAAAAAGCTTGTTTTAGCACAAACTTGTTTGACGTTGTTTACTCTTACAAGAGTTTTGCAAGATCAAACAGCATCAAATAAATTAAAATTAAATATTTGTTGTGCTTTGGCCTAAAAAAGAAAAGTTTTTTTTATAAATAAACGAGTTCAAATATATGCTATTTAGTGGTTACGTCTTTTTATGATGCTTTGAAATGCACTGCATAAAATAAACTGTGAGCCACTGTACATCGAAGTTTAAGAACTATAAATCCAACAGAATTCAGCCCATATACGAAGTGCAGCCAAGGTGCGTACCATGTTAAGTGATATTCACTCCGACCGCAGACCGTCTTCTACAGCGCAGATTATACAGATTGATTGTGGAAACCGAATTTGTTACCTATCGGCTGATTTAGTCTTATTAACTGATTTTTCCAATTGTTACAGCAACGACGAGATGACAAATGTTAGAGTGTTGCATCTTAATGAAATGTCTTTTAATGTCTAAAACCTAAAAAAAAATGTAAGTAGGACCACCCAATTCATCTATTCAAAGACCGTATTCTCCATTGATTGTGCAGACCAAATTTTTTGACAATGTAACATTTGATTTAAGTTTATTTTGTTACATTGATTGCCTAAAAAGGCCCCCATTCATTCAACAATCCAATAAATGAAAAACCTTTCACTTTGCTCTGGTTACGACATTGGTATTGTCGGTATAGTCATTGTGGATTTTTTATGGTCCATACAAAATGACAATAGGAAACAAGTTGTTAAATAAAAGTCTCTCTAAATTGTTTTTTCCTCAAGACAATCTACAAAATTTAAGTCATCATCAATTGTTTTAGAGTTTTATTTTGTGTTTTTGTTCTTCTGTCTGTTCTGCAAGTTTCAGTCTGCGGTATGTATTTATATCGCGGGTGCGATTTAAATGCCACCCGTATTGAATATTCATTTAGTTAATGTTACACAAATTCCAGCACAACAACGAACAAAAAAAAAAACAACAAAAAGGAGAAAAACTTAGTGGAATAAAAACACAAAGAAACACCACATACAAATCAACGTTGACAAAATACAAATGTTAAAATGTTGGGTCTTTGAGTTTATACCGCTTTTACAAGCCGCCATAACTTCTACGTTTCTTTTTTCTGTTTCTTCTGCAGCTTCTGCTCGTACATGATCAACAAGATCCTGTTGTCATTTACAGTTGTTGAACGTATTTGTACATTTATTTGTTCCTGCTGGCGGGCTGGCTTGTTGTTGGGAAAATGTTTTTCGTTTCGTTGCCAAAGTGAATGAAAAACGCTGCTGATACCGATGTTGATGATGACGTTGATAAGCTGGCGTTACGTTTGACAATTTAAACATCCCATAATCTGTGAGTAGTAGTGATGGTGGTCCAGTTCATTATCAATACTTCGTGTTCGTATGTACGTGAAAACATCAATTTCCTTTTGTTCTAATAGAAATTCAGTGATAAGAACACTACACTATTCTACACTTGTAACCAACCTGCCTGCCATCTTGTTAGACCTCTAACTTACTTTTTATTCCCTACTTTCTTATCCATGTTCTCACTCTCATGCCTGCATGAGAGATTTACAAAATCATCACTAACTTCAAACGAGCTCATTTAAACATAAATTGTGAACTTGTGATTCTGGCCAATAACACACGTAGTTTGCTGCTATGTAATATTTGACTTGGCGCCATCATTTAAGATGCGGCTTTCTATGATCTACTGATACGTGCGCATGAAGAAGGTAAATGTTGCAAGTTAGTTACTTAGTTAGTGTAAGATCGCTTGTTGCTCTGTTTGTCTTCGTGTAACATTCGGTTAGTTCTCGTACAGATTGTTGTTGACGATCACCTTGAGTTCTTTGTATGTATTTTCTGCTTTTAGTTTTTGAGAAATCATAGATAGTGTCGCGAAGATTTTCCTAAAATAAAAGAAAAATATGTGAGGAAAACGCATAAATGTCCATTTGATGAAACAGCTGTAATTGTAAATGATTTATAGATTTTTTAGCCAGAAGAATATCAATACAGAAGCGATCATGATTTTCAGATATGTAAGCAACAATGTGGTTTAGTTTGTTACCTATTATACATATCTGAGAGCCCTAATAGTTTCAGTATATTACAAATTGATTTTATACTCTAAATTTTCAAAGTTGTAACAAAAGTAAATGAAAAATATAGAAAATACTTTTAAAACCAGTTAAGTTTACATTCTGAAAGAAAAGACATTTAAACTTATTCTGTAAAACGGAGGAAACTTTTTACCTCCCCGATTTAATGGTTTGTTTTAAACATGGGCCCTATTTCACAAAACAACTTATCATATTATAACTTTGCACTTATGCAATTTTTCGTCAATTTGCAAAACGTTTTGCTCTTCAGGGCTATACTTTTATAAGTGAAAAGTTTTTTAAATTTTTATTATCTCTTTGCAATTTCTGTTCTGTTGAGCAAAGTGCAAAGTTAATATTGCAAAGAGTATTTTGCAAGCAATTATTCTGTTTCGTTCTACAAAAACTGTAAATTCTAATTTTGCAAAGCAAATTTTGATAAGTTGGTCAAAAATTTGCAAAGTAAACAAAACGATCTTTTTTAAAATTTTTATTGTTATATCTAGTGAAGCTTTCAATATTTTAAGACGTGAGTTTTTATTCGAAGATGGTAAAGACGCGGTTATAAGAAGAAATTATATAGAACGAATTAATTTTTCGGGACTAGAAAACATTAATTTTAAAAAGTGTTTTCGTTTAAATCAAATCCATGTTATAGTGGAAGGCCAATGTAAGCGGCAATCAGCTGTTATTTTTGCCGCTTGCACTTTTTGTAGGTAGGCAAATGTGCGCGGCAAATGTCAAAAAAATTAAATTGATTTGTTTGTTACATACAAAAATTCTTAAATAAACGTTTTTTAGTGTGTACTTGATGTAAAAAGTATTAAAAAAATTTAAAAATATTTTTTTTTTATTTTTAACTAAACTCATATGTCACATATTATATACATGTGTATGGCAACATCTTTTTAAGCGGCAAAGTTGAACAAAATTCTACTTTTTCTCTTTCCTTCTGATTGAAAATTATCTTTTATCTTTTTCTTTCTCATTGAAAAATACTTGACTTGACGAGTCAGAACTGATGAGTGTGAAACAGGTCTTTGCCGTGCTGCCACTTCTCACAGCATTGCCAGATTAAGTAAAATTTTTGCATGAATAATTTTGTAAAGAAACAAACCTTTTATTCACTGGTAATACTATTGCCGCCCGCGGCCGTATGCCGCTTACATTGGCCTCCCACTATTAATTTTATTTAAAATATAATATGTATAGAGAAAAATAAGAGCACACAGTGGAGTCTGCTGATAATCAACTGCTACTGTGCTTGCATTGGCTCGGAAATGGTTGCCTGTATCATGGTGTTGCAAAATCCACCGCCCATAATTAAAAAAAGTTTTAGCATTCATAAATTAAATGAAATGTAAACTTTAATGTGTACTAAAAATATTTACAATAATTTTGTAAAAAAAATACTTTATTGTTTTTAAAACTAGCAAATAAAATATCTTCTTTTTCTTGAAACACATACGAGTATAACACTGCATGTTATAGTCCATTTTTATTTTGCGGCTCATTTTAACAAGTTGTATTTAGCAATGCAAAGAGGAAAAAGATAAGAAAGAAATGCAAAGATGGTTAAATGCTATGAGGAACACTTTGCACGCACACTTTGCAGGAGAGTGCAAAAACTTTACAAACATCTCAAAGTCTTAACAAAGAGAGCAAAGATTCTGCAAACATTTTCTTAGTGCGAAATAAGATTTGTCAAGAATATTGGGAACATAAAAACTTATCTCTTTGCAAAAAAAAAATCAATTTGATAAGTGCGAAGTGTAAAGTTGAAGTGTTTGTGGAATAGGGCAATGTTTTCAAATTTAGCTTAGAAATGCATTTTAAGTTGATTGAAAGTGTTCTGAAGAGAATTACATTTAGTTTTAAGTTGATTATTAAAAGTTGAAGTTGTGATAAGTCAAATGAAAAAATTTTATTTGGCTGATTATTCTAAATTAGGTGTTGTTAAAACAAATATTAGAATATATTAGAATATATTTGAATTATTATTATATTTGTGTTTAAAAAAAAAATAAAAAACTTTTGTAAAAACCCTTGTATAGCTTTCAATAATAAAACAACTGATAATGTTAATTAAAAGAACATTGACTGGAAAGCTTTTATATTAGCTATGCTATCAAATGCAGCACTAACTATCAAGTATCACCACTGTAATTAGTAAAAGTTACCAAAAAAGGACGTTCAACAAAACTAATGACTTCCAAGTATCTATTGATTACTTAACTACTATATGCTAAGAATACAAATTATAAAAGAAACTAAACTAATTGAAACTACTTTTATTTACGAATGAAAGAAAAATAGAAAAAAAAATCTGCATTTAAGTGCAAGTACTTGAATGGCTGGCACCATGGTGCAACTATACAAGGTGAGTGCAAATCGACAACAAATACAACACAAAACAGAAACAACACGCATTTTGTTTGTGTAAAATAATAAACTACTATCAAAAACACTTGAAAAAGTATTACTTTTGTCATAAGTAAATTGTAAACAAAGTCAGTCAGCTGGGCTACTGCGCTCACCTTGTATAGTTGCACCATGGCTGGCACTTTATCGGTAACAGAAATTTGAATAAGTGAAATGTTTTGTAAACTATGTATGTAATTGAATATAAACGAGCTAAGATATTGAAATAAATATAGAATAAATATCCTGCAGGAAATATAATAAAATATTGAAATCAGAATTATATTGTAATGTCTAAAACAAAACCAGGGGCCAAATTACCGCATTCGTGATCGAATGAGCTATCGTATCGAAAAATGATTTCGATATCGAAATTATGATAAAATGTACTAAATTTCTTGGTCGATCAATTTTACTCGATATCGAATGCGGTAATTTGGCCCCAGTACTTTGGATTAGTTCTGTGGCCTATCACTGAATGGCTAAAGCGACAATTTAAGTTGAAATTGTCTATTAAAATACGGATTACACAAAATTTTTATTATAGAAAATACTGTTATTCTGAAGAAAATGCTTCAATTTTCTATAGAAAATTTTGTTATTCTGAAGATTTTCTATGGAAAATAGAGTTATTTGGAAGATTATTGTATAAGTTCTTAAAGTAATCATTTATTATGGTGTTTAGCACAATTTAAATTTAACGTTTTGTAACGGCAAGCTTGTTCACAACACGCATAACATTAAGTTTTATCGGCCATAGAAAGAACTTATTAGAATATTGCACTAGTGTATACATATATAGAAAAAATACTCTTTTAAAACGAATTACATACTAATTTCTTTTAAACATAACCGAGTCGGTACTCTTGAACCTTTAAACATCATTGAATTTCGATCATATTAAACTATAAGCGTGACAAATCCGGTCAAATTTCAATATTATGTTATAAACATGGGACTTTAAAAGTAAAGAATATTACTTAATTTTGATATAATTAAATATTGAAAAATTCTTGGGAATGAGCAGACTTATGTATTATTTCCTGGGAAATTAGTTGCTTTAAGTCAGTCTCGGGCACACACATACTCACTCATATGTACTAGTGTTGGAAGCAACAAAAAACAAACGACCGCAAATAATTGTACTCTCATATAATTTTGCAGTTGCCAAAATTAAGGACATGTTTTGGATTTTAGTATTTTTATTTGATTTGAATTTTTTTTTGCAATTTTGCAGAATTAAATTATAATTTATTTAATTATACATATTTATGTACATATTATTTTATTATTTAATATTATTTGTTCTTTCGTTGTTAATTAGTTTATCATTAAATTTTAATATTAATAATTAAAAAAGAAAGAAAATATATACAAAAAATATTAAATAATAAAATAATATATGTATATATAAACATAATGTATAATTAAATATTTTTTGACTTACAGCGAGATCAGACAACGAAACAGGTTATAGTATACGTTTGTCAACGTCGCGCACACAGAATTTTGATCCTATACACGCGTGTATAACAAGCGCCCGAGACTGATTTAAATAGACAACAAGCACCTATACATTTTGCAGCTCTCTGTTTTATTCCTCGGGAACTTGGAATAATTTCTTAAAGAACTACATACATATGTATGTATATGCATGCATATATGCCCTGCAAATATTTTTGAGATTTTCTGGCGATGATTAAGCGATCCTTACGAATCGCTAACTATCGCCTACGCCTTACACCTAAGCGATGAATACGCGAGCGTACACAAGTAACGGGAAATACCCTCACACCAACAGTGATGCCAACTTTTCAGAAGCAAAACGCGCAAAACAGTGCCTCAAAAAGCGCTAAATTTTAATTAAGCGAAAAGCGCCAAAAAGCGGTAAGATAAATTTTAATAAAATGGGTTTTTAATTCAATATTTATATACAAATTTGTTTTATTTGTACATTTTGAGATCATATATTATCATATATTATATTAATTTTAAAGTGTTTATCAGCACAATTCAGCGAATTCAGTTAAAACTGTTCATTTTCGAACAAAAATGTAGAACTTTCCTCTTCATCATCTGGCCAAAGTACTGTCTTAATATAAAAGTTTGACTTCTTGTAAGTTTCAATTGAATTAATTTTTGCAGAAACGTGTGGAGGAATTTTATAACTTACACAGCATGAATTTGCCATCTTTAACCCGTATTTAATATGAATTAAAGAATTAACGGTATTTAAATACATTCTATTCCGAATTTTGTTTTTAAAATAATTCATAACGCTAAATACTCTTTCTTTCTAATCAGCCAATGAAGAAGGCAAATAAAATTGTTAAGTTCAAGAGGAACCCTGTTAAAGCTTTTTTATTTAATAACCTTAGTGGCTGGACGACTCATCATTTGCACAGTTCAAAGTAAATCCCGATATTTATATTCAAAATCAAAATATATAAAGATTTGTCAAACCAAAAAACTCGAGCTGTTCGATAGAAATTTATATCTATTAAATACAGTTAGAAATAGCAGTGACTGGTGGAAATTATCAAACTCTTTAATAACCCGAAATACTAAAACTAAAAACGTGTTAAATGCAGAAGAGTTTCTTCCGCATTTCAGTAAAATTCTCCAATGTAAAGACGTGTACAATAGTATAAGTTGGGCTATACCATACATTGTTGATCCTATGTTAGATTCCCCCATAGAATATTGCGAACTTTTATCAGTGGTGAAAACTCTAAAACATAATAAAGCCCCAGGTCAAGATGGTATAAGTTATGAGTTCTACAAACATGCCCCGGAATGCTTTCTAATCGTAATATTGAATATATTCAACAAAATACTTTTACATGAACAAATCCCAACAAGTTTCCGTAATTCCATCTTGATTCCACTCTTCAAAAAGGGTGATCCAAAGCTTCCGGAGAACTACCGTGGGCTGTCGCTCATCGATACAAATTGTAAGATTTTTACCTCTATTCTTCTAAACAGACTAACATTCTGGGTAAAAAGCAATAATATTCTGAACGAATACCAAGCAGGTTTTAGAAAAAACTATTCCACTGTAGATAATATTTTCAATCTAACAAACATTGTCAACATTAACAAGGCAGCTGGTAAAAATACTTTTGCATTTTTTGTTGATTTTTCTAGTGCATTTGATACAATTCCTCGCAATAAACTTTTCTATAAACTATCAAACATGGGACTTTCTTCGAAAATGGTGAGAATACTGCAGGGTTTGTATGAGAAAACAGAAAGTAGAATTTGGGACGGTCAATCATTTTCAGATACCTTTGGAGTTGATGTAGGTGTAAAACAAGGCTGTATTCTCAGTCCAATTTTATTTTCATTATACACGAATGATTTAGCCGACGAATTGCCATACGGTGTTAACATTTGTGGCATTAATGTTAAGATTCTACTTTATGCGGATGATATTGTCATTTTAGCTGATACAGCAACAGTATTACAGCGTATGATCGACAAGCTTTTTAACTACTGCTCTATGTGGAGTCTTAAAGTTAATCTTGAAAAATCAAAAATAATTGTTTTTCGAACCGGCACTAGGCTTTCTTCGATCTGGAACTGGAAGTTTGGTCAGAACAACATAGAGGTGGTCAACAGTTACAAATATCTTGGAGTAGAAATCACATATAATCTATCCTTCAAAAAACACTTGAATAATAAATTATCAACTGCAAAATTGGCTATCAATTCGACGTGGTCTAAATATATAAATAATTCACGTATATCGAATGCCAATAAACTCAGAATATTTTTTGCGGCATCGAGATCAATTATATTTTACGCTGCTCAAGTTTGGGGATTTCAAAAGTATGATGATGTGGAAAAATTATTCAGATTCTTTATTAAAAAAATGCTTTATTTGCCTTCTACAACACCCAACTATATGCTCTATCTGGAGACTGGTTTTGATTCCTTATATCTCAGCACTCTAAAATTACATTTTTCTTATATAAACAAAGTCTTGAGTATGTCCCCAAATAGACTACCACGTATTCTAGCCAGTCACATAATCTCCAATAAGCTTTATTGGGCAAAAGAATGGGATAATTTATTACAAAGGCTGCAAATCTCAACTGACAGAACAAACATTCCAGTAAGTCATAATTGGGAAATGATATTGAATCATTTGAGAATGAAGGAAAAGGATGAATATTTATCCGCTGCTTCTTGTTCTCAGTTCCATGATCTTTATTCTCAACTTGATTTTAATATCACACCCATTCTGACAAATAATCTCTCGTCAAGGGACACTGGTTTGATAATAAAAGTCAGAGGGGGATTGCTGGATATTAACGCTAGAGCTTTTCGAAATAATACTACTGTTATATGTACGTTATGTAATTTAGACAAATCAGAAAACACCGTTCATTTCATTGGCGAATGTCCTATGTATAACCCATATAGACTTAAATATTTTCGAAAAAATCGACTTGAAAAAAACGAAGTTATATGTATACTAAATGGCTCAAATTTT
Source organism: Bellardia pandia (assembly GCA_916048285.2). NCBI lineage: Eukaryota > Metazoa > Arthropoda > Insecta > Diptera > Calliphoridae > Bellardia > Bellardia pandia. Next base: position 32,192,535 of record OU696531.1, read on the forward strand.
AGCAACCTATGTAAATATATTGAAATTAGCTTAAAATATAGAAAATTGCTTTTAAATGAATTTGATATATAACAAAACTGAACTGAATTAAAAAATAAATCAATAATTTTTAAACTAAAAATTATATTAAAATGCCAATCTGGCACCAAACATAATTATGCCATATATAGATATTTGTATTTATAATTTAATTCAATATGTATAAAAATTTGTATCATATCTATTAATAAATAATAATAATACTCTTTCCACTTCAGCATTGGAGTATGGATATGTCAAAATATCTATGACATTTTGTCCGATGAAGAATAAAATTTGCAGCTTTACTATCTGTAAATGCTGAACAACACAATTCACCAAGATGATCCACAGTAGAAAATAGACTATGAACAGCAGTATAAAGAGCAATCATTGCCTGACTTTTCAAATGAAATTTCACTTTTAATAAGTTCAACATTATTAAATGGTTTCATCACTTTCTCATGTTTTAATGTCTGGCAGTGTCGAATTAGATCAGAACGTTTTGCTGCAATTTGACAATTACAATAAATACATAAAGCTTCTGCATCATTCTTCGATGGTCTTATCCATTTTTTAAGCAAAGAATCAGATTCTCACATTTTTCTATATTTTTGTGCATAACGCTCCATCTAAAAATATGTATAATTCATTATTTCATTGTTTAACAAAATATATTTGTATTTACCTTTGCAAAAAAAAAACCCATTCAATTATGAAGAAACATATAAAGTTCGTTAACACTACTTTTTTATATACTTTTAAATATTAGTTGCAAAAATAAAGTATGTATGAAAAAAAATATCAAATGTAAAATGTATCTTTTTGTCAAAGCGATTAATTGTATGAAAAAGACGCTAAAAGCGCTAAATGAAAAACGAAAACGCGCCAATTTAGCGCTTTTTTAAAAAACGCGCTAGATTAAAAAAATGCGCTTTTTGGGTGGTCAAAAAGCGCTAAATCTAGCGCGAAACGCGCTAAGTTGGCATCGCTGCACAACAATCAAAATATTTTTGTATTCTTTATCGTTTTTTTTTTCTTGTTGTTTTGTGATTCGCCAACGATTCGCGAATGTTGATTCGCTGACGAATCGCGACAGGCACACAGACGATCGTTTTGGCGAATCGCCTGACCATAGTTTAATCATAACAATTATTGACTTGTTTTAATAGATTTCATTTCATATATTACCACACCGAAAGAAATTTAGTTGAAATATTAATAAAAGTTATTTTTTATTTCTCCAAAAGTATTTTTTGGAGTAAAAAAGTAAAAATTTGTTTGAGAAAAAATAGTTTTTTATCAAGCAAATTATGCTAAAAAGCATTAAGCATAATTTTTAAAAATTTCAATGCATTTTCGAGAAACAAAATGCTAAATCTGGCACTGAAAGTGCTAAAATGGCAACACTGCCAATAAAGTCATATTTCAATACCAATCATTCTTTTACCGACAAAAAAAATCACATACATACTAAATTTTATCGAATTATCTTTAAAATTGTGACCTGTACTTTGCCCACAAGCCAGCCAGAAAGGCAGATGGACGGGCGATCTGCCTATCTGGCTGTACAGGTCGCAATTTTAAAGATAAATCGTTAAATCAAAATTCATTCTGAGACGATCGGTATACTTTAAGGTAGCTAATAGAATAGACTAATATTTTTGGTGGTATGGTAATATATGTCATATTTTATTTCTTTTTTTTTTCTTTCATGGTTTACGAGGAAAAGTGCTTTCGCAATCAACCTAACATAGTGTTATCATTTCATTTAACAATATGCATTTAACTTTTAGTTTAACTAAGATCCAAGATTCCAATTTCAATAATCTGGTCAAGCTCTTAGGAAACACATTGTGTAGATCAAACCAGAGGGCAATACAATTATTAATTGTCTTCAAACTTTCATTATTTGAAAGCTCTGCCAGCCTCTGTTAAGTATTTATACTCGTACATGTGTGTATGTATGTACTCCATATTTTAATTTTCCACAAAACAAAACAACTTGATTTTTATATGGCATTGAGTAGTTTTCACTTTAATAATAAACAAACATTTATTTTATCTTCTTACAAAAACTAAACTTAATTGTTAAGTAAATAAATTATTTAGTTAAACAAAAGAAAATTTACATAAATTACAAGTTCATTCTATACTATAGAATCTATAGGTACATTTTACAAAGTACAAAAATTATGGCTGTATTTTAAGAAAAATTTTCAGCATCACAAAGAGATTTTCAAATACGAGTACCTACATAAGTTTTGAATTATTTAAACCGAGACAGCATTACGCGTATTACTTCCCAATATTGAAGAAATGCTAAAACTGCTACGTTTTACAGGAACATCACTTGTAGAGATACGTGGCGATGAGTTGGGAGAAGCGGTCGAAGTTAAAAGTTTGGCTGAATAATGCGACTCGTCAGACGAGGTGGTGACAACATCAACAAACAGCTCCGGGTTTTGTTCGTCATGTGAAAAAGAGTTTTGTGAGGAGGTTTCCTCATTACATGAGATATAGTCATAATCCGAGGAGGAGTTATGATAGGACAGTCTTTGTGCGGCCATAGGCTCCATATATGAGGGCAAAGTCGGCATAAACATGGGCATAGATTGTTGAGCCAGTTGTGGGAAGAAGGCGGGTGAGATCATATCATTCATGCTGGGTTGTAAAGCATAACGCATAACATTATTTAAATCCATATAGGGTAAAGCTTCATCGCGCATACACAAACGCTTGGCCTGTTGTGGTGAATCTTGACTACTGGCCACACTCGACTGATCATCATCACAATGTAAGGAATTATTTTGATTTTCTTCCGATGGTGAGGGGGACAAGGACATTTTCCTTTTGCATTTCGATTGACCAGATTCACGGAAACCTTTGGCAAACGGATTGTTATCGATTTTCAATTTTGTGATGCGATCATTCTGTAAAAAAAAACAAAGAGAGGGGAATAGATAATTAGTAAGAGAGTTATTGAAAAATTTGTGTTGACTGCAGAACTAACAATAACTCAACGGGTGGTTGTCTTAAATAGACGTGCTAATTTTATTTTAGAGACCACCACTGAGTTTTTGTTTTTTTTCTGTTACAGCAAAACTGGCCGTAGGTATAAAACGAAATTGAGGGGCGAGTTTTTGAGGTATTATTAATTGTGAGAAAGAGATTTAACAAAAATTAAAAGTTAAAATTAATAGAAAAAAGTGTGTTGAAGAAAAATGTATTTGAATTTTTTTATATTGTTTAAGAAACTGGTTTTGAAATCATGATAGATTTAAATCGAAAAAAAAATTAGTAAAACCTTTTAATATAAAGGCAAGTTTAGTAATTTTATAACAAATCCATATTTAAACTGAAAATCAATTTGGGATTATCAAAAAGTTTAAAGATTAAAAGCTTTAAATAACAACACCACACAATTCTCTTAAGATTTAATGCTTAATACTTTATATTATTAAAAAAAAAAAATACCAACCTGATAAGCGGTAACTGCTACGAATTCCGTTTCGGAAAATACAAAGGCTTGTTGGGGAGCCCAGGGTATTTGTGCTAAATCATTGGTGCATATCACATGTATACGTGGTTGATATTTATGCATACTGGCCAAAACAATCTAAAAAGCAAAAATAAACACAAAATCAATAAAGATCTTTAAGAAACAAAATCTTTTTTTTCGGTAGCAAAACTACTTACATGACCACTATTATCCAAAGTATTGTTGGTCAGTTTAACTTTATTGAAGAGAATGGGTTGAGCCTGCCAATGTGAACCAGTGGCGGGGCTGTCGGGATGCAAGTACATTCTTTGAGGTGATTGAGGTTCTGCACCACCGGCGGGCACCCACTGAGAACCGGAAAACTTATAACGGCAATCTCCTATGGGTACCATTTCAATTAAAACACAATATTGAGATTCCTCTTCCATGCCCTTTAAAGAAACACGCATTGAAGGGAACATACGCCTAAAAAGAAAAAAAGAATTTTATAATTTATTATTTACCTACTTTAGCTTTTTTATAGGTATATGTACATAGTTATCTTAAAACTTTGTTATCTTTTCAACATTATGAGCCATTTCTGTTTATTCTCAACTTAGTTTGTTTAGACTTATTATTGTATTTATTATCTAGCTAGCTGCAAGAACTAGGTACCTATAACAAGAATATTCTGTTGTAAAGTTATGTTTGTAAACATTATCTTCTTGTTGTACAAGATGTCTATTTAAATTTATTATAAACAATTGTCAGTGACTGATAACATTGAGATCACACCTTTTTTCACAAAGTTTTAACAAAATACAGCTGTTGTTCTAATGGCCGTACTATGTATGTACATACCTGCCACTTTTGGTAATAATCATTTCGGTGCCAATTTTATGGAATTGTTGCCATAAATCGTTATTCTCCAATTTGGCCTCGACACCCGGTAATGGGGGATGTTGGGGTATTAACATTTGTGGCGGCATATGCATGGCTGGCATCATGGCAGCAAATGGATCGGGTATACGCTGCATAATTTGTTGTCTATATAAAATTTCATTAGCAATTTGTTGCTGCATTCGTAAATCCACTAATTCGTTCATGGTAATCATGTTGTTTTTTAAATAAAATCAAAAAAATTTTTATTATTAAAATTCCTTAGTAGGTATAAATTTTACTCCGTTTATAACTTGTTGCTGGTTTAACGTTTGTTCTCAGACTGTGTTAGCAAGAGACTCATCTCTACTTATTTCCCAATAAACCAAATCTTAAAAATAAACACACACAAAAACGATCACTTCTACTCAAAGAGAGCGAGTTTGCCACTTGTTTAAAAAAATTAATCTTAATTTCTACCTGTTGTTTCTTCAATATACAATGCACACCAGTGATGGAAAATGGGTTTTTGTTTTTCGTACCAATTATATAAATAAAATGTAATTTTTAGACCTCCATGGTACCATTTTTAATATTTGTTAAATAATCATAAAACTTTACCACACATTTACTTTATCGAAAATTCGATATATCTTATAGCAACATTATTGCGTTAATTGTCGCTATTATCTAAAAATATTCTTATTTATGAAGTATCGAGTCGTTTGCGAAAAGTTAACCTTGGTAAATATATATATTTCCAAAATTACTAGAATTATTATTGTAAGAATAAAAGAAATAGAAGAGTTAACTTCTAACGACTTTGAAATCCTGATTAACTACATTATAAGCTTCAGTTTTTGAATTCAGCCTCAAAATCATTTAATGTAAATGAATATGTCAAAGACTTATATTGTTCGATAATTCAACCAAAAATTTATTGTAATAATCATCTTATATATGCATATTTAAAGATCAAATTGATATTAGTTCCAAAATGTTCATGAAATTTAATATAGAAAAAGCAAAACGAAAAATTTGTTCGGAATGAAATCAATTGTTCGTTTTACTTTCTCTTTAGAAGCAAAATACGGAAATAATTCCACTTCCGAACGGAATTAAATTCTGTGACATGGCTGATATTTATCTGTTTCATCTGAAATACCAAATTTGTGTGCAACAGTATTTTGAAATTGTACCATATGACTCGTACCAACTGTGTTTAAAATGTATCAAAAAAAAGTACAATTGTACCATGTTTGCCATCAGTGATGCACACGCACACTTGTGTACTTAACACTAAAATTTAGTGACTAAATTTACTCCTACTCCCTCTCTCGAATGTAACTAACAATACTTAATATTTACTTAGTCAATACTCTAACCATATCATTGGTTTGTTTAGTTTTCATATCAGCCATCTCTTTCACTCTCTCTCTGTTTATTAACAGTCACATACACTTGAATAACAACATAACACCGTTGAAAACAGACTCCATTTTTTATCATTACTCAAGAGTGTCATGAATGATAATCACTTATTTTTGTTGTTGCGGTTGTTTTGTTTTTGTGTTTATTTATTTTACAATGGCTTCACATGGCTGCTTTCATTGTGGGGTTTGTGTGTTTAGTAATGCATGTGCTTTTGTGAAAGTGTTTGTTGTATGTACATACTTTTTATTGTGGTTAAACATTATTTACTAAATGACTGCATATTTTTAGTAAAGTATTTCTTTCTATTGTTAATTTTAACTTTGTTTTATAATTGTCGCCTAAGTCTAATTGTTTATTGTTTTCTTTTGAGTACTTTTTAATATGCTTTAATTTTTAACTCTTAAGCACTTGAAATGTAATTTATGTTGAACGGAAATGCTTACTTCAACAAGATATTATTAATATTATTATCAATTGAAGACTTAGATTAGTTGAAGGATGTTTTATACTTTTAATTGGTTTTACTTAAATTTAGTTACAATTCAAAATTGTGTTAGTGATTCATACATATAGGTATATGTATACATATGTATCTACATCTGTTGTATGAACTTGCTAACATATAGAATTTAAAACCAAAAATGTTTAAAATCAATTTGGTGCAAATGTAAATATGTACCTAAGTAGGTATAATAAGAAATTATTTTCCTAAACAATAACATACACCACTGTTTCAAATTATAATAAAAGTAATTTTTCAATAAAAATGCAAAAAAAAAAATAAAAATAAATCACAGCAGGTAGGTACATATTAGATGCATATAAAATAAAAGTATGTAACTTGTATTTTTCCAATGAAAAATTTATAAGTATGAGCTTGTAGGTACCTATTTCGTTATTTATTTCGAAATACCTATAAATTACAAAATATTTAATAAAAAATATATGTATATACAAATACATATTAGATTTGTATCAATTTCGGATAGACTTGGATAGTTAATAAAAAAACATATGAAACATTTAGATGAACATTATCATTTATTTTATTTGTCCAAGTATTTTTCAATGGGATTTCATTTAAAAAAACTAAAGCTATGTGTCCACGATGGTCAGATATTACAACGTTGTCATATCTACCAATGTGCTATCAATGTACTGACATTGAAAAAATTTTAGCAAAAGGTAAATTGTCAGTTTACACGACTGTAAGAAAACTAACAATTTCATTTGCACACAATTGTCACACATTGAATTTATCTGTCAACCGAAATTGTCAGTTTACACGGTTGTCAGATTGTTGTGTGGCATTGTCAAATTCGTTTTGCAGCTCTGTGTGTGTTTAAAAATTTTAAATATTTTCATGGAACAAAAAAGAGCAATTGGAACCATTTTATCTGCTTATGTCCTAATGCACACTTTAATTGAATTCTTTAATTTTCTTCTACTTTTTTCAAAAATGTTATCAATGCATACTTGTTTGTTTATTGATGTATATACCGAGTTGCATTTAAAAATAATTTCTATGACAATGCTGCCATTGGCAGTTGCATAAACTTTGCACATATGACAATGAAAAGTGTTTGACAATTGTCTTTAAACAATGACAAAATTGTGTGTTTACACGATTGTTAGATGTCTGACAATATTTTTGTCTTCCAATGTACTGAAATTGCTTTTTCTTACATTGTTGGAACATTTTTCTGACAGCGTTGTAATATCTGACCATCGTGGACATATAGCTTAATGCAAAACAGCTTGGATGGATCCAAGAATCATTGCGATTACTTTAAAAAGAGCTTTTTCGTAATGTAATGATTTTTTTCATAACTGCTTAACGTTTCGAGCCCGTGAATTCGCCTCCAAGATCGTGCAATTTAATGCCGCTTCCATAACACGATTTTTGACCAAGATTCCTTGATTAAAGGAAGTGCGTCAGTTAGATTTAGTGCTTCCAGGTAACAATTCTTAGCTTTACTTTACTGCAGTTTGTCATTACATTTGGAAATTATATATTGTGAGAAGCTGTATGAAAGCAATAACGGTTTGCACTGCTTCCAAAATCAAAATATTTTGGGTATTTTAAAGCTTTCTTTAGACTTGCATACAATTTGTACATATGTACATATATTCTTCTGAATGAAAACATTACTGAAATGTGTATAAAATAAAAATAAACTCTTTAAGGAAACATAGACGACGCTTTCAGCTTTATTCAAATTTAACCAATTTTAAATATAATTTTTAGATTTCTGTAAAAAATTATATAATCAATCCCAAATTCTATTTCCCAATAAGTATAAATTAAATAAATGATGTTTACAAGTGATCTTGGACGTATGAAGACCGAAGCATGTAAACCAATCTGCTAAGTATCTAAATTATTTCTACAATGCATTCTTCAAATCATTAGTTTATAATGTTTTTAATACCCTACACCACCATAGTGGGGAGGTTATATTGGATTTGTTCTGATGTTTGTAACGCCCAGAAATATTGGTCCAACAACCACCTTAAAGTATACCGATCGACTCAGAATCACTTTCTGAGTCGATTTAACGATGTCCGTCTGGCTGGCTGGCAGTCCATTTAAAGCTTGTGCGCAGAGTACAGGTCGCAATTTTGATAAAATTATGTAAGTGATATTTTTCGGCCTAAAGACGGATGTGATAGAAACTGATTGCAATCGGTCCATTATTTCACCTGGCCCCCATACAAATGTCCTCCCGAAATTGGGGTTTACTGATCATAAATGTTTGAATTATGCACATCACAAATGAGTGGTAACTGAAGCCAAATCACATCTACAAATTTTGTGCAGATCGGTCCATAATTAGTCGCAGCTCCCATATAAGTCTCACTTCCGAAAATCCTTTAAAGAGCATAACTCTTTTAAAAATGTTGGTATCCAAATAATATTAAACACAAATATGTTTCATATATATGCATACATATAATATGGTAGAATTGTATGATGATCGGTCCATAATTAATCGTAGCTCCCATATAAGTCCCACTTCCGAAAATCCTTTAAAGAGCATAACTCTTTTAAAAATGTTGGTATCCAAATAATATTAAACACAAATATGTTTCATATATATGCATACATATAATATGGTAGAATTGTATGATGATCGGTCCATAATTAATCGTAGCTCCCATATAAGTCCCACTTCCGAAAATCCTTTAAAGAGCATAACTCTTTTAAAAATGTTGGTATCCAAATAATATTAAACACAAATATGTTTCATATATATGCATACATATAATATGGTAGAATTGTATGATGATCGGTCCATAATTAATCGTAGCTCCCATATAAGTCCCACTTCCGAAATTCATTTTAACGGTCATAAATTTCTTAAAAATGTTGGTAATCAAATAAAATTCGACACTAATAAGTTTCTTATATACAGAAATAATGACACCTAATTTTATAATGGTCGGTCCATAATTAGTCGAAACTCCCATATAAGACCCTCTACGTAATTCACTTTACTTGAATAAATTTCGTTTCCTATAAAACGTTTTCTGTAAATTATTTTCATTGAAATAAATCTTATTTAGAATAATTTATAGTACCTATAGAAGACTTTAGGATTTGCCTGTATTTATTTAAATATACAGTTAGTTATAGTAAGATTCAGAAGCCATCTTTAAGAACAATTTTATCGTTTTTTATCCCTATTATCTATAACAATCTTATTTATAAAATATTTGCAGACTTTTGCGAAATGTTAACTTTTTAAAATATTTTTCTACTAATTTTAAACTATTGAATCAATTTTCTATAAAATAGGAAATTTGGTTTCAAATGATGTAATGATAACTCGAATTTTGCAAACGTTTATTTTATTCTTACTCTCCTCAAATAGTGTTGTGTTACAAAAATTAAGAAAATCCATGCCATTAGATCATTTTACATAATTTCCCATTAACCATTAATGCCGTAATGTAGTTAGCTTAACCCTTAAGAAAGGAAATTCCAATGACATTTAATACAATTACGTACATTTCCTGTAACGGGAAATATGACTAAATATCAAATCCTTTAAGATTAACTTTTCCCAAAAAAAAGAAGAAATCATTTAGAAAATCAACAGTCATTGTGGCTTTTCCAACTAAAACTGAATTGAAGAAATAAAAATTTTAGAAAAAAAAAACACCAGAACGGATTTTCAATTCTTAGCTAATAATATTTAATTAGTTATTAAGGATTTCTCAAATCTCAGTTTACTAAAATAACACAGATAGCAGCACAACAAAACAACTAATTGTAAGATAAACAAGCAAATGCACATTCTCGTAGTGTGGATTTGGATAACTCAAATTACAAAAATTACACATTTTGTTGGGTTTTTCTAAGTCTCAACTGAATGAAGTTTTTAAAAAGCGAAACATTGACCACGACGTACTACTTCATACTACGTCATACCAAAGTCTCAGCGACAGGATTAAATGTTTGTTGCTAATATTATAGACAGTGTCATCCATAGCTTGGCAAGTGGCCAGAGTAACTAACTAACAGTGTGTATTTAGGTAATGGGCGTGACAAATCTCTGTCTGAAGACAGTTAAGTAAATGTTATTATACACAAGTATGTACTTGAACTTGTAAGCCGCAAGTCAGGGATGGAAAATAGCGTTTTGGATATTGTACCAACTATAAAAATAAAATGTACTTTTTAGACTTCCATGGTACCATTTTTAATATTTACGAAATTATATGTCAATTTAAATTTAACGGTTTGTAACGGCTGATATCAACATACGAGTACATACATCATGTATGTATATTAACATTTTTATATATGTATGTACAAACATTGTTGACAACCCTGCAAATAACGCGACTAGTCCATACATGCATGTAAAGACTAGTCCAAAGAGAAGTAGGAGTACTCCAAAACTACTCCAAATATATGAAAAAAAGGTGGTCCATTTAACATTGCGATGTCCTAGGACTGGACCATATAACCCATCGGAGTAGTCCCAAAACTACTCCATGGAGTACTCACGAGGGTTAGTTTTAAACAACAACAACAACTCCATATGCAATCGTGTTTTATGTCGTTTAACTACAAACTCTTGTTTAACTATGACATGGTCCATGACTGCATTACATTGGACCATGTTGTGAGTAGTCCATATCATCTAAAATGGATCACGTAGTCCAATATTATTTGCAGGGAACACACTGTTATTAACAAAGTTGTGGAGTATGACAACAAATTAAGTTTTAATGGCTTTGGTTGAACTTTCAAGTATCTTAGCTCCGAACCATCTAAATGATGTTAGCGTATAAATAGACAAACCGGCAATGTTGTCAACTTGGTGCGTTTCGCAGCATTTTTGGTGCTTTTTTAAATTTTTTTGCGAAAAATTCCTTAATTAGTGCGCGGTGCGTTTTTTGTTAATTTCGGTGCGTTTTTTAATTTTTCCGAAAATGTGATGAAATCTTTATTTTTTTTACTAATTTTTAATTGCAGTTTTAAATAATTCATTATCATGAAATCTGTACGAAAAAGAATCCCATTAAATGTATTTTAAATTATGTAATTTCAAATGTGTCACATGAAAGTTATTGCTAAAGGTGTTTAAAAATAAAATTAACATTTTAAACATGGAAATAAAAATTCTTGTTTAACCTGATGGTTTGGAGTGGAGCCCTAAAAATTGTTTGTTGAAAAAATTCAAATAGAAGTACCTATTTAAAATAGAAAACAAAAATAATTTAAAAAATTAGCAAATATGTACTGAAATTAACCCTTTTTTACCAATTAGTACTGCAGTTCTAAATAGCATATTATGAGTTAAACTTTGAGAGGTTAAATGCTTATTTTATATTTATTTAAATAAACAAGATTTAAAAACGGCTTTTAATATTAATCGTTGATCTGTTTTTAAAAAGTTTTATATAGAATTTATGAAATTAAAAAAAAATAATTACATATCTAGTAAAAAGGAATATCAACAAATTTGTTTAGTTTATTTTTTTTATTTTTGTTAAGTTTTATTTTTATTCTAAAAACACTGAACTGTAGAAGACAGTTTTATTGTTATATTTATAATACAAAAATATTATAGGTACTTTTTATGCAAACTTAATTCAATAAACATTTTAAATAAAAAAGAAACTCTAAATTTCTAAACTGATGTATAGAACACTTTTTTCAAGTGATTTATGTTTACAGTCGCTAGTCTAAGCCGATATGCCCGAAACGATTGATCACTTGGAGGACAACATTCGTCGCGTTATTGCGGATATACGACCACAAATGTTGGAAAAAGTCATCGAAAATTGAACCTCCAGATTAGACTACGTCCGAGCCAGTCGTATGCCAGAGTCATATTTAAATTATAATGCCAGAAGATTGTCTTTCGAATAAAGTAAATTTTATGTCGATTTAAAAAAAAATTATCTTTGATTTATTTCAATTCAAAGTCTATACATCTAAAGAACCATGATTTATGCACAATTTGGAAGCGTTGTTGCCAAACCAAACTAAACATAAATCACTTGAAAGCTGACAAAATGGCCGCCAGTAAAAAAAGTATTGCCAACTTAAAGTTCTTTACATCTAAAATATACTTTGGATATACTTACATACATATATATTCGTGCATCTTCCGATTGCATTTCCAAAATGACCAGATTTAATATTTTAAAAATATATTGAAGAAAATGAAGACTTAACTTTTCAAGTTTTCAAAATCCTAATTAACTAACCCCCTGGCCCACGATGTCGAACTATAACGTTCGCTTAGATAAGACTTAAGACACAAACTTGATTGTGGAATAAACAAACTTGATTGAGTAAAAAATAGATACGATAAAAAGTTTGTGTCTTAAGTCTTATCTAAAATTAAAAAGCTCTCGTTTTTTGATTTAATCTCAAAATCATTTAATAACAACAATTCAAAGGCCCCCTTTGTTCGATAATTTAACCATCCTTATGCATCATTATGTTATCAAAATGTATCAAAAAAGTACAATTCTACCATGTTTTCCAACTCTGCTGCATATAGTGAGTGAGAGTTAAGTTTGTTTCCTTTTCTTGTCTTGTCTAAGTGGTCAAGTAGGGAAAGGAACGCGTTAAATGACTCAACATTTGATAATACAACAACAAATCTATACCTATAGATTTTATAGATTTTTGTAAATATATACTACATATGTACGCAATTATATAGACAAAAATCAAGCGCTCAAATGCAAACGGAAATATTTTCCAACATTATATCGTTTCGTATTTCGTTTAAACCTTATTGAGATTATCAAGCGGAAGCAATTAGTAAAATACATTAAGAAATACTTATGTACCTATGTAGTTTTTTCTGTTAAATAACTTTAAAAAAGAATAGTTGAAACATGGATTTTCGATATTAAAATTCACGAATTTTAAAATTAAATAATATGGTTGTTATTTTTTCTTTAACCAATTCATTTTTCTCTGTCCTTATTTAATCCTTTAGCAAGAACTACTTGTTTTATTTGATGTTTTATTATTCCTACTAATAACGGTTGTTTGTATGTATGTAGAATGTTCTTGTGCACTTGTGGTTTTGCGCCACAGCATGGTATTGTCGTCGGAAGCGGTTTTATTTGATGGCATTCAAAAATTCTTTTTTAGATGTGCAACAAATCAACAAAAACTAACTTGTAACTACACATTTTCGTTTCTTTTTTAATGCCTTGTCTTGTATCTGCCCTCTCTCATTTTATTGACACTTTAACTGTACATGACAGAAATTAAAGATTTTAGTTACACTGAAAGGAATTTTATGAGAGCATTTTGTGACTCTTTGTTTATTGTAAAATAAAAAAATGTATTCCTTTGTTTAATTCCAGAATTTTTTTTCGAGAATCCTTTGGAAATTTAAAAGTTTTTAGTATCGTAATTATCCTTAAGTGATAAAGTTGATTCAGTCTGTTTTTTTGGATAAGTGCAGTAGTTCCAGATTACTGTATGAGGACTTTTAATTTAAATTTTAATTGTATTTCCCGTTACGGGGAATGTTCGTAATTGCAGCAAATGTCATTTGAATTTACAGTATTATTACGGCACAATACGGCATTAATGTTAATGGTAAATTGTGTAAAATTATAAAAAATGTAAAATTGGCCACCTAGATCGAGCGATTTAATGTTTTTATGTGGGTCTATGTTAAGTCTCTTTGCAAGCCCTCAACGGTTGACGCACTAGAAGCTTTTATTGAAGAATTTTTTCGTGAGTTACGGCCGATATGTTGGAGAGTGTATGTAAAAATTTAACCCACCGTACGACATATACACATTGAATTACATATCGATGGTCTCATGTAGAAAGGCCCTAACTCGCATATTAGAAACTTTACAGGACAAGGTAAAAACATAATAGAAACTGTAATATTCAACATGTAACTTTTTTTGTACAACTGCTTATAAAAGCGTTATTTTTTACACTATTGCAATAAATTTTTGTGAGGATGTGTAGTTGCGTTAAATGCATTGGAATCGCAAAAAAAACTAATTTCGAAAAAATAGCGAGTTAGGGCCTTTCTACATGAGACCAACGATATATAGATCGTTCTATCGACTCAAATAAAGATTTTATACCTACATTTTTTCTAAATTTTAGGTGTTTTTTTTAAATCAAATCCGAAAGCTCCTAAAAATCACTCTTTACAAAGGTTTAATAATCCGTACGTCATTTGAACTCTAAATTCACAAAAACAATTTCAAGAGAAGACAAGTCTTTTGATGGATACCCAGCAAGCCATACGAGTCCGAAAAGAGTCTTTTCTGGCACCTTTTCCGGAGCGTTCATGCTCTTTATAAGCCCAAAAACAATCATTATTGCTCCGAAAACCATCAAAAAAGAGGGTCATTACATTCGAAAATGATCCGTCAGAAAAAGCTCTTAGATAATGTCAGAAAAGAGTATTTTATGAGGATTTTTGGGCTCTGAAAGATCTCTTACATCATGTCAAAAAAGAGTCATTGCAATTTTAAATACAACAAATTTATTATTTTTTTTAAATTGTTTTTACTTAAACAAAAAGGGAATTCATTTACAAATAAACAAAATTAGAAATGGAAAAAATTAAATAAATTGTATTTACAGTAAAAAAAAAATAAAATGGAATTCTTTTAAATAAAATATATAAAAATGGAAAAACAATAATTTTTTAAGCAAATTTTTCTTTCGCTCCGGAAATGCTTTTTAGTTGGACTCTTTTCTGACCCCTTTTTCGGAGCGCTTCTAGAATGGTATGCTGGGTAGTTATAAGCATTATGTGCAAGTATTTTTGAAGATCAAAATTTTAAAGACATATAAAAAAATTTAAAAATCGAATTTGTATAATATTCCAACAGATTAAAATATCGTAACATAATTTGGAAATACTCTAGAAGGAATGATATTTTAATAAATAGGTTAATTACTTTTGCAATATGTTCCAAAAATAGATTTATTGGTCATAATTGAGTCCACTAAATTATGGAGTATTTCAACTATGTACATATAAATTGAAAGAAACTGCTGTTTAACATTTAAAACTCATGTCGCTCCAAAGAACTAAAATCATTCACAACAAATCGTGTACCGATCAACTCATTTCGACTTTGTGGGATTAAATATTATTCCGTGGCAACTTTTTTCTGATAATTTTATTCCAGTCAAATTCAATTGTTAAACAATAAAATAAGCGATGCTGTTAAGGAACTGTTATTACAAGATCATTGTACTAGCAAAAACGATTCGCTAATCTGATGGATTCTGGAACGAATTCTAAGTGTCTGCATCTCTAACGGTTATACTAAGATTTTATACGTAATCGGTTAAATTCAAAACGAGGTCTCGTGATAACGGGTTACAAGGTACTGGAAACATTGTCGATATGAAGATATGCACAAATACTGCAGACTGATACTTATATTAGTAGACTTCCCGATGAGAGCATATATATCCAAATTTATTATAGTGAAAGACACTTAGGGGAAATATGACTATTAATGTCGATAGTAAAGCGGTATTGAAGGATTCGAATAGTCATATAGTAACTTTAAAGTAGTGGGAGTAAGGAAGTATTTAAATGTCTCAAACCAATCCTGAAGGAGTAGACCGGATTGCTAGAAGTATTTTACACGATATTTCATAAATGTTTATTATTTAAGAAGTATTATTTTCCACTCTTTAAGTTAACAACTATATGTAAAGCATTAAAGACCATCAAAATAAAGAGGAAGTTCGCGGATTAGAGACCTGATATGTATTAAATTTGAAATGTTCCATTTTAGTTGGATTGTATTCGCATACTACTTCTCTACTTTCTGCAGATCAATACCGGGGATTATTATCAAAGCATTATCATGAAATCAGTTCCTGCAGACCCCAATTGTCGAGTTTGATATTGATCATATTAAAAACAACATCAAACCGCTTTTACTTCACGTTGTACCAAGCTGTAGTGGAGCCTTCTAGATACACTAAAGCTTATGGTCATCTGGGGCCAAATTACCGCGTTCGTGATCGAATGCGCTATTGTATCGAAAAATGATTTCGATATCGAAATTATGATAAAATGTACTAAATTTCTTGCTCGATATCGGATGCCATAATCTCAAATAAGAAAATTACGATCAATTTTACTCGATATCGAATGCGGTAATTTGGCCCCTGATTTGAAAAATCTATTTAAAAACACATTGATAAAATTGATCTTCGTGTTGATGTAAACAAACTTCTCTAAATCAACTGACGAAAAAATATGCTATTTCATCGCATCTCAGTTGTACAATTCCGATAACATATCAGATATTAATTCGATTTGGAAGGCGCTCGCTCCCTGCTTGCATTCCGCTTAGTCGGTTTAATGTTTATATGTACATACATTTAAAAGCAAAAAGTAATCTACTTTGGTCATTACCTATACATATTTTGAAATATATTCTCGAAAAAATCCTTACCTTAAAAGTTCTCCATTACTACAAATTCTCTTAGTGTACAAACCTCTTCCAAGCCTCTTCCACTATTCAGTTATGACAGCAACAACAATGTTTAGAAAGAAGGATAAAAATATATAAAAGAAGCGTCGCCAGTCGTGTAATAACCATAATATCACATGTAATAAATTTGTAGCATAATGCAAGCCTTTGTCTTTCTTTTTGAGCCTTTCTTTCTTCTCCTTTTATAGGTTTCTTTTGTTGTTGTGTTGATGCGTGAGTTTAAGTGTTGTTTTGTTATTTTCTTTTAATTCACATCCACACTGGCACATAAAACTCTCCATCTCCTGCTGGGTTATGATGATGCCTGTGTCTTGTGTCGTAAGACCCTAACGATCCGCATTAAATTTGTTTTTATTATTATTGTTTGCCATTGTAACAAGTGTGATTCTCTTCTGTTCTCTGGTAGTTTCTAATGTTGTCTCCTGCATCCTTGTAATATTGACCGACAAAGGATTTAATAATTGTCAACATCTATGTTTGTCAATTTATTGCTTTAATGGTTTCTTGTTGTCGTTCGAATCACTACAAGTGTCGTTTGACAAGTGTTTTTTGGTCTATAGATCAGATTGATTGCGGGTGAGTTGTAATTGGCGCCAAATTGTATTCATTGGCTATTTTAAGTAATTTTCTTTCCGTTTCCTAAATGAAAAAGGTATTTGTTTCTGTGTCTGTTATCTGTAGAGCGGGTGTTTCTGTTCTATAGGTTTTTGGTTTTGAGTCGGAGGGAAAAATCATTGATATGGCAATAAAAGTGTCTAATAAAATATTAAAAATGGTACATACATACATAAATTTTAAGGAATTGTTTTATTCAGGTATTCGTGTATTTAATACAATTCTGTTAAACTTTTACATACACATTTATATCGTTTACTAATTTATTAATATATAACATGAATTCAATACTTTTTTCCCCAAACCCAATAGTTTTTAAAATGTCTACGATTTTGACTTTCAGAACAACTTATCATTCTTTTTATTCTATCATTAGCAAATTTTTATTTCATTACACAGGATTTTTGTAACAGCAAATAACTGTGATGTTTTTTTAATAAAGTTTCTATAAGTTAATTAAATGCGTTGAAAGAATTATAAAATATTGATTGATATCTTAAACATTTTTGCTGAATAATTAGTAAATGCATCATCTAAATAACTTCTTTCCCTGTAAAAGTTTAGTAATAATTCTGTATGAAAGTAAATCTGAAATAAACATTTTTCTTCAAAAACAAGTAAGAAAGTAAAGTCGGTCAAGCCCTAATACCCTACACCCAGTATATGTATAAAACAGTTTTTCTGAAATGGGCGTTATATGGAAGATATTACCTATTGTGGACCGATCATCCAAAAATTTAATGTCATAATGTCTGTGAATATAAATATTATATGTGTTAAACTTTATCTCGATATAAATACTTTTACAAGATTTATGAAGCTTAAATTAAATTACGGAGAGGTTCTTATATGGTTTCGACTAATTATGGACCGACCATTATAAAATTAGGTGTCATTATTTCTGTATATAAGAAACTTATTTGTGTCAGATTTTATTTGATTACCAACATTTTTAAGAAATTTATGATCGTTAAAGTGAATTTCGAAAGTGGGTCTTATATGGGAGCTACGACTAATTATGGACCGATCATAATAAAATTGTACCGTATTATTTTTAGACATACACAGCAAAAAGTCTTGGTTTAATTTTGAAACTTAGCGGTTTTCATTATACACTAATTTGGAATTAATTTTAAATTTAATTTAAAAGTTCTCTAAGATAAGTTTGTGCCCGGTGTCTGTATACCCTACACCACCATAGTGGGGAGGGTATATTGGATTTGTGCTGATGTTTGTAACGCCTAGAAATATTGGTCCAACACCCACCTTAAAGTATACCGATCGACTCAGAATCACTTTCTGAGTCGATTTAACGATGTCTGGCTGGCTGGTTGGCAACGATGCCAACTTAGCCCTTTTCGGGCTAGATTTAGTCCGCTTTTAGTCACTCGAAGCGCGAAAAAATAAAATTGGCCCTAAACTAAAAAACGCGTACATCTAGCACGTTTTACAATTATCTTTTAGCCCTTTTAGCAAAAAGTAATAGCTTGATATGGCTACATTTTCAAGAGATAATGTATGTTGTTCAAACTACAAAATACCTGACGAAATGTGCTCAAAAATTAATTCGAATTAAACAAATAAAAAATCTAAATATTTTATTATTATGGAC
This sequence comes from Bellardia pandia, assembly GCA_916048285.2. Lineage (NCBI taxonomy): Eukaryota > Metazoa > Arthropoda > Insecta > Diptera > Calliphoridae > Bellardia > Bellardia pandia. Next base: position 32,211,563 of record OU696531.1, read on the forward strand.
TGAAAATGATGATGAACAAGAAATCGAAATTTTGTTTAGTAACTACCAATTTTAAATGTATATGTACTATTTAATACTATGTACCGTATTTGCCGGACGATAAGACGCACCTTATGGTCCGTCCAAATTTTACTTATTTCTATACTAATGTGTTATTTGGCCAAATCCAATAGATATTTTATGTTTGAATTTTATCAAGTCAGCTAATTGAGCCTATATTATTTAATGTAAATAAAAAACTTTTCTTTACATGTTTTCCAACGTTTCGTCAATTATTTGTTGACTTCATCAGGATTACGTAAATTTAACAGTAATTTTCACATTAAATTATATATGGATAAATTTTACAAAAAACAAAGAACATTTAACACAAAAAAATAAATTAAAAACCACAGCTTAAAAATTAAATAAATTAATTAAATAAATTAAAAAAATTTTATTACTAATTTTCCAAGCTTAAGGTCTTTCTTTTAAATATAAAAACTTTTTAACTTTATTTAAAACCAATATTTCGGCACTTCCTTGAGTGCCTTCGTCAGGGTTTTTTTCTTCCTAATTTTACAAATTTTTAACAAATTATAACAAATTTAATAATAACTGACAAATTAAAAAATTTTTAAATTCAAAAAACAAAGAAATATTTTTCAAATTAAACTTGATCTATATGTAAATAAATTATTTTTTAACTTCCGTTTCTATTTTTATAAATTAAGTGTCTATAATTTTGTGCTACATTTTCAGTGTCTGACTTAAAATTAATAATATTAATAATTAAAATTAATAATTAAAATATGTCAAATATTGTTTATAAAATACCATGTAAGGGGAATGATAGTGGACAGTGTAATAAAGTATATATAGGTACAACGAAGAATAAACTAAAGACTAGGATAGCAGGACATAAATCAGATCAAAGATATAGAAATATATCACAAAAAACAGCTTTATCAACTCATTGTGCTAATCTAAACCATTATCCAGATTTTGAAAATACAACGGTTTTAAACACAGAAAATAATTATAAACGTAGATTTATGTTAGAAATGTTACAAATTATAAAGGTTCCGACAATTTCGAGAATTAATTTTAAGTCAGACACTGAAAATGTAGCACAAAATTATAGACACTTAATTTATAAAAATAGAAACGGAAGTTAAAAAAATAATTTATTTACATATAGATCAAGTTTAATTTGAAAAATATTTCTTTGTTTTTTGAATTTAAAAATTTTTTAATTTGTCAGTTATTATTAAGTTTGTTATAATTTGTTAAACATTTGTAAAATTAGGAAGAAAAAAACACTGACGGACGTGCCGAAATATTGGTTTTAAATAAAGTTAAAAAGTTTTTATATTTAAAAGAAAGACCTTAAGCTTGGAAAATTAGTAATAAAATAAATAATAAAGGTCGAATAAAAATACATATTTAAATTAAAAAAAAATTAATAAATTATTTCTAAAAATTTATAGATAAAATTTTGGGGTGCATCTTATGGTTCCATGCGTCTTATCGTTCGGCAAATACGGTATTTAATCTCAGTATGTATCTTATTTATTAAAATGTAATATGAAATTTAATTGAAATATGTATCTCGTGGTAGTAATTTTTTTCTAATAAATTATTTTATAAAAATGTGTTTGTTGTTTTGATTTTTAAAAAAAATATTTTATAATTTAGCCCCTTTTCGCACTTTATCGAAAATTTTGACAGGATTTTTTTTTTAATTTAGCCCTTTTTAGCCCTTTTTCAAAAATGTTTACCGACTATACTTTCTTACTTGTTTTTAAAAAAAATTTCCATTCATACGGATATTTTAGTACGGAAATAGGTACTAAAATTAAAAAAAAATTATAACTTTTTATAAGATTCCCCACAGTTCTCAAAAAAGTTTTGAAAAATTCCATAAATGGAATTTTTTAGGTTTTTGACCATATTGTCTATACCAGGGCAGAGTTCACAAAACCATTTACAGTATAATTCAGAACATATTAGGCCATAAAAAATCGGTATTATTTTTGGATTCGATTTGAAAATATTTGTCCTAAAGTTTAATTTTATATAAAAAATTGCTATATTTTAAATGACTCCGGTGCCGTCGATAACAAAGTTCTTCTTTTAATTTTATTTTCATATAACATTAAATGCGTATAAGTCTTCTCGGAAATTTCTTAAATAATGTAGAAAGATTAGAAATACCTTTATATGTCAAAAAATGCCCAAAAATTAAATTTTTTTTAAATTTGTTGTTGTTAATCAACAAAAAAATTTTTTAGAAAAAATAGTAAAATATTTGAATCCGCTATTTGAGAAAAAGCAGACTAAGGTGGCTACAAAAGTTAAAATTAAATGTTTATATGCGAATATCTCGAAAACTATAAGAGATAATCGTGTATGTTCTAGTTTCCGACAGATTTTAAAATCACATGAAATTGAATTTTCACATGAAATTTAAATTATATGTTCCCGTTTTCACATTGTTTTTACATATTCGAAGTACTGTTCGAAACAAGTTTGACAAATGTCAAAATAAATTAAATACTTATAATAAACTAATATTTAAATAATAAAGTATAAAATTTAAATTTTCATCATTTCTTTTGACCAAAAAGCACTATTTCATAAAGAAAATGCTGATTCGTTTTTCTTTCACCAAACTATTTTTAAGAGAAAAGAATACGAATGTTTTAGTTCGTAAGTGAAAACGAGAACATCAAGAAAATGTGAAAGCTATGACGAGATTTTCTTTAGTACTCGATTTTATATATAGCATATTCTTTAAAATCGGATCACATACCAGAGTTGCCCCACTTTGGGAGTCTCTGGCACCGACATTGATGGGCTTATTTTATTTCACTCGACAACAGTCTTTCTCTGTGCCTGTGAAATATTTTTGCAATCGCACTTACCGTTTAGAAATTACATATTTATTTTTCTTTTTTTTCAAATTCCCCTCAATGTGCGTCGTTGGGTTGTTAATCATTTACCAAGTTAGACCCTGATCGTTTGGAAATTGTTGTAAAACTTTCTTAAACAATATCAATTCAACATGATCTTTATGAAGTACAATGTGGGGCAAGGTGAATTTATACTAGGTGACAGCATAGCGCCAGCCATGGTGAAATTAAATACTAGGTGATAGCGTAGCGCCAGCTGATTATTCATGGTGAATTTGAAAATGCCAAAAAGTTATATAAAAAAAAAACTTTTTGACAGTGACGAAAGTTTTTCATATAGAAAAATGCCTGTTGTTCTTGCCTTGTTGTAATTGTTGTAGCAATGCGGTCACCTGGTATTTAATTTCACCATGGCGCCAGCTGATTATTCATGGTGAAATTGAAAATGTCAAAAAGTTGTTAACAAATAGTCAAAGTTTATATAAAAAAAAACTTTTTGACAGTGACGAAAGTTTTTACACAAACAAAAATGCCTGTTGTTCTTGCCTTGTTGTAATTGTTGTAGCAATGCTGTCACCTAGTATTTAATTTCACCATGATGTGGGGCCTTTTATTGTAGTAATGACGTTTACCCTCTTTCGTGTAAGTCAATTACTGGTAGGCATAAAACTTTTCTAAGTTAAATTTAAGCAACGTGTAGTTATGTGGTTTTTGCAGTCACTTTCCAAGGAGTAGTAGTAATTATTAGCCATTACTTTGATTAAGAATATGAACACAAACTGTCTTTATTTTAACATTTATTACACACTTTTATTTACACCATTTATTTGAATGCTATTTTTGTATTTCTTTACACAAACACACAATTACAGATGTAAACAGACATTTTTATATTATATGAAATATGCAAACATAATATATGTATATTTTACATATTTCCATTTAATTTTAAATATACATTTATATTTTATTTATACACAAATAACATACATATGTATGTAGCAGTATTCAAATGTATAATTTACGAACATAAAAATTACTAGTAAAATCATTTCAAAACAAACTTAAATTTGTTTACAATTTCGAACAAATATTAATTATTATTAAACTGTTTATGCTTGCATTACATTTTCTTTCTTTCTTTCTTTTATATACTTATGTAATATAAAAATTATTTAATTATTTTATCATAGATAGTAGTAGTATAATTTGTTAATAAATTTAGATTTCTTTATATATTTGTTTTTATATCACAGTTACTAAATATAGATTTAAAAAAAAATATTTAAATTTAAATAAAACTTATAAAAACAGAGACAAAACAAATGAAAATATTGATTATAGATTTCTTTTTAGCACTAAAATATTTAAACATGTAGCATTTTTACATATACATACATCAAGTATAGAGAAACATATGCAATATTGATATGTTTTTTTTTTAATGATTTCTCTTGTAGAAAACTGAAAAATATAAATTGTATACATTCGCTTTTATGTTAATTATAAAATGATTGTTATTGAGACGTAGCCAAGATAAAAATACATTTTTGTGTTAAATTATGACAGCTCAAAACCGGTATTACTGGTTACGGCATATCTCAGTTTATCTCTCAGTGTTGATTTCTTTTGATAATTTGGCAACTTGAGTAGATTGAAGCAGGTGGATGAGGTGGGCAAACGATTTAGTGGATCCTTTTTGCGTATAGTAAAAAAGCCACGTATAACGCTGCCTATGGTGTCGCCAGTATCCTCGTCATCGCCCACCTCAACACAGCGTATAGAGAAAGGAGGCTCTAAGTGGGCAAAGCCCAACAGAGGTGGTTTCGAACAGCTGGTTACAAACTGTAAGTAAGAGATAAAAGATAAATAATTGGTGCAAGTTGCCAAAAATTAACCCCCTGACCCACGATGTCGAACGATAACGTTCGCTTAGATAAGACTTAAGAGACAAACTTTTTATCGTATCTATTTTTTTTACTCAATCAAGTTTGTTTATTCCACAATCAAGTTTGTGTCTTAAGTCTTATCTAAGCGAACGTAATCGTTCGACATTGTGGGCCAGAAGGTAAATGTAAATTTTATTAAAAAATTTGGCCTTAGCTCGGTATAGTAAACTACTCTCTCTACTGTACTCTCAACTGTTTTAACTTAAAAACTTGCAAAAAAAAAAATCGTATATATTTACCTTCAAAAACAATTTTTTCTCCTCCTCGGTAAAATCCTTAGCCAATATATCCCACAACCAGCCCACAACACGATGTGAGTCATGGAAGCCTCCATAATACTGTGTATGCTTGCGTAGATCCTTCAAATCCAATGGCGCCGTATCACCCGATATTAAACGTTGCAGTTCCGGCGGCGAAAACAATGACAACCACTCGGGATTAACAATGCTGCGAAAGCCACGATTAAAAGCTTGCGTTTGTTCGCGTATCTGAGTGTTCATATGAAAGTAGGCCATATAATGTATATACACTAATTTATTGTGATCGGTTACAGCACGAACTCTACCGCCCGGATGCAATTCATGGGTGACAATTTTACCCATAACATCTTGGTCCACGGAGAAAGTCAAATTTAAGTCAGACACATCCTGTTCATAGTGTTTAATAAAGGTTAAACTTTTATACAATTCAGCATCTAAAGAGGGCAGTTCGTCCATGCAAGAGTACAAAACTTGATGTGTTTGACCCAGCAGCTGGGAGAGAAAGAACGAGGCAAATGGTACATCCACCACTATGCCTTCGTAAACAGCCTTGCCCAGCATGCGGCCAACAAACTCAAACAATTGTAAATGATTATCCTGTACATACGAAATGGGAGAGGGATATAAACGCTGATTGGATGTAGTTTTAAATAGATTTAGAGAGGGATCAAACACTTTTTTAATAGTTTCTTCCAAAAACTCTTTAAAAACACCATCTTGATCTATGCCGGCCTCGTGTAAGCCTTGTTGATTAATAAAACGTACACGTATAACACCCTGTACAAACAAGTATTAAATGCTTAATAAAATTTTAAATGCTTCAATTTTATTCATTATTCACCTTAAGGGCATGAGGTTTTAAAGCTGCCAATTGTCTGTAGCCATCCTCCACAATACGCTCACGATGTATAACTATTAATGCTGATCTGGGTGAGGCACATGCCGATTCAGTTAAACCCAATACAGCCTTTTCATTTTGTACAAATTTTCTAAACAGTTTAACACGGTCTTCATGCGGTATTATATGGGGCATTTTTTGCAGCAGTATGACTGCATGTCTTTTACCCTTTTCCAAATCGTTTATAAATGCTGATGGTTTCACTTCGTGTATGAGCCAATGATTGGTTGATGTAAAACGCCGGCGACAATCCCTTTTGTACAAACACAACATTAAGGTGTGCAGCGATATAAAGACGGGAGATTGTGTTATGTTTTTAGTCGAGCCTAAAATATAATTATGTATATTGTTAGCTGTTTGTACAAGAAAACATTCAAATGTATTAACTTACCAAATATATCCTCATTAATGATTTTGTACAAAATATTATTTAAAAAATACGTCAACATAACAAAATCATTCAATTGAAATAATTTCTGTTCTGTGTACATTTCGTGTTCATCTAGAACTCTGTAAAAACCACAAAAAAATCAATTAAAACTTCAAAATATATAACAAAACAAAACTCACGTAACATAATGGGTCATACTATCACAAAACAGCATTAACATAGACGTCTGAGGCTTACGTTGGAAGTCTTCACATTTAAACAACTCCAAGAACTCCTTTAAAGCACAATTTACACCCAAAGAGGTGATAAACAGCCATAGATCATAGAAAACCTTATCGACAAAACAAATCCCCGTTAGTATTTCCAATTTTAGTTGAGACAAAGTATTCAAGGCCGCATAATACATGGCACATATACGCGACACTTGTATAACTTCGGCTGAGTCCAATTTACGCCAGGTTACTTTAGAGTTTTTACTCAGACTGGTACGCGTTGAACTACGATCTAAAGCACGTCGCAGTAAATTACTAGTGGAAGCTTGACTAGGTGGATGGAATTCTATGCGTTCAAAGTTGACATTGACTTCTTTGAGGAAGTCACCCAAAGATATTTGCAAACAACGTATGCCCCACAACATATGGAATTGTTTCTTAATCAGGGAAACACATTGATTTTGGGCAGGATCTTTAGAAGGTGTATGCCAGCCCAATAGCTCATGCCATTGGGTAAAAACTCCCTTGGAGGTGGAATTGCTGGGTATGTTTTCAAATAACAATGTTACAGTGTTCTGGAAATTAAAATGTTTCAAAAATTATATTTTCATATTATCATCATCAATTATATAAATTACCGTCAATAAGGGATAAGCCAATAGTTTGGCTTCATTTAAATTTTCTATATTAAACAAATTAATAATGTTGCCCAACAAAGCCAAACTCTTTGTACCCGACATATTTTTACCATAGTCGCTAAACCTTTCCAAATCCTCGGATATACTTAAAGCCCGTTTCAATATCCACATTGAAGACATTTGTTCTATGCACTGCGGAGCAGTGGTACTCAAGTGATATACCAAAGCTGGTGCTGATAAAATTTCTATTAAAAATTGTGCCATTATGTTGCGTGAGAAGTCACCATCCAATAAGGGTCTCGTGCACAAAGTCATAACAGCTATAAGGGATACTGGTTTCAATGTTAATTCTTCACGTGATGTGCCTTTTATAAGAATCGACTATAAAACAATTTCTGTTAGTGCTGTTTATTTTATATTAAAATCAGTTTTTTGTTTCTACTTACTCTCATTACTTTGAAAAAGTTATTTTGTATTAGATCTCCCTGTATGTTGCAACAGATTTTCTGCATTGCTGGCTGTAATTTTTCAAATTGTTTAATTCTCATTACACCCCATGATTTCGGTGAGGTAAAAACCACTAATGTATGTAGATATAGGGCCAATGATATACTATCCGTATGACTTTCTGGAATATTCAAATGAAGTTTATATAAGTTTTCGAATTATTTACTTGTATAGAATACCTGGTTTAATGTCTTCCAACAAATGTAGGTTAAAGTTCAACAAGGTTTTAATGTGCGCTATCCAAGGAAGACTGAGAAATAATTGAAAAAAAAAATGTTAAGATTTTTTCCTTTCCTTTACATTTTCACTAGAGAAAAGTTTGTGTCAGATTCTAAGCGAACATTTTCTCTAAAGAAAATAATTGAAAAATGTTAAGATTTTTTCCTTTCCTCCACATTTTTACTAGAGAAAAGTTTGTGTCAGATTCTAAGCGAACACTTTCTCTAGAGAAAATTTTGTGTCAGACTCCGGAAAATTTTCTGGAGGGAAAAGTTATTGTCAGACACAAAGCGAATATTTTTTCTTAGTGTCAGACTCTGACCGAAGATTTTCTCTAAGAAAATATTGTCTCAGATTCTGACCGAACATATTGTGTAGGAAATAGTTTGTGTCAGACTCTGCCCAGGATTTTCTCTAGTGAAGAGTTTGTTTCAGATTTTAACCAAAGATTTTCAGTAGAGAAATGTTTATGTCAGACTTTGACAGAAGATTTTCTCTGGAGAAAAGATTGTTTTAGATACTCTGACTGAGCATTTTCTGTAGAAAAAAGTTTGCATCAGACTTAAAAGAAAATGTTATAATATAAACTCTCAGCAAATATTGATATTTTTATATATATCGTTGTCTTAACATGCAAACCTGCTATATCCACTTTTTAGGCAAAGTGAGGTTTTGATGCCGTTCGGTAGAGAATGGGATGACGAATCTACCAACGTATAATTTTTCTTCAATTGGAGTTTTAAAGTATGTAAAAAGGTCTGATGAGAAAAACTGCTAAATCCACGCATAGAAAAATTTTTGTAAGAAAAACTGCTAAATCCATAACATTGATATTCTTTTTTTTTTTTGTTAATTAAAAACTCCAAATTAGCTGTTTTTTATTTTATTGTAAGTGCCGAAAAAACCAAAAATAATAAAACAAAGGTGCAACTGCAGACAAACGGAACGTGGTACTTTCAAGTGTGGGACTTTTACAGAAGATGACAGAAAATATATTTTTAAAAAATGTTGGGAAATGAACTGGAAAGAAAAAAAGGTATACATTACAGGACTTGTAACATCAGTTCCAATAAAAAGATATCGGGGGAAAAAATCTGATCAAGGGTCTAGGAGACAGCAGTCCTTCATATATTATCTAAAGAAACAAGACAATCGAAGCAAAGCATGCAGAACTATGTTTCTTAATACCCTCGGTATTGGAAGATGGAGTGTGCTTCATTGGAAAAATGAAGAAATACTTTCTGAAGACTCCAGTAGTTCTGTCGTAGCCGCCCGTCGTTCTGTTACCCAAAAACTTTCCTCTACTCGCTACGCTAAGGATCGCGAAGAGCTAAATCTATTCTTGGATTCTTTGCCTACTATGGAGTCCCATTACTGTCGCGCCACATCCACAAAAAAATATTTACAACCAGAGTGGCAAACAAAAATGTCCCTTTACCAGTTTTATAAAAAGGATTGGTGCAAAAGTCGTAATGTGCGGAGTCTTTCTATTGCTGCATTTTGTAATGCTTTTGACGCAAAAAATTTGGCTTTATACATTCCAAAAAGGACCAATGCGAAAAATGTTCATTGTTTAAAGTTGGAAATTTAGCGGAAAAAGAATATTTAGAGCACCAACAGAAAAAGGAAGAGGCTAGGAGAGAAAAAGAAAGAGACAAGTGATAAAAATGTCGTATTTACTGTTGATATGCAAGCAGTTCTGATGGCTCCTAAGTCAAAAATTAGTAGTTTGTATTATAGAACAAAATTACAGGTACATAATTTTACATTTTACAATTTAAAATATAGAAACGGATACTGTTTCTTATGGAACGAAACTGAAGGAGGGCTAGGCTCCGAAGAGTTTGCGAGCATATGGGTGAATTTAATTGAAAAGGTTGTATTGCCGAAAGTGGATTCCTCGGAGACACCTCAAATAATATTTTACAGTGATGGATGTAATTATCAGAATAGAAATTGTGTGATGTCTAATGCTTTGTTATCTACGGCCATAAACCACAAAATTATTATTGAGCAAAAGTTTCTAGAAGTAGGTCATACTCAAATGGAAGCTGACTGTATTCATTCCACCATCGAGCGGGCACTAAAGAATAAAGACATTTATGTTCCTGCAGATTATGTTGAAGTCTGTAAATCAGCTAGGAAAAGACCAAAGCCATACAATGTAAAGTACCTAAACTACTCTTTTTTCATAAAATTTGATGCTGTGCAATTCTTTAAAAGTATCCGACCTGGGCGCAACAAATGTGATGCGAAAGTCACTGATATTCGTGCATTACAATATAACCCAAATGGTGAAATACTTTTTAAGATAAGATATACTGACGAGTGGCAAAAGTTGCCTCAAAGAAAATCATCCCAAATAGTTCCCAAATTCTTTTCTCAGCTTCCAAACCACTTAGCTACAATTATTTTATTATTCTTAATTTTTAGTGTTATTACATGGATTGTTGTAATAAAACGTACTTTTGAAATTAAAAAAGAAAACCTGCTATATCCACCATAATATTTTAAATCGATGTAAGAAAAGCTGCTAAGTTACAAAATCGGTTATAACTCCGTAATTACCATATTTATTTTTATAGATTGAAGTCATGGATGTAGAATACCATAAAATAAACCAACTATATTTTTGTTTTTCTTCTATAGTTGCAAATATGATATATAGGAAGTTTTTTGTCTCTCCTGTAAAATTTACTGAAAGGGAGTTAGCAGGTTTGCATGTTAAGACAACGATATGTATATTTGTCTAATTATTTTAATGTGTATTTCCATATGTCATATACATGTACATGTGTATGATTATGTAACAAAGGTGTGTACACTCCATAGATTATGGGCTACGATATGATTAGATATTAAAAAAATCAAATAAAAATAACATAAGAAAACATCTATTAATTCCAAACATTATTATAATATAATAAAAATAATCCAAAATTTTGTAATATAATAACTACAAATTAAAATAAAGTACATTTAATAAAATACCTTTTGTCCTTTTGTAAACATAGTGTGGCATATGATAACTTGGGAGCTTCCGTCTCCATAGATTTATTCAAATAGCGACATAGACATTCAAAACGTTCGCGTGTCTCGTCACAATTCTTGTCCAATTTATAGGTGGTTAAGAAACGCCTTACAACCGGATAAACATTAAATGACGCATGTAAATTAATTTGTTCCTTTTTATCGTCACCTCCACTACTGACAATTAGTCTATCAAAATCGTCGCTGGATATTGCAAAACATATAATATAAAAATTGCAAAATAAACAATAAGGAAAATACATGGCATATGAACATGGAAACCTCCCCAACTCTACCCACTCACTCAGTGAACACTTTACTTACATTATTTGCCTTTGATAACGCCTACGTGCCAGGAAACCCTTAATGGAAGTTTGAAGTTTTATGGCTGCCCATTCTCTGCGCTTTTCCAAGGCTCTTTCTTCACGCGCAGCCTTAGTCTGTTCCAAAAAAGAAGTTTTCTGCGACTCCGTAGTACTAAACATTTTAAAAATCTCAATTTATTCCAAATTTTCAAACAAAAACATTAACTACTGTTCCACTACTGGTTGTGATGCACTTCGATTTTAATTGTCTTCTTTGTTTCTGTGGACGTAGAAGAAATTATTTGTATCCACTTTATTTTTAACACATTTTAACATTTCCACAAAAAAAAACTATTTAAATACTTAATTTTTGTATTCTCTCAGTTTTTACTTTAATATGGACATTTTAAATAAGAAAAATTAACAAAATTTGTTAACAAACTTAAGTTTTTTCCAGAGTGCAATAAAATTTTGTGCAACAATAAATGCTTGGTTAATAATTTATGTACTAAATGAAAAATTATCTAGTACTATTTTAATACCTTTTTATATAAACATGTGTTTGTTTACGTATGGCTGGTTATAAAAGGGCCAAATGAAAAACAACACAAAATGGAATTAGGAGTCCAAAGTCACTAAAAATTAAATTTGAATTTGGATATGCAGTTTATAATTATTAACGGTAGCATAGGAAAATAAAACGATTTGAAAACGAAAAAGAATGTGAATATTTTATACAGAAAAACTTTTCTCAGACTCTGGCTTAATATTTTTTATATAAAAAAGTTTGTGCTCTATCCGAACATTTTCTATACATATACATATGTACACTTGCGCCAGACTCAAAAATTACATTTTCAATATATATAATTCATTCATTATTTAATTTTGATACATTTTGAATGGACAAATTGTTCTAACAAGGTTGTTCGAACAAAAACATAAATAACATCATCAATAGCATATTCATGTGCTTACAAGAGTTTGTTCGCTTAGTGAACAAATTAAGTTGTTAATCGCCAGGATTTATATATTATACTATATATTCGCTTTGGTTCGAGTTGAGTACTATGTGTGAACTACCAGCTCTTTTCCGACCTAAAAATAGCAACACATAAATGGTACTTATTGTTACTACTAGTTCATGTAACACTGTTGGTTCACTTCCTAAAAATGCAACCATAATTACGTTTTCATTAATTATCAGTGTTGTCAACTTGGTGCGTGTCGCACAATTTTTGGTGCTTTTTTAAATTTTTAATGTGAAAACAACTTTTTGTTTCAGTGTGAGAAAAATCTTTGTACAAAAAATACGTATTCAGAAGTACTTACCATTTCAATACTGCACAATTTTTTTTACAATCAATTTTACAGGCCATAAACAATGACTGACGAATAAAAGAATATTTATTAAAGAAATTTAAAGTTCTCTTCATGCATGCAAAAAATTTTCAATAATTCTATTTGATGTCACAGAGCGATTTTTTTCAAATGGCGCGTTCTTTCTTCATTTTGAAATTTCAAAGTTGACAACACTGTTAACAACGCTGGTCATTTTAAATAATAATTCCCATATTCTTTTTTTTTTAAAGTTCGAATGAACCCGGTTTTCTACTAAGAATTTCAACGGCCACAGCAACCAACACCAACCAACACACACAAACAACGATGACGACCGACGGAAGAAGAAAAAATTATTATGAGGGGAAGGAGAGAAGAAGAAGAAAAAAAGGTGTGTGTGTGGGTGGGGGCTAGCTAATAATAAGTAAGCTAGCTAGTTAAAAAGGAAAAATTTTTTTTTACTCGTGTAGTGAGTGAATTTAAAAATAAATGTGGTGAAAATATCGTGGTGAGTATAAAATATCGTGGTGAGTAAAAAATCGTAGTGAGTATAAAAAATCGTGGTGAGTATAAAAATTCGTGGTGAGTTTTTAGAAATTCACCACAAATTCCGTTATTCCAAATTCTTCAAGATCATTGAAAATTTGTCTTCCTAAAAGTAGGCAATGTGCTTTTTTAAAGAAAGTTTCTACAGCATAACTTAAGGATGCCAAAAAATATTTGAGTCAACCTGTAGCCAAAAAATCAAACAAGGTGATTCAAGTAATATGCTTGTTACCAGTGTTGTCAATTCCGAATAGCATATATTTTTACTATGAAGCCTAGTAATCTGTTTGAAGTGGAATGCTGTCAAAATACATGTTAAAAAATAATCACATTAAATTTTCATGAAAAGATGTTGCAGAAGTTCATTTTGTGAAACACATATGAAATGATTAAAGTGGCAATTGTTTCACGTGGAATTTTCAATAACATTAACAGTTTTGGTTGTTGCTCAACATTTTCCCAAATTTGAACAGAATACTTTTTTAAAAAGTTAACCTGCCTTTCTTTACACATGCAAGTACTGCTGTGTACTGCGATTGCTGTGTACGTATTATATACGAAAACTTATTCGAAAAACAAATTTGAGTATATTAGTAAAAAATGTGAGTGTATTGAGTTTTTCGAACTGTTACTTGCATGTGTAACCCCGGGTAAAAAATAAATTAATTACATCTGGTACAAAAAACAAATTTGTTTAGTTTATTTCTTATTTTTGTTAAGTTTTTTTATTTTTTATAAAAACACTGAATGAACTGTTGAAGGTTGTTATTAATATTATATTTTTTATGTAAAATTTTTCAATAAACTTTTATTAAATAAGAAAGAAAATCTAAAGGTGCGATTTTTTTCAAATGGCGCGTTTTTTTTCTCCATGTTGGTGCGTTTTGAAATTTCAAAGTTGACAACGCTGTTCATTATCCCAATTATTATCCGAGCAAATGAAAACGAAAATAGGAAAATTTTTCCAACATACTACAATAAAACAATAAAATTAATATAAATTTCTCAAAAAAACAAAAAGTCTGCTGAAAATTTTATAATTTAACCACTATCAAAGATGAGGAACAAAAAATATATAGAAAACTGTGCAAATCAAATGAAACGTGGTTAGGTGAAAATTTTAAGTTTACAAAGAAGCAAATTTTATTAATAAAAAAATGACAAGTGAAATATATATTGTGTGATGTTAAAAAAGGTGAGAGAAAAAAGGCAACCGACACGTACTAAAAGCAAACAGCAAAGTAAAAGTATTAAATAAATAAAATTTATATTCACGTAGATGATATACAATTATCTTAAATTAATTTAGGATATTGTTTTCCCATAAAAAGTTTCGGGAAATAAATAAATTGAGGATATTGTTTTACCCATAAAAAGTTTCGGGAAATAACACAAGATTTTAGTGGTTATTGTAATTTACTTAGGACTGATTGAAATTCCTTTTTAACTGACTGAATACATGAAATAAATAATAGGATTGCAACAGCAAAAAGATGAAATAAAAAATATTTCAAGGTTTTGCAGCGCAGTTAACTGCGAAAAGAAAAATCGGGTAACAAGCACCAGACAGCGCTGCATATAATCATCATCATACATTCAGCAGCAGTAGATGTAGTAGCCCAATGTAGAAAAAGTAAAAAAAAAACAACAATTTAAACATATTTTAGCAGATCATGAAAAAACAAATAAGAAACATACACCCAAAACAACACTCACAAACCCACCAACAATGAATGGCACAATTGGTATTTTTCTTGTTAAATTTGTTTCTACATTATTATGTGTGTATTTAAGTAATTGCAAGATATATTTTTTTTTGTTTAAAAATAAAATAAAACAATAAATTTTACTCATAAAAACAATAAACATAATTATATTATAAAAAAAAAGTATTTACTAAAAATATAATACAAGAGAAAACAGAAACTTCAAGAAAAACAAACCCCAAAAACACTATGAAAAAGAAAACACAAACTTTGCACGAACAAGTGAAAAATATCAAGAAACTATTGAAAAAGATAAAAACCAGAAATACACCATCCCCAACGTCAAGTTTGTTATTGTAAAGAAATAAAAATGAGAGGAACGGTGCAAAAAAAAAACGCGAAAATACCAACAACAATTGCTACAAAACAATAATAATCATAGTAATAATAACGGAGATCTGTAAAATACCAGCAAGCAAAAAAAAATAAAATACAAACAACAAATCAACAAGAGTATTACGGCCATTATACAAACAAAAACATGCTTTAAGTTCCCCTCTCTTTGTTTGTTGCCGTTGTTGCTATTGCCCCTTATTTGTAGCACATTTACAACAAAGAGAAATCGTTATGTCCCCCCCAGTAGAAAATTGTAACTACAACAATAAAAAACATTATTATGCAGCATCTCAATACATGTTCATACATATGTATATACTTTTTTATTCTTTTTTTTTCTTGATATATTTTCTTACTTTTATTTATGGCAAATTCCATTTCTCTTTATATTCCCAGCAAAAAGTGATTTGAAAGTTTTAAGATTGCATTATTTGATTCTTCCAAATGAATGTAGTGTTTGGTTAAATTTTATATGAAAATAATTAAATTTTTTTCTGGAAAGAGTAAAGTTTGACAATTATAAAAAAGAAAAGTTATCTATTATCAAAAATATCAATCACATTTTAAAAAACTGCGGTTTTATTTTGTTAAAGTTTATTGTAGACCTTACTTTTAACGTAGCCCCACAAAAAGTGATACATAATCGCATGTTCAGGGATGCCAATTAAAACAATACATACTCTTGGATTTCCAGAATTCAAAACGCGGCTATTTTTTTGAAAAAATCTTTCTAGCGACCAAAGAAGGACCGAAAATATTGATTGCTATTAATCACTAACATTTTTTGCTGGGTTAATTTTTCATTATTGCTTAATTTTGTTACTTTAACAAAGAGAAAGAAGTCTTAAATAAAATATCAACAGAAGACTGGTTCTCTTTTTTCGAATTTTAAGGTAGATACAGTATAACCGGTATTAAATTTGGAATAATATTTTTTGGATTTACAGTTGAACAGGTAGAAATCACAGTACTGTTCATGATAGTAGCAGATCTGTAAGCCAGTCAAACTATAAGACCCTGATACAGGTTGTCCTGATGAATATTTACAGTAGTAGGTATATGTATATTATGTTGATCTAATAAGAAAATGTTGCATTTTTTATTTCGAAAACAGTACAACTCTGACAAGTGTCATGAATCGATATTTCGATTCAAAATCTTACAATTTAATGCGTTTTCTCAATAATGAGTTACTCAGAATCTCAAAAATATAGTTGAAGATAAATAATATTATTCCAAATGATTTTTATTATAAATAAACTTTGAAATTACTTCTAAAGCCTTCATAAAGGTCGTGGAAAGTTTTTCCCTGAAAAGGTATTTAAAATAATTTTAATTATTTGTGTTAGTGTCATTGGACGGTAATGGGAGGTGCAGAAATATTGCAATATCAGCAGGTCTAAACCATAAGTCAAATGGGCATAACTTACTATTGAGACAATGAAAGAGATGCACTGTATCGTTAGAGGTAATGAAAGCAGGCAGGAAACAATTTATTCACGGTAAAAATTAAGAATACTGCTCCAACCTTTGTAATTACCGCTCACTATCCGAAATCATTTGTAATCATTAATGGCTTCCTTTACGTCCAACCGGATGTGTCGAGAAAGAGAACCTTACTTAATGGTTGGGATGACATGGTTTATGACATGCCATAAGTATGATGATGGCATGTATTTTATCCATACTAGTCATCTTGGCAGAACCAGTAGCAAATTGAATTGCATCCGTCATAAGTAGTCATCTCCAATGACATTTTCAGATAAAAAAAAACATTGACATTAATTAGTAACTAATCATTTAATATTATTATTCATTAAATTTTATCGATATTACATTGAAAATTTACAAAAAAAACTTTATTAGTCTTAATATTACAAATAAATTAATAAATAATAAAAAAATAGTCAGAAATTTAGTTTATGCAGTAGAAAAATATGTATGGCATTTGACTTACTCCAAAGTTTAAATATCTATTTAAAGATTGATTGTTAAGAGTTAAGAGAATGATGCTACCGGCCCATATGCATCACCAAACAGTGCATTTTTCGTAATGCAATGGCAGTTCTTGCAATGTATCTGGCAGCTCTTCACACCAAATACGACAATTTTGCTTGTGTACGTAACCGAACCTGAATTTTGATAATAAAATTCAATAGTCCTATCCGCAGGTGTTGTTCGTTGTAAGTCGATTAAATTATAGACCAAACTGATAGTAATATGTTACACGAAAACAGCTGAGCTGTCAAAAACAGTTTTGCCAAAAAGAAAGTTGGTAAAAAAATGACCCTTTATAAAATAAATCAATAAATATTGTGCGGACATGCAGCTGATCCTCAACATATTCAAGAAATTAAAATGCTGAAAACTTTATTCGAAGTTCGACAAAATCAACATTTTAGTGTCTATTTTCCCCTTGGTTCTGTAAACCGAATCGAAGTAAGATTTAAATATTTTCAAGTATACATCATAATTAGTCATTATATTAATATTCTTAACAAATAGGTACAAATATGTACAAATAAATTTTTGTTTGATATAAAAAAGCTTCAAAATAAAATAAAATTTTTAGTGTTAAAGGATAAAGCTGTTTTCGTTTTATCAATTGACTCTAATTTTTTATGGTAAAACAATATTTTCTATATTTTATAACTTTAACTCTCTCTTATTTACTAAATAAATAAAATGCCGTTTTATTTACTTTGTTGTTGTTTTAAACACATTTCCTTATATTTTTGTTGTTAAATATCCCCATATAATTAAAGTTTCGTTAAAAAATAATGTGGAAATTTACATTTGCTTAAACAAGACTCGGGGCAAATTTTTTAACTTCATAATATTTTAACTTTGCTGCTCTTGCCGTTTTGTACCTTTTGTGTTTGTGTGATTTGTCTAAATTGTGTTGTTTTTTTTAAAGAAAATATAATAAAATACCATAATTATGTGTTAAAAATTTAAAAAAAAAAAATATTAATAAATATTTTTCTGCAATAAAAT
This sequence comes from Bellardia pandia, assembly GCA_916048285.2. NCBI lineage: Eukaryota > Metazoa > Arthropoda > Insecta > Diptera > Calliphoridae > Bellardia > Bellardia pandia. Next base: position 32,229,852 of record OU696531.1, read on the forward strand.
CGATTAAGAAAATCGTAAAAATTGTGCTTTACGATAAGTCAAATATAAAATCAAATTAACCAACCAAGTGCTGGCATAGTTTTAAGTAATAATAATTAAAACAAATCTTCAACTTTGACATTGATTTCCTGGAGAAATTAAGAATTTTTTATTTAAGTACCACCTTTTCATATTACACCAAATATGTAAGTATAGATATGTATTAATTATTTTATAACAATTTTTTATAATATACCCAAAAATATGTGTATGTACATAGTTATATTGGAAAATATACCGTTAGAGTACTGGAATTTCTTTTTTTTTTAGAATTTTAAGGTTAGGTTTAAAAAATCCACAAAAATCTCGAAGAAATGCAAAGTATGATTTAAATTTAATTGAATTTTCTAAAATTATCTATCAATTATCTATAAAGGTTTGAAACTTGTTAAATTATATAAGAAATAGCTAAATATAAAATTTCCATAATTTAAATTATCACATTATTAAAAATTTAAATTTATTCTAAGCTCTATTTGCAGCATCTCTCGTTAAATTTTCTAGTTGTCATCGACGCTGCTGCCGTCGGCGTCAGTCTTGTTAACTTCAATGCCATTTTTTTGTTATTGTATGTTATAAATATAAAAATTATATTTCATCATGCGAATTTGATCGATTTGTTATCGAAACAGTTTTTAGTAATAAAATAAAAAAAAAATAAAATTAGCTGCTACAACTTTGTACACTCTCATTAGCACCTTAAATGGGGATCAATATTGTATATAATCAAGCGTATGCAGACCTTTTAATGTTTTTATTCATTAAATTCTAATAGATAGGTATTGCCTTGAAATTTTTTTAAATTGTCAATTGAAAAAGTTTCATTTATTTGTTGATCAATTTAAAGAAATTTGAAGAAAAATGGAGAAATTAGTTTTTAGCATAAGCATAATTGATCATCAATTGATTTTAAGCAGTAGGAAATGTATGGTATTTGACTCGGTATAAGGTTTAAGTTAATAAAATAAATCAGTAAACATTTTTCGGAAATGCTTTCGAAGCGTTGAACGAGTTTGCCTGGAAATGTGTGGTATTTGACTCAATATAAGATTTAAATTAATAAAATAAATATTTTTCGGAAATGCGGAACGAGTTATAATGGATAATTTCCTCTCACTGTCCGAATGTAATCGGAGCAAGGGAAACTGGATATTGCTAGCTCGGGAGGTGCCTTAAATTATCTTCCAATGATTTTTGTAAAAGTTCTCAAAATGAGAATGGATTTTTCTATGTTCGTTTTCTGCTTTGTATCGATCGATATGAATCGGTTGAATGTGTTGGTTTGTTTACAGTTTTACCTAGTCAAGTACTAGTACACAACTGAACACAATAATTACGACTGCAACACTGAGCGCAACCATTTTGTATTGATTGCGATTTGGCAGCATTGTTTTTGAAATAATTTGTTTTGCCACCATGGAATACCGCGACATCGAAAATAGTATTGTTGTGGTTGGTCTACTAAAATGTAACATGGAAAAGGCGATATCTTTAGGACGTTGCGACCGCTTGGAATCACTCGCAACTTTGTGTATCGTGCTGTGAAGTTGTTTAATACTGGTGGAGTTCGAGACTATCAAAGATCCGAATGCAAAAGCATTAATGTTAGCTATTTAAATCATGATTTGTTGACCTTAGAAACACCATGATTTTCACGAGGGATCTCTCAAAAACTTTGCTCCTCCTTAACTTAAAAAAAATAATTCTTATATCGTTTTAAAGATTGATCGTTTTTGACCATACAACACAAAAAATATTTCTTTCTTTTGATGTTATGTGATTTTTTCTGATTTTTTTCTCCAGTAAGTACCAAACGTGCTCTATATGATTCGTATCTGGCCACTGCGGAGGTGTTTTAAGCTCTTTGATATAAGCCATTCATTAACAAGATATGATGAATGTTGTGGGTAGTTATTTCTGACTATTCAAATCAGCGTATTTGTCCATTTTATCATCTATAAACATACAATTTCCCACTTTAGAAGCTGTCATACACCATAACATTGCCGCCACCATGTTTTACAGTCCTTACAACATTATTTTCTAGGAACTAGGAACTCTGTGTCTCTGTTTGTTTCCGAAATTTGAAAACAGCACATTTATAAAGTAACGACCGTTACCTTTTTAATGGTCAAAAAAAGTATTGAAATTACATTTTTTATGAATTCTTTCGATTACTACCGATGCTTGAACTTTCGTAGGTCCAAAATTAAGCAATCCTCGTGGCATATTTGCTTAGGTTGTAATTTTATTTAAAAAATCTCCGAAAATCGGTAACGACTGTTACTTTGGAAACACCCATATGGTTTTGCGAATTCTAATCTTTTTTTGGTTACGTCAGAAAGTAACGGCGGCGAGGAACTCTTTAATTATAACCTTTGTGCAGAGTATTTCGTATGGTTTATGGATTGAAGTTTTCCAGAAAAATTTGCTTGATTTCTACGCACATTTTCATAGCCGAAATCTTTGAATATAGAAAAACTGCAGCAACAACGATTTGCTTCTGGCTTGGTGTAAATTTTTAAATTTCCAGTCTTTTCATAATGTTTTATGATCAGCCCAATCATGAATAAAATTTCCGCGGGAGTTTTTTCCCCTTTTCCAATTTTTCCTATTTAAATGCAATAAAGGGGAAAAAAAATCCGCGAATATTTTATTCCTGATTGGGCCGAATGTTTCTTACACTAGCGTAGGGCTCTAAAAAAACGAAGAATCACTGAAAATTTATTATTTTATATAAACAATTCTTTATTTAACCATCTTATTGCAACGTCCTTTACTGCGATTTATCTACTGCCAAAAATGTCATGTTTATTTTTGCCATTGTTTTTTTGTTTTATGAATTGTTTTCGAATGAATTTTTATGTTATGACATATTCTTGTTTTTATTTCTTTTGTCTCACAGCTATCCACTTAACAATAATCTTTCGATAATGTCAATATTATTTGTTATTGTATTTTGTTTGTTTTCTAATACCATATCCTAATAATTTTCACTGTAGTACTGTCTGTAATGTATAGTAAGTAGTATTTATATGATGAAGTGACAGAAAAACTTAAATACAAGTTTCTATGCGACTTGTGAATTTATAAATCCAACAAAGTTTTAACTTGTACATACATAGTTACATATGTATGTATAACAATTTTACAGCAGGAGATACTATATTCATTTAGTATGTAGTACTTATAGATAGGGTTGATGATGTTATTCGCTTATCTGAAAAGCAAAAAAAATATACACACTTTAATATCATATTTAGTTCAAGTTAAAATTAAAAAAACTTAAACGTTTTACGAATATTCATGCATACACGTGTGGTGCAGTTTTTTTATTTTTTCTGTTAACAACAATAAATGTAGATTTTAAATATTATTATTTCATTAGTAATTTGTTAAATAAATTATTTATTTATTTAGTACACGGCATGGATTTATTAATTGTATATAGATCGTATTTTTATTTTTATTTTCTTCATGTACAAACCTATGTACGAGCATTTGTAGCTGTTGTTATTGTACGGATTATTGTACAAGTTCACATATTGTTCGAAATTCGTTCTATTGTATGGATGTATGTATAGTGTTGTGTTGGGTTGGTACTAGGGATGCCAAACAGCACAGGTTTTTCAAATCCCGGGATTCCGAAATCGGGATTTTTGTTTCATATTAAAAAAATTACAATATTTAATTCATAACTTTAAATAAAAATATAACAAAAAATTAGTTCATTAAATTAAAGTAATAAAGAAACAAAAAAGTAACATATATTTAATATTAATTTGTTTAAAAACAAAAAATTGTCTCAAAGCAATAGTTTTTTTATTTATTAAAAGTTTATAAACCTTTAATAATTTTAAAAACAAAATTACATTGCATAGTTTTTTACACTGTTCATACATATAATATATTATATTATGTATAAATTATTAGGTTGACAAAAATTATATGTCATTTGGCTTTTAATTTATATATTTATAAATTTAAAAATAATAGAATATTAATGATCGTTCTTTAAAAAGCATCTTGAAAATATTAAGGCATCTAAAGTGTCATCAGATAATCTTGATCTGATTTTGTTACCAATATATGATGCTGACGAAAAACATCGTTCACAATCACCGCTTGTGGGCAAAATTGTTAGCAAATTGTTGTATGCTGATTCCAAAAACAGTCCTCTCTCACCCCCGGAAATAAATAATTCAATTTCTTTTTCAATGTTTGATTCCATACCATTACGGACGTTATTAGGTGTTTTGTTTGAACTTCTGCACATTTCAATTGTATTAATTTTTTATAATTAAAATATTAGAATAATCATTTGTGTCCTCAATCATTGATAAATCCGAATCAGAATCATTTGAAGGTGATCCACAAATCTTATTTTCTTTAAAATGAGCAATCAACGTTTGCAACTTATTTCTAATAGCAAACATTTCTACGTTGTTATCAAATTCTGATTTCAATTTTGGGTTTTTCAAAAAATTTATTCTTTTAAGAGAGCTTTAACCAGTTCATCACTTAATTTGCAATCACTTTTTGATACCTCTTTTAGCATAAATGAAAGTGCAGCATCGGCTTTACAGATATTCATATCACTGCGACAAAGGGCTTCAACTGTTACTTTAATCGGATTTAAAATTGCAACTATTTGTTTAAGTAAAGCAAATTCATCATCTGTCATCTGTTGAGTTTTTAAATCAATTAAAGCTTTTTTTATTGCAATTTCTAGTTCCAAAAACCGTTGACACATATCAAATAGTGGGTTTGGCAATCCAAAATTTATTTTAATCGCAAAAATATTTATTTATTGCATAGCAACCAATTCTGTTCATATCGATTTATGTTAAGTGTAGATGTTTTGCATTAGTGTATGCCAAAAAAGCAAGTAACAACAATTGTCTGGATCTTTTACACAAATTTTTTAAAACAAATCCCAGGATTTGGAATTTGTCAAATCCCGAAAATCGGGATTGGCATCCCTAGTTGGTACTCGTACGGTGCTGTGCTGTTCGCTGTGTTGTATTTATTTAATTTGTATTTATTTATTGTTGTTGTTTTCAGTTCGTACATTTTATGTTGTTGTTTTTATTAATATTATTATTGTTGTTTCTTTTTATTGAGCTATACAGTTTGTTTTTACTTATAAAAACAATTTATTTATACATTTTTAAACATAGCGAAATAAAGTAAAATTAAAATCAAATATCGAGAGATTGTAAACACTGACTGACTGACTGCTGCTGCTCGGACTGTCACACAATCAAACATACACAGACAGACAGTGGGGCGCTTAGTGTGAGGGATGTTTTTTTAAATAAAATTTTATGGTACATACATATTTACAATTATTTTTCTTCTGATTGACTCAAAATAGCAGAAATAATTTATTTAAATAAATATCCAATGAAATTAATAAGCATTTTATTTTTAAGTAATATAAATTAAATGAGAGTTTTTAGTTTTTTTTATATATGTATGTATGTACATATTTTCATAAATTTTAACTTAATTGTGGCTATTCTATCAAAAAATTTAATCAGCAATGAATAATCATTATGACTAGAAATTCGCGAACAAATTCCAAAATTCAAAGAAAGCAAACAAGTTATTAAATAAAATACACGAAGATTTTACAAAGTAAACACTTTGCATAGTACAAAAACACAGGTCCCTCAGCCAATGACTGCGCAAAAAATGCAACACCAGTGTACACTGAGCGTCAAAATATAGTCAACACCACATATTATTAAAAAAAGCTTAAGGTGTGTTCACATTGTGTGTATTTGTCATATGGAATGTCACTTTCTCGCATGTCATATTTGTACATATAGTCTGACCACCTTCAAACAATAGCATGTGTTATTTCTATGTGTGCAATACACATGACATTTTTTATTTAGAACGAGTTCTATTTTCTTGTGACAAACCATCTGACATCAGCTGTTTTTTATAACAAAAATTTTGTGGCGGCAAAAATTAATTGAAATTTTAATAAATATAATTTATAGTAAAACAAAAATCTCTCATTCCATTTTAAAATACAGTTTTATTTAATTATAAATTTAATTTTTATTATACACATACAGCAATCAGCTGTTTTAAGATTTTTTTTGTTTGATAGGTTATGTCAAATGTACTTAACATACCAACATTTGAACATGTAAATTATAAACCGTATGTGAAACTCAAATTTTGACATACACATGAAAACACATGTGGATAGAAAAGTGACATTCCATATGACAAATACACACAATGTGAACACACCTTTAATTATATTAATTCATATAATATTTTATTGGAAAATTATATTGCATTTGTATATTTTTATTTAAGTAGAATTGAATTTAATTTTTGTTTGAAAATATAACGGTAAAGTGCCATTCAAAATATGTAATTGCAAATTTCATAATTTACCATTAACCCTGGAAGGAAGGACGAATAGTACGTCGAGTCGACGAAGCTCATTTACTCTCTATCATATAACTCATAAAAACGAGTCAAATTCGTATCGAATTTTAAGATAGAAAAAAATTTGTGTTACATTTATTTTTTTTTGTTATTTCTTAAATAAAAATTTTTTTGTTTATTTTTAACTTTAAAAACTGTTCCGCTAAAATTATTTTTAGAAATTGTTCATCGATTCAACGAAGAGTAACCATCTAGGTAGAAAATATCCCTGGTGCAAAACGATCAAAACGTCTTACAACTGAAGTAACTGCTATAGTAAGAGAAGTAAGAGCAATATCTAGTGCTGTAGTTAAAAATGATACGAAAACTTTTGGAAAACTTGTAATCACGAGTACGATTAGAAGATCTTTGCAAAATGGTCTACTTGATAGAGTGCCACGTAAAAAGCCCTTTATATCAAAGATCGTAGAACCAAAAAGTCTATATATTCTGGGACCTTATAAGATTTTAAGACGATCTAGCCATGCACGATAGAGCTTCGAAAAAAGACATAGAACAATTAAATTTTTACCAAAATGGTATTAAAAATGGCTACAGATAATAATATGAAATTTTGTACACTTAATTTTTATTATAAAATTTTTATTATAAAATCCACTTAATCTCTTATAAAAACCACTATCAAGTTGGAATTCAAATAGTCAATACATATGTATGTACATACAAATCGTTATACCCAATTTTATGATGATCGGTTCATATTTGACCGTAGCCCCCATATAAAGCCCTTTTCCGGAAATTACTTAAATGTGCACCAATCTCTTATAAAAACTGCTATTAAGTTTAAATTCAATATAAATATTTCACATACATATGTATGTATGTATGTATATGTATGTACATACATATATGTAAATCGTCGTACATAATTTCATGATGTTCGGCCCATAATATGTCATTACTCTCTTATGAGGACTACTCATGAACACTCATTATCCTACATAAACATCCAACCGGAATCGAACATCCAACATCGAACCGAAATTTTACACAGAATAGCTATAAGTATGTGAAAGTTATGCTATTGGCTTTTACGAAAGTTGGTCCATAATTGGCCATAGCTGAAGTGACCATATACATACTTTTTATCTGAAAACGGGACATCGAATAATTCTGATGGGTTCGGTTATATGAAATTAAAATGCATAGATAATATAATATTTATTTTATTTGTCCGTAGTGAATAGAATTATTTATTTTACGTTACACTACAAAAAAATTGTTTATACATTGTTATATTTTTCAGAGGTACAAACTTGTTTTAAAATTTTAGGTGACGATTTCAATTATGTGTGGAACTATTGGCAGGATTTTTTAATATTAACTTTAACAATTAACATAACCGTAAGCACTGATACCCTTCATTGAGTTATCTGCTTTCCACAACTTGTTCATCTAAGAAAATACACGTTCAACAGGCGCATTTGTTCCAGGCAAACATAAAATATATTCAACGATAATTTGAAGATTTGCCACCCAACCATTTTCCGTAGAAATATTTTGTTGATTCCATTCATGAATTTTCTGCGATGTTAAATATTTAGATACGAGTGAATATTCATCGAATACTGCCGTATCTTTATTGCAATCGATATGTTCTTTTTCGATCAATATCTCTAGAACTTTTTGAACTTCTTCCCACTGTGGTACTTCTGTTAAATTTGCCCAATTAAGTTTTTCTAGATCTTTTTTATAAACAGTCAATCGCTCTTAATACTCTCGACTAGTTGTAAAAAATTCTTTAGCCTTAATTTTCACGAAATTCTCGTCAATATCGGTGTAACCATCTTCTTGTAATTTTTCAAGTAAACCACGGACTGAATATGGAAGAAACAAATTCTCTTTTCAGTTGTTAATTTCATTTACTGCTTCAATTTCCGAAATATTTTGAAATAAATAATTTATATGTAAAAGTGTCATATTATATAATTTCATAAATATAAATATAAACTACACAATTTCTTGCTGTTATTTAGAAAATCACAAATGTAATTTCAAATTTGCAATTGAAATTCAGAAAATTATATTTGATATTAAAAAAACAGCAAATGAAATTCAAAAACCTAATTTTTAATTCTGAAATTACCAAATGTAATTCAAACAAATAAGAGTGCTATATTTGGCTGTGCCGAATCTTAAATACCCTCCACCTAAACGTAATAAGACATACAAAAACTACACTGGTTATAGGACTAGAATATCCTTATTCTGTGTTTTCTATTCAGTCTTAGTGCAAATGTTATTAGTATTTGATATATTATTTGAAAGACAATTTTATGAACAACATAATTTATGTTAAATATTTTGAAATTTTGTCTAATTTTCACCATTTTTAATTGATTTAATTACTAATTCTTACCATAATTTACAGAGTTTGTCTGATGTTCATAATAATCTTGAGTGTAATTTAACAGAGTATAAAAAAGGAAAAATTCGGTTTTAGTGACTTTGCTCAAAAAAAAAAAAAAAAAGAAAAACCAAAATCAAATAGGGTTTTAGAGGAGATGCCAGCAAAAACAAATTGTTGGCAGTCACGCCTATTTTCGAGGGGGCGGGCCCGTGAAGTTGAAAATATATAGGCCTATATCTCGGGAACTACTGGGTGGCTGATAATTTGTAATACATTAAATAAAAGGTATTAAAAATACCTTTCCAACGATATATATCATGATTATAAAATATGGACCGAATATTGGTTAAATCCGAAAAGAATATTTTTTGACCCGTATTTATTTGTTTTTTGGAAATGGTTCTTATATGGCAGCTATGACAAATTATGGGCCGATCTTCTTAAATTTTGGAACAGTTATTTTCATACATATAAGGATATTTCACGTCGAATTTCAACATAATAACAGTATATATAAGATATATATTAGTATTAACGTGGATTTCGGTAGTGGACCTTATGTGGGGGATATAGTCAAATATGGACTGATATTCTCAAAATCCAGCAGTTTGATTTAGGCATGTATGTAAATGATCCGTGTAAAATTTTGGATTGGTACCCTTATTTATAAGAGATTTATGAGTATTAAAGTGATTTTCGAAAGGGGCTTTATATGGGGCATACGGTTAAAAATAGACCGAAATTAACAAAATTTTATGGAATGATTTTTGTATATATGTAAATGATCTGTGCAAAGTTTTGAGTCGGTAACGATATTTATACAATATATATAGGGAAAAATGTCTTTTTCAGATGTGGTCCTTGTATGGGAGCTATGACCAGTTCTGGGCCGACCACCATAAAATTTAGTACAATAATTTATTTGCCTATAAAGAGTATTTATGTCAAATTTTAGCCGTTTAACATTATTTATATCTGTTTTATGCGTATTTAAGTGAATTTTGGAAGTGGACTTTATATGGGGTCTATGGTCAAACATGGACCGAACTAAAAAAAATTTCGTTTTGCGATTTCTTTTTGCATAAAACTTATTTTTGCTGAATTTTGTATTGATATTTCAGTTTTATAGGCATTTATGTATAATTGAGCAATATTTCGGGAAGATTTTTGTATGTGGGCTATGAGAAATTATGGACCGATTCTTACTATTTTCCGCACACTTTCTTCTTTTATCATACAAACAACGTATACAAAATTTCATGGTATGTATTATCTGCAATATATTTCAAAATATTGCAATAAAATGGACAAAAAATATCAAATTTTTATGGAGGTTGTCTCACATATTGGTCCATAACTCTGATTGGCCTAAACCGATTTTGCTGATTTTAAATATCAAACTTCTCGAAAGCATGTCTGACAGAATTTGGATCCCGAAGATATCTGGGGACTTCAGAAAATTGATTTCCACATCCAGATAGACAGACAGATGTACATGGCTTAATCGATTCTGCCATCTATAAGGATCCAGAATATATATACATACTTTATAGGGTCGGAAAATTATATTGTGGAAATTACACACGGAATGATAAACTTATATATACCCTACTCTTGAATGTGAAGGGTATAAAAATCACATTTGTGTTTCATAAAATCGCTTTTGTTTTTCAGAAAATATCAAATGTAATTCAAAAAATATCAATTCAAATTCCATTGGTATTTTTTGAGTTACATTTGCAATTTTTACCGTAACTGACCCCAAATCGTGTTTTATTGTGGGTCTCAAATTTTGTTATAGAGCACAAACACAAGGATTTTTCTTTCTGGAGTAGAGTAATATTTACTGACGAAAGTAAATTTAATGTTTTCCGGTCAGACGGGCGTTCTTACGTATGGAGAAAGCCGAATACAGCGCTCTTTGAACAAAATTTGAGACCCACAATAAAACACGATTTGGGGTCAGTTATGGTATGGGGAGCAATGTCAGCCGCTGGACCGGGTAACCTTCACATTGTTGAGGGAATTATGGGCCACAAATATTATATTAATAATTTACGTAATAATCTTGCTGAAACAGCACATAAATTTGGCCTAACAAATGATTATTACTTTAACCAAGATAATGACCCTAAACACAAGGCGTATAATGTTAGAACCTGGCTACTCTATAATTGCCCGCATGTTCTTGAAAATCCTCCACAGTCGCCGGATATTAATCCAATAGAGCACATGTGGAGTAATTTAGATGAAAAATTAAAGAATTGTCAAATTAATACAAAAAATTACCTTATTATAGCTCTGAAGGAGGAATGGGGAAAAATAACACCTGAGTATTGTCGAAAACTTGTTGAATCGATGCCAAATCGGTTAAAAGCAGTGATACAGCAGTAAGGACTTCCAACAAAATACTAAACTTTGTAAATAGAATAAAAATTATTTATTTTTGTAAGCATATTTTCATTTGTCCCATTATTACTTTGAACTCAAATTAACATGTTTTTTTAGTTTTTTTCTTATAATTTTGTTTTAATAACAGTAAATGAATTTTTTTTTGTTTTTAATAAAATATCATACTAGCAATTTAAATTTAGTTTAACTTTTTTCTTTGGCTTAATAAATTTGTAAAAATATTTAGTGTAATATTGACTTATGTGCGTGTCCCATTATAACTTTGAGTCACTGTATGTATAATTATTGAGATGAAATTAACCCAAAATAAACCTAAAACAAATAGAAATTACGGTACAATATTATATGACGTTCAAATTAATAGAATTCCTATTTAAAAACAACAACGATTTATTCTTATTACATTCATCAATAAAAGATTCAATCTCCGGTTACATTTCTTCATTATGAAGGCAATACAAAAAAAAAACATTTTTATTTACTTAATTTCCCCCCTAAAAGATGACTCAATTCATGAAAAAAATAAAAGGCAATACAAATAAACAAAAACAAAACTGGAAATAAAAATTAAGTTTACATACTCTCTTCCAATAACTTTAGGCATTGGCAGCAGTGTCCGTTTGACGTCGCTGTTGTCGACTTCGTCATTATGCAGTTTTAGTACAGAACTTTGAACTCAAGACACTACGTTTTTTTGTGTATATTGTTGTTTTTTTTTTATAAATACATACCTATGTGTAATTGTGTGGGTTTCCGTAAATTATTGTTTTTTTTATAATGCGGTTGATAATGAAATACATACATACATATGTACTTACATACATACTTCCATATGCACTTACATACATACATATGTACATACTTAAGCATTTGTTTGATTTTTTGTTGCTGTTTTTTTGCATTTGTGACATTTTTGCCGGTCAAAAACATAGCACCATATTAAATAAAAACTGACTGAGCAACGAAAAACAAAAATGGAGTAAAAAAATTAATTTTTGGCTTTTGTATTTTTATTTTGCGTATAACTGTAATTGACCATCATACAAAGCCAAACAAAAACACAAAATGAAATACTACTTTGTGTTTTTGTTACACTTTTTCTTCTTGTCAATATCTTCAATGCCGTTACAAAATAGAAATGGAAAACAGCATATAAAAAATCAAAAAAATAGAGAAAAGAAAATCATGTCTAATGAAATTGTTATTGTGGATATTTGTTGCATATTTACTTACAAACAGGGCTGCCAGATTAATTTCGGAAAAAATATTCAAAATGCCGATAAAAAAGAAAAAAAAATCGTCATTTCGAAGTTTAAAAATCGGCAAAATAAAAAGTAACTATTTAATGAAGTATTTTTAAATTTTTATTTAAACGAAAACATAAAAATTCAATTTTATATAGTCTATTGTACAATACATATCAAAATACATACATACATATGTATGTATGTAGGTACCTACATATGTAAATGTTAACTTTTTAAATAAAAAATCATAAAAAATGTAATGTTAAACACAACTTGTTTAAATTTGTCTAATAATTTACAGTATTTTACAAAAAAAAAAATATCTGAATTTAACATTTTTTTTTTTATTAATTTAGGTTTAATTTCAATGTCAAAACAATTTAGTTTATTAAGTTTTAAATAACATTTTGAGTATAAAAAAATTCATTCATCATATACAGGTACTTATTTTTAAAGAATTCTGAATTTTTGAGTTATATCAATTTATTTGACTGAATATTCTTTCGACGTTTTATTAAAACAGGAGAAGTTTCTGTAGAATTTCCCCGTTGAAATTCAGAAATTGTTTCCTTTAAAAATTTTGGTTCATGGAATTCAGTATTTAAAATTGCTTTTTATGTTTACATATAAATAAGTAATTTCTACTATCCTGACACAATATTATTTGGAATTATTATATGTACCTACTTAAATAATTTATTTTTACAAGCAATAAGGTCACTTGAATTTTATATACAAATACCTATTTAATTTATTTAGGTATGTATTATATTTATTTTCAATATTTCGCAATGGATAGCTTCTTCAGGGATAATACAAGTTTTGAATTATAATAAAATAAGAAGCTATCCATTGCGATAGCTAAATATTGGAAAATAAATTATTAAATATTGAAAAAGATCAAATAAACGAACTAAATACCTACTTAAACTTAACAATCCATATACATAATATACTATGTACATATAATATATGTATGTAAATGTCTTTGTAAGTCTGTCTTCAAGGGAATAAAAATGTATAAGAAGTGGAATTTTGTGCTTAATCTTAATAAGTGATATACAGACTCGAACCTTTAAATATTGATACATACAGTGATGTGAAAAATAATAAGGACACAAATGTCCAGCAATAATATTTGACCAGAAAATAAGTAAAATGAGAGAATTGCTAAAAATAACTGTACATATTTTTAGGTAATATATTACAAAAACGAGTTTCATTATGTTTTTTAAAATTGTTGTTTTTATTTTAAATTTTTTTAATTAATTTAACTATTACTATTAAAAGACAAAAAACTTGTTAAAAACATACAAACTGGTAGGGTAAAAAAGGGTAAAGATTTTTGTTTTTGTACTTTTTTGGTACCATTTGTATCTGTTGTTTTAAGACAACGAATTTTTTGAGAAGTTAATTTTTCATAATACGACACCTAAATAGTAATAACGGTTAAAAATGGGAATTTTGCATTACTTTGAAATGAATCACTAACAGACTTACAGTTCTAAATATGGATTCTTACAATGAAATATAAGTTAAACCTAAAGTTAGAGGACCACAAAGTAAAAAATTTTATAGTTGGTACTTTTTGTATACTTTGTTCTACACTGATAAAAAAAATGTTTTGTCGCTCTCCGCAATCAGAAAAATATTTATTAGGAAATGTCTTTTCAGTAGTCAGCCTTTAAGTATTATTAAGTACATCAGAATTATGTACATACATATGTATATGTACATATTTCTATTTAAGGGATCAAAAGTTTAATAGTCTACTAGCATTGGTGACCTTAATGTTTTTTGATGTTTATTTTTATAAACCGTAGTCTTACATACATACATAAAAATACTTAAAAAGGGGAATCGGATCATCTGTTCCTCTAATAATGAAAAAATTTGTTAGCACACAATTTTCAATAGCAATTAAGATCTTTACATTATGGCCAAAGACGTGAAAATAACGAATGCTATTCAAATTTTATATGTAAGTTTATTCATTTTCAAAAATATGTACGATTAACAAGCTCAAATAGGTATACGTTTAGAAAAAGAAAATTAAGAAAACATTAAGAATTTAACAGTTATCATCAACCAGAGATTTAAAATCTGAATGTCAACATTGCGTGGTTGAAAAATTTTTTTTTCGAAATATGTAGGTAGGTAGTTAATGAATTTGTTTCGAAAAAATGCTGTCCCATAAAACAAATTGAGACAGTAGCTTGATCTTGTGAGGGCAAAAAAGACATCGACAGTTCAATTCCAAACCATGCTATGTCGACTTAGCATGTTTTTAATTTTTTGCGTTTTTGAATTTAGATTTTTTCAACTTAAATTCTGTCAAATTTTGGTTGTGATGATCAATAGTTATAAACAACAAAGTTCTACTTCATATGATTTTTTAGATATCGCCTGTAAACTTCAGGAGCTTTTCCTGCAAAACTCACTTTTTCGACTTAGCATGTTTTGGAATTGAGCTGTCGACGTATGCGCCAAAAATTATCGTTATGTTGTAGATATGGAAATGAAATTGCATTAGATACATGTAAAATTTCCTGGTAATACGTGTGCTGATAGCAAAGAAAATTAAAAATAATCCTGTAAAATTTTATTTTTGGCGCTTACATCTTTTTCGCGCAAAGGGCTCGAAATATTAATTCAGAAAATCGTCACTTTCAATGAAATAATCAATGAATAATCAAATCGTCACTTTGCTATTTTTGAAACTAAAAATCGTTAAAATAACGATAAATCGTCAAATCTGGCATATTTACTTACAAAGTTAGAAAAATGCACAAAGAAATTGAAATAAAGGCAACAACCACATAAAACACATCACACAATAACAAAAAATTTAGTTTAAGAAAAAATCTAGATCAAGTGAAAAATGAAAACTGCAACAAAATGAGTATGTAACAATAACCACAAACATAATACCAAGACCACTTATTCGCACATTCAAACTAGCAAGTGGATGCCAGACCTACATATTTTAATAAAATAAAATTGTGAAATGTTCCAGATACAGATTTTAAAGTAAATTAATTTATTTGTTTAAATTTTTTACATGCCTAAATAGTAAATATGTATGTAGTATGTACCTACATACATACATACATATATATCTCTTTAAATAATATATACTATACAATATCTCAAATGTTCTAATAACATTTAAATGAGTTTGAATTGACAATTAAGATATGTATGTATGTGTATGTCTGTAGATACATATAATTTGTATTATTACGTACATAGGTACGAGTATGTAGTAAAATTTATCTTAGTCCCAATTTACACGAAGCAATTTTTATTGAAAAAATTGATACAATTTTTTCCTTAAAAATTTTTCGGTGTTCACACAGCACAATATAATTGCTTAAATTTGAGAGTATCGATGGTCTCACGTAGAAAGGCCCTAACTCGCATATTTGAAACTTTACAGGAGATGGTAAAAACATAATACAGGGTTGGGCAAAAGTCACGAAGGGGGGGGGGAACTGCATAAATTATTCGTTCTTGGGAATCTCCTGGCTTTAGTTCTTGCACTAACTGCACCTTATATGGGAAAAGATGTAAATTTCCCTTTAATATTCTGCGTAAAGACCGCCGAGACATTTGCAGCTCAGCAGAGCGTCTTCGAGTTGATGTTTCAGGATTCTCCTCAACACTCTCCAGAACGCGTTGAATATTTGCTTCACTAATTACAGAATGTGGTCTTCCGCTTCGTGGAAGATCCCTCACTGAGCCTTGTTCCTGAAAACATGTCACTAAGCGTCGAATCATTGATTCGGATGGTGAATTCCGCACAATAAAATGACGACGATATGCTCGTTGAGTTTGAATTATTGATCGATGATGTTCAAAATAAAGTTCTATGATTTTGGTTCGCTAGATAACGTTGTAACCTTCCATAATTAATCTCCCAGATTTATTTTACAAGTCCTAAAAAGAAAAATAAAAAAAATTAAATTAGAAAAGTTATGACTGTTTCAAATCCCTTCGCAACTTTTGCCCCACCCTGTAGAAACTGTAATTTTCAACATGGAACTTTTTTTGTACAACTGCTTATAAAAGCGCTATTTTTTACACTATTGCAATAAATTTTTGTGAGGAGGTGTATTTGCGTTAAATGCATTGGAATCGCAAAAAAAAAAATTTCGAAATAATAGCGAGTTAGGGCCTTTCTACATGAGACCAACGGTATACACATATGTATGTGTTGCTCTCTTATTTGTATACATAATTTTGCTCAACTTTGCGGCTTAAACGATGTTGCCATACACATGTATATAATATGTGACATATGAGTTTAGTTAAAAATTAAAATTTATTTCCATTTTCCTAATTCTTTTTACACAATGTACACACCAAGGTGAATTTAAATACTAGGTGACAGCGTAGCGCCAGCTGATTATTCATGGTGAATTTGAAAATGTCAAAAAGTTATATAAAAAAAAAACTTTTTGACAGTGACGAAAGTTTTTCATATAGAAAAATGCCTGTTGTTCTTGCCTTGTTGTAATTGTTGTAGCAATGCTGTCACCTGGTATTTAATTTCACCATGGTACACACTAATAAACGTTTATTTAAGCTGATTGCCGCCCGCGGTCGTATGCCGCTTACATTCGCCTTCCACTATTAATATGTAGTAACCGAATTACGTGATGTAGAAATACATCAGTAAGTTTTTTTTTTATAAAAATATACTTTTTAGGAGAAAAACATATTTTTTTTTCTCTATTTTTCCCTGATTTACTTATATTTCAACTTATGGTATTTAAAAAGGAAAAATCATGCATTTAAGATGCACATCTTCTCGGCATACTCTCCACCAGACCAATACAGCGCTCTTTTGAACAACAATCTTATTCTGCTCTAAGTAACTCCTCGGAGTATGTGTGGTGTGTTTTGGGTCGTTGTCGTGCATAAAACGACACCTACCATACTGACTTCGTGCATCTACCTTATGTATAGGATCAACAAAATGTCCAGAAATCGCTACCGTTAATGCAGTTAATATAATCATATAAATGAAAAACACGTTTGAAGTGTGGTAACCTAATGTTTACCTCTGTATATTTTTTCCTCTAAATCTTTCTTCATGTCAAAATGTTTGTCAATATTACACCTTTGTTAAGGATTATCAAAAATCGTTACAGACAATATAAAAATATTGTTTTGGAAAATCTATAGAAGGTGGCTATAAATATTTACCACAATCCAAATTATTTTTTTTTTTAGTTTCCGACATTTGTGCCATAGGGGTGTTAACAACATAAATGCAAAAATTTATAATTTTAATATATTAATTATACTTTTGTGTTTGCCATATGTATACATAATCTGGATTAATTAGGCCCTATGTAATTAAAATCTTAAATAAAGAATTATAAATATATACCTATTAATATATTTTGTGGCTTAAAACAAGAACTAAATTATTAAATCAGAGCAACTAGCTGAATTGTTTTTTTCTTATATTGATCAGTGAAATCTCTCGCATTATATGCCTCAAATTTTAATAATAATATGTACATAATGTCAAATGTACTAATTTGTTCTTATACTCAACTAAACAACAAGAGCAAAAGTATAAGCAGCGTTGTCAACTTTGAAATTTCAAAACGCACCAAAATGGAGAAAAAAGCGCACCATTTACAAAAAAACGCACCAAGTTAAGAATTGTGTTTTTGTTTCAAACATTTATTGAATTAATTTGAAATTTTTTAATATCATAAATTCTATAAAAAACTTTTTATCAACGATTATTAGTAAAAGTAATAATAGCAAAAGCCTTTTTTTTTTTAAAAAATAACTCACAATATGATATTCGGAACTAAAGTACTAATTGGTTAAAATTTGGTACTTTTTTTATATATTTTTGTTTTCTAGTTGATTTTTTGCAATAAAATTTGTTAGGATTCGACTGGTACTCTAACCCTGGTTGTGCGTCTACAGTTCAGTAGACCAAACAATTAGCGTATACAAGAATTTTATTTACATGTTTAAAATGTTAATTTGATTTTCAAACAAAGATTTTTAAAGAATTTGATTTCATTTATCACACATTCGTATTTAAAATACATTTTATCATCGTGTAGATTTCATGTGTTAGGAATTACATATTAAAAAACTGCAATTAAACATTAGTAAAAATAAAGATTTCATAACATTTTCGAAATAATTAAAAAACGCAGCGAAATACGCAAAAAAAATTTGCAGTGTTGAATGAAATGGTACTCAAACAGGTGTATTTAATTGTAGAAATATTTTTTCTCACACTGAAACAAAGAGTTGCGTTGAATTTGCTTTGGTAAAATTAAAAAGCGCACCAAAATATAAAAAACGCACCAAGTTGACAACGCTGAGTATAAGGTATGCGAAAAATTATAAAGATCAGAAAATAAAAACACGATGATATTAACTAAAGAGGATTTGTTTAATTTTTATTTTGTAAAAACAAATTTATTTGTGCTATAGAAAATTTAATAAATATTTGTTTTGGTGTTGAAAAGTTTATATCCTATACTATACATAAGTACATATGTATGCAATTATGCGTCATTATTTGTGTTTGAACACATAAAGTAATGATTACAGAAAAGAATAATAAATAATTAGGAGCAAGAATGATAAAATAAAGATTACGCCATGCGCATGATTTCCCGTTATGTGACGTAGAAGGGCCATTCTAAATAGTGCTGGCAAAGTATTGAGTAATGGGTACCGAGTATCGAGTATTTGCTTTTTTTTGGATACTCAATACTCAAAAGTAGTTACTCGATACTTTCTGAGTTATATTTTAAAGCAAGTTGACTGGGTAAAATAGTGCATAAAAATATATCACTGTATAAAAAGACAACAATCTGTAAGCTACAAAATTAAAACAACCGCCGAAATAAAGCCGTCTATCATTTCTTCAGTTGTTGTTAACGTTGAATTAAAAGTTAGCTTTACATTTATTTTTGATTTAATAATAAAATACATAGAAAACCAATAATAGTTGAAGATCTATTTTTATTTTTTGAAGAAACTACTTCAATTTGCAGATAAAAACTATGCGTTACATTTTCAAAAAAATCCGTTAAAAGTATCGAGTAGTATTGAGTACCCAAATGAAAAGTATTGAATATTATTGAGTAATGGAAAGTAGTAGAATTTGCCAGCACTAATTCTAAAGGTAGAATTAGCCGAACGTCCACGTATCCGTACTGTAACGTACCGTACTGTAAGCACGTTTGTGTACTTATAGAAAATTTAAAAACGTGCCATACGTTAAAAAAAAATTTAAAAAAACACATAGTACAACGATATTGTGTTTGTGTTTAATTGTTTGTTTTCTACTTCAGTTCAAATTATATATGTATTTTAAAACTCAACTATTCTTAATTATAATGGATTCGGAGGATTTATTTACTTATTTAATGTTTTTAAAATTACTAAATATTTTCAAGAAAAAAAAAACAAAACACAATAAATAAACAATCAGCTGTTCGAAACAGTGATGGACATTGAA
Organism: Bellardia pandia; assembly: GCA_916048285.2. Taxonomy (NCBI): domain Eukaryota; kingdom Metazoa; phylum Arthropoda; class Insecta; order Diptera; family Calliphoridae; genus Bellardia; species Bellardia pandia. Next base: position 32,249,887 of record OU696531.1, read on the forward strand.
AAGTTTCTTTTCGTACATACATGCTTGAAAAAGTACCAGAAGCCATTTTAAAGTTATTTTAATAGTAGCAAAATTTTGTGTGTGTGTGCATTTACGTACATAATCTAGCACTTTGATAGTTATGTATATTATCAATATATTTTACTATAATTTATTTCAATATTTGTTGAATTTGCAATATTTATAATACATAGTTATGCGTATGTACTCGTATGCATTTATTTTGTTATATTTATATTGTATATGATTTTTTTTATTTTATACATATGTATAAACATATTCATATATATATGTAGATATGTATTATATAAAATCATGTTGCTCAGTTTCAACAAACATTATTAAAAAAAGTACCAAAAAATAGGACGAATTTACTCCAATACAATTTAGCATGCAAACAGTCCATCACTGCTATACAAATATCACGTAAGAACGTTAGGAAATTCTATTTTATACAGGTTGAGACGTTCCGTCAACGTGATATTAATATTCGGTAAGCATTTGCATTGATTTCAAATAACAAAACGGGATCAGCTGTTTCGTTACAGTACAGTACGGGACGTAGACGTTCGGCTAATTCTACCTTAAGGGGTACCAATAATGTTTCATGTGTTAGAATTAAAATTTCTTGCGAAAAATTTATGTTTTATGTGATAGTTGGCAACCTTGCAATTGAAAAAAAGAAAAAAAAAAAACAAAAAAAAAACAACAAAAAACATTAACATGAAGAGTGCAGTGAGCAAATGCAAGCAAAACATGAGAAAAAAAACAAGTGAGAAAAAATTAGCCAATAGAAACACAGAATGTGTGAAGTCACAGGGCCTAAATGAGCAGAACATTTTAAAATTTTACGCGCGTTGGCGTATTCTTTATTTTATCATTCTTGATTAGGAGGTTAATTTTTATGCCGATGCAAAAAATTACTAAGTACTATTTTATTAATTTAAAGCTATTCTTTCTAAGCCCTCTATTGAATATTATATTTATGTCTAAATTTAATGACTATCCATTCTTTTTATTTCAGATTAATATCACGACCTGTCTGTAAAAACGGCCCAACAAAGACTACTACATAAATTTGTATTTATTTAATATTGTAACAATCTAATTTATTTGCAATTGCAACTACACAATTAAACAATTCATCAGCTCAATCAAACCACAACAACAACAAAAAAAAGGAGAAAACGTCCAAAACAACAAAAGCATCAATATGAAATATACAACAAATACAATTGAAAACCAAACCAATACTACAAATGCCAATAACAACATTAATATAGTTACCTCATCATCAGCATGCTCTTCGTTAGCGTCTTCAACATCCTCTACATCCTCATGCATGTCCACAACATCAACGACCAATAGTGGTGTTGTTAACACCACAAATACCACCGGGAATGCACTATTCTGTGAACAGGTTAATACGGTAACAAATCTCTTCGAGAAATGGAATGACTGCGAACGTACTGTTGTTATGTATGCTCTGCTTAAACGTTTACGTTATCCCAGCCTAAAATTTTTACAATATTCCATTGATAACACTCTGACACAGAACATGGGTTCAACATCCAATCTAAGTACAGTTGTTGTAGATATGAATGCCAATAATCCGTCGTATTTACAAAATCTATTAAATGCCTACAAGACATTTCATTTGAACGACTTGGTCGATACAATGTCGTCGTCGTCGTCCTCTGACAAAGATTCAATGCCATGCTATGGATCTGATTTTCAAATTACACATTGTGATGAACGAAAGTTATACAGTAAGAAGGAAGATATTTTACATGAGGTATTAAATATGTTACCTCTACTCAAGCCTGGTAATGATGAAGCCAAAATGATTTATTTGTCACTGATACCATTAGCCGTTAAGGATACAATTAGACAAATTGTGCCCACTGAATTGGTGCAACAGATATTTTCTTATATGCTCATACATCCAGCCGTATCAAGTGATGATCGTAGGTAAGTTATCGTTAAATTTAAATAAGTTAGCAATCTGATTGTAATTTCGATTTTAATTCCCAGATATTTGCAAGTCTTGGAATTTTCTATATTCTAGATTCTTGTAGATACCAAATTAAATAAAACCAGTCTCTTCCTCTGTTGTTTCTATTAACATTTTCGCAGTCCCCTGCTAATTTATAAACTTCTTTGTTGTTTTCTTGAGAATATTTCTACTGAAGAATATTGCTTTATAAAATCTGTCAAAATCTTCTATTTTAACCCAACATTTTTGAAAAATATCAACTTTTTGAAGCACCCAGATAACCTATTTGCTGCTCAGATCTATCAGATATAATTTCTGATACTTATTTCTAATTTCAATTGAAGCTGTTTATTCAAAATTGTTTTTCTTTTTAATACAAAACGGCCTTAAATAAGCGCTTCGGAATACACGAATATATAACTTTTACTTTGTTTTTTTTTATATTTCTGTTTTTTTCTTTCAGAAATCTTAATGTCTGGCTACGACATTTAGAAGATCACCTACAAAACTATAACAACTGCCCATCTCTTAATATGAGTGGTATGCCAACAGCACATGTAAACTATATGCAAAATCAAAATATTCTTGTTGGTGGCCTATTGCTAGATAATCCAACAATGACCACATCAGGATCATCACTGACATCGTCATCATCGTCCGCAATGTCAATTTCGTCGACGGGATCAAATATTTCTGTAGGCTCATCATCATTTGGAAACTTGACACAGAATTGTAATGCATCTACAATTTCTAACAACTCAATGATGGGATCACGCAATAATGATTGGCAAACTATACAACCGCCGAGTAGACAACAACATCAGCAACAACAATTGACAAAATCTGCATTAGGCTCGGATTGGTCATCGCTGGTGGTTAATCCAAGCACGGTGGCAAATAACGCTGTCGTCAATGTTGTTAGCGGAGGTGGCGCCAGCGCAGGTGTTAGTGATAATTTAAATGGTATTGCATTGAATGATTTAGCCTCTAGTCAGAATAGTTTAGGCATAAACATAGTTGGCACCACCATAGTAGACTCGCTTGCTACGGTCGACAACAACATTTCTTCGCTGGTTAATGGTGTGGCTGCAGCAGCCGCCTCTGCTACAGCGGCTTCTGTTTCATCGGTGGCAACGACACCAAATATATTTGGACCACAAACAAATCCCATTATTAACATAATTAATAATAACAACAATTGTAGTGGTCAGCTAAATGGTATCGATGATCATGACACATCATTCTCAAAGAATGGCACAGAAATCTTAGATTTTAATCCCAATACGAATGCAATGAACAATTGCGATAGTTGCAGTAACAGTAGTAGCAGTAATGTTGGACAAATACAGGTGAGTTTAAAACAAAACAAAGAGAGAACTTGTTATGAATAACTAATTAAAATTTCAGCCACACCAACAAATGGACTATTCCTCTATTTTAATGAGTAACTTGGCTGACCCCTTAGATATTAATCGCTGGAGTCTGGATAGCAAATTTGCAGCTTTAAAAACAAGACGTTCCAATAGTCTAACCACCCAAACAATATCATCCTCGGCCTCTTCATCCAATTCATCAGTTGTAACTGTCAACGATAACTGCTCCAATTCAAGCGAAAATTTGGCTCAATTCGCCAATAAACCACGTAGTTTTTCGCTCTCGATCGAACATCACCGCGGTTCGTTGACCAATAGCGGTTCCGATACTCGTTTAGATGATTTTAAACCAAATTATATAAAATTCCAAACACGTAATATTGGCATGTCTAGCATTGGATTGTGGTTGAAATCGTTGCGTCTTCATAAATACATCGAACTCTTTAAGAATATGACTTACGAGGATATGTTGCAGATCAGTGAGGAGTATTTGCAAAGTTTAGGTGTTACCAAAGGTGCTTCCCATAAGTTGGCATTGTGCATTGAAAAACTAAAGGAACGTTCTCAACATTTGGCAAAAATGGAGCAGGAATTAAGCAATGGTCAGCTTAAGCTGCAGGCAGCTGTTGAAGAGTTGGCCAGCGTTGTGTTGACTCCCATGAAACCGATTGAATTGGTCAATAGCAATTGTGGCGAGGATAATGTTGCTTTATTGTTTTTAAAAGTCGTCGATTTGGGTGGGTTTTGCAGGAAATGTTTATCCAATAACATATTTTTTATTTTCATTTTATTTCTCTTTTAGTCTGTTCAATTGCTCAAAAGGATCCGTATTCTGTTATTGATGATGATAATATTAGTATAATTTTGTGGATTTTGGATCGCTCTATTCATAACGAGGCATTTGTTAATCATGTCAATCAATTAAAGGAATTAAAATTCAAATTATCCAAATTGAAAATGTCATTAACACCCAAAATACATCATAACAAAAATGGTAGTAGTGGCAATTTAAATAAGCCAAGGTAAGTGGAAATACTTTTATTTAATTTATATAAAAATTTAAATAAAACAAGCGTTATTAATAGTAAATTAATCCCTAGATTATGGATTCCTAACAAATAATTAATTTACAAAATATTTTTAAAAAATTCTTAAAAAATTATAAAAAACTAAGTGCAAATATGTGCATACAAATGTTAATAGACAATTTTTTCTATAAGAACTGTTAAAAATAGAAATGATGAAATCTAAGAGGAGATTTAGCCTGTAACTGGAATTTTTTAATCATTCAACTAACTCAAATATTTATTTCATGCTCTGCTAAGTTTTGAACATTGTTATGAATGTCATTCCATCCCAGCTGTGTTGTGTTATAAAGAATACTAGCTGTTTAATATTTTCAGCTTTAATTTATTTTAAATTGTTTTTTTTTTTATATGTTAGTTAGTTGTCTTCTTTTTTATAGTTTCATTACTTATTACGTGCTGATGATATATCCCATTTTAATTTAGCTTTTCATTTGAATATCTGGTGTGATGTGAAATCATCATACACGTGTAATTTAACAAAGCAGTGATTGTTAAAAAGATGCTGTAACTAATTTTGAGTTGTTTTCATTAGAAGTAGGCTTTAAGTGTGAAACAAAATAATTTCGAATTCAATTAAAACAATTAAGTTGAATAAAACCAAACTAGGTTTTATTAAAAATCTCTTGCAAAATTCTTGTAATAATTGTTATTAGTTTTCAATTTTCCAGGTGGAATGGCAAAATACGCAAATGTGATCAAAAGAATGGCAGTAATGATCGTATAAATCATCGTAAGAATTCAAATGATATGTTGAATTTTTCATTGAGTTGTTTGCAACAGCAACATCATCATAATCAGCAAATGCAACAACAACAACAACAACAGCAGCAACAGCAAATCAATGAGTATGATAAATATCATAATAATAATAATAATAGTAACAATAATAATAGCAACAACAATAATAACAGTAACAACAATAATCAGTATAAAAATACGGCATATCAGAATTATCAACAACAACAGCAACAAATTAAGCAAATGCAACAGCAACAACCACAAATGCTGCAACAACATAGACGTTCGCTAAACAATGTAATTGTTGTCCCTGGTGGGCCTCAGCTGCCACAAAAACTGATGTTTAAACCGGGTCAAGGTATTCTATCAAACACAAACATGACTAATGATGATTTAACAATTGATATGATGAAGTCAAGCCAACAACAACAACAGCAATCCCGCAAAGCCAGTCTAACTTCTTTAAATAACTCAAACAATAACAGCAGTAGCATGAATAACAGTTTAAATGCCAGCAATTTGGAAACTTTGCAACAACAACAGTCTCCTACTGCAGCATCCCCAATGCCAAAGATAATTATGCCTGCTGTCGTAATGGTTAGTAATGATGATCTCATGCATACAGCAACAACAACAGCAGTAGCAGCAGCTGGCTCAACAACTGCTAATGTTAATGTTCTTGCTCCACCTCCGCCACCGCCCCAAATTCTTATAACCAACAATAATACACAACAAACACAATCCAATAATAATACAAATCTTTTAAATACCAATCATAATACATTATTGCAGCAACAACAACAGCATCACCATGCTTTACAACAACAACAACAGCAACAGCAATTGCAACTTTTGGCAGCTGCAGCTGCTGCTGTTGGCAATTCATGTAGTCTAAATGTTGGTAGTCTCGTTAACAACTGTAGTGCTAGTACTAACAATAGTAATAGTGCTAATGTTGCTGCAATTGTTATTGGTAATAGTAGTAATAATATTGTATGCAACAACATTTGTAGTACGAATAACAATAATTGTAGCAATCACAATCACAATAACCACAATTCGTGTAACAATTGCACCAGCAATTGCAACAATCATCAATTACAAATTAATTTAAAATTACCTCCTCTTAATGAAAACTATCAACATCATCATCACCACCACCACCACCAACATCATTCTCCTCCGACAATTACAGATGCTTTAAAAACATCTCTCAACCATCCCACAGATCCTTTAAATGACATTACAAGTTTAGAACAATTGGAAACATTGTGTCTACAAATGACCGAACAAGCTATAAATTAAAAACAACTGGAGATACATAATATTTAAAGTAGTTTGTTTGACCTCTTTTTAAAAACAAATCCAAATTTCACAACCTAACCATACTACATAATTTACATACTTAACATACTCATGCTGCTTCATCACATTTTATACTTGGTTAAGTGCGTAGTTAATGCAAAATGGTCATTTGTATTTAGGAATTTGTTTTAAAATTAAGGCTAAAGGAGGAAGTTTTTTTTAAATGTATTAAACGTTTGATCAAAAGATAATACTAATTTCAAACAATCTCTGAGAAATCGAGCTTGTTTGAATAAATATTTGCCCAATTTTGTCATTAGTTATGTGACTTTAACTGCATTTTAATTACTTACCCAACAAAAAACTTGCCAATTACTCAATAATATACTTTTCAATGACTACAATATACCATCTGCATATGTTGCGGATAGAACTTGCCTCCAATGTATCCAATCACCGTGTAAAAACAATGAGTTAAAATGCTATTATGCTAGTAGTAAAGTGTCAGAATTACTTGGCAATAACAGTTTTAGCTGGGTATAATTTCAAAGTTAACTTTGAAAAACTTCCTTAAACTAAGTTTAAAATAGTTGATTATTCATACGAGTTGAATGTTAGAAAATCAATTTTAGTATTCAAAAACATCTTGATTGTCAGATGAAATAAATAAACTGCCTGAATTTGTCTCAGTAGATCAACTCAGATGAAAATGTAGCAAACTATTATGTAATTACTTCACATAAACTCATAGGGAGTTTGATATAGATAAAACAAATTCTTAAATATAATAAGACATTGATAAATAAATTAAAAGAGATTGAAAACGCTGAATTATTAGTTAATATTTTTATAATGCAATAATATTTTATTTGTTCATTTTTCTCAAACTCTTCAAAGAAAGTTTTATAGTACATACGTACTACTTGCTAAACATACACACGTTTTAAGTTTTTTAATTACATTTTTTTATAATAGTATTTATCATTACTCATAATAATATTATACATACATACTTTTCACAGCTTTTACAAGTGGACAATAAACATGGTAATTTATAACATTTTCGCAAAAGATTAAAATTGCAACAAATAGTCTTATAATGGTGTTTAGGCACTATTTTTCCGATATTTAAATTTGTAGTGTTTGCCTTTTTCTATATAGTTTCTTGTCTACATAATTAATAAGTTATTAGTAGTTGATCTATTGGTATTTGTTTTTCTTTTCTTAACTTGTTTGTCATTTGTTTTGTGTACGTACACTAGCTATTGTGTAAAGTAGAAAATTTTTGGTTTTATTTAAATAAGACAGTATAAATTTGTTCTTTGTTTACATTTTATATACTAGGGTAAAATGTTTCGTCCTCTTGCTGTAAACCGAATGATTTAATAAGTTATTATAGTTTATTCAACTTGGAATGACAGGAAGTGCTCAGAGATTTTATCATTTGTGTGATGCACAAGTCACTTAAATTTAAATGTTATACATACACCCCTATCGTGAATAAAAATTCCACGTAAAATTTGTTCACTTTTATTTTTTAACATTGAATTTAAATAGGAAAAAGTGAACAAATTTCACGTGGAATTTTTATGCACGATAGGGATGATAATCAATTTTATTAGTAAATTCGGTTTTATGTGCGTAAGTTAACTGAAATTTGATTGTTGAGTCCTTTGACTTTCGGGTGGAAGATAATCAAAAACATTATTAAACTATTTTTTAACCAAACTGCAAATTGTGTAGCGTAGTAGAGTTGAGTATTATGAACGAAAGCTAAATTTTACCGTGATTTTGATGCTGAACAATGCTATAGTTTAATTTTTACTTTTGCCAATGTACTACAAAAAGAATTCCCATATTAATTTTATTTTTAACTTATTTGGTTGATAACAATTTTGTTGTAGTTTTATTATATAAAACACCTTGGGTTAACACTAAAAATTTGTTGTTGATGTTCCCAACTCAAAAAACAAATAATATTTGTCATAGCATTAGTCTTTGGTGAGCATAAAAAGGTTAATTTTTTAAAGGTTTTCTCGTTATTCCAGCTAACCAAATATTAAAGAATATTAGCAAAACATTTATAGTGTTCTAATGCAAAAGAACAACTACACCATTTCCAATCAAAAACAAGTAAGAGTTTATATTCGACTGTGCCGAATCCTATATACCCACTACCAATATACCAGTAGTATAATTTATTCACACTTAAAACTAATTTGTGTTACATTTTGTGTTTTCAAGTTATTTAAATTTAAAATAGCAACAAGTAGTTTTATAATGGTGTTTCTTGCACTATTTTTTCAATAATTAAATTTGTAGTGTTTTTTTTTATATAGTTTCTTGTCTACTAATTAGTAAGTTATTAGTTGTAGTTGATTATAAGAGGCTTATGCGCTTATAAAAGATTTTTGGAAGTGGACTTTATATGTGGGCTACGGGCAAATATTTACCGATCATCGTGAAATTCAGTACAAGGATTTTCACAAATATGTATATAAATTATTTTTAACGAATTTCAACTTGATAGTGATATTTATAAAAGATTTATGCACATTTAAGTGATTTTCGGAAGTGCTAAGTCCAAATATGGCTCAATGTAAACAAAATATCGTTTTGAGATTTTTCTTACCATTAAACATATTTTTGTAGAATTTTGTATGAATACTGCTTTTCTCTAAGCATTTATGTACCATTGAGCTAAAATCCGGACATTAGTATGGGGGCTATGAGAAATCGTGGACTTATTCTAATTCGATTATTACCATTTTCAACAGAACTGGACCTTCTATATTAAAAATATAGTGTGCAAAATTTCACGATATTATCAGCATTATGCTTGAAGAAAATAGCAAAAAATTATCTGTAAAAATGTCGAGGATGTCTGAAACTTTGGTCTATAAATCGGTTTTGCTCAATACCAAACATTTCGGTGAAATAAATAATGTTCGGTAAAGATTTTATTGTTCTAAGTGTTTTTTTTTTCGAAGCTCTGTCCTGCCCTTAACAGACGTACATACAGACGGACATGGCTAAGTTGTCTTAGAAAAAGGATCTAGAATATACATATATACTTTTTGGTTCTACGAACAATGTTTCCATGTGTTACAAACGGAATTATATCTTATTGGTGGTGGGTATAATAAAAGAATATTGAGATTTTAAATTAAGAAAAATAATTTGGAAAATTATGTTACAATTTCTCAATGTCTGGTAACAAATACTGCCTGTTTGAAACTGTTTCATTTGTATTAATAATATTAGCAGTATTCCTACAAAAAAGAAATATAACTTTTCATTTAGGAAATGTTATACTCTAAAATTAGCTGTAGTAGATGTGCTTTATTTGAGCCTTCGTCTTTGCATAAAACTGTTTATAGAATAATTTTAGACGAAAAAGTAATTGAAACCAAGTATTTTCCAGAAGAATTTTTTTTAAAGTAATTAAAAACAGAACATGTGTCACGCGTGTCATTTTGCTAGACAATCGTAAACTATGTAAACCATGTATTTTTCTTTGATTACCTTACCAAGTCAAAAGAGCACGACTTGACAATGTTTTGCTTAACAAACATTAAGCTATAATAGAGCAAGACAATTTGAGCGGTCATAAACTTCTATGTTTAATTCAGAAATTTAAAAAAGTTTCAATATAATTGGTTGGCTTCTATAGAATATTTTGGCTTTCTGAGAAAATCAGATAAAATCTTTAAATCCGACTACTACTAGAACGGACCAATTAAGTTTAATTTGTTTTTAATAAGTGCACAAATATAGAGGGTACATAGAGATCAACTACTTGTTTCAATTTAACTTTGGTGTTGAAAACTGAGGACATTTTTGCATTTTGTATAAAAAAAACTAGAATTTTTTTCTTTTGCAACTTCAACAACAATTTATAAACAGAAATACTATTTATTGATTTGTTTTTAAACCGATTCTACATAGACATAGACATATTTATTATTAAACTTATTTAAAACATTTTGCTTATTTATGTTCCTATTTGCACGCAAGCATTTTTCATTTAACTCATTTCTTCTTTTTCTTTTCTTTACTTTCTTTTCATTTAGGAAAATTTGGCTATTTTTGATCAACATTTTACATTATTTTAACAAATCACAAATTCGCAAAAATCATTCAAAAAATAACAAACGAAAAATTAACATTAAATTTAATATTGTAGTAGAATGAAAATGTTGGATATATGATAAGATGATGTATTGATCTAAAAAGTAAATAATTAAACAAAACACAAAACTATGCAAAATGAATTGGACATATTTTTTTGTTAATACAACAATTTGTATTTTGATAAAAAAAAGAGACTGACTTAAATTACTTTCCGCTGAAAAAACAATATAAACACATAAAATAAATCTCTAAAACTACAACGTTCTTCAAGGAAAGAAATCTTTAAAGAGAGAAAGATAGAGAGAGAGAGAAAAAGTAAACCTTTTAATATACTGGCAAAATTAAAAAAAAGTAAATGAGAAACAAAGAATTGATTTCAAATCAAAAACAAAACAAAAACTAATTAATTAATAAACTAAGAAAGAATATAATTGCTGAAGTGAAACTTTAAAAGTAGGAAAAAAACATTTTTTTCTTTAAAACAAAAACTTTACACATATTTTTCTCCTTACAAAAACCAACATAAATCTTTTTCATTAACGGAATGTAATTGCTGAATTAATTAAATTAATATTTAGAAAAACAACAAAGAAAAAAATATAACCAATACATTTTACATTAACAATATACTTTTGATTACAAAATTAAGCATAATTTAAACATAAAAAAAACAAATATATTAATTTATATAGAAAATTATAAAAATTTATTAAGGCCGGAAATTTGACGTTTGTTTAAGCTTGGTTTAAGTTAGCCAATCATTAGCCTAACTCTGTGTGTGGTTGGACATATAAAAACAAAGTTTTTTGGTTGTTTGGTTAGCTTTAAGCTTAGTTTAAATATTAGAGTTAAATAAAATAGCTTAACTCTTATATACAAACATACATACATACTTATATAAATATAAATAAATATATGCATAATATACTAAATACATAATAATTATGAATTATAATTAATTAATTGATTGATTGACAAACATAAATACGTATAAAACAAAAAAACAAAACAAATTATAACGTGTTTTTAAGTTATATACATATATAAAAAAAAACATAAGAAACAAGAAACAACATAATTTTATATAAACATTTGTAATTTATTTAATATTTTTGTTTTGTTTATTATATGTATAATGGGCAGCCTGTTTCTTTATAATTTAATTTATTTTTAATTATTAATTATTCTTTATTTATATGTATGTGTATACCTCTACCTATAGAAATATTAAATGTCTAAATATGTCTATCTATGTATTGTAATTTGTAATATTTTGTAAATTTAAAAAAAAAATCGTTTCTATTTTAAAGATTTCTTATAAAATTTTGTTTAATATTTGCTAGAAAACAATGTATAATGTCTATTCGTTTTAAAAATATTTTTTTTTATTGATTTTATTATTGCAATTTTTATAGAATAATTAAACCATGTTTTGAAAACTAGTTATTATGATATTTTTATCGTTTTATAATATTTTATTTTATATAAACAGCAAATAGTTATGTAAGCTAATAAATCTACTCGTTTATATGCTAACTTTAAATTCTTTTCATTATTATTTTCATTATTAGCTGTACAATTCTAAAATATTTAGTAATATTTAGCAATGTTTTAATTTCGTTTGTTTGAAAGCGGACTTAGCAATATGTCCTGACGATAAAAAGAAAAGGATAATTTATCATTCAATAAATTACCAACATGTTAAGAATCATTGGAAAATAGTAAAATAATAGCAAGCCATTATGTTTTCACTGCAAAATTTTGAATAAATGTAAAGTGTTGGATTTATATAGAAATATACGTAGAGCGGAAACTTTACTGTCACAATCTTAAATCAAAATGTATTAGTTCGATTAAAGTTTACGTTCTATTTGTATTTATATGTGCCTTGTAACATAGGTAAAAACATAACGATCCCATGACAATTGTATACCTTCCAAAGCGACAGCTGTGTTAAACAATGCAGGAAAGAAATATTTTAAAAATAACATTATTATTTATTGCAATTTTTGGCATACAATTCGTACAATGTTGTCAGATCTGGCAATGTGCTAGCACTGTACTGACATTGAAAATTGTTAGCGAAAGTCAGTTCAGACGACTGTAAGAAAACTTTAAAATTTTATTGGCACACAATTTATCTGCCAACAGAAATTGCCAGTTCACTCGGTTGTCAGGTTATTATGGCAAAAATTGTCAAATTCGTTGTCAGACATTGCCAGAAATGTGTGTGGATTTAAAAATGTTAAATATTGCAATAGAACAAAAAAGAGTAATGGAAACAATTTTAGCTGCATATGTATGTATGTACTAGAAAGTAGCGGGGATGAAGACAAATTAAAAAGACCTCTTGGCATAAAAGTTTTTATTAAATGCAACCAGCATCCCATAAACTTCGCCGGATTCTACCTTTTTGCGAAGGGATTTTTGTTTCGACCTTGATTTTTTCGCCTTCAGAGCGTTTTCTTTCTTTCAAAATCGGGTTTTTTACATATACTGGTATACAAAGCTTAAATACACCCTTCATTTTAAGTTGAATTTATCTCTTTTGGTTTATAATAAAACAAAGATCTTTTTAAAAGAATTACGGCCAAAATATTATTAAAATAAAAACAGGAAATTACGTGCATACTGACAATAATGCACACCAGTGTAGGAACTGCATGAAGAATATATGTATGTGGATGTTGGTTTTTAAACCAATCGTGCAATTAAAATATTAAAATAGTAGTGAAAATCAGGGAGGTTATTTTGTAGCTCGTTTCAAAAAGAAAATCGTTCGAATTTGTAAACGTTTTACATTGTATTTCCAAAACGTTTGCTTTCGAATCGAAATAACCCCCTGAGTGGAATTGCTATTAAACTAGCAATGTCGTATTATGGATGTTGTTGAAACAGATGTAAAAAATTTACATTAAACAGATACCGGGACTAACATTTGAAATAAACGAAAATGGAGAAATTGACAAAAAGGCAATGACTTGGTACTTGATCCTTTCGACAACGTCTTAATAAAAATGGAAAAAAGTCAGACGCAAAACCCTTGAAGACCAAATCAATCCAGACTGCTAAAATGTTTTGAACTAATAAAAAGGTCTGGATATTTAAATGTATCAGTAAAGTTATTTTATTCTGCAAACCAAATCCGATTAACGTTTTTGTTTTGAAGCTAATTCGCATATTTTGGCATTCTGTAAATCGAATGAATGAAAAATAGTGTTAGAACTAAAACAGATCTCTATCCCTTAGGGACCAATCACCGAACTAGTTCTGGGTCATTTTACTGTTCTGTCAAAAGATTATACACAGTTTGTGGAATTTTGGAAAGCAAATCTAAATGTATAATTCAAACTTAAAATCCAGTATAAGTACTTTATTTGTTAATTATATGAAAATTATAACTTTAAAAACTCTAGAGAATTGTTTTGTGATCATTTGCTAAGAGGGTTCGATATATTCAAATAATTCTGTTAGTGGTAATATATTAAATTTGTTTTTGTTTGTGCTTTATAATCATTTGTTAATTATTAAAAATTTGTTAAAATTACCACAAAATCTTCATTTTGTTTATTAGTAAAGTTCTTGTTTATAATGCTTAACATTTAACAATTTATTTTAGTCAAATTTATAATAATTTAATTCTCACAACATTATACATTTATACGTTTTTCAATTTAATTTACATTATTTTGTAACAAAGTTTTCTTTAAAATAAATTTTAAGTTATATTTCAATACATATTGTATGTGTATTTAAACACAAACGAAATGAAAAGTACATAATTATTTTTTAACTTAATTAAATTTAAAATAAAAAGAAAATTTTATATATATATTTTAACCACTCTCTATAAAAATACAGACATATAGATTTTGACTTTTGCATACATAATACTAAATAAAAATTATAAAAAGATATATTCAAAATATTAAAAACAAAACATATTTATATGCATAATTCTAATACTTTCTATATGTGAATTTAATGTTGTACGTAAATTCCCATTTGAAATTAAACAAAAATAATAATATACATTTATACATTTATAAACATAAAACTTAATTTTATTAAATATATTAGCATCATTGTTAATATGATTTGATAATCTAACACAAGTTTTAAATCTTTTTTGTAAATACAAACATTAAGAGTTGACAACAAACACTCTGTTTAATTTAATATTAACTTTTTTAATGAATAATATTATTATTTTAATAATCTTTATTAAGTTTATAACATATTCTTCTTTTTCTCTACTTTGACACTTTAAATTTTTGTTTATTTGGTATCAATTAATTAGTTTGTTTGTTTTTTTTTAATAATAATTAATATACATATTTAGCCAATATTTAAGCAAAACAAAATATAATTAAATACTTTTTATTATTTTAACAAATTAATGAAACATAAATAAAAAATCAACAACCAAATAATATTATATTATTAAAAATAATAGTAGTTTTTTAATTTGCATAAAGAAAGAAAAACAAAACAAAGAAAAAATTACGAATGTTTTATATTAAAAGTAATAAAAACCAAAATTATAATAATTAATTAATCATTAAAATAACAACCAACGAGGCAATTGAAAGAAAACAAAAATATTACTAAAAGTACTATTTCATTTAATTAAAAAAACAAACAACAACAACATCAACAAAAAAAAAAACGTAAAAACAAAATATATAAAATCATAATTTTAAAAATTAAACTGGAGTTTCTTTGGAATTTGTTTTCACTTTAAACACGTAGGAAAAATGTTGCCTGATTTCATAATTTGTATTATATACTAGCTGAACCCGGTGTGCTTCGCTACCCCCTTTGAGGTAAAGCTTTTAAAAAACGTTGTAAAAAAGAAGGTGCAGAAGTCTGCATGGTCGAAAAATATTATCATGTAAAAAGTAGTCCTGAGTCAAAGCTGCACGCTGTGAAAATTTAAAATCGGTTAAGAGGTCCAGCCTCCAATATATCGCAATCAAAGGGGCCTGCTCCTCCCACTTTTTATTTGGTACGTATTTTTATTCATGCCAATACCATACAAAAAAATGTCCAAGATATGACGATTTTAAATTTTGGGTGAGGCCACGCCCCTTTGTCCACTCACAACTTTATATAGTCAAGAATTTATTATTTCGTAAGAATATGCTATTGTGAAAATTTAATTATGATCGACCCAATAGTTAAGACTATTACTATTTTTAATTTTTCTAAAAACGGGCGTACCAAATATCATCGACATAATATGATAATAAGGTGAGTGCAAAGAAACAACAGGCATTTTGTTTGTGTAAATGTACTACTCTCAAAAACACTTGAAGAAGTATTACTTTTGACATAAGTAAATTGTAAACAAAGTCAGTCAGCTGTGCTACTGCACTCACCTTGTATATTTACACCATGGTATTATAATTATCGTTACCTTGGTGCCATTTTTGAATTGTTTACCTTGACAAAGAACATTTGATTGTTGTTATCAATTACAAACTCTACTACTAATTTGTTTTAGTGTATTTTATATTTGTAATTACATATTTCGATAATAATAAATTGAAAATTATTTTAAAAAACTAACAATAACAATTAAAAAAAAATGCAAAACCAACAGAAAAGCTCAAGTGCCACAACTGAAGCCAGATTATGGCCCAGCGAACGTATACCCCAAGGAGGACTCTTTCATACACCAAAAATCGAGTACAGCAAAGAGACAGCGGATTTGTTGAAATGTAAGAAAACAAATAGAACGAGTTTATTTTTTCTTATTCTTAAGTTAAGTGATAATAAAATTACCCAAGAAAGGAGATTTAACAGAGTGTAGAAATTGGCGGGGTATAACTCTTTTAACCATGATTAATAAGGTTTTAGCGATTATACTCCATGCTAGACTGGCATCATCAATTTCAGCAGATCTTCGAAATGAGCAAGCTGGTTTCAGACCACACCGATCTTGCACCGACCATATAAATAGTCTACGGATCATAGTGGAACAGTCGGTGGAATGGAGATCTCCACTATACCTGATATTTATCGATTTCGCCAAAGCATTTGATACGATCCACCATCAGGCAATTTGGCACGCACTTCGATGCAAGGGAGTTCCACCTGTGCTAATCGACTTAATCAAAGCTCTGTATGGCAACTCAACATGTCGAGTACTGCATGAACGCATGTTAAGCAATCCGATTGGTATAAGCACTGGGGTACGACAGGGATGTATCCTATCTCCTCTGTTATTCAATATTGTATTGGACTCAATTATGCAGCAAGCAACCCGAATAAGAAGAGGCATTACATGGGGCATGAATGGTCGATTGGAAGACCTTGATTATGCTGATGATATTTGCCTGCTCGCACACAACTTTACCGACATGTCAGCCAAATTGGACCAGATACATCAGCTAGCATCGGGTGTTGGTCTTCACATTAATTTTGACAAAACTAAGGCTCTACGTATCAATTCGACTAATCTCTCCAAGTTTCGAGTAAACAACATAGAACTCAAAGATGTCCAATCGTTTTGCTATCTAGGAAGTGTCATATCAACAACAGGCGGCTCACGTGATGATATTGCATCTCGCATAAGGAAAGCAAAACAGAGTTTTGGTGCATTACAAAGAGTATGGAAGTCACCACAAATACATACAAAAACCAAGCTTCGACTTTTCTCCTCTAATGTTCGCTCTATCCTGCTATATGGATGCGAGTCCTGGAACGCTACTGCAAGTGATATCCAATCCCTGCAAGTATTTGTTAATCGTTGCTTGCGAAAAATTTTGCGAATATTTTGGCCGAACGTAGTCTCCAACAGAGACCTCTGGCAAAGAACGGGTGAAATACCGATTCGCATAGAAATTGCAAAGAGGAAATGGAGCTGGGTTGGCCATATTCTGAGAAGACCCCATGATGATATACCAAAGATGGCAATTGACTGGAACCCTCATGGCAGCAGAAGAAGAGGTAGACCAGCTAACACCTGGAGAAGGCAACTAGAATCCGAGATTAGCGAAACAGGAAGAACATGGTCTGAGATCAGGCTAATCGCACAGGACAGATCCCAATGGAAGAATTTTGTTACGGCCCTTTGTTCCAACTTGGAACCATAGGAATCAATATATATCAATATAAGTCCTAAACGTCGGTTTTCCCAGGCTTTATATTTTTTATTTTAACATTTTTTAGACTCTTTTTTTTAAATTATGGAAATTGATTTGGACTCTTTGCGTTTATAAGGTTTATTAAATAAATTATAAATAATTATGTTTCCATTTTCTAAACAATTTCCAATAACCTTTACTTGCAACACATTCCTTTTTAGTACTAATGAAAGAATCCAAAATGACCATGCTAATGCGGAAACAAATCGACTATCATTTACGCAATGGTCAGCCACTGCCCAAACCGGAGCCACCACGTTTAAATATCTCAAGAGATCCCGATAAGCAGGCTTTGGAGATTCTACAAAGAGCTCAGAATGCTAAACGTAAATCATTATCAGAAATTAGAGCCAGTGGAGCCTATGACCTGCCCATATATAGGCCAAAACCTGATGACAAACTGCCCTCGGAAAAAGCTAAGAGATTGTTACAAGAAGCCATGTCGGGATTACGAGTATCGGAGACAACATTAAAACCTAAGCGTAGAGAGAAAATCAAGAATGAAAGTAAAACCACCACAGAGGATATAATCGATGAATGTATAAACAAATTAATTTGTATGGGGAAATTTATGTTTTTAAAATAGTTTTCTTAATTTTTACTTATAAAGTGCTGCAACAAATTAACGAACGGGCCGAATGGTTGGCCGAAATGGAAGAACTGGGCGAGGGCAAACGTTACAGAGATGAGATACGCGAACAAATCGCTGAACGCTTGAGACAAATTAAGGCTTTGGAGACTAAAAGAAAATTACAAAAAGAAGGTTACCGTTATGTGGAGTAGAAAGATTGGAAATAATTCGTGAAATAATATGTTTTTGGAAATTTTAATAAAAAAAAAAATATTAAACTTATTTGCTTAATTTTGAGTAATTAAAACTTTGTTTTGAAAATATTAAACAAAATAATAGTTGGAAATAGATAAAAAAATTTAGAATAGAATAAAACATTTTCGAATCTTTATAATCAATAGTTGTTTTTCTGCATTTTTATTTTTTAGCATTCGGATTTACTTGAATTTCTGTCAGGTAAGATTTAAAAAGCAATTCTGGGCAGAGGAAGAACTCGCGCGCCAAGGCCGTCCTTTTCGCTGCCTTCGAGAGATATGCGTCTCACTCTTGCATTAGTTAATGCTTGGCGTCGTCTAACTGCACCACGTTACGGTTTTTCGAAGTTGAGCATTGGTCACATGCTATAAATTTTTTAATACAAGATTTAAGCGTTCCAGCATCCTATATGAAGATATAGGTCGACTTGGGACTTACTTAAATTGATCGTAGAATAACCTGGCAATTTGAGGGATGTATTTTCCGCCAACTGAGTTTATATTAAAAAAATGATTTAAAAATTAAACCGCGTATTTGTGGTCAATTTAGAACTGCTTAGATTAGTTTGGAAGGTTAGTAAATATAGACATATATGATTGATATAAAAGATAAAGAAAAAACTAATAATCCTAGGAGATTCCTTAGGACAAAACGCATGGAAAACAAAATTAAACAGCCCTCTAATCTAACATTATTATACCAGCACAATAGTACCGGGCTTTGGCAGGCAATATGCTCCACAATTTTTATCTCTTCTTCGTTGCCGCCCACTCTAAAAGAGTCCGAAGTGAAGTCCCATTTGTTTGTCTTAGCCCTCGGTTGAGACCAGTAATCATACCTATGATCTCTCTAAGACTACTATTGTTCAGGTCCAGCAGTATTATTTTATTATTATTGTCAAAAATTTTTGATAAGTCAGATGATGATCTTACTATACCGTACGCAAGACAATTGGATCTACTTTCAGAAATGATTCAAGTCTTAAGTTTTTTTTTCAGGAAAGAATTTTCAAGAACAAACTGCAAGCCGAAATGAGAGGAAAATAAAGGCAGTAATTGCAAAAAATGTAAAGACCTACAGTTGTTTTAATAATCACACTTCACACATCACATCTTTTATCTCAAACCAAAAAAATTCAGAATATATCGCCGCAAATAAAACCATTTCTTATGAATATTTTCTGAAATATATATATTTATTTTGAAGCAAAGATTTTAACGCAAAATTAATAAATTGTTATAATTTTGAATAGTTTTCATTGTGGTTTAATAAATATTAAATTTCTTTTGATTCTAATGTAAATGTTACGCTTTAGGATGCACAATAAATTAAAGAATTGTTAATGAATTCAATTAAATACACAATTAAAATTGATACAATTGTACATGATGGTTTTTTAAAAGGATGTTGTTATTAGCGAAAAAAAAAACAATGCATGCTCTATACTTCTTAGCATGCATTAACGGAGGGGAAAATAAGTTAAATAAAAGTTACTCAACAGCCTATTCGATGTTTAGCAAGCTGGCAAATGACAGCGAAAATCACCAGCAGCCTCAGCACAACGATTTCTAATCAAATAGCCACTCAATACTTCGGCCACCTCATGGGGACGATCCTCATGAACGGCATGGCCACAGCGGGCTAAAACTTGCATTTGAAAGCGACCCTGCATTTGGCCCACAGTTAGAGCCTTGTCCAAGCCATCAATGCTGGCCAAAAGCAATTGCTTGGGTAGACGTAGATTAAGAAATTTCTCACTCAAACCCGAAAACCAACCAATCCAATATTTTTCCGACTTAGACAAATCAATGCGCCAAGTGTATCTGTAAATAAAAAAGTTATTAAAACATATAACTACATATTTATAATTATGATTCAATACTTTTTAATATTCTCTTCATTGGCATCCGTGGGTTTCTTAAATTCCAACTCCTGTTTATTCACCTCTGTGGGTGTAGTTTCACCCGATACCTCCTCATCTTCGGAAATGCTAAAGGGATGCGTAAATTTTGTAGTACCAGTGGCCTCTGTCTCATCATCATCATCTGCGAGTGGTAGTTCGTTAGTAGCCAATTTTTTCGTTGTGCAGCTAGTAAAAAATATCAGTTTATTGAAAAGAAATCTTAGAAATTTAAAAATAATTTTCTCTCACTTTATAATTTGGCCTGGCATTGAGATTTTGGCACTATCTATATTACGTATTTGGCCACTGCGTATGCACCATTCAATGGCATTCGGTATACTTTTAAAGAATTGTGGCCTGGATCTCAAAAAACTCTGCATGCTGGCTAAGGCTTCCATAGCCGTGCCCTCTACCACATCTATGACAGTTATACCAATTATATTCGGTATCAATTCCATACTGGCAAAATGTACAGCTATAGCACCACCCATTGAATGACCCACAATATAAATTGGAGGCATATTTGCTGGGTAAATTTTCAACAATAAATCGCCAATATCCCTGTAAAAAAGAAAAACATTTGAGAAAAAAAACGAAGAAAATATGATATCTGTAAATCGAGTGATTTGAAAACGAGCTTTTCAGAAATTAATAATTGGCTAACTTAGAAATTAAAACGTGTAAATGACGTGAATTCGATTTACAAGCTCTGCGCTGCTCAGTGTTTTTGAATTGGATAGTAGCTCTCAGATTAGCTAGTAAGAGACTTAAACATTTAACAGTAACAATTAATTCACCATAATTTGAACTGAATTTTGCAGAATCCGAAGTCTCATTTTATAACACACACCTAAGACGGAATAGGAAAATCTAATATTTTAAATACTTATTTACCTTGCTAAAGTATCTGCTGACAAATCATCATCATCATCCGTTTGAGTATCTCCATGACCACGTAAATCAATGGATAAACATTGGCAATGAATCATATTGGTAATTTCCATCTGCAAGAACGACGAATCTTAATATATTTCTAATCTTCATAAAAAATCTACAAATAAACCTACACAAAAATGAGCCCATGTTAGACCCGAATAGCCACCACCGTGTAGCAACAATAGAACTGGTCCCGGTTTCTCTGGTTCATTTGTGCGATAAATACGAAAGGTGCGTTTATCATCAACCACTACGTCATCCTTTTCGGCAAAGAATTCACTCCACAGCGAGGGTTTAAAATCTCGTACCCGTGACTTCTTAAATGAATCGCTACATTTAAAATTAACAAACAAAAAAAGTTAGTCAATCTTATTAATAAATAAAACTTTATTTCAGATATAAAATATATTTCCTTGCATTTTCCCAATAAAATACCTTCTTCCTATACGACTGCTAGGTATGGTGGGTGGTAAACGACCCTTTAAGATGGTTCTTTGTAAATTGGACATATTTTATTAAAAACTTTTTGTTTAGAAGTTTATTAAGTTGTTGTGCCGTAGGTTTTTTTGTTATTTTTACTTTTTTTACAGGAATAAAACAATATTTTAAGGTAGGATTGTCTATTTTTTCTCTTCACTAAAAAGCCAATTGTTCCCTTTCCGTTACGTTTCGACGCGCAGCTGATTTTTGCACACAAACAACCAGAACTTTTTTGTTTCAGTTTTGCTGTTTCGTTTTTTTGCGAATATGTACTGGCAGAGCGTTGCCAGTGTTAGAAATTTTTGCTGGTTGAAAAATTGAGATATTGTATCACTGATGGAAAACTCAATACTATTATACTATTTTCAGTACTTTTTCACAACAAAAATACCACAGTATCCCCACATCATATTTAGTACTCTTTGTTTGTTTTGCTTTGTTCCCTGGAATGCACAAATCAGCTAATCTACAAAAATAAACAGATGCATATTTTGATAAATTTTTTAAATTTCTTATGTTTCGTACATTTTTGTAATTCTCATTTCTTGTTTGAGATTTTAAAAATATATGTTTCCTAAAAAGTACCAAAATGTTGCAAAAAGTACTCTTTTTGTTGACGGTCAGTACCATTTCAATTTTTCATTTTTCCATCACTGCATTGTATATTTATGTATATTTAATAGTACTGTAATTGTATTGACTTAATATAATATTCAGACATGGTTCTGATATTGATTTAATTTGTTCACTTAGCCATCAAATGCGATAAGGACATTTTGTTTGGTGTGTACAACTCTTTTCGAACAATGAAGTCATAACATTGATGTCTGTCATCAATTGTAATTTTCAAACAAAAATTGCGCCAAAAAAAACACATACATACATACATTATAAACATCGGCCGGTACGACTAATGAAACAATTTTCATTATTGCGTATCGAATTAATGGATTCAGAAACAAATTTTAGCAGAACATATTCCATTGTAATATCGACAGTGAAACGCAACCCATTGCGAAGTTGCACCAGTGAATCAATAGTGTTGGATACCCCACTGTTACCGATAAGCAACTTCGCCCTCTTCAAATGGTTTCTTTGAATGGCGCACCGTGTCGCATACTTGAGAGTTGTATTTCATTTCCGGTCAAATATAAGTGTCGTGTAAATAGTAAGAAGATCACAAGGAGTAAAAAATCAACTCTTGGAAAAAGTGTTTAGTTCAGAGATCTTCTGATTCTTTAATATTTACACTGCCCACAAATATAGAGGAAACAATATGATTTGTCATTGCCATAATCTCCGACAGTGTTGGTCTTGCTGATTGAATAAGAATGACAAATGTTGCCATAATCTGAAATATTTTAAGCTTGACAAGAAAACACAAATAAAGTAGGATAAACAACGGAGCCTTAACACAATGGAACGTTGAGTTTTAATATTTTCTGTTTACTTAGGATTTCTACTCAAAACACTGAACAAACGTAAGTTTTTTTTCATCAAATGATTGATAAACTTTGAAAAGTATGATTCATTCATATCCTTTTTAAAACATTTATTTCAATAAACAGTATATACAATATATTCCCCTCATACATAAAATGTTTATCAGATAGACTCATATTCTATTTTAATATCCAAACTGTTTAGAAATGCATGTCTGTATGTATGTACTGTTGTGTATCTACGCACTTCTTAGCTCATCCATGAATCCCCAATGCAAAATTGTATGTGCACTTTATTTATAAATAACTTCATAGTGCAAGAAACATGTCATTTTCTTTTACACAGGCAAAAATAAAAAAAATGTTTCAAGAGCAAAACGCTACACTAAATATAGATGGGTAACTTAAAGTATTTATCATCCATTTATTCATGTTTATACGAGTACGTGAAATATGTTGTACACCGAGGAATGTTTAGTTTTTCCTTTAGATATTTTAATTATAAATAACTTAGAATTAATGAGAAGTAGTTTTTTAATTTGGCGACACTTTTGAAAAAGATTTCATGCATATTGAGGATAAGTTCTATAAATTTTGAAGAAAGTGGGACGAATTTGAAAGATAAATAGCTGAGTGGTCCGTCGTCTATAACATTCCTTGCAATGCTTTGAATGCTCTCTTGAAAGCTTTAAAACCGTAAATTCCAGATCTGCCGAGTGATTACAGGACATTGAAATGTACACCAAAGAAGGTCAAATGTGTTTCTTTTCAAAGTGGACAATCAAGTCGTTGTTCAAATTTATAATCGTCTTGTTGAGCTTAGTCTTCATACAACAATAATGTAATTATAAAAAAACTCGTCTGGAATTGTTACTTCAATTCAAAGCAATACTTTGTTCTTAACCCTAAGTCCTCCAGATAACTTATATATGCTTGAATCCAAAGTGTATCAAATAGAAATGTTTTTTGAAAACAACAAAATACTATACGTACAATCACGTGAAGTTTTACATCTGAACGATTTTTTTTATTCTCCTTTAAAATCAGGTCTTGTAGGCATAACAACCTCCGATATTTTGTCACTTGGTTTGAGTTCAGTAATTCATAAAATTGTTGATACAAATATCAATAAAGCCGTGTTTACAAACTTTCGCAATTTATCAACTGCTGCACTAGAAAATGACCGACTTTAACAAAATTTTTGGCTCAAACAGCAAAACAATGGGCAAACAAGAAATACTTTTGAGTGGGTCATCTTATACCGTGTTGCAAAATGCAACAACAGTATTGCCGCAAAATTTAGTTCTACAAACAAGTAATACCGGTAAAAAAGGGGTTTATTTAAAATTTGATTAAAATTTCAATCTGGAAAATCATTTTACAGATCCAAATTCTGGAACAAACCAATGAAATCGCAAAGAACGTAAAAGTATTAATAAATGAAAACAGAGGTAAGTAAAGCTGAATTCTCATTTCATATCATCACACAAATAGAGTTTATTCATGGCTATTTTATTATGTATTTTCAGAATTAAAAGAACGAGTTCTAGCATTGGAGGAAGGAAATATTCGAGTCCACACGCGTCTTTTATCCGAAATAACCTCGCAGCGAAGACTTTTCCAAGAGAGCAAAACATTACCGATTCTAACTAAAAAACCATTTGAAACGATGTCGGATGTGGACCAATTCGAGGAAAAAATCAGAAGTTCGTCAGACTTATACAACCAATTGGTAAGTTAAATGCCTTGTATTTATGTATGTAAGTATTGTATTTTTAAGATTAATAGCTTTAAAAAATTATTTTAGGAAGCCGAAATATTTAAATGCAGCTCAGCGTCAGATCCCTCCAAGTTCATTTGCCACATTTGGCGAACTTTTATGGTTGATAGTTTTGCAGCAACATTTTCTTGGAGAGGAGCACAAAATAAGGTCTCCATAATGGCAATGACGACGACTTCCGCTTTTCGAAGTAAAGGTAGAATAACATCGAGTTGTTTCTTTTAATAAATATGTGTATTTGAAATATTCTCTATTTCAGGTGCAATTATTCGAAAATTCTCTTCCGGGGAAAAGATATTTATTACAGTGTCCAGTAAATGGTTCCAGACTGTCAATGATCGTATTAAATACATAAACAAAAAGAAGTAAGTAGTCCATTTATACCTAATAAGTACGACTATATGCGCTGAACAAATGCTTATTATTCATTTATTTTATTTATTTTTTAACTTTTTCACTAATTTCCTATTTTTTATTAATTTAATTATTTTTGTGTACTTCATGTGTGAATATTTGACAAAACATTGTCCTTGTAAATCTTTTCATTAGACAAAACTATTCGTTTGAAGCCTAAAAGAAAATGAAGCTTTGAATTTCAAGTTTATATTTTTTCGTTTCGCATTTAAAACTAAAGAAATGTACAAATTTGGAAAAATAAATTATTTCCATGCACAAAACATATATTAATTTAACTTTTTCATTAAAAGCTAAAAAGCGCAAATTTACAAATAAAATGAATACCCTAATTTCAAAAAAATAAACACTCCTAAATCACTCTTTTTTGGCTCCGAATCCCTCTTTTATGACTCTTTTAAGAGGCTTTTATGATTGATTTGTGAGCAAAAAGGCTCACAATTTTCCGTACAAATCATATTCAGCAGACAATTTTTTGACGGTTTCATAGGAAAACACGCTCGTATCTGAGGGTTTTAGGAGCTTTTTTCTGAGAGGTTTGCTCATAAAAGACTCTTTTAGGACTCATATTGTTTGCTGAGAATTTTTTTCCACTTGTAATTATTATCGCACTATCGGTTACTTGAAATGGGCGGTATACACACCACTTAGTATTTATTTTTGTATATACATACATACAAACACATGTCTATAAATGCTTTTTATTTATGTTGGTCATGTATTTTGTAATACTCATATTGTACATATTTCATGCTAAACAGAGATTCCATGGGAAAATGTGGAAGAGAAATAATTTACATGTAATTGTTATCGGAAAATCAGAATCAGAGCAAATAACTCTATATTGTTTTTATTTTCCTACTAACAATTTGTTTGCTGATAAATATTTTAAAAAAATCCTGTTAGTTTTAAACAATGTTGGCTACTGCATTACGCCTACCTATTTAACTGTACTACCATTACCATTAAAAGCTGCTACCTTCTTCTCTAATATACTACATATTACCGTTAGTGTACAAATAATTCCACAGGAAATATTAGATCGATTGTAATCAAAACCACTTAAATTTTTTAATTAAATCCTTGGAACTACGCCATTTCTAAATATATTTTTGAAGTTTATAATTGTATTTCAGGAATTTCTAATTGTATTTTGATTATTGTATTACAGAAATGTCTAATATAAATACACACCACATTTGAAGTACAATACCACTCCACTTTAATTTTTTTTGCCAATATGTACAATATATTTTTATATATATTTTTCTATTATCGCATTGACAGGAAGTTAAGTTAGTACAAAACTAGGCCGCTAACTTTTTTGCAGGCATTATTTTATATACATATCCGAACTCATAGTTGCAGTGGCGAAAGAAGGGGTGCTCTTCTGATCACAACAGCAAATTGCTTACAAACTCATGGCCTTTTGTAGTATGACCGGATATTATGTGAACAGTGCTTTATATAAAACACTAAAGGATACATACATATAAAGATTTTTTAACTTGTGTTTTCACCTATCTCGCGTGAAATAAAAAACATAAATTATTCGGCCGTATAACAAAAATCAATGTTCTGTGACTTCATGCACTTCGAGTAATATCATCGATCCTTACTAATTTGGAGTTCCGGGCCGTAGGATGTGATATTACTCCTCTGGATTTTGTAGGGTTATTTGATAATAAAAGTTTAACTTATGCTATCTGTTTAGAAAGCACAAATTTATTTACATTTCATATTAGATTTTCTTTAAAGCCCTTACTAAAAAATTATTATGTGTATTAAATCCACAAATACATTTTAGCAATTTTTAATAATTTTAGTTGGGCTCGAGTTCATTAAATTTAATTTTCATTAAATTATTATATTTACTGAAGGTAGGAATTGTTTTTAAAACATGAAATCTTTCTTGGCTGAGCTGGGGATCGAACCTGGGTTGAATTGACATGTTTCAAGAAACACCACATGTAAATTTTATATGTATTTTAATAATAATTTGAACAAAATAATAAAAAACGCTTAGATTGCAATTATGTACTTTAAAAAACTCTGTTATTGTGCACAAAACGAATATGGAAACATTTAAATGTTGCCACTTAGTTGCCGGTTACGAAACAGAACGTTTCAAACAAAAACACTCGTTTCATATCTCATCCGTTCACCGTAAATTAGTCAGTTGTTGTTTTGCCCGTTTCCAAGAAAGATCGTAATTGCGCAAAGAAGCGATGTGTGTATGATTATTTTCCCCTACAAACGTGCGGAGTTTTGTGTTCCCTCTTCTTCAAATGCAATTACAGTAACAACAAACACATAAAAAAGTGCATTAAAGTAAAGAAGATATAAAAAAGAAGTGATTTTAAAGAAGAGGAAGTTGCAAAACTAAACCTCCAGAAATTGCAAAAATTAAGGAATAAATTAAGTGAGCAATTAAAAAAGGCCATTTAAACCTCAATGAAAATAATAATTGATAATAACAGCTTGATATTGTTTTTCGCTAAATTCTTCTGAGTGAAGTTTTGTTTTAGTTATGTACATATTGTGAATTTTCGTGAGTGTATGTGTTCAACGAAGAAGCAAAGCAAATACAAGAAATAAAGTAAACGATAAATAAATAAAACAAAAAAAAAGAAACAAATTCAATTTGTGTACAATACAAAAGTGAAGTGAAAATTTTTAAGTAAATTTGATTTATTTATCAAATTGTTCAATTTATTTATATAAAAAATAAAATAATTATTTAAAAGGGAGTCGGCTACACTTGCGCGTTTTTGACGAAAGTTTCTTTATTTTTCTCTAAAATCGAATACAGTACAAAACAAATGAATAAGAAAAATTAATCCCACCATTAAAGGAATAGAAAGAAACAAAGTGAACAAATTCAATAAAAAAGATAGATGATACCTAGTTGCTATATAAAAATATGAATGCAAGTTATTTAATAATATGTTAACAAATGTTTGCTAAAGAAAATCATCAAAGTTTAGTGTTGAATTAAACAAATATTAATAAGCTTACTGGCTGCTTCAATCATTGTTCAAAAGAGGTAAATTAAATTGCAAAAGTACATTGTACATACAAACATAGGCATAAATAATTTATATAAATTATTGTGTGTGTGTGTCGGTTAAAGATAAATAAAAATTTGTAGACATAATTGGTAAATGCAACCTTGTGTAACGATGTGAAAATCAACTACAGAAAGATCAATGGACAAAAGTCAACCAACCTAACGGTTCCTAATCCCTCGGCAAACCCAAACTAACTGTCCTCTAATAATTTATTTTTTTATTATTCATAATCTAGTTTTATAATATGGAATTGAGTTGTTTGCCATAATTTGTGTAAAATGTTTTTTAGAATCAAGTTTCATTATCCATTCTTTATGACGTTTATTCCTCCGCCACAATCACAAAGTTTTTTTTTATAGAGTTGCCTATGTTTGTGTTTATGGAATTCCACAAAACTTGTTTAACATCCTTAAAAAAGGAGCGTATTTTTAAATTGTTAGCAAATATATGCGACAATTTTGGAATGATTTTACGTAGTTTTAATGGAAAATCTACAAAAGTGTTGATATATAGGTACAGTAGTGGCCATATCATATGCAACTAAAATTTGGTTTATAACAAAATCTTTAAAACTTTATTCCGGATAAAAAGAAAATTTAAATCGATGAAGAAAATCAAAGGATATTTTTTAATAAATAAAATTAAACACAACAAATTAATAGGTACAGAGTTCATTTTAATAACATACGTTTGGTCAAAACATATGCAACTTATAATAAAAGTCACAAAAAAACCTGCAAAGTAAAAATATTAATATTTCATTGCAAAATCTGAATTCTTTATCACAGCTGCAGAACAACGTGGCATAGATTCTATTAAATTATTTAATATCTTTAATGGAATTGAACCCCACTGATCCATTATACCATCGACATTATGTATGGGGCCCACTCCATTGGCAGAAAAACATGTCCACACCATTGCACTACCTCCTCCATGTTTCACTGCTTTGGTGCAGTACTGTGATTTAACCAGCATATTTGATGGCCACCGTCACTCCCGATTATATTGAATTTTGATTCGTCACTGAATAACACCGTTTTCCATTCGGAAATTGGCCAGTTTAAGTGGTCTCTGGCAAATTTTAACCGCTTGAGTTGGTTACGTATTGAAATAAGCGTTTTTTTTTTGCAGGACGGTGCGCTCGTAAGGAGGCATCTACTAAGCGTCTACGCACACTTCTGGGTGCTATTGGTAGTTGAAGGTCTTCTACTAGTTGCAAAGATGTAATAAATGGTTGTTTTTTGACAGTCTGCACGATAAAATTATCTGTACGTTGACTTGTATGTCGTGAACGTTGGAAAATTACCATTATTCACCCCTATCGTGAATAAAATATCCACATGAAATTTGTTCCCTTTTATTTTTTTAACATTGCATTTTAATAGAAAAAATGTGAAATGGGAACAAATTTCATGTGGAATTTTTATTTACGATAGGGGTGATTATTTCAATTGAACCTATCACTTGAAAATAAATTAAATTAAGATTACAACATATTTTCACATAGCAAATTTCGGTTGCATCATTTATTAGGAGTTTTGGTAACCTCTGGTCTAGAGTCTAGACAAATTATAAAATTAAACCAATTCAAGCTGAGAGTTCGTAAAAAATATTTTCTCTCTCTCAAAAAGAGAGACGATAAACTTCATATGAAAAAAACTTTGTCCGAATAAATATTTTGATCAGAAGGAATCGGCGAATCCACCTTTATAAACCTTGAAATCTTAATATTTATAAATTAGTAATAACAATTTTAAATACTTAGGCCTATCCAATTTGCCTTTGAAAAAGATCAATTGTTTAGCGTCAATTAAAGTTTTTCAAAATTTTTATAAACATAATTTTTTTTTCAAATTATAGAAGATCGATTTGATGTGATATACAGTGGTGGACATGAGGTTAGCACACTTAATATGCAATTAAAGCAAATATTTTCTGTTGTATGTTATTTTTTAAACCTTCTATTTATAAACGCGTTAAATGTCACCATCAGTTTATGACATTCTACTTTGTGTTTTATTAATTTGTTGCATTCCGTTGGTTTAAAAAAATCTTAGGGCAGTAATTTAGCAATTAAAAATAATTTTATTCACAAAAAAAAAAAAAAAAAAAAAAATTTTTTAAATCCTAAAATTTAGTAGAATATCCTTTGTTTTTAATAATAGCTGCACATCTTCTGGGAATACTCTCCACCAGACGCCAAAATTTTGGGTCTGACTGCCGTTATATATGGCATCACTTCATTCCATAAGTTCTCAATTGGATTGAAAGCCGGAGTTTGTGCTAGACATTTCAAAACATCAATCTTATTCTGTTCTAAACAACTCCTCACAGTGCGTGTGGTATGTTTTGAGTCATTTTCGTTTATAAAACGTTTTTTTTATTGAGCCTTATAGTTCGAACAGAGACGCCAATATCGAATTTTGTTGAAAGATCTTTTTGAATTGCGGTGAACATTAAATGGGATTGCCACTGACACTTTGTAGATTAAAGAATCCTTTTAGGCGTGTTTTTCTACACCGTGAAGCTTTTGTAACATTTGAATATAGATTAATGGGTTGTTGAGCACCTTCCTTGATCAAATTGAAATATGTACTTGGAATATCGCTAATGGTGCTACCTCTAGAGTTCACCTGGTGAATAACCTGACTTTGTTCCGCTATATAGCACCTTATTTTAGACATGTCTAAATAATAATTTATGAGCATTAGTCTGAAGTTTTATAAAATATTATCTGACTTACTAATTCTTAAAAATTTACCGCGAAAAAACTAATAAAATATAGGTATAAATTTAATTTCACGTTTTAAATTATTGCCCAGCTCAAATTGAAAATTAATTGCAATAAATAACAAATAGAAAAGACGCATTAAGAAAGAATGCAAACAAAATAAAGAAACATAGTGATTACAGCATAATTATTAATAATATAAATTATTTAAAAGGAACAAATTATAATCATTTAAAATAAAAGTACTTTTGAAAACAGCATACCTATATGAAAAGTGCTTACTCCATGTACGTATTTAAACCTACATATTTTAAAGTTGTCATATTATTTGCACTAATAGAAAAACCTAAAAATTATTCCATATAAAAAATGGTTAAAAAAGTATGTACCAACATTTAAAGTTCCCTTCTTTATACTCTATACATTTCGTGTATGGCAACTCTATCGTGTATAACACCTATCAAAAGTTCTTTTTTGAACACCTTTTTTTTTTTGTTTGTTTGTTCTTTTCAACAATTATACTTCATTTGGTTGTTCTGCTTTCAACACGTTTCTTTACTTTTCAAAAAATGTTTTCCAATTAATTGCACTTGTTTCTTTACCTTTTGTACTTACACTCTTCTCATATGCTTTTACCACTTCTTTATTTCCTTCTTTCTGATTTAACTACAACAATAACAGCAACTACTGCTATTTAACACTTTACCAAAAAGTGTATTGTATTTGTGTAAATGTTATTTGTTGTTGTTAGTTTGTTTCAGTTAACTATAAAAAGAAAAAAAAAAATATTCTGCATTTGTTTGTTTTTGTTTTATATGAACTTGTGTCTTTTTTATTGTTATTTAGGTTTGTTTACCATTTTCTTTGTTTGTTTGTTCTGTGCATAAGTGTTTATGAGAATTTGTTTTTATATATTTTTTACTTTTTCCTATGCGTTATTTTTGGTTTTTATGAATATTTGCTGAACTCTACAGTTGATTCAGAAAGTGAGCGCTCACCCATAAATTAAATTGAAAAGTACATACATACATACATACATATACTTATATTTTAGGTTAACTTTATTGCACACAAAAGAAGTTGACACAACAATTTTTTGCAATATAAATCGTGTAGAATGAATATTTTAATATTTTGTATGGAAGCTCTTGCTCTTAATTATTGCCTTTAATATTCTGGGAATAGAATAGATAGTTATACAATATCCATAACTTAGAAGTAATACTGGGGTCATGTGTTTGGGGTCGTTGTCTTGTGTAAATATGAAATTTTCTGAAATACTCATTCTTTGCACGCTGGATGGGGATGAGTTTTTAAAATATCAATATACCTAATTTATGTGATGCCATCGATTATATGTATGTAAATTTTCAACTCCATTGTCGCTCATACATCCGGACACTAGAACTGAGCCACCCCAAAAATTGGACAAAAATTGTTTCTTTAAACTCCTCATTTGGTTTTCTCTACACTCTACATATTCCATCGTTTCCATATACATACATACTTACATATCGCTGGTCTCATGTAGAAAAGTCCTAACTGGCTATTTTTTTCGAAATTTGTTTATTTTGCGATTCCAATGCATTTAACGCAAATACACCTCCTCACAAAAATTTATTGCAATAGTGTAAAAAATAACGCTTTTATAAGCAGTTGTACAAAAAAAGTTACATGTTGTATATTACAGTTTCTATTATGTTTTTAACTTCTCCTGTAAAGTTTCAAATATGCGAGTTAGGGCCTTTCTACCTGAGACCATCGATATATATATTGAATTTGCTCTCATCCACTCTGTTCCAAAGGTCATTCTATTTATTTCGATGTTCTTTGGTGTATTTAAGTAATTTGATTTTGTTTGCTTTGCTGAAATAGGGTTTCTTACGAGCAATACGACCGTTGTACCCAGTCTCACTTTTTGTATTGTATTTGGACAAACACTTTTGCTGAAGTTGGTATTAATATTTTTGGTTATTTTTGTTGCAGTATATATTTATCCACCATTAGAAAGGGCCTGAGGATGTCCGCATCTTGGCTTATTTGCAATATTTTTTGTTTTTTATATTTGTAAACAGTTTTTTTTTAATATTAGAATAAGGTCATTTGACTATTTCACCAATTTTACGCAACGATTTGTTTGATTTTCGCAAATTTATTATTGTTTTACGTTCTGATTCTTTCCGCTTTGGTGGCATTTTTAAACTTCTTTAATTTATTAACAATTTTGGCAACAATCATTTTTTTTTAATTAACAAACACAAACTGTGAAGCTTTTTGGCTTATCTACAGAAAACACCCAGAGTCTTTGGCGGGAATCGAACCCGCAACCCTCTGACTGATAGCCCGGCAAACTATCGCCTAGTCTATCGGGGCACCCATAATAAATAAATTAATAAAATAAATTAATAAAATGAGGACTCCCTTTTTGAAGTAAGAATTAAGAACTACATTTGCTTTTTATGCTAAATTTATGCGGCTTAAATGCTAAACAAATTTTAATTTAGTATTTTCAATACTAATAAATATATTAAAAACAATCAATAAAAAAAAAATACTGAAACATACTGTTAGTTTTTTTTTTCAAGAAATAATTTAGACTTGAGACCTCCAACAGTAAGGAAGTAAATTTTAAGAAATGTTTCCATTGTTTTGTCCAGCACTGTATGCATGTACATATTTTAAATTAAAATCACAAAGGATTTAATTACCAGAAAGAGCATTTTAAAAATGTATGGTGGGCACTCACTTTCTGAATTAACTGTATGCATTTAGTTTTAAGCAAAAAAACAAGAATTGCATTTTGTCAAAGAAATATTTATTCAAATTGGAATGTTTTTGTTATTTTTTACAGTGTTTTAAACAGAAATTTATGAAAATATAAACAAAATTTTGGATTAATTCTAAACTGCTGCTATTTCGTTACGTGAATTATTGCTGAGGATAGTCTGGTTTATGAATAACGAAACTAAAACAGGTAAGTTTTGATTAAATTGTAGCTATTAAGTAATTGACAAAATAGTGATTAAAGGCAGAGATATTTAATCAATTTAGAAAGAAAAATTAGAATTTTTTCTGTCACTCCTCGCAAAATAATTTAATTTTTTTTTGCTTTTTTATTAGAAAATATTATTGTTTTTAAAAAGTTTTTAAAATGCCACAATGCTAGACAATTTCACACATATTTTTCATTATTATGCAATAAATATTCTCATGAAAACGAAATTTAGGTTCATGTCTTGCAACCAACATAATGTGATTTTTTTAACTGTTTTTGAAAATCTTTTCCTTAAAAATTCATTATTTTCTATTACGACAACATTTAATCAACATTTAATCTCTTCACAAAAAGCACCAACAAACACAAGTTAGCGTGTGTCGAAATACTTGAACATTTTCAAACTGACAGCAGCCAAAGACTCAAGTTGATGAAACATTTTAGCACTTCCTTAAAAGCGCCAAACAATCATACGCCTACTTAACATATTAGAAAAGTTTTAGTTTTTTTTTTTCATTTTATAATAAAAAAATTTCTTCTTATCTTTTAAAATATTGTAAAAAAGTAATGAGCCGCCGAAAAGAAAGATAATACGAAAACAAAAATATATATAATTACAACATTGTATTAAAATTTTGCTGTAACCTTTAACTTTATGTTAACACACTGGTCATAGATAGCTGATGTTGATGAGAATGTAGATTTATAAGAAATATTAAAGAGCCTAGAGTTTAAAGTTGTAGTGTAATACTTAACAGTGACCCGCGCTGACCAAGTTATTCATCGGCGGCAGCAAACTCTAAAAATTTGGACGGTGGCTTAAAATCGTTGGTCATTGTGTAAAATCAATAATATTTAAATGTGAAAATCCGAAAATTTAATGATTTTACTAAAGGTACGGTCATGTTTGGCAAATATTTACTCAAAAAAGCGTAAACACTTGTTTTACCACAAATTTGTTTAACGTTGTTTGCTCTTAAAAGAGTTTTGCAAGATCAAACAGCATCAAATAAAATAGAGCTATATATTTGCTGTATCTTATTTTAAATAAACAAAGTTTTTTTTAAATAAATAAATGAATTCAAATACAGTGCACTCGGGAAAACATTAACTAATTAAAACCGCGGGTGTTGACATTTAACAAATTGTTGACGTTTACAAATGTAAAATTTTTAAATAAAAAACATATCGATAATGTGCTTTTAAACGTTTTTATTGATTATAAACTAAAATCAAACATAAACAATTTCAAAAAGAAAACAAAAAAGGCATTCAACCTGACTAGAACCATAGAAGACAACTAGAACCAAAAGAATACATTTTAAATGAGATCATATTTTTATATCATATGCATTTAAAAAAAATCTGTTATTTTTTTGCTGCTGTTTTGTTCTTTCCAACACTTTTTATTTATTTAATAACTAATAATAACTTTCTTAAATAAATAAATTTTGAAGAATTTTTGCTGGAAGCATTTTGAAGAGCAATTTTGAAGAAAATTTCAATCGTGTAAATTTAGCTTAACTTTGTTGTTTACACTAGAATCTTCATGTACGTCATTTGTTGTTAAACTAAAATTTTTAAAGTATACACCCAATAACAAAAGAGCGATTCAATACTTTTGAAACAGAAAATGATATAAGAAGAAACTATAATTATTTTCCGCTTAAAAATATCCTTGTTTTTGTTCAGTCAGATTATGTATTCTTTTAATTCTTATGTAAACCTTTAATCTAGCTTACTGTAGCTCTTTTTTTATATTATTGGACTAGTTAGTGGCGAAAACAGTACATTTTTAATTATATTTCAAGACTCAAAGCGGTTGTCTGTTGTTGTATAAAATTTCTCATTTTTCTATATTTTATTTAAGTTAATTTTTTACATTTAATTATTTTTGCATATCTTCCAACATATTAAAAATCCGCTTTTAATTTAAGAATTACATATTTGTTTTCATACTTAATTAGTAGGTACAATATATATAATCACAATAATTTTGTAATAAGAACAAGACTAAATCAAATACACCTAAAAAGTTTTATAATTTTAATAAAGTTTTTAATATTTGTCTATTCTTTATTTGGATTAGATTTAAAATAATTTTGAATATTGTTTTATATTTATTGTCTTGAAATAAGCACGCGTCTTTATGTATGTTTTCAATCATAGATCTTTATTCAACGAGAGTATATAAGGGAATAACAATAATAAGATAAAAGGAAAACGATATAACTTATGCTAATAACAATTCTAACTACAATGTTGCCATATTCATAGAATAAAGTGTTGGGTTATAACAATCTCCCACGCTTAATTGAGATCTTGTTATTATGAACTAATATATAATTTCATTTAAATGCAATTTAGAAATTTAATAATATAGTTATTCATTTTAATATAATTTGAAAATTAAGAATTCATTTAAAATACAATTTTGAAAATAAGAAATTATTTAATTATAATTTTGAAAATAAGAAATTTAGTTAATGAGGGACATAATCACGAAGATATGTTGGCGCGTTACGTAGTCTTGTAGACCTACGAATAGCTTGATCTTGACTAGGATTCAATGGTGTAGTTTGACCACTAGGTTGATCATTTTCTTGAGATTCTGGATTTTGTTGATTTTGATGATTTGAAGTTTCGATTATATACTGGCTGTGATCTTGAGTTTGTTGATTTAACGGTGTATTCGAATTATTTGACGATGAAGTTGGATCGATGTTTTCATCCACACTGTCTGGTGCAAAACGTACTTTACGTTGTTGAACTTGCGTAACTTTAAGTTGGTCTATGTGCCGTTTAAGCGTACCTCCATCATCTAACTTAACTAAATAATGAAGTTGTCCATATTTACGTAATATAGTACCTGTCTTCCATACCGTTTTGTTGTTTCGAAAATGTATAACTTGAACTCTTTCTCCCACGCTTATTTGACGAACACCTGGTATTGGCTTTGTAGATTTAAATTCCATTGTTGGCTTTAAAGCATCTAGTTTTATTCGTATACGTCTATTGAAGTAAAGTTCAGCTGGACTCTTTCCACAGCTGAGAGGTGTTGCTCGATATCTTTGAAGAATTTCGTTAACTTTCTTCTGTAACGAACCTGGTTCCGATGACATAGCTTTTAATTTTCGTTTTAATGTTTGAACGTTGCGTTCAGCTAATCCGTTTGTACTAGGATGTCCCGGCGCGATTAATTTTTGAAAAATACCATTTTTACTGCAAAACGATTTGAATTGTTCACTGGTGAAAATTGAAGCATTGTCTGATACCATTATCGAAGGAAATCCATGAGTAGAAAAAATTTCGGTTAGAAGACTTATGGTATTTTGAGTTGTAGGTGAGTCCCGTATGACTCTAAATTCTGACCATTTTGACTTTGCATCGACGACAATTAAAAAGTTATGATCTTGAAAAGGCCCTGCGTAATCGATGTGAACTCTTTCCCAGTTTTCATCTGGTTCTTGCCACTGGTGCAGTGGGGCTTTTGAAGGTTTGTTTTGAACTTCAACACAGGCTTCACATGATCTTACCATTCTTTCGATATCGCGGTCGATTCCTTTCCAAAAGCAGTATCTTCTGGCCAGTTGTTTCATTTTCGTAATTCCCGGGTGTGTGTGATGTAATTCTTGGAGAATTTGAGACTGAAGGCTATTTGGTATCATAACTCGTTGGCCCTTGAAAATAACACCATTATTGAGCGTGTATTTTCCTTCGTCATCATCACCATTTTGTAGATGTGATAAAATGTTTGAAAGTGCTGGATCTTTTGAGGTTTCTGAAGCTAATGTTTCAGCATTTATTTGTTCACTGGAAATTTCAAAAACTGATTGACTACATAATTCATTTACCTCTTCATTGATGATTTTGTCTGTAGATGGTATTTCATTCAATTGTGTTGCACGAGATAAACAGTCAACATTTGTGTGCTCCGATCCCTTTCTGTAGACTATTTCGTAGTTGAAGCTTGACAGGAATTCGGCGTAGCGCAGTAACCTTGCTGATGTCATGGCGGGCATCTTGTTGTGTTGATGAAAAATTCGAGTTAGCGGACGATTATCGGTGACAAGTTGGAATTTCCTACCGTAGAGGTACATAAAGAAGTGATTTATCGTAAAAATAATTGCTAATGCTTCACGATCTAATTGGCTATAATTTTTTTCAACTGTTGTCAATGATCTTGATGCGTATGCAACTGGACGTTCTATGCCGTTGACTATGTGTGAGAGTACGCCTGCTATACCTGTAGGGCTTGCATCGCATGCTACAATTATCGGCAACTCTGGGTCGAAAGGTATAAGTACCTGATCACTGGAAATAATATTTTTAAGTTTTATGAATGCTGCTTCACATGCTGCAGACCAATGAAATTTTAAACTTTTCTGAAGAAGTTGCCTTAACGGGTATGTTTCCGAGGACATATTTGGTATAAATCTGGAATAATAAGTAATCATTCCTAAAAATCTTCTGATGTCGTCTACATTAGCTGGGCGTGGTATATCCATAATTGCTTGGATTTTCTTAGGCGATTTTGAAATTTTGTTGAATTGAATAATGTGACCCAAATATTCAATTTGAGATTGAAAAAATGAACATTTGCTTCTATTTAAATGTAAATCGTGTTGTTGAAGACGCTTGAGGCACTCTATCAAATTTTCTCTGCATTCTGCTTCGGTTATGCCATGTACTATGATGTCATCAAAATAAGACATAGTCTTTTTTAATCCCGATAAGATTTGTTCGATTATACGGTTAAATTCTGAAGGAGCAGTTTTTATGCCAAAAGAAAGGCGATTTACTCTGTATGTTCCCCTGTGGGTAGACATAGTTTGTATTTCACTGGCTTCTTGATTTACGCGAAGATGTAAATAGGCCTTATAAAGATCAAGGCGACAAAAATAATTTGATCCTTTGAGATTATTAAAAATTTCATCTATACGACGAATTGGGTAGGTTGAGGAAACTAATTGTGGGTTAACCCCTGGTTTATAATCCACACAGAGTCTAATTTCTCCGTTTGATTTAGGAATAATGACAAGAGGCGAACCCCAATCACTTTTTTCACATTTTGAAATTATTCCGGCTGCTTCTAAACTGTCCAATTCGGTTTCCACTTTTTTACGAAGGGCAAACGGAACTTCCCGTTCTTTAAAAAATATTGGCTTGGAGCCTTGACGCAATTGTAATGTGACTTCAAAAGTTGGCACACATCCAATTTTTTCAGTAAAAACATTTTGAAATTTATCCATGATATCTGTAATTGAATGTAAATTATTAATTGAAAATTCATTAATTTGATGCCTGTCTATTTTTTGTAAATCAACTCCCAAATGGCGAATCCAAACTCTTCCCATAAGAGCATCATATTCGCTGGGTACTACATACATCTCTTCATTTGAAATAATGTTATTGTACTTAACATTAACATTAACTTTACCCTCAGGTATTATAATATTTTTCGTGTACGACCTAAATGCTATTTTTGAAGGTTGGAGTGATTGATGTATTTCTAGTTTTTCATATTGATTTTTTGGTATGAGTGTAAAACCAACTCCAGTGTCGATTTCAAATTTTTGACGCCGTCCATTTATGTGTACTTCGGCAAAGTATTTATCGACATCACACACATTGTTTTTATTTGAAAATATATCAACAATTTTATTTATTTTATTTATTCCATAAATTTGGTGTATAGGTTCTTCGTCTACGTTATTTGATATATTTTTATTTGATTTAATTAAAGATTGAATACATACTTGTCCTACGTGACCTTTTTTTCCGCATGAATTACATTTTAATTTATTTTGATTTGTCCGGCAGTCTTTTGTTCTGTGGTTGTCTCTACCACAGCGTATGCATAAATGATCGATTCCCAACTGGGCGTAGTTTACTCTCGATTTTGAACGACCTTGTGCTCTTGAGGATCTGGATCGACTTTTTCGTCGGCTTGAAGTTCTGGCTTGAATTTTGTTGACGGTATTATCGATGGGCTGCTTTGTATTCAGTTCACGACAATCGATTTTTGCAGCTTCCAATGATAAAGCTTTTTGTACTATTTTTTCGAAGTCGTCTTCTTCAGATTGAAGTAGTTGCTCCCGGATTGTGTTGTCGTTTATACCACGTATAAATTGGGCTCGAAGGAAAATGTTTGATATGTCAGCCTTGCAGGCACACTTTGACACAAACTCACATTCATTTGTATCCCGCCGGAGTAATGCTACATACTCAGCTATTGTGTGTTCTTCATTTTGGTATGTTGACAAAAATCGGTGCTGACTTACCAGGATGTTCTTTTTCGGACATAAGTGCGTTTCCAAAATTTTAATTAAGTCGACGTATTCCACTTCGTTAATTGTCTTGGGGGCAATTAATGAAACCAACAACTTAAAGTGTTGAGAGCCAATTGAATTTATTAGCATTTGATGGCAAAATTTTTTATTTGTGATAACACCCTT
This sequence comes from Bellardia pandia, assembly GCA_916048285.2. Classification (NCBI taxonomy): domain Eukaryota; kingdom Metazoa; phylum Arthropoda; class Insecta; order Diptera; family Calliphoridae; genus Bellardia; species Bellardia pandia. The sequence continues at coordinate 32,290,711 of OU696531.1, forward strand.
CATCGTTAAATAATTTTCGAAGCGTTGTATATACAATTTGAAATTTTCTTTTCTTCCATCAAAATTTTCAAATGGCGGACACATAACCTGTAATGGTGGCTGCTGCTGTTGTTGTTGTTGTGTTTGAGTGCTAGTAGCATTTACGTGTTGTAATAAATCCCGTTGAGATTTGCTGAATACTTCCAATAATTTTGCAAATTGTGCGGCATCCATCTTGAAATATTTCTTGTGGTATAGAATTTTATTTTTAATATTTTATTATAATATATTTGAACTTTATTTTATTATTTGAATTTTTTTTATTTTGTAAATTGAATGTTGAAGTCACTGTTTTTTTTAATTTTTGAAAATTTATTGTTCTTTTTTACTCGTCGCCACTGTTTTATATTTATTGTCTTGAAATAAGCACGCGTCTTTATGTATGTTTTCAATCATAGATCTTTATTCAACGAGAGTATATAAGGGAATAACAATAATAAGATAAAAGGAAAACGATATAACTTATGCTAATAACAATTCTAACTACAATGTTGCCATATTCATAGAATAAAGTGTTGGGTTATAACAAATATTATATTCATAAAATTTTATTCGTAAAATTCGTCATTTTTCTTGAAATAGTTAGCATCAGTGCACTTCAAATTAGTCGTAATTTTTTGAATTTTTTACATAAAGGGTGTTTTTTTACAGGTTTGTTTTTCGAAAAGCATTTTGTGGTCAAATCTGGCAACTCTAATGTCATTTATGTTCAGTTTCGTTTGCCATTTCATCATGAACAGGTTGACAAAAGAACAACGCTTGCAAATCGTGCAAATTTATTTCGAAAATAACGGTTCAGTTCGCGAAGTTTACCGCAAGCTCCGTCCATTTTATGGTCGACATAATCGTCCATCAGAGCAATTAATTCGATTAACCATGGATCGTTTTTGCACTACGTTTACTCTATGTGATAATACGCATCCGCAGAGACGTCGAACAGTGCGCACCGAAGAAACAATTGCCGCTGTAGAGCAAAGTGTTGAAGAGGACCCGAATTAATGGAGACCGGTATAGAGCCATGATAACCGACTATTTTGTTCCCGAATTGGATGGCATGAATGTGGATGAGTTGTGGTTCCAACAAGACGGCGCTACATGCCACACAGCTCACGCCACAATCGATTTATTGAATTCGATGAGCGCATAATTTCGCGGAATGGACCTGTCAATTGGCCACCAAGATCGTGTGATTTGACACCATTGGATTATTTTCTTTGGGGATATGTGAAGTCGCTCGTCTACGCCAACAAACCAGAAACGTTAGGGGAATTGGAAGCCAACATTCGTGGCGTTATTGCCGACATACGGCCCCATATGCTCGAAAAAGTGGTTGAAAATTGGACCTGTAGAATTGGCTTTATTCGAGCCAGCCGCGGCGGCCACATGCCTGAAATCATATTTAAACATTAATGGCACAAAATTATCCTTCCAATAAAGCCAAATTGATGGTCATTAAGACGATTTTCTTGTGTTTTATTTCAATTCGAAGTTCTATACCTCTCAAAAAAACAAAAAGTTATATTTAAGTACTATTTCCATAAAACTTGTTACTGCAAAAATAGTGCGTGCTACGTCACTTTCTTTTTTTCTTTTCTCAATGTTCGATACGCCATTTTCCTTAAAATAGTTGATATCACTGATATGTGGAAGAATTTGCACGTAAATACTATGTGTGCATGTAAATGTTCATTTAACAAATCTCTGCCCTAGTCAAGTGTTCTCTGTTTATCATACACTCCCGTTTGTCACTTACTAATCCCTCTTTCTCTACTTGAACTAAACATTTGTCGAATTAAACAAAAACAATAAGAGCGTGACTTCCTAAATCAATTGACAACTTGTTTAACAAAGTATGAGTAGGTACGAGAAAAAAAAACAAAAACAAATAAAAATTCAACTAAAAACAAACACATGCAACTACTTACTGTAATTGCCTACTCATCACTTTTGAAATGCAGCAGTTTCTGTTTTTGGCATAAAGGAATTTTTTAATATTCCCTGTACGAGGTCTGATCAAAAAATAAACGTTAATTAGAAATTTCGTAAGTTACGTCTGTTGGTTTTTCGCATTTTTTTTTCTGTTATGTTGGTAATATCAGCCATTTTGAATTGTCAGTTTGTTTTTGAAAGATAAAAAGGTTAGTCGTGTTTTGGTGTGTATTAAGTTTTGTGTAAAAATGATATTAAATGCGCAAGGACATTTGAAATGTTGACTGTGGCGTTTGGCGAGTCTACTATGAGCAGAACACAAGTTCAATTGTGGTATAACCGGTTTAAGGAAGGCCGAGAAGATGTCAATGACAATGCTCGTCCTGGGGGGTTACTGTGTATTTCGATTCGAAAGTAAAAGCTTTCGAAATACAATATAAAAAGTATACAAATTCGAATGATTTTCTTTTCGAATCGAAATACATACACAGTAACCCCCTTGGTCGCCCGAGCACGTCAACAACCATTGAAAACATTGAAGCAGTGAAGGTTGCTGATGATGTTGGCATATCGTTCGGCTCATGCCAAGCAAATTTTACGGATGTTTTAGGCATGAAACGTGCGGCAGCGAAGATTGTTCCAAAATTGGTAAATTTTGAGCAACAATAACGTCGCATGGATATCGCTCAGGAGGTGTTGAACATCGTCAACGACGGTTCAGATTTCCTCAAAAACGTCATAACTGATGACGAATCATGACATTGAAACCAAATGGAAACGTCCAGAAGAGCCAAGACCGAAAAAAGCACGTCAAGTTCCATCAAATGTGAAGGTTTTCTTGCCACAAGGTCGTACGGTCAATAAGGAATACTACCTTGAAGTTATGCGCCGTTTGCGCGAAACAATTCGTCAGAAACGCACAGAATTTTGGAAAAACCAATCATGTATTTTGCACCATGATAACGCCCCAGTTTTGGCCAAAAAGAAAACCACCGTATTCACCGGACTTGGCCCCCGCTGACTTTTTCCTTTTCCCAAAACTGAAGACATCGATGAAAGCAAAGCGTTTTGCTACGATTGAGGAGATCGTTTCAGCGCGTTTCAGAAGTGTTTCGAGATTTGGAAAAAATGCTGGCATAAGTCCCCTTTTACAGTTGAGAAATTGAAAGACAGACAGACGAAGTTTGTAGGCGATATATTGAAGTGGAAGAGTGTGCGGTAGACCTCTACTGTACTGGACCAAGGCATATTTATTATAATCAAGGCATATTTATTATAATCAAGGCATATTTATTATAATCAATATGCCTTGGTCCAGTACAGTAGAGGTCTACCGCACACTCTTCCTATCGCCTACAAACTTCGTCTGTCTGTCTTTCAATTTCTCAACTGTAAAAGAGGACTAAGTGTATTATATCTGAGGGGGATTACTTTGAAGGGGATAAGATAGTTATTGATAAATAAATAAATACTTTTTGAAAAAATTAAAAATATCGGGTATTTTTTGATCAGACCTCGTATGCTTTCTTCTCTTCGCTCCTCTTATCAACTCAGTTTACTTATATGAGGATGACAATAGTTGCAGTTGTAGTTGTTGTTATTTTTTACCAGTCACTATCACCCATTTGTGGCTTTATATAATACAAAGGCGAAAACAACAAAAAAAAAAAACTTAAATGAAAAACAACTATTTTTCAATGGCATCGTCATCAAAAATTTTATATTATAGAGGCGACATATTAAAATAATGTAAACGAAAAATTTTAGTAAAAAATTTTTGACGTTTCTTTTTTTAAAGCAGTTGACATTTTGGAATTTTATTTGATTTTTTTCTTATATTTAAGTGTCTGACTATGAAAAATTTCTTCCGGTGTGTTAAGCCAACGAGAGATGTCAAGTCATTCAATCATTTATGTATGTATGTATATATACTCGTACATATTTATTTATAAGAGTTTTTGAATAATAAAAAACAGTATATTCCTGTTGGCCATAAAAAATTGTGAAGTTTTAGTAATTTATTGCAAAATACAGAAGGAATTTAATTAGCTGGTATATCATTTCGGTAGCTAAAAAAGGGAAATTAAATTTTAAACATGTAAGACGATACTAAAGGGTGATTCAAGTAGAGCTACTTTTTTCAATAGCCTTTTTTTTTTGACAGATCACGTCTGAATCATGTCATGCTGTTATGTTATTTTTGTTTAGTTGTTTGGCATTTCATAATGGAAAGACTTACGCCTGAACAACGTTTACAAATCGTTCAACTTTATTACGAAAATTCACGTTCTGTGAGGAATGTGTTTCGTGCACTTTGCTCAACTTATGGTCAACAAAATCGGCCTACTGAGCGTACTATTCGCAACACCATCTTGAGACCCAGCATTCATTATTGGATAATATTCGACCGAATAGACCACGTCCAGGACGCTGTAAAGAAAATATAGCGGCCGTAGCTGAGAGCGTACACGAAGACCGTAGAGAGTCGATTCTGACATATGGAACGCCTTGGCGTATTTTACGTCGAGATCGACATTTGGTTTCAGCAAGACGGCGCCATTTGCCACACATAGCATCAATCAATGAATTTATTGAGAGAACACTTCGGTGAGCACATAATTTCTCGTTTTGGGCCGGTCGATTGGCCACCAAGATCGTGTGATATCACACCGTTATATGGTGTTCAGACATGTATTTTTAATTGAGTCAAATATTGGTTAATTAAAAAGTGTTCACACATGCTCAATATTGCTAATTTAATTAGCGTTTGACAGCAGCTGACAAAAAAGAATACAATTATAGTGCACTCGGGAAAACGTCAACGCTCGTTTACGTCAACATTCTTAAATGTCAACAATTTTTTTACATTACCTACTCTAAAATTTTATGAAATAAATAGAAAGAAGGCTCTCTTCCAAGTGTTGGAAAGAAAAAAAGAGCAGAAAAAAATAACAGATTTTTTTTAATTTGTTAAGTCAACACCCGCGGTTTTAATTAGTTGACATTTTCCCTAGTGCACTGTATTTGGTTGTAATATTATAATTTTCAGCTTAAAAATATTCTTTATTATTTAACAATTATTAGAACAATTAACTCAATGAAGCAATTATCTTAATTGAAATTTTGTATGGATAATTGAATTTAATTAGGTGTTAAATAAAAAATTTCAATTAAAAATGCATGTGTGAACACCATATTAGGCTTTTTCCTGTGGAGCTTTGTAAATTCTAAAGTTTATGAGGAAAAAACCGCTTCGATTCAGGCCTTGGAGAAAAACATCACGCGTGTCATTCGCCAGTTACCATTCGAAATGTTTGAACGAGTCATCATTGGACTCAACGGATGGACCATCTGCGACGTAGCAACGGCAAACATTTGATAGACATAATCTTCAAAAAATAAATGCCAAAGAATGTTCTTTCAAATGATAATAAACATTCCCCATTAAATTTGAATTTTCTTAAAAAAAGTAGGGAACCTCAAAATGGATCACGGTTTATTAAATTATAGAAAATCGTTTGCACTCTTCAACTTATTTAAAATAAATAAAACTGAGACAATTTTCAACTCAATATATTTTACAATTAAAGATTGGAATGAATCGAATTTGTATTTTCAATAGAACAAGTCAAAGAATAACGAATATTCGAATAACTTTATAATAAACCAAATTTGGTTTGAATATTTCTTGCCATCACAAACTTTTTAACGTTTTCCTGTTTTATTTTAAATTTTTTGGCGGATATTATAGTTGTTGTTGCGGCAGACATTTAGCATTTATGGTGATAATCATCAATAATATGTTTTTACTAAAAAATTTAAGCAAAAGAAGAAACAAAAAAAAAACAAATCATACACATAGATTTGTTTTACAAATCGAACTTTCGTTTTATTTTTGGTGGTATGTATTTATATTGATGTCGGCCATACAACTTCAATCATCAGGCCTTATGTAGGAAATTCTTTATGAAAATGTTTTCCGCACAAACATGTACAAACATTACCGCCTGCCTGCCTGGTTTTTTGCCCGGACAAGGGTAGACCATAACAGAGCAGACCACCATACTAAACATTAACAGTCATAATTTCACTGTGTTAAAGTTGTAGTGTGAGAGCCGGGTAATGGTTGTAATGTTTGTACGAAGAGAGAAGACTTAAAGGTATTAAATAAAATGAATCTGACCCCATAACCCACCAAACGTACAGATGGACGGAGGGAAGGACGGATATGAATGTGAACATGAAATATACAATAAACTTTTTGTTGTATTATTTTACATTCATTGCCCGATGTTTTCTTGTTGTTCACTGATGGTAATTGTAAAACATGGTGTTTTTGTTTTAAATTGTTGTTGCTGTTTGTTTGCTGTTTAACGTTGTAAAATTAAATGATCATATTAAATTTGTAAACATTTTATAATTTTATTTTCTCATAGTGCTTTTTTTATTGTGTTTATTTTAGCTTTTCTATTAAGTTTTTAGATTTGTTTTTTACGGCTTTAACTAAGTTTTGTTAGAAAATTTAACTTTTGTTTTATAGATTTTAAAGAACCTGACCTCTTTTTTGTGTAAAAGGTCTTAGTTATAATAGTACTATGTACTTGTTTTTATGACAAAAAAATTCTTATCGCAATTTTTTGTTATTTGAGAACATTTTCATAAAAATAAATCAATTAAAGCCTGATTAATTTATAAATGTTGAAAGAAAATTTTTTTTTAAAACCACTATGATTGATTTAATTTATTTACTTAAAGCACAGTTTTCTTAAAAAGCAATTGAATACTTTTGTACCACGATTTGACATTTAAGGAAAGCTAAAATAAGAAAAAAAAAATTAATTAGCTCTTAAAGATCTTTGTTTTCATTTTGATGGATCGTACAACAATTCGATCCACTTGCGGCTACATATTTATTTCATATCAAGAACTACAGCACTATTGCATTTTAACTTCCCTTTGGCAATAGCCCATTATTGTCTTACAAAAATAGTTTTGTTTTTTAGTACAAAATGGGTCCTAAGTGCGACCAATCAGGCCTGGGGAAACCGGACGGACTGCCGGGTGTCACAGACGCTGTGGCCGGTGCTTAGGAAGTCCGATTCGGAGTCGTTGCTGCGTTAGGACCATGATGGGCATTATCACGGGTCACTGCATGATAGGCAGGATGGCGGTGAGAATGGGATCCGAATTGTCGGACATGTGCAGGTTATGTGAGGACCCGGATGAGCTGGAGACAGTTGAGCACATTCTGTGCCATTGTCCCAGGTTGCAGGGCAGTAGGCTGAGGTGGCTGGGGAATAGATTCTTGGGCGAATTAGGGGATGTCTCGAGCTGTTGGCTGGAGAGTCTAATGGGATTTGTAATGGGAATGGCCTGGCTACGCGGCAGTAGACTGGGTGCTGGTTGCACACGTGGAGGATATATGTCTGAGTAGGATTTGGTCAGATTTCTCTATTCTCTTTTCTCTCTTTGCACTCTACTATTCCTTTCTTGTCTTTTACTTTCGCTTTTATTTCACCTTCTTTCTTACTTCTATTCCTATCTCTAAGTAAGGCATCACAATGAACCATATTGGTCTCTTGGTGAGAATGTGAGAATGACTCACACCAGCCTTTTTACCTACCTACCTACCTAGTACAAAATTAAACGAAGAATTTATATGAAAATCATTCAAATGTTTATTGTATTGGAAAAAGACAGCGAACAAGTATTGGAAGAGGATTCTTTTATCAAAATTGGGAATTACAGTTTTCGTTAATCAAGGACTTTGTGTTTTAAGGCTGTAATCGATCCGTTTAGCTCTGTATAAACTCTATCCTTAACATAGATATAAGCCCAAATGTTTTTTTTACTGATGTATCCAGATAAATGTAAATGGGATTCATCAGTTTAGTAATTTTTTTTTTAAAGAAACAGCCGTTTGTTTTTTCTTGAATGAATTCAGAATCCTGATTAAATTCATACAATCCTATATTTTCACGGGTCGAACATGTGTTCTTGTTGGCTCATTATGTAGCGAGCCAGTTGATTTAAATTTTTTGGCCAGTGGGGTTTTTTTATAACTCGTTTCGAATAGAAAATCATTTGAATTTATAAACTTTACACATTTTATTTCGAAAATGTTTGGTTTCGCATCGAAATACACAATAACACCCAGATTCCTAATAGTGATTTTAGAAGGACGATTACGTATGTTGACCGAAAATATGAATTTTACGAATTTAAACTGTCAAGACCTGCATGTTTTTCTAATATGCCCCTATATGAAAACAAAGTCCATGTTGCTGAAGCTGGTTGACCTTATTTCTTCGACACGAATCTATTTCACGTTTAATTATAGGCGTTTCTACAAGCATTCTTTTATATGAATATCCGAAGTCATAGTTGAATAGGTGACAAACTTCATTATCATCCACAATAAGATAGTTATAAAATGTTCTTAAACCTTGTCATAAAGAATGCGTGCCAGTTTTAAAGCAACACCATTCTACTTTCCACACGTGTTCTTCTTGCGGTAATTGCTCTGGTGTTGTAGTCTTTTGTGGGCTCATTACAGAAGATATCCGAATTTTACGTTATTGAATGTAGTAGTACTTTCTTTGTAGGGCCCTGGCTTTCTTCTGTAAAATGTTTGCTTTGTTTTTGTTAGTGATCTGTGCTTCTGAACAGAAATAAATCTTTCGCAGATGAACACAAATTATTTCATGTTCTCCTGTGTGTTTATAAAGCGTGACGATGTTTATTTTATAATTTTTTTCATATGCTGGTCTTGTGAGAATATAACTTTTTCTAGTAACGTTGTTCGAACAAAAGTCGTAAACACGAGATAAATTCAAGTTCAGTGGGATATGGTTTTATAAAATCAAAATCATTTACAGTAATATTTCGAAGCTTTAGCATTTCTGCAATCATTGAACTCTTTAATTCTGATTTTCCATTGTTTAGGAATTGTACAAATATATTTCGCTTAATTTTGTTTTATAAAAAATAAGGAAGTATACTTTAGATTTAAAAACAAATCAATAATAAATTTGAAAGCAAAAACTTCTGTAGAGTGTTAGGATTTTATGTGAAAAATTATTTATTTATTTGCAGTAACGAAGTCATTTTTTTTTTAGATTCCGAAGTTCCATGTATAGTTTTTAAAAAAATGTTTGATTGTTTTCGATAAATATTATACAATTAAATTTCCTAATCTCTTGATTTAAATTCGGTGCCACAGCAGCTGACAGTTTCATACATTATTTTAGCGAAATTTTAGCTTTAACCATATGTTTCTATAAAGTTAAGTTTTGGCTTCAATCATAGATCTTTGAAATGTAAAATTTTGTGTGGAAGGTTCAATTTCGGCTTCAATCATTGTCTGAGGACAACTAAGATTTAAAATTGAAGCTTTGCCCAGATCAACAACATTTCTTATTGTATAACGTATATTCCTCAAAATGAACCGAAAAATCAATATTTATTGCTTCCAAGCTTTAGAATTTTTCTTTCATTTTGCAAACAAAACCTTGAAAAGTTCACGCTAAACATCATTAGTAGTCATTATTTTAGAAATTAGCAAAAGCATGATAAAAATTGCAAAAATATATTAAGCTATTTAAAAAATGATATATTTCTAATAAACTTTGTTTCAGAGGAACTAAATACAACAAGCTAAATTAACACTTTGTCAACTTATTTGTTAATCACCTCAAATAAATATAAAACAAACAATTAAGTATAACATTTGACCACATTTGCCTCACAATATAATAATTCTTTATACAACTGACAACAAAATAGAAAACAAAAGTAAGAATTGAGAATACCAAAAAATAACAAATTAATATTCTTAACAACAAATTATGCAAACAAAATGAAAATAGATAACAAACGATCTAAATTTTAAACAGCACATTTTTAACATCATTCATAAACTATGGACAAGCTAAACTTAGTTTTACCTCATCTCACAGTCTAGTACGCATATCTGTACACCAATGCCTCGTTTTGCGTCGTTTCTTTCGGCGAAGTTGCGTCGCTGCTTAATTAGTACATACTAATTTTCATTATGCGTCGTTATATTTTTGAGGTTGCGTTGTTTTGGGTTCGAGTTTTTAATTTTTTTTTTTTTTTAATTTTTGCCAAATCTGCAACATCATTAGATACTAAAATGATGACCCGTACAAGAAGTGCTTTGATGGTCGAAATCGTGTCCTTGCTTTCTATTTGGATTGAAATTCATTAAGTAAATCATTAAGTAAAATATCATTAAGTAAAATGGCATTTCTGACAAAAGCAAAGAGCTTATTTGATCACATACAATAATACAGACAATTGCTACAAGGAAATTTATTTTACATTGAGAAAAAGCTGTTCAGCAAACATTGGACCAAATTTTTTGTGTAAGAAAGCCGACGACTTAGTATTTTCGTAACCCTGGAACCTATCTTTACGATCTTTACATGGTTAGCTATAGAAAATCTTAATTCACTTTGAGTCGTTTGAGTTTGCGTCGTGTTTTTTGGAACGTTACCCCGACGCAAAGTAAGGTATTGGTGTATAGTGGTTTTATTGCTTTAAAACCTTTTCTTATAAGCTTTTGCCTTTTCTTTCGCTAACCATCATGGTTTTACTAACAATAACAAGAGGTGTTTCTTAGAAATGAAATATTTAAATGTAAATAATAAATGCTTTAGTTTTTAAGAAAAGTGTACAAATAATTTACAACATTGTATAAATAAGCAACACAAATGTTGTGAACTATTTATGGTTGATAATTTGGTTTATATACATATATTATAGTTAACTTGAAGTTCTGTTTAGTTTAAGTTTTGTTTGTAAAGCATTGTTCACACAGTATCCGGTCGCAAAAAAACAATTGAATTCTTTTCAAACACAAATTGTTATTCATTTATTAATATTTAAGACAAGAAAAAAAAATTTAAATTTAGTTCATCTTCTAAAAATCCGTGTTTTAGAGTCGATGGATCGCTTTAATCGTTGCACAGTGGTTTAGAAACGTTAATTTTTGTAATAATTCGGTATCTCTGGAGCTATTGCAGATATCATAAGCTGTTCTCAAGTTGATTTACAGTTTTTTTTTTTGGCATCGTAGGCAGAGGAGAGGCCAGTGGTTGGCCCCTCAAAGTTCGTTAATTCGGTTCTCACATATTTTAAAAAAATCGCCAAAAATCCAATTCTTTTCCGAATGAGCTGAAGTTTAAAATATAAACAGACCTTGAGAAGATCTTTTAGTTCAAGAAATATATAGGTTTATTTTTTTTATTTTGCTCGTTTTTTTAGGGTTTTTAGGTATGCCAGGCCTACGAAGGGGCCTTATGTGAGACAAAATTCTAAATTAAGTTTAAGATTTGTTATACAAAAAACGTTAAATATGTGCTTATGTTAACAAATTAAATTATTATTTTCTCAGCTCCAATAAAACTAAATACACCCGCTGAACAATTGCGCAAATGTCAGCAGAAAGGAGCTATTGACAATTTCACAATTCTAAAGGTACGGTCACATTTGGCAAATATTTTCGCGTTTGTTTATTTAAAACAAAAAACTTTTCTTATTGAGGCCAAAGCATAAGAAATATTTAGTTTTAATTTATTTGATGCTGTTTGATCTTGCAAAACTCTTGTAAGAGTAAACAACGTCAAACTAATTTGTGCTAAAACATGTGGTTACACTTTTTTGAGTAAATATTTGCCAAATGTGACTGTAGCTTAAACTATATTTTAGTAAAAATAATCAAATAGGCTACATTTTAATTAAGTTCTTCTACTTAATGTAGCCATAACTTTCTGTGTTTGTTTGATTTTATTATTTTCTTAGCTTTGTTTTGATTATTGTTTTTTTTTTATTATTTTCTCTTTCCTGACAATTTTTTTTATAAAATATGCGCAAATAAAACCTAAAACTTTAACAAACAAGCTGAACTTCAATGTACCTACATTTTGTCGAAATATTATTTATCTGTTAGTTAAAATTAGAAAACTTGTTTTGGAGTTAAAATTTTTTCATTTTAATTATACAAACAAAAAAAAAACAAATATTAATAAAAAAGGTCTAAGTCTAAAACCTAAGCGGTTTTAACATAAAAAAATTAATTAAATTCATAAACATTAGTGGTAATTTGTTGAAATATTTTACAAAAGATGACATTGTCTTTATTATGTGTGTGAAGATAAATTCGAATTTGAGTAGCAAAGACAAAAACCATATTTGCTAACATTGATAATGTTACAGTCAACAGACCACTGTTAAGCACTTAACAGTCAAATTTACTTGCATTTTGAAAAATGTAGCTTTTAGGATGAAATTCTCTAGAAGAATTTGGACAAATATCGAGTTACACACGTATCCCACTATATAGAAAGGGTAGTCCAAAGGGTCCTAAATGAGACTACATTAGCCGAATTTCTGAAATAATTTTGGAATTTGAATAAATCGAATTTGAAAAAAATGTATTTTTGGAAAAATGAACTTTTAGGATGAAATTCTCTAGAAGAATTTGGACAAATATCGAGTTACACACGTATCCCACTATATAGAAAGGGTAGTCCAAAGGGTCCTAAATGAGACTACATTAGCCGAATTTCTGAAATAATTTTGGAATTTGAATAAATCGAATTTGAAAAAAATGTATTTTTGGAAAAATGAACTTTTAGGATGAAATTCTCTAGAAGAATTTGGACAAATATCGAGTTACACACGTATCCCACTATATAGAAAGGGTAGTCCAAAGGGTCCTAAATGAGACTACATTAGCCGAATTTCTGAAATAATTTTGGAATTTGAATAAATCGAATTTGAAAAAAATGTATTTTTGGAAAAATGAACTTTTAGGATGAAATTCTCTAGAAGAATTTGGACAAATATCGAGTTACACACGTATCCCACTATATAGAAAGGGTAGTCCAAAGGGTCCTAAATGAGACTACATTAGCCGAATTTCTGAAATAATTTCGGAATTTGAATAAATTGAATTTGAAAAAAATGTATTTTTGGAAAAATGAACTTTTAGGATGAAATTCTCTAGAAGAATTTGGACAAATATCGAGTTACACACGTATCCCACTATATAGAAAGGGTAGTCCAAAGGGTCCTAAATGAGACTACATTAGCCGAATTTCTGAAATAATTTTGGAATTTGAATAAATCGAATTTGAAAAAAATGTATTTTTGGAAAAATGAACTTTTAGGATGAAATTCTCTAGAAGAATTTGGACAAATATCGAGTTACACACGTATCCCACTATATAGAAAGGGTAGTCCAAAGGGTCCTAAATGAGACTACATTAGCCGAATTTCTGAAATAATTTTGGAATTTGAATAAATCGAATTTGAAAAAAATGTATTTTTGGAAAAATGAACTTTTAGGATGAAATTCTCTAGAAGAATTTGGACAAATATCGAGTTACACACGTATCCCACTATATAGAAAGGGAAGTCCAAAGGGTCCTAAATGAGACTACATTAGCCGAATTTCTGAAATAATTTTGGAATTTGAATAAATCGAATTTGAAAAAAATGTATTTTTGGAAAAATGAACTTTTAGGATGAAATTCTCTAGAAGAATTTGGACAAATATCGAGTTACACACGTATCCCACTATATAGAAAGGGTAGTCCAAAGGGTCCTAAATGAGACTACATTAGCCGAATTTCTGAAATAATTTTGGAATTTGAATAAATTGAATTTGAAAAAAATGTATTTTTGGAAAAATGAACTTTTAGGATGAAATTCTCTAGAAGAATTTGGACAAATATCGAGTTACACACGTATCCCACTATATAGAAAGGGTAGTCCAAAGGGTCCTAAATGAGACTACATTAGCCGAATTTCTGAAATAATTTTGGAATTTGAATAAATCGAATTTGAAAAAAATGTATTTTTGGAAAAATGAACTTTTAGGATGAAATTCTCTAGAAGAATTTGGACAAATATCGAATTACACACGTAAATTCGACTAATGTAGTCTCATTTAGGACCCTTTGGACTACCCTTTCTATATAGTGGGATACGTGTGCAACTCGATATTTGTCCAAATTCTTCTAGAGAATTTCATCCTAAAAGCTACATTTTTCAAAAAATACATTTTTTTCAAATTCGATTTATTCAAATTCCAAAATTATTTCAGAAATTCGGCTAATGTAGTCTCATTTAGGACCCTTTGGACTACCCTTTCTATATAGTGGGATACGTGTGTAACTCGATATTTGTCCAAATTCTTCTAGAGAATTTCATCCTAAAAGTTCATTTTTACAAAAATACATTTTTTTCAAATTCGATTTATTCAAATTCCAAAATTATTTCAGAAATTCGGCTAATGTAGTCTCATTTAGGACCCTTTGGACTACCCTTTCTATATAGTGGGATACGTGTGTAACTCGATATTTGTCCAAATTCTTCTAGAGAATTTCATCCTAAAAGTTCATTTTTCCAAAAATACATTTTTTTCAAATTCGATTTATTCAAATTCCAAAATTATTTCAGAAATTCGGCTAATGTAGTCTCATTTAGGACCCTTTGGACTACCCTTTCTATATAGTGGGATACGTGTGTAACTCGATATTTGTCCAAATTCTTCTAGAGAATTTCATCCTAAAAGTTCATTTTTCCAAAAATACATTTTTTTCAAATTAGATTTATTCAAATTCCAAAATTATTTCAGAAATTCGGCTAATGTAGTCTCATTTAGGACCCTTTGGACTACCCTTTCTATATAGTGGGATACGTGTGTAACTCGATATTTGTCCAAATTCTTCTAGAGAATTTCATCCTAAAAGTTCATTTTTCCAAAAATACATTTTTTTCAAATTCGATTTATTCAAATTCCAAAATTATTTCAGAAATTCGGCTAATGTAGTCTCATTTAGGACCCTTTGGACTACCCTTTCTATATAGTGGGATACGTGTGTAACTCGATATTTGTCCAAATTCTTCTAGAGAATTTCATCCTAAAAGCTACATTTTTCAAAATGCAAGTAAATTTGACTGTTAAGTGCTTAACAGTGGTCTGTTGACTGTAACATTATCAATGTTAGCAAATATGGTTTTTGTCTTTGCTACTCAAATTCGAATTTAACTTCACACACATGTCTTTATTAATGAATGATAATAGTAAAATAATTAAACATGGATTAACCCATTTGATTAGCTATTTTCTCTTTGATGTAACTCAGTTTGTTGGGATTATTATTATATAAGAAAAGTGGTTATTTGTGCTGCACGCCTTCAATATTTTGTAAATTGCAGGCAGACATTTTTTAATTCATAAATATAACTGGAATTTGATTGGAAATTTCTACGATTATATGACCCACGTTTTAAAAGCAGATTTTTTCCTTGTATGTATTTATTTTAACAGAAACATGTTTTGTAAGAAAAATAATACAAAGTCACAAACGCAAGTTAATCCATAATTATATCTTGTATGCTTAGATTATTTCGTTATTATTATTTAGTTACTTCTCTTCCATATTTTATTTTGTATGCTTAGATTTATATTGATAGACCTTTGACCAAAGCATAAAATATTCTTTATAACCTGGCATTCAGATATTGCTAATATGTTAATAAACGATAAGATAAACCAATCACATGTATATTATATGATTAATAAAAATTTTAAAAGCGACAGCAAAATGCAAAAACGCTTAGAGTTTTAACAAATATATACCTATAGATTAAAATTAATCATCAGACAACCATTAAAATTTATTTCTTAACGAATTTATTCTTGCGAATTAGATATTTTTGATATTTCAATAAACAGAAAAATTAAAATTTTGACCTTTCAGAAGGATCACATCTTCAGATTACACTATTACCCAACATCTCCTTTAATATATTAATTCTTTGATCAGCTTTGGAACCACATACATATATCTGACGACTTAACAACAATTCTCGACAAAAATATACTTCCAATATGATACTATAACGAAGCCATTGATAGTAACATGTTGATAGTTTTTATCGACAAAAAAAAAATTATCCAAAAAAAGCTGGTAGAGGTAAGGCAGTTAATGACTGTTACTTCACCGCCACGGCGAAGTATAAAATGAAAACGGCGCGCCATCCTGATGCTCTAATGATGATGTTAATTTTTACTTAAATCAATCTCTACAGCGACAGGTTTTGTCAAAATACATTTTGATGACCAAACATTTCACGTCTTATGCCCCCAAATGCCGGAAAATTATGTTCATACATTTTATTATGTTCTGCATATTATTATTAGGCCATATTTTTATAGTCTTCTTGAAAGATAGTTCTCTTGCCCTCATGTTTTGACAATGAGAAATACCTGATCCGTAAAATGTATAAGCATTCTTTGCCTTGAAAAATCTGTTTAGTTCCTTATGTAAATACAAGATTAATGGAGTTCACAATGTTAATACAGAATAGAAAAAAAACAACATTTTTGGTCGGACTTTTGCGAAGATTTTCAAAATTCCCAGAGTCTTTTTGGGTATTTGCTCGTAGACACTATTAATTGATTTCTACTGGGTGTTGATGTAAAGATTACAGAGTTTTGTAAAAAAGTAAATTCAATTCTCCGGTATATTAAGAGTATTGCGATAGATTATATGATGACAGGATCAATTTCATGTTATTTCATACAGGCAAAAATTTATATTTTTTTTTTTCACCTTTATTTATTTATTGAATCTTCATATACTGAAATGACAATAAGTATTCAAATCTTAATACTAAAAAGAAAATAATAAGCCCAGCCAGTGCTAGACAAAAATTTTTATGATACTAAAAAATTTCACATCAACTGATCCAGTAATCTGTTTTGCGATTGAGTTAAAGCATATGACTAGCTAATGAGTTTAACGTAATCTAACCTTCGTGTAGGCATATCAAACCTGAAAAAGACAACCTGGTCTAAGAGACATCAATATTTCGTTTCAAAATTCCTTTCAGGTTAAAGAAAATCCAGTATTACTGCTGTAAGAGTGTTCTGAAAGAAAATTATTTGTTCGGGCAAAGTTTTTTTCATATGAAGGTAGACGCCTCTCTTTTTAAGAGTGTGATAATATTCTTATGAAAAAACTTTGAACAAATAACGAATGGGTGAATCCATCTTAACAGCGGCAATCGAAGAAGGCAACTAAAGTGTCTTCCATACTGTTCATGGATTTGTCTATATGACTAGCTAATAAATCTCTCTGATTCATTAATGTCTCTCACTCTAAAGTTTTAAATATAGAAGAGGAAAGGCTGTTTGATCTGTACTACCCTATGAGATGCTCTCTGTCCTTATAATCTTGTATTATCTTGTCTTGTGACAATAACCGCGTCAATAACCGCATCAATCGTAGTAGAAAACTAAATTTATTAATTATGGTTCAGGAATTTGTCTTTATGACTAGCTACTGAGTTCAAGGCAGATTATCCGTCATGTTGAGCTTACATATAGAACCTAGTCTGAGAATCAGAGATCGCCGTCAGAGAAAGTAGCCCCTTCTTTTTCGAAATATAAATTTTAAATATTTTTATTTTTATTTTTTATAACTTAAACAATTTGTCTTTAGCTGGCTGTTAGTCGATTTTGAGCCACTGCCGACAATATTTAGCAGGTCTCTGCTGAGGGTTGATGTCGTTTCCAAAGTTTTAAATATAATATTGAACTGAAGCTTTTAGTCCGTTTGCATTTTTTGGGGATGAAGGTAATCTTGTATGCTGACCACACACCATTTTTATGGGTCACGAGAGGAAACATTACATTCTTACTGAGAACAACTTCTGTTAATCCTTGCAAGTTATAGTAGTTTTTACAGGTAACTAGTTATTTTAGTGACACCATATTATATATTAATTAACTGCCATTAATGACTAATTAATGATTGCAATCTATCTGTAAAACGTTCATTGGTTAAATATTTAACCTTTATATTGGTAATGTAAGTTTTTTCTGGGTATTTGAGAAAATTTTCGAAATTTATTTATTTACTTATTTGAAATACACAAATTGATATAAAGCTGCTTTTATTCCATTAATAAGTTTTATTAAATTTCCAGCAGGTGTTTACCAAATTTAGTAACTATTAAAATAAGCTATTAAGGGGTTAATTTATCTGTATTAAGTTGTTGATATATTTTCGCTTTATTTCATTAATAACACAACTAACATTAATTACAAATTCAGAGAATTTCAATTGTAATAGAAATGTCCAAACTTGTCACAATTAGTTGGTTACGAATTAAACAAACACTTTTACTTAAGCTAAACTATAGCAACAGAGTTGCTACAGATAAAACTAACAACAAAATTTACATTTATTACCCTGGTAAACTAAGTAAATGGACGGACGTGCGGAGCGGACTTATTTGCACCAACAGACAGACTTGTGGTGTAAAATACACGCAATATTTTTCACATAAGCTCTCAGCAAAACAAAAATAAAAATATAAACTAATATAGAGCATACATCTACTGGTATTAGGCTTATAGTTTAGAAAATGGTGTGAGTAAAAGAGTTGTATTTTTTGGAATTCATTAATTAAAGAACTTGTTTTCAAGTTATTCTCAAACTTTGCCTTAACTTTGAATATTTGAAGTCTGAGCCCAGAAGTAATGCACTATTTCCCAATGAATCTTTAAAGAATAAAGAGGTTTTGCTGCTTTTTGAGAATCTTTAAGTGAAATTGACACTCTTTTTTTTAAATACCCTGTCCGAAATAACATGTACTCGTATTACTATCAGTTAAATTCATTAAACAAACAAAACAAATAATAAACAAACTAAACTATGACCACATGCCTGCCTTAAAACATACAACTCCCAACTGTTTGCAACCACCACCACCATCAGCACTAATGCCATGATCACACACACTTTTCTACTGAATTGAGTTGGCTTCTTCTTTGTATGTGGACTGCTGGCTAGCATATTCATTCATTTTTTCACTCACTCACTTACTCATTCAGTCATTAATTTATTTATTCATACATTTTGGTTCATTATATGGCGCATGAAGATTATAAAATCCAGATAAAACATTTGTTTCTGTAAGTTTAGTTTATGTTTTGCGCCGCCGCAAAAGCATACGAAATTGTTACCCAAAATGTACTAGATAACAGAACGTAAAGGAATGAATTATTTAGGTAATTTTCTTTATGGTCCTTCGAATCAATTTAAACATAAAATTCTGCTGTTAATGTAAAGTCTTTAATGTTGTTAATATTCAAATGTTTTGCAAATTTTTATAATATTGCCCAGATTTTGGTTTGTAGTCCCACAAACCATTGATATCTTTATTTAGGATACGCAAGTTGCCTAGTCCTTCGACTCAAATATACAAATGAGCATTGGGTATTATAAACTATTTAAGTCTTTCATGTTTCTACGAACTTACAACGTTTAAGGAGTGGGGAGACAAATGTCAATGAATTTATTCTTTAAATACTCTGAACTTTAATCACAACAATAAGAAGTTTTATATATATTTTACGAACAAATGAAAATATTATTTATTACTAAAATAACAAGTAACCAACATTATTTGTTGTTTGCGCACTTTAAACAAACAAACGAACAACAGAATGAATGAAATGTGTCTGTTCTTAAACCAACATATCTACCACAGATGCTATGTATGTACATCTTTTTTTTTTTTTTAAGGAAAAAAACAAATTTTCTATTCTTCTGCAAGATAGCAAATACAATTTTGTTTAAAAAAAAATCTTTTTTCTAAAAATGCGTGTTGAAACTATAAATTATACATATATGTAAATCTATAAATTACCCAAAATTTGTTCAGTTTAATTTACATAAATAAATACATAAATTTTGTGTTTTTTAAAAATGCTTCCTTACACTCCCACTTTTTTGGCATTTTGAAATCGAATATTTTCGTTTGGTTTTTTTTCGAATGTTTTCTTTACGCTTTTACGTTTTATTCGACTAACTGACTGACTGACATGTAATGGTAACAAGGAAACATTTTTACAGAATGCTAATATATCGTTTATGTTTAAATAAAGTCGACAGACAATTAAAAATCGTTTTAAGCAAAATAAGACAGGAAATTTCAAAATAA
The DNA here is from genome assembly GCA_916048285.2 of Bellardia pandia. Classification (NCBI taxonomy): domain Eukaryota; kingdom Metazoa; phylum Arthropoda; class Insecta; order Diptera; family Calliphoridae; genus Bellardia; species Bellardia pandia. The sequence goes on from OU696531.1 coordinate 32,310,730, forward strand.
AAATAAATAAATGGAAATAATATTTAAATACATTATTTTTTTTTTGGCAGAGATGAACAATCTTAGTAAAGTGTGAAATATTGAGGACTTGAGATTTACTTTTAGGTAAAATAGATGTTAAAACAAATTATTTGGTGTTCGAAATCATTTTTTTGCTTGCATAAACATTTGTGGTCCTTCGAACCTGCTGTTGTTACATAAATACTGTGAGCGTCAAAATAAAGTTAACACAACATATTATTAAAAGAAAAGCTTAATTATGTACTTTGATATAAATTTATTGTATTAGATTATAAAATTATTGTGCATTTTTATATAGTTATTTAAGGGAAATTAAACTCACAAAAAAGAAACAAAAACAAAAGCGTGTACAAATTTAATTGATTTATTGTTAAAGTAAACAGTGACATTATCCTTATGAAAAAACCCCTGTCATTCCAAAAGTAGTGTAATATAGCGTTCATAAAATAATTGAAAGTTTTTTAATTTTTCATTAAAAGATATTAAGTTGTGACGTTAAATAATTAACAATTTACAAACATTAATTGAGTCTCGGCAAATCATAATAGAGTTACATACAAAAGGTAAATTTCTGCGTGAAATAGGTTAAATACTAGTTTGAATAGTTTGAAAAATTTTAGACAATTATACTAAATACAATACTGGCGCAAAACAACCACAGCGTATTACAAAAACTGAAGTGAGGACTATAGTAAGAGAAGTAAGACACACCCAGCATGTGGTTCTGTTAAAATAGCTGAAAATGTTATGAAAATTTCTAGAAAACCTTCCAAGTACGATTACAAGATCTTTGCATCAAAATGGCCTACATGGTAGAGTGTGGCCTACATGGTAGAGTGTCACATAAGAAGTCCTTTGTATCAAAAAACAATCAAACCAAACATTTGAATTTCGAAAAAAAGTAAATACCCGAGTCTTGTTTTGGAATATCTAATATTAATTTTAGCTATGAAAGTAAGTTTGAGATATTTAGAATCAAAAACCCCCAAAAATCAAAAGAATCAATAATGAAGCTTTTAGTAATAAATATGTTAGCAAGACGGTAAAACATGGGGGCTGTTCATTAATGCTCTGGGGTTGTATGGCGGCATCAGGGGCCGGTAATCTTGCATTTATAGAATCTACAATGAAAAAGGAAGGTTATCTTGACATTTAGCCCAACAAAGTAGAGAAATTAGATTTTCCAACAGGACAATTATCCTAAGCATACCTCTAAAATTGTAAAAGAGTGGTCAACAGACCACAATTCAATTGAAGATCTGTGGGAATATCTGGAAAAAAAAAATAAGCAAAGAAATATTTCTTGCAAGGATAAGCTAAAGGCAGTAATACAGGATGAATGCAACAAAATTTCGACTGATTTCACTAAAAAACTCATTGATTCTAAATAAAATGTGTTAAATAAAATATTAAATACAATGTTTTACAAAATTTTAATATTTGTACCTGTTTACTTTATTTTGACGCAAATAATCTGATACTTTTCCGTTAAAATAATTTTTTTTATATTCCTTAATTTTCTAGTTTTTGTTAATAAGTTGTGTTTTGCTTAATATATAAATTATGCAATATGTTTTCTTTTAAATTTGTACTTGAAGTATAATAAAAAAAAAAACATTTTTTTAACAATACATATTCATAAGGTGTTTACTTTATATTGAGCTCACAGTATTAAATCGTATTTATGTAAGTCATATAATGTGAACAAACAAAGCTTTAGATTTAAGTTCATTTTGGTTTAAAAAATAAATTGAATTGTGATTTTTTATGATTTTCTTCTTGGTTTAGGCTGACATAATTCTGATGGACTAGTTTCAATTTCATTTAAGGTTCTACGAACTTTATTTTGTGTTTCACAGAAATGGTCAAATATTCAATATTTATATAACAACTAGACAGTTGTTTAAAACTTTGTGCAAAGCATTAAATATTTTTAAAATTTACATTTTTTGATGCATTAATCACGCGTTGAGTTCGTAAGACCATGAAAAGTTTAAAGAACTATAAACAACTTGGTTTATGGTCCTACGAACTTGCAATGTATAGAGATTAGAAAATGTCAAAAATTCAATATTTATGAAATTTTTTATGAAATCTTTAAAATCTTATTTAAACATTGATATTTCTTGTGCCTTTAAGCACATTGTAAGTTCGTAGGCTTAACTGTAACTTGTGTTATAAAACTAAAACAACTACCGAAGGACCTCAAATATAATTTGATACATTTTCCTTAATACCTATGCCCTTGGTGAAAATTTACAGCAATTTGTCGAAAACATTGGCTATTATTTGAGTATTAAAACTTTAAATTTTGTCTATTGGGGCCCATATTTCTCTACACAGTTTTGTCATTTTTTTCTCTCTCTCATATTTTTAATAATTTAAACTTGCCTTCACATTTAGTTATATACAATGCTTTCACTGCTGCATTTATAACTAAGATTTTATGCAGACTGGTTCATTTCTTATTGTATTGATTAATGCAATCATATTTAATTATTTGCCTAAAAATACAAGATTGTGGAAGTAAGACGAATGACAAGTTTTTGAAAATAACTGACTTAATGAATTAGTGCGTGAGTATTCAACTTCAATTCTTATAAAATGTTACAAAAATGAAGTTGTTTAGTATGTTAAATTATTTGTTTGCTAGAAAAAATTTAATTGAAAAGGACTTAATGTTTAAATTAATAATAATATAAAAGTTTTTTGCAGTTATATTTTAAAATGATAAATTTAAATTTATTGTTACAAAAGAATGAGTGTTAGTTCTTCCATATCATTACATTTTTATCACTCCTAAAGGTAACAGTATCTCAGCATACCATTTTAGGAGCGCTCCGAAAAAGGAGTCAGAAAAAAGTCCAACAAAAGAGCATTTTCGGAGCGCTCCGAAAAAAGGAGTCAGAAAAGAATCCAACTAAAGATCATTTTCGGAGCGAAAGAAAAATTTGCTTGTTACTGTCCTGAGTCGGCACTTATGACTCAAAAATTCAACTTAATTATGTGTGTACCAAAGCGTTGTTGACCTGTTATTTCTGCTTTGAACAAAAAAACAACATAGCTTTACCACACAAGAATGATAAAAACAAGATTTCACAGAGCCCAAAAAAACCCTCATACAAGACTCTTTTCTGACATTATCTAAGAGCTCTAACGTACCATTTTTGAATGTAACGACCCCCTTTTCTGAAGGTTTTCGGAGCAATTATGATTATTTTTTGGGCTCATAAAGAGCGTAAACGCTCCGAAAAAGGTGTTAGAAAAGACTCTTTTCGGACTCATATGGCTTGCTGGGATGTATGTTAATATTATCAGTCAGTATTACGAGATGACCTGAGACATTCTTTTTTCCTTTCATTTTTATAATTCTCTTTTTAAATTACTTTGCTCTACTTTTCACTACTCTTCATTAGGGCTACACACAAAAACAGTTTCTTATCAAATAATTAACATTTATCTTTACTAACCCAATTTTGCCCCAAAAAAAAAAAAAAAAACTTAAAGTAACAAAGTATGTTTGATAACAAATTTCACTTGATTAAACAGGAATTGATAAAAATCAAAAATAAGACTGGCACTTGTTATTTCAGCTTTCAGATCTCAACAAACTTTAAAGTTACTTAAAATTTGCTTCCAAAAAAAAAAACAAAACTAAATAAAAAGAATTAAAGAATTATAATCAAAGAACAAATGTAACAACACAGACACCAACAAAATAAAATAAATCAAATCATTGTGTTTTTATTTTTAAATTATAAGAAGCAAAACTAAACTAAATCATTATTTGAATGTCAAATGAAATGTCATTTTAAAGTTTTATTTTTATTTCCAATGAAAATCAAAACAAAAACCTCACGTTTGCTTTTTTGATTCATTCAAACGAAATTGCTAAATATTGTTGGTTTTTTATAAAAAGATATTTTTTAAAGTAATATGTGTATAAAAAAAAACAAAGCCAAACACTTTGACATATAAAAATCGACAGCAACATGTGTCAAATAAGCTATTTATTTGGTTTGAACATACAAAAAATGGACGCCACACATAAATTTAGTTTTTGTTGGGGTTTTTTTTTCAAATTAAATTTACCATTTAACTAGACACTGTGTTGAGAAATTTGAACAAATGATTTTGTATGCAGTTAAACATTAATCACGCTTTTATTTGTTGGATTCTATGGATTACTTACTTAATGACGAAAATAGTTTTTTCTAAGTTTAATGCGCGAGGGCTGTGTGTTACTTGTATGAAATATAGTCTAAATTTAACTCTCTTAAGTTTCTTTGAGACAGATCAGAGCTGATTTGTATAACATCGATTCACTAAATGGAGAAGTTCACATTATTAAGAGAATATGAAATAAGTAATTCACATGATTTTTAATGCATTAAGTTTTTATTTTCAATAATTTTTTTTAATTTTAATTCGTCGTCTTCGATGCCAATCGCGATTCGCCAGCGAATCAACATTCACGAATCGCTGGTGAATCATCATTCGCGAATCGCAACAGTCACACAGGCGATCGTTTTGGCGAATCGCCTGACCATAGTTTAATGATCGCACGCGATCAATCGCCGCGACTATACACAACTCAAAGGCGATTCGCGGGCGATCATTAGGGGAATCGTCATCATTAAACTATGGTCAGGCGATTCAAGAATGGTCTGTCATGGGATGAAAGACAAGAAATTTGTGCAAAGTAGTTTTGAAAGATGTTAAATAATAAAATCGTATAAAATCCATACCTCTGAGCATCACGTTCTCTAACAAACTGACAATTTTGCTAATTCTTCTTGAAACCAAATATTTATTTTACCCTCACCTGAACAAAACAACAAGAAAAAAAAAATGCACCGAGAAAACATTGATGACTCATCTCTAAACCATAAAGAATACAAAAATATTTTGATTGTTGTGAGGATATTTCCCGTTACTTGTGTGCGCTCGCGTATTCATCGCTTAGGTGTAAGGCGTAGGCGATGGCGCGTGATTCACATCGTAAAAGTCATCAAAATTGTTGTCAGCATAAAGTGTTTTTATAAAAAAAAAATGACTTGTTACGCTCGCGTATTCATCGCTTAGTTGTAAGGCGTAGGCGATAGTTAGCGATTCGTAAGGATCGCGTAATCATCGCCAGAAAATCTCAAAAATGTTTGCAGGGAATATTCATATAACCGAGCGTCCGTATTATTGATTCAAAAGGACTTACTGACTCGAGTTCTTAAGGTTGGTCACACAAGGCAAATATTTACTCAAAATCGCATAACCACTTGTTTCAGCACATATTTGTTTGACGTTGTTTGCTCTTTTAAGAGTTTTGCAAGATCTAACAGCTCGAATAAATTAAAACTATGTAAATATTTGTTGTGTTCTGTCCTAAATAAACCAAGTTTTTTTTTTTAATAAATGAATTCAAGTATATTCTATTTAGTGATTACGTCTTTTTCGGCAAGCATTTGCCAGTTGTGACCGTACCTTAAGTCTAACAGATTAGTTTGTCTACTTATTGATAAACATTGGGGTTGTTTTGCCAATATTAATCTTTAGTTAGCACTCGGCTGCCATATTTAACACATTTAACATTCTTCATGCCACGCTAGTGTTTCTTGGAATTGGATTATCAAACCCAAGAGAGCACACCAAAGGCGTCTGGTCTGATTTTATGTCTTGACTAGAGCCTTCATTACTGGAGATAATCGTTATTTAAAAGTGGTTACAGATTCTTGTTATTAGCCTAGCAGTAAAGGGCCAATTTGATGATCTTAAAGTCATTGGCTTTGTTTTGCCAACATTATTACTTAACAAGCACTCGACTGTAATATTTTTGAGCCAAATGCCATTTAGGAGCATTTATCCTCAGTAGCTAAGTCAGTTAACATTTTCCATGTCAGTGTTTCTTTGAATCGCGTTACTTAGTATGTTGTCAAATGCAATGGACAATGTTAAGCGTAACCCATTCGACCATCCTGCACTAGTAAATTCACCAGTTGAACTCATTCAAGTATGTTGGTGGGTAACCAGTGCTGGTCTTTTGTAACTAAGGCCGCGTTTTCACTATGTCATTTTTGTTGTCAAATTGTCCAAATTGTTGGCAATTGTATGCAAACGGGTTGTCATATGGCGTCATCTATGTTTGCAATGATGATTGCAAAAAATTAAATTTTTTGATGACAACCCGTTTTCACAACAAAAATGACATAGTGAACACCAAGCATAACACTCAACTCAACGGAGAAAATAAAAGTATAAAAAGAAAATAGAATTCTTATGCATGCCACCATTTACTAGTAAATTAAATTCACCATTTAAAACACTTTCAAGCCTGTTAGTGGATAAACAACGGTAGTTTATTGTAAGTAACATATTATAAAACTGCAAACTAGTTCCAAGAACTGCAGGAACATAATTTTTTGTAATATTCTGTTAGCAACTACGTGTTTAGTTTCAATTTTCTTCAAGTGTTAGATAATAGACAAAATAAAAAAAAAGACAAAAATTCCTTAAAAAAACTTCAATGCCATTAAAAATATTTAAAGATAATTTAATTTAAATGACAGAATTTACATACGAATTTAAACAATGCACGAAATTAAAAACACAGTTGCATGTCTTACGATTTAAGTTTTTAAAAATAGTTCTAACAAGTAAGAGTGCTATATTCGGCTATGCCGAATCTTATATACTCTTCACCTTTGTGTTGTGGATGCATAATTATATTATGCATAATTATGTCGATAAACATCTGTTGATGAGTTTGTTCGTAACAATATTAATACACTTTGTGTGATCAACGCCATCTGTTGATGAAATTATTCGAGGTTGTCTCGGATTTTCGCTCATATTTCCGTTATTTATGGACGGATATTGCTGATTTTAAATAGCAAACTTCTCAGAAGCATGTCTTGCAGAATTATTGAAGATTTGGATCCCGAAGATATCTGGTGACTTCAGAAAATTGATTTCAACAGACAGACAGACGGACATGGCTTAATAGACTCCGCTATCTATAAGGATCCAGAATATATATATACTTTATAGGGTCGGAAAATTATATAACCTTCTCATGAAGGTGAAGGGTAAAAAAATGCAAAATGTGTTATAATAGAAATGGTTTAATGAAATTATTTAGTGTTTGGTGGAAAATTAATAAATCTGACATTTTCATTAACATATAATGATTAAAGAGTTGGGTTATTAGTGGTGCTTGCTAAATAAACTATATTAAAAACATTGGTAAAGTGTTGGTTATACTAAAAATAAAATTTTTTATGTTGCTAAATAAATTCTTTTCAAAGAAATTGTTTCTTTTTTTTCTTAGAATTTGTTTAAATAGTAAGATTATTTATTTTCCAAATATTTCATATTTTGTGCATACCTGTGCAAAATTAATTTGAATATAATATATTTATATATTATTAGTTTTTAAAACCTAAAAGTCTTCAATGATTGTTTTAAATATGTATAAAAAAAAACAATAACCTTGGACCTCACTTATGCATTGCACTGTACTGCCTGTTAGCATTGTGACAATTCTGAAAACATATCTTTTTACCTCTTAAGCGCACCACAACAAAACAACAAACTGTCATTATAATTAAAAAAATAAAAATATAAAAAAGAATAGGTATATAAATATGAAGAAAAATAATATTAACAAAACTTCAATTTACTTATCAATATAGTTGCTATTTATTGTTGCTGTTAATGTTACGTTGCCATTTGCCATTTATAGCAAAAAGTTGTTGTCGTTGTTTTGTCAATATTTGAAGATAAATTTCAAAATTAATTGCATATTGTTATTTATTTAAGTTTTATTTTGTATTTTTTTTTCTACTGTTTCTACTTTTCTAGTGTGTCTGAAAGAGTATTAATGTTCTATCGAAGAATAGAAATAGAAACAAAAAAAAAATATAAAACAAATCAACAATATTGTATGTTGTTTTTTTGATATTTTTATTTTTTGTAAATTTGTGTTTCTGGAACAAACATGTACAATGTACAACGTTCAAATTGATTTGAGGTAAACCGCAGAATATGTAGTAGTAGTTAGTGGCAGTTGCAGTAGCAAAAATCAACATCAACAGCCAGCAGCAGCAAACAGTAAATTGGCGACATTTTTAAATTACAAAATTTCAAACTCTTGAAAAGTAGGTGGTCGTTGGATTAAAGCGCACAAACGATCGATATTATTACAATTTATTTTTTATTTTTTAAGTTCTTGAACAGGCCAACAAACAAATCAACAACAAATACCCAATATTTTCAAATACAATTCAATACAATGCTACACTCAGCCATACACTGGCGGACTGCAAACATACAAATAAATAAATTATTCTCACAGAAAACAATCAAGTGCATTGACTTTATGGCTGCAGCATAATAATATAAAATTATTGAAGAATATTAATAAACCACCAACAAACTCACATCATTATTAAATTGATGTGATTTCAAATTTGTGAATTTCTACATTTAACAAATTGAAAAGAGCTCGAAATGTAAATTAATAGAATTAAAATCAATTTGTCTATAAATTTTAGACGAAGAGTATTTATGGTCACATTATAGTAAAATTATACTCAACGTATTAGTACAATGTCACTGAGAATGCTTAATTAACTGGCTTGTTTTAAAATGTAGCTAGTGAGGTAACTAGTTACATGTAATAACTGTATGGACATGATATAGGCTAACAATGCATGTCAAATTTACTGCAAATGCTCTGCTAATAACAATATTTTACAATATACACAATTTCACTTATTAAACTGAAATTCATTTAAAATTATTATACCTATAATCACACTGTGGAACAAATTCAGTTTCAGGACGATTCTGATAAATCTGTAAAAGCTAAATTATTGCAAACTGTTGCACAGGTCTCTAGCAATAATTTGGCTTTTACAGATTTAAAAAATATCAATTAGACGAAGAGTTATAGCAAAAAAAAAAAAAAAAAAAAAAAAAAAAACAAACAATATCAACAATATGCTGAAAATCGGCATTCGACTGAAAAGTTCGAAGGTAGATTACCCCTTACTCTCAGAATCGACTTTTGCTAACCTGAATTTGTTCTACAGTGTCATCATAGATCCAAAGACTATTTCCTTTGTTAATGACAAATTACTAACATCTGTCATTATCATACGATGGTGTAAATGTTTAATTAATTAATTAAATCTGAAATGCGTTCTATAAACTAAGAAAGGAAATGAATCACACTTTATATATAAACAATAAAAGTTAAACAAAAGAATAATTTCTTCTAACAAGCTTTAATTGACAATAGTTTAGGTATAAACACAAAAGTCTTAATTAATTCCATTTAAATTTACAGCAAACTTTACAACTTTTTCAGCATTACATTAAGAAAATATAGTATTAAATATAACAAGTTCCGCTGTAAGGAATTTTATGTGGCCTTCAGTAAAGCAATAAACTCAATTAAATTAAATCCAATATGCAGGTCAAAATAATGAACAGTTTTTTTTTTTTTGGGATGCATGTGATATCATTCATATGACTATCACCTGTAGAATAGTTTCGATATTGAAATTAAAGGTCTTCACTTAAGTAAAATTTCTAGAAATAAGTAGTGTTTCTATTACTATTTTTAAATTAAAAAATATATGTTTTCAAAATCAAAAAGTAGTAGAAACATTTTCATAAGAAATTCTTTGTTCTTAATTTTTATTTTGTGAGTATGTATTTCTTTACATTTAATAAATTTAAAAAAATCATACTTTAAAAAAAGTAGTATTTCTATTACTATTCCTCCTATTTGTACTCAATATAATCTCAAATAAATTTGACATGATTCGGCACTTTGTTTAAAAATAATTTAAAAGTTAATTTACTACTTTTTGAACAATTTACTTAAGAAATTTGATACATTACACAAATATACAAATTTCATACTTTTTTAGAAAAAAGTAGTATTTCTACTACTATTTTTAAAATAAAAAATAGCTATATTTCTCAAATCTTCTGATTATGCTTTAAATAAGCTAACCTACTTTTTACTTTTTTACAGGAGAAGCAAAAAACTTTATAAATTTAATACTATTTCATTCTTAGTGGCTAAATTTAATAAAAAAAAAATTATAAAATAAAGGATTTTTTTAGTAATTGTACTTGCCTTTTGGAATCGTTTTTTCTAAAACCAAAAAGCAGTAACAACAAAAAATTTTTTTAATAAAAGTTTGAATTAGGATGAAAAAATTCCGCTTTTTACTTTTATTAAAAATTTTTTACTTTTTGTTTTCCGTGTTTTAAATATAAAACATACAAAACTCATTACAACGAGTTTAATAAATTCAAGAAACATATACTTTATTTAAGAAAAGAAAACAAAATTTAAAAATAAAGTGAAAATTCGTTATTGTTTACGTGAAAATAAAAGGAGTTCACATTGCGAAATAAAATTTATAAATCTAGTCTGAGTATGGTAAATTATCGTAAAAACTGTGGCAATCAGCCGGAAGTAAACATTTAAGTTCCCGGAGATGGCTCCATTTCTTTTTGGATATTTTTAATTTTTCTTTGTGTAATCAAACTGGTTCGACATCTTCAAACTATTTTGTGTGCGTTGTGGCAAAATCTCATAATTGTGTTTAATATTGGTTTTTATAGAAAATTGTCCCAGAAGTATCAATTGCTAAGGCACGAATCATATAAACAGTCGGCTCGCCGATTTTTTTGTCTGCAATTAGGAACCTGTTTCTAAATATTTGTAATCAAGATGGTGAACTTTTACAGGAAACGGGGTTTTTCGTGAGTCCTTAATTAAATTTGCTAGCTCAGATGGTAAATTGATTTGTTATACGATATACATATATTATATAGTTACGACTTTTTGGTTTATACAGTTATTAGCACTGTAGTTGCGGCCTTTTGAAATGTATTAAATAAATCGACGTTTTTCGGCATATTTTAAAGAAAGATGTATTTTGGTTAATTACATAATACTCAATCAAAAACTCAATTTTAAATTTTTTGTAGTTATGGCCTTTTGAATTTAAAGCGACGATATATACAAATATGCAAATTTTATTGTTTTTCTTAAAGTAGCATTTCTAATACTATTTTTAAAATTGGAAAAAACTATATTTTTCAAATGCTTTATATGTTTTAGTTTATTTTAGGTACTTGAAATTGTAGCCTTCATTCATCTTGAAGAGATAAATTTTTATTTATTTATTTATTTATTATGGTATTATAAATATTTGTTTTACATTAAATTTCTATATTTTTCGAATCTTCTAATTATGCTTTATATCATCTAACCCTTAAATACCTGACATTGAAAATACGTTCCAATTGCAGAAATATATTTTTGTATTTCATCTGCAAATTACGAATTTCAGTTCCAATACTCCTGGAATGCTCCAGGACAAAAACAAGGAAGACAGTGGCTAAACGAAAAAAAAGGGTTGTTTTTAATACTTAACTGATGACCGTCTATAGACGGTCTTATGCTTGGTTTTCACTATGTCAGTTTTGTTGTCAAATTGTCCAAATTGTTGGTAATTTCATAACAATTTAGACAATTTGACAACAAAACTGACATAGTGAAAACCAAGCATTAAGCGTTAAAGGGCTAATCTAAATTAATTGTTTTTTAAAAGTTTTTGTTAAAAAGTAGCAGATAATTTACTACTAAAATAAATAAAAAATTATTTGTTCTTAAAGTTTATTTTAAGAGTTTAGCGATGATGTATTACAAAAATATACAAATTGTATATTCTTTGGAAAAAGTAGTTTTTCTACTACTATTTTTTAATTAAAACATATGTATGCTTTCAAACTCTACTATTTGCACTCAATATAATCTCAAATAAATTTGTAACAATTTTATACATTTTGTTCGGAAGCAGTAGATAATTTACAATTTTTGTAATATTTTGTTCTTGAAGTTTATTTATTTTATATTTATTTCGATACATTAGTGAAATTTACAAATTTCCAGCTTTTTTTAAAAAAGTATTCTATTCATGATTCAAAAAAAAATTAAATACAATTTTGTACATTTTGCTAAAAATTAGTAAGTATGTAGTATGAAAAAGAATTATGTTTTCAAACTGTCCTCGTAACTATTTTTCTTTAGTCTTTGACTTTTGTTTTAATTTGTTACAAACGATACAATCCATACTCTCTCCTTTATTAGGTGATAAAGTATTAAGTAAAGAACACAAAACGCAATTAATCCTTTATGGTTTAATAAATGTTTTATACGAGTTTAAGAAAACACACAAATATCTCAGTTACAAGCATGCTTTAATTTTATTGTATGAATTCATTGTTCTGAGCTAAAATATGAACCTGCTGTTGAGTAACTCTCATAAAGAATTTGTCTGATTTGTTTGTGTGAGTTCTAAGAAAAATTACTTACTTGACTTTTGTAAAAGAGTATTGTTAACACTGACCAACAATAACAACAAACACAAAAATAACATCATTGTAATACATCGACGACGACAACAACTGCAACATTCTTGCTCGCTTGTATGCTGCGGCACTGCAACATGTGTGTGCTAAATAAAATTTTTGTACATTTAAGCGATTTTTTTCCCTGAAAATTAATAAAAAAAAAAAATACAATATTCATGTTTCTTTGGCTAAAAATAAAAGTTGGGAGAGTAACAAAAAAATGCAAGTGTCTTTTTTGCTTGTTGCTGTAGCAGTTTTCAAAAATTGTAATTTTTGTTTGTTTATTTGTTTTTCGCTCAACATGATACGACAGGTATAACCCACAGGTGGCTCCTACAATAAACAATTTCACAGGGAATTTAAAATCTTGTGTTGAGAGGTTAAGTTTTTACCATGACCTGTTTTCTAATGAAAGTTTTCACGGATTTCCTTGAAAATATATGGAGAGTTATCTTCCGCTTTCGCACTCTTCAATTCTGACTCTTCAAGGATGGGAAGGGAAAAGAGAAAAAAAGGGGTACAAACTTGCGGTACTAGTCAGTTTTCTTATTTCCTTTTGTTGTTTTCTTTCATGCATGTTGATTTGTAGGAAAAAGTACGAAAATTGAATTTACGCGTGTGAATAAAATGGCAATTTCAAAAGAGAATTGAACAAAAACTGGCCAACTGAAGTGTGTGAAACAGGATTAATGAACTCAGCGTATATTCACTTCCTTGATTGTCTTTAGTATTGGTTTTGCGGCCCCCTTTTTCGAAATGTTTGCCCTGGATGTACGCTATTCATATCAAAAGTAAAGTTTGTGTGTTTATGCCTGATTTTTCTCCCAGTTTTTCGTAATTTGTTGTTGTTATAGCTGCATAAACATTTTCATTTTTATTTTTGTTGCTCATTTTTTTTTCTTTTTACATTTAAGCTTAAATGTAGACAAGACCGCATTCCTTATTTTATTCACTTGAAATGAATAATTTTTTATTAATGGTAGTGATTTTTTTCTACACGGTTCAGCCAACTGAGATCTTTGGTTGTTCTCGTTTTCAGGTACCACAAGGTACACAAATACATACATTGGAACAGTATGGCATACCACACTTGCAGTTGTGATCCAGTATAGTTGCATTAAAACAACAACATTAAGAGATCATGTTGGTACTTACTTACTGCAACAATAAATAACGTAATATTGTTAAAGGGGTGACCAGGTTATCTGGCTCACAGATTGATTAAACTTAATTTTGTTTGCAACTTGAAATCATCTACTTTTATTTATTGTAAATTAAGGGTTTTCTCTTTTTTATTGCTGCTCTTTACTTTTTTTAAGTATATTTTTCCCATTTTTTCGTTTTTTTTTTGTTTCAACAAAAAACTATAATTTGAAAGCGATGTTTATCTGCCTTATTAATATGATTTCCTTAGTTTTAATATGAAACATGTGTTCTTCACTTTATTTTCCAATTTTAAGGCAGACAAATTTAATGAAAACCATGTGTAATTTTTATATTTCTATTTGTTTTGTAAAGTAAGCAAGATAGTGTTTGTAAGTTGTTAAATTGTTAATAAACTTAAGAAATTATTCTACACTTTGAATTTACCCCAAACACAGTATTGCTTACATCTGTACAACTTTATATTCTTAAACAAATTAAGTTTGCCTGCAGTGGAAATGAAAATTTTCCATATTTATCTGTTGGCGTAACTAATAAAAGCAAAAAGTATAGAAATTAGGTAAATATTTGATTTTGTTTAGAGGTAGTAATGTAAAAGAATGAGTTCTTTAGTACAGAGAAAGTTGAAGACAGCTTATACACCAATACCTCACTTTGCGTCCTTTTGTTTTTTGGAAGTTGCGTCGCTGCTTAATTAGTCGTTAGATTTTCGAGGTTGCGTTTTGGGTTCAATTCTTTATTTTTTTTTTTAAATTTTTGCAAAATCTGCAATATCATGACCTGCACAAGATGTGCTCTGATGGTCGAAATGGTGTCCATGCTTTCTATTTGGATTGAAATTCAAGTTCCGCAGGGAATATCATTAAGTAAAATGGCATTTCTGACAAAAGCAAAGAGCTTATTTGATCACATAAAAAGTAAATAATGCTAACGATAATGTTAGTGTCTGTAATACAGACAATTGCTACAAGGAAATTTATATTACGTTTTAGCAAACATTGGAACAATTTTTTTTTGTGAAAGATTGTCGACGAATTAGTATTTTCGTAACCCTAGAACCTGTCTTGACGATCTTTACATGGTTTGCTATAGAAAATCTTAATTCACTTTGCGTCGTTTCAATTTACGTCGTGTTTTTTTTTTTTTTTTTTTTTTGGAACGTAACCCCGACGCAAAGTGAGGTATTGGTGTACTCACATTTATCATGCTTCATTTAAAAACTAAGTAAAATATCTACTACTTTTTATTGTTAAATTATATATTATATTAAATTGTGAAAAATTTACTTAGGATTATATTGAGCGCAAATAGGAGATTTTAAAAACATAAATATTTTACAATTTAAAAATAGTAGTAGAAATACTACTTTTTTTAAAGTAAGAAATTTGTATATATTTATGTATAGTGTATCGAAATACTCATAAAAAAGCATTAAGAAAAATTCATTTGCAAATAGGAGATTTTGAAAAAATATTTTTTTTAATATTTTAATAATTAAAATAATAGTAGAAATACTACTTTTTCGAAAGAACATACAATTTGTATATTTTTGTTATGCATCGCAATACTCTTAAAATAAACTTTAATAAAAAATAAATTTTTATAAAAATTTTACAAAAAGTTGTAAATAGTATTTAAGTAGTGGAGAATATATTGAGCGCAAATAGAAGATTTTAAAAACATAAATATTTTTTATTTAAACATAGTAGTAGAAATACTACTTTTTTAAAAGTAAGAAAATTTGTAAGAACAATTTTCAAAAAGTAGTAAATTATCTACTACTTTTTAATAAAAAGTATTAAATTGTAAAACATTTATTTAGGATTATATAGAGAGCAAATAGGAGATTTTCAAAACATAAAAATTTTCTATTTCAAAAATATTAGTAGAAATACGACTTTTTTTTAAAAAGTATGAAATTTTTATATCTTTATAATCTATTGCAATAATCATAAATTACATCTTAAGAACAGAGGGTGCTGTAGCTTAATTGGTTAGCGCATTTGATCATTAAGCATGATTTCCGATTCCCAGCCGCTGCCACTCAAACAACATCAGTTTCTGATAATTATTAGTTTTCTTTCTATCCATCATAACTAATATTTATCACAGCGCGCCCTCCTTCGGTGGTATAGCATTTAAACGCCAACCTAAGTAAAATAATTAAATAAAGGCTACAAAATCAAGCTTTAAAAATAATGCACCTACTCACCACCAGAGGCGTTGCAATGCTGCACTAAAACAAACATAATGCGCAATTGCAGAGTTGTGATATAAAGCTTTCTTCTACTTTCACCACCTTTACTTCTTTAATCTATACCCTTTCCAAAGAAAGTAACACAATTATATATAGGCATATTAATTGCCTGAGTGTTACTTCTCTTAAAAAAAAAAAAGAAAAATAAAAATAATTTTTCACAAAAATTTACAAAAAGTAGTAAATTCTCTACTACTTTTCAACAAAAACTGCTAAATTATATTAAATTTATTTGAGATTATATTGAGCGCAAAGAGGAGATTTTGCAAACATAAATATTTTTTAATTTAAAAATAGTAGTAGAAATACTACTTTTTTAAAAGTAAGAAATTTTTTTATATTTATAATGTATCGCAATATTCTCAAATAAAAATCAAGAAAAATTTATTTTGCATGAAATTTTTTCAAACAGTAGTAAATTATCTACTACTATTTAATAAAAATCAACAGGCTAGGTCAAATATATTTTAGATTATATTTAGCGCAAATTTAAATTGTAGCATTCGAAATTTTATGTTTTAACAAGTTTGTTCTAAATTATTCAACTGACGTTTTAATTAGTTTTATATATAGGTATAGTTTTTATTTACCATAAACGTTCGGTATAATTAAAAAAAAAAGTTTACAATCATTATTTTAAAGCACTGCACTTCTAGGTACTTAATATAATTTGTTTATCTACTTTATTTTTCTCAACACAACAAACAAAAAGTACCAGTTTTGGAAATTTATTCACTGTTTATACCAAAATTTTATGTAAATAGCTCATCAATAATAAAATTTCGCAATTGGTTTGTATGTCTGAATGGTCTGTCTTTATTTAATCTTTAAATAAACAATTTCCTAGAGATAATAAATTGTGTATATAAACATTGATAAGTACATACATAACTCTTAATTAAACTGCAAACAGATGGTAGATTTTTATAGACTATAGCCTAAAATTTATTTTGTAAAGTTTAATGTAAATATTTAAAATTTTAAATTTTTTATGACTAATGTATATATATTTTTCTGTCTCTTTTAGGTAAGATGCTGGAAATAATAAGTGTGTGTTGATATTTGGCAATTCTTCTGAAGTTAAGGATCGGATTATGTTTGAATAAAGGTATTTTTTAAAATCTTTCAATACTCAGTAAGTAAATAATTAAATAGATGGGCGGTTTTAACCTTGGATAGGCTGTAGGCAAAGCGCTGAAATGTCATGTTAAAGTGATAATGCGCTTTCATACAAACTGTTTGAATTTGTTCCAGTCCCCACCCGCGATAAACCAGTCACATAACTAGTTCTGGGTGTAACCTTTCTCCAATGTGTAATGATTAAATTTATATGTAAAAAAAGAAAACATAAATCTGTGAAATTTTGTAAAAGAATTTATTTTTAAAATCCTAACATAATTTCTTTGTCTTACATATCACACTGTCACTACAAATTTCTCGCCTTATATTCAATAACAAAAGCGTAAATCATAAAATACTCATATCACACTCTTAACTCTACAGATTTGTGCCACTTTACAGATCATTATTCAACACCAAAAATAGTACAACTGCCATGAACGAACGCTTCATATGTATTTCATAAATGGAAAAGTTTTTACTCGTCTTACTTTGGCCACTTTTAATTACTTCATAAACAAACAAATATGTGAGTCTTAATTACGAAAACTATGTTTCCTCAGTTTAAATAACGCAAACGATTTCCATAACTACGTATGTATTCTTCAAATCAAAGACAAAATGGTGTAATTAAATGGAAATTCCTCCACTGAATGCAAACAAAACTAAACAAAACCCCACATACCAAACAAAAAGCAGCAAAGTGCGAAAGTTTTACAAAAAAAAAAAACAATTGCAAAAGACAAACAAAATATAATCACTTAAGAAAAATGCCACTAATCGGGTTTGTTTTTAAATTGAAATTGGCAAAGATGAATAGTGTCTTAATCTGGAGATTATGGCTTGGAGTAGTAGTGTGGTGTGGTTTAGTTTGTTTTGGTTTGCCAGCCTCAAATAAGTACGACTCTTTCCTTCTCTTAATAAATAAGCATTTGCTTTGATTTTCAATTTTAAATTATATATATTTTTTTTTTAATTTTTACATATACATATATAAGTTTACTGACCTAATTTCCTAAAATTTATAAAAAACACTACAAAGCCAAAATATTTTCACATAACAAAAAGTCAGTTTTAACATGGAAATACTTGTAGTTTAAAGCAGGCTTTAAAAAGCCTTAAGGGGACAGACGACACCAAAATTGATGGAAAATTGAAAGAGTAAAAAAAACACTACCTCACCTCAAATTCTCTCTCCCCATCAAAAAAAAAAAAAAAATCGAAAACACGAAAACTTTTCATAAAAAACAACAAATTTTTAATGGGAGTAATGCGGCAGTTAAAAAATAAACGCACCTGCACGCATGTTGTTGGTTGCATGTGATACACAAATAACACCATTTGGTTACACTGGCCACACCTCCCTAAAGTCTGTCTGTCCAAGCTGATTTGGCTGCATATTGTTTTTTTTTTTTGTTTACTACATATTGTATAAATTTATGAGGTTTTTGTCATATGAAAACATAATTTTTGTGTGTTGTTGGTACTGATTTTGAAAACCCCAAATGAGAAACTCATGTTTAAGATCATGGATATTAACTTGCATCTAAACATTGCCGTTGGTTGTATTTGGTAACAAGTTTTGTTTGTTACGTTTCTTTTCTTTTTTCCTTCTTTAATCCGTTTAACACTATTTTGAGAATTCTAGCACTATTCTTCTAATGAGATTTTTTAATTACTGGTTCAATTTCCATGAAAATTAATTGCTTATAAAATTTAAATGAAATCAAGAGCTTTCACTTGTCTATATAAATTAATACTAACATTCTAACTTAATGACGATTGCAGAAAAACAGGAGATGGTCCTTTGTTTTTATAACCAAGAACCTCAAAAGTTGCACAGGTCCATATTGTAGCTAGTTGGTTAATTCCATATAATACTCATGTGCCAAATAGCAACTCAGCTTTGCCCTAACTATTCAAAGCACTTAAGCGCAAAAGAGAATGAAAATCTAACCGATGACGAAATATTAAAATCTCTAAAGATTGTTCCGCAGGAATCTGAATAATTATTGCGGACATATGCCCTAAAAGATGTTGAAAACGAATCGAAAACTGAAGACTGGTGAAAAATATCAATTGACTTCTATCGTTTTTCTATGATACAGCTATCGCTCAGTTAATACGCTTTGATCAGTTGAGACTCGGGTCGTTTCGGAGTGTAGATCCAATTGTCTTAGGCGATAGATAAGGTGAAAAATATTTTGGTGAAACAAAGACTTGAGTGACGATTTTTGAAAGGAAATTCTTTCTCATCTTTTCAATTCACCAGGACACGATTTGTTAAAAGATTGACGTTGTTACCAAAGGGTTGTTCAGCTTGATATGGTGCCTGATCCTATGATACTCTGAAAACATAGGTACATATCCAACACAATGTCTGATTCATTGGATTCTACAGATATATTTAGCAATGTAAACACCAGGTTCTCACATTCACGATTAGAAGAAAGATGAGAATTCACCTACTAAAGCGTCTTCGAGAACAGGAATTGTTGTCTTTAATCAGGATTTCTTACAGCCACTAAAGGAAATATAGCGCTATGTTGGCTGATTACGGAACATTTAATTTAATTTAGAGTTATTTTCTTTATTCGTTAGAGAAAGAAATGTTGTAAGGTTTTTGTGTAATTTGATTTGAAAGAAAACATATAAATTCAAGTGTTTTTCGTTTCGATGATAGTTAACAAATTACCGCCAGGAGTTTTCAGAAAACGAAGGATGAAGCTACTTACGAGTACATATCACATATGTCATAGAGATGCTTTGTCAATTACGATAGGTAACATGTTCAGTAACGTCAATCTAAATAATCTCAGTCACTAAGAGCAAAATACAAGTTTCGTACGGTCATCCCTTCTGCAGATGTGACAATTAAGGATACCTCAAAGTACTACAGTACGAATTGTCAAAATCGAATAGGAGCATCCATGATCTATCACGAATGAATCTCAACTTGGTCTAATGATTCCTATGTGATCCAGGCTGAATTAATATGGATGTGGATTCCACAACATACCTCTAAAACGTGGGTCGTTTTCAAATCATGCCGGCACTCGATCAGATGGGAGAAGCCCTTAGAATATATCAGGAATGGATCTCAAATTTAGCTAACGATTCCTAATAATGTGAAGGTCAAAAGAATTATCGGTGTGTGTTGTCGCTAATCTTAACTTCTTGAGGTCACTGAGAGCAACTTGCACGTTTGATAGGACTATCCTTCTAGTCTATAGATGTAAAAATTTAGGATACTACAAAATATCTTTGTACGAAATTTTTAAACTCAAATAGGAGAATTCTAAGGGCTCTATAAGGAATGTATCTCAGCCTGATCTAACAATAACTAAAGGATTCCGGATGTATGAATCTAAATGTGAATTTCACAACATATCTCTGAGGGTAAAACACAGCGAGTAAATAATGAGTAATTTTCAAATCATATCGTCATTCAATTACCTTCAGTGTGGATTACAGCTCATGGTTGTTAATCTCCTGTTGTATCAGTCAAATACTCGGTAATTGTAATGCTTGAGGAAAAATGTACTATAGCAATTCTTTGGTATGTAGATGAAAAAATTACAGGAGATGCCAATAATGATATTCATGTCCTGTTGGATCCGGCAAATACTGGAGTATTACAAATATTGACAGGAACATGTTGTACTTCAACTGTACTTAGTCATTTAAGTGGAACAAGTAGAGTACATGCTCAGAATCTCAGAAGTATTTAAGTAAGAATCTGCAAACGTAAATATTTCATTACCTCTTTGAGCCACAGTATTACATATATAACTTTATTAACAAAACAACTTAATTTTTAGTTTGATTAAGGTTTATTTATTATATAAAAAGAGAAAAAAATAAATTTGCGCTGCCGGATTTTGTGGAACAGGGTGGTTAGTTAAGTAACCACCGTGACGGTTGGCATAAAAATTATTAAAGTAAAGTGTAGTACCCGCAGCCAAATTTTATAGCAAAAAATTAATTCTGATGAAAATCGGAGAAACATGTCTTATTTGTACGTATGCAAAGAGGAACTTTGCAGGTTCTGCATTGCCATATAGTACGCACCGGCTTCTTTTTCGTGCTGCATTTTGCACATCTTCGTGATGTCGATCGCTCTGGTTGATACATACTGTTTTCCAAACGCAATTCTCTTGCTACTGATGGTTTGTGTTTCTTTATTTGTACCGGTAGTGGAGAAGAGGGTTCAGAAATTGGGCGCCTGAACTTGTGCTAGTATCCCGAAGTAAACACTTCTTCGAAACTCTTTGGCACTGAGCTGATCAAGTTATGGGTGGTGTGTTTTCTGGAGATCTTTATATATAATATAAGAGACGGCGCAGTCCATAAAATAAAAAGATATTCGATGCCACCATTTCCGTGATTTCCGGCATAATGGCATAAGTGCTTTTCAGCTGATCAAATTTATCAACATAGTTCATACATCTGTTATATTGTATGACAGCTTCAACCTTAGTTGGTTCTATGTTGTTGGTGAGAATAAAAACTGATCTTTTATCCTTCCATAAACAAGTCTACTTGCAAAGAATAGCTATTGAAATAGCTATCAAAAAATACTTTATGATTTTTTTCAAACAACTTTTCCTTCTAGATCAGTTTGTATCTTCTCACCATCCTTTCCAGTATATATTTCGAAATCTAAACAATATCCAGACTCAGCACACATCATCCAAACTTTATATCCTCGTTTTTTTCACCATCAGAAGGTATATCTTCAAACAAAATATCTGAGATGTCTTGTTCATTGAGTATGCGCGGCAAGAATTAGAATTAGAAAATTCTATACATAACACAAAATTATGTGGGAAAACAGATTATTTAGAACGTACTATAGTCACAGTGGTTAGTAATCTAACCACCATATTATTTACGTTATTTTTTGTATATTATGCTCTTGTTACATATATATGTTATCACAAAACAATAAAAAAATACTAAATATCTAAATACCCCTACATAAATTTGGTATTTAAAAAAATATATTGCTTTTTAAACTATTTACTTGAAACAATTTAAAAATTATTTTTTCAACCTGAGTCAATTGAACTCCAACGCGTTCTTGAGATATGTAATAATAATGTCCATGTCTTTTCCATGCGAGAAAATGAAAATCAATTATTGTTTGGTGAATCTGTTTGTATTTTATTTTTGGAATATTGAAAGATTCAGCTGCAAAATACGATATGTAAATGTTTGGATGTTGGTATTTTCCTTTATAGAATTCTGACAAATTTTGTTGGATTATTTTTATATTTATTATGACTTGACATATTTTAGACATCCTTTGAAAAACTGTCACTGAATTTTCTACATTTATTTGGGCAGATATCCTACTCTGAACGTTTATTAAATTGTGCGACATTCAACGGGATGAAATTGTTTTAAATATTCTTATGAAATATGCCTTAAATTCAGTTTAAGTTACATGACGATCTTGCACTATCGATACCCTGCATAGCAAATAATTTTGGACGACCTTAACGATCTTACACCTATAATAATGCTTATGATTATTTTAACATCAACGCCCTACAATGGATTAAAATAACTCGAATAGTTTTTTGTTATTTCTATGGAGGACATTGTAAACATGGAAGTTATCAAGAAACTGTATGGACACACATTTTTTGTTAAGATTAAAAAACAAAACAAAAAAAAATACTACAACATGTTTTATAGAAGAAAAAAATATATATCAAAACTTCCAGTAATGAATGTGTGCACATTTATTTTTTGTTTGGTCTCTATCTCTGATAAACAAGGAAGATCGCCCATTATTGACCATCTTAATTGTATAGCCGTAGTGATGTATGTCTAGTTTTAGATGACTGGTTGTTGGTTAAGATGGTTGTACGGTTGGACAGATGGTTGAATGAATGGATAAATGACTGAATGGATGGATGGATAGTACATAGTAGTAGATGATGGTGGGCCGGTTGAATCATATGTTTTGTTTTATGTTAGAAGTTTTAACTTGTAGTTGATTGACGAGTTATTAGATGTTGCTGTATGTACTAGAGTACCAGTACATGCACTGGATAACTGGAGTTATTAAATAGTGGATGTTGTAATGTTTCTAATAACCAAATTCAAACGAAGCATCATTGCGTTTTATGTTTTTACTCTTGCTGTTGTTGGCAAGTGTTGCTCAGGTGGTGTTTAAAAAGCGTTTATTTCATCAGTAACAGTATTTATTATAAGTGTAGTTTGTTGTGTGTGCAAAAATGCTTGAATATTCAGGATGTATGTGAATGTGTTTATACGTCAATTTAGTTTGTATTTTTGTAAGTGTGTATATTGAATTGTTATTAATTGTGTATTTAGAGCAAAGAAATGTTTAACAATTATCTATTAATGTTTACTTTTTTAATATAAAATCTAGCTAGATCACAATTACACCATTTCTGAGTAAGAAAGTTAAGAGCAGAGCTGTTTCTTTAAAAATGTTAAGCTAGAGAAAAAGACGTGTCATTAGGACAACTTGAGTGAGCGAAGAGAGTGAATTTTTAGCTAGCGAAAGAATAGTTTTTTTTTTTGAATTATAATAAGGGCTACGTCATCTGATAAAAGTCTATGCAACTCAAATGTAAAGCTGGTTCGGCAATAGTTATCGCTAATCTTGACTTTTTGTAGTCACTGAGTTCGTAAGTTTCGTACGATCATCCTTCCGGTCTACAGATGTGACAATTGTAGACAGCCAAATTTCTGATTACAGCACACTTAAAATGACTGCTGTATGAATTGTAAAAATCAGAGTGCAGAAAACCTGTGGGTTAATTTAACCTGACACTATGATACGATTTTTTGATATCAATAACTCGCTAAGACACCGAAGCATACATAAAGTGATCCTCGTTAACGCAATCCTCACTAATGTCCTCCAAGATTGCTAAGCTAAACTTAGTGTTAAGAAAACTTAGCGTAGAAAGGTTTCCTTAAAGAAACTTGAAACTAGCGAAAGAGAGATTTCCTTAAAAAAAAACTTGAAACTTTCGAATTAGAGGTTTCTTAGGGAGCCTTGAGCTACCCCTCCAAGAATGGACCCATCAAAGCTTGAGCTAGTGAGCTTGAGCTAGCGAAACAGGGGGTTTCCTTATTGAAACTTAAGCTAGCGAAACAGAGTTTTTTTCAAGGAAATTTGAGCTAGCGAAATAGAGGTTTCCTTAAAGAAACTTGAAAGCGAAAGAGAGAGAAATAGAGTTTTCCTTTGAAACACTAGGAGAGTGAGAGAAAGTAAGAATGGAAATGGTGCTGTTGCCAGTTATTATATACAAGTAATAATCTTAGTAATTTAATATTAGAACAATTTCAAAACTATGTAGTTGTGCTATTACTTTAAATTCTATATTTTTGTTACACTCATCTTTCATTCATACTCTATTCCAAACTAATTCAAAATGTAAAACGATAATGATGACGTTGTTTCCTTTTCAAAAAACACTTTGTATTTTTGCTATTCTTTTACTGCAACTACTTGTAAACATGTGCAACATAATACAAAATTATTTTTTGTTCCTTTTAATAAATGAAAAACAAAAAAGAAACACTTTGAAATAACTCTGGGTATTTAACAATTTTAAAGCGTAAAATTAAAATGAATGATGTTTACTTAGTGTCTGATTACAGCTGTGACCAAAACATACTTGTGAAATGTGATGATTTACATAGATAAATTTAGAAATTGTTGGTTGTATTTCATTAACTAAGAAAACAAATTTTGTGAAACATAACAAACGTACGTATGTACTTAAAATAAAATACACCATTCACTTATTCTAAAGTGTTTGTCTGGTTTTGTCATATGAAAAATGTGTGAAATAGACCCTTGAAAACTGTATATTTCTACAAATGGACAGTTTAGGTATTGTATTCCCTAAGTGCGAGCATGTACTTGTTGAAAATTGTACATACACTACACCAGTTCTTATTTTGCTCATCCTCTATTTAAAATTGTCTATGTCTGTTATCTTGTAAGTTTCTCTTTAGCCGTTTTCTTCTATCCATTCAAGAAATGAACTCTATCAACCAGTTCCATTTATTATATTTTGCATGTTGCCCATGTTTAACATGTAAATGAGCAATTAATAGTTTATATACATCGTATGGGTCTGGTCTGTCTGTCCAGCTTCTAAACATGGCTAATTTGCATTGGCATGCCAAAGTTTCCGTTAAATAAATATTCATATTTGCCTCTTAATATGTATTAAGCGGGGTAGCTGGATCGTGCAGAGAGCGAAAAACACTTTTAAATGTCTTTCCATGAGTCGATTGGAAGTGGAAAATAATGAAAATTATGCAGCAGCCAGTGTTAATAAATTAGTAATCTAGAACAAAACAGCGGGATGGGTAATATTTTAAAGTAATAGTTGTTTTATTTGTAATAAATGGAACCCAGTAGGAAAATCAAGAGAAAACTCCGTCTTTGGTTCTCGATGAAAGTATCAGAAATACCCAGTTGGAAGTTTTCATATATTATACCCAGTGGAAATTCAAGTGAAAACTTCAAGTTTGGTGCTCGATGAAAGTATCAGAAATACCCAGTTGGAAATGTTTCATGAATGGAACCTAGTAGGAAAATCAAAACAATACCCCGAGTTTGGACCTAACAATATTCGTTAAATGTCTATAGGCACATCACTGGGTATGAACTTGGGTTACCGGTACGCTTTTTCAGTTGCGATTTCAAATGAGACTTTCTAAACAGAAATGGAGTTATGTCGTGCACATTTTCCTACCATGATTTTTCTTGTGGTTGTTGTGCTAGAAAGCAAATTCACTATTGTGAAATTAAGAAATGTTTGGAAATTTGTTTCAACCGCATTGAATTCAGAATTGTTTACCAACCTCTGCTTGCTTGAAGTCATTAGAGTGGAAAAGAATTGCAGCGTCAAATACAAATCGTACTTTAAAAAAACATGAAATAATTCACCGAATTGTACACGCGTTTTGGAATACCTTACTAGTATAGACCAGCTTTTAGTTAAACAAAAAGTCGAACTGTTAAAGGCATTCACGGGTTTCGAGACCAACAATAAATTCTTCATTAAAAATGCGCTCGGCCAAAAGGTCTACTATACGGTGGAAAACACCGAGTGTTGCACACGTAACATGCTAAATTGTCAATAATTAGCGCCACGTAGGAGTTAATTTGGAGAACAAAAATGTAATCAACTGGTCTGAAATAAATTAACGTATTTCGTTGATTAGTCGAACTCAAGCTTGGCTGTCATTGACTAAAGTAGAAAATTAGTGATGCTCGTTCTAGAAAATGTCAATGTTTCATATACCTTTAGCAATTGCTGTCTGATCAACGACCACATTAACATTATGACCTAAACAAATGACATTTTGGTTAAAATCTTGAAACAGAACCAACATTATCAACTAAATTCTTCAGAAGTCTTTGGAGAAACAAGGAAATTAAGCGAAAAACTCAAATCGTTCTGTAATACGAAAATGCCAACTATAATGCCAAGAGCCTGATCAAACAAGTCATCTTTTGGCCTTGCAAAACATTCGGGTCTTAATTGTACGGGTGAGAATTCAATTAATGTTTGAATTCCTTGAACTTTCATGAACATTTAACAATTGTTGACAAATCATCTACTACATTAGCATTGCAAATTAACGAGACTATTGTTACATTAGCGCAATTCACAATCTTGTGCAAATGGTATTGCATCATTGCATTTGCAAAAATGTTTAGCATATTTTTGCTCTAGCTGTGTATTTTTTGCAAATGCAATGATGTAATACCATTTGCACAAGATTGTGAATTGCGCTATTATTATCCTTTAAAACTTGAAACTGAAACAATATTAGGACCTAAATTTTCCAAGTCTTTGGAGAAACAAGAAAAGGAAGCGAAAAACACAAATCGTTCTCCAACTTTAAAATGCAAGCATCACTTCCTCCAGCTTTTATCTACCTTTAACAATTTTGACTTTAACGAGATTAGTTTAACTCAGAACAGGTTTAAAATTTTCTAAATTGTCCGGAAATGATTTTAAATGCCAAATTCTGATTAAACTGCTGCATTGAATGTCTCGTAGAAAATTGCAACAAATCTTGGCCTTTTATGAGCCTTCTTTAAGGTGTACAACGTTTACTTATAAATTGATCTGAAATCTCTAAAATTTAGCTATGTGGCTCTATCATAGGATCATAAATTTCTTGTTGAACTTAAGAAACCAGTTCTAATTTATACTTTCGTAGACTCAAGATGTAAGATATTTGTTTTACATTGTTTCAATGGACTCTATTGGACACAGGCACATCAAGGATTCTTGGTAATGAACTTCATATCCAATCATGTTTAGACAAGAAGTACTCTTGAGACTAATAGTCCAAATGGCTTGAGTATTATTGTCGACGATCGATGGGTCTAAGGAATATTGCTCGTAATCCATTGGCCACTGTTTGTACGCAGGGCAGTCTAGAACTTTAAATCTTCGTTAAAACTACATTTGTTAAGACGAAGGGAAGGAGATGATAGAACAACTTCTACAATATCAAAGTTATGGTGAATGAAAGATTTAAGACTTAGTTAGCGACTTATTTTTGGATGATCTACCTTAACTGTTAAAAGTGGAGATCAAGAGCATAAATACCTTTGTTTGCATATTGTTTTGGTAAATTAATGAAATAATCTCCACTATCCTAACAATGCCTTGAGGCTATTCGCTTGTAGCTATATCAAAATGGTTAGATTAGGAATTCTAACTGGTCGATTGGAATGCTGATACAACGAAACATATGATAAAGCACCCAAGTGTGTGACTCGCTGGATAAGACTGCCTCTTAAACTTAACCTTAGATCCGCTTTCTTTTACAACTTGTGTAATGAAATGTCCAACTTTAAATCATCCTCAGGGGCGAAATTCAATATCGAATTACTAAAAAAGACACTATGACAAATTCAATTAAACTCTCTTTTTCCATAACATGCACTTTTCTCGCCTTCGTTTCAAGGTTTCCTTTTCATAACCGATGACAGCCTCCACGAACAACAATTTGTTGTGGCAACTATTCAATTTACCAAAGTTTTTTTTGTATTGTTTTGTAAAGCGTAAATTAAAACAACTCCAGCTTCGTTTAAGGAACAATAAAACCAACAAGAAAAAACTCAAAAAAAAAAGAAAAAGATTTGTGTAATGATTTTGGTTTTTTGATTTACAACTTTTAAGATACAATGAGCACATATTAAGAAGTCATGTGTCTGCGAAAGTGCACATATGCATAAATGTACATACATACCATGAACAAACTATAAATTATTAGAGTTAGTGTCGCTTTGGTATGCGTTTTCTTAGTTAGTTGCTGGTAAAATTGTTTGGCTAATATTAAGTGGGCGTTAAATTGTAATAAATGTTTTTTAACCGAATGCAAAAACAAAATTTCACAATTTCTAAGAAAGTAGGTGGCCAACAGCAACACCATAACTACCTGGCTGCAAACAAACATTTGCAATAACTTAACTATAAGCACTGCCACCGCCAACAATATAACCACTGCAACGCCATCTATATCTATGATAGTAAAGCCAGAGCATACATTTATTGCATAAAAAGAGGCAGCCTCAACTGAAGAAGCAGCCGCCAGTTTTCAAAATATATTTTTATTATTTTGGTTTTAAATTTTGACTACTGTCTTGAAATTTGCGTGTGCTCTATTGCAAGACAGTTGATTAAAATTTACAGACATGTTTATGCATGATATTAAAAAAGACTCTTCCTTGCCGCCACATGTTGCTCATGCCTGCAACACTACATACTCTTAAAACGTAGTTAGTTGTACGTTGGAGAAATGTGTCTGGTTGTGTGTGCGACAAGAAAGAGTTTAACATATTATTTAAAATTCATTTTAATGCAACAAGTGAATGTGTTTTTCATCATCAAGTAATGATGATGATGATGATTTGGGTTGTTTGATTTTTCTATGTTGTATAAAATTGGATGAAAGCTTTGCAACATGCGAAGAAAAGCCAGCATAATAGTTGTTAAAATTAAAGGTCATTAGAAGTTGTTTTGAAAACACTGCTTTATCAATAAAACATATTTGTGTTAGCAACATGTTGCTGGCAAAAGAGAATAAGGGGGTAAATCAACGTTCCATCTAAATTCTCCAGCAGTCTTTGCTGAAAAAAGGAAATAGGGAAGCGATCAATCATGAGTTAATTTCAAAACTGTCTAAATTGTTCGAAAATGATTTCAAATGGAAAATTCTGTTTGGGTTAAATTTTAATCAATTCCTTAACTTTTGATAAACCTTTTAACATTTTATGTCAGTTCAACAAATTCGTCAACATTGTGACCTTCAAAGGTTTATTTTTACTCCTTTTTGGTATTTTAAACTTGAAACTGAAAAAACGTTGATTACAAATAACAAATTCTGACTGAACTGTGACTGCTGGGATTAAACTTTTTGGATAAAATTTTGGTCAAATTAAGCCTCTCCTTTGTTACTGATTGGAAATAGCTAACAATTAGCTACATATCAGAGAACAGAAAGAGACCATTCATATTTGCTAACCATTCGCAAATTCATTGCTTTTACTCGACAGTAATAAAAATGTGCATTGCTGTTTGTTTACTCATTCCTTATTACTGATTGCTATTTTACATTCCCTTTTTGTTATGTGGTTATACATCAAGCAACGAAATAATTCAATGTCACATGAAAAAACTAAAAACATTCACACCATTCATCCAGTATTCGTTGCTTTCAGTGAATGAAAACATAAAGAAAGAGCAAAAACAATACAAAACCTAATGAGAAAATAAATATTTTTTGGTAGTTGCTTTATGTGCGATTTGTTGACAGTAAACTAGTAAAGTTTGATTTTTTTTTGTTAGTATGTACAACTTATATAATCAGCATTGAAACCATTCATACCAATCGTTAACCATTCGTACCAATCGTTAAGTATTCGTTGCTTTTGGGAGTATACGTTTACATTTGTACAAGACATGCAATGCAAGCATCATTTTTCGTTACAATCCGTTTTGTGAATAATGTCATGTATTGCTTTACGCAATACATGACAACATGAGGTTCGTTTTTTGTGATTTTATTTATTTATTTATTTATTTATTTATTAGTTTGTTGTTCTATACAAAAGACTTAGAAGTCTTATATTCCAGTACAGAACTGATGATTTGTTAAACACATTATAAAAAATATTGCCTTATTTAACTGAATTTAATTTTCACAAAATAAATCATATAGACCAAAAATTGAGAGAATATAAATATATAACTAAATCTAAAATTAACCAATCAATCCGTTCTCTGAAGTCTAATAATGACCCCATTGAACTGTAAAATCCAGTTCTGATTGGTTCCTTTTGAAATGTTTTCCAAAGAATGATATTGTGCTCAAAATATTCTTTCTGCTTTCAACTTTGTGTTGATATGCAAGAAGTTGCTTTAGGCAATCTGTATCTATGCCCAAGGAACGAGTCATGTGGCTAGTTCTCTGCCAGTTTCCCTTTTTGTAAATAGTTTACATAATGTAGCTAGACGCAGTATATGTTTTGCTGCAACAAGTTGCCTTAGGCAATCGGTATCTAAGCCCAAGTAACCAGTCATGTGGCTAGTTCTCTGCCAGTTTCCTTTTCTGTAAATATTTCACATAATGTAGCTAGAGACAATATATGTTTTGCTGGAACATGTTGCCTTTTGCCTAAAATGTTTAGAAACATGATTATCATTTTGAAAGTAGTAGAATTATCTTTGTTTTAATCCTTATTACGGCGTTAAAAATTCGTCTAATATCGCTGAATAATTCCAACTTTTACTTGTTTGTTATATTTTAATCTTCTTTTTTTATGTTTCTTTTCCTAAACTCACTGACTGACACCCGCTATGTTTTCTTTTTCAACATGTTTATTGATTTTTCTTCTACTTTTGTTGTTGTTGTTGTTGTGGTATTTTACAATAATAATAATACAGAAAAAAAACGTTCATACATTTGTACATTTCTTTCATAGATGGATTTATTTTTTATGTTGTTTCATCGTTATCCATGACTCCTCCGGTGAGAGCATTGAACGTCATTGGATAAAATGTGTTCCCATAAATAAAACAACACCAACTCACTCACGCTTTATTTTATGTATTTTTTTTTTGCTTTGCATTGCACTTTTTTCCATCTTTCGTATTCACTTTACAATTAAATTGTTAAATATTGTGTCTATTTTATGTATGTTTTTTTTGCGTTTTTTTTAAGTTTTGTCTTTAATACAAGTTAGAAAAAAATCTTACTTTCATTTGGTCAGGCGAATAACATATAAACTAACAGTTAAACAACATAATGTTTATTTTGATTTGTTTGTTTCTTTTTTTGTAAGTGAAATAGTTTAAAGGTATGCAATGTTGTGGGAGATGTGTAGGCAACATGTTGCTAGCAACAATGTCAGATTTGAAATAACGTAATATTTAAAATCTTGCAAATCAAAGTTGAATTACATTCAGGGATCTTTCTTTGCCTAAAAGTAAACTCGTATACTATTTTGTAGGCCCACTTGAAATTTTATGTCAATAGGATTAAAATGGCAGATTTAAATTAGAAATGGCAGATTTATTTCTAAAATATTTTGATTTCGTCCGACAGTTACCACACAAATCAAATTAGTTCTGTTTCAATTTATCGGAATCACTGGCTACCTTTAAGTATTTCACATTTTTGTCCAGTTTTTTAAGTAAAATCCAAGAGACAGTATAATACACTTGTTAAAATTTTCTTCAACAATTGATTATTTTCCATTACTGTTACTCAACACCTTAACAGATTAAAAAAAAACTATTATAATTTTTAATAACTGGAATTAATTTATTAAGCACTCTGCTTAATTGTTTAATAATGTTTTTTGTAAAATGGCCAGATAAAATGCTTTACAGAAATGTAAAAATAATATTTAAATAATGGGAGGCGGTCAAACGAAATGTGTATTTTATAATAAACTTTCAAACACTTTAAGTCAACAACTTCAAATGGTTTGATTAAATTTAAACATTTATTTAAGATTCAAGTGCTGAAAGTAATTTTAAAGAAATCGAAATATTGTTTTAAAGATTTTTTGTGTGATTAATTACAGCCAATTACTCTGAGAAATAGTGACTCTCTATTTCTTATAAGTCTTTAATTTTCAAAAACAATGATAAATTATATCAGTCGAAAAAGAATGATTAACGAACAAATAACAATTTGAAGCAAACTTTTGATGATTCTAAGGCTGCTAGAGCTAAACTGTATACCTGTATATTGTGAAGATTTATAATTTTATTACGATCAGACCACCTCCCCATAATCATATTCCTGGGTTTTCCTAATGATTTTATGATCATGCACTAGAATGGCTTTAGAGACTTCATTCAACAGCTCTTACATGATCTTTTAGCATTCTCGCATTCCTAAGTGTGAAACATTCACACAGGCTGGACTTAATGTAATTAAGCATTTACTCAACCCGGCCAAGACAGCAGAATTGTTAGATTAGTGTAACAACTTTCGCAGTAGGCTCAACGATTCTAACGCTTCTAGAGCTAAACTGTATATCTGACTTTCTGGATCTTCTTAATGATTTTATGATTTCTTGACTAGAGCGACTTCATTGAATTCACCAATCACCTCCTTTATGAACTTGTTGAATTCCAAGATTCCTATAATGTCAAGGGTGTATTCTGTCAAACTTTACAACGGCTGGACTTAATGTAATTAAGCGTTTACACTCCCCTGCCGAGGAAAAAGGATTGACAGATGACTGAAACAACATTCGCAGTTTCCTCAATAAATCTAAGTCTGCTAGAGATAAGCTTTATATTCTGAAGAACTATATAAATGTATAATTATGTTATGATTATGATAATCATATTATGATAGCGACTTCAGAGACTTTATCAAGCTCGTCTTCCTTGATCTTCAGAGTTCTCAGATTCCTATAATGTGAAGAGCATATTTTGTGACGCATTCACACAGCAGCCTCTCACTTTATTCCATGAACTGCTGCAATCCTCAGAGTTCTAAAATTCGAAAAGCATATTCTGTGGAATATGCACATAATAGCCTCTCACTTTAAACTTTATTTTTTTTGGGGTTATGTTAAAGATAGAGTAGAGAGATAGAAAGTAGAGATCTACTAGAGTTCTCAGATTTTTTTTAATGTGAAGAGCTTATTCTGTGGAACATTTACACAACTGTCTCTCCCTTTGAACCGGCTGGCAGTCATTGGATTATTTTTTGTGTATTTATGTTAAAGAGAGAATAGAGAAAGATAGAAAGTGTAGATCTACTAGAGTTCTCAGATTCGTATAATGTGAAAAGCTCATTCTGCGGGACAATCTCACGCAACAGCCTCTCACTTTGAACCTATATTATGTCTTCCGATTTGAATGAAATATGCACCAGGGTTAGTACTATTGGATAGTAGGCCAGAGACAAATTTTCAGCTCTAGCAGTCCAGAAGTGCCGGAGTTAGAGGGGGCCAAAGTTGGACATTTTGGTCATACAGGGTTTTTTTTAAATGAGTGTAAC
The DNA here is from genome assembly GCA_916048285.2 of Bellardia pandia. Lineage (NCBI taxonomy): Eukaryota > Metazoa > Arthropoda > Insecta > Diptera > Calliphoridae > Bellardia > Bellardia pandia. Next base: position 32,344,283 of record OU696531.1, read on the forward strand.
TTTTTACCTATTGGTCCTAGCAAAAGTTGTCCAAAAGAATGTAGATAGCTATTTCTTCAATCATTTCAAAAATATTTTTTTTTAATTTTTAAAATTTTTTTTTTAATTTTTAAATTTTTTTTTTTAATTTTTAAAATTTTTTTTTTTAATTTTTAAAATTTTTTTTTTAATTTTTTTTAAAAAAAAAATTTTCTCAAAAGAAAGCTTATATAAATTTTTTTAAATGTTTTTTTTTTAAATATTATTTTTTAATTTTTTTTTAATTTATTTTTTTGTTAATTTTTTTTTTTCAATTTTTAAAATGATTGAAGAAATAGCTATCTACAGTCCTTTGGACAATTTTTGCTAGGACGAATAAGTAAAAAGTTACACTCATTTAAAAAAAAAACCCTGTATGACGAAAATTGACCAAAATGTCCAACTTTGACCCCCTCTAACTCCGGCACTTCTGGACTGATAGATTTCAAAATTTGTCTCTGGCCTACTATCCAATAGTACTAACCTTGAAGCAAATTTCATCCAAATCGATTTTTAAAATTGGGTCACTTGACGTGAAATTCACCATATGTATTTCTATATTTTATTGTATCTCTCTGGCAACATATGGATTCTGCGCTAAAAGAACTGTTCATCTTATGCGGCTCAAAACTAATCTAAAAAATTTCGGATACCCTGTTCTGAAGTGTAGCGTATTCCAGAGGGAGCAGCGTTCTGCATCGATCAAGACAAATATTATTCGGACGGGACAAGATCTGGACTATAAGGCGGGTGAAACAAAACTTTCCAATCACTTCTTTCTAAATAGTTTTTAATAGTAGTTTGTAACATGAGGCCGAACATTGTCATGATGCAAAATTAAAATCAGTTGCATTCGGTACATCATGATCGTGGGGGTTTGTAAGTTTTGACATTTATAATTGTCAAACCATACTCTTTCCAATACAATAAACATTTAAATGATTTCCATATAAATTCTTTGTTTTATATTGTTATGAAAAGCAAAGTTGACTTTAGAAATGTCTTTATATTAAACGACAGCAGAGGAGTGACATGTTCAACTGGGGGTTTTTGAACTGAATGTCAAATGTTGAGCCTATAGCGAAGTCAGTTTCCTTAAACATAGTAAATCTTAGGCTTTAAATTAAACATTATTTATTAGCCAACAATGTTTTGTGTGTTATTTCTGTATATTTATTGATTATTTTTTAAAACAATTTGATTAACAGTTTTTATATTTTTTTAAGTTACAAAACTTCAATTATAATGTTTAATATTTGCTTTCATGACTTTTTGACACAACAAACGCATTTTTAAGCAGCATTTTCAGCGGAAGCTGAATATTTTAGAAAGTACTTTACTCAACAAAACGTACGTACTATTTATTTATTACGTTTATTAATCTTAAGCCATAGAAATAAACTACGAAAACTTAATTTGATTTTTTTTTTTTTTTTTTTGACAAAAACTATGACTTGACTTTATTTTTATTGTTATTTCCGTATGAATTGTTTAGTTATTTTGTTTTAGTATAGCTGTTGCTGTTTTTTTATTTCTTTAATTCGATTTTATTTGATTTGAAAAATTAAACAAATCATAAATGGACGGTTTAATTTTTAAGTATTCAAAATGTATTTTGCTGGAAAATTTATGACTCTGTTTTGTAATGGCTAAATGAAATGTGTATATGAGTTAGAGAACAGTGCAGCTAGTATGTCTGATGACGATTAGTTTGTTTCGGTTTTGAACTGGTTGGTTGTTGTTTCAGTTTCGCAGTTGTAGACGAAGTACGTCATCATCGTCATATGTAAAATTGAAAATGAAATGCAATTTAATGTATTTTTCTTTATTTTTTTTCCAAATTATAAAAGACATTTTTCTATTACGACGAATTATTTCTGTAGTAGTGATGACGACGAATTGCACTGTACAGTGAGGTATAGTAAGTGAATACATTACTTAATTTAGTGCATTGACACTTAAGTTTAACGAAAAATGAAATTATCTGAATTTCTGTGCTACAGTTTTAAAGAATTAAAAACCTAGTTCTTTTTTCTAGACGTACACTTTCACCAGTGACTATAACTTAGCAACACAACTGAACTGATTAAAACAATATTGCTAAAAAAAGTAACAACAGCAACCAAATAGACTTTTTAATAATGTTGTCAGTTTAAAACATTTAACAGACATACAGACGAATGACCGGACAGACAGATCAGCAAACAAAAATAGAAATAAACTATAAAACTATTGGATGGCGGTATAAACAATGTAACCGCTAAAAAAACACATGCACGCAATTGTTAAATAAAATGAATTTATTATAAAAAAAACAACATATTTATAATTCATACTAAATGTTAGACGGACAAATAAACAACTCTTTGGTTGTTAAAAGATACATACTTTTATGTCTGTGAAAATTTACGAAATGTAAATGAATGGACGGTCTACCAAAATACTAAACTCGTATACATACATAATTGCAAAAACTGACTGACTGTTTATAAAATGTCATTAATTTTGATTGAAAATGAATGCACTACAAATTTGTTGTGTAAAAATTTAGCTGATATGCCAGCAAGCTGGTTTTCATTAAATATTAAATAATCTTTAATTTGTTGGCATTTTTACTTGCAATCTTGTGTAATTTGTAAATTATGAAGGGCTAGACAGTCAGTCTGTCGGAGAGATATGTAGGCAGGGAAATTATTTTTTAATTTTGAATAAAATGGATAATGTATGACGGTTTTCTTTTTTAATGATTTTGGATCATTGCTAACTTATTCAATGATGCGTAGGCTGCTAGAGCTAAACTGTATATTCTGGAGAGCTATAGTTTCACTATGATCAGACCATAATCATCTTCCTAGATCTTTCTAATAATTTTATTATCATTCACTGGAGCGACTTCAAAATACATCACTGATTGAGAAAAGTCTTCCATGATTTTTTTTTTTTTCAGATTTCTATAATTTCTAGTTCATATTCTTTACACCGCACAGTGGGAGAATTAAAAAAAAAAAAAGAATAAATCTGTAAGTTTAAGCGGTAAGTCTGATTTATCAAAGTTTATATGCCTATAGAGGAAGATTTGTGGAGTTTAAGTTTTGGACCTTATAAACCCACCAGGGACCAGAGATCCCCAAAGTAAGGTATCTCGGGTATGTGAGGAATTTAAATTTAATTTAAATTTAAACGCTCCCAATTCAATTGTGATCCGATTCCAAAGATTACACTATATATGTAATCTACTATTCGAGTACTAAAAAAACTTTACTTAAAAAAGTTTATAGTTTACTAGATATTCTCATATGAACATTCCATTTTTAACTTAATTAGCCACCTTCGCCTGTTTTTTTTTGCTAATAGCGGATCCAAATATTTCCCAATTTTTTCAGAGTCAAAAGTTATATACCTACATGTAAAGTTAAACAAATTTTAAAAATTTTTTTTGGTATTAAAAGGTACTTCCATTGCTTTAACATTATTTACGAAATTTTGAAGAAGACTTATAACCTATTTATATTTTTCGGAAAGCTGCCTGTAAATGAAATATATTACATGAAAAAAAAAATTAAAAAACTTTGTTACCGAGGGGACCAGAGTCATTCAAAATATAGCCATTTTTTTTATATAAAATTCAACTTTAGAGCAAATGAGCTTTTTCCATGATCTTCTGGAATCTTCAGATTTATATAATGTCAAAATAATATTCAGTGAAACATTCATTGCTAACAGACTCAATGATTCTATGGTAAAGTAAAACGAAACTTCCCAACCTTCCAGTCTCTGATCGCTGATGTAATAAATAATGTCAAGTCTTCTAAAACTATTGGATCAAATGGAATTTCTTATGGTAAAGCTATGGAATCTTGATGAGCTGCGAGCACAGTCGAGGACAAAGATACTGAACCTTACCAATTGCCCAAACCTGATTCAGCAATAATTACTTAAAAGAACGATTCTTTTGAAAGCCTTTGAAACCGTTATTCATGCTAACGTCTTCGTCTAACCTACTTACTTTTGGCACTGGATCTAAAGAAGGTGGATTGTTCTCAAACCTCGGAACAACGCGATCCAGAATCATTTTGCATATTATCTCCTGTTTTTAAGATTACCGAGCTTCTTTTCCACATATCAACAAAAAATCTTACAGAGGCTTATCACTACCAGTGGAGAGCCGATCTTTGGAAAGGCTAATAAAATTGATCGATGGATCCCACTGACAAAATTGAGAAGTACGTAAGCCAAAGTACGATCTGTTTGTTTTCTCCGCATACTAACACAACGTCTTACAGTAGTTTATCTCCAGCATGGATTATTCAAATTCAACAGCACCAGCTCACTACTTAAGTATAACAAATACTGCATCACTAGCGGAAATTCTTCGAAAATTCGGTAGATTACAGATTTGACTGTGAACTCACATCGCGAAGACTCTGGAGTTTCTTCTCTGCACACAAACAGCAGTTTACGCTGGCATGGATTTTAAAAAACTTAAAATACCACCACAAGATTAACCGCCAGAGTTAGTTAATTTTTACATGGCTTGAATCACCCATAAAAACGATCAAGTGTGAGCTTTACACATCAGTTTAACCTTCTCCATTCTCTTTGACGTACAACCTGAAGACATGGATTCTGAACTACTTTATAGACGACAACAATCTAAATTTAAAAAAATAGTTCTCCTAGAGCGAAGTTCAACATTAAATATCTGAAATTCCACGTGTTGAAAATATGATTATGGCTAAAGCCCCAAACATCCTCGATGTAAAAAAGGATTCTCACCTATTCAAAATGTGATATCGAACTTGAAAAACTGTTTGATTATGCAAATATCATTAAGGTGGAATACATAAGGCTTTAACTGAAGTCAGTGGAAACAGAATTACTACTGTAAACCATAAATGCGAAGTAAAAACAAAGAACTTGACCGCAGAAAATATTTGGTAACATATAAAACGATCATCATTGCTGAGTAATAATATGCGGAACATTTAAAATTAACGAAATACCGATCTTAGTTGTTCTTGAAAAACTATCTTCGCAAGGCATCAAGATCTTAACGGCAAAAAACCTAACGGCTTGATTACAAACTTTAATAAAACAAAATTTCAGATTAAAGCAAAATATTTATATATTTTCATGAATATTTTGGCCCGATTTAACATTGGCACCTATCCACACAATATCGAATATTTAAAAAACGCCAAATGCTCAAAATACCAACCATTACTATTTTGAAATGTATTGAGAGTCTTGACAAAAAGATTTTATCAAGAAGAAGTTTTCAAGAACATCAAAGAACTGTGGGAAATTTAAATAAACAAAATGTTTCTATTTTTATCACACAGAAGCAACAGTTTTGATTGTGATATTGTGATAACCCAATTTGTTGCTAATGCAATGAATTCAGTCTTATTGACTGAATTATTTTGTAGTGGCTGACAAAATTCAGTTGGGGTGACAAAAATTCGGTTATATTATGGCGTTTTCTTTTCTTGCAAAAATGTTACACGTTTTTCCCATTTCGCACCTTTTTTAATTTTTTTGTGTTCTTTTCTGAAAAAATGTCAACACTACTAAAGTGTATTGTGTTCTTTTCTATAAATGTCACACTATAAATTTAAAAAATGGTGCACCTTTCACACTCTGTATTTTTAGAGGGGGAGAATCGCACGATAATACAGCTGGCATTTGTTTTGTTTATGAATGTGTATTTGTGTTAAGAAAAAATATACAAAATGGAAAATATTACTACTTTTTCATGTGCTGAAAAAATTTTGGATGACTTGTTGGATTCATCTTCATCATCAGATGATGATGAAATATTTTATATGATTATGGAAAGAAATCCACAACCGCGAGTGAAAGGCTTTGTAGAGATCGTAATTAATGAATATGTCAAATTTCATAGGACAATATCTCCTACTTCTTATACATATATGTAATTTATGTTTATATATATAATTTTTATAGTTTAAGAAGAATTTGCGTATTAGTCGGGAAGGTGCCATTGGTCTTTTTGAGAGATATTCATTGTCTTATTTCAAGCGATCTTACCAGGGAGCTATCTGCTTCTTCTTTTTTAAAAAAAAAAAAAAAAAAAAAAACAAAAACAGCTGTACATGAAAAAAAAGTGTTACACTGTTGTAATTTTATGTTCTATTCTGACCATTAAAAATGCGGCATCTATAAAATGAGGGGTAAATATTATAAAAATGTACGTAATAAAGGTGTAACATTTTATTTCAGAAAAGAAAACACCATTAATCTTAACTACTTTGTTAACTGACTATCTGTTGCTATAGCCAATATGGATATAAGAAATTATTTTATTAGCAAAAAATTTGATGTAGACAGCAAATATTTGTGCTGAAATAATGCTGTAACTCTAAGAAGAAAACATTTAAGGAATTTTACGAAATATTGCAATAAAAATTTAACGAGAATTTCTAAAAAATGTATTATATCTTAGAATTGTTTTGAAATTACATTGTAAACTTAAAAGTTTTTTAAAATATTTCTCATTTGTTAAAGCATTAAATTTAATTATTTCAATTTTGCAAAATTTGTAATAAATCAATTTACCTTTCTTTTTATAGTTGTAATTTTGCAAATGCGTTTGTATCTAGATAAATTCCACTTGTTCAGATTGCTATTTAAAAATAGGTACGAGAAGTTCTATCTTAATTGACTCTCTAAACGAGTATGAATCATTTGATAAATAAAAAAAAAAATTCTATTTGTTTAATAATTTATGCCAAGTGTAGACAATGTAAATACGAATAACTAGTGATGAATCAATTACACTGGGCTACACAATGTTGGATAAAGTTACGCTTAATTTAATAGAATATATAGCAAAAGTTTGAGGTTTCTTTTATAAAGCGGCTTTATTTTTGAACAAACATTTCGTTGGTTTTAAACGTTTTTTAGTTAAAATTGAGAGTATCTTTTGCAGGATCTTATTACCTGAATTATATTCTGCTAAATGGTGTAATTTGAAGAATATATTTACTTGTTTAATTATAAAACTTAAGTAATTCATAGTTTTTTTTTTTTTATTTATTTATTTGTTTGTGTTTTTTACGGAAAGAAATGTGCGATTAAGTTGCTGTGATATTGAAATACAGACAAGACAAGACAAACAAATCAAATATTTATTAAATTAAAAAAAAAATTGTATTTTCGTTTTCATCATTATCTACGTGCATTGCATACAAATTGAGCAGTGAGTAAATTCATTTAACGACGAAATACCAAAACAAAATGTTTGAAAATTACATGAAACGTGTTTAAAATACTAGCTGGGAAACATAAATTAAATGATTTGTTCAAAAAATACACGCATAATTAAATTAACAAATATGTTATAAATAAAAATTGTTGTCAAAAACCAACACCATCAATTTGTTATAGATCAAATAAATTAAGGTTTATTTTACAATTTTAAAGCAAACTATAGAAAAAATATAGTTTGCTTATGCCTCAGAAATTTTTGTTTTAATGATTTAGCCTTTTATTTCAATTGTTGAAGGATTAACTTGCAGGAACAAATCAAAGCATACAAAGTCTAATAAATAGAGTTTTTAACTTTTTAGTCCGTTTTCGCATGTTCTTAAAGAAATTCAAATCTGACCTGGCTATAATGCAGACAATAATGCATTGTTCACATAAAATCCGGTCGCATAAAAAAAAACGATTGATTACTTTTAAACCACATTTGAACCATTTAATTTATTAACAAGAGAAGCAAAAATTAGCAACTAAAATTCATTATCTCTTATACGTATTTGTGATGTTGTTTTCATGGCTCAAATTAACTGTTTCACAATATTTCGAAATTAATTTATCAATTTCGTAAAATTCACATCATACTAAATCATAATCCATTAAAATCTATTTAAAACTCGTTTGTTTCTTTGCTAAACTTTAACTTAAATACTTTTCAAATCCTAAAAAAAATCACCACAACTTAAACAATATAAAAAATAAAACATAGCTAAATAATTGCCATAAGACCCAAAGAATCAATTTGACATGCAAACGAGCAATTCAAACACATTAAAGTTGTAATGATTTTTAGTTGAAAAAACAGAAAATGTTTTCTTAAATTAACAAATAATTGACCCTGACACTGGCTGCAAAGCCAAACAACTTGCAACATTTTAAAACTAGCAAATAATTGAATTTAAACATACAATTTCTGCCCGTTGTATGTTGTATTTTATTTACTGGCCGTCGCGTCTAGTCATGTCTGACAAATGTTGTGACATGTCTGGTTTCCTAGGGAATAGACCTGGGGAAATTTTATAAATTTTTGTATAAATAGCAAATCTATTTTTACACCTTTTCAAATGTGTGTGTTGTTTGCATTTGAATGTCTACAGTAGTAGGTAGGGGTCCTCTAATTGTTTAATGATTGCTTGAAGCAAAATTGTAATAAAATAGAAATATAAAACTATAAAAAATCCTTAAATTGACATTTATAGCTTTTTGTATCTGTGCTTTAAAATGTAGTAATAACAAATTTAATGAGTTTGTATACGAGTACATATGTTGATTTGAATTGCTTCATTGGAGTTTTTATTTAAACAATTTGATTATTTTACGAATTGAAAGCATTCATAGACACCTAGGGCCAAAAGCCAAGACAAATTCGTTGTATAAAAGACGTGTGGAAGCAAAATTTGTGGTCCGTTATTAAAACTTAAATTCGAGTTAACACAATTGAATCAGCCTTTTAAAAATTGCAGTTGTATTTTCAAAATATTTCTGATTCTGCCTCACGGAGCTGTTCAAGGTTCAAGTTCTTAATTTCTTCGCATTAAAATATAAAGTACATGCATCTGAAATTGTTAACAAAGCATTCAATCCATTTCGAACTTAGTTATTCGAAATAAAATCTTTAAAATGCAACAACAGATTTATCTGTGTTATGTGTGTTAGAATAAGAGTACAGCAATGCTCGAATTAACTTCTTTCGCAAGCGAATTTAATTCGAGCGAATTAAATTACTTTTAGATTCGCAAATTTAATAAAAAAAAAAATTATTTAAAACGAGAATTGAGTTTATTTGTTTTGAGCATTTTCTTTTCAAATTCATGAGTCGAATTGAAAAATTCAAATTAAATGCGTAAAATAAATTCGCTGGAATTAAATTCGTTTACAAAAGCAATCAATTTGCCGTACTCTGTTTCTAACACATACATAGGTATAAGCCTAAACAATCGAAGCATTTATTTAATATATTTTGAACTTGTTAACACGAAATAAAATCTTTCTTCAGGCTTATATGTGTTAGAATCAGAGTACCGTGAATGCTAGAATTGATTTCTTTCATAAGCGAATTTAATTTGAGTGAATTCAATTACGAATTTTAGTTTTAGATTCGCATATTTAATAAATTAAATAAGCAAGACTTTAAAACGTGGAAATGAAAAAAAAATTCAATTGAATGCAGAAAATAAAATCACTCGTATTAAATTCGCTTACGAAAGAAATCAATTCGTGGTACTCTGATTCTAATACATATGTATAATAAGCATTTAAAAGATTTTATGTCGTGTTGTCAAATTCAAATTTTATAATCAAGAAAAAAATTAAATTCGTAAGCATGAATTTTACCTACCGTTGTAAGAATAAAAATTCACTACTACTACCAATAACCCCTAAAATACTATATCAGCGCGACTCCATTATCTAAAAAAAAATGGGAAATTTAATTTCTAAGTTTTTTAGAGTCATCCAGGGGCCAAATTACCGCATTTGATATCAAGTAAAATTGATCGGAATTTTTTTATTTGAGACTATGGCATACGATATCGAGCAAGAAATTTACATTTTATCATAATTTCGTTATCGAAATCATTTTTCGATACAATAGCTCATTCGATTACGAATGCGGTAATTTGGCCCCAGATCATGATTAATCTGAGCACCATAGTAGGTGGTTATGCTCCGCTCTCCTAAGGAGACTTTCATTTGTTTTTTTTTTATCCATATATATTTTTTCTTTCTGGTCCAAAGGCCACATTCGTGATCGATTCAGCTTTTATATAAAAAATAAAGTTCGATAGAGAAATCTTAATACAATGTTTTAGATTTCTTGTTCTATATTGACCTAAAATACGAAAACTATGATCAATTTTACTCGATCACAAATGCCAGAATTTCCATTTGTATTTGTGTTCTATGTTCAAGTCTCACTGATTCTATTTAATGACCTTTGAAGCATTTAAACTTTAAATCATGAAATAGTTTCAATTTGTATATTTAAATACTGGAATTTCCCACTCTCCCACAATTTATAATGTTTTAATTATAATATTAAATAACTTTTAAAACAAATAATGCACTGCATTTCCCAACTCTAAACGACAGCTGTAATTTTCTTATATTTACTCTTACAAATTATGATTCATTTAAATTAAAATTCATTGATCATTGATATGATGGCACACAGTTCTAGTAAATTTAGGGGTAAGTTTTAGTTCCTTCTCACCTAAATTTAACACCATGACTCTCACAAACACACGCTCTCAAACTCATACAAAAAATACAATAAAAAACTTCCCTATTGTTGATTTTTGTATAAATTTTCATTTATCCAACGTACATTTTTGTTCTAATTTCATTTCTATCCCTTTAATGAACACCAGACAGACACTCCACTATGTCAGCCAGTTAGGCGTTTGTTGTAAAATCGCGTGCAAATTGTTAATAAAAACGAGACGTAAGAGAATTAAAAAAATTGGAAATAACAAAAAAAAAAAAAAATATCCGAAACATTCGTTTTCTTTACATGTATCGGTTGTTTTGTTTTTTTTTGACATTGATATTCAAAAAAAAAGTATTTTTAATGGACTCCAAACAAACGAGTAGAATACATATAAATATTCCTGCATTTAAAATATTAAATGAATTAAAGGATTTGTTCGTTGTTTTCGCTAGGATTGAAAAACTTAAATAAAATTGCTGACAATTAAGGCAACGTAATGCAATGTAATGTTTTAGTGTATATAATTTCATTAAACAGTTTTTTCTTTGCTTTGTTTTCGGTTTCCTTAATGATTAACATTTGAAATAAACTTCATTTAAAATATCAGAGCAAGGTTGCAAACGTTAAAGAGAGTGAGTTGTAAATTTTTGAAATAAACTTTTTTAACAAACACTTATTTAGATCTATGATATGTTTAATATACGAGGGCGGTTCGGAAGTTTCTTAGCCTAGAACAGAAAGCGCGGTAAAAACAGAAAAAAGTTAAATCTTTTGGAAACTTCCTCTCTGCTATGAATATATGTTAAATTTCTTTTCGATCTGGCAACTCCTTCATATTGTAACAAGTGTTCCAAAAAGACGGATTTGCGATTTTTTTTGCAATGGAAAAAAATTTAAATTCGTGGTCTCATTAAATATTTAAATAAAAAAGGTTTATCGGGACAAGAAATTCATAATTATATAGTGAACTAGCTAAACCCGGTGTGCTTCGCTACCCCCTCGCAAAACGCGCAAAGATATACACATTAAATTTCTTATGTGCACCCTCCACACAGACCCCAATCACCCCTGAAAATTTCATTGAAATCGGGCAAACCGTCTAGGAGGAGTATGCGAACAGGAAGTTTTGCCACTTAATTTTATATATATAGATGTGTTAGTTGAAAGTGAGGATGAACCACGTAGTGGACGTCCAAAAACAGCAACAACAACAGAAATTGCCGCCAAAGTGCATGATATGGTATTAAATAATCGACGAATAAAATTGTGTGAAATAGCTAATATCATGGGCATCTCAAATGATCGAGTCCATTTAATTTTGCATGAAGAACTACAGATGGAAATGCTTTCTGCAAGATGGGTGCCGCATTTGTTAAGAGTCAAACAAAAACGCATAGATAGAAAATTTCTCAAGCTTGTTTGGATCGTTTTAAGAAAAATAAAATGAATTTTAAGCGTCGTTTCATAACTGTTGATGTGAGACATGGATCCACCACTATACTCCAGAGACCAAAGAACAATTCAAGCAATGGACTGAAGCTGGAGGAAGTGCTCCAAAGAAGGCAAAAACAATTCAATCGGCTGGTAAGGTTATGGCAACGGTTTCTTGAGACTTCAAGGGTATTTTATTCATTGACTATCTGCAAAAGGGTAGAACAATAAATATAGAGTGCTATTGCAACATTTTGGATCAATTAAATCTAAAAATGTGAGAAAAACGTCCTGGCTTACTTACCTTACTTCCCTAATGCAAAACATCCTGACAGTTTTGCTTCCCACTGTGTACCCGCTATGTTGGTGAAGAGTATAAAAAAGCGTGTCTTAAAATAAAATAAATATTTCAAGGTTCACAATCAAACTGTTGCAAGAGCTTTTAACCCTTAAGCGAACACCATGGCCTGGCCAGGCATTTTTCAACATTTTTATAGTTTTTTTCTTAGATAATTTAGGGGGAGCCCCTTAACTTTTTATGAATTCCTCAATAAAGGTGTCTTGTACAAAATAATTAAAAAAAAAAAAGTTAAAATTTTTCATCTCTAAGCGTGTTAATTACTCTCAACATGTTTGTAACACCATGGCCCAGCCAGACCCTATTATGTAGAAAATGCAGCAAATACAATCAAAACAAAAGAGAAAGAGATTAAACCGATAAAAAGCAGAATCAATGTGCTTGAACGTTTCAGAAATTAGTTTTTTTTATTGTTGTGTTGGCAGTTAACAAGTGTTAATATTGTTACAATGAGTACTAAATTAGACAAAATCTCACCCTAATTATGACAGATTGGCAGAGGCAATTGCCAATGATATAGAAAACGAAATTCAGAATGAGGTTGATGGAAATGAAGACAATGCTTCTGATATTTTAAACGAGTTAGAAATTGATAATGCAATTGAAGGTTTCTAATTTAAAGCCATACAAATTATAAAAAGTTCCAGCTAGGCCCTGGGGTTCGCTTATGTGCACACAATTTGGTGTTTGCTTAAGGGTTAAGTGAGATCAGAAATGCACGACGAATTTTGACCAGGAAGAAAAAAGGTATTTAAAAGCAAAATTTTATTACAAATGAGTATGAATTTAGAACAGAATCAAACACTCCGGGTAGAAAAGCAGCTTGTAAATCTTAATATGTAGACTGAAAGAATTTTTGTAAAGGAAATAAGAAATTTAATTGGTTTAAAAAGTTTGTTTAGGAAAAACTGTATTAGTTCTACCAATGTTCTAAAATACATGCTAGTATACCCGTGATTTTGGAATTGTGACCAATGTTTTTTGTTTGAAATTATCATCTTTAGAACTGCTTCTAAAGAATCACCACAGAACTGGCAGGCATTACTCTGCATTTACCGGTTCTGGAATCAGTTCTTTAATCAATGATTTTTGGGAAGCTTTACACAGCAAACACACATTATTAGAAATCGAGTTTCCCAAGTAATTTCCTTTGGAGAGTTAGTGAAACCTCAAGTTTAAACTGGCAACAAATGAATTTTATTTTCAAATCATAAAATATAAAGTAATAGCTTAACACACTATAAGCCAATCATTACTAAACTACTTCCAGGAAATGCAAATGGTATGTAGTGTTCATTGTAAAATTTTTTTTATTAATAAAATCACGTTATTACTGTCATTTTAATATTAGGTGAACTTTAGTAGCTCTCTTCTACCTAAATTTTTGAAGATATCATATTAGCGCAATTCACAATCTTGTGCAAATGGTATTGCATCATTGCATTTGCACAAGATTGTGAATTGCACTATTAAGTATTCCCTAACTAGATAAAGTAAAATTGAATAAATTTCGAAATGAAAGTAATAATTTTATAAACTTTTCTAACTAATTTTAACGCCCATTTGCTGTATAAAACAAATTTTAAAATAACATGATTCTCTAAACGCCCCATATAAAGAAACTAAATGTTCTTTGAAGAATTGTTTAATGATTTTTAACACACTAATAGTTAAAATAAAGTTTAAAGTATACCCGCATTTAAACGATACTAGTTTTTAATTATAAAAAAAAAAAACACTGAACAAGAGAGAGAAAGAGAAAAAGACGATATATTGTTCATTAGTATTTAACAAATGATTATTGTTTAAGATACTAAACATTTGTGGTGGTGATCATACTGATGATGATGACTACCCACCAGCTAAATCTAAAAACCCAACAAACAAAACGCATTCATTGAAAAACAGAAAAAAAAAACAAATAAAATTGATTGTTTTAATACGCGTGCGCGCCTAGACCCATAGACAGTTAAAGATTGAGCTCAATGAATCCAGCCAAAGTGATGAGTGACACAAATGTTGTGGCTTTACACTGTAAGACAGAAAGCCAGTGAAGTGAGTTTTATAAACTTTATGCCCCATTCGATGGGAATTTTTTCATGTTGCTTTTGTGTGTGGTTTTGTTCGGGGGCTGAGGCAGAAGGAGGTGGTTTTGACAATTTAAAGTTTCTTCTAAATGTTTGTTGATGTTTTGACGTTTTATTTTTAAGATCACATGACAAGATAAATTTTGTTTCATCTTGTTGTTTGTTTCTGTGCGCCAAAGTTCTTGATAGAAAGTGAAAGATGGTGCAACAGCAAGCAGTCTTTTCACTTTTCCAAACTGCTGTGGGATTTTCACAAACAAGGCTGTTCATAAAAAAAGGAAACTTAAATCTTTGATAACATTTTGTTCAATTCCTTTAGAAAAAATTGCACATTGCAATTGATCTGCAGCTAAATTTGGTTGTGTGTTTTTTAATATATATGTACATACATATATACTGGGTTGGATTGCTGGTGTAGTAATAATAACAATGTTTAAATAAAGTTGAAAACACCCCATATACTTAATATGGGCTTTCATAATTACGCTCATTTTCGTGTTTTAACAAGTGTATATCATCGTTCAATGAGACATAAATATTTTGAAAAATAAAACTATAAATTATTGGCTTGACGTTGGAAATAATGAGCTACAGTTGGGCAATTCAGTTCAAGTATAAATTTTGGAATTTTCAAACACCTTTTTTTTTTATTAAGGTCAATGTTTTGAACTTAAAAAAATGTCCCTAAAATATTAGTATTTTACTATTTTTTACACGACATTGTTTTGCAAAATTAGTTTCTCTAACAAAATTTTGTAAGCACAACTAAAAAGTTTATGAATTGAGATTCAAATTCATTTGTTGCTTTACAAAAGATTCTTAAGGAACTTGAGGTTTAAAAATCTTGAATCTAATTGATCTATTAATTAATAATAATGCCATAGCAATTGATAATTTTAATCAAATATTTTACATAACCCAATTTAGCATCCTCTAAAATTCGTTATAAATCACTTTACCACACTTTTACTTTCCTTTACAAGAAATCTTTATAAATATCTTATATTTGTGTCTTTATCAATTACATACATTTTTCAAATAAAAACCGGGTAATTAGATGTACCAGTAACTAGTGGTCTAAAGAAAGAAATTGTTGTTAATGATACCTCCACAAATATGTCGATAATTTATTGTTTCTTTTTTGTCTTCTATTCTCTTATCAAATCAATTTGAACACTAGAAAAAATCAACAAAAGTGTTTGCAGCTCAAATCTTAAAAAAAAATCTCAAAAAAAAACACTTTTTTTTATTTGTTCAAATGGAACTTGGCAGAAATTGTGTTGTGATGACATGATGATTGTATTTTTATGACCAAGTTTTTTATTTGAAATTTCATAAATATGGTGTTCAAACGAAAATTAAACTATAATTTAATAAAGACAAAAAGCTTTTACCGATTTACATTTAATTGAGTGGAGTCACAGTTATGGCGTTGGACTATTTATGTCTATAGTTTTAATAAATATTAAATTGATTGAAAATAAAGTGTTTTTTTTTCGATTGATGTATTTTTAACAAATACAACATAAATATTAATATAATTAAAAAATATTATATATGTAATTGTATAATACAACTTTTAGTCTAATGTAAAAAATTAAATAAATTGTTTTATTTTCATTTCAGGTATGTTTAAGCTATAATTAAATGTAAGGTAAGATTTTTTAAAACTTTAACCTCCTTATTCAAAAACGATTATTAAATTTAACAAACGTTTATTAAGGCAATTTTTATATGCAAATCTGTCATAATAAACGTTTGTTAAATTTAATAATCGTTTTTAAATAAGCGGATTAATAATTAATTTTTGATCTAATTAGTTTTTCATAGAAAATTTTGGTTCAAATTGTTCGACAATTTACTAAGTTTTGCTATAATTGTAATAAATTATTGTTAAAAAAATTGATGATGGCAGTTGAAACGAATAAACTAAAGGTTGATTTTAGTTTATAAACGTTATGATGAAACTAATTGTGAAAGATATTACTTTAAGAATGATCTATCAAATAACGCAGAATCATAAGCGAAATGTTTATTAAGACATTTTCACGATTAAGAACGCGACATTTTTGTCTTGTTTACATTTTTCTATAGCATAACTATATACAGTGGGAAGCAAAACTGTCCGGATATTTTGCTTTTGGATGCGCTCATGCGGCCTATGCCAATAGTATTCTTTTCCATCAGACTGGTATCGGTTGACTTTCGTTTCGTCGCTCCGAATAACCCGTTTCCAGTCATATACTGTCCAATTTTTGTGGGTTTTACAGAAATGAAGGCGTTTTTCACATTTCTATCGAAAAGTGCAGGCTTTTTCTTTTTCACACTGGCTACTAAACCAATTCTATTAAATGTCTAACCATCTAGGAACTGACATCCTTACCAATGCTTTTTGTAGCATTTTTCGAGGTTTTGATGTCCTCATTATGTAGCAAACGTTCAATATGCCGGGCATCACCATTAGAAAACAGTCTTGGTGGACCCCCTTGGTTATTATTGCAAGCTACATTACGCCGTTTTTCTATATAATTTACCGTGGATTTACTTAAATTTAATTTTTCAGCAATTTTACGGCACTTCACAGGTCAAACTATAATCCACAAATAGAGCAATAAAAGCTTGATAACGAGATCGCAATAAACATAAAAAACGGATCAAATACCGTTATTTTTTAATAGATCAGCAATATCGTGATATTTCTTACACTGTGCAAAAGTGTCCGAATATTGGATTTTTTGTTTTTTTTTTTAAATTTTTTTGATGCAATTTATGTGAGTTTTTGTGCTTTTTAATTTAGAATAAGGTTCAATTAAATAAAAAAATACTATATATAATATACCTATATTTGTTGATATTTCTTTAGTTAGGCTTGAGTTCATTAAATTTAATTTTCATTAAATTATTTTTATTGAAGGTTACATGAAAATTATTATTAAAATTTATTGATAATTTTTCGGCTGAGTTGGGGATTGAACATGGGTTGTTGAATTTACATGTTTCGAGAACCACCACATTCTCTCATCAGAATTCTTTGCGTTCTAACCTCTGCACCACTGCGGTGCCAACAGTCAAACATCAATCTTGAAAACACCGGTTAAAGGAGTTTAAAAATTTAATAATAATTTTCATGTAACAATTTCTACCTTCAGTAAAAATAATATAATGAAAATTAAATTTAATGAACTCAAGCCTAACTAAAGAAATATCAAAAATTAAAAATTAACAGTTCAACTAAAAATAATAGTTGTTTTTATACATATATTTGTATTATTTTCATTGCCTTCCTTAATGCAAAACATCCGGACAGTTTTGCTTCCCACTGTATATAATAAATATAGGTTTCGCAACTTTGTGATCAAGAACGTGACAAAACATTAAACACGTTTGAAACTACATCACGTAAATTGCAAAAATCTGTATTTCATATAGAATTATGTATATGACTTAAGTTTTATCGCTTTATGGTTTTCAATATGTTAAAACCCCTTTTTCGATTGCAATGAAATCTGCGAATTTAAACATAAAATAATAATAAGATTTCGGTTTTTTGGGCTTTATGGTTTCCAATATATTAGCAATAAACATTAGATAAAAAACGTGACAAAAACATAACTCGTTTTCGATGGAATTGGAATCTACGAATTTAAACATAATTGATATAGAATAATGTGGCTTTTGTTTTACCGTTTTATGGTTTCCAATATATATATAGCAATAAACATGTGATCAAGAACGTGACAAAAAAATACAACATAATTCAGGTATAATAATACGGCTTAGGTTTGTAGCGTTATGGTTTCCATAACATAACAACAAAAAACAGAAAATAATTGCAAGTAATTGACAGTACAATTAATGTTTTCTATAGAAAAACAATTTGTCCCACAAAGTTTTCTATAGAAAAACAGTTTGTCGAACAAAGTTTTTTTTATAAAAAAAATAGTTTGTCCCATAGTGTTTCTACTTGTTTCCATATACACAATTTTTTTTTTTTTTTTTTTTTTTTTGCCTTCAGTAGAGAATTATTTCTCCCAAATTGTTTTCAATTGAACATGATTTGCCTTAATGGTTTTTATACATTATTTTTTCTGTAATTTTTGAAATGAATTCTTGCGGAATATTTGTGTTAATAAATTTCAATCATGTAAATAAAACAATTGTTACTTGTTTTTATTTATTTGATCCCAACAATTTTATTCAACAATTTCTCATTTTCATTTCAACTTGTTCATTGAGACTCTATTTACAACATAGCACCACTTCCTTAGGCCACATTCAAGGAATTCATTTCACTCGAAATATTGATAAAATGAAGCATTCATTATATATGCTAAAAATGCAATTCACTTGGACCAGTTTCTCACAATCGAAAATTTTTCACTTGTTGCTGGTAAATTTTTTCACAGCTTCATACAAAAAAATCAGCAACAAAAGAAATTCCACTTGCATTTTCAATTGGAAAATTTACACACTTTTATTGACACAGTAACAAAAAAAAATATGCAACAAAACAAATAAATATTGTACAAACAATTTCGAATCAGAAAAAAAATGCTTCATTGAAGATAATTGAAGTGCCTACACACAAGTGCTGCGTCGCAACAAGACAAAAAAATAGTTCTTTCTTTTGTTGTACAATAAAATCAAATGATGACTCTAGAGAGGAAAGACTATAACTACAAAACAGCCGCAGTTACAACAAAAAGTGGAATATTTAAACAGTAGAAAGTAAATTGAGAAGATGCTGTTGTGCAGATGCCACCACAATGGCCCAAGAAATATCCAACCAATACGAAATACTCTACATATATAAAGATACCAAACAGCCAAATGGTAGTTAAACAAATAGATAGACTGACAGACAGATAGACGGACGGACGGACAAGGCAAGTAACAAATAAAATCAAAAATAACCGGTACAAATAAAAGATTCAATTGTCTTTCGATTGTTGGCTGAGCATTTTTTTGTTTGTTTGTTTGTGCCTTCATTCGTTACAAAGATGTTTAAAATCGTTAACAACTTTAAGCCACATTTTCTCAACAACACCAACAATAATATCTGGTAGCAACAACAATAATCATTTTCAGTTAAACGCATTATTACAAACAATTATTTGTTGGCAACACAAATAATGCTTTTAATTTTTGTGTGTAACTGAAACTAAATCATTTCATCAGTCAATGAGGCCTGTCATCGTCATGATCATCGTCATCATCCACGTCATGATTATCTTGACTTGACGAACTGACTGCCTGACTCTTTTTTGTCTGAAGTATAAAACAACGAATGACAAAAGCAGTGCAAACAAACAAAAACAACTTTAATTTCAAAAAGAAATTTGCAATTTAAAATCACATAAAAGTATCTCATTCATAAAGACATGTCAATTGATAAAGAGAGAAACAATTTGAAGAGCAGCCTATAATTTAGGTGAAGCTTTTCTCTATGGAAAACAATTAGTGACAAATGTTTAGCTATAGACAACAAATTGCAACAAAACTTTCTCTATAGAAAACAATTGGGAAGCAACTTTTTTCTATAGAAAATAATTGGGGAGAAACTGCTTCTCTATAGACAACATTGTGCGACAGACGTTTTTACTATAGAAATCATTTTGGGACGAACTGTTTTTCAATAGAAAACATTTTAGGACAAACTCTTTCTATAGAACACATTGGGGCACAAACTATTTTTCTATGGAAAATATTGTGGCGCAAACTGTTTTTCTATGGAAAATATTGTGGCACAATCTGTGTTTCTATAGAACAAATTGTGGCGCAAACTGTGTTTCTATAGAAAACATTGTGGGAAAAACTGTTTTTCTATAGAAAACATTGTGGAACAAACTGTGCTTCTATAGACAACGTTGTGGCACAAACTGTGCTTCTATAGGAAACATTGTAGCACAAACTGTGTTTCTATAGAAAACATTGTGGGAAAAACTGTTTTTTTATAGAAAACATTGCAGGACAAAATGTTTTTCTATAGAAAACATTGTGACACAAACTGTTTTTTATTGAAAACATTGTGGCACAAACGGCGTTTCTATACAAAATATTAAATATACTATAGTATTAACAAATGAAAATTGAATAATGTGGCTGTTTATGAATTTAGAAAGACAGATGGACAGACATTCAAACTGGCAGTTAAAGAAAAAAAATAAAAAAAAACAACTTTAAACTAGGCAGAGCAATAAGCCACATTAACAACAACATCAGCAGTAACATCAATAACTAAAACTCACACAAATCTATCTGATATTGGTCAAATTATAAAGCTATAAATATTTTATATTTTACCAAGTTTTTTTTTTGAAAATGTTATTCAGTTACAATGTTGTAGCAACAGTAACAACAATAGAGCATGCACCACCAACAAAATCCCAATACATAATTTAAATACAAACAACAACAACAATAAAAATAGTAATAAAAGCTAAAATAGACAGATAGTCATATAAATAGACAGACAATTGGATATGTGAATGTTAAACAGACCGACAGACAGACAGACAGTTAAATAGACAGAAGGACGGATGCTGTTACCATGACTGCGTAGCTTTTAACAAGCCAAGTAACGATTAATAGAGTTGAGAAGAAAACAATAAAAGAATGTTATTAAAAATCTACATAAAAGTGTGTTTTTTTTTAACAATTTTCAATAATTTTCTTTTCTTTAATATTTGAACAATGGGGAAATCTTTTGTTCATTTTATCTACAATAAAAGAAATGCAAACAGAAGATGTTCATTAGTTAATGTAAATTTTTTTGAAACAAAGTATTGAATTTTAGATTTTTATTAATTATTTCTATTGTTTTTTTTTTCATTAGTATTTATTTAAGAAAATTATTAAAACTTTAATCTTTAAGTAAATTATAATATTTTTTTTTCTAGTGAAGTTTGAGTGTTTTGAAAATGTATGCTGATGTTGGCCTCAAATACCCCAAAGGGGTTAATTGATATTAAAATATTATATCAGGTTTACATTGATATCATATACAATATAAAACATTTCGTTATATATTCATGGAAAATCTTAAGTATTTAAAAATTCAAAACTTCGCCAAATTCATCTTACTCGAATTTGGTTAAATTTCGCTATAAATTCTGGAATAGTTTTCCCTTAATTATATGTTTTGTATATATTTGTTATAATTAGGTTTCCGAAATCGAATTCTCGGTCGGACTCTATTACGCCGCATTTTCACTGTGTTTTCACTATGTCATTTTTGTTGTCAAATTGCCCAAATTGTTGGCAATTGTATGAAAACGGGTTGTCATATGGTGTCATCTATGTCATCTATCATGATTGCAAACATAGATGAGGCCATATGACAACCCGTTTTCATACAATTGCCAACAATTTGGACAATTTGACAACAAAAATGACAGTGAAAACTAAGCATTATTTAGTATTGTAACTATATGCCGAGTCTTTTATAACAGAAGATAAATATGTATTTATTAATAAAATGTTAATTTTTCTTATCGACAATGTTTCGCAATGGAATGAAAATTACTTTTATCTTTGTCAGTTTCGAGATAGTAGTTGAGAATATATCTTCCTCGGTAACGCCATAGAAGAAACTATTAACATTAGTTTGGATATGAAACGAAGAATAATACTTGCTAACAGTCTCGACAGACAAAACTCATCCTTTACTTGCTTAAGCAAATGAAGCTGAAGGTTATTCAAGAGGAAAATATTTAATCAAATATTGATCTACGTTGGGTAAGAGAACCATAACCTGTACGAACCATGATATATATGAACAGTACGCCAACATTTGCATAGTTCATCTTTGTACAGCGATTGTGCTGGCTAAGTCATATTGTGCGGACACAATCGCTTGGTAAGATGAAAAAAAAAGGAAGCCGGATCTCAGTTTAAAATATCAGTTTGATTAATATCATTCAAAGCTTAATGCAAGGCAGCTAAACAAGCATTTCACAAAATCGCTTGGAAATGTTATAAACATTTTTCAGAAATAGGAGATGTTTTAACTTCTACTTTGTGTGCATGAATGCAAGTTTGCCAGGAACATAAATGTTCGAAAAAATCCTATGGGAAGACGCAAACGAGGAAAGCTGAAACTCTGTTGGAGAGGTCAGATTGATGAAAAAGTTTGATGTAGGAAGCTATAAGAAGCACAAGATCAATGGACGTAAACTTGAATTCAACTCTTAGCCAAAGGTGTATATATAAGATACCAGAACGTCTCTATACGATGTAAATACTGTATCGGTAAATTTGGTGAAATGTTATTTCTAGTAGAGAGAGTGTCGTTAAATTTGGTCAGATAGCTCTAAAGCTACGGTCACACTTGGCAACTATTTGCCGAAAAAGACGTAACCACTAAATAAAATATATTTAAATTTGTTTATTTATTTAAAAAAGACTTCTTTTATTTAGAACAATATACAACAAATATTTAGTTCTATTTTATTTGATGATGCAAAACTCTTGTAAGAGTAAACAACGTCAAACAAATTTGTTCTAAAACAAGTAGTTACGCTTTTTTGAGTAAATATTTGCCAAGTGTGAACAAGGTACGTTCAGGATCTCTAAATATCAATTCTGGCAATAAAGAAATTTGGAAATGTTGAAATTTTAAATAGAATTTCGCGTGCAACAAAACTGTACTAAATATATATGAATCTTAACGGGCTTGTTTACTGAGACAGTCCTTGAATTCTACCCATTTATCTCGTAATTTCCTTAAGATTGGAATTACATTCGAATATGTTGGGTTAAGGGTCGTTTTATTGGTACAATCTGGTGAACCTAATATTTCATTATCAATCTTCATTATGGTAGCCTAACTATCTATGAATATATCGGTCTCCCAGATAACGGCCTAGCTGCTTCAGACACCGCAAATATTTCTATTTGGAAAATGATCCATGATCTCCGCAGTCAAGAACTTTTCATTAAAACAAAGTTTTCTGTGTAAAGTATCAGGTTATTTTATTGTAGTGCCGTTAAATACCATCCAATATTGTGATCATAGGACAGTTAATTTGAATGGAATAAAAACAAGTTTTCTGTGTAAAGTGTCAGGTTATTTTATTGCAGTGCCGTTAAATACCATCCAATATTGTGATTATAGGACAATTAATTTGGATATAATACTAGTGATTTTATCCTTGTTCTAATGGCTATGTAATCATAAATCTAAGTGAGTTTAGCCTTCTATATTAATCTGAGTTTAGTCTTGTAATGGCCGAATTCACAGTCTTTAGTTAGCTAATAACAAAGGCTTAACTAATGATTCTTTATTCGCAATGCTTAGTTTGCCAAAAGAATAACAAGTAATAGTTGAACAATAGTTAGTATTTTAGTTTACCAATGATTAACTAATGACCGAGAATTCGGCCATAAGAAATATAACTTCTCATGTGGAAATTCATAAAATAGATTTGCATCACCGCAAACTTTCACCTGATTCCCGGATAAAACTTGGATATATACGTCTTTAATCGATCACTATAACCAATAAATTATTCGTAGTTAAAGTCTACACATTTTAGCTATTAATGATTGCTAGGAATTGATAGCTGCAAGTACAATTCTAATTCTTTCCTTCCACCAATAGAAAGTATATCTGTGATCTCATTGCTGGAAAGCAGCTGGATGATAACTTATTATGCCACTGTCACCAAATGGCCAGGAAACTAATATTCTTCACAGGATCGGCTGTCTTCGGTGAAATACCTGGCCTTTACGACATTGAATTGTAGCTACAGTGGTGTAATAGGTCAAGTTTTCTGTGTAAAGTGTCAGGTTATTTTATTGCAGTGCCGTTAAATACCATCCAATATTGTGATTATAGGACAATTAATTTGGATATAATACTAGTGATTTTATCCTTGTTCTAATGGCTATGTAATCATAAATCTAAGTGAGTTTAGCCTTCTATATTAATCTGAGTTTAGTCTTGTAATGGCCGAATTCACAGTCTTTAGTTAGCTAATAACAAAGGCTTAACTAATGATTCTTTATTCGCAATGCTTAGTTTGCCAAAAGAATAACAAGTAATAGTTGAACAATAGTTAGTATTTTAGTTTACCAATGATTAACTAATGACCGAGAATTCGGCCATAAGAAATATAAATTCTCATGTGGAAATTCATAAAATAGATTTGCATCACCGCAAACTTTCACCTGATTCCCGGATAAAACTTGGATATATACGTCTTTAATCGATCACTATAACCAATAAATTATTCGTAGTTAAAGTCTACACATTTTAGCTATTAATGATTGCTAGGAATTGATAGCTGCAAGTACAATTCTAATTCTTTCCTTCCACCAATAGAAAGTATATCTGTGATCTCATTGCTGGAAAGCAGCTGGATGATAACTTATTATGCCACTGTCACCAAATGGCCAGGAAACTAATATTCTTCACAGGATCGGCTGTCTTCGGTGAAATACCTGGCCTTTACGACATTGAATTGTAGCTACAGTGGTGTAATAGGTCTAAGTTCCTTGGAATTGTCCTTTCTCTAATAACGTACAATTTGTCTCTTTGAAATTTTGAAGCCAGCCGATATATGTTAAACTAATGGCCGAATTCCCAGTCATTAGTTAACCATTGGTAAACTAATATACTAACTGTTCTTTAACTAATACTTGTTATTCTTATGGCAAACTAAGCATTGCGAATAAAGAATCATTAGTTAAGCCTTTGTCATTAGCTAACTAAAGACTGTGAATTCGGTCATAAGTGTTACAAAATATTTTTGAATTTAAAATTCATATCTTTTTTTTTAATATATTCAAAAACAATTTTTGTAAATTATCTTTTTTCATAAAGTGTATGTTGTATGTTTGCTCAAATTTTGCTCAGCTGCATACAATCATTAAGACGCCACAATGACACTACACTATGCCACTCCGTCTAGCTACAATTGTAAACATTGTAGTCTCTCAAATCAATTTGAAATTCAACTTCCTGTAAAATTTCAATACAAAATTTAAAATGCAAAGAGTTTTTATGGCAGTGGGTCTTTAGTTCACAATCATACCCCGAAGTACATTTATAATTATCAAATTTCCAAAACAACCTTTGAATTCAATTCATCAGCATATGTAATTTTATAGCAACAATAACATTAACATGTTTATACAAATACAACAAGACAATAAAAACGATTGTATTACAACTTGGTGGCAATTGACTTATCTTTCTAAGATTACAACGTTAGTACTCTTTTGCTTTTGCTGGGTTTGAGTGTGTTATTTCTTTTAAAAATTTTTTTTCGTGTACTTTTAAGGAAATGAAATTTAAACATTTACTGATTTTTTTTTTCAGAGATGGCGAAGAGAAACCAACAGTAACAACATAGACAAAAAGGTTATTAGAGCATTAACATAATATTATTTAAAATTAAGGAGTGAAATTAGTTAAATAGGAGCCAGTTACTTGTATGTAGAGTTTTTTCCCCGCAGTTTTTCGCGTCCCGGGAAAGCGGTAATTTTTTTTAATTTCCCGGGATCCCGCTCTATAGAAAAAATAAAACGTAAATTTGTCGTTAAAACAAGGTAAAAAATACTTAAATGCTACAAAAATTAGTTTTAATTGAAAGAGGAACTTGAATTATTACATTACGATTTTAAATGTAAATTTCATCAAATTTTGACTCCTTTTTTAAGTATAAGGAGCGAGTTGTCAGTTTTTGTATTTCCCGGGATTCCGCAAACCCTACTTGTATGGAATAAAACACATATTCCTTCTGTTATCTCAGTCAGTTAGTCGCTCTTTTTACAGCCGAACAACCTGAAGAATGCTTCGGATTTCGTAACTATATCCTTATCCCGAATTCCACTATCACCAACTCGATCCCCCTTTTTAGATGCCTCCGTATAGCCAATAAGTCTGTGTCGTCTGTGAGATGATGTTGAACCAAATATAAAAAAGCAATAAAAGATAAATTTGAAAGGCATGCAAAAAAAATATTTTTTTAGTTAAACAATAAAATTGTTGATCAGCCGAAAATATTTCATTTCGGCCCACTGTAACGTTATTTAACGTGTGCTAATAAAATTTTTTTGTGTATTTAAATAACATATAGGGCTATACAAATATGAAACATTTTAGAGCATATTGACAGTTCAATTCCAAACCATGCTATGTCGACTTAGCATGTTTTTAATTTTTTTTTGCGTTTTTGAATTTAGATATTTCAACTTAAATTCTGTAAAATTTTGGTTGTGATTGGCTAGTCCAATCAATAGTTATAAACAACAAAATTCTACCTCATATGGTTTTTTAGATATCGCCTGTTATCTTTAGCAGCTTTTCCTGCAAAACTCACTTTTTTGACTTAGCATATTTTGGAATTGATCTGTCGATATGTGCTTTGCGTTTTTTAAATTATTTACTTAAACATATTTTTTTTAAATTAGTCAAGTTTGGATAGGGCTGGGGAGAGTTATGACTGAGTCCAATTTAATTTGACACGCTTATGCATTATCTTTTTACATGTTCCATTTTTAAATGCGTGCAACTTTTTATAGGAAAGATATTACTGTTGGCAAGTTTTTTAATTTTGTTTAAAATTTTATTACATCGAGCAAAATTTAAAAAAAAAATCAACCTTTATATCTCTTAAACTAAAAGAGATGACATATACATGTAAGCGTATTTTTTTTGTAGACTTTCTCAAGGACTGTTTATATTTTCCAGCCTTCAGCTCATTCGAATCATAAATGTTAGACCAGAGGTAACGAACTTTGAGGGACTACCCACTAGCTCCCATTTGTCAACGACGCCAAAGCGCTGTAAATCAACTCGAAAACATCTCAACACCAAAAATGTGAAACTTCGTTACGATATCTGTAACAGGTCCCGATATACCAAATTATTTCCAAAAAGAAACGTTTTTAACCACTGTGCTCAGGTGAATCGAAATGTTTTGCAATAGTTGCAATAAACCTACTAGTAAAGCCAACTATATACAGCCTGCTATACTTAGAGTCAGTTTAGTAATGTTTGATTTATAATCTGATTCTAACTTACAATCCAAACACTGTAACTTTTAACATGCCTTTGCCAAACACCAATATAATTCTCAGTTAGTTAATCAAAGACGAGATAGCTCTTTTCGATTTAACCATTGACCCCGCACGTCTAACCCAGTTTAACTAAACTCGCCCCTTACTTTTGGCTGTTTGCCAGCATAACTTGAGGTTGATGCTGCTGTTGCACTCTTAACACTTTAAAATTATTTTCTTTTGCCACTTTTACTCTGACTTGTATTGACTTGATTGAGTATTTGTTGTTATTGTTGCTGCTATTTTTGTTAGTATTATTATTATTATTATTAGTGGTGTAGTCTTTAAACAACTAATTGTTAAGTCTTCAGTCTAAAAGTTTTGTTTTTTTGTTTTGTGTTTTCCTAAGACTTAACTAAAGTGGGCGTCTGATTTTATTGAAAAAAGAAGGAGTCATAATGATGGATTGTTGGCGTGCAATACAGAGATGACTGTGATTTTGTTTTTTGTTTTTTCTTTTCTACAGATGTTGAAATCAGTTTGTCTGCCTATTTGTCTGTCGAAAAGAAAAGTAGGTATTACTTTTCCTTTTTTTATGCTGTGCAAATTGTGGTTTTGCATAAATTTCATCATCATCAGATCGTCGTCATCTACGTTAACAAAATTCAATAATCCTCTGCATCTCTCACTCAGCATCAACATCAAAACTTATCCATACATCTGCTTTCATACACATAAAATAAACGTTAACAAGTTGCCCGTTAAGTTGTTTAACAAATTACCAATAAATGATATTTTTCTGTTTTTTATTTTTTTGCCAATTTAATCAATCACACGTTCAATTTTTATATATTTTTGTATTCAAACATTTCGTTAAACTAAAGTTTTATTTGGTTATTTTTTCCTGGTTACAATCAAATGTTTTCTTCTTTTTTTTTTTTTTTTTGTTTTTTGCTAAAATAAAATTTAAAATAATTTAAAAGTAACAATTCACTGATAGATAACCTGGCCAGTTTTATGCCTTGGCCAGTCAAAAAGTCAGTCAGTCATTTAGTTTTTTTTTAGTTGGTATCATGAGATATTTCCATCAACTTTTAAACCTTTTAAGATATGAGTCTTTATTGTTGTTATTTCTATTATTTTGTCAGCCAGAGTTTGATGAAAACTTTTAACGATTTGAGTTAATGCAGTATTCTCAGTGGTCAATTGAGTTTTTTTTAAGGTTTATATTAATTTAACAGTGCACAGTGTTTCAGCATTGAAATATTTTCTAAATAAATTTTTTATTTTTTAATGCAGCTGAGAAGTATTCGGTTTTATGTGCAAAATAGGTAATCTCAAACATTAAAATTTGTTTATTACTTTGGAAATAAATCGTCAATTTCTAATTGGCTACTACGATTGAATTTCACATACTGTGAGCGTCCAATATTATTATATTACATTTTTATATTTCTATATAGGTAGTTATGAGTTATTAAGAAACAAAAACAAAAGCGTATAAAAATTTAATTCATTTATTATTAAAATAGACCAACTTTTAAGCGTCAAAATAATGTAAACAGTGGCATTATCCTTATTTAAAACAAAAAACTCTTTCATTCCAAAAGTAGGTAGTGGCAATTCTTTGCATTTTTCTTTGTTTGAAAGTAAAAGTGCCGTTTAAAATAATTGCAAGACTCATAATTTATCATTAACAGATATTAAGTTGTGACATTAAGTAGAGAAAAATTTACAATTGGAGGACAAACATCAATTGTGACTCGGCAAATCATAATAGGCTTACATATAAAAGGTAAAGGCCGAAATGAAATATGTATATAAAATCGTTGGAAGGCATCACACAATAATGCTTGGTTTTCACTATGTCAGTTTTGTTGTCAAATTGTCCAAATTGTTATGAAATTCCCAACAATTTGGACAATTTGACAACAAAACTGACATAGTGAAAACCAAGCATAACGTAGAAAGCTTATCTGGTGCAAAGCGACCAAAGCGCCTTACATAGGCGCTTTATAGTAAGAGAAGTAAAACTGATGCATCTCGGTGGATTTTTATTAGTATTTTTAACTAAAAAACATTTTTATTATATTTGTATGTATATGTATGTGCAATTCATTATTTGTAAACGATTAATACTTTTGTAATTAAAGACACTTACTTATGGCGTTTTCTTTTCTGGCAAAAATGTTACACGTTTTTCCCATTTCGCATCCGTTTTAATTTTTTTGTGTTCTTTTCTATAAATGTCACACTATAAATTTAAAAAATTTTGCACCTTTCACACTCTGTATTTTTAGAGGGGCAGAATCAACTACCACACAACATGCATTTTTCATACGATTAAACCGATAAGTGTTGTGATTGGTAATCACAGTTTACAACATACAACATCAAAATACTTAGTATTGTGAACGGTAATCGGAGCCTTTTGTTTGACGCGAAAAATCTGGTACTTTTCCGGGATTGGCACTATGGGGTCACAAATTAGAGCATCTCAGACATATTTTTTTTAAATATTTTGAAAATAAATCTGTTATTTCTAGCTGACAACTCCGATCGACATAAAACTTCGTATATGTCTAGTAGAGGAGGAGTATATGTGTTGAAGTTTTGGTACGGCAGACCACAGACCCCGAAGGAGTTGCGTTGTGGTTTCTCGAAATATGCACCTCACACATTCCAAATTTTAAAATGCTGGCAAAAATTTGACGTTTCTTCAAAGATTTCAAAATATTCTTAATGCCCTCAAATTGCTTTCTTTTAGTTGTTAAACGTTAATTTGAAAGATTTTCTTTATATTATCATTTGTATGCAGTATTTTAGCTTTAAACTACTGTTTAAACCAGTATTTTTTGGTTAATCCTGGCACTGTGAAACTGATATTGAAATATCACTTTTTATATCGCCGTTGTTGTCCACCCACTGTCCCTAGGCGAATGTTTTGATAAATTTTGTTTATGATTTTTATTGTGTTGTTATTGTTGTTGCTGTTTTCATAATGTCTTGAAATCTCGCCCCATTTGACCAGGTATGAGTGAGTGATAGATGCCGAAGAGTGAGAGTTCGTAAAGGTTAATAACGGTAATAAATATGTTTTTTTTTTTTTTTGTTATTGCAGTTACTGGTGATGTTTCGATTGATGCTGGCAAAAACATTTTTCATTATGAAATTGTGTTTTTTTTTTGTCTACAATTGATTTTCCTTTCAATCAAAACAATTTTGTCAATTTGTTATTTGATTTTTAAGCAAAATATCAGCATACAATTTATGTATGTATGTATGAGGCCGGCCGGCCAGTGTAAATAATATTAATGAAAATTTATTAAAAGTTGTAAAACTAAACTAATTTCCTTTTAAACATGGTTGTAATCAAATGTTGCGCCTTTAGGGATCATCCAAAAGACGAGAAGTAGTAGGGGGGGGGGGGGGGAGGACGTTGGTTGGTTGCATAAATACATAAATTTCCCTTGTTTTTTAGTCAAGACATTTTAGCCAATGGCCATTTAATGAGATTTAAATTTTTATTGATTTCCTTTTAGTGGCAGACCAGAGAGGGATACAGAGATACATAGCAGCCAGTCTACCAGTTATTTGCATTTAGTTGTTGTTATTGTTTAGTTTATAATTTATGATCTCCCCCAGTCTCCAAGTCTAGTGATATTTGGAAGTGCCGGTGATGGTATTTTTAAGGTGGGTGGTTTGATTTATACTCTATAATGAAAAAAAATTAAGGAAAACTAAATTTCGCTATCTTTGGCCATGATGCAATTTTTTTTGTGCATTGTTTAAAATCATGGTATTTTAATAATTTATGGTTTATTTTACGCGTTCATAAATGTAAAAGGTGTCAAATTTGTCCTAAGGCTGCTAATTTTACCTTCTAGGTTTGTGTGATATATTTAAGCCCTTAAATATATATTTTTTGTATTAGTATGTTAGTTGTGGGAAAATATTTTGAAATTTTTAAATAAATTGTTACAAACTATAAATTAAAAGTGAAATTGTTTTAAATATTAGCGAGACGACACACCCTTCTTTTTCGTTGTCACTCAAACTTTTATTGAATATGTGCAATGAACTTTGAATAATTTACACAATTTCTTTAAACTGATCACTACTTGCCATTCGACTTAAGATGCAAATTTATTTATATGCTAAAATTTATGTTGAATTTCAAAATGGCACAATTTTTTAAAGAGATCAATTGACAGTGAGCGTCAAAAATAATTCCACACCACATATTATTAAAAGAAAAGTAGCTATTTAAGTAGAATTGATTGAGTTCACAAAAAAGGAAACAAAAACAAAAGCATATAAAAATTTCATTAGTTTATTGTTTAATCTTTATTCTAAAATAGAACAATTTTACGACTCAAAATAAAGTAAACAAAGGCATTGCATCCTTATGCAAAAAAACCCTGTCATTCCAAAAGTAATGGCAATTCTTTTTATTTTTCTTTGTTTGAAAGTATAATAAATATATATTTATAGTCTTTGGTATAACAGTAAAGTGCCGTTCAACCTTTTGCTGCAGTTCTGAACATTATAAAAAGTTCAAAAAAACTAGGTCTGTAGTAAATAAGCCAAGATCAACAAATAAACTCTTCAGGCGAGATGTCGGTCTGATTTTAAGAGACGTGGCAAAAAAGCCTAGAATTTCAGCTTCAAAAAGAATCGAAAATTCTATTGATAAAAAATTCATCCAAGAACTATTCAAACGGCATTACGGGATCAAGAGTATGCAAGGCGAATTCTCGTAGAAAACCTTTGATATCTGAAAATAATAAAGACTTCGACTTGAATTTGCAAAAACACATCTAAAGGCATTGATTTTTGAAAATAATTTTTATTTACTGATTATTCGTGTAGTAATTGAAATAGAATTGAATTTTTTGATTTAAACATTTTTTTCTGGTAGTCTTTAATTAACGAAAATTAATAAAATTTTGGGTAACTACGAAAACTTAAGTCCTTAATGGCCGAATTCACAGTCTTTAGTTAGCTAATAACAAAGGCTTAACTAATGATTCTTTATTCGCAATGCTTAGTTTGCCATAAAAATAACAAGTATTAGTTAAACAATAGTTAGTATCTTAGTTTACCAATGGTTAACTAATCACTGAGAATTCGGCCATAACTGTACGTATTGTGGGTGTTTTTTTTTTAGACATATTTATAGAACTTTGAAATTGAATAAAACAAAGATGATTTTTTGTAAATTGACATGAAATTTATCTTATTATATTATTAGGTGTTTACTTTATATTGACGCTTACCGTATACTGTAGAATTTAGGAAATCTATACTTCATGTTTAGCAAATCCTTAAAAACCGATAGTGTTAAACTTTTAATGCTATGAGAAGTTTGTAATTTAAAAGTTTTGGAAACCGTATTTATTTTTTTAAACGATTCTAAAATATTGGGAACAACTGGTTTCAATTAAAACCGATCACAAGACAGACACTCGCCGTTGCAGGATTTATGAAATCGATCGCCGTAATAAAAAAAAAAAATATCGACATGAAGTTTTCTATAAAAAAAAAAACTGTTATAGAGGATATATTCTATAGAATATATCCACACAAAGTTTTCTATAGAAAAAACTTTTATACACAAAATTTTTTATAAAAAACTGTTGTACACAAACGTTTCTATAACAAAAACTGTTATACACAAAATTTTCTATAGAAAAAAACTATTATACACCAAATTTTCTATTGAAAGAAAAAAAAAAAAAACTGTTATACACAAAATGTTTTGTATTAACTTTGCCATTTCTGCGCAGCGTTTAAAGATGTTTAGCATTTTTCCGATAAATTAACTTTGGAAAAAGAAGTGACGTGATTAACATAAGATAACTTCCATAACTTGAAAAGGATCTGCCTTTAATCGTTCATACAACTTCAGTTATATTTTTAAAACCCTTGAGTCTCATATGTGAAAAGTTTCAAGGGAATCTGATGACTTTTAAAACATTTTTCTGATGTATAGTAATCTTAGTAAAACTGTTAAATCGTAGTAAAACTGTTAAAACCAAAATTTGATTACTAAAAAACCAGGCGATTTTCACTATAAATAAAACTATAAAAAAGCTGTTTTATTTGTTTATTAATATTTTTTCCTAAAATTATTTATTTCTTTTTTTTTAACTATTTTCATAATATTAATTATTTTTTTTCTCTCATTTCTTTTCAGACCTTCCTTGAGTGTGCGTTTTAAAGTCCGGCTTCGCTATCAAACAACCTTAAATTGAATGTTGTATTCAAAATTTTACTTTCATTGCCCCTCTTCCCCAAAAACAAATGTGGGCAATTTGAAATGTTTAACAAACAAAAATAAATAACTTTATGTGATGCACCACTTGTCCATCTGTCTGTCTCTCTTAAACTGACTTTCTGTTTGTTTGAACGTCTAATAATTTGAATTTGTCCTCTTGAAAGTCCATTAAATATTTTCGTTTTTTTTTCATGCATTTAATTTTCCTATAAATAAATTTGCAACCACAAAGAGACGCTCATTAAATCACATTGATCTTCTTAACAAATTGTCATTAAAAGCAATTGTGTTTACCAAACAAAAAAAGAAGATAAATTGTGTTTAATATTTGCTGGCTTGACTACGAACACGTGCTGTATGACTGCGTTTAATTAAATGTTTTTATACGTTTGGATAAACGAATATTAAAAATTTCCTCTTCATTTTGGAAGCCAAACAGAAAAGGTAAGTGGAAAAATTTAATTTACATACCGGATAGGAATTTCCTTTAATAGTATTTTCACTACTTAAACCAATTTCTCGAATTTATTTAGAATATTTAGCATATACTAAACTTCTACTTTAGAAATACAAATTTATTATTTAGCTGTAAACTTTTTTAAACTAGTTTTTTTATAACAATTATTTGTTGCTATTGTGGGCGTTAACAAACTTGTTCATTTAAATACATTTTTTGGGTTTTAAATGCTGGGTCAACTATTTTGAACTTTTATGTTCTTGTTGGCTTCCTTTTTGACTTTATTTCTTAATTATATTAAGTAGAAATCTATAAATAGATTTCGCAATAAACGATAAACTGTAATTGCAAAAAAACTACCAAATTTGGTAATTTCTAGTTTTGTTTTCTATTTGTTAACGTTATTATTAAAGTACTAATTAAACATTTAAACAGAATTAAATGTTCACAGAATAATGAAATTGAATTAATAATATAAATGAAATCATTTTAACAATTTTGAGTTGTTCAAAACTTTATCTAATAACAAATTGTAAACAACGAAATAGAAAAAAAAATAAATAAAATATTATCAATTTTAAAGATAACTAAATAAATGTACACTTAGGTCTGTTTTTATGCGGTTTATTTTTATGCGGATTTGAAGTTATGCGGTTTTAAAATCGACTTTTTTTGTATGTATTATTGTTTTCATTGAGTTTTCATAATTATTTTGTTGGCATCACTACTGCATAGCAATTTTCAAAAATTTAAAGAAAATGATGGAAATCGAAAAGTGATTGTGACGAAGACATTATAGCACCACTCAATGTTCAAACCGTTGCACAAATTCTTCAGACAGCTATTGAGTTACAAAATCAAATCCCTCTGAACGAACCAGATACTGAAAAAGCCTTAAAACTCAATAGATAAATTTGTAACCTTATGTCAGGATATCGCGAACAGCACAATCAGTTAAAAAAAAAATACAACTCAAAAATTAATGACAAATTATTTTTAAAAAACCGATCAAAATATTCTAAATAAAGATTGTATGCATTATCAAATACTGATTTCGATAATATGTAATGTCTTACATTTAAGTATCAAATTTTAAATTCTATAAATGATTTTTTTTTTTTGTTTTTAGTTCGTACTTATTTATTTTTTAACTTTTATAACCCTGTTTAAGCAGATAAATGTAATAAAATTGACTTTTTATGTAATTTTCATAATAAATAAATGAATTGTTTTTGGTTATTTTTTTATCTTGTGACTTTTTTATGCGATTTTGGTCTAATTTTTACACCTAAATTTGAAGTTATGCGGTTTTTCAACTTTTTGGAACGAATCATCCATTTTGTGTGAAAATCAGCCTTTTTTTATGCGGATTTTCTTTATGCGGTTTTCTTTGGAACGCATCTACCGCATAAAAAAAGACCTAAGTGTATATGAATAAAAACCGGAGTGAAATAATAATAAAAACTTGTAAAATGTTTGAGTTGTTATCAGGGATGGAATGTTTGTTATTAAGACATATGTAGAGGAAATACTGTTATGTACTCAATTTTTTACAGAAATTGCAGTTATAACTGTTATACACAAATTTCTAGATAATATTTTTTTTACAGAAACTGTTAAACATGCAATTTTCTAGTAAAAGTAACTGTTATACAGACAACTTTCTATATAAAAAACTGTTATACAGACAATTTTCTAGAGAAAGAACAGTTATACATTTCAATTTTATTATACAATTTTCTAGAGAAAAAATTGTTATATAGACAATTTTCTAAAAAAAAAAAAACACAGTTATACAAACAATTTTTTAAACAAAAAACTGCTATAAACAATTTTATAGAGCAAAAAGATCAGTTATAAATATCAATTATATTATTATACAATTTTCTAGAGAAAAAATTGTTATACAGATATTTTCTAAAAAAAAAAAAAAAAAAAAAAAAAAAAAAAAAAAAAAAAAAAAAAAAAATAGTTATACAGACAATTTCTTAAACAAATCAACTGCTATACAGACAATTTTATGTAGAAAATACAGTTACACAGACAATTTTCTACATAGAAAAAACTGTTATACAGACAATTTTCTTTAGAAAAAACTGTTATACCGACAGATTTTTATAAAACCTGGATACAGAGAATGTACTATACTGGAACCGTAACTGTTATGACTTTTATCGAAAAAGTCAATAAAAAAAAGTTATTTCTTAACTTTTGTTTTTGAAGGCAAAAATTAAAAGTTATTTTTGACTTTTATTATTTTACTCAAAATATAAAAGTTATTTTTTAACTTTTAATTTTTTAAGGGAAAAATAAAAGTCTTGAATTAAATATTGCATAGTAATACGCTAGTATTAGTATTTTTTGAGTAAAATAATAAAAGTCAAAAATAACTTTAAATTTTTGCCTTAAAAAATAAAAGTCAAAATTAAAAGTTATTTTTTGACTTTTATCAAAAAAGACACAAATTTAAAAGTTATACAAAAATTTGCATGTACATCACCTATGATAAGAACCAATATTTCCGACGATCATTTTTTATGTGTGATTTTTTGATGTAAGTTTTTAAAAATAACAGTTATTTTCTGTCCCTGGTTCTATAGAAAAAACTTACTTAAAAGCTTAAACTCTTGTACAAAATATTTTTATATGGAAATTTTGTTTGAAAATGTTGAATGTTTAAATAAATAAAACGAATAATTCAAGTAAGAAGTTTCAACTTGTTCGACTAATTCTATCTCACTTTAAAAATTAATTATTTTTTTAAAGGTAAATAATGAAGTTTTTGATACACGTATTTTATACTATTATTTTAATTCTTTATTCGGAAGTTCCAAATAATCAAGATTTTAGTAATTATTGAATGAAATTGAAAAATTTTTCCTGAAGAAGCTACACAAAGACGTTGCGAAATATTGAAAATAAAATTAAAATATTTTATAAAAAAGACCTTCTTAAGCTTAAATAATTACTAAAATCTTAATAATAAAAAGGGCCAAATAAATTAAAATAACTTCTAAATAATCTTTAATAAAAAGAATAGAGTTTAAATGGAGAGTATTAACGTGTTTTCTTGTTTTTTTCTTTTTAATTTTCTTTTTAATTTTGAAAAAGGTCATTCGCAAAAATAAACTTTATTGAAAAGAGTTTTTAAATTATTATTTTTTTTTTATTTTTATCTAAATATAAAAACATCGTCCTCAATATCTGTTTATACAGTTTTTGTTGTTGCATTTAACTATTCCATCATTAAATGTTTATCAGTAAATATTCTAATCAGAATCTACTCCAAACAATCTGCAAACCAATACACTAGCACTGTTTAATTTCCGCTAAAATTCAAATACAATGTAGCAATGCAAGCTTTGATAACGTAGCCGAATCTTTGCCTAATTATCTGCACTAATTTGTCAAAATTTTAGGTTTTATTTGGTGAAATTAAAAAAAAAAAAAAAAAAAAAAAGAAATAGAAATAGAATAATAAGACATGAATGCCATGCTACGGATATATAGAAATGTCCAAATAAAAAAATTCTAGGGGAATGTTTAGAGTTGACTGAATGAATATTACGATACTTTGCTATATAAAATATTATAATAAATAAAAATGCTTTTATTTCAAGCTCGAGGCCAGTATTGAAAATAAATTTTATTTTATTATTTATTTACAAGCCCAGATAATGATACTCAAAGAGCATCGAAATATCGGCAAATAAAATAAAAATAAAATAAAATTTATTTTCAATACTGGCCTCGAGCTTGAAATAAAAGCATTTTTATTTATTACAATGAAAAGGTCGAATAAAAACAACTTGAAATAAAATGTTATAAAAAAGTAAGGCGGTCTCAAATTTTCCATCCCTGGTCTATTGCGACTTCAAAGTTTAGTTTGACGAAAACATTTCAGTGACAAATTGCTGAAACGACTGTTGTTACTGTTTGTTTTCTTCATATGGGTTCTATAATAAATTTACTAAATCATTTATAAAAAGGCGTTAATTAACAAAATGTATTTGAAATTAAAACTACAGGTATAATTTTATGAGTGCAGTTAAAGATAGAACATTAGTCAAGAGGTGTAAAACATTTTTATTTATATTTTGTTAAAAAATACATGTGTTGTCTACTTAAGTTTATTTATGGTCTTAATAATATGCAATAAAGCGGGATTTTTTGTTAATTTGATAAAAAAATACTTCGTTTTACCCACAAATGACTTATTTTTGTAAAATTTCAAGTAGCTAGTTATTAACATTTCAAAATGGAAAGTAAAATGTTCAATGTCTTAAAATTATTGAAAATTAATACTTAAATATTAAATAAAGAAAAGGCTACATAAGCTTGAAAATGAAAAATAGATAACTTTATTTCCGCAACAAAGAAATAAAGATCCTACATATTATCTCGTCAGCAATGTTTTAAATCAGTTATTTACTTTTATTTGCTCAATCATAGCAAAACGCTTTCCTTTCATCGGTGTCTTCAGTTTTGGGAAGAGGAAAAAGTCAGCGGGGGCCAAGTCCAGTGAATACGGCATGATAACGACCAAAAACTCACGCACAAACATCGATGTGTGACCTGGTGCGTTATCATGGTGCAAAATCCATGATTGGTTTTTTCAAAATTCTGTGCGTTTCTGACGAATTGCTTCGCATAAACGGCGCATAACTTCAAGGTAGTATTCCTTATTGATCGTACGACCTTGTGGCAAGAATTCATGATGCCCCACGCCAATGCAGTCGAAGAAAAGAGTGAGCAAAAACTTCACATTTGATGGAACTTGGCGTGCTTTCTTCGGTCTTAGCTCTTATCGACGTTTCAATTGGGATGATTGGGCTTTGGTTTCAATGTCGTCACCAGTTATGACCTTTTTGAGGAAATCTGGATCGTCGTTGACGATGTTCAACAGCTCCTGAGCGATGTCCATGCGATATTGTTTTTGCTCAAAATTCAGCAATTTTGGAACAATCTTCACTGCCGCACGTTTCATGCCTAAAACATCCGTACAAATTGCTTGGCAACCTTTCTGATAGTGAATCGACGATTATCCAAAATCATTTTCTTCACTGCTTCAATGTTTTCATCGGTTATTGACGTGCTCGGGCGACCAGGACGATCATCGTCATTGACATCTTCTCGGCCTTCCTTAAACCGGTTATTTCACAATTGAACTTGTGTTCTGCTCATAGTAGACTCGTTAAACGCCACAGTCAACATTTCAAATGTCCTTGCGCATTTAAATTAATTTTTTACACAAAACTTAATACAGTCTCTTTGGTCCATTTTTTCGATTAGTAAAAAATCGAAGAGCACACCAAAACACGACTAACCTTTTTATCTGTCAAAAACAAACTGACACTCCAAAATGGCTGATATTACCAACATATGTATATAACAGACATGTCTACCAACATAACAGAAAAAAGAAATGCAAAAATCGAACATACGTAACTCACGAAATTTGAAAATAACGATTATTTTGATCAGACCTCGTATGTCAAGTTATTCCCGAATACCGCCATATATCTGTAAGAGATACAGTGACTCAGATTGAAAGTCGGGCAAACTGTTTGTAAAATATTAAACCCTATTTGAAAAAAGAGAGCTTAGAATTTTTTTCAAAATTAAATAAACTATTCATTATCAAACACAAAAACAGAAACAAAAACAAAATAATTAAAAAGTTGGCCAGGTCATTAAATTCAATTTTTTTGAGTATTCTTTTTCAATCTTGACGGCTTGGAGTCGTTTTGGAATCGATTCAACCAGTTTTTTGCACACATCAGGACTTATTTGGTTCCATTCTTCCAGTAACGCAGTTCTGAGCTGGTCTTTACTGGTACATAATCTATTTTGCATCCGACATCAGAGCTCATCCCATAAATGCTCGATTACGTTAAGGTTTGGACTTTGCGCAGGTGTTTTGAGGACTTTAAGACAATTATACAACAACCAGTTTTTCGCTATCGTCGATGTGTGCTTCTGGTCATTGTCCTGGTAAAATTTAAAGTTATTGGCAATCCCCAGTTTATGAGAACTGTGGTTAATATTTGCCTTTAAAATATCAAGATTCCGACATCGGAAGCAGCCATGCAACCTCACACCTTCACTGACAAACCCCGGTGCTTTACAGTTTTCTTAGTATTTTGAGGACAAAACTCTTCATTAGGTTTGCGCCACACTTAAGCCGGCCATCGGACCCAAATTAATTGAATTTGGTTTCGCTCGTAAAAAGAACCTGCCAATTTTTAAACTGCTGATAGATATAGTCCACAAGTGTTCATTGAAAGTAAACTTTTAAAATCATCTTGGTCGACTTTGAATGTGAGTTACTGTATATAAAAACTGTCTTCCTTAACTTAACAGTACATATCTCGTATTGCCACCAGACTTTAAATCAATTTTAATCATTAATCATGGTATTTTTAACGAATTTAAGACAAACAACAGCCACTTAAACGTCATTTACACACAAACTAAATGCAAAGAAATAAAAAAAAAATTAAGGCCCAACAATTTTCCAAAAGCCCGGTTATTATCTCCTTAAATAAAAAATAAAGCACACTTTCTAATTTGTAATGCAAATTAGTTTGAGTTAAACTCTTTGATTTTTTCTTACAGAGTCAACTTCTTTTATTTTCAAAATAAAAGATTTAGCTAACAAAAAATAAGAAAAAATATCAACCAATACCAAAGAAAATAAAAACTACTTCTTAACTATGAAATATTTGCCAACAGATAAAAGAAGAGACAGAGAAAAAAAACGTATATAAGAAAAATTTGTATAAAGTTGACTTTTAAGTTAAAACCAAAACAAATATTTGTGTATTTAATACCTTAAAAAAAACACAACTCTCTGTTTATATGGACACAAAGTGTTGCATATACTATGGTACATATTAATGGCAAGAGTCTTTTAAAATGGACCAGCCAAACCAACCAACTAGTGAACCAGTGTAGCAACCAACATGTTACAAGTGGTAGTAATTAGCGCTTAGACAGAGGTTATTCAATATTAATCTCAAACATACAACTCCAGAGCAACGCGGCAACAGCACCGGCTCGGCTCCAGCACATTTTAATAGCAACGAAAGTTGCTAGAAGCGAAAGTTTTTGCTAGCTGTGTTTTTTTTTTCTTAATGCAAATAATGTAAGAAAATAATCACAAAAGAAAATTTTGTCACAAAAAAAAAAGGTAAATAAATGTTTGCTCTAAATTAACCTATAGCTATGTGACAATGTCATCAAGGAAAAGATTTTCCAACAAAAGATAAAATATCATGAGCAATTGTAAACGCTTGGAGGTTAAGAAAAATATTTAAATTAATTATGAAAATGCCGAGGAACCAAGGCTTGCTTGTAACCTTTTTTTTATATTATTATTAATACCAGTTAATGTTTTTTTTTTAAAAATATTTGTTTTCTAAAAATATGCACTATTTACTTTGTCATTGATTTTTAAATCCAGTCTATCAACATGTGCTCGAAATTGGTCTTTAATATAAAGACTGCTGAGAAGTCTGAACCAAAACCACTCTTCGTTTTTCTTGAACATGATGTATAATTTATTGTAAAGTTACATTAGGAAAACCTTTATTTTGAATCCGATAAATCAGCGGCAATTGTCATTCATCACAAATTGCGTTAATAGAACCAGATCTAATTAAATAGCAATAATTCTATAACCTGGCTATAACCTTTTAACTATGAAAGACAATCAACAAAACGCAGATTACCAGACAGAGGCTCATCAGATCGATATTGTAAATGACTCGCTTAACACTCTAAAGCCGGCCACTCACGTAACGAGGTCTGATCACAAAATAACCGTTATTTTCAAATTTCTTGAGTTCGATTTTCGCATTTTTTTTCTGTTATGTTGGTAGACATGTCTGTTATATATGTATGTTGGAAATATCAGCTATTTTAGATTGTCAGTTTGTTTTTGACAGATAAAAATGTTAGACGTGTTTTGGTGCGCTCTACGATTTTTTTACTATTAGAAAGAAAAAAAAAATGGATCAAAGAAACTGTATTAAGTTTTGTGTAAAAAATGAATTTAAATCGCAAATACATTTGAAATGTTGACTGTGGCGTTTGGCGAGTCTACTATGAGCAGAACACAAGTTCAGTTATGGATTAACCGGTTTAAGGAAGGCAGAGAAGATGTCAATGATGATGATCGTCCTGGTCGCCCGAGCACGTCAATAACCGATGAAAACATTGAAACAATGAAGAAAATGATTTTGAATAATCATCGAATCACTATCAGAGAGATTGCTGATGATGTTGGCATATCGTTCGGCTCATGCCAAATAATTTTTTACGGATGTTTGCGGCAGCGAAGATTGTTCCAAAATTGCTAAATTTTGAGCAAAAACAACGTCGCATGGACTTCGCTCAGAAGCTGTTGAACATCGTCAACGACGATTTAGATTTCCTCAAAAAGGTCATTACTGGTGATGAATCATGGGTGTATGGCTATGACATTGAAACCAACGCCCAATTATCCCAATGGAAACGTCCAGAAGAGCCAAGACCGAAAAAAAGCACATCAAGTTCGGTCAAATGTGAAGGTTTTGCTCACTGTTTTCTTCGACTCCAATGGCGTGGTGCAATGTGCGTGAAGTTAGCTCCGTTTTTAACATTACCTATGTAAATGTATAAATTAACATACTAAGTACTCATCGACTGTTAAGTTAACAGAGCTGCATGTTCAAAAATCATGTACCAGTTTTGGCAAAATGTTAAATTTCACCATTTTGAAAGTCACATACATATCTCCGATCTGATACACATTCTGAATATAAGCTATACAGTTCTGAAATCTCTGAAGTGATTACCTTTGACGTTCTGATAGAGAGACTCAGGGTTGTCAATACGATAATGCAGACCAAGTCGGGTTCACGCTCGTTCGAATGTCTGTCCTCATTGATAAACCAAATGATTTTTAAAGTGGAAATTTGCAAAATCTCCATTTGTGCTTGGAAGTGTTTGAGCAGAAGCTTGTTGAAATGATATGTTTGACCTTGAATTGTACATTTAGTCAGGGGAGCCATGCTAGGAACGAACGAACTGTTTTTTTATGTAAACGGATTTTCATAGGACTTAATGCTTT
This sequence comes from Bellardia pandia, assembly GCA_916048285.2. Taxonomy (NCBI): domain Eukaryota; kingdom Metazoa; phylum Arthropoda; class Insecta; order Diptera; family Calliphoridae; genus Bellardia; species Bellardia pandia. The sequence goes on from OU696531.1 coordinate 32,387,526, forward strand.
CTGTGACATCTCCGGTGTGCCTGGAAGAGAACAGATTTTAGTATTAAGTCGATATTTTTCATGCATAAGAAGTGAAGAAATTCGCAGAAGATAATTTTTAAGGGGATTATTAACTGGGCCAACAATGAACCCTAGTATCGCAATGTTGCGTAAAAGAAATGTTCTGATTGAGCTTTAAATGAACAATATCCAATGTATTTACCTCATAAGGTCATATTCGTATTGAGATCATCTGATAAGTCGGTCAATCGCGTTGGGTCCCTGGTCACAGAAGCTTGGGGTATAAGGCCCCAGTAATATTTGTAAATCGCTAGCTAGAGGTGCATAATTCATGAGCTGAAACTTTTATGTTGAGTAAACAGCTTTGTAGCTGTTTTCATATGGACAAACTAATTACACAACTACTTCTTTGTTGAACTTTATGATATTTCGGAAATTCATTCAGCACTTTACACTTGATTTCATGCCAATCTTTCTGTTACTTCTCTTCTGTTTCTTAAAAAACTGAACTATCTCCATTGTAACTTAGTTCGGGAGCACTTCTTAATGTTAGAATACAATGATTTGATCCATTAAATATAAATTGCAATCCAAATCAGTTTGGTCTCAATCATCACAGTAAAAATTCTTATACATTTTACACTTGAAAGATCTGATGGAGTTGGAACAAATTTTATCATTGAATTTTGATATAAATCTTTGTCTTAAACCCAAATAAGTTACCAATAATTACAAATCAGTTTTCGAAGGCGGAGGAGCTTTAATTTTTTCCATTAGTGATGTTTTTTTTCTTTCATTTTGTCACAATTAACAGCAACAGTTTTGCACATGAATATTTAATTTTTTTTTTGTTTCTTAAGTGCAACATAGGTTTTTGTTTATAATCTTTTCCATGAGTTACCAGCAATTGTCTTATAACTTTTTTTTTAGCTGCTTTTAGTCGATGGTGGCGCTGTAGACAAAAAAAACATTAAGACATTGAATATATGTTCGTCTGGTTCATAGCCAGAGCCATTGTTGGTCGATAATGAACCAAAAAAGAAAAAAAAAAAACTCCAAGTTAACGTAAAGTGTATACGAATCTATTTTGATATTTTGCCATTTTGTTATGTTTCGTGTGCCATTAATGACACTTTTTTCGGCTTTAAATTGAGAAAATACAAAAAAAAAAACATCAACTTGCAAACATACTGATGAGTGAGTGCAACGTCTAAGACGACGTCTATAACGACAAAATACAACAAGTTAGTGCAACATGTCGTAAGACACTTAACAATTCATTAGATAGATGATGACGACAAACATGTGGGTAAAAATAACATTTGAATACATGAGAGCGTTTCGAATAGGGAGAGCAGGTTTAGGATTTGATAATATTTTAACTGTAATGTTGAACTTTATAGACACCTATTTTTGAAATCGACCAAAGTACTAATTTAAAAAATTCGAAGAACGTTTCCCTAGTTCTTTACATATTTCAGGTGTTTTTTATTCTGAAGACAATCCTGTTCGGTTAACTTTCGGTCATTATTTGTGTATCACTATCATAATTGTAACGTTAAAAATCCTGTCCAAGGTATTAAATTTTGACAATTTAACATTCAAATGTGTATAACTCGCTTTGAGATAAATAGCAAACGCTAATCTGTTTTTTATAGGCCTAATCAAGAACTTTTAAAATATATTTAAATTATTGAAAGAGCCCTAAAATCTGAGCAGCCCTCCTTTAAAAGCCCACAGAGACGTTTCTGAGCGTTTTGAGGAGTCCATCGTCAAAACTTCAGCTGAAATATTCCTCTGCTACGTCTATAGGTATAAGAAATTTCATGTGAATAGGATCAACCAGTTTGAATTAGCAGATTAATTTTCAATATAATATTGCCTGCCCACTGTGCAACTTAATGTTACGAATTTATTATTTAGAGGACCATCTTGATAATTTTTTAAGTGTAGAATTTTACTTGAGTATCATTCTCATCTAATTTACAATTGTAAGTATATGTTTGCCTGGCCCTGGTTAAATCTACAACAGTGGTGTTCTAAAATAAAAATGAAGATGCATTGGTGGGAGATTTTTCCCAGCAAACAATTGTCAAACGCTTAAAATAAAAAAAAGTGACAGAGTTTTTGCCAGATATAAACACCACAAGAAAAAATTTCAGGGACCATAAATAACAATTATCACTATCAAAAAATAATTTTAGAACAGTTTTTTTTAGGGGAAAAAAACAAAAATTAATCCATTTAAAACAGTTTTATATTTTTTGTCTTCAATTGTAATTGATTCGCGTGTATTTACTATGCTTCGTCCAACAAGTAGCAACAACAGCAACAAAAACTTTCATTCATATCGTTCAGTTTTCGATCATCTTAAGAATTTCAATACTTTTCGACTACTATTTCCACTTGCAAACCACTGTGCCTTCGCTTTATTATAATAAATGTTTAAATAACTATTTCCTCAAGGTCTTTTTCATTATTTATTTTGTTTGTGTTCTCTCTGATGTTCTTTATGCTAAAAAAAAATCGAAATCCTTAATAAAACTACTCTCACAATCTATGATTTATGACATAATTGCAACAAAATCACACAACACAAAAGCGAAGAAAAAAAAATATCACACAGTCTTTCGTAAAAGTCAAAAAATTTTAGAAACAAAAATTAATACAATCTGATAAGACTTTTAAAGTTAAAAAAAAAATATGACTCAACTGGCATACACGACTTAACTGTCGGTTGTCATTTAACAAACGTTTGTTTGTGGTTGGGGCCTGTTGTCGCTTTTAATTCAAACACTTAAAATCCTTACAAAAACAAAAGAAATAAAAAATTAACATTTTTTTTTTTAAATAAATAAAATAAAAAATTAAAATAATGTTCTTTAGAAGGCTGTGTGATGATGGGGCATGTGTGTTTGGTTAGGCAATAACCCAGCACACATTAGCAAAGAAATAATTAAAAAAATTAAATTTTTTTTATAGAATTGCTAAATTTTTTTCAATAAATTTTGAGCAAAATACCTTTGTTTTAATATAAATTATATAAGTTGAATTACATTAAGTGTGCTGGGTTTATTCGTTTACACGTAATGTGTGTATTTTGCTGTTTTAGCTTGTACTTTTATGTAAGTATGTGAGTACGCAAGCAATGCCTCACATGCATCATATGTCATTGGTGGCAAAAACTTTAAAAATGGCAACAACCAGAATACAAATCCATTAAACTGTTGGAAAAAAAATTGTATTTTTTTTTTTTCAAAAACATTTGATTTTTGAGTCATTGCTTGTGTGTTGTATTTTTAGTTTTATTTTCTTGTAAAATCCAACAGCAACAACTAATATTTTATTCATTTGGGGGACACACATGTGTTTATTAACAACCATTAAACCAATGTGGTTTTTGTTATATATCAAACTTTTTTTATTGTAGTTTTTCATTCGTTGTTTATGTGTTTTTTTTTGTGCACAAATACTCAATAGACCACAAATAAAAAATGGCAAAAAAAAAAAAAAAACTAGAAATAACTTTGTGAATGAATGACTGACTGAATGGCTGTTATAAAAACAAATAGTTTAAAAAAACACTTTTTTCAGTTTGAGAGTTTAAGACGAATTAAAATTTTACTATTTTAAGATAGTCATTTGTAAGCTAGGAAGGATGTTAGGACGCGTTTTCACTATGTCATTTTTGTTGTCAAATTGTTGTCAAATTGTCCAAATTGTTGGCAATTTTATGAAAACGGGTTGTCATATGGCGTCATCTACATATGTCATCTATGATGATTGCAAACATAGATGACGCCATATGACAACCCGTTTTCATAAAATTGCCAACAATTTGGACAATTTGCAAACAAAAATGACATAGTGAAAACGCGCCCTTACTAATATAAGACATGAAATTTTAATAATAAAAATTCCAAAAAAATAAAAAAAAAGTTAAAAAAATGAGAATTTTAGGATTTTGGCACAATCCACAAAATTGCAAGCCATTGGGGCTGCTTTAAAAATTTTCACTTAAAGACAAATATTTTTTGTTACTGTTACAATTTTTAGCCGATATTTTAACAAAAATCTTCGATGTCATCTGTTATCCATAATGTGAGCACCGATCGTAAGGCATTTAAAACATAAATTACTGCTCTTTGTTACTTACTTTGTACTTGGGGTAAATGAATATTGGTTGCATGTTTGATTGTTTGGTTGTCTGTTAAATTTTCTTGAGAAACAGTAGCCGCCAGCCAGTCATACAGTCAGCCCAGCCAGACAAGGTAAATTTGCATTTAATTTTGTAGTTTTTTTTTTTTTATTCTGTTGTTTTGTTTTTCTTCCTCAGCTTTTAGTTTTTGCATTTTTGTGTTGTTTGGTTTTTGTTTAAGTTTTAAACTTAGACGTCTTTAACGAAAGCACATTATAAAGGTTAGGAGATTACGATTTGAAACATTGGTCGACTTGATATAACAGTTTGTCAAGCGATAATTGCAACAGTTGCAGACAGCAAATTATAATGAGAGGTAGTAGAACAAATTGAGGATTAGGCATTATTAAGATAAGGATTAATGGTTAGGGAATCATGCTTTAATGCAAATATTTTTTGTGTCGACATATATTGGAAATCGTATAAAAAAAAAAATAATAAAAGCTTTTAAAACACAATTTAAAGCCAATATACTCATCCTGGCATTTTAAGTGTTAAATATTATTAGAGTAACATAATTTTGGTCTAAAATAGAATTTCCCACTTTTGTAACGATTAAGTTATTAAAATTTTATGTGAAACATTTTCAACCATGTAAATCTATTTAATATTCTGGCCAACCTTTTAAATATTCACTAATACACAATGAAAAACAATAAAAATTTGCAGTATTTTAAATTGTGTCTACTCGTAGGCTGTTTTGTTGGGCAATAATTTGTTTAAGGGAGCTTAAGCGATTATTTCCAATATGAGTATTCATTCACTCACTCGCTCCCTAAACTACAACGTAAGTACGTGAAAATGTTTCTAATTCATACAACTGAAAATGTGTGTATTCCCCTAAAAAGAGGTTGAGGGACAGGACAGGGCAGTATGAGGTTTGTGGTCTTGGTTGGTTTGTAAATATCGTCAATATGTGTTGCTGTTGAGTTTTTTAAGAACCTTTTAATGCTTGTCATAAGTGTTTAAACACAGTGTCTTAACCATTTAGTACTAGTTGCAGACACTTATCAACAAAAATTTATTTCTTGATCATAATGGTGGTGGTAGTGTAACGAATGTTAGCCATGTTAGTTGTACTGTTGTTGGTAATACCACTAGTGATGGTAGTAATTTAATAACTTTAGAGTGTTTAGGTTTCTAAAACCATAAACATTTCAAAAAGTGTTTTTGCGGCTATTAAATTCATACCTAGAAGAAAGAGACATTTTGCTTATTTGCTAGAAAATAAAGGAAATGCTTAAAAAACTATAAAAATATTTAATTTGCCTACAACACAAAAGTGTTAATAACGACTCTGTGGTAAGAGTTCCGTTTGGGCCGTCTTTGTCTGTCCTTCTATATGTTTTTTTTGTGGAGGAGTTTAAAGCGGTAAAGCGATATGTTACTATTACGAGGGCGGTTCGGAAACTTCTTAGCCTAGCACATTGAATAATTAGTTTTTCAAAAATATGTTTATTTTTCAATATAATCTTTGAAACTTCAATACACTTAGTCTAACGATGATCTAGCAATTCTAGCCCTTGATTGAAATAGTTTTCCTCAAGGCCTTCAAAATAGTGGTTTACAACTGTAATTGCATCTTCATTTGAGGTAAAAGGCTTGTCAGCTGGGATTTGTTTTTAGATTTGGGAACAGGTAAAAGTCACTGGGAGCTAAATCAGGATAATAAGGTTTTTGGTCAATCAGCTCTTACTTTAATTTGTTGATTTTAGCCATTGTTAAAACACTCTTGTGTGCTGGTGCGTTGTCTTGATGAATTTTTTTTTTGTATTTTAAGCCAGGACGTTTTTCTCGAACTTTTACATTTAATTCATCCAAAATATTACAATAGCACTCTGAATTTATTGTTTTACCCTTTTGCAGATAGTCAATGAATAAAATACCTTTGAAGTCCCAAAAAACCATTGCCACCTTACCAGCCGATTGAATTGTTTTTGTCTTCTGTGGAGCACTTCCTCCAGCTTCAGTCCATTGCTTGGCTTGTTCTTTTGTCTCTGGAGTATATTGGTGGATCCATGTCTCAGCAACAGTTAAGAAACGACGCTTAAAATCCATTTTATTTTTCTTAAAACGATCCAAACAAGCTTGAGAAATTTTCAATCTATGCGTTTTTGATCGACTGTTAAAGCCTTCTAATGCGGCACCCATCTTGCAGAAGGCATTTTTATTTGTAGTTCTTCATGCCAAATTAAATGGACTTGATCATTTGAGTGCTCAATTTGAACAATTCTAAGGACATAAATTAAAAATATAGCTTCAATTTTTGTTTAGTTAATTCTATTGCCTTTAGAGCGCTACATTTACTTACCACTGTGAATATTAAACAAAATAATTAAACAGTTTAACATATCTCTCCTCATAATTAATCATTAATGACACCACGAATTTCTAATTTTTCCATTGAAGAACAAAATCGCGGATGCGTCTTTTTTGAACACCTGTTTCTATATGAAGGAGTTGGCAGATCGAAAAGAAATCTTACATGTGTTCATAGCAGAAGTTTCCAAAACACTTAACTTTTTTCTGTTTATACGGCACTTTCTGTTCTAGGCTAAGAAATTTCCGAACCGCCCTCGTATGATTTCGATTTACAGAATATCAAAATATATAAAATCGTTTTAAAAACAGGAACGTTGCACCTTGCCGGTTTCCAGAACGGATAGGCTTTTCAAAATTATTTGTACCTGAATTCTTTTTCACAACTTATTGGAAATGATCAACCGGGGATGCCATTTTTTATGAACATTTGGGTCTTTTTTTACCCCAATCGTGAAAGCGAGAATGCTGATCAAAGTTTTAGCATTCTGGGCTCATATTCTTTTTTCACTCAATCGTGCCGTTGACAACATTAGTGAATATGTTATTGTAGTCTTGTTTGATAGACTCTTTGAAATTATGTCTTTAAAAAACCACAATGCAAAAACTCTGGAGCAGCCAAATCGTATGTTTATAACTGCAAATTGCAAAAAACAAGAAGTAAGCTAAAAAAAATTAATTCTGCAGCGTGTTGTGTTTGCAATTGGAACCAAATATTCTCCAGAGCTTTTGGATTTGATTAAAAAAAAAAACCAATTTGCCAATTGTTCCAGTACTTTACAATACTATTCTTGATTATTTGAACTATTAGCCTGAATAAAAACTTTTCTCTTAAAAAAAAAAAAAAAAAAAAAAAAAAAACAATTTAGAGAAATGTATGAAATCTTTATTTGAGTCGATAGAACGACAATTTCATGTAAATGATGACCGCGACTATGCTTCCAATTTTGTCATCTTCATTAAAAACGAATTAACAATAAGTTTTTAAATCTTATATCTAAAAAATTTCAATTATTAGTCCAGCCAGTGCTGGACGAAAATTGTTTGACCATTGCTTATTTTCCCGATATAGTATGTATGCCTCACGAATAAATTCTTCAATATTAGATACCAGTCTGTCAACCGTTGCAGGCTTGTCCAAACAGATATGAGTCTTAACATAGCTCCACAAAAAATCGTGTATAGGCGTTAAATCACACGAACTAGTCTGGCAATTGACCGGCCCCAAACGTGAAATAAACTTTTCACCGAATTCATCTCTCAATTGGGTCATTGTGACTGCATCAAATATCGGGTGTTTTTTTGAGAGGTATAGAACTTCGAATTGAAATAAAACACAAGAAAATCGTCTTAATGACCATCAATTTGGCTTTATTGGAAGGATAATTTTATGCCATTAATGTTTAAATATGATTTCAGGCATGTGGCCGCCGCGGATGGCTCGAATAAAGCCAATTCTACAGGTCCAATTTTCAACCACTTTTTCGAGCATATGGGGCCGTATGTCGGGAATAACGCCACGAATGTTGGCTTCCAATTCCCCTAACGTTTCTGGTTTGTTGGCGTAGACGAGCGACTTCACATATCCCCAAAGAAAATAATCCAATGGTGTCAAATCACACGATCTTGGTGGCCAATTGACAGGTCCATTCCGCGAAATTATGCGCTCATCGAATGTTTCCTTCAATAAATCGATTGTGGCGTGCGCTGTGTGGCATGTAGCGCCGTCTTGTTGGAACCACAACTCATCCACATTCATGCCATCCAATTCGGGAACAAAATAGTCGGTTATCATGGCTCTATACCGGTCACGGTGGCGAATCGATTCATTCGGGTCCTCTTCAACACTTTGCTCTACAGCGGCAATTGTTTCTTCGGTGCGCTCTGTTCGACGTCTCTGCGGATGCGTATTATCACATAGAGTAAACGTAGTGCGAAAACGATCCATGGTTAACCGAATTAATTGCTCTGATGGACGATTATGTCGACCATAAAATGGACGGAGCTTGCGGTAAACTTCGCGAACTGAACCGTTATTTTCGAAATAAATTTGCACGATTTGCAAGCGTTGTTCTTTTGTCAACCTGTTCATGATGAAATGGCAAACGAAACTGAACATAAATGACATTAGAGTTGCCAGATTTGACCACAAAATGCCAGTTTTATCTCTTTTCGAAAAACAAACCTGTAAAAAAAAACACCAATATTAAACAATAAAAACAAATTTTTCTTGAAATTCTTAAACATTTCAGTTTAAATAAATACATTATGGAATATCTTTATTTTCACTATGTTTTCCTACTAAATTTCCATTTTTTCAATCTGCATACAGTATTTAATTTCAACCACACAAATAAGCCTGTCATGCAATCAATTCCTTGGCCCCAGCTAATTAGAATATTTATAGCTATAATAAATCACATTCAAGGTGTTGCTTGAAATGTCCACTTGAAAAACTGAAGAAGCAAGTTATTATTTTTCGCTTGGGCACTTCCTTTGCTTATAAAAACCACAAAATTCTAATTAAAATTCAAGTAACTTTTCTTTTAGCTAACAAACAACGGCAAAACAACCATATTTTATTACGTAATATCCGTTTCTTTCATAAAATTAAATTTTTCTTTTTTTTCTATTTCTTTTCGTTTTAGTTCTGTTAGTTAGAACCAACAAAGGACACAGAAAACTAATGCCAGCAACAAACACTCACTAAATGAAAAATTATAGAAATTAAAAACTCCACAATGGATTCCTTAACGTCGAATATTGAAGAAATTCCAACAACTGCTACTGAGCAAAGTGTAACAACAAATACTGATAACAACACTACAATAAATGCAAACACAATTGCAACCAAAACTGCATCAACTGCAGTTACAAATATTACCAGTAACCAAGAGACTGATTTAGCGGCCATGACTAAAGATTTAGAAGAATCACCAACACAAATAACAGCAACAACAATGAATTCTTCTACATCTGCATCATTAACTACAACTACTTCCTACAATTCTATGTCTACGTCTAATTCTACCACTGACTCTACAATTGCAATAAATTCAAATGAAATAACAGCAACAACAACACTATCATCTAATCAATTTGTAACTCCTCAAAAACCAGAAAATAAATCAATACAATTACATGCAACAGCATCTACATCTTTAAAGAAAAAACGTAATAAATTCTCCAAATGTCTTGTCGGCAACAGCCACTGCCTCCACCATCACCAACACCACCACCCCAATAGCAACAATAACAGTTGCAACAGCGTCGGCATTGGCGGCACAAATGCTGATCATGATTCATCATCGTCATTATCGAATGTTTTGGCATCGAATATAAAAACTTCTTTATCGATGACTTCATTGCCACCGGATGAAAAACAGGAAAGTCGTGATGGAATTAAGGCTAAATTGAAGGTGGAGAGGCCTTACAACAGTTTAAAGGTAAGTCTAGTCTTAGCGGTTTTTCTTGTAGCATATGTGAAAATCAGATTCAAATATGGTCACACTGTGGGGAAAAAATTTGGGAATCAAAACTCATATTCGTCTTAGAATAAATGTCCGCCAAGCAGAAGGAGTTTAATTTAATTCCTTTTATATTAATGAAAAAATGGATTTATTACACAAAATTTACCCACTTAAAATTTTCGTAAATAACAAAATAGACGTTTAATTCCCCACGTAGTAGGCCCGATGCATCTTATGAGACGAAAAGCCTGTCATTTTCACTGGATAATCAATGATCAATGAAAATTAAGTCTTGACTGTACAGTCTCCTTGATTAAAATTGTTTTAAAACCAATTTAGACGTCAGATGCCCCTTATAGGCAAAAAGCAACGATCAATCAAAATTTAGACTTGACTGCAAAGTCACTCTGATTAAAAGTTTGGACATATGGGGAACGTCAAGTAATAACGGGTCCGTCATTTAAAATTTTTTTTCAACTAGTGCTTAATTTGTGAATGGTAACACTTAGCTCATGTCTGATTTGACAGATAATTAGTTTTATCCTTCCGCTGAACGAATATGGTTGCGTATACGCTTGTCTTTGCTTCGCTAAGTGGGCCTGCGATTGACTTACAGAAGATGCCGATTTTGCCACAAAAATCTTATTTTCAGATGAAGCTCATTTTGATCTTGGCATGTATGTAAACAAGCAAAATTGTCGCATTTGGGGCACAGAAAATTTGCACGCATACATTAAAAAGCCGATGCACCCAAAACGAGTCACTGTTTGGTGCGTATTTTGTTCCAGAGGCATAATTGGGCCATTTTTCTTCGAAAAAGAGCAAGGAGTGGCCGTTACAGTCAATGGCGATCGTTATCGGGCCATGTTGAACGAATTTTTGTTCACAAAAATTGAAGAGGAGGATATTGGCAATTGAGGGCCCTACGTGCCACAGAGCCGAAGCTACACTCGATGTTTTGCGCCCTGTTTTTGAAGATCGCATTATCAGCCGCAGAGCTGACTCGGAGCCACCTCGGAGCTGCGATTTGACACCGTTGGACTATTATTTGTGGGGTGATTAATTACAGCAAATAAAGACTTTGCTTTGACAGCCGATTCTTTACATTGAGTTTGGTCCATTGAAATGTTGGATGGTATTTTTTTTTTAATAAAACATTGAATTGAAGTCAAGGGATTAACCAACTAATTAGTGTTCTGCTCATGTCTAGCAAGTTAAGTTATGAAAAAGATATGATGCTTTTGTCATATAAACTCAGGGGGGTTACTCTCTATTGCGATGCGAAAGCAAATGCAATGCGATAAGCGTACAATTTGTATGATTTGAGCGATTTCTCAAAAAATTAAGCTGTTAGTTGACTGAAAGGTTGAATTGAATTTTTAATAATTTTTAAGCTGTAGGAATTTTCTAGGGGAACGTCAAGTAATATCAGTATTGATTGATTTTATAAGGCTTCGTAGAGCTTGTCTATCACCCTGCTTTTACAGTTGTATACAACGTCGCGGACGGAGTTCAAAAAGTTTCAAGTTTTAGTTAGAAGATTTAAGTTCTAATTGATAGTGCTAGGAATTAAAGAAAGCCGACGACTTAGTATTTTCGTAACCCTAGAACCTATCTTTGATCTTTACATGATTTGCTATAGAAAATCTTAATTCACTTTGCGTCGTTTCAATTTGCAAAGTGAGGTAGTGGTGTACAGTGTAAAATTATATAAAATATATTTGGGAAGAAATACCAGATCCATATTTTGAACGATAGGGATAAATGTGAAGACAAATCTTGTTTAAATTCGAATAAATATTAAGGACTTCTACTCTAATGCCTCGTCTCTTTATATGTAACTAGCTAAACCCGGTGTGCTTTGCTACCCCCCCCGCTCGTCATAAAATAAAATAAAACGTATTTATATATTTACAAACATTTATTTATTTAATTTCAATGTATTTATTGCAATGCTTTAGGCGAGACCATGCCCCTTTGTCCACTTACATAGTCAAGAAAATATTATTTCGTAAGAATATTCTGTTGTGAAAATTTAATGACGATCGGTCCAGTAGTTAAGACTATATTACGATGTTTAATTTTCCTAAAAAGGGGCGTGGTCCCACTCACTTTTCTCCTGGTACGTATTCCTATTTATGCCAATACCATATGTACCAAATATCGCCGACGAACGTCAAAAAATGCCCAAAATATGGCGGGTTAAATTTGTGGGTTATATGGGCGGTGCCACCCCCGTTTGTACAATCAAAACTTCATATAGCCTATTATTCCTTCCAGAGTCACAGTAACATGCTGTAAAAATTTCAGGCAGATTGGTCCAAGGGTTTGGCCTCCTATTAAGCACAAACATACAGACACACATTCATTTATATATATATAGATTAAAAGCAATATAATTTAAGGTGAAATGGGGCGAAAAATGGGGATTTGGTAATAAAAAAATGTATGTAGTTAAAAAGTATATAAAACTTTAGGTAAATACATATTACAAAAAAAGTATTTTGTATAGCAAACATTGTTAGTGGTATAAGTAAGTATCTGAATTAAAAAAAGGGGGCGATGAAGTAGGCGTAGTTCATAGTTATATGGCGACGTTAACAATATTAAGAGCAATATACTACCAAATAAAAAAAATACTTTGGAATGAACAAATTTGTATAGAGAATAAAACTTTCAAAAATTTGGCGTGAAAGGGGCGTGGCTTAAGAAATCTTTATTTTTACTTCGCCTGGAGTATATAATGTGTATACAATTTGAAGTAAATCTGTTAAAAACTATATGGGAGCAATTACATAATTTTTAAAAAGTGGGCGTAAAAATGGGCGTGGTAAAAAAAAGTACCCTATTATTCCTTCCAGAGTCACAGTAACATGCTGTGAAAATCTCATCAAAATCGGCTCAGCCGTTTTGGAGTCTATACGTTACATACATACATACATACATACATACATACATACATACATACATACATACATACATTGAATTTTATATATATAGATAAGTTATTATTTGTATTACGATCACTTTACTAACGTCCTAAATTTGTTTTGAAGGATAGTCCGTGATTAGAACGAGTGTGTTTTTTATCCTAAGAAAGAAGCTTAATTTTTTACACGGCAATTCATTAGACTTGATGTTGAAGAAGCATAAAATCCTATAAACTCTAAAAAAGGAAATATACTTGCTGACAACATTAATTACTACAAGTCAAGATCATGCTGCGGTTGGATAAGATTTTTAATAGAAACTTGAATTGTATTTCTACAATTCAATAATAAGGATTCAAATTTCCAATGAAGATATCTAACAAATAATTAGTGTTATTATTTTATTTAACAAGCTGTGGATGATCTTGATCTAAATGATCTTTAGAGACTTGATGTTAAAGGAGCTTGTAGTCCTGCAAATTCAGGACATGCTGATACACTTAATTGCTAACAGAATTTTCATGAGTCCCAATTTACACAAAGCAATTCTATAAGCTTGGTTCATTACCTTATATACATCGGAGTGAGGGAAAAATAAGACTAATACACACTTGAATCTAGTTTCTCTCTTTTGAAGGGAAAAATTGTATCAATATTTTTAATAAAAATTGCTTCGTGTAAATTGGGACTTACAAAATTAATTACAGCAAATAAAGACTTTGCTTTGACAGCCGATTCTTTACATTCAAAATAATGAGTTTGGTCCAGTGAAATGTTTTTTTAATTTTTGTTGGGAGTTATTTCATAATGAATCTGTACTATGCGAATCCGGTGTTCTGTGTACCATGGAGGAGGAAACTCTTTCGCCCGGCCGTAGGCCGTCAATACAAGACATTTGTACAATGCGAAGCCGGTATTCTCCCTACGGCCGGGCGGCAGGATTTTCTCCTCCATGGCATACAGAACTCCGGCTTCGCATAGTACAGATCCCTGTATTGCCGGCCTACAGCCGGGCGAAAGGATTTTCTCCTCCATGGTATACAGAACATCGGCTTCGCATAGTACAGATTCCTTGTATTGCCGGCCTACGGCCGGGCGGAAGGCTTTTCTCCTCCGTGGTATACAGAACACCGGCTTCGCATAGTACAGATTGTATTTTTTATGGTGAAATGTCATAATCTTTCTTTAATATCTTCGGATTTATATTACCTACATGGTCATGTTATACCTTAAATTAAATTATTACTATTGTATTTGCTTACATATAATTGTGAAATAAAAAGCGTTCTGTAAAAAGAAACCAAAAAAATTGGGAGTTAATTCATTTATGTTGGGACTTATTTTCATTGGGAGTAAATTAATTTTTATTTGGATTTATTTTTACATTTTGAAATAAGTCCCAAAAAGTTGGGACTTCTTTCATTTTGCCTTTGGAAGTTATTAAATTTTTTTCAGTTGGGCTTTATTTCATTTTTCATGGGACTCATTTCATTTGGGAGTTATTGCACTGTACCTCTGAATCTGAATAGTTGCAAATTCTTCATGAAGATTCCCAATATAATTTTTTTTATTAAGTTCATTGAAATGTTGGATGCGATTTTCTCTATATACGACTACAAGATCATTTAGCTTTTGAACATTTCTAGATTTCAGGTCACCACATTATACCAGCATACAGTAGGCGAAGCTTGCGTTTGGACGTTGAGATCGTCCAACTAATAAGTGTTCGGCAAATATTTACCGAAAACAACGTAACCACTAAATAAATTATATCTGAAAAAACTTTTCTTATTAGAGCCAAAGCTCAACAAATATTTAGTTTTTATTTATTTGATGCTGGTTGATGTTGCAAAACTTTTGTAAGGGTAAACAACGTCAAACAAATTTGTGCTAAAACAAGTGGTTACGTTTTTTTTAAGGATTTTTCGCTATTGCCGGCATAATTTGGTGTCGGTTATACGGAGTCGCTGTAAATTCAAATCCTATGCAAGTAGATTAAGATCTTTCCTATAGAAGTTGTCTTAAGGGGTTTAAATTTTCCTACATTTAAGTTAATGTTATCGTAATTATTGGCTAAATCGTAAAATTAAATGAAAATTGTTTTTAAATTTTAAGTCACTATAATTAGATAACTTATGGGTTATTTTTGACACATGGTGGGTGGTAATATCCTACATATATCGATATTCCAACTTTTTGTATAAATCTTTGACCAGTGCCCAATGCAACATTTGAACAATTCTACGGACATAAATTAAAAATATAGCTTCAATTTTTGTTTAGTTAATTCTGTTGCCTTTAGAGTGCTACATTTACTTACCACTGTGAAACAAAATAATTAAACAGTTCAACATATCTCTCCTCATCCGTAGGCCAACAACTGTGTTATTGTGTTAAAACAATCACAATTATATCATAAAAACCAGAATGAATTCCCAAGAGGTTGCAGTTTTCATTTAAACTTAATTAACTTACTGATAAATTATCCATAAATTTAAACCTAATTAATAATTAATTAAAAACTTTATTATCTATGAAAAATTATTGAAACAAAACAAAATTTTTTCACACACACAAATTGGCGCGACAATGGAAAATTGATTAAAACACTCTTTCATACACACACTAACTGTGCAAGGCAAGCACCGTGTGACGAGTTAAGACAAAAATGAATTAATAAAAACCGTTAACTATTATAATTAACAGCCATCTCGTCGTCATTGTTGTTATAGTGCTGCTGGTAATTGTTGTAAATATGTTTAATAATAAATATAATAGCAACGGCAGCGCCTATAGTAAAACATTAAATGAAAAATATGTCCAGAAACATACATACGAGTACATACGAATAGTGGCAGATTAATTAGTTGGAGAGAAAAATACAACTCCAAAACAACAAATAATAAAACAAAAGGCCTCAAAATACTACATATGTACATAATACTGCAACAATTATTGCTATTATAACAATGTTGTGGCTGTTGCTACTGTAACTCTTACATGTTTAAGTACTTGTAGAGGTGTTGTTTGCACAGTGGGGTGTCATGCTAGAAGAAAGACAAAAAGGTGATAGTAAATTAGAAGCAAGGTTATTATGATGTTATTGGTTCAGCTGTTAACATAAACAGTGCAGTCCATACCCCCTTATTCATTAAAACTTACAACAGGTTTATAACAGGTTTATTAAGCAAATTTCCATACAAAATTTGTTTTATAAACCTGTTGTAAGTTTTATGAACAAGAGCATTAATCTTTACGTTTATTGAGTTTTAAACTTGGACAATTTGAAGCTAAATAATAGATTATGGAAACCAAACACATTTATTAGATCAAATGACTTTTGTGGAAAGATCAGACAATACAACACTAAGCAACAGTTCGCAATTAAAAGAGTTTTTTCTTTATCCATCTCAAGGTAGGACAATGTCAGAGTAGTTAATGTAGAGGTAGGCTGAATGAATATCATTGTCAATTATTCGACAGAAATACCCTTTGCTTTGGATGACGAGATAAACCTTCAGTTATAGAACTACATAACATTGCTGTGAGTGAGATTTTATTGACTGGGGGAGAAGCACTGCTTTTTAAAATTGCGATCATGGAACTAATTTGTGTATCTCTTATATCTAACAATCTGAGAATTCATCTGAATCTTTACGGTTATGCACAGTCAAGATGTTGACAGCATAAATGTTGTCTAAGAATAAATGGTCATAAATCTGATTAAAACTCTTCGTGTGTATTCGAAACATATTAAATTTATCTTACAATGTCTTCCGTAAAAGTCATTACACGTGGAAAAGATACACAAGGTTTGGATTTTCCAGCAAGATTTTCGCCTTTCAAGTCCTTTTTTAGATGGCCCAGTAAGATCGATGGGATTAAACCCACGTAAGTAGTTTTGAATTAGTGTTTATTAGCCTGTGTGTCCTGTATTATGTATGTTAATTCTCAATTAGTTGCAATGACTACATTTATGTGAATGTCATTTTTCCCCCCAAATTGTCCTATTAAAGAAAGTAGGTTTAGAAGACAATTAAGTACGGCAACATTTTATTGGTATGTAATCATCCAGTATTACTTTGTTTCGATTCCACACTCTGCTGTATTAATCTAGCTTGCACAGATAAAAAAATAGAGTGAGTTCTATTTATTCGAGGAAGTGCAAACAAAAATCTTGTTCCTTTTCGACAATAGTATAACTTCCGTTTCAAGATTTACCATCAGTCCATTTCTTGCATTCCAGTCACTAAATGTCCTTACGATCGCATTCAAAATCCCAGCGAGATAATCACCCCTATTGTAAATAAAAATTCCACAAAAATGTTGCCTTTTATTTTTTTAACATTAAATTTAAATAGCAAAAAGGTGAAAAGGGCCATTCTATTGTGTGTGTGTGTGTGGTTTCTCGTATTTATTAAACACCTAGAACAGGGTGACACCACTTTGGGCGCCATTCTATAGTGTGTCAAATAAATTATAACCCGAGTTGCATTTGTTACCCAAAAGGGACAAATTAGCAAAGATGAAGGGGTGACCAGATCGTTGGTGTTACTGGTATGATTGCGTTTTGCCAAGGCTGAGGCTCGCCGGATTGGCAGTGGTTCTTTACCAATTATCTAGGCCGTACACACACAAAGTAGAAAACATACCAGATTTCACTTGTCAAAAACTAAAAAATTGCTGGGACCCGAAATGTATGCACCATCACGATTATAACCGCCGTCAATCTTCATTTACACCTTCTCTGGCTGATGATATGCCAGGATAGCCCTCCCACTTGAGTCTGGAGGCTCACCATGACATCCTGATAACTCTTAGGACGTCCCATTAATGCCCTTTAAACTATCTCTCTCACTCTACTTACCCCCACCTATTAAATTTTACCTCTTCATTTTAAATCAAGTTAAGAATTTATGCTTTCTTCTTTAGCCCAGTTATTCACCACCTTTGAGCCATTAGTTTTTCTATTAGAGGAGGAAATATTCCCTTTAGAAAATAGCCAACCCATAAAAGTTTAAGTGGAAGTCCATAAATATCCGAAATGAGCAATTAAGACATGACGTGCTTTCGATAGTTTCGGGTTAATATGCACATTTAACGACATTGCTTTGAAAGTATGGAAAATTATGCGGAAATTGCTTGTCTTTTCTCCTACTGCTTCTCAGATATGCAAGCTAAGAAGCAAACTGTCACGAAATGTGGCCTTGCAAATGACATCCTAGGTACAACCGTATGCTTCAAACACTGCATGATTCATCTTACGGTGCAGCACATGACGACGATGAATATTTTTTGTTACCTAAAGAGTTTGATATCCAAAACTGGGGGCTGCATGGAAGATATCAATAATATGGGTTTGGGTCATACGATGAGAAAACATAGTAACAATATCACCAGCAATCCGTAGAATACAGCCCCAAGGCGCCAGTAAAATTGCCAACTCTTGAACACGTCTGAAGTAAATGAAAATAAACTATAGAAAGAATTTGTTTTTCTTTTCAAGGACTAAATATATATAATGATTCACGATCTCAAAGCCTTTAAATATTTTGCAAGTCTTTAGGCCAATCCTAACAAGACATTTTTACGAGTAGATCGATTATTATCATCAGGGAATCTTTCTGTTGGTAATATCAAAACTTGCTTCAATTTTATTATTACCTTTATGACTGGCAGGAATCGAAACTGCAACCTCAGACTAATATTCCAGCACATTTTTTCATGTTTAAATTTGTTCTTGAAAGAACCACTTCCACGATTAAAGTTTTACAAAATGGCACAAAAGTTTTTAAAAAATTTAATTATTTTCTGCTTCTGTTCCACTGTGTGTCACAACGACATACAGGAATTAATACAACTAATAATAAGGCATGATGATAATAATGGCGCTGTAGTTGGTGTTAGAGTTGGCTGTTAGATGCAGGCGTTATAAACGAAAAAACAACAGCATTTAAAAAAAAACCTCTTAAATTAATGCTGCGTAGCAATGATTTATTGGCCTAAACTTTGTATCTACAATATATATAGAGAAGTTGATTATGAATAACTATCTGTTATAGGTAGTACAAACTATACAGTGGCTCACAGCTTATTTTATGCAGTACATTTTTGGTTTTCAAAGCTTCATTAAAAGAAAACTAATAGGAAATAAATTGGTGCCATTTAAAAGAAAAAAATATTTTAGTCTAACAAACAAAAAATATTTATTGCAAAAATGTACCTTTTAATATATCAAAACTAAAAAACCTAAAAAATTTTCGTTTTTTTACATCACAGCTTATTTTATGCAGTCAATTTTTCTTGTACCGATAGCTCAATTTAAAGTTGTTGGTTTTTCGTTTTTCATTTTTCATTTTTTTTTACTTCTATCAATATTTTCTGTTGAATTGTGAGTCCGATTTTGTAACGTCAAGTGTCAAATTAAAATAGTTCAAATTAGTCCGTATACAACGGTAGAACAACGAGAATTGGATTTAAACCATTTTCAAAATGGCCAGTCACAGCGAAAAATAGGAGAAATGGTTAACATTAAAGCTTCCACAGTCCAAAAAATCATTTAGCGCTTCATGCATGAAAATCGTATCTACAACAAATTTCTGCAAATAAAATTTAAGAAAAATACGGGCAAAGTCCAAGGCTTCACAACTGGCCTTCGAAGTTGGAGCTGTCTTGGGCAAACAATGTTGCGTTAAAACTATTCGTCGTGTCTTGGGCCAAAATGATTTTAATAGCCGTGTTGCACGCAAGAGACCGGAAAAACAGACTTTGCAGGCTAAATTTCAGACAGGCTAAAGAACATGTATCTGCTTTTTTGGAATTCGGTCATCTTCGCCGATGAATCTAAGTTTAATATTTTCGGTTCAGATGACCTGTCGTATGTTTGGCGGAAACCAAAAATAGAACTCAACAAGGAAAAAAAGACAACTGTGAAGCTTGATGTCAGGTATGATGAAACAACCATGGACAAGTTTAAATACCTTCAGATTCTGAAGGACAACTTTTTGGAAAGCGCAAAGATTAACTTATCGATTTTACCAGGATAACGATCCAAATCACCTTAATGTTATCGAAAAATTATGGTCAATATGAGAAATCAGCATAAGAAAACACAAAAGTTATAACAAAAACGATTTAAAAAAGCGCTACTGACAGAGTGGTCGAATATTTCGCCAATTACCATTACCCAGAAACTGGTCATATGAAAACGCCTGTTGCAGATAATAAAAGCTATCACAGCAAATATTATCGTGTAATTGTCAGTTTTAATTTCGAAACCCAAACAACCCAAACATTTTTTTTTTTTTTTTAATATTTTAAAATTTACATTTTTGCAATAAATATTTTTGTTTGTTAGACTATAAATTTTTTCTTTTAAATAGCACCAATTTCTTCTTTAAGTTCCTGTTAGTTTTCTTTTTATGGAGCTTTGAAAACAAAAAATAATCACTACATAAAATAAGCTGTGAGCCACTGTATACATGTAGTAGAAACTATATAAATGTTGCAAACAAACGAATCTAGCATTCGATGCAGTATTAACATTTGGTACTTTTCTTTAGTTATGCTTTGATACAATCAACAATTTGGTAAAAAAAAAATAAAAATCACAAATACTAAACAGCCGCATCAGAGAAGAAATGTGTTTGCCACATGAAAAGAACAACAATATAAACTATGCAACACCTTCTTGCCTCGGACACGTACTGGCAAAAATATTGTTCAGCATACTTCCCTGTATGTGGTAGTTGTTTTGCTAAATTACTTTATGGTTAAAAGAAAAAAAAAAAACAATACCAAAAACTGTTGTAAAATAATAATAATAATTCCTGTTTCTGAATGTGTTGTCAACAATTTTCAGGTTTATTTCGTTTATCGTATGTGGGAAATTTGTTTTGTTACTTAATGCCTGCCACACACTCGTACATATATGAACTACAACATGGCATTTAGGCTTTGGTGACAATTGATTGCATAATCATTCACAATTAGGATTTATTGCTGAATTTATTACATTACACACACTCCAGTAGTACGAGTAGTAGCAGTAGTATTCCAACGCGCAGGCACGATATGACTTGATAATCGACACAGAGGAAGAAAAGACAACATTTCATGCCTGAAGTCTATTTGTTACAAAATCATTCAGTTTTTTGCCTTTTCTGTTTAATCGTTGAAAGAAAGTGTTTATTAACTGTTAATTTTTTTAGTAGGAGTTACTAAAGTATCTATGGATGCCAAGTCTAATGGGAATTTACCAAGTTCAGGAAACTGCAGTTGTTAGTAACGCAACTTAATTCAAAAATGTAATGATAAGTAATCGTTTTAGTAGATATATATCTGTTCCTTTAAACTCCTACAAGGAGCATAGGGCCAAGTTTTAGTAGATACGCCTGCCTATATTTGGGAAATCGAGATATATAATTTTTTATTTTAGAGTCTCGATCTAACCGTTCTCAACGAAATTATTTTTATTTTTTATTTTTTTTTTTTTATGAAGTAACTGAATTAAATCCTTACAGACTTTTATTCAAGTATTTACGAGGCCGGTTCGGAAACTTTTTAGCCTAGTAACGGTGTTTATAACAACAATAATTTCATAAATCTTATTACACTGTGGAACATTTTTGGGATTATTGTCTGGGGGGTGAGAAATTCCAAGTCAGGGTGATGGTACTAGGTCAGTATAGTAAAACCCTCAAAGGGTTTGGCGTTCGTATGTGTCAGTTTTTTTTTTATGACCTTTTAAATTTTTTCCTTATCTTGATGTTTTTCGCTTATTTGTAACATTTTGGCAAAAACGTAGTTTAACATAACTCGAGAACCACTTGTGTGATTTTGATGAAACAAATTTAGAAAAATTAAGAATTTATTTATTTATTTACAATTAAGTAAAGGTATCCCATTTTTGTTTTTATTCAAAAAAGTGTCATTTATCGCCTTTTTTATAAATTTTCCCCAATAACTCCAGACTTCTGGCCATAAACTACTAAAAAAAATTAAGTAAATATAATTTTCTATTTTTATTTTATTTATTTATTTATTTTTATTTATTTTAATAAATATTGCCTAGACTTTTTCGATGGTGGTTGTTCGGGACTAGTGGCATCGCATTCATCGCTATCATCAGTTTCTGAACCACACATAATGTCAATGTGTGACTCCACTGTTGGCCCTTCTGCATCTCCTGAAAAATCACTTTTACTGTTCGCGTTCGTCGGCACCTGTTGAATGACAAAAAAAATATTTAAATTTTTAGGCAAAAAATACTTTTTTCCCTTCATACATTCATTTTTAACTTCGAAAGTGTTACACATATAGGAAAATAGATTAGAGAAATTGTAATTCTTAATTTGTTTCATCAAAATCGGACAATTGGTTCTCGAGTTATGTTAAACTACGTTTTTGCCAAAATGTTACAACTAAGCGAAAAAACATCAAGATAAGGAAAAAATTTAAAATTTAAAAAACTGACACATACGAACTCCAAACCCTTTGAGGGTATTACTATACTGACCTAGTACCATCACCCTGACTTGGAATTTCTCACCCCCCAGATTGGCTGTTGTACTGTGTTATAACATATTTTGTTCTATTAATATAATTGCTTATGCTTGTTCTATTAAAAGCATTCTTTAAATTCTTGTGATTTAATTTAAACAACCAACCAGTGGCATCGCATGAAGAGGGGCACAAAGTAAATTAATATAATATTAATATTGCTTAAAAGTTAAGTGTACATACATACATATATACAATATATAACTGCTAATCACTTTATTGGGACGAAATTATTATTTATTCGCTCCTTCCCACATGAACTTTTGATTTTTCATATAAACTTTCACCTAACCTTATACTATGTTTCCACGACGACTTAATTACCTGCTTCGTTGTCTGAATCATGTTTATAAATCATGCTGTTTACATGACTAATAAACTTGATTCGATTTGACAGTTGTATTTAATAAACAAACAGAATTTACAATTTGTGGAAACATACATTCGTACGTATTTACTTTTTTTACTTCCAGCAACAAGAAAATAATTTGCTTTGTTTACAATAATATTAAATGTTTACAGCTAGTGCAGATAAACTTGCGATAAAAATTAGAGAAGAGTGAAATTTTTCGTGCTTCGCAAGTAGATTCAATATGAATCTACTTGATTCGCTCTTAAAATTTTGTATGGTGAAGCAAGTTGTTTCACACATGATTGGGGTGTGAAGCATGAATAGAGAGCGAAGCATGTACCGTGGAAACATAGTATTAGGTGAAATTCTGTTTTTGGAAATAATCATTGCAAGAGCCTCGATATAACTGTTCTCTGTCAAACCACTTACTTCTTGCTTAAAATCTTCTCACAAAATTTTCTCTCCTTCTTTATTTCAAAACACTTGCCTTACAAAACCATCACAATTATTTTTATAAACAAAATTTCATAACATTTGCACACAAATTATCTGGGTTTTAATTGAAAATTAAAGTTTTTCGTAACTAAACAATGATTCCCAACTGGGATCATAAAAGTTTGCCATTAAAATTCCAACAAGTAGCGGTAAAGCTTTTTTTTTTTAGTATCTAGCACATACTCAGTAATAGCAACACATTAACTATAAAAACAAAAAAAAAAAAAATACAAAAACATTATCGATTACAAATTGTATACAAAATAAACACTATCAAAAAAAAAAAAAAAAAAAGACTGATCGTTGTTGCAAACATATTTCTTTCAAGCACACTGTACTTGATCTTCACTTGATTTTGTAGCTTTCCCTCTACTATTTACACTCTTTCTACTGAATTTAGCTAGCTTGTCATACTGTTAATAACATGAACATTCTCTTATTTATAGAAAAATTCTTTAGCCCAGCATGAGGCTGACCAACCAAGTGTGTTTGGCGCAAAAAAAAAAACCAAAAAAAAAAAATCAAGCATGTGTAAAAATTGAATAGACAAGATTTTATTGACAAGTTGTTTTTTGTAGTTTACGCTGTTAGTACTCGTATTGTTGTTGAAAAAGGGTGTGACTAAAAGTGATGTTAACTAAAATTTTAATATTATTGGCGTTTTTTTTTTTTAATGAGGAGGTCTCTAACATAAGTAGCTTATAAATAGAATTTCACAATTAATTTGTCCGTGGTAATGGAAATTGGAATTAATAAATTACATATAAAGAATTGGCTGCACAAATTAAATATAAAACTTTATGCAAGCAAAAACTCTGATAAAACGAACGATACGATATGAAGGACTTCTTTTTGTACCCACCACCACATATTGGTCGTAGAACCCGAAAGTATATATGTATATTCTGGGTCCTTATAAGAATCTAACGCAGGGGCTTCCATTTCATAGCACAATTGTGCATACCACTACCAAGACATATTTTTATGCTCTTCAATTCAGTCGTCGATGTGACTTCGAAAAGTCCACATGTATAGCGGATGCTACGTTATTTTTTCAGGTTAACAGATGATGACACTCAAAAAATATTGTGCGGTCAAAAATGCTTTTGGTAACATACATAGCAAATTATAAAATATGTATATTACTAACATTTTTCTGCGGCTTTAACTAAATGCATTCTCTCAATTTTATTAGTCTCTAGCACTCACTAATACACAACCAAACAATTTTTGGACGCCCTGATCTAAAGGAATGATCACACATGTCAAATATTTACTCATAAAAGCGTAAAAACTTGTTTTAGTAAAAATTTGTTTGACGTTGTTTACTCTTAAAAGTGTTTTGCAACAGCAAACAGCATCAAATGAAATAAGGGGGTGACTGACACAACTTTTTTTTTGTATTGAAGGGAGAAGTACTGTTAAAAATTGTAAGAATCGGTCCACGGTTCCTCATAGCCCCCATATAAATGTCTTTCAGAAAACGGCTCTATGGTACATAAATGCCTTCAGAAAAACAGTATCCATTCAAGCAAAGTGGTATTTTGTTTGAATCGGTCCATATTTGACCATAGTCTCCATATAAAGTTCGAAATACGCAGAAATCTCTTACAAACATCACTATAAAGTTCAACTCAATACAAATATGTAGTTTACATTTACATAGTAGTACAGAATTTCATGATGATCAGCTCATAAAAGGACTCTCGAAAACTCATTACTCGTAACTGACATAACATCGAACAGAAATTTTACACAGATCCGTTATAAGCATGTACAAATCTGTGGAGTTTTGACAAAAGAACCTAACTCGAGATCGGACAATTTCCCACTTTTTAAACCATATGTATAAGTTTTAAAAGCGCATCTTTCTGTCTTTTCAGCGTGTTTCTAGATAGTGTAGGTCGGAAGATATAGAAGCCCCCAAATCAACCTATCTCGCAATTTTTACAATCTGCTTTTGACAAAAGAACATATATCGAAATACGCTGCAGGGAACAAATAGAAATATCATAACGTAATTTTTACAAAAGAACCTATTTTAATATGGGTTTCTAATAATTTACTAAAATTATTTTGACAAAACAACCTATTTGCACTCATGTTCTTTTATCAAATTCATAAACGAAAATAACACGTTCCCTTCTAAAGTTAAGTTCCTTTAATAGCCATTTGATCATTAGCATTCATTGTGACAAAACAACCTATGTTAACATGAGTGCTTTAGTGTAGTGGGAATTAATGAAATAAGAGGAACCTATATCAAATCAAGTGCTTTTGTCGTGTGCATGTGTAACAAATTAAGACGTTTTTAATGAAAATATGTTGTTTCCTAATATAGAAAAACAAAAATAATTTACAGAAGAAGACAAAAAAAAACAAAGGTTCCAAAGTTTTGGAGGAGCAGTGACTCTCTCGCAAGTGAATACATTGACTACAAGAATTATAGATTTACAAGATTACGGCAATTATCAGCATTTTTGAAGGTACCTACGTCGCGGTTCCAAAAAGTTTGTCAATTTGTATGGAATTTTCAATGATTTTAGAATTTCCGACTTTTCCAGAGGGTGCCGTGTTTATCGAAGGAATTACACCTTTGTTCAACTGTCGATATTTAGAAGATCATCATACTATAGAATTAATTGATTACAAGTTTCTGGTTGTTGGACACACGCATATGGAATGTGACACGGTTTATTCCCAAATAAAAAAAAAGAAGAACAAATCTGTGCATTCGATGCATCACCCATATGACTGGGCTACTTTAATAGCAACTACAAATCACAAATACAATGCAATCTAGATGGAACAAGATCAATACTTTGACTTTGGTAGTACATATATTAAAGAACAAATACACGTGGAGAAATACTAATACATACATTAGGTACATGTAACACTACTTATGTTTGTATATTTTTAGTATACTTTTTATTTGTTGTTTTGTAAATGTGACAAATTTGAATAGAAGCTAATACGTTGTATGCGATATGAGAAATCTAAGTATGTAATTTTACAGTACAAGCTATCTTTACAGCCGGAAGGGGACTTAAAGGAACTAGACATAACACAGCGACGACGGAACAAACATAACAAATTTCGAATTTAATAAATGTTATTCTGATCTTTTGCCAATATCTTCTAATAAAAAACGTGATTTACAGTCCGTTCTGCCATTTATAAATGCAGAGTTTCATAATTTTTACAATAACTTTCACGTTGAAGCTGAAGTACAATTGGAAGATGATTAGGATATTGTCGAATATGATTAGCTGTAGACTGAATTATTCTTTAATTTTTCTGAATAATAAAAATTAAAGCAATTTAATATAAATGTGAACTAGAATATATTATAATATATTAGCTATTTCGTATTTGTATTTTTAATTCAATTAATTTCAACTTTTCTTTTTCATACCTAAAAATACATGTAATTAGTCTAATAGAAAGCATAACTTTTCATAATATTCGTTTAAAATAAACTGAATTCTATTTAAGAAAACAACATATGTCACTGAATTTTTCTTATTTCATTTTAATAAAAGCACTAGTCCCGACAAAGGTTGCGAAATATTTGTTACTTTTCAGTATGAAAAAAGAGTTTATCTAGAGAAGGGTTGATTTTTCGATCAAAAATTATTTTGACAAAACAACACATCTCGGTTTTTGGACATTTTCTCGGCAACAGTTGTATCTGGAAGAAAGATGCAAATTGTAAAATAAAGGTATTTAAATTCTCCACCATAAAAATAGGTTACATTAGCTTAGATATGTTCTGGGACGATTCTGTGACCCTATAAAAGTGTTTTTTGGTCCTCCTGTAAAATTCAGTTTTTCGACATTGGTTGTTTTGTCAAAATTCCACAGAAATTATACTATTGACTGTTGTGGTAAAAACATTGGTCATAGTTCCTGTACAAGCTCTACTTCCGAGAATAACCACAGAGTATACAGAGGTGATGACAATTTTGACCAAAATCAGTTTCCTAGGACTTTTTGGTACCTACATTATTCAGGGGTGTCATAGAAACCAATATTGTCAGAATTAGTTTTAAAACCGACAAGAAAAAAATGCTTTGGTGTCATTGGGTATTGCTACACGTTCGCGATACTAGAAATATCTGAATATTTATTGAACGTGTAGCAGTGCCCTATGACACCAAAGCATTTTTTCTTGTCGGTTTTAAAACCAATTCTGACAATATTGGTTTCTATGACCCCCTGATTGTGTGTTAAAGTAAATCGCTTTATGTTAGATGTTGCAAAAACATAAACTAAGCGCAGTTCGGAAAGAAACAGATAATATTAATTCTTGATTATAACTGAAATATTCATAATACTCTTGTAAAGAAACTTAAAATAAATAGAAATTACGGTATAATATTTTATGACGATCGGCCCATAATAGCCGAATATAAACTCTTACTTGTTTTGAATAAGTTTTAAGCGGACAACAATAAAGCGTGGATACAAAATCCAGTAAATTTTTGATCATGAGCCACTAGCAAAAGAGTTCACTTGGCCAATTTTATTTACTAGTCTAAAGTACTGATCCGATGCTTTATAAAATAAACACCGAAGAATTTTGCGGCTGATAAAGGAATTTGCATAGTTTCAAGGTCAAGCGACGTGCAGCTGGACAATCTGTTAAAATAGTTTTTAATTGGAACTAATAAGTTAGCTTCCAGTCAATTGTATTTTACTTTATATTTTAAATAAAACCGAGTTTAAAATTTTTTCTGACATTAAATAACTTGGTATAAAATTGTTTTTTCGACCCATACATAGGCTACCATATTTCCCAAGGGAGTTGGGGGACTTAGAGGCTACTTTGGCGGGCAACTAAGGTATAGGTCGGACAAATAAAACAAAAACATAAATTGCTTCAGCCGAAAATATTTCATCGTCAAAGCGTTAAGTTATACACTAATACCCCGACTTGCGTCGTTAATTGGGACCGACCAAACCGGACGCAATGCGAAACAACGCAAATCGAATCACTTTTCTCCATATATTTGTATGGATTTTTCGTTAATTCGTTCCAGAAGAAAATTTTTAGAAAAGTTGAAAATTTTTACTATAAATAAATGTATACATAGGTATATTTTTTAAAACTTATTGCAACAAAAAGATAACGAAAATAAAAAATAAATTAGTGCCGATTCATACATGTACAAAATCAACATAAAATGTAATAGAAAACGACGCAAAACGAAACATTAACGACGCAATTCGAAGCCACAATTATGTATTTTTTCGAAGCAAAACGAAACATCAACGACGCAATTCGAAGCCACGCAACTTTGTTTTGATGACGCAAATCGAATCAACGCAAATCGGGTCGACGCAAATCGGGGTATTAGTGTACAACCAATATTATTT
The DNA here is from genome assembly GCA_916048285.2 of Bellardia pandia. Lineage (NCBI taxonomy): Eukaryota > Metazoa > Arthropoda > Insecta > Diptera > Calliphoridae > Bellardia > Bellardia pandia. The sequence continues at coordinate 32,416,233 of OU696531.1, forward strand.
ACAGTACTTTTTGAAAGCTTTAGCTTTTTTGCAATCATTAAATGCTGCAAAGTTGTCATTGCTTTAAACATTTTCTGTAATTGAAATTTCACTTATTTTTAAAACACTCGTTTTAAACTAACGACTAGTGAGAGCGAATACCACCAACACCATCGCGCACACACTTTGCTTAAATATTTGAATGCCTGCCTGAGTCTATTTACCAGTTTTTTTCTTTATTTTATTTTACTATTTCTACGAACAGTTGCTGTTGTAATGAAAATGGTCCTTCAAAACTACGATTTAATGTTGTCATTTTAGCTGATCGACAACGACAACAATTTCGAATCAGTAGTTTTTCTTTATGCATATTTGTTGCTGTTGTTGTGTTATTTTAGCTGAATTCTGAAATGCACACAACTGGTTTGGAATTTGATTCTCAATTTAGTTTCTAATTTAACTTTGTTCAATGGTCGTTAGTTTAAGTGTTTTTCCTATTTTTTTTTTTTTTTTTTTTATAGCGAAAATATTTTTATAACAAACAAGTGCAATTATTACAATTTATGATGCGCATGCGCAATTGAGGTGCATCAAGAAGATGCAAACTGCGATCATGATGGTGGGGAGAATGCCTCCAAAGAAGAGCCAACAAGAGTTGAAAACCTGTGATTGCTTGGCAACAAATGTATAAGTGTAGCTTGTAATACGAGGCGTTAAATGGAAACAAACGTGTTTTTGTTGCAGTTCATTTAGACGCTTAATAAACAAATAATTATGTTCGCTTAACAAGCGTTGTTTTTTTAATTGTTCGTCCATTAAAAATGACCGTTAAAATGTGTGTTTCATGTCATGTCTTTGTTTCGAATTGATAACAATCTGTGTAAAGATAAGATGTCGGTCGGTATCTTTATTTCTAGAGGAAATTTAAATAGTTTTTTTATTTGTTAATCATTAAACACATTCGAGACAGCCGGGTACACGACTACACAAGTGTAAATGCCGCTGGGTTCTTATGCCAGCCTGTAGTCCCGAAATCTGACGTTTTAATAAAAAATAAATTTTGCTCTTTTTGTTTCTTTTGTTTTTGATCAATGTTTTTATTTTAAGTTATTATTGAGGTTTTTGTTTCTCATCACGGGCTATTTTCGATCAACAATTTTTCCTTTTCCTTCTAACAAATGTAAATAAAATACATTTTTGGTTTTTTTATATCGCCCATGTTCTGAAAAACGCAAAACGCTTAAAATTGGCGTTTTCAATATGAATTTGTATTTGAAAACGCCAATTTTAAGCGTTTTGCGTTTTACAGAACATGGGCGTATATTTGTTTTACCCAACGTTTCGTTCGCTTTTTCGAACTTCATCAGGGGTACTTTTATTTCCGTAATAATCTAGTGACAAATAGATAAGAATTATAATCAAATCTGGAACTTTTATTTAACTTTTACATTTGTATTGCACTTTTCAATTATTTAATTTTAAAAAACTGGACTATACGTAGACTTGCCAGATTAAATTTGCCAAAAAGCTTGACATTGACCGAAAAAAAAAACTTGATTTTGAAAAAAAAACTTGTCAAATAAAAACACTCATATTATTGGTTTTTATTAATTTTTTTTTTATTTTTTTTTTCATAAAAATTATTGGAATAAAAACAAAAATATCATAAAAAGTAAAAATAACAGAAACAATATAAAAGAAACAAAAAACAATATAACAATTAAAATTCAGTCTTTATATATTTTAAAGAAAACTTAGGTGTTATTTAAAAAAAAATATAGGTTCTATTTATTTTGCCACATATATTTCGGAGGCTAAGCCCCCCCCAGAAAAAATTTAGCCACCCCCAGAATTTTTATTCTTTTATTGCATTTTTTTATTTGAACAATTTTCCATAGCTTTTACTAAAAAGTGTTCCAAAAAGATCCCCCAGGAAAAAGGCCTAGCTACGCCGATGATCATTTGGTATATATGTATCATATTAGTCATTAGTTGTATTGATAGTAAAGATATGCTCTCTCGATTTGTTTTTTTTTAGAAATATAAACTTACTTTTTTTAAGTATTATTATTAGCTAGAATAAATTTGAGAAAAAAACTTGACAAATCACTTTTTCACTTGACGCGCATTAAAAAACTTGACAATCAGGCCAAATCAGGCCCGTCTGGCAACCCTAACTACACGACACCAAATTAAATATATAATTAATAAATTTTTTAAATAACATACATAATGACTGAAGAGAATTTTGTTGATTTTATACAAGCTATTACTAAAATACAACAAAAAAAAAAGTAAATAAAAACATTAAAAATAATAAATCTGAAACAATAAAAAAACTTACAAACTTTAATCAAGCAAAACAATTAAAATATAAACAGCTGTTGCAGTAATCCATCTATATTTCAGTGGTGCCACTTAAGGCTTTTTTTTTTTTTAGTAGCGTTTTAGTTATAAAACATGAAAAACATATGTACTCGTACATGATTGGAGACATGCTAATAAACTTGCCTCATTTTTATTAATATAAAATATTGTATTATTAATACATTTAACAAATCTTGATGCATAAATGATCATAACATTTTAATTTTGTGTATTACTTTTAATTTTACAAACCTATTAAATTTTAGTTTCTGTTTGTTTTTGCTAATTTTATGTTAAAAATTATAAAATTTTAATGTGACATCTTTTTTTTTATTGCAAAATAATTAGTTTTCTTTAAGTTAATTTCTTCCGTTTTTACTGTAACGAAATGGAAATTTTTATTAATGCCAAAGATTCTTATTATTAGTTGATGGTGTGAAAGTTAAAACCATTCCCGTATAATAGTGGTGGAATCAGGGCATTAGAAGTTAGTACCAGAGTTGTATTGCCGGGCTGGATCCACTATTGGTATAATACATGTTTGCACACGCAATCACTTTTATATTGTCCTATTCGAAGAAAAATCTTAGATTTTGTAGGAATTTTTGTTAACAATTTTGCATGTCTAAAATGTTCTAATTTGAATCCCCACTGGGTCGCTCCTGTAGGATTTTTCTGGAATTCTCTAATACGCTTACTATAATTTTATGTAGATTCTACCCTACTGTACTATTTTGCGGCACTGAATTTAATTTAATTTATAAAATGTTTAGATGTACCTAATGTAGTAATATTTATCTTTTATTGTAATCTTTTATCTTTATGTTACCTGAAATTAATAATTGAATGCAAAAGATAAATAAAGATGTGAAATACACTTTTATTTGTTATATTTACTTAAGCTAGTACAAACTAAGATGAATGAATAACACGTGTTGGGACTTTGTTCTCATCTGTTAATTCAGAAATGCATCAGATGGAGAAACTGTCGTGTGTTTTTTTCTTCTATAAGTTTTAAAATGTTTTTTAAATTTCCCTTTCTTATACTTACAGAAAAACACGGATCGCAATTTGACCAACCAATTGGCCAATATGCATTCATCCAAGAGTCATGCCAGCAACGGCAACAACAAATACAATCGCTATTCGTGGGGTAGTGGTCATAGTTCTTCATCTTTGCACAGCAGTGCTGCCACATTAGGCATTGGTTCGGGTAAAGATGACCTATGGGCTGCCATACAAACCAATTACAATTATATTATGGACACCAATCTCTTGGACACGTGCAAAGAGGCTAGGTGTGAGCTAGAGGGCGCCACAAATGTTTTGGATAATACTTTGGATATAAGTTTTAAGGTGAGTTTAAGAGGAAAGTGGATATAATTTGCTTAGAAAAGGTGTATTAAATTCAAATGTGTAACAATCCGCATCATTTTGTTTCTTACTGTGGTATTTGGTCAATATTAAGTAACCAGAGTGTCTAAGTTCGTCGTCGTTTCTTCGTACTTTTAAAATCGACGTTTTTAACTTTGACAAATATTTCGGAAATGTAAGTTAAAAATTAAAAAAATGTTAATTAATTTTTACTTTAGCATAAGAATAATTCTTAAAAAGATGCCTTGATCCAATTCATGGAAAAAAAGTGTTTAGATGCCCTTGAATCTGCTTCGGTCATATAGTTAACGATATGGAAAAGCGATTTACTTTTCAAATCGAACAATTTTCATCACATAGCTGATGCCCCTATTGCCGTTCTCAACTCAACTAAGTTTGGTCGTCTGTCAGTCAACCCGACTTTAACTCTACATTAACTCTACTACATATAAGTTGTGAATGGCAATACCGATTTATGAAAGACGACCAAATTATTAAAAAAGTTGTGAACCGCAATAGGGGCATGAATATTTTCATAAGAGGTTTATGTCTTTAATAAAGTACAATCAGCTTAGTTGTGGTGGAATAGCTAATTCTGTCGAAACTAAGTCAATGGGGATTTTGGTGGTGTCTTGGGTAGGGTGATTTTAGTTTCTGAAGGGAAATTTTTCGGTAAATTCATTGTTAGTGTCTAGACTAAATTAAAGTTAAATTTGCTGTAGTGTTGATGTCTTGGCTGAGTTGAATTTATTTTCTTAAGGAACATTTTCAGTTGTGGTAGATTTGTTATTAGTGTCTAAGCTAATGTTAAAAGAAATTCACTGTGTTGCCTAGGGTGAGGGGAGTTTATATTTTAAGAAATTTTGCATTAGGGTAGAGTATTTGCTGAATAGGGAAATCGAGTTGGGTTTCTGTAGGTTAATTTTCAAGACATTATTTTAGTTGTAATTAGTTGTTTATTGTGTATTATGTATATTGTTTTGGATTTTATGTTGATACGATGATTTTTAAAGCTATCTTTATATTTCTACTGCCTACTTTTAGCTGCTTGATGATAATGTACGTAATGTGGGCTCCTGTGAAGATCCCAAAGAATTACGTAAATGGTTACGTGATATGGAACACAAATTGGAAAATGCTCCCACCTTATCGGAAGCTACCATGTTGACATGTGCTGAGTTACAATCACATCTAAATGAACATTCGGTAAGTGATATATTTAAAAAATTGTCTCTAGTTTTATTTTAAACAGTCAATTTCGAACAAAAATGCTAGTAGAAAGGGTTTGAAGAAAATTATGCCTTTAACTATGATAACAAATAGGAAAATAATAAATAATCTATTAAATGTTTTAATTTAATATTAAGTTTTCAGGTTTCAAAACATTTTATTTTATAAATTGTTAAAGGGTCATTCATCTTTATAGATTTAAGCGTTTTTATTTTATGTACCTGATTTTTTTTTTTTGTTTTTAAACCAAAACAATTTAAAACTAATCAATTTGCTTATAATAGTTTAACAGAAATCTAAAGTCTTTTCAATATTGTTTTCTTTCTTATAATTCACTGCAAATTGCATTTATCTAGGAATTTTGAAGGTTAAACCGCAAAACTAAAAGCTACTTTTCAATAAATAATTTTTATTAAGAATTCCGTTTGCGTTAAAAGCATAAATAGAAATAATATGAGAAAACTATGTTTGCAAAAGAAACTAAAAGCAAAAAATTCTTAAAAAGAAAAGAAAATTTTAAAATTCTCGCAATAACTTAACAATAAATCAAATTATTAACATTATTAAAATAAGAGTTTTAAAGAGTTTCTTCTTATGTGGTATTTAGATTAAAAATCCATTGCTGCTGTTTTCTTTTTCTACAATTTCTAATCGTATGCGGCAAGCAACACAAAAGAACATAAAAGTTGCATTAACATTCTGCCGTTTGTGTGCAGTGTGCTTATTTTAGTAGCACAGTTAAGGTGAAAATGAAATTGAATACAAGGCATATTGAAAAAATACCAAATCTAAAAGCTTTAATACAAAATATCTAGTACAATTTTCATTCTTTTCATACTATGTGTGTTTTTTTTATTATTATTTATTTTTCATGATATGAAAAAAAGAAAACATTAATGGTATATAGTTGTATGAATAATATGCGAGGTAAAAGAAAATGTTTTATCAAATATTTAAACAAACGCTACGAAGAGTTTGCATGTCTTTTAATTAGGTCAATGTGCATATACTGTTTAAATAACAACAACTTACTTGAAGTAAAAGTATAACAGTTCTTGTTTTAAAATATTGTAACATTTGAAATTAAACAAAATCATTGGTATTAAATTTATAGAAAAAACTTATATGGCAGTACTTATGTACATAAGAGGAAGGAAATAGATTTTCGGAAAAGTAACAAAATTGAATAACGAGCAAATGATCTGAAAAACCCGTTATATAAGTAAAGCTTAAGAGCTAGGAAAAAGTGACGGGCAGGAAGTGGGACTATCGCATATTCCACTACGAAGTGAAACTGAAATCGTTTTCACTTCCACATAGACAATTTTACGGCGCACAGTGGCTGAAAATCGTTTTTCATTGGCCAAAATTCTGTAACTTTTGAACCGATCAAAATATTGAAGTAATTTTTTTTTAGTGGATAGATATTTATTTCAGCTTGGCTCAGTTTAAATTACATTAAAATTGATTGATGACTTTTTAAGTACTTCTAGGTCAAAGTTGAACTTTTGATTTTTTTTAACTTTTGGAGTAAAATATGGGTTTATTTTTTTATTTACATATTAAAAAATTTAATATTTGGAACTTAATAATAATTATAATTATTTTTTGTGATAATGGAATTTTTTTAATGTTACACTCAAAAAAATTGTTACACTCAAAAAAATGTTTACACTAAAAAAAATAGTAAAATTCACTGGAGATTTTGCTGTTACTACAGAAAAATTTATTCTTTTTTGCTGTCAGATTTGATAATTTTAAAAAACATTTTAAAAATAAAAACTGCAATAGATTTTATTAGCATTTGTAACAATAGTAGGTTCTATTTATTATTATTTTTAACCGACTTCAAAAAGGAGGAGGTTATCAATTCGAATGGTATGTTGCTTTTTTTATGTTTGTTCCATGATAACCATTTCTGAACCAATTTTAAAAATTCTTTTTTTGTTTGAAAGGGTTTGCTTGCAGGTGGGTCCCATTTAATTTTTATGAAGATCGGACGGACATGCGGTTTTTTATTTACCGTTATCTATATTTTTTCTGTGCTTCTCTTATAAATTGTTGAATATCTTCGTGATTTATGAATCAATTTTAAAAATAATTTTTTTATTTGGAAGATATGGCTTGCAGAAAAATATATTTAAGTTAAAAAAAAAATGAAAATTTCAGAAATTGATTGAGATATATCGGGGATATATAGCATAAACCGATTTTTAAGAATATATCGAATATGGGTGTCAAAATTTAGCTCTGTTAATGGGAAAACATTATAGATTTAGCATAAACTGATTTTTTAGAAGATTAACAAGATTTTCAAAATTCTTTCTTTCAATCAAAAAAGTGCAACAACATTAGTTATATTAAACATTTTTGAAAATTAATCCAACATTTTCTTTGGCCGAAATTTTGAAGTCGGTTTTTTTTTAAGAATTATTTACTAATACTATGTTTTTCGTACTTAAATAACAATGAAGGCAATTATAATTATTATTCATTTGAAACAAATATTGATTGCAAATATTCTATATTTTGTTCTGCGCTATTTCTGTTCTTTAGTAGTTTTTTGGCTTCTTCATCTAAATCCCGATGTTCCACTTTCCATTGATTTCGAATATTGGATATGAACGGATCTGATGTTGCCAATAATATATTAAATAGATCTTCATTTGTGGAATTTCGTGAAATAAAGGATTTTGTGAACTGTTGCAGACATATTTCTCCATTTTTGCAGTTTCCTTAGCATAATCTTCAAATTGTCTAGTGTCAATTTCTTCATTGCACGCAAGTACTTCTAGGATTATTTTTAAATCTGAAAATAAGGTTTAAATCCACTCCTGTTATTTCAGATGCTGTTTCTGGATCTGAAAAGAGTCTTCGTGCGGTATTGTCATCATTTGTATTGCCTGACCCTTGTTTTGGCTGATCTATAATTAATCCAAATTTGTGATATTCATCTTGAACATGTTTCTTTTTTGAACTTCGTAACTCTTTGTTGGTTCCATTGTTTCTTATGGATCCTGAAGACCAGAAATCCAAATCATAACTGATTTTTAGTATATGTTCCATAAGTCGTCATTTGATCCACAGTAAAAAGTCATGAAAAAATATGTGATGCTCTTGGTAGTCACAGCTAAATTCAAGTGCGGCCGAAAGGGTTAATATCAGGTAAAACTAATTAGTATCTCGCCAATATTGGGTTTTTTTTCTTTAGTGGTTTAATGTCGCGATTATTATTATAAAATTGTTTATGACTTTGGTTGACCCTAACAGTTGATAACAGGTATATTAGAAAGAGATCATATGTTTACTGTAGAACCTATTGTGATATTTTTATGACTTATTTTTTTGCTAATCAAAACAAAGCCATAAAACCCTTTCGCAGGTATTATATTTAATTATTTTAGTTTTACGTAGTCTAAAGTAAAAAAACATAAACCTTTAGACGAAAAAGTGAAAATTTAATACACCATTATATACGAGTAACTATAGGGCTATTTAAATGATCGTAATTTGAATTTTTTTAGAGTAATTTCATTAAAATTAAAAAAGTGTTCTACCGGCGGGTCGTGGCGGGTGCAAAAGTATATATAGGGTTAAAGAAGACACTTTCACCTTTCTTCGGGTGGTATACGTTTCTTGTTCCCTTTTGTTCCCTAGAAGTTCTATTCCACTAAAGTTTAAATTTCAGAAAAATATAGTAGTTTCATAAATATTTCAGAACGCCCCTAATATTAAACGCTAGAGCTGTAACCACTTACAAAAACTAAAGACTATAATCCTACCAACATTATAAAAAAGACCGCAGGCCATTATTGATGATAGCTTGCGAGTAGTAACCATTTATTTTTGACAAAAAACAAATAAAAAACACCTTTTTCTGAAATTAAAAAAACAGTTGAGTTTGACAGCATGCCACGCCCACAATTATTAATAGTTTAACCTAATTTTTGGCTACCTTAATATGGATATATTAGCTCCAAAAAGGTGTAAAAATTTTAAAAATCGGTGACAAAAAAAAATTCGACTTTTGGCCAATGAAAAACGATTTTCAGCCACTGTGCGGCGTTCTAGAAAACAAGTGACACTTTATTCTACGATTAACCAAACTGGAAACGATATTTTACTTTTGAAATTATTTTTACATACTTGAAAACACAAAATTAATCAAAATTTCACTTTCACTTCGTTTTACAAATGTAGAACCCAGGTGTATAGGTCCCACTGTTGACAGTAATCGGATGTCTCACAGACTACACTCTTATACTAACTTATTAACTCTTATAACTAAGAATAAGCCAGGGTCTTATACGTCTTATATAATAAGACCCAGTGTCTTATATTAACAGCCAACATCTTATATAATAAGACCAGAATCTTATACTAAGACACAGCATCTTATATTAGCGTCTTATACTAGAGTCTTATACTAAGACTCAGCATCTTATATTAGCGGCTTATACTAAGACCTAAAGTCTTATATTAAGACATATCGTCTTATACTTAAACCCAGCGTCTTATACTAAGACCCAACGTCTTATATAATGAGGCCATCATCAGACCCAGCGACATTAATAAGACCTGAGTCTTATACTAAGACTCGGCATCTTATACTAAAACCCAGCGTCTTATAATAAGACACACTGTCCTATACTAAGACCTACTGTCTTATACTAAGACACAACATTTTATATAACAAGACCAGAATCTTATACCTAGACCCAGTATTTTATACTAAGACCCAGCGTCTTATACTGAGACCGAACGACTTATATAATAAAACCAGAGTCTAATAATAAGACCCAGAGTCTTATATTAAGACTTATACTGAGACTCTCTTACTCAGCATAAGATGATAGATCTTAGTATTGGAGTGTTGTACTAAGAAACAGCATCTTATTATGGTTAAACAAGCGTAAGGTTATTCACCAGATGAACTCTAGAGGGAGCATCAGGGCGAGATTGCAAGTATTTTACTTTGCCCACACATTATGCATATTATGCTATATTTGAATCTATGACATATATAAAAATGTTATTAAGACCTAGCGGCTTATACTATGATTTAGTATCTTATACCTAGTGACTTATACGTTTTTTGCAACGTCTCATATACTTCTGCATATAATCGCTATCGATGTTTAACAAAAGCTGCCTCAAATCGTGGATTGTGTCATGTATTAGAACTTAAATAATAAAACGTTCTAAGTGCTGATGACACCTTTAATCTATACTGCTGTTGCCATAAATAGTAAACTAGCTGAAAACAAACATTTTAATGCAAGTTATGAAAACTAAAATTTCTTTGAGAAAATTTCTTTATTAAAACATTTTGGTGTTTTGATAAGATCTACTTGTTTTGTGTGTGTGTTTTCTTTTTGGCGGCTGTTGTTGCTGTTTGTCTACAGATCTTCTAATCGAGATATTGTCAATTTCCACTTGATTTCTTTTTTGTCCAATAGCAAGTGAAAGGTCTTTAACACAATAAAACAGGCAGCCTGGATGGCTGGTTACAAGAAAATCTAAGAGAAAAAAAAAAAAAAATAAACACATTTTATCAGTACCGTTATAGTTTAATATAATATTTTTTTCCATTTCAAATTGTTTATAGTGTCATATTTAAACATTACAAAATATATTTATCTATTTTGAGCTGGTGACCATTTTTGGTTAAACAAGGATGTATGTATACGAAAAAATGCTGAAAAAGTCAATGGTAGAAGAAAGAAAGAAAAAAGAAGACCACGACAGCGAACTGTAACAAAAAAAAGCAAAACACAAATGCATTTTAGCAAGTGTTTCAGTTTTTCTGATGCAGGTATTGTCTTTTTTTAAAAAATCAAAATGAAAAAAAAAAAACGGAAAAAATAAATTCAATATTAGAAATAAAAAAACAGAATTTAAAAAGTGAAGGTGGATTTTTTTTTTCAATACAGATTATGGCAGTTACAATTTAGTGATCATTTTTTTTAAATTTCTGTGAAAATATACTTAAAATAAAACTTAAAAAAAAACCGTTACTTTTGCAAAGAAAATGACAAAAAGCCAAAATAAAAAAAAATCTATAACACAACATTACAAGCTTATTGAAACTATTGTAGAGCACATTAAAGAGGTTTTTTTTTCGTAAGTTGCAAACAACGTTTTTGTGTTTTCATTCATTCATTGTTGTTGCAGGCATTTGTTTCTTGTACAATTTAAGCCATATTGTCGCTGGTTTATTGTTGTAAATTTTGAAATAAAGCACGAGCCAAATTATAATAAAAAATATATAAACTGAACTGCCACTTGACTTTGTTAATGTTTTTTTTTTTTTGTTACCAAGCAACCACCATCGCCACCATTATTACATGATGTTATGTCTTTAGCTTTAGTTGTTACTGTTACTGCTGCTGCTGTAGTTTTTCTTGTTAGATGGTAGACTTCTTTTGTTAGTTTGTTCCTTTAGTTTGTTCATAAGCCATAATTTAACTGCTGCATAAATAAGTTAGGGAAGTTTAAAGTTAAACTGTATTTTGTTTTTTATGCTTAATAGTGTCGTTATGCTTTTTACACAATTTTCCTAACAATTTATATGAACAAAATAGGTCTAGGTGGTTGGTTTGGCAATTGTTTAAAATTTACTTCGCCTAAAGGTCATTTTTGGAAAAGAAATCAATTTGCAAAAAAAAAAAATTGTATAAAGTTGTAAATTGTTGACCTTTAGTTTTGTTGTTTGTAAATTTTGTTCGGCATAAGGTCATAAGGTAACGAATTTTTAAATGAAAAATATAAAAATATTTTGTTTTAAAAATTCTATTTTATTTTATTCCCAATATTTCGGTCAACTTTGTTGACCATCTTCAGGGGTTATTTAAAATAAATAAATAAATGAAAAACAAATTTCACTCTGTTGAGTTTGTTGTCCAGTCGTAAGCTGTTTTCAACATTTTTTAAAAAGATTTTAAAGAACTTTTTTTTTTTATAAAAATTTTTATTCGAAGTTTACTTCAAGCTAAATATACAATTTATTTGAAAATACAGTGCAATCTCCCTTAACGGACACTTCCCATAAGCGGATACCCCCATTAGACGGACATTTTTGCCAGGTCCCGGCAGCGCTCCATAAGAAAAGCATTGCGGTCGCTTTCCCTTGAACGGACGCTTCTCATGAGCGGACGCGGACATCCGCTAAATAAAAAAAAAAATCTCTTGGACGGACATTTTTTAGCTTATTTTTTCCGAATTTTTCATGTCATAAAATACAAATAAGCTTGCCAAAACTCTTTTAATTTGTTCGCTTTTACAACAGGGTACGGTTTATCATATTTACTACATCACATGTCTCTTACATAGTGTTTTCAATCTAACGTTTTTTTTTTACAATTTACGCTTCTGCTTCGGAGAGTTGAAAATACTAATTCTTGCAATGTTTGTGGTGCATACGTATGGTCTACAAACCTATTTGACCAACAGCTTGCGATTTAGGGGATTCCCTAAATAATAATCGATGTGCGTTTGCTTATTGTACTTGGGAAAGCATTGTTCATTCGTTTGTATACATTAGTGTGGGTGGGACTTTTTAAAATGGATAAAAAGAGTACTCATAAAACATTTTAGAGCCATTATTACAACTTGCCTTTAATGTTCTTAATAATAAAAGGTAACTTTAGTTAAAGTGAGGAATAAAGTGACCTTTAAAATTTTTCGTTATTACAACTTCCTTGTAAAATAAAATAATTTTTTTCTAAAATATGGCAATACCAGTTAAAAACCGATTACTTTTGACAAATTACTGACAAGAAACAGTAAATTTTTTGTGTTTGTGAAAATATTTGTTTGTGAAAAAAATATAAATCAAACGTCTGCTTTCCATTTTTATTTATCAAATTATTTATTGGCAAAACAGAATTAAAATTAATTTATTTTTCATGAAGTTGTCAATTTTTCAGAACATATGGCAACTTCAAATACATAAACCTCACTATAAAATTTAAAGACAAGATGATCTTCACTTTAGCTTATCGGTCGGTTTTAGACTAAAGTAGATTTATAATAACCAAATACTTCTTATCTGTCCGATAACATCATACCTTTACCTATTACCAAGTTGTAATAATGGGCCTTAAACTTTTATTACATATAGAGCTACATTTAATGATTTTTTGTTATTAAACCCAATTAAATTGTTTATTTTTTATATTTTTTGTAATAAAAGTATCTTTAAATAAAAACAAACAAACAAACAATATTAGTTGATTTAAATTTGTACTTTTCTGTTGGCCGGACAGCCCCCTTGTACGGACACATTTCAACGGTTCCTTCGGTGTCCGCTCATTAGAGATTCCACTGTAATTGTATACACTACTATATATTTTTATAAAAAAAAATCTTCTCATTTAGTAAAAAGATTTTAAGTAATAATAATAAAAAAAAATTATAAAAAAAAATTTACTTAAGTTACTTACAGTTTCACCCAGCTATATACAGTGGTGGCCATGAGGTTAGCACACTTCATACATACATATGTATGTATATATGCTGTTTTCAAAAGTATTTTCCTTTTATATGATTAATATTATTCACTGTAATTTTGTTTCCATTGATGTATCCTATGGTGTGTTCAGCATTATTTCTCAACTCTCATGTATGGGCCGGTGCTTTAAAGTCTATTTTGGAGTTACTGGAATGCGTTCAGGAGAGCGCGTAGGTGGTTATTGCTGACAGTAGGGTATTCAACTTTATTAATTTAGTGGAGCAGCGCCACAATGTGGGTTGGATTTCACTGTTCTATTGATACTATAATGTAATGTGCTCTGCTGAAAGTAGGAACTTGTTCCCAAAACCCGTAGTTTTCGTATGTGGAAAAAATGTTTACAAATATTACCCCCTTTATCCTCCCTCCCATAACCTATTTTTGTAGATCCAACACAATGTATGTATTGTATGAGGGTTCATCCCCGGAGTGCTGATCCAATCAAAAAAAAAAAAAAAAAAAAAAAAAAAAAAAAAAAAAAAAAAAAAGCCTTGCGGAACCGCCCAAAGTACACTATATAAGACCATAAAGCTTTGTGGTTGGAATGTGACGGTGTAGGCAGCGTTTTCAGCACAACAACGATCCACAAAACTTCTCACGCACTGAGAGCAGTTACTTGGAGCATAATTATATTAAAGTGTTAAAATGGCCAGCCCAATCTATTGATCTCAGAGAGACTCAAGAATTTGGCCGCTTTGTGAAATAAAATCCAAAATGCTTGGTACACAATTCGAAAAGCTGTGTGGCCAGAAGATGTACAGCAGTTAATTAAACCAAGTATATCATACTAAGAGCCAGTTTTTAGGATGTAGTTCAACCATGTTTATTGTTTTAACTTAGTTTAAACTTCAAATTAAGTTTTTAGGATGTAGTTTATTTTTTTTTTAATTGGCGTTTAACCCTTCAAGAATGGGCGTTTACACTCGATTCATATTTGTCAAAACATATCAGCTGTTTAAAAGTACTATAAAATAAAAGAGCTGATTATTTTAAGTTTTACTGTATAACATAAAATAAATTATAATAAAATGGATTTTTCCTCAGATGATGAGGATGATAGTGATTCGAAAATATATAATAATTTAAATAGAACTAGCTATATTAAGAAAATCCCGGACGTTAAAGAGCTCGTCCAAACCATTTTCATTTATATGATGATGGCGAATTTTATTAGCGATTCCGTCTGTCCCAGCTATCAGCGTATAGAATTTTGGAACTTATTGGTCCACACATTAAAAATCCAACGAGCTGGTAAATATTTGTTAACTTTAATTAAAAAAAAAATGCTTTTTCAGAAGAATAAATTTTATTAATAACTTTGAGGTTATATGCCACTGGGGGCATGTTAATGACCATAGGCGATGGTGTCTCTAAGTCAACGATTTCAAAAGTAGTAACTAGAGTGTCCCATTATATTGCGCTTTTAAAGGACCATTTTATAATAGTTCCAAAATCACATCAGGAGATTTCCATTAGCAAACAGGAATTTTATAATGCTAACACATTTATATAAGAAATTTTTAACGATGCCATATTTTTATTATGGTAACATCAAATAATTTGACGTTTCTTAAACTACCACTGAAAAACGACTAAAAGGATTAAAAAAAGTTTGAATGTTATTACAGTTTAACTAAACCACTAACAAACCAAGTTTATCCTGCTTCTAAAAAGTGGCCCTAAATTATAGGATTTAAATTAAGTTTTTTTTTGGTTTCTCTTATGACAATAAAATTTGCATTTAGTGCTAAATTACTGTCCACATTTTTTTTTTGGGTAGTTGTATTCTGGAAAAGAAAACACCAAAATGCAACAAATTAATGAAACCAAAACTGTAATGGCGTGAACAGAAAATATTTGCATTTATTGGCAATATATATAAAGTGTGCTAACCTTGCGTCCACCACTGTATGTATATGTTATAATAAAGCATTCATATTTTAAACTCCGTTTTATTTTAAGATCTTTATTTAAACAGAAAAACCTTTAAAAACTTAGATTTCGTTGTGCTCTTAAAATAGTAACTTTTTCTAAAGATTACTTTTTAAAAATGTTGTATTTATTTTTTGGAAAACAATTGTTAAATGCATTCATTCAAGCATAAATAATTAGCTTGTTTTAACTGAACCAAAAAAAAATTTCCCTAAAAAAAACAAACGAAATCTTTTAACAACTGTTGCAAATCGTTTAAAATCTTATAAAAAAATTAAACGAAAAGTAATAGAAACATTATTTAATTTGAATTTTATTTATACTCGTATTGTATTTATTAAAACTTATAGTTAATTTTGAATTCATCAAGTGTGAAATAGAGTTGAAAAGCTAAAGAATTTGTTTATTAGGATTGAATTGGGAAAGTTTTTCTTTTTTTTTATGTGGAATTTATTTAGACATTATAAACTTTGCAGCCCACTAATTCTCATTCTCTTGACATGAATTATGATTTTTTTCTCAAAATTATTTCTTTTCTTCTGTTAAGTTATTAAAACGTGTGACTAGTATAGTTGAGATATGAAGATGCAGTATGTGTCTTGTACTACTTGTGTTTATAAGTTTGTAGGTTTTTCTTTTTATTTATTTAAAATGGTTTTTGACCTAAAAATTCAGCAAGTAAGAAAGTCAATTTTAAGCAAACACATTGTACATAAGCAACATTTTATGAATCATGTAAAAACTTGAGGTATTTGGCACGTGGGGTCTAGAAAAGATTCGTTTTGTGAATAAAATTTTAAACATTTATTATAAATGTGTTGCTTTAAGCCAGTGGTCGACTGCTATAGCCACCAGGGGCCAAACATATGATTGTTTATTTAAACTGTAAACAACAAGAATGTCAAAGCAAATCACAATCAATATCTGATTAAATTACAATAGAGAGTGAAAGTCTCTTTATCATATCATAACATTGTGTTCGGCTGCCATATCCACCAGGGGCCGAACATATGATCGTTAATTTAAACTGTAAACAACAAGAATGTCAGAGCAAATCACAATCAATATCTGATTAAATTACAATAGAGAGTGAAAGTCTCTTTATCATATCATAACATTGTGTTCGGCTGCCATACCCACCAGGGGCCGAACATATGATCGTTTATTTAACTGTAAACTACAAGAATGAATGTCAAAGCAAATCACAAACAAAATCTGATTAAATTACAATAGGTAGTGAAAGTCATGATATATTCTCTTTGAACGTTAATTATAAAATTGTTGCTTAAAACCAGTGGTCGGCTGTCATAGCCACCAGGAGCAAAACATGATCGGTAGTGTCCACGAAGTTTATGAAAGTTATAAAATAAAAAAAAAAACAAATTTCAATCAATAGCTGGTCATATAACAACAGAAAAAGCAACTGTTTATTTATGTATATTATTTCATAGTTGAAGTTCTCTTTGTGCTGAACACTGCTTTCAGCAATTGCTTAAGTAATATCAAACGGTTTTTGACCAAAAGGCGTGAAACCAAAAGCAAAAATAAAAGTTGCAATGTTTTATTCCTGCAATAGTTTGAGCCATTTCAGTCCTTCATTCACAACTACATTAGAATCCCTATTTTCTCCAACAATTTCTTTCGTCTTTTCACAATTAGTGGGAGTTTAAAGCTAAAAACTTTTACAGCTCCAACATCATCCAACTGCAAATTGTAAAACTCTTAACATTTCCTGCATGAATTATCGCCTTTATAAAAGTCAATGATTAAAAACATATCATCGTATAAAGCCTGCAGGAATTGAACCTACTTTTTGTGTATTCCTCAACAATATTTATAACCAACGTAAAAGGAGAAATTCTGGAAACATTTAAAAGCCATAAACACCTTTTTGTAATTAAAATTTCTCATTTTACCACCACCAAATGACAACGAAATTAAGGTTGATATTTTTTTTTTATATTTTAGTTTCTAAACATGTGCTTAAATAATGTTTAAATTATTCCTTCCAAAAAAAAACTTTTACTTGATGCCTCCTTGATTATGATGACGATGATGAGGAGGTTTGTTTGTTGTTGTTTGCCAAGAATAAATGTTTATTACCATCTCTCTCGGCGCGCTTGCTGTTTTGTGGAGGAGGACACATTTTCATAATGTATGGTAGTTTAAATGCTTACTAAACTTTTATAATTGTTCTTTTGATATGAACACGTACAAAGAAATAACAAAAACAAATATGTAAAGAAATTAAAGTTTAGTTTAAAAAAACTCTCTATTCATTCATTCAGTCATTCACATTTGCCACAACATCAAGAGAGTAACTACTCAACCACTGCGATTTATTAAGCAAATTGTGTGGGTGGTTCTTCGTTTTCTTCTTTGGAACAGTGTTAATGCCTTCTGATTTTCATATAATAAATTTTCAGATTTTATTCATGGATTTAGCACAATTTAGAAAAGATGAAGAAAACTTAAAAAAAACATACGAAAAAATTAAAGAAAAAGCCAACCTTTTGAATTAAGCATTAAATTTATGTATACAGTATAAGTTTAAAGACATTTGCTTAAAAAATACACTGCAAGAAATGAAAGTCTGGACTATAGTTTAAGCGAATAATGGTTTAAATGTACGATAGCAAAATTGGCTGAATAGTATTTCATTGAAATTACAGGTTTATTGAATTTTTCAAAAAGTTAATCGAATAATTTTAACGATTAATCGAATATTTCTAACGAATAATCATTTAATTTCGATAAAAATCTGTATATATATTTATTTTTAAATTTAATATTTATTGCCTGTTTAGTAAAAATCCAATTAAGCTTTATTGCATTAATAATTTAGGCGAATAATCGTTTAAATGTACGATTATTCGTTAATTTTTTTTAGCAAAACTAATTCTCTAACGGTTTTTATATTAATTAAAAAATTATTACAGGTTTTTTAAATTTTTCAAAAAGTTAATCGAATAATTTTAACGATTAATCGAATATTTCTAACGAATAATCATTCAATTTCGATAAAAATCTATATATATATATTTATTTTTAAATTTATTATTTATTGCCTGTTTAGTAAAAATCCAATTAAGCTTTATTACATTAATAATTTAGGCGAATAATCGTTTAAATGTACGATTATTCGTTAATTTTTTTTAGCAAAACTAATTCTCTAACGGTTTTTATATTAATTAAAAAATTATTACAGGTTTTTTAAATTTTTCAAAAAGTTAATCGAATAATTTTAACGATTAATCGAATATTTCTAACGAATAATCATTCAATTTCGATAAAAATCTATATATATATATTTATTTTTAAATTTATTATTTATTGCCTGTTTAGTAAAAATCCAATTAAGCTTTATTACATTAATAATTTAGGCGAATAATCGTTTAAATGTACGATTATTCGTTAATTGTTTTTTTTAGCAAAATTAGTTCTCTAACGGTTTTTATATTAATTTAAAAATAATTACAGGTTTTTAAAATTTTTCAAAAAGTTAATCGAATAATTTTGACGATTAATCAAAAATATTTTAACGAATAATCATGTAATTTCAATTAAAAATTTATATTATTTTTATATTTAAATGTAGTATTATATTGCTTGCAAGGCAAACATCTTGTTAAGGTTTACTAAATTAATAATTTCGACGATTAATCGTTCAAATGTACGATTAGTCGTTAAATTGTTTGTATTATAACTAGTTCATTAGCATTTCTTTGAACTTAGTTTAAAAATTTACATTTTTTTTACATTAAAAAAAAAATCAAACAAATAATTTTGACGATTAATCGAATATTCTTAACGAATAATCTTGTAATCTATCTATATAAATAAAAATGAAATCTTGTGTGTTGCTAAGCGCATAACTTGAGAACGGCTTGAACGATTTCGCTAATTTTTTTTTTTGAAATGTGTGGAATAGTCTGTAAAAGGTTTATATGTAAAGAAAATTGGAAAAGTTAAAGTTTAATTGACCACTTTGACTTTAATTTACCGTTTTTACGTCCACTTTATCAGCATACCTAATATACGTATTATTTGTTGTTTGTTGGTCGTGGAGAAGTTTTGAATTAAGGCAATTTGCAATTTTTAATGCACTACAGATTTTTCTCTTTTGTTTTGATCATTATCTATATAAATAAAAATCAAATGTCGTTCGTTGGTAATTGCATCAATTAAAAGCGACCGCACCGATTTCGCTATTGTTTTTTATTTTAATGTTCGCCTTAGGTTTTTATAGAAAGAAAAACTGACCACGCCCACTTTTACGCCTCCTTTTTTTTATTTATCTACAATTTTTTTTTTAATTGTTCATAGTAAACCACTTTTAAGTTTTTAGGGAAAAAATTTAACTCTATGTAGAAGTTTGAATGTCCACACAAAATAGGATAAGAAAAATAAAAGTGTTTCAAAAGGAGTTCCAAATGTAAAAAGCATTGCAATGAACAATCCCAGTAAAAAATGTGCTCCAAAAGGAGCAGGTTTTATGTATGAATTCATACCTCAAATCGCTTCAAACCTGCTGATGGGATGCATGATTTTTGCATGAGGTGTTCCCGGTTTGGAGGACTACACTCTGCTGACAATAAGCGCTTCTTTTAACCTAATCACACATGCAAACAAAACACTTTCCTAAGGTGTTTTTTTAATTCTATCTGAATGTTTTTGCTTGAGAAAAATTCATAGTAACTGAGAAGCGCGATATTCGTTTTGTAATTGACTTTCATTGTCATACGTAAATCTGTAGGATATAGTTTAATTTTTGTTTTTTCGCTTTAAAACCTTCTTCGTTGTCAGCACTAAAAAAGCATCTGTTTTGTATATTTTATTCGTAAGCATTTACTGCTTCAAAAGAGCGCTTTTTATAAAGCGCTAGATTATGCGCTTTTTCTCTTAAGTGCTTAAAAAGCACGAAATTTTTTTACTGGGATATTATGATATTACGGCAAAGCCATAATATCCATTTATCAAAATGTGAATAAAACACCTAAAACACTATTATTTAAATTGCAGATTTAAATAAAACATACCCCAAACCTGAAGGCACAACAACGTTTAACGGATCAGCTAGTTTCGTATAAAAGTCTATATATGTATATTTTTATTTCTAAATGTATTGTTATATTCGTGTATCTTCTAGCTTTCGAATTCACAAGATCAATAACCTGTTCATCAATCTCGAACGATAACGTTCGCTTAGATAAGACTTAAGACACAAACTTGATTGTGGAATAAACAAACTTGATAGAGTAAAAAATTGATACGATAAAAAGTTTGTGTCTTAAGTCTTATCTAAGCGAACGTTATCGTTCGAGATCGCTGAACAGGCTACAAATGTGAAAACGAACGATTTCACATTTACTTGATGTTCTCGTTTTCACTTACGAACTAAAAAATTCGTATTCTTTTCACTTAAAAATAGTTTGGCGAAAGCAAAACGAATCAGGGGGGTTACTCTCTATTGCGATGCGAAAGCAAATGCGATGCGATAAGCATACAAATTGTACGGTTATCGCATCGCATTTGCTTTCGCATCGCAATAGAGATTAACCCCCCAGCCTTTTCTTTATGAAATAGTGCTTTTTGGTCAAAAGAAATGATGAAAATTTAAATTTTATACTTTAATTTATTTAAATATTACTTTATTATAAGAATTTAATTTATTTTGATATTTCTCAAACTTGTTTCGAACAGTACTTCGCATATGTAAAAACAATGTGAAAACGGGTACATAACATTTTCATTTCATGTGAAATTTCAATTTCATGTGATTTTAAAATCTGTCGGAAGCTAAAACATACACGATTGCTTTTATGTTAACAATATAATTTTAGGCTTATTAAGTTCATATTTTAGGCTAATAATTTTTGAAAATTACGGTTAATCGTTAAATTTTTACATCATAATTACTTTTCATTTTTTTTTTCAAACAAAAAGTGTTCGAAGAGAATCTGCCTCAATATTAATTCTTATAACTTTTTATCACAACTGCGTTGTGAAAAACTTTGTTAACATTTCTTTAAGTGTGTCTGAAGCTTTATGAAAGTTAAATCTATCATTTAACTCATTTTCACCTACAGTTTTTTTTTTTTATAATAATAATAATTGTCTGTTTAAGGCGAGAGTTCTATAGACTCGACTACTAAATAGAAATAAAACCAAATGATTTTGGCAATGATTTGTTACATGTCTTCCTGAACTTGGCAAATCGCTTTTATTATACAAACCACCATTAAAGAGGCGTACAAATGAACAATTGTTCTTTAGAGAGATGAAATACAAAGAAATATATTATTAGTTTAATAATGATAATAAAAAAAATGTATTTTAACGAGGAATAGATTTAATATGGCATAAATCAAGAGAAACTTAAACTTGCACAGATAAACATTTTAAAGATAAAAGCGTAATAAACCGTTATACATATGATTTAAAATTATTTATTTATTTATGGACAAAAATTATAACTCCCTAAAAGCAAAACAAGAAAAATATTGTCAAATAAAATTACAAAATATTCCACAAAATTTCAGTTTGTGTCATAAAATTCATAAAATTTTTAATAACAATTGTTTAGTTAGTCATTTTGTTACCAAAAACCAGAAAAATATAAAAATCTGCAGTTAAGTTATTTTGCCTAGTAAAAAAATTTTTATTAATGATTTGATTTGCCACACTCTCCTTTTTGTACAAAAAAAAAAAAAAAAAAACCCATAAACAAAATATTTATTTCACTTTCTTAAAAAGTTTATGATTTATCTCTTAATACATATAAACATATTTTCATTATATTATTAACAATAAATTATTATGATTTTGTTAATAAAAACATACGAGTAACAACTTATTAAGCACATTTACATGCCGTCTTACAAATCATTATCTTTACAAAATATTTCAACACTTTTTTCAAACACAAACTATAATTTTCTTTAAAGCTTTTTTTATTTTTATTGTTTCTTTAGTTTTATTACCTATTTTTCCGTTTTTCGTAAATGAATCTCAAATACAAATATTTCATTTCAACACATTAGAGAGATATGACGAGCAAAAGCAAAAAAAAAGCTTAAATAATAATAAATACAAGTTAAAATATTTTTAAAACAATAAATTGATGTATCAATATGAAACGCCTCTTGAAAAAATGCTGTGAAAAAAACAAAACAAGTGAGCAAGTTGTAATAATGTGCATTTTTGTTTAACAAACAACAGTGAAAGCTTTTAAGAAAGCTTAATTTTAAAAGATGCCTTTTCATTAAATTGGATTGTTTAGTTTAAGAAAATCAATCAGAAACGTTTTTGTACTAATTAAGACAACAAACACAAATTAATGTTTCTAGCGCATAATTTAATAATTTCAATAAAAAATCAAAATTTTTATTTTCACTATTTAGATCAAAGTTTAGGTGAATAATCGTCTGATTTATCGTTTAAGCGGTTTATTGAATGATACAAAAAACCAAAGCACAACGTCTACAGTTTGCCAAAAATACAAAAAATTTAAAGTTTTATTTTCCGATGAAAACAATTTTGTATTGATGGTGCTGACGGGTATAACTATTACTTCCATGACATAAATAAGGAAGAATTAATTTTTGAGCCTCAGACAAAGCCGAGAGGGAGGAATAATGGTATGGGGTGGCATATCATATTATGATACCATAGACTTGGTTTTTGTATTCCAAAATTTAATGATTTCTTTGGACCCATACCTTGAACGTACCAACACGACAACGCTTCGATTCATACCGCCAGAGCTGTAAAATAATAGATTAATTAACAAGGTGTTTAACTTTTGGATTGACACCCATTTTCACCTGAATACAATGGAGTTGCTAGGGACCTGTGCAACAGTTAAAATTTAATTTGGCTTTTACAGATTTAAAAAAATTATTAGAGAAAATTTTTCATTATTTTGGCTTGAGTTAATTTTTTTTTTATTTAATAACTCGAAGAATACCATTGTAAAGTTATATTTTTCTAGACAAATGGCACACTGGAATGCATTTTTTACCCTGCCAAGGGCGTCATCAGCAATGTTTATTGTCCAAGATCTACTTGTAAACATCAACTATTTTACCATTTATTAAGAAAATTTATTAAAGTTTATTAAGAGTTAGAACGAAATTTACTTATGTTTTTACAATGTGTGTGTGTATTCTTCTTTATTATTATTATTACAAATTTTTGTATTACTACAAATTTGTTGTTACTTTTAGTCGAAAATCGGCTGAAAATCGCCAATTGACTGCAAAGTTTGAAGGTCGATAAAAAAAAAATTCGAATTAACATAAACAGACGCCGCGATACGGATCAGAGAACGGATTGATTGGTTAATTTTAGATTTTGAATACAATCACAAAAAACGAACCTCATGTTGACAACATAAATCAATTCCGTAAATCAATACATACATGGCATTATTCACAAAACGGAGTGGAGTGTAACGAAAAATGATGCTTACATTGCATGTCTTGTACAAATGTAAACGTATACTCCCAAAAGCAACGAATACTTAACGATTGGTACGAATGGTTAACGATTGGTATGAATGGTTTCAATGCTGATTGTATAAATTGTACATATGTACTAACAAAAAATATCAAACTTTACTAGTTTACTGTTAACAAATCGCACATAAAGCAACAACCAAAAAATAATTATTTTCTCATTAGGTTTTGTATTGTTTTTGCTCTTTCTTTATGTTTTCATTCACTGAAAGCAACGAATACTGGACGAATGGTGTGAATGTTTTTAGCTTTTTCATGTGGCATTGAATTATTTCGTTGCTTGATGTATAACCACATAACAAAAAGGGAATGTAAAATAGCAATCAGTAATAAGGAATGAGTAAACAAACAGCAATTCACATTTTTATTATTGTCGATTAAAAACAATGAATTTGCGAATGTTTAGCAAATGTGAATGGTCTCTTTCTGTTCTCTGATACGGGTCATCTAATTTAGCCTCTATTTTCACCCCCCTCACTCTCAGAATCGACCTAACTTTTGCTAATCTGAATTTGTCCCACAGTGTAATTCTCTTAAAAAATATTTTTTTTTTATTTTAGATATAAGACGCATAGCAGCGTAATTATGTTTTTCAATTCTAAAGCGAATAATCGTTTAAATTTACGATTAATCGTTACATTATTAGCTTGTTTAATTTAGTTTAATAATATTGCAAATAAACCCAATTTTTTATCTTATAGTTGAACATTTTTAAAAAATGAAAAATTTAAAATTGTAAATCCCTGCAGAAGTTATCCATTGAGATAACGAAATATTGGTTATAAATATATAGAACAATTTTATATAACTAACCTCATTGCTTGAAAAATAAATCAAATAAGAATGAAACAAATATATAAATATTCGCCTAGATTCTATATTTCACTAAGAAGTGAAACTGAAATCGTTTTCACTTCCACATAGACAATTTCACGGTAAAACTTATTCTCCGATGCACCAAATATCATTTCCAGGATATTTTTTTTACTTTTAAAATCATTTTCACAAAATTTAAAACACTTCACTTCATTTTACAAATGTAGAACCCAAGTGATTTTATTTTAAAACTAGCTGACCGCCCCGGCTTCGCTCGATATTTACTAATGATTGGTATTTGATATCATTTCATACTTAAAAAAATGTCAGTTCTTCAAGTTTCTTCAAAAAATTTCTCTTATTAAGAAAAATGAGAAGTGAAAAGGAGGCAATATATTAAAAACTTAAATTTTTTTTCTTTACAAACCATCTTCTGAGAATTTCGAATCGAATAAAAAAAAATCGCTCCAGCCGTGATGCCATTACATACGTGGACCATTTCATTTTTATATATATATGTAGATACAGCTTTAAATATAATTCAATATGTATGTATGTACTTGCCCCTTCTCAAAAGCTTTTACTGTACTGAGGAAAAAACCACAAAAATAATTCCGATAAATCTACATACATAACTTATGATTTTTATGACTATAAACTTTAGACTTGGGCAATGGGTGGGGGAAGGTGGAATGAGGCAGGAGTATGTGTGCAGTTTGGCTGGCAATTGTTTCATTGTATGCAACAATTAACCATTATTACAGAAATTATTGCTGTAGCTTTTAATGGTGCTTGCTGATCTACTATTGATCGATCTATTGCAACACAGCAATTGAAAACGACAAGCACAACAACTGCGAAGAAGTAACCAAAGAAATACATATTTATAGATGCTGTTGAAGGTGGTGCAGGAGGACAATACAACAAATTGATCAATACTCAATATAATTTTTATGAATGTTTATGAGATGTGGTACGAGTACGAGTATGTATACTCACGTACATACATACGTTTTACATTGTATTTTATTACCACCAGCACAAAAATCTTTGAGGTTTCCTGTATTTTCTTCTGTCCGAATGTCTTACTGTGTTGATATTTTTATATCGTTGCTGTTTTTTTTCTTTTTTTAGTTGCTGTTTTATGTCTTGTCAGATCGAATATGATGCGTTTTCACTTTCAAATCATATAAATTTAATTTTTATTTTTTATATTTTTTTTATTTTATATATATTTATAGGTATTTATATATTTATTTCTTCTTACTAATAAAACAAAATCATACGAAAGAAAAAGCAAAAGAAAACATGCATCTCGATAACATTTGTACATTTGTAATGTAACAAACGGACAGAGACAGACGGACTGGCGGGCAGTTGGCCTATGCTATACAAAGTCTTTAGAAATATGAAAACAATAACAGAAATAAAACTAAAATAGCTTTAGTAAAATTAATGCGATTTAAAGAAGACAAAAATATAAAGATTATGCATACGAGTGTAGTATTCAAAATACAAAATCATAAAAAATCTAACTGTCGAACGCAAATGCGAGTCATGTTAATAAACATTATTATTTTTATTGTTTAAAATACACTGAGGTAGCGTTTGAAGGACTTATGGCAATTGAATAATTGCAGCAAAAAATCAATATTTGTAGTTTCCAAAATCAATATTATGATGATTGAATGGAAATAATTAAAGTCAAAGTTTAGACAAATAATTGTTTAAATTAACGCTTAATCGTTTGAATTTTTAATGCAAACAAAATTACAGATTTTTTAAATTTTTTCAAAAAACTAAACGTTTAATTTTGACGATTAATCAAATATTTATAGAGAATAATAGTATAATTTCAATTAAAAATCTATATTTTTTATTTTTAAATGCAAAATTATATCATATTTTATTTAATTGTATCATAATTGGCTCATTAGATTTTTTTTTTTTTTTGAACATATGTAGTTTAAGAAATTACAGTTTTTTAAACTTTTCAAAAAATTAATCGAATAACTTTGACGATTAATCGAATATTTCCAACGAATAATCGTTTAATTTCGATTAAATAACTATATATTTTTATTTTTAAATGCAACAGTATATTGCTTGTATGTTAAAAATCTAATTAGGCTTTATTTAATTAATAATTTAGGCGAATAATCGTTTAAATGTACGAATAATCGTTAAGTTTTTTGTATCATAATTGGCTCATTAGCTTGTTTTTGAACATTGTTTAAGAAATTACAGGTTTTTAAAACTTTTCAAAAAATTAATCGAATAACTTTAACGATTAAGCGAATATTTCCGACGAATAATCGTTTACTTTCATTAAAAATCTTTATTATTTTATTTTAAATTAAGGTGTAAGCTTGTTATAAACTTATTTAAAAAAATACAGATTTTTAATAGATTTTAAATTTCATTTCAAATTAATCGTATAATTTTGACGATTAATCGACGAATAATCGTGTAATTTCAATTAAAAATAATATTTTTATTTTTAAATACAACATAATGTCACTTGTTTGATAAATCCAAAATCCATATAATTATTTAATTAATATTATAGGCGATTAATCGTTTAAAAATACGATTAATCGCTTAATTTTTCTAAAAAAATCAATATTTTAAAATATCTATTAACTTAGTTGGAAAAAATACAGACTTTTAATATATTTCATTTCAAATTAATCGAATAATTTTTACGATTATTCGAATATTTCTAACGAATAATCGTGTAATTTTATTTAAAAATTATTTTTTTATTTTTAAATCGAACGTTACTTTTTTGTTAAAAATCAAATTAGGCGTTATTTAATTCATAATTTAGGGGAATAAACATTTAAATTTACTATTATTCGTTAAAATTTTATAACATAATCGGCTCATTACCTCTGTTTTTAATTGATTTTAAACTAAATTTTTAAAATTGAAAAAATTGTAATCGAAAATTTTTAACGAATAATCGATTATTTTTTTCAACGAATAATCGAATCATTTTATTTGAAACTCCATTTTTTTATTCTAAAATTATGTATATTTTAACTCTGCTAACTAAGACAAATCACAGTAAATTTTGTTTAAATTTGGAAACGATTAAATTCGTTGAAATTCAGGATTAATCGTTTTAAAGCGATTTAAAACTTAATTTTTTTTTAATATATAATTATTACCTTCTGCTTCATAAGACACAAATCTTGGACAAATTGGTTTAAATTTAGGCTTTTAAAAGATATGTTTGTGCCTGATATCCATCCGCTATAGTTAGTGAAATAGTATTTATGGAAATTTATTCGTGTTCATCAAGGCCTCAGTTTATAGTTGTAACTTTATTGCCCATTTAACTCTGTTCGTATAGGTAACTGAAAAACTAACAAAAAAAAAAATGTAGTAGTGTTACACAACAAACAACACATCATCTCTCCCTCACGTTCCAGCACTAAATGACTGACCATTTCCATGGCATAGACGATGTCGATCATTATGAATTTGCTGCATGCAGCATCATCAGCCGGTCACAACGGATGCTGTCGCTGACATTATGAAAAATATGAATACTTTTTATTACTTTTTTCTATTTGATTTTCTCTACTCATTGGGTGGATTTTTTTTCCAAAAATATTTCATATTATAGTGGCTGTTATGGTTACAATAAGAAAAAGATAAAGTGAAAACTTTGTATTGTTTGTGCTGTAAAAACATTTGCTTAATCCGTTAAATTTTGAAAATAAAAAAGATTTAAGAAGCAGCGGTAAAGTTACAAAATAGCGCTCTCATTACATGTGTTTTCTTTTAAAGATTATTACACTCAAAAGTGTACATATGTATAGTTAAATTTAACATTAAATTTAATTTTTCTTCACAAAAAAAAAAAAAAAAAACTTCAAGTTTCACTTTCTTTAATGATGTTTGCTTATGATTCTTCTATTCCTCAATTGTTGAAAAGTAAAAAAAATATACTATATTATTATTGTTACTTGTATTTTCATTTATAATTTTTATGTGTTTTTTTATTAACGTCTTATTATTTAAGTTTTGTTGCTTTAATTTGAATAGTTTTATGTATTTAGGAAATAATTTCTTATATTTTTTTTCATCACATAATTGATAATAATTTAAAGCAATTGTTATAAAGTTGCAGCTTGATTAGTGAAATTGTATACAATGTATCAAGCACTGCAGTGTTTGATTATGATTAAGCATATTTTTATTTTTTGGTTTTTAAATTAAAGTATAGATTTTATTATTGGAGTTTTAAGTGTCAATTTAGTTTGCAGATAGATTACACATGGTGTATTTGCCGAAAAAAGAGGAGTTAATTATAATTTTTAATGCCAGTTTATTGTTTTGGTTAGTGTTACAAGGGCAAACCATAAGACTTTTTGAATAAAAAGGTGATTTAATTATTATAGTCTCCACTAATTATTAAATTTAGTCCTTAGATTTTCTAATTGCTTTATTCCTTCGAAACAATAGCTCCTCCAAATAGTCGGTTTTTTTTCGTAATAATCTTTTTATTCCACCCAAATATTTTAGTTCCAAGCCACTGTGTGGCATGTGACACCGCACGCTATAAATCATGGAGGTTGCGGAGCTTCATAAAATTTTGCACACATTTATTTTAAATTTTTTAAGAATTTTAATTTTTTTTTACAAAAATACGCCCACTTTTGCGCCCACCTCCCATACAACTTAAATAGAAAATGTGGCAGAACTTCCATTATTTTAAATATATCAACTCAATATTCATAAAACTTCAATATTATAATTGTAGAATGAGCTCCTGAAAATATGAACTTAATCCGCCCATTTTTAAGCCCACCTCCCATACAAATGATATTTAAAAAATGCCATATCTTCTGTAAATTTGTAACTAGAATGTTTATTTTTTCGCAAAAATGCATACAACATCTATTAAATGCTGTTTTGAAAATATGAAGAAAATCCGCCCACTGTAACACCCACCCCCATACAACTACAATACAAAAATTTTGTCAGTTTCACTCTATTTCATTTATTAACAACTTTGTACCGATATGGCTTGGATAAACACTTTTGTGTACCTTTGTTTTTGTAATTGCAACTCAAATTTAAGTTTTTTCTATATAGCACACATGCAATGGAATTTTCGTATTTCTCGCTCCCAAATTGGACGAGTAGCAAAGAAAGAAAGAATGCGCAGTTGTTTTTGCACGCGTAAAATAACGCATATTTTTTAATGTAATTTCAATGTTTTTTCGGCGGCGGGCAAATTGGGGCAGTTTTTTTTTAGTCTGTTAGCTGAGACTCTCAGCTTTAATTTGGTATAGGACTCCATGTGTCGCACTGCTTCGCACACAACTAAAAGTCTAACGGAAAATCATAAATGTTTATTTTTTTGGCTCAAAATATATTGGCAAAGGAATTTTTTTTTAGAATTTTTTAAATTTTTTTTTTTTTAATTTACATAATGCTTAATGTATATAAGTATATAAGTAACAAGCTTTTGAATATGACATAGAAAACTATCACATTTGAGACTTGTTCACATACATCAATTTTGCGCTGCTCGGGACAGAAAACCAATGGAGATATTTGCATGAAATTTTCCACACATGACCTTTAGATAGTTTTCAACCATCTGTGCAAAAATCATCAAAATCGAAGATCAGGTCCAAATTGATTTATTGCCGCAGTGGACACAGTGTGCACCGTCTTGTTGAAACCACATGCCAGGAAAGTTCAGCTCTTTAATTTGCGGCAAACAAAAATTGTAATCATCGCACGTTAGCGCTCGCCATTTACAGTAACGTTCATGTCTTCGTCGTCCAATAATGCCATCGGCCTATAATCCATACCAAACAGTGCATTTGTTGGGATGCATTGGCAGTTCTTGCATTGTTTCAGGCTGCTCTTGACACCAAATAGGAAAACTTTGCTTGTTCAATTAAACCTTAAATAAGCGATTGCTAAATTGTAGACCAAACTGAACATGCTAAACATCAACATGTTACATGAAAACAGCAGAGCTGCCAAAAACAGTCTTGCTAAAAAATCACCCTTTACCAGGTGGACTTTTTTTTCCCAATTCCATCTTGTATCTTCAACATGACAAGAAAAGTATTTTTGTTGGTGGAATAGTTCTACATGATGGTTGGTTTCCATTATTTTTTTTCAGTCGAACTCTGATACATATGTGTGGATAATTTATATAGATGCACATATACATATGTATGTATATGCATACAGTGACTCACATTAAAAGTCGGGCAAGATGATCTTAAAAATTTACTTTCAATGCACACTTGTGCACTATATCTATCAGCAGTTTAAAAATTCAAATGTTCTTTTCACGGACGAAAGCAAATTCAATTAATTTGGGTCCGATGGCCGGCGTTATGTGTGGCGCACACCTAATGAGGAGTTTTGCCCTAAAAATACTAAGAAAACTGTAAAGCACGGGGGCTTGTCAGTGAAGGTATGGGGTTGCATGGCTGCTTCCGGTGTCGGAATCTTGATATTTTGAAGGCAAATATTAAACAAAGTGCTCATAAATTGGGGATTGCCAAGAACTTTAAATTTTACGTGAACAATGACCCGAATCACACATCGCTGATAGCGAAAAACTGGTTATTGCATAATTGTCTTAAAGTCTTTAAAACACCTGAGCAAAGTTCAGACCTAAATGTAATCGAGCATTTATGAGATTAGCTCGGATGTCGGATGCAAAATAGATTATGTACCAGTAAAGGCCAGAATAGAACCAAATAAGTCCTGATGTGTGCAAAAAACTGGTTGACTCGAGTCCAAAAAGACTCCAAGCTGTCGAGAATCAAAAAGGATAGCCAGCCAACAAAATACTAAATTTCTTATAAATAATTGAATTTAATGACCTGACCGACTTTCAGTGTGATCATACTATTAAGGTTTTTTGTAATTATTTTGTTTTCTTTTTTGTTTTGTTATATAAATGGTAGAATACCATATTTATCTGTTTGTGTGTTTAATAATAAAAATGATAAGCTCTCTTTTTTTTATATAGTTTTTAATATTTTACAAACAGTTTGCCCCACTTTCAATGTGAGCCACTGTAGGTAATATAAAATAGCTTTTAAGTTATTACTTGGTAATAATGAAAGTTTACTAACAAAATCATAAAATCATGTGAATATGTGGGGAAAAAATATTGTTCCTGCTTAAAAATAAACATGTGCCTGTAGGATTTGTGTTACAGATTTGTAAAATCGTAGGAAATAGGAAAATTTAACAACATTATGTCTAATTTTATAAATCATTAATTACCCTCATAAAAACAAACATTTAAACAAAAATTAAATTTAAATATAAACAATTGCATAATTTTATTTTAATGTGATTGTCTTTATTGTGTTTACTAAATTTGTTGTGCTGGTTGTAAAAATGCATTTGATTTGAAACTACATATTTGCAGTTTTATCACTTAAAATGGTCATAACAATGTTTTTCAAATTCGTTAATTTTTTTTTGCGTTTGTTTTAGTTTTAGTTTAAATAATATCACAAATTTTAAGTGCATGTACAACTGTTTTACCACTCTAAATAACAATTGGTTTCAAACAACTTTAAGAGAAAAGAAAAACAAAAACTAAATAACGCATAAACACTTTTTAACCAAAAATGGTTTGGTTTCGGGTCTAACCATTGTAATGGAGGAGGCGTTGTTTATATGCCCATTGCCGCCTGCCTTCATTATGGCTGGTCCGTTTGTTCGGCTGGCCAGCTTTTTCTGGCTTTTTAGTGTTTGGGAGTTTAAAGTTTAGTGCAAAAAAAAAAATATATTAAAAAAATTTATGTTTGTTGGTTTGGCTCTCAATGTAAAGCAGCTGTATTTTCTATTTGACGTCTTTACTATTAAATACTTTGAAATCTTCCGTTTTTGGTGTTTTAGTGTTACAAATAAAGTTATACATTGCATATACATATGTAGATACAAAGATACAAATGCAATGCCATACATTTACTCAATACTTACATACATATATGTATGTTTAGCTGTATATAAATAGATTTGTTACACAAATTTCAAATTCCAAAATTACAATCACTTCGACAAACTTCCTTTTTTAAACGCATTTTTTATTTATTTCTTTTCGTATTTTTTTATGTCTTATTTCTGCTGTCGTGATTCGTTCAGGTGACTCGGTGTGTGATAAATGTTTAGTTTATCACTTGTGGAAGTATTTGCAATTGTTTGTTGCTTCCTACAACAGGATTTTTGTTTGTGGCAGTTTTTATTTTAATTTATTGAAGTTTAAAAAACGAAAGAAATTAATGATTTACTTATAGATATATTCCTCAAGCTTGAGGAATTTAGAAACTTTTCAAACTTCCCTATTTAATTTATTTAAAATCTCTTTCATTTATTATAATGATGACTTTATTTATTTATCTGTTTTCCTTTTTAAACCTTGTTCTTGTTTTATTCTAAACGTTGTAATGGGTGAAATCATTCACTGCCCCTGTTACGTTTTTATTTGAAACGGTTCGCATTCTGCCAACAACTACTGTTTTCTTAAGGAATTTATAAAAATCATAGCCAACAGGGGCTAAAGGGGCCGATTCAGATGGAAAGGGTGATTTTTTAACTTTTTGGCATGAATGTTTTTGTCAGTTCAGCTGTGTTCGTGTAACATGTTACTGTTAAACATGTTCAGTTTGGTGTATAATTTAACCATGAATTGACTTAAGGTACGGTAGCATTTGGCAATATTTACTCAAAAACAAAGTAACCACTTGTTTTAGCACAAATTTGTTCGTTGTTGTTTACTTTTACAATAGTTTTGCAAGATCAAACATTATCAAATAAAATAGAACTAAATATTTGTTGTGTCTTGTTCTAAGTAAACGAAGTTATTTTGAATAAATAAACGAGTTCAAATATATGTTATTTAAGGTGGTTTTAGACGGTATGTATTTTGCAGTGTGCTTGTCAAATTTTCCACTACAAAACGCATACAGCTCGTGTAAAAGCTCAAAGCAAAATGCTTCTGCAAATGTCAAACTGCATTTACAGTGTAAAATTTTCAATTAGAGCATTTTCTGTTTTCATCAGACAAAGCAACTGCAACCAGCTGTTGTGCAAGTCAATTGTTTGTGGTATTTAAATATCTATAAAACACGTTCTTCAGTCAGGGCTTAATCATTTGTGGTCGACTGGACAGTGGATCGCACAACACACTACAGGGAAAATTCGTTCTTTAGCCGTACTGTCCGTATTTGGAACAAACTCCCAGCAGAAGTATTCCCTGCCACTTTCAATATAGGAAAATTCAAGTCAAGTTGTCACAAACACTACTCTCTCTATTATCCTTCCCATAACCTATTTTCCTAGTTCCAACACAATGCATTGCATAAGTAGGGGTCATTCCCTGAGTGCTGCTCCAAGAAAAAAAAAAAACACACACAAAACTCCCGCGTAAATACTCGTAACAAAAACAGCTGTTCCCTTTTATTGTAGACTAGCTAAAACCCGGTGTGCTTCGCTACCCGTATCGTAATGAAATAAAAAGTTTAAAGTTAAACAAATATACCGTATTTGCCGGACGATACGACGCACCCTGATTTTAGGTAAAATTTTCAGAGTAAAAAGGTGCGTCTTATCGTCCGGCAAATACGGTATTTATTAAGTTATTAAAACCTACAGTTTTCCTTTTAAATTAAATCTTATTACATTATCTGATTATGACTTGCAATATACAAACAAACAAACACACATTCACTTTTATATATAGATAAGGGTTTCAAATGTATACAAATTTTAATATTTATTTAATATTGTTGTTAGTCAGCGCATTGGTGTCCTAAATACTAATATTGATAGCTGATATAGCTTTCCTTATATATAATTTGTCATCATATCTATGGGAGGTGCCACGCCCACTCTTGATAGTCCGCTCATTCTTGTCCTAAACATTAATATTGATGGTAAAATAACCGTACCATATATTTGATATTTTTTTTAATTATCATCATATGGGAGGTACCACGCCCCCTGTCGCCACTACTCCCATTTTTCCGCAAATATTTAAACAAACAATGGAATTGCTCATGCAAAATTTGAGTACTATAGCTATTATAGTTTCCCAAGTATTTGATTTTTAAAATTAACTTTGTATGGGAGGTACCACGCCCACTTAAAATTTAAAAAAAAGTAGCCTATAGCTTCTTCCAGGCATACAGAAATATACTGTGAAAATTTCAAGCAAATCGGTTCAGCCGTTTAGCCGTCTATAGGTCCCAAACTAATAATAAACATACATACAAACACACAATCACTTTTATACATATATATAGATTATGTCACATGAAACTAAAAAACCGACGTGTGTAAGCAAAAATCTTAATCTGCCTGTAAATGGCCAATTTTGACAGACATGTACAATTGCACACATATGTATCGTACAACAAGTACACTGCAAAATACATACCGTCTTAAACCACCTGACCGTACCTGTACAAACAAAAAACGCTTGCAGATTTTTGAATTTTATTATCAAAATTCATGCAGAGAACACTTTTTTTTATCAGACAATTGTCTTCAGCGTCGAATGTCATATCTAGTTGAATGGGTACGTAACAGAAGCATTGCAAGAACTGCCAATTCATTCTGAAAAATTTAATCTTTGGTGTGAATTATGGGCCGGTGGCATCATTGGACCGTACTTATTCAAAGACGACAAAGGTAGGAACGTTATTGTTTGCCCAAAATGGAAGAACTGCCATTGGCGGACATGTGTTTTCAACAAGACAATGACACATGCCACACAGCACGCCAAACAAAGGCCGTTTTGAGACACGAGTTCGGTGAACAGTTTATTTCGCGTTTGGAGTCGGTCAATTGACCGCCTAGAACGTGTGATTTAAAGCTTTTAGACTCTTTTTTTTGTTGCTACGTTAAGGCTCATATTTATAGGGACAAGCCCGCAACTGGAATATTAAAGTAATATTAAAGTTTTTAATTTATTTGTGAGACACCGGCCGATATGTTTGAGAAAGTATGCTAATATTGGTCCCAGCGTATGAACCATTTGTGGAGTAGCCCCAGTCAACATTAACATTAAATCATCTTTAAACATTGGATATATGTATAGATCGTTATGTCAGATAAAGATGTCATACATATCTATAAATTGTATGTGTTTTTTTAATCAAAACCGAAAGCTTTAAAAAATCACTCTACATAAAAGTACCGCAAGGAATTACAATTGATTACCTTATGATAAATCAGAATATTCAATTTATACAACATTTTCTTTGTTCTTTGTGACATTAAGACACACTGTCAATTGAATTGTTTCATATTTGTAACATACATTTTTAATACTCGACATAAATCACAACAAAGGAAACCAGCAAGTATTGTCGTGTAATACGGGACAAGAGTCCCACGAAACATTGCCAAGTCATGCCGTATTCTTCATGCTGTCTATTTGCAGGCAATTTCTATCAATATCCTACTTAATTGTTTCATCATTAGTCGAGTATTTGTTTTTTGGGCGAATACTAGTTTCAGTTAGAAACAACATGAAACAATTCACCCGAGTTGTGTTCAGCATTTGCCATCGTAGGTCATAAAGAACACGGCATAACGTAACGTGGTAATGTTTTGTGAAACACTACTCTGTTTCATACATCTCAGTGTTTACAGGACTAATTAATGCTTAAGAGAATGCTTAATTTTAACCAAAAGTTTTTCCTAATCAATGAAAATGATGAAACAGTTAAGCTTAAGCTCCCTGTCCTGAAGAACACGGCATGACTTGCCAATATTTCGTGTGACACTTCATTGATTTACCAAGTATGCGTGCAACGTTTCTTACAGTACTTTTTTGAAGTTTTAGCCTTTTTCAAATGAACAATCGATAATTATAGCAAACTTATGATCCATTCAAAGAAGTATTTGGCGATGTTCAACCTTTATCCGCAGAAGTTTTTAAGCCGTTTAGTAACCGTGGAAAAACATGAAACCATCACAACTAAACAGAGGCCAAGCATCAGTCAAAGCGTGAACTTTTCTGGTTGAACATGCCCCAAAGAAGATTTAGGCGTATCTGTCGGCCAACAAAGTAATGTCGTCAGTTTTTTTTAGGAAACATGCAGAGTCATTTGCAGCGAATATTTGTCACAGTTGTGGAGAATTGATTTGTCGGCTGTTTAAGAAATGTTTGCCTGATTTTCTTTCTATTTTGATTTTCCTTTGCTCAGCACTCGTGCAAACGAGTTTTTTTCTTCAAAGGGCTTCTGTAAAAGAGCCGGATTTTTTGTGAAAAATTATTTAGTGTTTTAAATAATAATCAGCCCAATCATGAATACAAATTCCGCGGGAGTTTTTTCCTCTTTTCTCATTTTTCCTATTCAAATTTAATGTTAAAAAAAAATAAGAAGGGAAAAAACTCCCGCGGATTTTTTATTCATGGGCTGAATATGTACAATTCGTATATCTGCAGTCTTTGTTTTGTGTTACACTGTCATATTATAATTAATCTATCAAAACCTAAAATCAAACAAACTTTTCCATTTTTAACATTGCTATTCATTTAAATATTTGTTTTGTGGGTAATTGTCTGCTAACCTAAATCTATAAAAATCAAAACCAAATGCAATAAATCAATGTTAAACTTCATTTAACTTTATTAGATAATAATTTCTTACTTTTACCCCCTGATCATCTCACACATTTTCCTAAAAACATTTATTTACCTAAAAAAAACGTAACAATATTCATTTCCCCCTCTTAACAAAATCTTGATTACTTTTTACACACACACACTTTAATTTGACCTACAAAACTCTACGACTTGAAATATTTTTTATAATTTTTTTTCTTTATCAGATAAAAAAGCAAGAGCTTTTTAATTTGAAAAAAAAAACTATTAAATATTTAGTCAGTCAGTCAATTATACAGTTTAGTTTAACTAATAACTTTGAGTATGAGTGTTTTACGGTCTAACCGTATCTGCTTGTCTAAATCTAAATAATGCCATTGTGATTGAAGTTTTTATTCTATTTTACTAGATTTACTTTTCTCTCTATTGAAAGTAAAGTAAAATTTTAAATGTGACCATAAGAAATTAATGATCACTGAGATGAACATCAATATGAAGCTGATTAACAAAACATAATTTAATTTCTAGGCAGCGTATATGCATTTGTTTTGTATTGATTTTTTTTGTAAACTTTATTGTAAACCGCTTCAAAATTGATCTCATTTAATGATTTTGTTTAGTAATAAATTAATTTACATTGTACATATGTATTTACATTTTTGTGTTTTTTTTTTAATTTTTTACAAATAATTAATGCTAAATGTATAAATTGGTTTTTTAACAAATCTTCATTACGAGTGACTTAATATTTATAAATTTTACGATTTAATAGTGCGGTCAGATGCCAGCAGGGTATTAATTTTTTTTAGTGTTTTTAAATCGTATGGAAACTATCTCTCGATCATCGTTTATGTAAAAGTCTAGTCGACTGTGGTCGAAAATGCTTATCGAACGAATTTTCATTTGGTATTATGGTGCACATGCGATTAAAAAACGCTATTGTGAAAATCACTCTTTTTGGGTTATTCACAATAGTACATTTCTATCAGCTGGCGCTATATTTGTTTAAAAATTCTTAAAGAAAAATAAATTAAATTTAAAATGACCACCACGGAATTATCGTTTAATGATTCGTCTGATGAATAGAATTCAGCTTCTGAGTAATGCCCTCCCATTTTTTGGCTGCCTGATCTTTATAGCAAATACTTTTTGCCAACAGTAGATCTTATTTCATGAGAGAAACGAACTTCTCCCATTGCTGTTTTCTACTTACGACAGCGATGCCAACTCATAATACAAATTTTACATTCAATAATCGTTTTTCGATAGCCTGCGAATATCGATTGTCGAATGCAGCTCATAATAGGGGCCAATGGCAATTCATATTTTCTGAATCAAAAAATCACAGCCAGAATAATGAATGATCTTTACGCTTCTCTTTACAAATCAATAACAATAGGGTAGTTAACTCAGCAACTTTTTCAGTTTTACTTTTCAGGTAATTAAAAATACATCAACACTCTTGCCATATTTTAATATATATAACTGTAACAGTTCTTTAGCACGTTTGTTTACTTGCATTGAAAACACATAATCTCCAATAAATTGGAAATTTCTTGTGCAAACAAAAAAAAAACATTCTCTTTTGCAAAAAAATACTTTAACGAAACCCAGGATATGCTTAATAAATACTAAGGGGAAAGCGGTTCACAAAATAAATTTTACTACCAGCGTCCCTTTGAATTTTCGGTTTGCGTTTTAACTAGACTGAACATTTGAATGAATATTTGAACATATAAATGTAATTTGCGCAATATGTAAATCAAAATCGATTATATGTAATATAGCAACCGTGTGATATATTGTTCGGCAACCGTGCACAAAATATGGAACAATCACAACTCAACCGAAACCAAGGATCAGTCCAGTCAAAGCGTGAACTTTTTTGGGTGAACGTGTACCAAAGAAAGCTCATCAGCTTTTTTTTTTTTTTGGAAAACATGTGTGGAAAACATTCGATTACATTGAAATGTAGAAAAACGATCACCTGCGAATATTTCTTACAGCTGTGGGGGATAGATTTGACGTTGATTTAAGCAATTGCTCGGTGGGAAGAGATTAGTGTCGAATGAAGAGGTCATAACTAAAACAAAAGCTCATAACTAACCTTGATGATCTTGAGAAAGCGTCTTGTTTAGTAGGAATAAAACAGATTTAGAAACTGTTGGAAAACCTAAAGCAATTACTCGACGGTAAGAGATTTGGATCTAATGAAGAGGTCATCACTGAAACATACTGTGATTTTGAGGAGCTTGAAACCTTGAGAAACCCCCTTGTTTGGAAGGAATAAAACATATTTAAAAACCGGTGACTACAGAAATGTCTCGGCGGTAAGAGATCTGAGTCCAATAAAGAAGCCATCAGTGAAACTAACAGCTTAAAAGAATCTATTATTTGGAAGAAATCAAATAATTGCAAAATGTATGGACTAAATATAATGACGAAGTAACTGTATTTTATTCTAAAAGTCATGAAGTTTTTAATATTGTTCTCGTATTGAGTGATTCATTTAGTGTTAATTTCAGTTCATTTTAAATAAAACACTTCAGCATTGTCTGTCGGCAGCATTTACTTTTTAAAGATATTTTTTTGTAAATGTTGACTGAGAATACTTTACAAGTATTATCAGAAACTAATTATTTTTTAAAGCTAATTCATTTAAATGTTGACTGGGATCACGCCGTAAGTGATCCATTACGAAGGTTTAATTTTAGAACTCTATTTCTTCAGCATTGCTACCGATATCTCGCTAGTGATATTGTTTTCCAAATGTTGTATCTGAGTTATTAAATCAAGGAAGACTTTTGACTTCACCAAAAAAACACCAAAGGTTTGATATTACAGGATCTAGGTGGAGAATTGACAGGTGTAGAACGCGAAATTAGAAAAGGTTGCTTAATCGACCTTCGCTAATTTCGCTGGACTACAACTGAATAATTTGGAGACTTTGTTGTAGTGTGTGGGTTTTCATTAGGAGTTATCAAAGTTTTTTATTTTTCTGCTTGGAATTAAGGAATGATGGTGGGTTATGGTTCTTTATCATGTTGGCTTCAGTAAACAAAACTGAACAAAAATAATATGGCAGTACGACAAAAATAACGCATGCTCCCTGAAAAAAGCTAAGGAAACATTAATTACCCTATACAAGTGGCGTTATAAATTCAATTATTCATGGTTTAACACTCCAGTTGGTTCCTATTAATGTTTGACTGGAATATATTGTTTTCATGATTTATCAATCCAATTGCTTCATATTAATGGTTGTTTGCCTTCAATATCTTGTTAAGTTATTTCTTAAGTTTAGACATTCACTTAAAATTATTAC
This sequence comes from Bellardia pandia, assembly GCA_916048285.2. Lineage (NCBI taxonomy): Eukaryota > Metazoa > Arthropoda > Insecta > Diptera > Calliphoridae > Bellardia > Bellardia pandia. The sequence continues at coordinate 32,456,909 of OU696531.1, forward strand.
AAAAATCTTGGTTTCTTTAGACAGTGTAAAAGAATTTTGCTCGAAATTTAGGAAAATTGAATGTTTTTGTTCTTTTATTAATAAATATGTATATACCTATTAATGTATCAAACACTGATTAAACTGGGTCATGGAACAACAATATGAACATCATCGTTATAAATAAAAAACACTTATTAAAAATTTAAGTGTTTTTTATTTTGTCCAGCAAGCCACTAATAACATCTGGGTTAATTCTGTCATCAAACATCCTTGCCAACGACTAACGGTGTCAAGACGAAAAGGAAATTCACTGATAATAAAAAAATAAAATACAAAGAAGAAAAAAAAAAAAAACAACAACTTTTAAAATAGAAAAGCACAAGATCCATAACGTACTACTGCCTGTGAAATGAAGAAAAAATTTAACAAAATTTTCGCACAAAAACTTGCATAAATGCAATGTTAGACTGGCCGGCGATAAAGTTACAATAATTTAAGTTAAATGCAAAAAAGCAGAAAAACTAAAGAGCCTACAGCAAGCAGGGAGCTTGGCAGCAGGCTTCAGCAGTTTGCAACAATAGATCGATCTAGTAGCAGGCAAGTGAGTAACCCATACTCACACTTCTCAAGATCGTAATAATAACTAAAGAAAATAACCTACATATTTTTGCATACTTTGCTTCTAAATGCAGTACATATGCATGTGTATTAAAACCATCTTTTTGTTGTTGTTGTTGTTTTGCAACAAACTATTATTATATTTATACTATTTTGCCATAAAAAAAAGACAGAATCTATTGAACTGCAGTTTTTTTTTTTTCTAAATATCACAAGATCTAATAAATGTTTGCAAGTTTTACGTTCGTTTGTTTGCTTTAATATTTAAAGCTTAAACTTACTCTTGCATATTGTGTGTTTTGAAGGAGGAAGTCATAAGCATCGTTGTTTTGTCATCATCATCATCATGTGCAGCGTCATTATTTAAAACGAATGAGAGTTTTACGCTTTCTTTTTCAATAAATAAATTCTAAAAGACCAAACTGCCAACCACCACCACTTGAGTTTTTATAACGTTTCTGTCTTCTCCATAAATTTGACACTCTACAATGGGGTTACAGGACAAGGCAGCAGTAGTCGGCACTCAAAGCCAACAGGGGCCGAACGCAATCGAATCAGCGAAACTAAAGAAGCTTATACAAAGTCAATAAAATGGGAGATTGTGCTACTGAAACACAATCACAAAATTAGTTTTTAAAAACATTGCAATGCCACCTCAGCATCTTCTGTTCGAGCCGATCACTGCTGTATACTATTTAAATTACACACTGTCACTTGCTCTCTCCAGGTGCTCTCCAACTACTTGATTTTTAGTAAATCAACGAAAAATTCAGATTAAAATTTTTTAACTTGGCTGCAGAGTATTTAAAATTCTGCTATACCTTGATCATAACTCGATCTTTAGTTGTACTTCTAAGATCGATTCATTTGATTCCTTTTAAATGGCCACAAAATGAATCTCGGTTATGGTTGTTGCAAATATTTTTTCTTTCCATATTATTATTATTGTTGTTGTTGTTGTCTCACTAAATGATGATCAATGTATTGGATGTGGTTGATGATGATGGTGGTGGTTATAAGCTTTGGGTCTTAAATGATGTTGTGTCAGTTGCTGTTTTAAGAAAATGCCTCCTTGTACGAAACTAAACAGCAACAGTAACAGCAAAAATCATTGTTTATAATTTATGAAATGGAAAACTTAAAATAAATTTGCCACAGTCTTTCTTCAAGCCAGGAAAACAGTGAATATTATTAGATTTTATTTAATGTCGGTTGCTAATGCTGCTGCTGCTGCTCTCTACTCCATACAAGACAACAAGCTGTACAGAAAAGAAAAGATCATCTGCAGCAGCATCTATAGGAAAATGAAGAACAACAACAAAAAACTGTTTAAGAAAAATACCAGCAAAACAAAATGAATCAAAGAAGCCAGCTAAAAACAACCAACTGGCCACTGTTTTGATTTAGAATCTGAAAGTTGTTAAAGCAACAACTTTTACTTAAAAATCTTTAAAAAACAAACAAACAACAACAACAAAATGCATAAATAAACCAAAAATAAAGATGATAAAGACAAACAAAAAAAAAAAAAAACGTATCGAGAATACAAAATACGAGACAATGAAATAAATTTTCAACAATTTTCAAAATGTATTCTTTGCTTATAAAAAATAATTCAGCTGCTCTCACCAGCATTTGCTGAAACTTTTGGCCAATATTTTCTTTAACGAAAATCAAACACTGATTTATTCTCATAAATTTTTATTTTGTATTGAATTTATGAAAATCAAAATCAAATCATCAAATTCAATCAATAATTATTTGTCAAATGCATTTCACAATCGAAAAGAAATCTTCTTGTGGTGGGTGGTGAAAGTTTTGACAAGACATCATCAGCCAAATGTTGCTGGCTTGTTATTATTGTTCATTAATTGGAATTGTTGCAGTTATTGCTGACTTAATAATACCAACCACTCGATCGATTCCTCCGTAAGACTCTAAACTAACTGATGTGTGGCATGAATGTGTTAAACAACAATCAAAAAAAGTACATACCCCAAACCCCAACAAAGATCTTTCATTGACATGAAACTCACACATTAATTAATGATTTTTGTTTGTTGTTGCCTCATACCATTCATTTTAATTTGATTTTCAATGGTTTTTAACGATATTTAACTCGCATTTACTTTAAAATCATTATTTCTCAATCTTGAAAATAAAATAATGTGAATGTTGTGCATTAACGTATATGTGAATTTAACCCATTATTGGCCGCTACCCTAAAGCGCAGGAATTTTTTTAAACGCTGGCAGAGGGTTGCTTTAGAGACTCCAATTAAGGATATTTTTCACAAAATTTTCCTTCCCGATATGTAGTTTTCTAAATATGGACTGGTCGAAAAATCGACCACTGGCCAAAAGCAGTTATAATAAAATATAAGATATTTTTGTAAAAACAAACATTTCCTTAGGCTTTATTAATGTTAAAAAAATTATTTCATAAATTTTTCTTATAAATCTTTATGTTTTTTGCACAATTTGCAGCGCCGATATTTATCTTCAGGACTTCTAATAATTGAGTGTACATTTTTGTTGGTCCTGGAATCATTTGGAAATGAATTAATATCCTCACTGTTGATCTCCATGTCATATTTTAGCAAATGTGTTGTTACTTCGGAACGAAAATCAATTTGTGAAAGTAGTTTTTCCTTTTGGAGCTTTGTCAATATACAGTGAATCTTCCATGCATTGACCATTGCGTTACCTAAAGCATAAGTCCATATTGGCCACCACCACTTCTTACCCTTAATGTAGATGCGATAATTGGCCACGGCATTGTCATGGATGTCAACACCTCCCATTCCGTTGTTATACTCTTGGATTACTTTTGGATCTTCTTTTGTTTTCCGCAATACCGTTTAGCATTTGCCATTGGTTGAACTGTGTAATAATTCCATTATTATCATTAACAACCGAATTGTCGTTCCAACGCACTAATATTATTTCTTGCTAATCATCGAGCAACTAATCAAATTCTCCGCGCTTGCTTTTTTTAGATTTTTTAACGGAATTTTTGACATTCTGTTTTATCGAATTATATCGGTAGCATAAAATTTTCGCTCATTCAACAGACACATAAGGTGATAGGATGAAAATGTGTCAAAAAAAATTATATGACAATCGGGGTCTGACACGTTAGCCAATAAATCAAGAACAGTTTGTGCCCCAAGACCAATGTCCTTATTGCCATTTAGGTGTACCATAATCCGATTTTTTTTGGGTCTTTCCTATTCGTAACATTATTGTATAATAACGATATTGAGGACTCTCCAGTTGCATTTCTGCACTTATCATTTAAATTCTGTACATTGTCTGTTTCTACAGAATATTGTAATTCTACACTAGCAGCAATTTCTTTCAGGGTCCTCATTCTTGTCATTTTGATTTATTTCGTTGTCGTCCAAATCTTCTTCATCAGTTATAGAGCCCATATTTGGTGATGCCGCAATAGCTGCATCTTGTTCGTCATCTGAATCTAGCTCGTTTAAAATACTACTAATTTCCGATATGTTTACTGATTTATGAATCGGAATACTGATTAACCAAAAAACTATTCACTTTCACTGTCATGTACATACTGATATTTTACCTAAAATATTTCAACAACAACAGAAAATCAAAATATTCGGGAATTCCCCTGAATAAAAAACACAATGTAATAGTTAGTAAGAGTAAACTTCCAGGTGACACATAGAAAACTATTGCCAGGTATAAAATAAAAACATTAAAATTTAAAAAGTTTTCTGAATGCGACTGTATGACTTACGGCCAGTGGTCGATTTTTCGACCACTAAAGTTTGTGGGAATTTAAAAGTGAGAAATCTTATAATTCACAATTTAGTTTTCTTCGATTCTTAAAATATATTATTTAGGCTTTAAAAAAAATGAAAAATAAAAAACAAAATTTTTTAATTTTTCATATATTTTTAAATTTGAAAAAAATGTGAAAAATATGCTTTTTTTTACCGTTATGCCAAAAATTTTTGTAAATTCTTCAGAAAATCAATTCAATGCAAATATTTTAAACACCACTATAAATTTTATATTTCTGAAAACCGATCTAAAAAATAATAGTTAACTTTGGCAATAAACGACAATAAAATAGGTGGTCGAAAAATCGACCAGTGGCAAAAAATGGGTTAATAGTCGTCACTCACTATACACCTCACATCAATAAACATTAAGTGTTTATAAAAATAAACTTTAAACATAGACGAGCACTTTTTAATTTAAAAAAATTAAATTTATATTAATGTGTCATGATTTTTTAAATAACTATTATAAACTCATAAAGTTATACAGTTATAAAATTATAACATAAAGTTATAAACTTATAAAGGTATAAAGTTATAAAGTTATAAAGTTATAAAGTTATAAAGTTATAAAGTTATAAAGTTATAAAGTTATAAAGTTATAAAGTTATAAAGTTATAAAGTTATAAAGTTATAAAGTTATAAAGTTATAAAGTTATAAAGTTATAAAGTTATAAAGTTATAAAGTTATAAAGTTATAAAGTTATAAAGTTATAAAGTTATAAAGTTATAAAGTTATAAAGTTATAAAGTTATAAAGTTATAAAGTTATAAAGTTATAAAGTTATAAAGTTATAAAGTTATAAAGTTATAAAGTTATAAAGTTATAAAGTTATAAAGTTATAAAGTTATAAAGTTATAAAGTTATAAAGTTATAAAGTTATAAAGTTATAAAGTTATAAAGTTATAAAGTTATAAAGTTATAAAGTTATAAAGTTATAAAGTTATAAAGTTATAAAGTTATAAAGTTATAAAGTTATAAAGTTATAAAGTTATAAAGTTATAAAGTTATAAAGTTATAAAGTTATAAAGTTATAAAGTTATAAAGTTATAAAGTTATAAAGTTATAAAGTTATAAAGTTATAAAGTTATAAAGTTATAAAGTTATAAAGTTATAAAGTTATAAAGTTATAAAGTTATAAAGTTATAAAGTTATAAAGTTATAAAGTTATAAAGTTATAAAGTTATAAAGTTATAAAGTTATAAAGTTATAAAGTTATAAAGTTATAAGTTTATAAGGTTATAAAGTTATAAACACTCTTGTTATTAAAATGCTACTTATGCTGTATTTAATTCGTCTATACTCCGTCATATCTTTCTTTTTACTTTAAATGAGTATAAATTATGTTAACTTTAGCTGCGTTATAAATCCTCAATAATTTATTATACAATTTCTTTTTAGATTTTGTAATTTTCCTTAACCGAAATTGCTTAAATATTTTGACCCAAAAACTGATGATGTCATATATTCACAAACATTTACATTTTCAAACTACGTTTTCTTACTTTTGACAGAAGGTATTCATCACTGAACATCATCTACACCAATTACAAAATTACCAGAATTTAAAACATCTTTTGGGAATTTCTTGGGCGCTGGCATTGGGTTATACTGTTTATTTATTGTGTTTTAAATATGTTTTGACATTTTGACAGATTTTGCTGGTCAAACTTTCTTTTCAAAACCAAAACATTATTCAAAGTTTTAGGAACTAAAAGCCCAAGGTGTGGAATATTACAATGTTGCATTTATTTTAATATTTATTATTATTAAGCTTGTTAAAAGAAGATTAAAAGCTAAAAATGTCTTTTGTTGTTTGATGTAAAGTCAAACATGATGGTTTTTCTGATTAAAAATAAATTTCAAGCCATACAAACAATACATTATGACATAAATTATTAATAAAATATGTAATAAAATTTACATAATTTTAATGAATGCGATAACGATCATACACACATGATCACAATGAAATAGAGTGTGTAGAACCCCCGCATTAAAATCAATTAATTTAAACTTAAAGACCAGCATCAACTTTTTGTGTTATATAGATTTTATGTGGACTAAAATTGTTTTTAAATTGACTATAAAGTTTTAAAAATATAGTTTTTGTTTGTAACAATTTAACAACTTTTTAAACGTCAAGAACACACAACTAACTTCCCAGAATCAATAAACTGCTCTGTTGTTATTGGTGTAAATTTGTTTTCTTAGTGCTAATTTGTTGTATATTCTTTGTGTCGCCTTTAAGTAATTGTAGCCGTCTGTAACTGCAATTCTGTAGATGTAATTGTTGCAGTTGTGTTCACTGAACTTTTACCTTTTTCAATTGGTTTTTTTTTTAATAATTTTCTATGTGCGAAATGTTTTCAAAAATGTTTAACACTTTGTTAATTTTTAATTATTCATAACAATTTGATTCCCTAGCTACTTGTTGAAGTCATAAATTGTATATTTATGAGTGGAATTATATTTAACATAATGGTTAGTAAAATACTTAGTTCAATATTGTATTATTTAACATTTTTAACATGTTGCAACAACATGTTGCTTAGGTAAAGCTACGCAACATTAGGTTTAACAATGATCAGTTTTTCACGTTTGTGGGGAATGTAAACATTATTCACTTTGATCATTTTGACTTGGTTGAAGATGATGTAAAGTTTTGATAGAATATATTTGCACCATCTTTTTGGCATATTTTAAAGTACTCTTTCTAATAAATACTATAAGAAATATTGTTGGAACTAAGAATATTTGCATGCAATTTTCATTTTAATATTATGAATTTTATTTATGTATTTTATCTATTTTAAAAACACTTTTATTCTACTCACAACTTTGTAACTTAAATCTATATATAGTACATATTTATATCTTTAAATCTGTATATCTTTACACCTTTATATTTTTACATCTCTATATCCTTATATATATCCTTATATATTATATATATTATACTTTATAACTTTATAACTTTATAACTTTATAACTTTATAACTTTATAACTTTATAACTTTATAACTTTATAACTTTATAACTTTATAACTTTATAACTTTATAACTTTATAACTTTATAACTTTATAACTTTATAACTTTATAACTTTATAACTTTATAACTTTATAACTTTATAACTTTATAACTTTATAACTTTATAACTTTATAACTTTATAACTTTATAACTTTATAACTTTATAACTTTATAACTTTATAACTTTATAACTTTATAACTTTATAACTTTATAACTTTATAACTTTATAACTTTATAACTTTATAACTTTATAACTTTATAACTTTATAACTTTATAACTTTATAACTTTATAACTTTATAACTTTATAACTTTATAACTTTATAACTTTATAACTTTATAACTTTATAACTTTATAACTTTATAAATTTATAACTTTATAACTTTATAACTTTATAACTTTATAACTTTATAACTTTATAACTTTATAACTTTATAACTTTATAACTTTATAACTTTATAACTTTATAACTTTATAACTTTATAACTTTATAACTTTATAACTTTATAACTTTATTACTTTATAACTTTATAATATTTTAACCTTTCCTGATAATAATTCATAAGAAAAGTTTTATATGATTTTTTTTATATGAAAAAATGTTTATTATTTGTGTATACATACATAAATTTAATTCATTACTAACTAAATTAATTTTGTTCTTTTCTTTACAGGTAAATATTACAATTTTCTATTATTTTATACAAGTTCTAAAATAATTTCCTCTGTGGTAAGTCCTTTCCTTTTTTACTTAATGAATCTGAAATCTATATAATTTGTATCTCAAAATCGTATTTATATATGTATATTTACATATAAAAAATTTGTTATCAAATATTTATAAAGTGAGGGGAAGTAAATCAGAGCTAGTTATGTTGCTGTTTCGTTGGTGACAGGGTCTGGTTCAAGTTACATCACATTATATGACCTTAGGGACTTGTAGTTGATTATCAGTTAAATTTCAGGTGGTAGTGGTTACGAAATTTAATTTATTTATATTCTTATTTTTTAATGAATTCTGCAAAAAAGATTTAATTTTTTTACAATTTCTTAGTGTTATTAAAATTTAATAATCTAAGTTTGGTGATTTTCAAGAACAATTATACGTAAACTGCATTTTATTCAATATATTCAAAAGTTTAATTTAAAAATTGATTTTTAATATTTCATAACCATAATTTGTTTTAATGGAACTAGTTGTTGTATAAATAATAAACTTATTACATACAATTCTTGTTATTCGTTCATTTATTAGTCATAAATATAAAAAATTATAAATATAAAATTATAATAGGTATATAAAATTACTTAAACTTGTTCAAAATCTAAAAATATTAAAACAAAACATTGTGTTTACGACAAATTAGAATAAAATATTTGTCTTTATAACAACAATTTTTTTAAACATTACGAAAATTCCATTTTTCAATAACAACAAATTGGAAGACTTTTGAAATTTTACACAAAAATTAATCATTTTAGTAAAAAGTATAAATAAAAGTAAACACTCTTTCATATTACAACATTAATGCTAAGCAACACAATTATCTGTAACATTTTATCTACTTTACTATAAACATTGCAGCTAAACATTGTTTACTGGTATGAAACCACTCACTCAGAGTGAGTCACTCTCATTGGTTGTCTTTATGTTGCTTAACAAATTTAGCCCAGCTAATAATGCATACCAGCAGGGCTGCCAGATGAATTTCGGAAAAAATCGTCAAAATCCCGATAAAAAAGAAAAAAATCGTCATTTCGAATTTTAAAAATCGTCAAAAAAATCGGAAAAATAAAAAGTCACTATTTCTAATAGTATTTTGAAATCTTTATTAAAACGAAAACATAAAAATTCAATTTTATATAGTCTCTTGTACAATACATATCAAAATACGTAAATTTTAATCACAAAAAATTTTATGTTAAACACAACTTGTATAATATTTTTATAATATCTTAGTCCGTTTTCACTTCTGACTCGTCAAGGCAAGTATTTTTGGATGAGAAGGGAAATAAGAACAAAAGGGGTACAAAGTTGACGGTACTGTCAATTTTCTTATTTCCTTTTGTTTTTTTTCATGCATGTTGATTTACATTAAAAAGTACGAAAATTGAATTGACATGTTTGATGAAATGGCAAGTTCAAAAGAGAATTGAACAAAAACTGGTCTGCTAAAACTGAATAGTGTGAAACAGTATTTTATAAATAAATTGTTGAATTCAGCATATTTTATTAATTCAGGTTAAATTACAATGTCAAAACAATTTATTTTATTAAGTTTTAATGCATTCCCAATCACCAGTTTGGCTTCAGACGTCAACACAGTACAATAGAACAAACACATAGATTGGTACAAGTCATAAGAAAAACCTTTGAGGAAAAGAGATACTGTTCGGCACTCTTTATTGACGTCTCTGAAGCTTTCGACAAAGTATCGCATGAAGGCCTGATATCTAAATTAAAGCAGAACTTGCCGGTGAATCTTCACCACCTACTATGGAAATACTTAATCGACCGTCAGTTTATGATTAAAGAAGGTGATTATTTAAGCCGTCCTCAATCTATAGGTGCTGGCGTCCCTCAAGGTAGTATCTTAGGACCAATTCTATACTTGTTGTACACAGCAGACATGCCAACAAACAATGAAATTCACACGTCAACATTTGCTGATGATACGGCATTTTTCAGTACTCACAAAGATCCAAAAGATGCCTCGATTTAATTACAGCACCACGTAACGCAAGTGGAGAAATGGGCAAGACAATGGGGAATAAAAATAAATGAACAGAAATGCACCCACGTAACATTTAGTCTACGTAGGGAATCATGTCCCCCTATTCGTATTAATAACCATATAGTGCCTCAAAACTCACACGTGAAATATCTTGGTATTCATCTGGACCGTCGCCTCACATGGAAACCACATAGACATCTTACAACATCCCGGTCATAGCCGTTTGAGAAGGAGGGACACCACCGCTCTCAGATGAATAAATACAAGTTGCTCATTATATCCTATCGAATTTGAAAACTAGATTTTGTCTAGCATTGGCTGGACTTATCTTAATTAACTTTAGTTTTAGGATTTGAATACCTATTGTTAGTTCATTTAAAATGAAGATACAATAAAAAAGAATATGCAAAAAAAAAAAAAAAAAAAAAAAAAAGTTTCAAATAACATTTTGAGTATAGAATTCAACATATTTTTAAAGAATTCCGTATTTTTGTTATTTAAATTTATTCGGCTGAATATGCTTTCGACGTTTTGTTAAAATAGGAGAAGTTTTTGTGGAACAATTTCCCCGTGGAAATTCAGAAATTGTTTCCTCTTAAAATTTTAGTTCATGGAATTCAGTATTTAAAATTGATTTTTATGTTTACACTTAACAACAATAATTAAGAAAACACTACTATCATTTAGTTTTGTTTTTGAAATAGTTGTTGTCTCAAAAAAAGAGAGAATTTGGTAACAAAAACATTAATAAAACTAACAATTTATAGAAAATTTTAATAATTCAGGAAATCGTCATTTTCAATGAAAAAATCGTCAAATCGTCATTTTGCTATTTTTGAAACCAAAAATCGTCAAAATGACGATAAATCGTCAAATCTGGCAGCTATGCATACCAGAGACAGGCAACTAACAAAAAACCGCACTAAAACGCTAGGAAGAAATGTTTAACAAAAAAGACCGGCAACATAGAGAAAATACAACAAAAATGTATCTGCTTATTGTGTAGATACTTTAGTAACACGCGAACACTTCACATGGAACGTTTACAATAAAAATAAATGCGGGCGCGTACGTTACAACAAAAATTTAGTTTTTTGTTTTATTAGAGTTTTTTTCATATCCCGATTGCTTGTAATACAAGTCAAAATCATTTTTTTAAATTTTACACAAAAATTTACAAATTAAATACAACAAATTTCTAACAAAATAATAAATGGTGCATTTTATATACCTACCTACAACAAGCAAAATGATCTTAAATATTTAGAAAAATAAAGTTTTTTTTTAAAAAATTGTCTTTATACAAATATTTGTATTCAAGTAATAAATAAAAAGTGAATTAAAATAAAAACCTTAAATCAACAAAGTGCCTTCTTTTACATAAGGAAATTATTAAAATAAATCGACCACCACTTAAACAACAGCAACAGTAAAAAATATTTCATTTTCATGTGAACTGAATGAGCAAAAAATACCGCAGAAACTAGGTATACAAGAATCAAGAATCATACAAAATATAAAATAATTCTAGAATAAATATGCATATCAACTTTTGTGTTTAAATGTCATAAACACTAAAAAGAAATAACAACTTCAAAACAAATTTTGTTGCATTTATTCTTATTCTTTTTAAACTACGTTTGGAAATAAGTAATTCCAACATCAAATAAGTAGAATCAACATTAATAAAACAAAACTTATTGTATGAGAATTTTTCATTACTTCTGCTTTAGTCGTATTCTTCGTTTTTTTTCTCTCAATTCACTCTTATTCCTTAATTTGCTTGAGGAACAACAACAAAAAATAAAACACCACCATCATCTTCATCTTTATTTTGAATAAAATCTATACAAACTATAAAAAGGAACAACAAAAAAACATCGCATGATCAACAAGCAGACCCAGCCGACATTAATAAATAAAGTAAAAAAATAAATAAACAGTAAGAAAACACTGCAAAGCACATGTTTTGCACTCAATGTATTTATACTTAATACAAAAACTACAATAGCAACAACAACGACAAAAAAACAACATTTTAAAACAACTACACCAATTACTGTACATATACATAAATGTTTATTTATTGTTGTTTTTATTTGTTTCTTTCTTCTTCTTTTCATACTCTTTAAATTCTTGTATATACTTAAAAAAATTGCAAGAGCGAGTGTGTGTAAGCAACAGCATCCGCTTTTATTGCAGGATTTATGATTTTTAAAGAAAATAAAACGACTAGTATAATTTTCGGGTTTTTGCCGAGTGTTTTTTGCGTGAGCAAAACTAACAACAAAACTATTTTGTTGCGTTTGTATGCATACAAAATAACAAGAATACAACAACAACAACAACAAACTAACCTAATACATACTGATGACAACAGTTTGTTTTGTATTCGCATTAAATGATTTTTTATGATATTAATTAAAAAAATAATAAAAACAATTACACACAAACAAATAAACAACTCCTCTTGTTTATAACATAATAACGGAATTGTACCACTAGACACAATCGTTAAGATTTTTTTAATTGCAAAAATAGAAAGAGATAAATACAGGATAAATAAAACGATTTTGATGTAAAAAGGTGAGTTTTGAACATAAAATGGAAATTTAAAAAAAAATTAATTAAGTTAATTTTTTTCTCTTTTTTTCATTTCAAAATTTTACATATTAAAGGGCCATTATTACAACTTGCCTCTAATATTCTTAATAGTAAAAGGTAACTTTAATTAAAGTGAGGAATAAATTGACCTTTAAAATTTTTCGTTATTACAACTTCCTTGTAAAATAAAATATTTTTTTTTTTCTTAAATATGGCAATACCAGTGAAAAACCGACAAATTACTGACAAGAAACAGTATATTATTGTTTGTGTTTGTGAAAATATTTATTTGTGAAAAAATATAAATCAAACGTATGCTTTCCATTTTTGTTTATCAAACTATTTATTGGCAACACAAAATTAAAATTAATTTATTTTTCATGAAGTTGTCAATTTTTCAGAACATATGGCAACTTCAAATACATAAACCTCACTATAAAATTTAAAGGCAAGATGATCTTCACTTTAGCTTATCGGTCGGTTTTAGATTAAAGTAGACTTATAATAACCAAATGCTTCTTATCAATTTTATAACAAAATGCAATAAATATTAGTTTAGAGGTTTATATATAATATTTTTTATAATAATTTACAAATTATTCTTCAATGCATTTTTTAAAATAATTAAATTTAATTTAACTTAATCTTCTATGGTCACACATGACAAATAGGTATTTACTCAAAAAAGCGTAACCCCTTGTTTTAGCACAAATTTGTTTGACGTTGCTTACTCTTACAAGAGTAAGTAGTTGTCTTTTTCGGCAAATATTTGCCAAGTGTGACCGCATCTTTACATTTTGATAGTTATTAAAAATACAAATCTAAAGCCAGAGCTTCTCAATTCAAAATTGCAACAAAAATTTTGAAGCCGTCCAAAGAAAGTAACGTGTGATTCAAGTAGAGATACTTTTTTCAATAGCCTTTTTTGACATGCTGTCATGTTACTTGAAAAAATGTTAAAAAAAAACTATTTCAAAATCTGTCCCTTACTATTATCTTTAAAAATATAAAAAAAAGGAAGAACTACCTTAAAAATTTTTTCAATTTTCTCAAAAAAGACAGAAAAGTGATTTTTTTGTAAGGTAATAAACCTATAATTAATAATAACTTCTTTTCTTTATTAGTTTTTTTTTAAAGTGTTATCAGTCCACTGTAAAATATTTAGAAAAAGGCGGGAAATATTTAGATCGGCTTTTTGGGAAAAAGGGTGGCTGCCAAAGTTAAAAATTGAATTCTCTTATGCGAATATCTTATACAGCAATATCTAAGTTCTAAAAAACACGACGCAAATTGAAACGACGCAAAGTGAATTAAGTTTCTAGGTTCTAGGGTTACGCAAATACTAAGTCGTCGGGTTTATTTCACAAACAATTTTCTTGTAGCAATTTAGCAATTGTCTGTCTAACTACCACTAGCAGTATCGTTGGATAATGTTTTACTTTTTATGTCATCAAATAAGCTTTTTGCTTTTGTCTGAAATACCATGAAATCCAAATAGAAAGCAAGGACTCCAGCACTTCTTGTATTGGTTATCGTTTTGCATTTTGCAAAGATTAAAAAAAAAAAAAAAAAAAAAAAAACGTAGACCCAAAACAACGCAACCTCGAAACTCTAACGACGTACAGTGAAAATTAGTACTAATTAAGCAGCGAGGTATTGGTGTCAACTATAGTGATATAGTGAGATTTTATTTATATATATTAATTTCTGAATTCAGATTACAAACCTGGAATTGGAATTGCTTTCAATTTCTCACTTTGAGGACCTCTGGCACCGTCCCTAGTGTTGGTCAATTTTAAGACTTAAATAAAACTTAAATTGTACAGCACTTCCTTTCTAGACCTGTTAAATTTGAATGCAATTAGACTTACCGTTTAGAAATTATCCATTTATTTCCCTATTTTTAAATTTACCCACTGGTCAATGTTAATTTTACAAATGAATTAAAGTTGTTACTTTTTTCGGGAAGTTAATTAGTTTTGTGTCTTAATAGTCAAGCTTTAGTGCATTAGAAATTCGAAACACACACAAGTTACTTTAATATCTAAATTATGGTAATATAATTTGTTTTCTTTTGGACATTTGGAAATACTTTACTATATATAATACTTCAAACAAGCTCTGAATTGATTTGGCATATTTCAAACATGTTTTACCATGCTTTGTCATGTAAGTCATATAATATCTATGATACGATTCGATTACTTTATGAATTACATATTTGCACAAACTGAACGTACCGGTTTTTTATATTGATCAACCAATATCTGTTTAAATTTTCTTCTGCCTGATCTAGATCTGCTTGGGTATATCTTGAAATATTTTTGTACTTGTTATTTCTCTTTAAGGCTGATATTGAAACTATGTACATATTTATACTTTTATGAAAAGTATAAACAATATACCTACTTTCAACTGATATAAAATTTTATTTTCCCTTGAGTCATAAAAATCAACCAAAAACGTTCTAAATATCAGTCTCGAAAAAATGTTTGTTGTGAATAAATTATACAAACATTTTGAATATTTTTTTTTATCTTTTAGAATAAGTTAAAGCATGTTTTGATAATTAGTTGGTGTAACTAAAAGGTTTTCTTAATTTGTTGGCTGTTATTATTAACCTTAAATTTAACTACTCATATTTTTCCATAAAAATGCCTGGTTTGTTGTTAATAAATTGTTATTAAGTGTAACTAATTTGAACGTCTGGTCTGTTTTTTGTTTAAAAACGTACATGCGTTATTTAGTGTTGAGAAAATATTTCTAAAAGTAGGATGTGTGTTTTATGCTGCTACAAGACAGTGTAATTAAATAATTCGTTACGTATTTTGGGAATTTAAAATGAAACTAGTGTTAAAGGGGCACATAAATTCTGTACTGATCTGTAAGTGGAGAAAAGTAAACTGTTCTTTCACATTTGTTGATAACTTATGCGTAAATTCCTGCTAACTAGGTGATAATTACATTGGTTCTGTGTAATACACATGCTTGAATGAAATAAGAAGTATAGAGTTCATCAGATATCTCTGAAGTCAGCCATTAATAAACTAATTACAGGTAATGCAGACGGTGGTCATTATAAAGTATGTATGGTAATTGGAAAGAACATCTCATTACTTAAGGTACGGTCACACTTGGCAAATATTTGACGAAAAAGACGTAACCACTAAATAACATATATTTGAACTCGTTTATTTATTAAAACAAAAACTTTTCTTATTTAGCACAACAAATAATTAATATTAATTTATTTGATGCTGTTTGATCTTGCAAAACTCTTGTAAGAGTAAACAACGTCAAACAAATTTGTGCAAAAATAAGTGGTTACGCTTTTTTGACTAAATATTTGCCAAATGTGACCGTACCTTTAGTTTTTGTTTTGTAGCTCTCTTATATTTCTAGCTATTTGTAAGTTTTTATTGTATTCTCTAAATATTAAAATAAGTCTTTTACATTTTGTAAATTCTTATCATTATATTTGTTGAAACCTCTTAAATTTAGCAACACATTTTATTTGCTTTTAATTTAATTGGTTTGACCCATTTTTATTTGTTGTACAAAATCACTTTTATAATCCGTATGATTATAAATTTGTATTATACGTTTCGTGAATCACAAAATAAGAAAAACATCTTGACTGTCATACAGCTGCTTTTATATGTTGCCACACATATGTACATAAGCATACCATAAAAAAAAGTATGTATAAGAAAATACCATAAATAATTTATACATATATGCAACATCCTGTTAAATGGTCAGTGTCATCTTTACACTGTCGTTTTTATACAAACAAAACACACACACAGTTTATATTTATTTATGCGGTTTCTTTATAGTTATTTCGAAATTTTCGCAGTTTTTTTTTCGTATTTTTTTCATACCCTTCCTTGTACAACTGATTTCCAAACATGCATTGTAGTCATAGCTGCCAGATTTGAGGATTTTTTTATTGAAAGTGACGATTTTCTGAAATTTTAAAATTGTCTATCATTTTTGTTTTTGTTACCAAATTCTCTCGTTTTTTGAGACAACAACTATTTTTTCTCATTTAATATCATTATTAAAGGTACGGTCACGCTTGGCAAATATTTACTCAAAAAAGCGTAACCCCTTGTTTTAGCACAAATTTGTTTGACGTTCTTTACTCTCTTACAAGAGATTCAAACAGCATCAAAATAAATTAAAACTAAATATTTGTTGTGCTTTGGCCGAAATAAGAAAAGTTTTTTTTTTTAATAAATAAACGAGTTCAAATATATTTTATTTAGTTGTGTGACCGTACCTGAAGTATTAGTAGTGTTTTCTTAATTATTGACAGTTGTTAAGTTTAAGTATGTATAATAATTCCAAATAATAGTAGAAATTACTTATTTATTTGTAAACATAAAAAAGCAGTTCTAAATTCTGAATTCCATGTACTAAAATTTTTAGAGGAAACAATTTCTGAATTTCAACGGGGAAATTCTACAAAAACTTCTCCTGCTTTAACAAAACATCGAAAGAATATTCAGCCAAATAAATTTAAATAACAAAAATGCGAAAATCTTTGAAAATAAGTACCTGTATATGATGGATGAATTGGATTCTATACTCAAAATGTTATTTAAAACTTAATAAACTAAATTGTTTTGACATTGTAATTTAACCTGGGGGTTACTCTCTATTGCGATGCGAAAGCAAATGCGATGCGATAAGCGTATGCTAAAATAGTGACTTTTTATTTCTCCGATTTTTTCTGACGATTTTTAAAATTCGAAATGACGATTTTTTTGTTTTTTATCGGGATTTTGAGAATTTTTTCTGAAATTCATCTGGCAGCATTGATTGTAGTTTATATAGCCTGTCTGTCTCATCATCCAGTTAGCGAAAGCAGATGTTTTTGTTCTCAAGTCTTTGGGGGTTAAAATATTTTTATTATTTACTCGTTTTTGGTTTGGATTTAATGTGTGCGTTATTTGTACAATAATATACATACTTTCAATTAAATGTTTATGTTGCTTTGCTTGGAACAATCAATGTTTTCCTAGAGTTGTTCTTTTGTTGAAAACTATACAGAATTTGGATTATTTGGAAATTAAAAGAAATCGATTTTAATTTAAATTTTAAACCAAAATTGTGTGAACAACTTAAAAAATTTTAATTTTTTTTTTAAATTAAGGAAAATATTTGCCAAAAAATACGTAACCACTAAATAAAATATCTTTGAATTCGTTTATTTATGAAAAAAAAACTTCGTTTATTAAGGACAGAACACATCAAATATTTAGTTTTATTTTATTTGCTGCTGTTTGAGCTTGCAAAACTCTTGTAAGAGTAAACAACGTTAAACAAATTTGTATCAAAACAAGTGGTTACGTTTTTTTTTTGAGTAAATACTTGCCATTTGTGACCATAGCTTTAGTTTAACTACAGATTGATAAGGCTTCTTTATACAAAATTGTTTCTTTAACAATAAATTTTAAAATATTCTTTCATATTTTAAATAATTTTATTTCTTAAAAATTTTACGTAAAACAAAACAAATTGTTAGTTTTAAAAGTTCATAGCCACTTGTGGCACATGCCCTCTTACATAACTCCCCACAGTTTATGATTGTTTGTGTTTGTTGCCATTGGAAAAACTTTTATTATTGTTTATAAACAACATAAGAAAAAAAAAACAATGTTTTTTTCTAATAAAACAAACTTCTTCATTTTAATTCAGTTTTCTTTTACCTTTCTTTAATACAAAACACTAAGAAAGAATTCTTGTATATTACTTGGGTTTCTGTTCTCAAACGCCTCTTCATAATTTTTGTTTTAAAGTTATTTTTCTTTTGTTTGTTTATTGTTCAAAACCCTTGCCACAGACCTCCACCTCCTCAGTATTCACTCAAACATTATACATACCTATTTTTACAATGACTTTAATTTTTATCATTATCATACCCACATTCTTTTGTCATGCTTTCATGTTTGTTGAGCTTTTGTTGGTATTTTTGTAAGCAGTTGTTCTTGGACTGAAAAGTTTATCAGCAGAACTTTATCTGCATTTATTAAGCCTGGCTTAATAAGGTGAGTATGTAGTTTGTTTTGTTATGGTTGTCGCATTCGTTGTGTTTATGTTTTGTTATGTATGTTTTAAAAAGGTCTTCACCTTATGCTTGACTGCACTCACCAACTAACTTCTCTTTGCGCTTTTGCAGCCTATTCTGTTCCTTTTGCCTGGTTTGTGTCATGCAATGCTCAGCCATAACACAGGCCAATTTATTTATTTACCAGCCATGTGTTGTCGTTCTCAAAAATTGCAAATGTTCTTTTAGGTTTTTCAATTTTTTTTTTTGGATTTCAACTAAATAAAACTCGTGCTAAAATATTCTGGTAGATTGCCTCCAAAAAACCAAAAAAACAAACCTCTAAATAAGTATTTTAGTCCTACCAAAACAAACTTGTTTTCGGCCACAAATAAAAAAATAAAACTTTTGTGTAGTTTTTGTTTTAAACAAACAAGTTCTTACGTAAAAAAAGAAAGAGTTTAATAAACTTTCTTACAGCAAAACAAACAAAAAAACAAAATTGTGTAAAAAAAAACTGCCTTAAAAAACCTGAAGTAAATGCGAGTAAAAGAATGATTTATTAAGATTCATTATAAAAGTTTTTCTGCTTAACAAACACACATTTTATATCAATCATTTGCCAGCGAGAAAAAAACCCTTTATTAACTGGCGAAACTCCGTTATAGAAGTTACATAAACTGCAAAACGTAATAACGTAAGCAATATTACATGTTTCTTGTTTTTATTTCACCTTATTTTTTTTTTTTTTTGCTCAACCACGGCTCATGTCACTTTAATGATGTTTAACCTGTTAATTTAGCCGTCTCTTTTTTTCTGGTCGATGTTTTGTTTCTTTGCTGCCTTTTCCTGTCACAAATCTAAAGAAAACATTTCCTTTTGGGTTGTGTTTGTACAAAGAACGTCAGTTAGAGAAAATGGCTCGAAAAGTGTTTCTGAAAAACTACAGGCAAAGGTAGCAAGAAAGGACTCTTTTTTCGACTTTTCTTTTGATTTATATAATAAATTTAGTTATCTTATTACTGTTTGTTTCATGAGAACCGGACAGGGAATTATGCATTTGAGATGAAATGTGGAACCTTATTATGTTGATAGAGAGCCTTTTTTTAAAGAAAGTTCTATGTAATTCATATTGGCTAGATATTCATTTTTTTTGTAAATATGATTAATGGCCGAATTCTCGGTCCTTAGTTAACCATTGTTAAACGAATATACTAACCATTGTTTAACTATTACTTGTTATTCTTAAGCATTGCGAATAAAGAATCATTAGTTAAGCCTTTGCCATTAGCTAACTAAAGACTGTGAATTTAGCCATAAGAAACACAAACTGCAAAGCTTTTTGGCTTCAAGTCTGACTCGTCAAGGCAAGTCTTTTTGGGTGAGAAAGGAAAAGAGAAAAAGTACAAACTTGATGGTACTAGTTAATTTTCTTATATCCGTTTGCTCTTTTCTTTCATGCATGTTGATTTGCATGAAAAGTAAGAATATTGAATTGACGTGTGTGAATGTAAAGGCAAGTTCAAAAGAGAATTGAACAGAAACTGGTCAGCTAAAACTGAAGAGTGTGAAACAGGACTTACATTCATTATTTCATTCGTTTGCCAATCAAAGTTTTTAATTCACTTCCAACAACAAACATTTCTATCTAATTCCAATGAAATCACCATGAAATTCACTCTTCTATTTTGGATTCTTTCTTGGTTTATTTTAAGGAAAGATTTTACTAGTATGTATATCGCTTAATATGCAATCACTTTTTGATATCTCTTTGAATATAAATAAAATATAATATAAAGAAAGTTTAACCGGACTTAAAATGATAACTATTTGTTTAAGTAAAACTAATTCTTCATCTGTCAATTATCTGTTGAGCTTTTAAATCAATTAAAGGTATTTTTTTATATGAATTTCCAATTCCAAAAACCGTAGACACATCAATAGTGCGTTCGAGTTTGGCAATACAAAATTAATTTTAATTCTTTCAACTTTATTTCTTCAACATACTTTTGTCGAATTTGTAAATAATTTTGAATTGTTTCTGACCTTTTGAATTAGTGATTTAATGTGGAATCTGTTTTATTTTCTCCTAATAAAAATGCTAAAGAATGTGTATGTGAAAAAAGCAGATAAAAACAATTATACTTCCCTGGATCTTTTACACAAATACCAATTTTCAGGATTTATTCATCCCGGGTTTTTGAAAACAAATTCCGGAATTTGTCAATTCTTTGCGTTTTTACGGAATTCTAATGAAATTTCTTTCCCTGACTGTATTACAGAATTAACTTGAGTTGTTTTTATTTTATTTTATGATAAAGCTTTTACTGTACTGCTAAGATCTCGTGCGTGTGCGTTTTTTATTTTTGCCAGCCTAACTTTATTTCATTTTCAGCTCTTGACATTTGAGTTGGCTGTTTCGTTGTTGTTTTTTTTTTTTTGTATTCTTGTGGTTTCTGTTGTTTTTATTTGCAATGTAACTTTTAAAATGTGTTTATTTATTTTTTATATGTCTGTTTATACAAAGTGTCCGTCCTTCATCCATTCAACTAACTAGCTAACTGACTGACTGGGCCTGGGCCGTTTCCCTGAACTGGTACTTGTTTGCCTTGGTTTGGTCATAAATTTTTTGTGTGGTTTTTTTTATTTAATCTTTTGTTTTTTTTTTTGCTTTTAATTCTTGTCTTCTTGTTTTGTGTTCTACTCACTGTTTGCCCATCACGTCTTGGGTTACTTCTTTCTACTACTTCTTCTTCATGTCATTTACGCTTCATTTGCAGTGTTATTTTTGCAGTAGAAATGTATGTTGCGGTTGTTTGTATCTTTATCTTTCTCCTTGGCTGGATTTTTGCCTGATATTTTGTTGCTCTTCTACTATTGCTCATTAGTGATGGCAAAAAAAAAAAAAGAATAATCGATTAATGGATTATATGATTAATCGAAAAGAGAAAATAATTGATTGCAATTAATTGGAAAGATTTAATCGATTAGTCGATATTTTTAGGTAAAATTGAAAATTAAATCAAATTCCTCTTCACCAACAGAAGACGTTTCACTGCCGCTTCCAATGCTGTCATCTATATGAGCAATTTCTGCCATTTCATTTCTTAGATGTCTCATGACTGTTAATAAAGCTAAGGGATCTTCAAAATGCATTTTTATAAATCTTGATGCTGCCAGTAGAAATGAATGTTCCATTTTCCCAAAGCGACGTTGAAACTGATTCAAAATGTTTGTTTTTAAGTTACTTGCCAATGGACATAAACATTCAATTTTCATAATTTTTTTCTAAATTCATCTGGCAGTCACGAAAAACACTCAACCTTTTTTTTCGTTTTGTTCCTGGATTTTTTTGGAATAATCGATTAACTTCATTAATCGAAAGAGAATTCACCATACAATTAAATCGTTAATTAAAAAAAATAATCGATTATTACTAGTTTTTCGATTAATCGTGCCATCACTACTGCTCATGATTAAAGTAAAAAAAGATGAGAGTCTTCGCTTTTTCTACTGCTTTTAGAGATGGTTTAGTAGTCTTTTTGTAGAAAAAAAATTGTATCTTTTGTTTTTGTTTTATTTTTGCATGACTTTGAACTTTTATAATGCTTCATTTGATGAGCAGATTTTAATCTTAGAGCTGGGCTTGAAATGATTTAGCTGTGTCGTAGTGTTGTGTTGTCTAGTCTTGGTGATATTTGCACTGGTACATTTGTTGTTTTTAAACTGTTAATTCTTTAGCTGAGGCGAACTCTAACTTATAATGTCAGGGATTTATGATTCGTTTAGATGAGAATGTTTTTATATTTTAGCAAAAACTAAAATTTTCTAATGCGAGACTTCCTCAGTTAAAAAAAATTCATAATAAATTAAACTATACTGTCTAAATTTTTTTATGACTTTTCACCCATAAATGTATATTAGAAAATTCAAATTTATTAAATTAAATGCTCAATAAATAACTTTATCTTATCGCTTTCTTATCGTATCCTACAATTTTAAATAACATGTATTTTCCTTATAAAGTATTACAAATAGAAATTGTCCCTACCACGAAGCACCACTCATGTGACTAGTTCTGTTGTTACCCCTTTTTCACAGAGTTACGCTACCAAGTAATTGACTTGAATAAAACGCCATTTCTATCTAGACATATAGGTATTTGTATAACTTAAAAACTATTAAAGTTATTTATTTATTGTATTTTTTAACTACATTTTTATTATAATAAAAAGAGAAATTTCAACTGCTCTCGTAAAATGTAAAAGTATTTATTTGCATTTATTTGTTACAAATAGGACTTGTTAACTGACAATCACTCAGCACTGTTTATGTTTTCAAATATAATTTATCTATTTGTTAATTAATATTTCTTGTACGGCAGGCCGCAGCATCTTTATGGCATATTTCCTTTACTAAGAAATAGTTTATGATTTTAATGGAATATTTGTGTACAAAAATTTATTAAACATTTTACAAAGTCATCATTAAAATGAAAGTATTTAAAGTAATTAAGCAAAGCATATAATATAATAAATATATAATGCCATGTCCACAAAAGTAAATATTAAAGTTTGTTTATTTTTAAAGAGCAAAATATTTAAACAAATTTACAACAAATTAAAAAAGATTCAAAAAGCTTTAATTTACATGTTTTCATATTTTACTAAAAGACTAAACAATTGATTCTACATTAACTTTAAAAAATAATTAAAATTTTTTAATAGAAATATTATCGCTAACTTGAGTTTTTCATAGAAAAGTTATCGTTAACTTGTGTTTTCTCTAGAAAAGTTATCGCTATTCTAAGTTTTCTATAGAAATTTTATCGCTATTCTAAGTTTTCTATAGAAAAGTTATAGATAACTTATGTTTTTTATACTCAATTTATCTACAGTGTCTCACAGCTTATTTTATGCAGTGCATATTTTTGTTTTCAAAGCTCCATAAAAAGAAAACTAACGCGAATTTAAAAAAGAACTTGTTGTCATCTAAAAAAAAAAATGTTATAGGCTAACAAACAAAAAACATATATCGCAAAAATACACATTTTAATATATTAAAACTAAAAAAAGACCAACAAATTCACGTTTCTTCACGTCACAGCTTATTTAATGCAGCGTTGTTGACTTTCGTTTTTGTTTTTTTTCTACTTCTATTAATATTTTCTGCTGAATTGTTGAATTTTGTAACGTCAAGTGGCAATTCACTTACAGCGAAAAATAGCAGAAATGGTAATGTTAACCAAGCTTCCACAGTTCCAAAAATCATTCAGGGGGGTTACTCTCTATTGCGATGCGACAGCAAATTCGATGCGTAAGAGTATCAATTTGTACGCTTATCGCATCGAATTTGCTTTCGCATCGTAATAGAGAGTAACCCCCAGCTCTTTATCCTGAAAATCGGGTCCATAAGAAAGGCAGAACAGCACCAAATAAAATTTCCAATGAGCATAATAAGCGACACATTTTAAGAAAAATGAGGCGAAATCCAAGGCTATCAGCTTCACAGACGGCCGTCGAAGATGAAGCTGACTTGGGCAAACAATGTTGCATCTAAGTTTAATATATTCGGTTCAGAAACCAAATACAGAAATCAACAATAAAAACCTTAAGGCAACAGTAAATCATGGTGATGGTAGTGTCACTGTATGTCAGCTGCTGGTACTGGGAATTTAACATTTGCTGAAACAATCATTAACAAGTACCTTCCAATTTTGATCAAAACAAGTTCCAAGGACCAAAGTTGGAAAGCGCAGATAACCTGGTTATATGATCGATTTTACCAGGATAGATCCAAAGCACAAATCGGGTATTGTACAAACATGGCTAATATATATATAACTACCCACATTTGATGACACCGCCACCACAGACGCCAGATCCTAATGTTACCGAAATTTTATGGTCAATTTTGGAAATTTTGGCAGAAGGAAACAAAACAAAACTTTTAACAAAAACGATTTAAAAAAAATGCTACTGACGGAGCACGACCGAGGCGGCCGGCCAATCAACTGGACCATTTTGTGAGATAACACGTTCTCCAAACTTGGCTTCCAATAAATTGATTGTAAAATTCGCTGTGTGGCTTGTGGCGCCGTCCTGTTGGAACCACACGTCCTCCAAGTCCATATCATCCAGTTGGGGCCAAAAATATTCTGTTATCATTGAACGGTAGCGATTCCCATTCACAGTAACGTGCCGGTCTTGATCATCACGGAATAAGTACGGCCCAATGACGCCGCCGCCCCTTAATCCGCACCAAACCGTAATTTTTTCGGGATGCAATGATGATTCATGTGGATTGCTGTCTGACAAATAACGTATATTTTGCTTATTGACGAAGCCATTCAGCCAGAAATGAGCCTCATCGCTGAAGATGATTTTTCGATGAAAATCCGAATCATTTTCAAGTTGTTGTTCAGCCCAATTCACGAACATACGACGCTTCTGGTGGTCAAGCGGCTTCAGTTCTTGCGCCAATTTGATCTTGTAAGGATTTAGGCCAAGATCTTTTCGCAAAATTCGCCACAACGACGTCACAGAGATGCCCAACGCTTGAGAACGACGTGTGAGAGACACATTTGGGCTTTCTTCAACTGAAGCCTCAGCGGCAGCAATATTCTCGACACTACGGGCACTTCTTTGTCTCACTGGCACGGGAACATTGTGTACTGTGCCTGTGGATTCAAATTTTTCTACTAGACGCTCAATTGTTGATCTGATAGGACGATTATGACGACCATAAATTGGACGTAGCGTTCTTAACGTTGAGGCCACTGACTCCGAATTTCGGTAGTAAATTTTAATAATTTCGACTCGTTGACTCGTATATCTTTCCATCATGAAATGGCAAACCATACTGAAGAGAAATGTCAGAAGAGCGGCAAAAAATATGGCGTCGTTTGCTGTCCTTTGTAGCGTCCCTGTTGAAAAACGCTTTTCTATTAAAATGTACATTTTTGCAATAAATTAGTTTTGTTTCTTAGACTATAATATTTTTTCTTTTGGATGAAACTAATTTCGTTTTTAAGTTTCGGTTAGTTTTCTTTGAAAAACAAAAAATGTACTGCATAAAATAAGATGTGAGCCACTGTACATAAATTAATTAATAAATATGTTAGTAATATAAATTATTGCGAAAAACCAACACAATAAATTTGTTTATTAAATAATTTTAAAGCAAAATATACAAACTAAACACATGTTTTAGTTTTGCTTATGTTTTAGTGCTTTAGCCTTTTATTTATATTGTTGAAGGATTAACTTGCAGGAACAAATCAAAGCATACAAAGTGTAACAAATGGAGTTTTTAGCTTTTAAGGTGTTGTTTTAGCATATGCTTCATGCTTCTTACTGACAATTTAGTTAAACTTAAAACTTACCTGACTAAAATGCATTGTTCACATAAAATCCGGTCTCATAAATAACAAAAAAAAAATTAATAATTTTAAACCACTTTTGAATGTAGTTATTATTTATTACTAAGAAAAGCTAAAATAAAGAACTAAAATTCATTACGTATTTGTGGTGTTGTTTTTATGACTCAAATTTCGAAAAATGTTTCTCAAGTTGGGAAAATTCAAAACTTAATCAATCAAAATTTATTTAAAACTCGGCTGTTGCTTGGCTAAACTTTAACTTGAAAACTTTTAAAATTCTACACATAAAATAAGCTGTGAGCCACTGTATTAAATACAACCGATTGATTTCATTTTACATTCAACAAATATTTATGTAATGAAACCAGTTAGAATTTAGAAGAGCTCTTTCTTATGTGGCTTAACATTGTTTGCTCCTACAAAAGTCATGCTAAAGCAAATAAACATTTACTGAAAATATTACATTTTTGTTGATTTCTGTAAATATTTAAACAATCTGAAAGTATCAATAAAGAAAGATCAATAACTTAAAACCATGACAATTTTGCTTTTAGTTTTTAAAAAATGTGTCTTTTAAAGTGAATTTGTGTTCATTTATGAATTTGATTTCTTTTTAAATAAATAAAAAAAACAAACATGTTGTTGTTTGTCTTTATTTTAATTATAATTTACAAAAACAAATTAAATTTTTATTTTATATTTTCATAAAACAATACGGAAGTCTTATAAAAGAAATAAAATTAAAGCGAATGCTACCGTTTGTCTTGAAGCTGAGTGTACGAGTGTAATATTTTCTTTTTCTTCTGTTATTGTGGTTTAACTGTCAATACATATCATTTTCATTAAAAAAAAACCACAAATTTATGAAATTATTTGTGTGTTTGCATTTTATGAAAATGATATACAAATGTACATGTTACTCTCAAAATTGGCACAGAAATCATTAAGTAAATAAAAAGTTAATTTTATAGCACTTCAATTTTTTGACTTGCTATATTGACTTAAACATCATAAACTATTATTGATTATACTCAGAAATTGCAATTTCTAGCAGAATAAAAATTTGTAGAATCATAAAATCCCTTTGTGCCAATAATTCAGCCATATGTAAAAACTCAACCTCTTAGGCTTACAAATGTACTTACTAGTTGTCAAATAGTAATGAATAGCCCATAAGTAGCGTTTACTATTTTCTTTGCAGTAATGCAAAGGTTCTTATATTTATTATTCTTGACTTTCTGCTTAACTTTAACGAGCATTTATTTACAGAGTATAATCATTAGAATTATATATGTACATTAGGGTGGGTCGTTTTTGTATGGGAAAAAATAAAAGTTAATTAATAAAGTTCTAATAGTAATATTTTGCTGTCTTAGACTTAAAAATGTAATACTTGAAAAAAAAAATATTCAATTAGGTGATATCTTTAGCCCGCGCATGCGTCTTAAAATTTTTGGAATTTTCATAAAAACACTTTTCACTAAAAATTAATACATTTACATAAATCACTACATAGACTCCACAACAACTGCGATAATATTGAAGTTTAAATGAAAAATGTTTTTATGAAAATTCCAAAAATTTTAAGACGCATGCGCGGGCTAAAGATATCACTTAATTGAATATTTTTTTTTCAAGTAGGTAATACTTAAGTCTAAGACAGCAAAAGATTACTATTAGAACTTTATTAATTAACTTTTATTTTTCCCATACACAAGCGATCCACCCTACTTTGTAGTCAATGCGCGGGCTCTTGCATTTAAAATATTTCAATAAAATTTTAAAGATTTGCATTTGAACTAGTAACACAACAAAATTTTGCTATTAGAAGACGATCTAAGACAAAACAAAATTTCACCCCACCCTAATGTACATAGTTCATTTTAACTACTAGATTTACGTAACTTTGTTGCAAACCATTTAGAGGCAATGATCTTTTTTTCACAAAAAAATACTTAATAAACACAACAGCACCAGCACCATTATTATCAACTTCAACATCATCATTAACGCCGCTTTACCGTCAACATGAAATTTATTTAAAGAAATTTTTTTTTTGTTTCGTGTGTTTCGTTTTTTATTCATTGCTGAAAAAAAAGCCAAACAAACAAAATAGCAACTAGAGCTTTTTTAAAATTTATACGAATATAAGTAAATAAGACTTTATACATACATACAGCACAATTACTTTAATTGTGTCATAAATGTTTAAATTACGAACTCGATTCACACAAAAGCCCAACAATACCAACAACATACATACATATGTACGTACATATGTATACAGATACGAAGTATATGACCGATGGCGGTAGTATTGAGGATAGCTAGACTGGCGAGTGACTGACTGACCAAACCCCATGAAGTTTAAAATGCTGGAGTCATAAAGACTAAACTTTGAGTCGTCATTTTTAGTTGCATATAATTTAATATGCTTTTATTATAACTCTTCTTATTGCTTAGTTGGTATGTGTTGATTAAGGTTGTTTTTTTTATATTTTATTTCAGTTTTTTCTGTTTTATTTTTTTTTTTATTGTTTTAAAGTCAGACATTTATGAGTTCATTCCAACAGCTTTGCAGAAACTCTTTTTTTTTTTTTTTTTATTGTAGCTTTTAATCACAATTCCAACGATTTTGTAATCAACTAATTAAAGTGGAGAATTGTGTTGTTTGGGTTGATTATCACTCGGTTTTGTGTATGAGTACGCGTGCGTTGTATGCAAAATTAATTTGTGCCTGACTAACAACAAAAAATTACAGTTTTCTAAATGAAGCAGTTTTTTTTTTTAGACGTTTACAAAACGAGGTGGTATACACTGTAAAAAGCTTTAAAATTCTACTCGTATGTGTTACAGTTATTGGGAAATTAAAATTTCTCATTTTTTTTTTTTGCTGTTGATAAGTTATTGATTTTGTATGTTTTCTAGAGAAACATTTTGGAGAATTTTTGTTTTCTATAGAGAAGTTATCGATAACTTTAGTTTTTTTTACAGCAAAGTTATCGTTATCTTAAGCTTTCTATAGAAGAGTTTTTGTCAACATAAATTTGCTGTAGAAAAAACCCCTATTTTTACACTTTAAGTGCTACATTTATTAACTGCGCCCTGGCCCTCTCAATGTGTTGCACCAACAGCATCAAATACCTGCACAGTAGCTCACAGCTGCTACAGTGCATTTTTTGTTTTCAAAGCGCTATAAAAAGTAAACTAACCGGAATTTAAAAAAACAAATTGGTGTTACTTAAAAGAAAAAAATATTATACAGTGGTTTCCCGGTTTAACGAATTATATATTGGGCCTGACAATATATCGAAAAATTCGTTAAATCCAGCAGTTTTTTAAATATGTGTCATTAAATAAAAAATCATGTTTATTTATTCTAATTCATAACAAAAACAAAAAAAAATAAATATTAGTTCAAACAGAACTATAAAATAACTTATAGACAAATAAATTTTTCTCTTAATCCATTTTTTCGTAAAGCGTCTCTTATAACATTGTACAAATGTAATTGCAATGACTTCCACAATGGACCACTAGGTCTCCGAGTGGAAGTGCACTTTATGCACTACCCTTCTATCCTATCCTATGACTCCCTTTTGATTTCATTTATTTTTTTTTTAACTTTTTTGCAAAAATTCGTTAAATCGAGTACATGACATTTTCATTTGTTCGTAAATAAGGGGTACTCAATGGAAAGAATATGACTGTTCGTTAAATCGCGAATTCGTTAATTGAGTATGCGTTAAACCGGGAAACCACTGTACTTACATTTTAAATAAATTTTGCACAGTTTTATACAGCGTCGACAACAATTTTGTGTTCGATAAAAAATTCGTTGAACAACGAAATTTTCGACAGCGATGACAACTCATAATATAAATTTTACATTCGATAGTCGATTTTCGATAGCCAGCGAATATCAATTGTCGAATGCAGCTCATAATAGGGGCCTATAACATTTTTGCTTTTAAATGACACCAATTTGGGTTGTTTTTAAGTTTCTGTTAGTTCCATTTTTGGAGTTTTGAGAAAAAAAAAATCCACTGCATAAAAAAAGCCGCGAGCCACGGTACGTGTAAAGTACTTAATAAAACAGAAACTTCTACAAATATTATTTCATAATTAATAATATTTATTTCATAATTAATAATATTTGCCCAGGGAAAGGTCAGTTTTGTTTTATGACTGTCTTCCATGATGATTCTAAAAACACTAAGCACAACAAATAATTTAAAGAACCACCTTAAAAAACTAAACTACAACAGGGCGTTTAGATAAATGCAACATTAAGTGGTAAATTGCATGTAAAAATAATGTCTTGAAGCAAGTGTTTGTGTGTGTTCCTTCCACACACAACAAACTAATGTAATGAAATAACGGAAATTGCAGTAAGAAGAAGTTTATTGCAAAAAAAAAAAATATTAAAAAAACACCAGCTACAGCAGACTGAAAAAAATATGTATGATGTAAGAACATTTAACAGCCACACTAAATCGAAGGTGCGACCAACAGCTAAAAATGCTTTTTATTAAATTAAATGTTGCAAACACGTCAATATAGAGAAAAAACTAAAGTTTTTTTTTCGTTGCATTTGTGTAAAAAAGCCAATGACCCACGCAACACATTATTGTGTGGTGCAGCTTATAGGAAGAATATTCTATAATAAAGAAGCAATATGGATTTTTGCAACTCTCCTTGGTAAAGTGTTGCCAAAATAGCTGCAATAAATTTACTTGCTTCAACCTGTAGAAGTGGTTGTTGCTGTTGTCGAGGCAACACGCTTTAATGCTTAAGAACTAAACAAATAGTATGTATGTATGTATATGTTTGTAATATGGTGGCAACATGTTTGGGTTGTATTTCAGTTTTGGGAGGATTTTTGGGAGGCTTTAGTTACTTTACAAGCATAAAACCAACTCTAAACAAAACTAATAAAAAAAAAACTTTAAGGTAGGTTGGTTTGTGGCAACCAAGATGATAATTTCTAGAACCCACCATTTTAGACATACATACATACATACATACATACATACCTTCGTAAGTCTTTAAAGTTTAGTACAAGAAACAGTTTAACCAAAGCTTTTGTTTTTGGCTTGTTCTCTTCTTTTTAGTGCAACTGTTGAAATGTCTGGGAATCTTGTAACTTTTTGCCATTTTTGCTGTTTAAGAACTTTATGGTTGGAAGATTTTTCAAAAATCCACTACGTTTTTAAATCCACTTTTGAACACAAAACTAAACGAAAAGAGTGCTGCTCATGTTGTTGATACAAACAAAAAACTTATGTGAAGTCATGCGTTACTTTTAAAGATATTGAAAATTGAAAATCACTTTTAACACGCAATATTTTTAACAAGTTTTTTGTTTTTGTTTGTTTTGCATTGATTGCAAGCAGCAAACGAAAAAAAAACTATATTAAAAAAAAAGATTGCCTTGCATATCGAAATATCGGGTAAAGTGAATGTCTTAAAAAAAAACGATATTGAATTGTAAAGTTATTGAAGCAAAGACGAGCCAAACAAATAGAGAGACAAGCAATTGATTCATTTGCTCATAGCAAATCAGCGAAACAAGCAGTAATTAAATTGAGTTTAATGCCCCTATTGCGGTTCACAACTTTTTTAATAATTTGGTCGTCTTTCATAAATCGGTATTGCCATTCACAACTTAAATGTAGTTGACTTTTTGGTTGTGCGGCTGATTTTTTGGTTGTGTTTAATAGTATTGCGGTTCACCATTTTGGATGAGTTTGGTTGACAAAAACGATAAATATACACAACTGCTTATTAGCAGTTGACTCTTTGTCGGTTATAGATTTAAATACAATTTTTAATACATTTCCTTTAAAAATATAATACAAAAAAGATAAAAAATGGAAAAATCGTAAGTATAGGCCCACCTACAAGAACATCCTTCGAATGGCAACGTGTAAGTATATGACATCTTAATTATTGTAAACAGACATTTTATTAGAATTTTTACTTTATATAGGTTTGGATTCATTACAAAGCAAGTATTAAAAAAAATTTCCTAATAATAAACAAAACCACAAGAAATTCCGCTTAATGTACTTGAGGATTGCGTGTCCCAGCTGTTATCACTAAATGACCAAGTAGCACCATCTGGACACACTTTCGGCGTTGAAAACGTTGGTCCGTCAACAAGTCAGGCTTTAAAAACTCCTCAAAATCTCGACGTGGAACAAATCGTTACAAATGAACCTCAGATAATAAACACACCAGCCAAGAAAAGAAAAAAATCACCAGAACAAGAGCGTCTGGAACTTCTGAGAAAACAATGCGAGAAACAAGCTAAACTTTAAAAAAGTATTAAGGATTTGGAGAAAAACAGTTATAAAAATTATGAAATAAACAAGCAGCTTTTACAAATTAAGCAAAAGAAAATTGCCTCTATGAAAAATAATACTTATTATACTAACATATTTGTTACTTATTTTGGAAATTTCTTACTTCGCACTGGGTAGTTCAAGAGGATTGGAATCATCGCGTATTTTTCTACGTATACGTAGAACATTTGTATTAGCGTCATGATTTTCGTCTTCAAAAAATAAATCCACACTTAAATCCATTCTTTTTATTTTATAAAAACTTGATTTTTTTGCGTTTTTTTCTTCATTTTACAAATAAAATGCATGGTGTTGCCAACATGAAATCGATATTTCATGTCGGCAACGCCATAACAATTACAACTAAAAATCGTTGTGTTACACAATACCAAAAAATAAATTGGTTGAGTTAAAGTCGGGTTGACTGACAGACGACCAAACTTAGTTGAGTTGAGAACGGCAATAGGGGCATAAATGTCCAGATTCTAAAGGTACGGTCACACTTGGCAAATATTTGCTGGAAAACACATAACAACTAAATAAAATATATTTGAACTCGTGTATTTATTTCAAAAAAAAAATCCTTTTATTTGATGCTGTTTGATCTTGCAAAACTCTTGTAAGAGTAAACAACGTCAAACAAATTTGTGCTAAAATAAGTGGTTACGCTTCCTTAAGTAAATATTTGTTAAATGTGACCTTACCTTAAGACTTCATTAATTTAGAAGATAGTTCTAGTAATTCAAAGTAAAATGTAGTTTTTTGCTGCTCATTTACTTGTACAAGGTGGCGCAAAAGTAATCCTCCTATCAGAAAATGCTATAAATTTTGCGATTGGCCCCTAATGTCAGTTCTGTTTTGACATTTGTGTAGTAAACACATGCGAAATACATGTTAATAAACTATGTTACGCTACACTGCTCCAGAACGCGGAATATTGCTGACTATTTATTTGACCAATAATCGGTCGGCGACAGCCAAAAAACATCGGAAGTTTACTTTTGCGCCACCTTGTATAGTGCTAGGTAATGGGTTCCACTTGTGACCTGCATTAGCGAAAGTTCTCAATAAAAGATTTTCAATACAAAGCCCCCCCCCCACCCCCTTTTCATCAGCTAATAGTTACCAATTTAAATACACAACGTCTATGTGTTTCTTTTTTTTTCTGCTTTTCAAATCCAAGCTATAATCGTATTAATATTTATAATATCACATTTATGAGGCAGAAATGTCTAACAAGTCATTAAACTTCAAACACAATCAATCGATAAATTTTCTTTTATTCAGATACAAATACAACTAATACTACAAGACACGACACATTCGAATGAATTTTATAACGTATAAAACAAAAAAAAAAAACAAAAAAACGATATGTTGAAAATTATATTTGAAATATTTTTATGGTTTTTCTTTCTTCTATTTTTGCCATTTTAATTTCATATTAAAACTTAATAAAGCTGCGCTTAAAATGAAAGAGAAAAATTTAATGCAACTAATAATAGTAAATATTAAATAAATATGTAATATATAGTTTTAATACTACATACATACTCACTTACATACCTGGTAAATTTTGTATTAAATAATGAAATGTTTTGAAAACTAAAAAAAAATTAAAAAAAACAGCCATTGCTCGGCTTAAAACAAAAAGAAAGTTTATTAAACTTTTGGAAAAATAATAAAAAAAAAAACACAATATGAAATAACTAATAAAAACTATTTTATAATGAAAGAAAGAAATTTTTTTTTTTTGATATTTTAAGAAAACTATTAAAAACTGCATGTAAATACAGTGGCTCACAGCTTATTTCATGCAGTGCATTTCTTTGTTTTCACTGCTCCATAGAGGAAAAGAAAACTAACAGGAACTTAAATAAAATAGAGTTTGTTGTCGGCTGTGCCGAATTTCCAAATACCCACCATCAAATACTTGTAGTGTAATCTATGAATTTTTGTTACATGTTGTCAATTTTATCAATAGCTATAATTATACTGCTTTTTCCCCTTGCGGGTGCCGTACAAGGAGAACTTAATCATTATTATGAGAAAAGTAAGATGTTGTAAGAAAAGTTATCAATAACTTTAGTTTTCCATTCCAAAGTTTGGTACAGATACCACATGCGGGCGAAACCTGCACAGGCTCATTTGACCACTTGCTCATTGGTCTAGTAAGTAGTTTATATGTGAAGATGCCCAAAATACAGCAATGTGAGAAGAATTTGCACAAGCCCTGAATCAATCGGGAAACGACAAGATACCTACGATTCCAAAATTTAATTTTATAAGAATCTTTAAGATAGCTGATC
This sequence comes from Bellardia pandia, assembly GCA_916048285.2. Taxonomy (NCBI): domain Eukaryota; kingdom Metazoa; phylum Arthropoda; class Insecta; order Diptera; family Calliphoridae; genus Bellardia; species Bellardia pandia. The sequence goes on from OU696531.1 coordinate 32,491,788, forward strand.
GCAAAGCCCCCCTAGAACTGGCCATAATGGTTTTCTTTTCCACATCATTTGTTAATTCCATAAATTAGCAGGCATATACGATATATATTTTTTAAACTTTTTTATGATTTTATATTAAAAAGCAAGTCGTTGAAGTTATATTATCATTAGTGTAGTTTTTCAGTTTAAGCTTAACATTTTTTTTTTTATTTTTTTTTTTTTTATTTTTTTTTTTTTTTTTTTTTGGTTTATAATGAGCTGTTTTACGTTTGTCTTAACTTCAGTCAAAGTGAGAGAGATGTGTTTGGTGGTAGTTGTTGGCAACTAATTGCGCTATTCATTAAAATTTCATCGTTGAGTTCTTTTTGTTAATTTTTGTTTTTCGTTAAATTTATTAAACATTTTAGTAGATTTTGACTTTTAGCATTAATACGAAATAATAAAAAAAAAACAAGAGAGAAAAAAAAGCAAACCATGTTAATAAAGCTGAATTTCTTGGCAATTAAGTTATTTTTTTTTTGTTTTTGTTGTTGTTTAACTCTAAGCTTACAAATAAATATTATGGGCTGTTGTGTAAAAAAAATGTTGTTGGTAGTTTCTACTTGTGGCAACTTCTCATGTGTTTAAATGTTGCAGTTTGTTTTTATTTTGGTTTCAGCTTGTTGTTTCAGGCTAAATGTTGAGCTTTCTTGTTGTGTTGTTTTATTTACATTTAATTTGTTTAACTAATTTTTATTGACATTTTAAACTTTTAAATTTATGCCAGAGTTTAGTTGTTCTGTGCCGTCTGTCTCTAGTCTGTCTATCTGTCTGTGTGTCTGTGTGTTTATACATCTATTGGTCGTTAAGTATGTATGTCAAAATGATGTAAGTTTTTTAAGTGATTTGTTTTGTTGTTGTTGTTTATTACATATTTGTATTTTATCATGATTTAACAGTTGTCAGTTGGAGGGTTTTTAATTTCATTCCATACCTGTGTAATGATGAAAGGAAATTTAGTTTCATCAGCATTGTTGCTGTTTTAACAAATGAACTCAATTAAATTGTCTTGTAATTTTGTAAGTTAATTTGTTTAAACTTTACTTAATTACACATCATCAAGATAAACAACACTGACTCTAGACTGACTGTCTGGCATTAAAACAGACAGCAAGATGTCAGACAAAAGTAACTTACATACATACATATGTATGTCGAATGCAAGAGGAAGCACAGAACATGGTCGTACGCTTATGTTGCAAGTTTTACAGAAATGTCCAAATAATAAAGTAAAGTTTTTCCAAAATCATAAATTAATGTACCAATAATTTATGAAATACTTTGCTTTTTAATTGCTTTCGTTAAGTTTCTCATATAATTTTGCAAATAATAGGTCTTTTCCGCTGCAATTCTGCAATTTAATCAATTTATTTTAACTGTTTAATAAAATACAAAAATAATAATAATGACAATTTCTTTACAATTATTTAACAAATTTTTCCTTTTTGTTGTCTATTTTCAGGTAAGTGTTGTTAACACAAATTAAATTACTTTCAAACAACCCCCTCCTCCAAATAAGTAAATGTAAGTAATTTAAGTCAATAATTTGCAAAATATTTCTTTCAAGAAAATAAATAATAAGACCGCTTTGCTTTACCTTAAATGAAAAAAATCGAAAATAGAAAAAAAACAATATCAAATTTTATCACACATCAACATACTAAAATTTCAACAAAAATACTCGTAAATATCAGTGTAAAATTATATTGAAATTATTGTTTGCAAACCCACTAAACATGTAACCGAAATGTACGAGTAGTGACTGGCTGGCGGTGTTTTTGTGGTCTTAACAAAAATTTTCCTTTTTTTTCGCTCTCTCGATTGTTAACACACCAGTTTCCTTTACTCTTGCTGGTATTTGAAAAGTGTTTGAATTTATGTGTTTGTCTGTTACAGTAATAATAGTAATTTATATATATATATTTTTTTTGTATCATTTTAATATGTGAACAATTGTGAATTATTTTATTGCTAATTTAACATTAAATCTTAAAATGTAGTTACACAAATGGCATCATTATGTAGTTGTATTAAAATCGAAATTGGTTACATATTTCTGGAGCAAATAAAACGGTTACGTTTTAAACAAATTGCAACTTTTCGCTTTAACACAATTGTATGTTAATTTAAGCCTTTATGAACAAAATTTGGCGTTTATAGAAAATTTGATTATGTAATTCCTAATTTTCTGAAGAAACATACAAGAAATACGGTTCAGGCTTGTAGCAGTTTGGTAGAAACACTTTTCCCGACTACCCAACTAAATACTCGACAAAAGCAAATTATATTATCGAAGAAAACGTTCGTAAAACTAAAGGTACGGTCACACGTATAAAAAAGACGTAAATAAAATTATAGTTATAATTCTTGTGTTTATTCTGAAAAATTTATTTCCTAAGGATAAATAACAATAGTTTATTTGATGATGTTTGCTATTACAAAACATTTGTAAGGTTAAACATCGTCAAACTTTATTTATTTGGATAATTTGCAAAAAGTGTTTACCACATGCAATTATTTTAAAATCAAATTAATGTTTTTTCTCACTAATGTTTTCTTTGAAATCTAATTCTTAGTGTTGGCAGTGTATTTGGTTAGATGTCGTTTTGACAAAATTGTTATATCTTTTTCGTTGGCCCTAATTAGTACCGCCAATTGCTTTAATATCTTTGAAATTGGTAAGTTTGCTCCTTATTGTTGTTTTTGACTTCTCATTTAGTTAACTGTCTTATTAAGAGATAAGAAAAAACAGGAAAAACTTAAGACGTATAAAGTATAGAATTGAAACCATTTTGATTAGTCCAATTCATAACATTTAGACTTAAATGCGATTTTGTACGCTTTGAACAAGAATGGCCAGAAATCTGCATACATAGTTTCCTGATCGTTCTATCAATTTTAGTGGAACAAATTCATGTCTGTTGGGTTCTTCGTAAAGAAGAGAGAGAGTAAATATTATTTACGAACAACAGAACATAATGCCAGTGCTGCCAGTATTTTTTAGCGCTTATCCCCAATTTTTGATTTGTCATCCCCAAAAATCCCCAAACTGATTTTTTTTTTGATTAACATTTTTATTTTAAGAACAATTATTATTTTTAGTTGAACTGGTAATTTTTCAATTTTTGATAATTTTTAGTTAGGCTTGAGTTCATTAAATTATTATTTTTACTGAAGGTCAGCTCAGCCAAGAAAAATTATCAATAAAATTTTAATAAGATTTCATGTTGTAGAAACAATTCTTACCTTCAGTAAAAATAATAATTTAATGAAAATTAAATTTAATGAACTGAAGCCTAAGTAAAAATTATCAACAATTTTTATTTTATTAAAAAAATAACATTTATTCAATAATATTAATATTCAAACTAATTCGATTTGTAATTAGAAATCTTGTAAATAAAAAATTACACATAATTAGCCAATTCACAATGTGTGCTATTCTGTCTTATTTGTCCTATTGACTAAAAATTTATGACTGTCATAAAAATGTTGTTGGTATTTCATATTTAAAATTATAATATGACAATACAACATTGAAACTCATGTTTTTTTGCTATGCTATTTAATTCAGTGATGACAGACTCACATTTGAACTTTAATTGTTGATTCTGCCATAATTGTATCCATTGCATGTTTTGCACACAATTCCTTCATAATTTTTTTTTCTGTTTTGCTGGCCATTTTTTATTTTAATAATTGCGCCCTTAAAATATTTTTATTTATATTTGACGTTTGATGTTTATTGAATGTGTAAATAATATACGACAGGCCGTTCACAACAGTGCTATTTGGCCTTAAATAGTATTTTATGACTTAGGACTTTAGAATACATTGTGAATTGGCTAAATATAATATATAGAAGTATAAAAAATTATTTACCAGAGTTTAGCATTTCAAAAACTTCAGAATCAAAATCTTTTGATTTATCAGCATTAGAAATGTTATTATGCCTACATGCTTGTATTAAAAAGATTTTACATTTCAGCAGATGGGTTAAATTTCTCACAACAAATTGAATTATTTTTAAAGTACATACTATGTACATATGTGCTTATTCTGAGAAGTGCTTCCATGCCAAATCATAGGAAAGAAACCATCCACTATAAATAATAACACACATTTTTAGATATGCCAGACGCACGTTTTTTTTTAGCTCAAAAATCATTCTTGTTACCATCAGTTATAAAAAAAATCTAAAAAAAAATCCCCTAAAATTCTGTTGTCATCCCCAATAAATCCCCGGATCCCCAAAATGAAATTTTTATCCCAAATCACGAAAAAAAAAATCCTCAATTTGGGGATAAATCCCCTAAACTGACAACGCTGCATAATGCCTTATGTATTTCCATGGCCATCAGCAAAAGCAACTTTCTTTTTTCATTCAGTTTGAATACACAATATTTTAAAATATGTACTTTATTATTTGTTTTATGTCACTTAAAAATTTTGAGTTTCCAGAAAAATCGTTCGACATGGGTAAAACGTGCTGCAAAAAACTCTCAATAAAAACATTTTCTCCGGACAAAATATTTGTTCGGAACAAATGGGCGAATCCGCCTTATTAGTTAGTTTAATTCAATTGCTTAGTCCCGATTTACACGAAAGTAATAATTTATGCAATTATTTCCTTAAAATTTCTTTTATTTTTACACAGAAAAAATGTTTTTCTTAAATCACTCGTATTTTTATTTAAGTGAGAGTAGACACACATTTGTATGCACATATATGTATGTGTTACTCTCTCATTCGTATGTACCAAGTACAAGAATTGCTAGTACAATCGAGCGGGTACTCGTCTTATCTTCCCCTCACTCCAATGTTTAAAAGTTAAGCAATATTGCTGCAATATTTTCGTCGTGAAAATGGGGACTTAGTTGTCTTCGCTCTACTTATGGTCAACAACAATTCTAAAAAACTAAACAAAATCCAAAATAAAAAACATTTTATTTCACCACCAAATGAATTTAATTTAACATTTAAAGGTTAATTCATAACAACATTAGTTTCGTGGTTTTTCTAACCCCTTTTAACACAAATGAGGGTTAATTCAAAACAATTTTAAGTTGGTGGTTTTATTATAGATTTTCTTTTATATGGTTTTGATTTAAAATTTATTATAGTACGTATTAATATGATTGGCAGTTATTCAATTCATTTTGAAAATAAAAGGTTTAATTTAAAGCACCTACTTTTCGTATGTTTGGCTGGTGCAGTTTTAGCCATGAAGTGCAATTTAATATTTATGGTCAAGTGAAGTCAGACTGTGTTAAAAAGGCGTTGGTAGCATTTGTTGGTTTTAAATTTCATATAATTTTCCCCCATTTGTACATTTAATGGCATTTTAGTAGACTTAAAATTTTTTGCAAAATAAAATAAATAAAAAAAAAACAATTATTGTTTATGTATATTTAAATTTTAAAATACATATGTAGCCAAATGTGTGATTTTATTACAATTTTATTTAATGTTACCATTAAAAAGATGCTTTAGGGGAAGCACAAAATATTAAACTCTCATGTGTGTATGTTGGAAAAGATTTCGCATTAATTAAATGTTTTTGTTTTATGGTGGGGGGTTGGTGGGGCGGGCGGTTTGTGCCTTTTAAAATATTCACATAAACATGTTAAAGTTATTAGCCATTTATTTGCCGATTAGACAACAACAATTATTTAGTTATTTGTAAATTTTTCTAAAGTTTTTTTTTATAAGCTTTACTTGTTGTTGTTTGTGTATTTTCAGAAAGCAAACAACAACCAAGCGCAAGAGAGTTGAGGGGTTTTCACTATAAAAACCACAATGACGACGACAAACTGTGTGTTTTGTTATTAATTTTATGTGTATAATATTTTTATTTTGATATTTTGTTTGTTTTTGTTGTTTGAGCCCAATCATACATTTGTTTATATTCATTCATTTACCACCATATGTTTGACTCTTTGACCCATTATGTCTATTATTGTTGTGTGTTTGGGTTTTTTATTTTTGTTCAAATCTTTTCTTTATTTATGGTCTTTAATTATGCCAAAGGAAAAGGCGGTTATTTGTTTAGTTGCAATTTTTTTCTTATTTTTTTTATTTCAATAAATGGTTTATTGGAGGAAATTATTTTTATTTCGTTTAGTAAAATTTGTGTTCATGTTTAAAACTCGTGTATGCACTGACAGAGCCAGCCTGTGACCACAATTTATGGTCAACAAGACAAATATTTGCAAAATATACATTTGAACTTATTTATTTTGGGTCATTAGTGTTATAAGTCCTATGGAATTGTTTGTTTATGTTGAGAGTCATGTTATGTTAAAAAAAATAAAGCAAAACTAAAGCACGTCCAGCTACATATATAACGTTTTGCATTCTTAAAAGTTTTCAAACTGAATGAAGCCTTAATATCGTTCATACACTGAACTTTATGTTAGTTACAGAACTGTAATAAAACTGTTCATTTGCAAAGTTTGAACATGAAATAGTTTTGTTATAATTTTGCTAAATTGAAAAGTATGTTATGCAAATCATCGTAATTAATAATAAAGGGTGATTCTAGTAGAGATACTTATTTCAATAGCCTTTTTTTTGCAGATCACGTGTGAGTCGTGTCATGCTGTCATGTTATTTTTGTTTAATATTGTTAGGCATTTCATAATGAAAAGACTTACGCCTGAACAACGTTAACAAATCGTTTAACTTTATTACGAAAATTCACGTTCTGTGAGAAGGAATGTGTTTCGTGCCCTTCGCTCTACTTATGGTCAATATAATCGGCTCATTTCTGGCTCAATGGGTATGTAAACAAACAAAATTACCACATTTGGGATGAACAGCAACCAGAAGTTATTCAAGAACAAGGCACTTCATCCAGAAAAATCAACGGTTTGGTGTGGTTTGTGGGCCAGTGGAATCATCGGTCCATATTTCTTTAAACATGATGCCGGTGCGAACGTCACCGTTAATGGCTACCGTTATCGTGCCATGACAACCGACTATTTGATGCCTGAAATTGTACCTCGTGATCTCGGCGACATTTGGTTTCAGCAAGACGTCGCCACACATCGCATCAATCAATGGATTTATTGAGAGAACATTTCGGTGAGCACATAATTTCATGTTTTGGGCCGGTCGACTGGTCACCAAGATCGTGTGATATCACACCGTTGGACTTTTTCCTGTGGGACTATGTAAAGTATAAATTAATGCTTGGCCTTGGAAAAAACATCACGTGTGTTATTCGCCACTTACCAGTCGAAATTCTCGAACGAGTCATCGAAAATTGGACTCAACGGATAGACCATCTACGACTTAGCAACGGCCAACATTTGATAGACATAATCTTCAAAAAATAAATGCCAAAGAATGTTCTTTCAAATGATAATAAACATTCCCCATTAAATTTGAATTTTCTGTGTTTTTTTCTTTTAAAAAGTAGAACAACACAATATAAAATAAAGTCTGCAATAAAATTAATAATGAACAGTCGCCATATTTCTTGATTTAATGTTAATATTTTCGACAACGACGTTCAGATTGTTATTGATCTTATTGTTGTTTACAGAATTTCACATTTTGTTTAGGAATTGCTGTCAATATAAATTTTATAAAAGACAACTTTTTAGATAATTTCGCTAATTTTAAAATCAATCGAGTGTAGGTTGTCGTCAACAGTTATAGACAAAATTTAGGAAATTGTCGCTATAGAAGACATTTTTCTGGGTTTTGTCCCTTATGTTTGCGTGTTTATTGTTTTATAATATATTAATTTTCAAAAAAGTTTATTTACTTCCAAAGAGTTTAAGTAGTCATTGTTGTAAACAGTGATTGATAGAAGACAACTGGACATTGTCGCTATAGAAAGACATTATTCCGGATGTCTCTAATTAATCACTATTTTAAGGGCAGACCACTTCAATATGTGTTTAATTTCCCTCATTCCAGATTTCATGTCAACTTAGGACTTTGTTTTGTCTTTAACATAGTTTTATTGACGACAACATGCTCATGTTCTAGTAGGTTATATTATAAGACAACTCCCAAGTTATATTCAATATTAAAGATATAATTAAAGATTATTTAATATTAATTTCAATATATATGTATATTAGGCCGGGCCAATTTGTATGGAGCCGAAAAAATCGATTAGAGCCGCCCCCTAGGATGATTCTATGGACAATTCTAAGCAACTTTGGTGAAGGAACCATGGGTCTATCTCGATTTTCGAATCTCCCACTTTTCAAAAAACGATTTTTTTTCCCCTATAACATCATTTTGATTCGAAATTCGATTTTTTATTCATCGTTATATTATCTTTTTTATGTGTATATGGGGGGTTTTTGGGGTCGAGAAATTAATTTTTGATATTTATTTTTACCTATGAACACCACCAGAGGGCGTTTCATGCATATTTGTAATATTTTTCGTCTATTTTCCGAGAAAAAATGTTCGGTAAAATTGATATTTATTTTATTTTTTTCAACAGAAATTCAACCTAAAAAATAAGAACATGTGTAAAAAAAATTAATTTAGCGGAAGAAAAGCGGAATAAGTTATTTTTGAAAGTCTTTCTTGCTTTCAAGTCTGGGGAAAAAAAATCATTTTTTGAAAAGTGGGAGACTCGAAAATCGAGATAGACCCATGGTTCCTTCACCAAAGTTGCTTAGAATTGTCCATAGAATCATCCTAGGGGCGGCTCTAATCGACAACAAATTTGGCCCGCCCTAATGAATATATAGATCAATAGGCGATAAAGTTTTATCAATGCCATAATTCGCTTTATAGAGTTGATTTAAAAAAAAAACCTTTAGAACTTTGTCACCCACAACGTTTTTAACATAGATTTATAGAAGACAATATTCAAAATATTTTCGCTGATATTGTCTTAATAGCGTGTTCAGATATGACCCTTAATTGCGTTAATCGCAATTAACGCCATTATTGAGCTCAATATTCCATATAAAATCTCAATTAATTATTGCGCAATAAGTACGAAATTGTTATAATATTGAGTAAGATGTCGAATGCAACACTGTTCACAACTGTGTTTAGTGAACAAAATTGTATAAAATGGCAAATGTCAACAAAAGAAATCATTAAAAAAATCAATGTGAAGGTAAGTTTGTTTACATAGAAACACAACAACCATATATATTATTTTTTGTATTGTTTTCCAACTGTCAAATGATTATTGAGTAAATTGAAAATTGCTCATGCCTGAACACTTAAAATAATATTGTCAATTAACCGAATATTGACTCAATTAATTTTCATATCTGAACACAGTATAACAAACTTTTATTTTAAATCGTCATTAACAACATTATACCTTTTCATGTTCATTAGTTGTTGATTTAATATTAATCCCAAATCTAAAACTAAAAGAATTTGTAGACGATTTAAAGTCAATAGAGTTTTATCAAACACAGCTTTCGCTTTATATAATTGATTCAGAAAACAACTTGTCGCAAGTCTTTAACATTGTTTTACAGAAGACAACATTCAATATGATGTCGCTCATATGTTCCTTAACGAACTATTCTTTTTAATTGTCGTAGTTTGTCACTCATCATGTATTTGTCATTGTTTTATAGAATACAACATTCCAGACATTGTCGTTACATTCTACATTCTACAACATTGTCGCTCATATAGTCCTCAACGCAGTCTTCTTTAAAATCGCAATTGAAGACAATTTAAACTGACACATTTTAAAAAGCAACAAATTGATTTTAATCTGCAATAATGAGTTGATATTCGTTTACATATGTACATCAAACTCGTCTTTAAAAATATTTCTTTAGGTCGACTTTGATCTAATTTGTCATGATTGTGAATTTTTCGGTTTTGATGTTGGCTTTTCCTTCGGAAACTTCTGAGCCTAGCACAGAAAGAGAATAGTTAGTTTTTCAAAAACATTTTTATTTTTCAATATAATCACCTGAAACTTCAATACACTTCTAATGATTATATAGCAATTCAAAATGAATGAAAAAAGAAAGTTGCTTTTGCTGATGGGTGTCCCAACTAGAACGCAATTTTTAAATGACTGATGCAGCAATTGAATTGTTTCTTTGGCTGTATGACATGTGGCATCGTCTTGTTGAAACCACATGCCCTCCACATTCATTTCTTCAATTCTAGGCAAGAAAAAACTGGTTATAATTTCACGATACCGAACACCATTGACTGTTTGCGCTTGACCTGCCTCATTTTCATAAAAAAAGGTCCAATGATTTCTCCAGCCCAAAAACCACACCACACAGTGACACGTTGAGGATGCATTTGCTTCTCGTGAATCACTCGAAGTTTTTCCCCACCCCAAATGCGACAATTCTGTCTATTGACGAAGATATCAAGATGGAAATGGGTCTCGTCACTGAAGATGATTTTATCGGCAAAATCAGCATTTTCACGTTGTCTCTCCAATATCCAATTAACGAACTCCCTTCGCTGTCCATGGTCAGCTGGCTTCAGTTCCTGAGTCCATTGCACTTTGTATGCATAAAGATGCATAATTTTCGTCAAAATTCGCTGCATAATGGATTTGGAGACACCAATTTGCTGAGCTCGGTGTCGAATTGAGGTGGATGGAGTTTGAGCGACATCATCACGTACAGCTGCGACAATTTCGGTCGATCGACCTGGTCGAAGGCGCGTTGTTGTCTTTACATCACTAACAGACCTAGTTTCGGCAAATTTATCCATTAATCTCTTTACAGTTGACTCTTTTGGAGCATTATTGTGACCCCAAATTGATCGCAATTTGCGAACTGTATCCGCAAAGCTTTTACCATTTTGGTAAAAAAAATTTCACAATTAGAATGCGTTGTTCATTCGTGTAGCTCCATTTTCACTAACCTCGTACCTTCTACTAGCAAACAATAACAATTGTTCAAATGTCAAACAATGACACTTCGAATGGCGCCAAATTTAAAAATTGCGTTCTAGTTGGGACACCCACATAGGGCATAGTTATTTATATGAAAAAATGCAACCTATTGGCAATTCAATTAATTTTTGTCCAGAAAAAATATAAAATTAAACCAATTCAAGTTCGGAAAAAATATTTTCCCTCTCTCAAAAAGAGAGACGTCAAACTTCATATAAAATAAATTGTTCGAACAAAATTTTATTAAGAACGAAAGGGTGAATCCACCTTAAGATGTATACATATTGACTTGTTAGCGTTGGGCTGGTTAATACTAGTAGATATTAAACATTTATCATAAAGTCAATCGAAATAAATTCTTTTCAAAATCAGTTTATATAAATATTAAATTAAAGAACGACCAGCAATCGGTAGATATTGGTCTTATACAGAGGATGCCATCTGAAATTCTTATTTTATGATCAAAACCCTCGTTATACTGCCTATAGATTTAATTTTAGTTATAGGATTTCAATACTACGGCATTATAATAACATATTTATAGTCTGGCCAATTATTTATCGTGATTTTTGAGAACTTGTTTGACATTAGTGTTGTTTTCAGCTGAATATGTTCTGCCCCTGACGGCTATGAGTGCCTGCCACTGATTCAAACAAGGCGAATGCGCATTGTTTTGTTAAAAGTTCTATGTAGAAGTAAAAAGCCAAATTAGGTTGCCTGAATAATAATAATAAAAAAAAGAACTATTATCAGTATGTACTGTCAATATACATATGTACCTACAGCTATTAAAATTCATTTTAACCTTAAACTAAGCAAAAACATAACAACATTTTGACATGTTGTTATATTTCTAAAAGTTGTCTCAATCTGCTTTCACCCTTTTTTATTTTTGTATTTTTACCAAGACTTTGCTGAAATCCCATTTTTTGTGTCAAAAAAAAAAAAAAAAAAATAAACAAATATTTTTGCTATTTGTAAACAATTTTTGTTGGTGTTATTGTTGGCTGCTAGTTTTTCAGCACGCGAATCTGGTTGTCATTGGCTGGTTGGCGGCCGTTGTAGCTGTCAATAGTTGCAAATGTTTACATTCATTTATCCACAAATTGTGACACAGTAGTTAATAAATTGTCATGTTGCAACAATTTTAAAACGCCCCATATTTTTTTCTATTTTTTTTTTTGCCAGACCTTTTTATAATGGTTGGCTTTTGAACACATTTTTCCTTCTTTTTTTTTTTTGCAAATAAAAAAGGAAACAAAGATTTGTTTCAGAAAAATAGGCAGAACTTGGGGAAATAATGAAAATGAGCCAGTAGGAAATTTAGCAAGGAGTGTTAAAATGACTAAGGTGAAATTGTGAGCCCGATTATTGTGCACAACACTAAAACGTTGTGTTGTCTCGACTAAAAAACAACATGCATTTTTCATACGATTAAGCCGATAAGTGTTGTAAATCGTAATTGCAGTTTACAACATACAACATCAAAATACTTAGTGTTGTGTATGGTAATCGGCGCCTATTTGTAAATATATTTTAAGAATGATTTTATTTATGTACTTGGAGATATGTCAGAGCTAATACTTTCACAATGTTAATAGTTGTTAAATTTGAGGATCTGCATTTCTGGTACATTAAGTCCCCGTTTACACAGTCGAACATTTGGAAGAAAAACATCTGGAATTCTCTTTTGTGTTTTCATTCGCGGTCACACTGTCGAACAATGTTGGCAGACACGTGTCATTATTATTTGCTTTTTCTAGCAAAGAAAATGTCAACAAAGCATGTTCACCGAGTACCGTACACAAAATTGATTCTATCTTCCCCACCCGTAATTTTCTATCAAGCTAAATGTTTTTCTTCCAAATGTTCAACTGTGTAAACGGGGACTAAGTCTGAATATGCTTTTTTATTCTTTAATTCCATGATATGCCTTTTGCAAATTGCCACCGAATGTTTGAAATGAAGGCAGCAGTAATTTGTTTATACATCCTGAATAGTCTTTTTTAGATGGAATATTTCCCCCAAGGTGGTAATATTAGTTACTGTAACTATTACATTAATTCGTTGGTGGTATTTTTTTTGGTTGATTTCTTTCATTTGATAATGACAAATTCCCTCGAGCCACAGAACTAATTATTATAATTATTTTTCGACAAACAAAAATCATGAAATAATTTATTAGGGAGCGGTAAAATTTTATTTTTCTTTTTTGTTTTTCTACACTGTGTGTGTTCTGGTAAACAATAACACGTGTTTTTTGTTTAAGTTTTTGAACTTTTGGAACCAAAAAAAAAAAAATAACCAAAAATGTAATTTTCCAATTTGTTTGAAAACAATCGTGTTAGAGTATTACAACTGTTTGCAAGTTGTTCAAATTTATCTGCAACTATAAATCTTGATTGCAATTGGGTTTGTAATTTTTGTGTAGTTTTTGGTTTTCAAAAAAACAAATTTTAATTTGGTTAAAAATAACACTTACAAATCAACGCTCACTCATTCAAATCAGCAGTCAGTCAGTTACTTAAACATTCAATCAAAAGCTTGCTGCTAACTGTCATGTCTCTAGTAATGTTTCACAGTATGTTCTCTGTATTTCACTGTCATCGTTATTTATTTACCTTCACTGTATGTATACATAATTAACCCTCTAGTAACGTTTGACTGATTTGTTCTAAAACGCAAACAAATACAAAATAAGCGTATTTTTTTTAATAACTATTACTCGTAAAATAGTCATTGTAACCTAAATAGATTATCAGCAGTATTTTATAACAATATTAGTTGTCCCAAACCTTGTAGCAAATTGTGTTTTTAATCGTTTTTGTAACTAAATCAATAGAGGGTAACAGTTCTTTCTTTAATAGTTAGAACAGGTGTTGTTTACCAACCAAAAAAATCATAGATATAAAGATAAAGAGGAATATATTCGGTTTCATAAATATTTTAAGTTATAAAAGAAGGAAGAGAAGGGTTGTTTGCATAACAATTTATAATATTAAAGTTTTTATTATTTATAATTTTCCAATATTAAACTAATGATAAATTGCTTAATATTGTAGTTTGTAATATACATTTACCAATGCGGACATATAGATTAACAGAGATTGTCCATGATTTCTCGAATATTTTACTGTGTACTCCACTAGGTGTCATCTATTGGGTGTATAACTTTTTTGAAATGTTTAGCTTTTATTTTGAAAGTACATTTGTAGAATATGCATTTATTTAAAGTACACCAATACCTCGCATTGCGTCGTTTCGTTTTGCATTTTTTCGAAGTTGCGTCACTGCTTAATTAGTACCAATTTTTAGTGTGCGTTGCACAGTGGCTTCGAATGTTTTTCATCGACTAAAAATCTGTAACTTTTGAACCGATGGAGATATTTTAGTAATTTTTTTCTTGTGAAGAAACAAACATCCTGAATTTTTCTCCATGAAAGATAAGATGAGAAATGTTGATGAGGTCAAAGTTTAACTTTTTTTTTTGTAGCATTTAGTATGGAAATGAGTGATTTTTGTTTGGCTGAATCTTATTTTATTATATAAAAAAAAAAAAAAAAACACAAGCAGATAAAAAAAAAACATTTTAATAACACCCAGTATAATTTTGTGATCCACTTTATCAATTTTACAATAGGTTCCGGTTTTTTATTGTATATTTTCGTTTTTTTTATTTAAATAACAATTATATTTTTATTTTTTACTTAAATAACAATAAAACGCGTCCTTAGATTTTCGTTCGCTTAGATAAGACTTAAGACACATACTTGATTGTGGAATAAACAAACTTGATTGAATAAAAAATAGATACGATAAAAAGTTTGTGCCTTAAGTCTTATCTAAGCGAACGTTATCGTTCGACATCGTGGGCCAGGGGGTTCATGTTTATATTTTTTGTTGTTTGTTTTTCTTTTTTAAACAGATTTTATTTTAGAACTCTCAGAGATTTCAGTTGCAAGGTTGCCAACTATCACATAAAACATAAATTTTTCGCAAGAAATTTTAATTCTAACACAAGAAACATTATTGGTACCCCTTAGAATGGTCCTTCTACGTCACATAACGGGAAATCATTAGCATGGCGTAATCTTTGTTTTATTATTCTTGGTGCCAAATATATGTCGATTCTCTTCCGTCTAGAGTCGTAAAAAAAGCTTCTGTATATTTTTTTGGGATGCAGTTTTCATTTAATTTTATTTTACTACAAATAATGCCACTGTTTAGCTGCCAACAACAATTATTTGGCAACCGTTTCGTTGGTCAGTGATCAAATGACACAATGTTGCCTACAGCTACATAACTCTCACTCAAATTTTCCTGATTTATCCTGTGCAACTCTGACAATTAAAAAATGACAAGTAAAACCTGATGAATTTTTCTCATTTTTAGGCGGAAATTTATGGTTAACAAATATGTAATAACAATCCATAATACATAATTTATGCAATTTAATTAATTTCATTTTTAAGTTTGTTTTATAATTAAAGTGTTACACAGTAGCAAGCAAGCAGTTCCTTATAATTACAAAATGCTAGTTTGTTTTTTTTGCATATTAAACCAAACAACTGAAGAATTCGAAACTGAAGAAAATGGAAAATGAAAAAAATAGGTGTGTAAAAGTCTAACAATAAAAAATACGTCTGTCAAACTTCAAACGTTATTATGGTGCTTAAAAATAACGAAATTTACATACCGTTTGCAACAAGTGATGATAACAAGCCTATTTCCTTATACGACTATGAATGCTAGTGAGAGGGTACGAGAGGTGCAACCTACAACTGCCACAATAATAATTCAGAGTTTGAATGTGTTGCTGGTTGTCTTGTTCGATTTTGTTACAGCTTGTTGCCAACAATTGCAACAATTTGTTCAGTTTCTTGCTTCCACATTTCAAAACACACAAAATAAAACAAAAAATATTGAATAGCTACAACAACAACAACAAAAAATGTAACAAAAAATGTTAACTTTTGTTAAAGTTTTTTATACACTTTAACTTTTTTTTTATTTTTTTTTTAATTCAATTTTCTGCAGCTCTTTGTTACTTTTCGATCTTGATCAGTGTTAAATTTTATTTCAGTTTTTTTTTTTTGCTTTGCTGTTTTTTACAAGCGTTGAAAAGCTAAACAATAATATACAAAACAAACAACAAAAAAAACTAAATTGTAATATTTTGCAGTTGATTTGTACATCAAGCTGAAATAACACCATTCATTCAGCCATCCATCCATTCCAGCTACCATCATCTGTCTTGCAAAGAAAAAAAAATTTAACAAAATGAACCAAGCTTTGCAAACATATTGCTCCAAAGCTGTAGGGGGTCAATTTTCTTAAATATATTCCGTCATTTCTTATTAAACATTTTTCAGTTAAATGTACTACTGCAAATAATCAGAAAAAAAACAGAAAAACAAAATATGTCATAATATCTGAATTGAGGAGTTACAAGCATGATAGACTTGACTCACAAAAATTATTACATATTTCAACGAAAACATTTCTGTTGCAATTATAAAAAATAAATTGTTTTTTTTTTATTTCATTTCCAGGAGTTGTATGAGTATATTATGACTTAAGCCATGAGTTCAGCCGTTATCACATAATTTTAACTTGTCTTAACACTTAGTTTGTCATTAGATTTCACAAGTTTGTAGCTATTCTGGTGACCATTCACCAAACTAGTGGTACAATTTATCGAATTAGCTAGTTGACTGCTTATTTATACATGTGTCGATTTTAGGAGGAAGTAGGATTATAAAGACAAAATCTCATAGCTGGTTCAAAATACATATTCATCGAATGTGTACAGGTAATGTGTTTGCTTGATACAATGGGGCTAGTTACATCACTAGTAACTTGACTAGCTGTTTAGACGTCTTAATTCCTTAATTCACACTCTTCAGTTTCAGTTCAGTTCAATTTTGAACTTGCCATTCCATTCACACACATCAATTCAATTTTCGTATGCAAATCAACATGCATGCAAATAAAAAGCAAAAGGATATAAGAAAATTGACTACTAGCGTCAAGTTTGTACCGCTTTTATTCTCTTTTCCCTTTTCACCCAAAAATACTTGCCTTGACGAGTCAGAATTGAAGAGTGTGAAAGCGGTCTAATAATAAAAAGACCGGATCAAAGTATCTAAAGCTGGATAAGAGTTACAAATAGTCTGTTCAATAGCTTGGTTTTTAATCTCGATTATTACACTAAAAAAAAATTGAGTAATCCGTACTTAAAGCAATCCATAGCGGTGTCAATAGTAGCGTAAGTACGGATTTTCTTATACCGAGTACAAAATACTTGTTTCAAGTGCGGATTCATCAAGTCAAAAAATCTTATTTTGAGCTCTCCTTAAGAATGGCTGAGATTGAATAATTCCCTAAATAAGCTTGATTCAAGAATTATAAACTAGATTTAAGCACGAATTCGTACTTGATGTAATCCAAAAATGGGACTGATTTAAGTATGCCCGAGTTTGAATTAATCCCAAAATGAGCTTGGTTCAAGAATTTTGAAAAAGATTTAAGCTCTAATTCATATTTGATGTAATCCTAAAATCGGTTTGATTTAAGAATGCCCGAGATATAATTAATCCCAAAATGAGCTAAATAATACGAGATAAATACTTCTCATCTTGGTCGGCTAATTACGGCAACAATATTATGAAGTAAGAACCAAGGCCTCGTCTGGTTATATTTTGTTCGTTCGGAACAGATTATAACTGGATTAGGAGTACCTTTAATGTGATATTCTTATATATCTTATATTAAAATTCACATAGACTATTTGAGAATTATAATAGTGAATTTTAACGTAGGAAGTGTGTGTTTTGTAACAACACGTTATATTAGCAAGTTTTTGTAACTGCACGTTACAATATTGAGAGCAACTGAGAGAGTAAATTTTATTGCTCCAATTTTTTCTCAAAATATAAGTTTTTTTTTGTCCTTATTCAAGTAGAAATAAGTCTTAATTTTCACTTTAAGAGTTATCTTCTTGATTTAAGAGCAAATTGTACTTAAAGTAAGAATTTCTTACTCAATATATTATAAAAAATGATTTTGAGAGCTTCTGAGAGAGTAAGTTTAACTTCGCTCATTTCTTCTCTGTGGTTGATTTAAGATTTTTGTTCTTAATTTAAGTAAAATAAGTCTTAGTTTTCGTTTTAAGATTTATCTTCTTGATTTAAGAACAAATTGGACTTAATTTAAGAGTTTTTTTACTTAAATCAAGAACAATATTCTTGTTTTAAGAAAATCTGCGCTTGATTTGTCAAATCAATCCCGATTTTTACTTATTTTAAGTATGAACTAGTAAAAACGTACTTGAAAATTTCATGCTAAAACTGAGAAAAATAAACTTAATTTTAGAAGGCCATTTTTTTCTGTGTAGCTATAAAGAAATATTTCAATACTTGGTTTTTTGTAATTATAATCATAAATTTATGTAAAAACTTACAAATCCTTGATTAAATTGTTGGTTTCTATAAAAATAAAATATATGCAAATTTTAAAGTATTTACTTACACTCTTGTTTAGGAGTCAAATTACAATTGATTACTTGGCGTAAGTAAAATAACTTGTGGCTCAAGAAAACGTTTTATGCAACGTAAGCTTATGTTTGGTTCATCTCACAGGGCCAGTTCTGCTCATCAATGTAATATCAACGATTATATGGGCAACAATATTATTCCTTAACCGTAAACAATAAAACGGCCATAATTGTAAATTTGTTTCCTGTCACATATAAAATCATAAAATTGGCGACAAAGCCCTCGATTTTGTCGACAACGATTTTATATTTATTGGCGACAATATAATGCTGTCAGCGATTATATAGGCGACAGTAGACAACATAAACGCGGTTGTCATCAATAGAATATATTGACTGTCACATTTTGATTTCATGCTATTTCATGTGCTACAACTTTCAGGACTTTGTTTTGAGAAAGTACATTATGGCACGACAAGGTTATATAGGCAACAGTATCATTCAATTTGCGGTAAACGATAATATGGAATTATTTTTATTAAATAAAATATTAAGTTTGTCATTCCGTTTATAAAATATCGAAATATTGATCGTAGAACCAAAAGGTATAAATATTCTACGATCTAGCCATGCCAGTCTGTCTGCTGAAGGCACGATAGAACTTAGAAAAATTGCTTAAACATTCATTGTTTCAATAAAATTCGCAAAATCGGTCCAGTAGAATCAAAATTATATACCAAAGTTTCAGACAAACTCGATATTTTTCAAAAACGATTTGCTATTTTTTTCAAATATCTGCATTATATTAATATCATGAATTTATGCACACTTTAGTTGTATTATAGAAGGACAAGATCTGTTAAAAATGTTAAGAATCGGTCCCTGATTTCTCATAGCCCCCATACAAATTCTTCCCACAATATGGCTCTATGGTACATAAATCTTTATAGAAAAGCAGTATTCGTACGAAATTCATCTAAAAAAAAGTTTGATTTAACAGAAAGCCATAAAACTATATTTCGTTTGCATCAGTTAATATGTAAATTTTATGACACTCGGTTCATATTTGACCATAGCCCCCATATAAAATCACTTAAATCTCTTATAAACATCATTATCAAGTTAAAATTCCAAACAAATAATTAACATATTGTATATATAAATGATCGTAACGAATTTATTGATGATCGGCACATAATTGGTCATGGCTTTAATATAAGGACCACTTTCAAATACCGATTTTGAACTGAAATTTTACACAGATGTTTATTTGTTCCTGTTTCCTTTTGATATCGTGTTAATATTTTCGACTACCATCAAGACTTTGTCGCTTATCATGTCAATTCTAATCGAAAACTTCAAAAGCTTTGTCATTGTGGTGTGTTGAATTTTTGTTCAACACAACATTTATGAACTTCCTCAAAGACAAACTTTCAATACTTTATCGCTAGATTGGGAAGACAGCGTTGAAAACTTTGTCGCTCATATTGTCGTGAGTTATACAAACGTCAAAGAACTTGTATTTTTAAAGAATCTAACCCTCGTTAAAGACAGTCACATTTTAGAGAGCAGCTTCCAATGCAGTGATGCCAACTTTTGAGACTCAAAACGCGTAAATATTTTTGAAAAAAAAAAATCTAAATGGAAAAAATTCATATAAAGCCACATCCAATTTTCTTTTTTTCGCTTTTTGAGTGACTAAAATTGGGCTAAATCTAGCCCGAAAAGGGCTAAGTTGGCATCGCTGTTCCTATGTACTAATTATCGTTTTTTAGAGCAAATTATTCAAAAAGTTGTCGCTGATGTTGTCGTACATAGAATTTGTCTTCAACAACTTATAATAAAATAGAATTCAACAATACAATGCATTGTTATTTATAAAGTCACCAAAGAATTTTTTGTTTTAATTCGTTGTTCAACATAATATTAATAGGCACATTTTAAAGAACGACAATTGTCGCTTGGTCGCTAATATAATTCTCAACGTAGTTTTATTTTAAATCGCTGTAAAATTCAATCTTAATGGAAACATTTATGGCCGAATTCACAGTATTTAGTTAGCTAACGATTCTTTATTCGCAATGCTTAAGAATAACAAGTAATAGTTAAACAATAGTTAGTATTTTAGTTTACCAATGGTTAACTAATGACCGAGAATTCGGCCATTAAAGGAACAACAAATTTATTAGCGCTGTTTCACACGTTTCAGTTTTAGTTGACTAGTTTTTGTTCAATTCTATTTTGAATATGCCATTCGCGTAGCTTAAATTTTCTTGCTCTTTAGCATCAGTTTTTCATGCAAATCAAAATTCAAACAACTTCGTAGAATAAGACGGAAAAAAATACATACTTGCCTTGAAGAGTCAGATTGAAATGTGTGAAAGCGGACTTATATCATTGTTTATTTTTTTCACAGAACAGAAGTTTCTAAATATACTACATATAGTATTAAAACATTCTGCTGCAGAACTATCGGAAAGTGTTTCACTGCTATAAACATAAGGACGTCGTAAAATGTTATTAGGTTTTTGTTACAATCTTTTTTAAGTCCTTCTAATTTTTACCTAGATATTTGATTTGTTAATATTGAACACTTTTCTGCTTTTAAATTTAAATATTTACTAACTTAATACCCTTTTTCTTTTCTTTACAGGTAAATATTACGAAATTCTATTATTTTAAACTATTTGTGAAATATTTAAATGTGTGGTAAGTCCTTTCAACCACTGATAAAGTAAATCCAAATATTTACTTGATTTTATTTATCCTGAAATCCTAAACAAAATCTAAACTGGCAACAAATTTCAGCCTCATGATTTTACAGCTTACCTGATGTCTTCATGTTGTTTTTCAAATGGTAATTGGAAAAAATCTGCAGTATAGCAATAGTACTTACAAATCGATTACTTTTCCTTACTACAACTTACCATACTCATAAATAAACCTTTAGCAAGAGGTACAAAAAGTTCAAATGATGTTAGCTGTTACTTCAACTAAAAATTTTTAAATTACAACACAAAATTTTTGAAATACAGCCGGGCCTCGATTACACTGTCGAACAAATTCAGGTTAGCAAAAGTTAGGTTGATTCTAAGAGTGAGGGGTGAAAATAGAGGCTAAATTAGATGACCCGTATCGCGGCGTTTGTTTATGTTAGTTCGATTTTTTTTATTAAATAATTTTTAAGCTTGAGGTCACTTTGTTTTTTATAAAAGATTTTTATTTTTATATATAAATTACTCGATATTTCGATTTCCTTTGGAAATCTTCTTCAGGAGTTATTTTGTTTTTATAAAAAACAAAAAGTGACCTCAAGTTTATTTAATAAAAAATCATAGAAAAAGATCGAAGAAAATAGATTAAAATTATTCGATTTTTTTTAATCGAACTTTGCAGTTTTTTTTTATTTTTTCATAGAATTTACTTAAATAAATAGTTGAAATTTCTTGATTATAAACATCATGCAATTTAACCCAAATGGTTTTTCTGTTTTTTAAAATTCTACCTATTTCAATTTTTATTAATTTTTTTTAAAACCTTAATTCTTCCCTATCTGACAATCTCTGTTAACTCAATTCGTTAATGTAATGGGTAATAAAAAAAATGTAAATTTTATAAGCTAAAAAACGGGAATAACCATTTGGGTTAAATTGCATGATGTTTATAATCAAGAAATTTCAACTATTTATTTAATTAAATTCTATGAAAAAAATAAAAAAACACTAAAATTTTGTCTGAAATTTTCAAAATTTTTGAATTAAAAAAAAATTGTTTTTTAATTTTTGATAACCCATTGAAAGCGCCTCTCAAAGACCAAATTTACATATAGGTCCTTTGGAAGAAATGTAAAAAAAATCAAAGAACCCTCTAAAAAGGTCCTTTTTATCCTTTGATCCAGCTCACCAAATATTGACCCCAGGACAAAAAAAAAATTGAGAAACGTATTCTTAAAATGAATCAAATTTTCATATTAGTCGAGAACATCCACAATTTTATTTTAGGGCCACCCTAGTGTACATACATACATATTTGCATTAAAAAAAATTAATTCAAGAAGCTTATGTACGTTTCTAAATTAAAAAAGTATGTAATTCAGCCCAATCATGAATAAAAATTCCGCAGGAGTTTTTTCCCTTTTCCTATTTTTTTCTATTCAAAATCAATGTTAAAAAAATAAAAAGAGAGAAAACTCCCACGGATTTTTTATTCATGATTGGGCTGAATTTTATACTGCAACATGAGGCAAAAAAAGAAAAACATTTTTTTAAAAAAGTCGTGTTATATTGTTTGTCTAAAATTTTTAACTTAAATTTTCCTTTTATAAGTTTTCTTGAATGCGATAAATAATTTCTTCAACGGACAAAACAGCATTTTTTAATCACATTTCAGCCATGTCTCTACATCCTCTGTGGTAAAGTCATCCGTAATATTGATTGTTTGTGCCACATTCTCGAGCGTATTGGATATTTCCATACCTATAACAAAAGTCAATGAATTTAACATGAAAATATTTTATTAAATTTTAAAAATATGCTTACACGCCTTCATTACCTGTTCAAAGCAAATTATTCCAAGCGTTTTTCAAAACTTCACAAGTAACAGCGTCCCAAGCATTATCACCACAGGGCTTGCTTCATACACCAATACCTCGCTTTGCGTCGGTATTCACTGTGCGTCGCTAGATTTTCGAGGTTGCGTTGTTTGTCGTTCGAGTCTTTTTTTTTTTGCAAAATCTGCAACATTATTTATGCTGAAACAATTGGGCCAACGCTAAAATGTTGTGTTGTCTCGACTGCAAAACAACATGCATTTTTCATATGATTAAGCTGAAAACTTTTGTGAATCGTAATCGCAGTTTACAACATACAACATGAAAATACTTAGTGAACGGTAATCGGGGCCGATGTCCCGTAGAAGAAGTTCTTTGATGATCGAAATGGAGGCCGAAATGGCTTGCTATAGAAAATCGTAATTCACTTTGTATCGTTTTAATTTGCGTCCTGTTTTTTTTTTTTTTTTTTTTTTTTTTTTTTTTTTTTTTTTTTTTTTTTTTTTTTTTTTGGAACGTAACCCCGACGCAAAGTGAGGTATTGGTGTATTAAATTATTTCTTAAAATCTACTCGTATTATTTGACGAGACTAGTTTTTATACTATAGTTTTCCGATAATTGCATTTAAAACTCCAAATTACACCCTGATCCATCGGTTGGATCCACGACGTACATTTCTGTGGAAAATTTTTTTCAATAACGCTTTTAGCTTTAAAATCGTGAACGTCTCGATGTGCCGGGCAGAAGGATTTTGCTATCATCCGTAAGACCGATTTTCTTAAAATGCTCTCTTACCTATGGCACAAAGTTTTTGTTAAACCATTCGAAAAATATTTTCTGCGTTACACATGTTTTAGAATTGGCCCTATAAACTACGGGAAGCTCATATACATTTTTAAGGGCTCTTGAACGAACACTTTTACCAATAATTAAAGTTTTGAACTTGTGTGTACCAGCAGCAGTAGCGCAAACTAAAGTGTGTATAAATTAAAGAATTTCCTTTGACACCTTATGTTCATCTATGAATCCTTCATTATGACAAACCAAACTGCTCTCGGGCAAACACTTGCAAAAAAGGCCTGTCTCGTCCCCATTATAAATTTGTTCACGGTAAGATTTTCCGTTGATAACAATTCATTTAATTGTTCTACAAACATTGTGGCACTTACTCGTACATAGTCTGCTGAAGATTTTTCTCCTTTAGCATTAAGTCTTTTTATTCCATGTCTATTCTCAAAGTTTTGCAACCATCCGTTGGATCATTCACACTCAGAATGAATGTTTAGTTTTGTGTGGTATGTTTTAGCATTTTCTCGTATCATCAGTCCTGTAATTGTCTGAACCATTCGTAAAGAGCCAAATCTTTTTTTGGCTCTTCAGCTGTCTGTATGAGAAAATATGCAATTGTTTTCCTCCAATCTATTATTGCTTAGTAATCTGTATTTAAAATGCAAAATCTTAAAGATTTTCTTTTTGCTGTTAGTTTATGCTTCAAAATTGCTACAATTCAAATGTCTTTCAAGCAAGTGAACAAAAACAATTTGCTATTATTAAGTTTTCATACAGCTATACAACGGCAGTTTAAACTCCTCATAACGCCCACACAAACACGCCTATTTTAAAATATTATTCACATTTACAGAAATTTCTTTCTACAATAAAACAAAATTACCACCTTTTAATTTGAAACCATGAAATATCAATAGTCGTTACACCTACAATTTGAAAGACAATGCGTGTAAATATTTTTGATTTTATAAAATATATTAAGATTTATAATGAAAAATTCCAACATGGTCATCTTATTTTTTAAAACGGAAGTTGAAAAACATTTCTTTGCTTAAGTATTTATGCCAACAAAAAGGAAGTTAAATATAAAAACATGGTTTTTAATTTAAATTCATTTGTTATATTATGGTGTTAGTTGAACTGCAAAATCTATTTATCTTATTTATTAAACATAATTTTTTCAATTTAATTTTCCTTTTTTTTCTCCTCTTAATTTTCTCTTTTTTTTTTTTTTGTTTAATAAATTTTCATTTCATTTGTGGATTTTTATAAGGTCTTATGGAGTCAGACAGACGACTGACTGTTTGTTTATTTGGCTTCTGTTGATCTTTAACTTTATATTTTTTCCTTATAATAAAATTCAATAAAAAAATTTGTTCAAAGATGCTTCAAACTTAATCATAAAATCGCCAATGAAATAAATAATAAAAGAAACAAAGTTTTTGTTTTTTTTAGCCTGTATGAAATTTTTAAATTTTTTTGGACAAATTTTTTCTAACAAATTGTTTAGTTTGTCAGGGTCAATAGTGTTACAATCAGACTTACAAAACGTAGTACAATGGCAAACAAAAAATTAAAAAAAAAAAAATTATAAAAAAATTGTTGTAACTTCTATGCAAGAAACTTAAGTATCTCTTTCTTAAGTCATTAATTTTGTTTGGATTGTAAGGTCGTTGGATTTGAAGTGTGTCTGCGTTTGTCTTTGATGAGTCGTCCAGCCACTAAGGTTATTAAATAAAAAAGCTTTAACAGGGTTCCTCTTGAACTTAACAATTTTATTTGCCTTCTTCATTGGCTGATTACTTAAGACAACTGACTTAATATTTTAACAAATTCATTATAAAGAAAAAGTACAAAACAAAAAACTTACATACTACAAAACTGCATTGAGAACATAACTTTTATTAAATTTGCTCATAACGACAAAGAGAATTATTCCTTCAATTTTCTCTTCAAACAAAGGTTGAACACGGTTCAACATCCTCCCGGGGCATGAGATTTGCATCGGCAGCCATTCCATTTTCCGTGAATCACCCATCCGAAGATACTCTTCTGTGCCCGTGGCACGTCGATATAGGGGCGGATTATTTCCTTCAAGAGCACCTGTTTTATTACGTCAGCTTCCAAAACCCCATCAACTTTCCGAGAGGTGGAAAAATTTGGGTGTGCCCAAGGTTGTAGGTGGTGAAAGTGCGCTTTAACTAGGGGATCACGAACAGCCTCTGGTAAAGTAAACGTAATCTTTGTCCGAATAGCCATTTTAACTTTGATGGATGGTTTCGACTGAAGAACTGGGTGCAAAGTGGTGATTGTAAATTGGTCCTCTTGGTGATTTGAAGAACGCAAATGAGGAAAATTATCGACCGTCTCACTCACCAAAAAGGACTGCTGGGAATTCTGGTCAAGTAAGAGGGTGACACACAAGGAGTGTTCCTGGTGCTTTAGAGTAGCTTGAATAAGCGGTGGGAGGTATGAGACATTTATTTGTTTGTCCCAAGCCAAGGGGGCTAGTGTTTCCTCGAAACTTGATGATGACGTGTTAGCTTCATAACGATGTTGGTGAATCATGGTGTGATGTTTAGCGCCGCATATGTTGCAGCGGTCAGGATTTTCACACCAAAGACGAGTGTGCGATATAGCCAAACAATTGAGGCAATAGCCGTATTTTTTGACAGCGGCTCTTCTCGTTTCTAGGCTCATTGCATGAAACGTGCGACAATACTTCAAGGGATGATTCCGCGAACACAAAGGACAACGAGGTTTATTGAGCATTTTGGCTAAAAAGGATGAAAAGAAATATTGTTATGTACCAAATAATTAGTAATTTTGTTTAGCAACGAATTTCTCTTTTTATTAAAGTATTTGATAACTGAACAGATTATAATTTTAAAGTTTTAGCAAAGTTTTGGTTGAGTTTCCGCTGAGGGTAGTAAGCAAAGTTTAACAATTGGCCGCGTAATGATGCCGTTTTGGGTTTTTAGTTCAGCCACTCGGACCAGACCATCCTTTCCTCGTATAATATTTGTCACACGTCCGAGGCGCCATTCGGTAGGTGGTAGCATATCATCTTTAATGATAACGAAATCATTGGGTTTGAGGTTGTTTCTTTCCTTTTTCCATTTGAGCCGTCGCTGGAGCTCCACAATATATTCGTTTTTCCAGCGTCTTGCGAACAGATGTTGTACTGCTTTTAGGCGGTCCCAACGTTTTAGAAAGGTTAAATGAGAAATTTGATGATCTTCTATGTTCTCAGGGGGAGAGATGAGTGGTGCTCCTCGCAAAAAATGACCTGGCGTCAGCGGTAACAGCTCAGTTGGATTTTCCGTTAGAGAAGACAGAGGTCGGGAATTCAATACTGCCTCGATTCGAATAATGAGAGTGGCAAATTCTTCATAAGTAAAATTGAGACTGCCGGCGATCTTTTTGAGATGAGATTTCATACTTTTCACTGCCGCCTCCCACAACCCTCCCATGTGGGGGGCGTACGGAGGAATAAATGACCATGTGAAACCGTGGGTGCTATACTTATTTACTAAAGACTGTTCAGAAGCTTTGAGAAATGCGTTATGTGTTTTGAGCAGTTTCAAACTTGCCCCTAGAAAATTACGCCCGTTGTCAGAAAACATGGTCTTTGGGAGACCTCTTCGACCAACAAACCTATCAAAACAGGCAATAAAGCATTCTGTAGATAAGTCAGTACATACTTCTAAATGTACGGCTTTTGTGGAGAAGCATACAAAGACCGCTACATATCCTTTAACTATTTTCGCATTTCGCAAGTTTGACGATTTTAACGAAAATGGTCCTGCAAAATCAACCCCAGTGTACGTAAATGGAAGCGAGAAATTGACGCGCTCTGGAGGAAGCGCCGACATCATTTGATTTTGAAACTTATGTTTATAAATAGTACACGGTCTACACTCTCGGATACATTTTCTAATAAGGTTTCTTATTCGTGGTATATAGAAACTTTGTCTCAAAGCTCTAAGCATGATATGGTGCTCACCATGCAATAGAATTTCATGAGTGAACTTAACCAGTAGCACTGCGAAACGCGATTTTTCAGCGATAATGATCGGGTGACGTTCATCGTAAGTCAGCCCAGAATGGTTTAGTCTTCCTCCGACACGTAGAAGATGATTCTGGTCGAGGAACGGTGTAACGGTAAGAAGTCTGCTTTTACGATTTATTGAGTGATGATTTCGTAGACATTCGATTTCTTTAAAAAAGTAAGTCTGCTGAGATAGAGCAATTAAACGATTTTTAGTTTTTCGTACTTCGTCTGAGCTAATCCCGTGCTGTGATGAAACGGAACGACGGCGTACTCTTTCAATAAATCTAAAGATGTAACTGATGACTCTTAATGCGCGACCAAAGGATGAGAAGTGATTCAAAATATCTGTCATTTTCTGCTCTTCAATCTGTCTGCCCTCTTCGCCCTCTACTTTGAGGTGGAAGTTTGTGATTCTTTTCGTTTCCAAATCAATTGGATCGAATGTACGTGGTTCTGGCCAGCTTCTTTCCGGCTGTATAAGCCAAGAGGGCCCATGCCACCATAATCTTGCATCGATAAGGTCCTGTGGGTAGCATCCCCGTGAGCCTAGGTCGGCGGGATTGTCTTCACTCTTGACATGTCTCCAATGACTGTGGTTTGCAATACTGACAATTTTTGTAACTCTATTTGCCACAAATGTTTTTAAAGTGTTGGGTGGTTTCTGTAACCAACCAAGGACAATGGATGAGTCTGTCCACAAAAAGAGTTCCTGGGGAAGATGCTTATCGGTTCTTAAGCTTTGCACCAATTTTGCAAGTAGCAACGCTCCACATAGTTCTAGTTTGGGAATAGTTAACTTTTTTATAGGGGCTACCTTTGTTTTTGCGGCTATTAAATTGCAGAATATTTTACCATCTGATGACGTGATTCTTCTAAAAACTGTACAGCAATAAGCCCTTTCTGATGAGTCACAGAAACCATGTATTTGACTCTGATATTGCGGTGCAAAGTTTATCCATCGTGGAATTCTTAAGTCTGATATTCGGGGTAACTGCTTAGTGAATAAATTCCATTTTTCTAAGATATCAAGTGGAACAGCTTCGTCCCAATCAACTTTGCATTGCCACAGCTCTTGCATCAACAGTTTGGCTGTCACAACGATCGGGCCTATCCATCCAAGCGGATCGAATAGTTTAGCTATCACTGACAAAATCTGCCGTTTGGTCGAAAAAGGTGCAGTTTGCATTGGCTTAACGTCATAGTAAAATGCATCTTGTCGGGCATCCCACCGAATACCTAAAGTTTTGATGGTACTAGAGGAATCAAATTTTAAAAAATCTTCATCTAGAAGATCCTCCCGGGCAAAATTTTCTAATAGTACTTCATTATTTGCCGTAATTTTTTTTAAAGGGAAACCAGCTGAATGTAAAGCCTCATTGAGTTGGATTTGTTTTAATTGTGTTTCTTGAATTGTATGTCCGCCTGACAGAATGTCGTCGACGTAGACTTCGTTTTTTAAAATTGTTGATGCCATCGGAAATAAGTTTTTACAATCTTCACTTAGTCTTTGCAAAGTTTTAAGTGCTAAGAATGGAGCACAGTTCATTCCAAATGTCACTGTTTTTAATTGATACGATCTTACTGATTTTTCACCTTCCCCTTGAAATAGAATTTGCTGATATTGGCGATCGTCATTATTTACCAATATCTGACGGTACATTTTTTCAATGTCCCCCGTAAATACATATCTGTAGTTTCGCCAAGCTATTATAATTTGCATTAAATCCTTTTGTAATGAAGGCCCTTGATAAAGTACATCATTCAAGGAGAATCCACTTCTAGTTTTTTTTGAGGCATTAAATACCACGCGTATTTTTGTGGATTTGCTTTCAGGTCGGTAAACGCCATGGTGAGGTAGATAACATGAAAATTGTTTTTCCTCATTGCTTTCAAGGTTCACTATTGGTTCCATATGACCAAGTTTAATGTATTCTTGAAGAACATTTTGATAATTTTCCTTTAAAGTTGGATTTTTGTTTAGTGTTTTTTCCATCCTGTTGTATTGTGCAAGGGCAATGTTCTTTGATGGACCCAGAAACATGTCATCAGGATATTCCTTTTTGAAGGGAAGGCGTACTATGTAACGACCATCTGATTGTCTATTTGTTGACACTTGATAAAATTCTTCGCAATATTTATCTGACTCTGACATGGAAATAGTCTTTTCAATTTCTTCTATTTCCCAAAATTTTTTTATCTCCTCATGTAAAATAAAATCTTCTGACGTTGATACTGTTGTTGCGAATGCATTTATTTGGTTGACGGGAACCGGGCCGGAAATGTACCATCCAAAATGAGACTCTCTTGCTTCGAAACTGCTTAACAAATTTGATTTTACCCCTCTTAGATTTATAAAAGGTAAATAATCGCTTCCTATAATCATATCTATTGCAGATGGTTTGAAAAAGTACGGATCTGCAAGGTTAAGTCTTTGGATCTCTTCTAAATTTCGAATTTTAAAACTTTGTGAGGGTAAAAGTTTTGACAATCTTGGAACCACTATGGCTTCAGTTACTATCGTAAAATTTGATATTCTTGATTTTAATGTAACATTACATTTTGCTTTGGAACTTCCAACTATGGTTCCTCCAAGCCCTGCTATTTGAAAATTATGTGTTTCTACTGGCAGTGACAGTTTCTGTTGCGTTCTCGATGAAATAAAAGTTTTTTCTGAACCTGCATCAAGGAGAGCCCTAATAGTGAATAGTTCTCCTGAGTGTTTTATATGTACAAGTGCGGTAGGTAAAATCGTAGCCGCCTCTTGCTGTATAAAGAGAGCTTGAACATTTTCCTGCTGCTCTATACCTGATGAGTTATTAGCCCTTGTGTTGAGATTTTGGATTCCAGAGGTTGAGGGAACCTCTTGACTTTGATTTGGATTCTCCATTACATTATTTTTCGGAATTGAGTTTTTTTCAAGATGTAACATTGTATGATGTTTTTTCTGACATATGTTGCAAGTATTTGTACTTGTGCATTTGGGTTTGTAATGTGTAGTTGATAAACAATTTAAACAATATTTATTTTCATAAACGTATTTAATTCGATCATTAGGGGTTAAAGATTTAAAGTATTTGCACCATTTCAGTGGATGGCTTTGTTTACATTTTTTGCACATTTTACTATTATTATTGGGCTCCGTCTGCGCATGAAATGATTGTGATTTGTGAACTTGGTTGTCTTTAGTCGAAGATTTTCTTAAGTCTGTCATTGTCTCCAAAAATTCAACTCTAGAAGATAGAAATTTGTTTATTTGACTCCATGATGGTAGTTCACGATGATTATCTATTGTATTCTCCCATGCCCTTAAGGTCTCTTCTGGAAGCTTCAGTGTAACCAAATGCATTAAGAAAGGGTTATCATCTGAAATATTAACCTCGTAGGTTTTCAAAATTGAAAGACAATCATTTACTGTACTTTGAATCGCTTTTATAGCTTTGAGTGATTCTGTTTGGGATGACTGAATTCCATATATTTTTTTCATTTGATCATTTACCAGTAATCTTTTGTTCTCAAATCTTTCCTTTAAACTGTTCCATGCTAAATCATAATTATCACTTACTAAATCGAAATCCTTTATTATATTAAATGCCTCTCCTGTGAGTTTGCTTCGTAAATAATATAACTTTTCTGCAGGATCTACAGATATATCGTTTCCAACGACTGCCAGAAACATGTCTCGAAAGATAGGCCACTTGGAGTAACCTCCTTCAAAGCTTTGGATTTCTACAGGTGGTAGTTTTAATGCTGATCTTCTATTTTTGGACTTATTTGTATTTGAATTTCCTATGGTAATATGATCCAGTATTTTTGCCTTCATTTTCCGATAAAAATTACAGGCTTCTTCATATCGTATACAAATATCATCTTTATTTTCTTCTTCTTGAATTTTATCATCGCCAATGCAGTAGTCTTCATATGCTTCGACTAAATTGTTCCACCTTCTTTCTAATTCTTCTTGATTTACCTGCAAACTTGATATTGTATGTTCATCTTCTGAGATGTTCTCAAAATTTTTACAAAATGTAACCAGATGCTGTAGACTAAACTTACACTTACGCTTGGATGCCATTGCTTACTATAGTTTAGTTTTTCTCGTTTTGCAAAAAAAAATTTTTATTTAATTTAATTTTATTAATGTCGTTTTAATTGAGTAAAATTGTCTCTATTCTCCAGTTTAATCGCTTTTAAAATACCCTTGTTGTGTAAATAATAAATAAAAATTTAATTATCACTCACCGATTTGTTTTGCTAAGTTCCCCACAACTTAAACTTGATTTGTTTTTTCCTTGTGCTGAAAACCCTTGCTTAATTTTGTTTCGTTGTGACGTCACTGTTATTTATTATTTGTGCTTGTTGTTTTTCTTTTCACCAAATATTTGTTAGCGTTGTTGTTGTTGCTGTTAAAAAAACCACCACTAATTTACTAGGCACTGGCTATTTGCTTGTCTTTTTATTCCAAAAAAAACACTTTTTGTATTTATTGTATGTTAGTACATAAATTTATTTCTTAACACAAGAAGTGTGTTTTACTTTTATGTAAATGTCTATTTTGTTCAAAAGTTTATCACTGTCACAAGTGGTGTACAAATTAATTGTTTTTCAATTTTTCAATGTATTTATTTTAATTCTTACTTTTTCACTTTTTTTGTTCTTTACTTCTTCGTCGCCAGTTTGAACTGAAGATTTTACATTATCTGTGCTTGAAGTGTTCTATTATTTTCTTGTGGGAATGTATGAAATTGAAATAAACCGGTTTCCAATGTAATGTTGAAGCTGCTATTGTTGTTTTTGTATAACAAAAGCACCAATTTCTTTATTGCAAATATTTTGGAATTTATTTATGTATATATTTTTTGAGGAATGTGGAGATTAGTATACCGTTGTATTTTTTTTTTTTGATTATTGAAAAAAAACCTTTGTAATACCTCTGGCTGTTTTGCGGGGTTTTTGCTAATTTCTTTATTACATTTGTTTTTGCTGTTCTCAGATTTTTTCTTTTTTAACTTTATTATATCAATTTTTCACTTATTTCGAGAAATTAATATAGTTGCACAAAAAAACTAATTAATTTAGTACATACCAATTTTTCCTTGTTTAGTTTATGCCAAGAATTTTATGTTTCATTCTATGATGTGGCTCCTTGCTTCTAGTTTGAATTTGCGACCCAACCCGTATGTATAATGGAGCTGCTCCTTACAGCACTGCTTCGTGTTGAGATTGTATGTCGGTATGGAAGTTGTTTAGGGAAAGCAACTGCCAATTTATCTATGATGAAATGTGGATTGTGCTGCTCCTTACAGCACTACTTCGTGTTGAGATTGTATGTAGGTATTGAAGTTGTTTAGGGAAAACAACTGCCAATTTGTCTATGATGAAATGTGGATTAATATTGGACCGGTATGCCACTAATATAATCCAGCCCTAGCCTTTCTAGGACTTTTCGAAGGACCAAATGATGAGTCGTCCAGCCACTAAGGTTATTAAATAAAAAAGCTTTAACAGGGTTCCTCTTGAACTTAACAATTTTATTTGCCTTCTTCATTGGCTGATTACTTAAGACAACTGACTTAATATTTTAACAAATTCATTATAAAGAAAAAGTACAAAACAAAAAACTTACATACTACAAAACTGCATTGAGAACATAACTTTTATTAAATTTGCTCATAACGACAAAGAGAATTATTCCTTCAATTTTCTCTTCAAACAAAGGTTGAACACGGTTCAACAGTCTTTTTGTGAAGAAGGAAGATACATACTTCAAAAATTTAAACACTTTCAAGTCTTTAACATCTGATGGTAATGTGATATGGAGGTTTATTGTTTTTCTTTTATAAACTCATAATAATTACTGAGATTTGGTGTCACTTACACAAGATTTTCATGTCTTGGACTATTTAAACCAAGCAGGTTTTCAAGTTTTGAAATTGACCTCGCAACTATTTTTTATATTTATTTGCCTTAAAACAGACATGAAATACTTGGGATATATCGAGCCATAACCGCCGAAAAAATGTATCCCACAAACTCAAAATTTTACAGGGGAAGGTTTTTTTTAAATAAAATCAGTTTGAATAAAGCCATTATTTTAAAATTTATAATGTAAATATTGTTTTGTGTAATACATTTAATTTTAATAATTTTAAATGATGTTGAACTATCGATTTCGATAAAAAACAACAATCGACTATGGTGTGGGATACATTATTTTGGCGGTAATGGCTCGATATGTATATGTACTCGTATATATATATACGAATTCTCATACTTTATAACATTATATTTTTATAACTTTATATTTTTATAACTTTGTAACTTTATAAATTTATAACTTTAGAACTTTATAACTTCATAAATTTATAACTTTATAACTTTATAACTTTATAACTTTATAACTTTTATGACTTTATAACTTTATAACTTTATAACTTTATAACTTTATAACTTTATAACTTTATAACTTTATAACTTTATAACTTTATAACTTTATAACTTTATAACTTTATAACTTTATAACTTTATAACTTTATAACTTTATAACTTTATAACTTTATAACTTTATAACTTTATAACTTTATAACTTTATAACTTTATAACTTTATAACTTTATAACTTTATAACTTTATAACTTTATAACTTTATAACTTTATAACTTTATAACTTTATAACTTTATAACTTTATAACTTTATAACTTAATAACTTTATAACTTTATAACTTTATAACTTTATAACTTTATAACTTTATAACTTTATATCTTTATAACTTTATAACTTTATAACTTTATAACTTTATAACTTTATAACTTTATAACTTTATAACTTTATAACTTTATAACTTTATAACTTTATAACTTTATAACTTTATAACTTTATAACTTTATAACTTTATAACTTTATAACTTTATAACTTTATAACTTTATAACTTTATAACTTTATAACTTTATAACTTTATAACTTTATAACTTTATAACTTTATAACTTTATAACTTTATAACTTTATAACTTTATAACTTTATAACTTTATAACTTTATAACTTTATAACTTTATAACTTTATAACTTTATAACTTTATAACTTTATAACTTTATAACTTTATAACTTTATAACTTTATAACTTTATAACTTTATAACTTTATAACTTTATAACTTTATAACTTTATAACTTTATAACTTTATAACTTTATAACTTTATAACTTTATAACTTTATAACTTTATAACTTTATAACTTTATAACTTTATAACTTTATAACTTTATAACTTTATAACTTTATAACTTTATAACTTTATAACTTTATAACTTTATAACTTTATAACTTTATAACTTTATAACTTTATAACTTTATAACTTTATAACTTTATAACTTTATAACTTTATAACTTTATAACTTTATAACTTTATAACTTTATAACTTTATAACTTTATAACTTTATAACTTTATAACTTTATAACTTTATAACTTTATAACTTTATAACTTTATAACTTTATAACTTTATAACTTTATAACTTTATAACTTTATAACTTTATAACTTTATAACTTTATAACTTTATAACTTTATAACTTTATAACTTTATAACTTTATAACTTTATAACTTTATAACTTTATAACTTTATAACTTTATAACTTTATAACTTTATAACTTTATAACTTTATAACTTTATAACTTTATAACTTTATAACTTTATAACTTTATAACTTTATAACTTTATAACTTTATAACTTTATAACTTTATAACTTTATAACTTTATAACTTTATAACTTTATAACTTTATAACTTTATAACTTTATAACTTTATAACTTTATAACTTTATAACTTTATAACTTTATAACTTTATAACTTTATAACTTTATAACTTTATAACTTTATAACTTTATAACTTTATAACTTTATAACTTTATAACTTTATAACTTTATAACTTTATAACTTTATAACTTTATAACTTTATAACTTTATAACTTTATAACTTTATAACTTTATAACTTTATAACTTTATAACTTTATAACTTTATAACTTTATAACTTTATAACTTTATAACTTTATAACTTTATAACTTTATAACTTTATAACTTTATAACTTTATAACTTTATAACTTTATAACTTTATAACTTTATAACTTTATAACTTTATAACTTTATAACTTTATAACTTTATAACTTTATAACTTTATAACTTTATAACTTTATAACTTTATAACTTTATAACTTTATAACTTTATAACTTTATAACTTTATAACTTTATAACTTTATAACTTTATAACTTTATAACTTTATAACTTTATAACTTTATAACTTTATAACTTTATAACTTTATAACTTTATAACTTTATAACTTTATAACTTTATAACTTTATAACTTTATAACTTTATAACTTTATAACTTTATAACTTTATAACTTTATAACTTTATAACTTTATAACTTTATAACTTTATAACTATATAGCTTTATAACTTTATAACTTTATAACTTTATAACTTTATAACTTTATATCTTTATAATTTATAGCAATATAAATGCATAACTTTACAACTTTATATCTTTTAGTAGGTCAGATGAACAAACACTATTGTACCATATGGCTTTATCCAGGATAAGCATTTTGCTATGGGAATTAATTTAGTACTTTACAACTTTAAAAAATTTAAAATTGCTGCCGTTGTGTTAATACTTTCCCACAAAGGAAACTTTAGGAATTCTCTTTTTTCTTTGTACAAACATTTAATTGTTTTTAACCCCCTAAACTTCCTAAAATAAAATAAACCCCTTTTTGAATAAGAGCCCTTTAACACAAATCCCAAACAAAAACAGAATAAAGAAAAAAACCGCAATTAAAGCACTTGGTGGTTTCCTGTCATTGAAAATTGCGTTGCAAATGCACAACAATAATATGAAAAATATGTACGAGTATTTATGTTTCTGTTGTTTTTATTGTTGATTGCATAAAAGTGGAAATTATTTGAACAAAAGTTTTCCTTTTTGTGCGTTTGATGCTTGTGTCGTTTTCTATTGAATAACCGCTTTTACTGAATGTACGTTCCAATTCGCTGATTTTCCGCTTAAGTAATGCATTGAATACATTATTGTTGTTTTTCTTCTGCTTTGTTTTTAAAGTTGCACCACTAAGTGCTGTTGTTAGATTTTCCGTTTAACAATAAAAACAATTTTGTTTCTATTTTCTAACTATAATGATTATCAATAACAATAACAACAAACAAACAAACAAACACATATTGTAGTTAAAGCTAGTTTTATAACAAAAAAAAAATTAATGATGATGAATGAATAATATATGTGGAGACAAACGTGCGCATGCAACACAATATGTACATACTTGAAACGCATAATAGTAAAACATACAACCAGACACTTGGTAAACCACCACCAACCAGCACCTTTAAAGGAGTATGAAAATGTTGCTTGCTAAAGCCTGCCTGCAACATTATCAACCAGTAAATACTGCTTGTCATAATTTCCCTTTTTTTTGTATTTATGCCTTATTTTACCTTATGAGGAGTTATATTAGCTGAGTTGCTGCTGGTGGGGTGTTTTATCCATTTATAGTTTTAACAGATTATTATTTTCTATAACTCTACTGTTATTATTTGTAATAATTGTCATGGCCAATTTTTCATTTAAGTTTCATGTTTTTTTTCATATTAAAAGCAAAAAAAAAAAAAAAAAAACATTTGTGTATTGCTTTTGTGTGCTTTTCGACTCGGTAATTCATCATGGTCAGAATTTGTAAGTTTGACGTGTTAAATATAATTGTTTTATTTGACATACATATTTATTTATTATTTTGTTGTTTTTTTTTTGTGGCGGTTTTTATAATGCTGCCTTTTGTTTATGGTCATTTTTTAGCAACCGAAATAACTCATACAGTGCTTCAATGTTTGTATCAAATTATTTAATTCGTTTGAAATATGATTATTTTCCTTCATGGAAATTTGAAGCCCATGATAATAATTAGACCATAAAGTGTTCAACCAAAAAAAAAAAAAAAATCTAAAAACTTGTTAATAATTTTGGTTAAAACTGCACAAAAGTCATACAATTTTTACAGCTCTACATCATAAATTTAGGAGTTTTGATTATAACAGAACTCTAGATTATTGGGGGAAACAAATAATGAGATACAGTCCGTCAGTCCGATATGGTTTAATATAAATAATTCGAATCAGAACGAAAAAGATTGAGGCATGTTTCAGACCCATTGAATATGCAGGAAACTGGGTTCAAAGAAAGTTTTCATGTAAACAAGGTCGGTTTAATTTGACTCCTGAGCGAAAGTTTGCCAAAGCCTTTCTACTTCCACTCTATCACCTTTAAAATTTTGATTTGCCAGTTGTGGATGTTTTTCCATAAAAGTTACCATTAGTTCATGGTAATTCCTGAAAAGTATTTGTATAAAAAATGTTTTATTTCAGATTACTTAAATATACATATGTATCTATGTACATATTGTAAAGTGTTTAATTACATTTTATTTTAAATATTTGCAAAATATTTGAAACTTGAGCTTAAATTTCCTTTTTTTTTCTTTAAAACCTGCCCAAGCATCTTCTCGCTTTAAAAGCAATTTAAACAGTGAATTTTCGTTTTTTATCACATTCTTTTTAGCTTATATTTTGATAGAAACAAATGGAACATGAAATCGAATTCGTTTTTAAAAATAAAGAAAGTATAGTGGGTCAAGCCCGACCATATAATACCCTACACCCAGTATATGTATAAAACAGTTTTTCAAAAACGTGCGTTATATGAGATATTACCTATTATGGACCGATCATCCAAAAATTTAGTGCCATGATTTCCGTGAATATAAATATTATATGTATTAAACTTTATCTCGATATAAATACGTTTAAAAGATTTATGGAGGTTAAAGTGAATAACGTAGAGAGTCTCATATGGGAGTTTCGAATAATTATGTACCGACCATTATAAAATTAGGTGTCATCATATCTGTATACATATATGAAACTTATTTGTGTTGAATTTTATTTATTTTTTAAAAAACAAAAAAACAGGATTAATTCCACTTCTGACCGGAATTAAATTCTGTGACATGGCTGATAGAATATGAAAAATTTCGTTTGCCATATGGTACTATTGAATTTCACAATTATTGTATGAAATATTAAGCAGGAAAGATGGTAAAGAAGATTAATTATTTTATAAAATATAAGTAGTAAATTAAGGGCACGATTATCGTTCACAACACTAAAATGTTGTGTTGTCTCGACACAACATAACATACATTTTTTAAGATTAACATACAATATCAAAATACTTAGTGTTGTGAACGATAATCGGGGCCTAAGATTGACAAAGCCCAAAAAATCATACGCAAATTATAACATATCTTATAACCCTATTGAAACATCTTTCTATCTTCAACAAATTTACTTTTGTTGTTCCCCTATAAACAATAGTCCATGTCTCATTCGTTTTCTAAAATCAATTTTTAGGTTGCAAGGACTACAGTACTGTCTGCGTAATATTAGTAGAACTTGACGAATCATAAAATGAATGCGTTGAGTACAGGACAGTTCTTTGTCTATATATAGTATAATCCCAGAACCCTCAAATGGGAAACAAATTGAAGGTGAAGAACAATATTTGGAAAATGAAGGCACATAAAACTAAAATTAATATTCAACAAAATAAAATTAATATCACATCATATCAGAGTCTTCATTCGCAATCCTAATTAATTCATCCCCAGATTTAGTTATACTCACTAATTGTAAATCATCATCATATGTATGTGTAGCCTTTCGATAAGACTAAAGACGTTTAGATAAGCAACAACGGTCAAAAAATTATTCCTTGTGCCTCTACAAGTACATTTAATTGATGATCTAATTGTATATTCTACTTGTTATAAATTATTTTAATATTTTTTTATGTTAAAAATTTTCATTGATTTCAAAATACATATACAAAAACTTTAAAAAATTTTTATTAACTTTAAAGAAAGTTTAAGATAGAAAAAGTTTAAATAGCTAAAAAAAAAGGATTTCTAAAATAGTAGCAGTTTTAGTACTTTTTTCAAAAATATGAATTTTTGTAAAAAAAAAATCAAGGTTTACTAATTAGATATAAATAATAAAATATTTCTTGAAAATATAATACATTTTTCTATTGAAAAAAAATAGTAGTAGATTTAGTACTTTTTCAAAACGTCCCAAAACTGTAAGAAAATGTGGAAAGTAATTACTTATTCCCACGATATTCATTCTTGGTATGGCACGTTACAATTAATTGTGTGAACATTTAAATTAACAAGCAGATGTTAACACCTAATTCTATTTTTACACGGTCTTGATTTAACACGGTTTAAAAATAAATAAATTTTTAATTTTTTTACACGATTTTATTCCATTTAGCACGAGTTAAAATCTTTTGGGCTTAATTTTTTTTTGGTTAAATTTAATGTTTGCAAAATATGTTCATATCACAAATTTAGGGGAATTCCTTATTTGTGGATACAAGCAAATTTACTGGTCAGAGCAATTGTAAATAGCACAATTTTAGGGGAATTCCCTTTGAGTGCATACAATCAAATGAACTTCTCATACATTTGTTTACATTAGAGTGAATTGCATATCTTTTTTTTTCTTTAATAACTATTCTTGTGTAAAAACACATTGTATATTTATGTATGTGATTTAGTATTACAAACCTGAATAGTTTCAAAAAAAATTTTTGTTTTTCACTAATTTCAATAGGTTTTAGAGATAAGGAACCAATCACCTATTTTGCATATGATCAATGTCTTTTTTTCAAACGGTTTTTTCAAATGGTTTCTTGAAACCATTTACCATGTAAAAACAGAATTAGGTGTATATTAGGGGAGAGGGAAGCACGTTTATACCCGGGGCACCTTTGAACTATGTTGATAAAATCTCAGTTTAACATTTTTTCCGACCCTTAACTCATTTTTCACATGGCAACGTTGTTTTCTAGCAACGTTAACAACTTTTGCTAGTTTTTTCAGTCGTCGACCGAATGTAATTGGGTGAACAAGTTTTCGCAGTGCCATTGTAATTTTTTTTATTGTTTTTTGTAAGAGTGTAAGAAGTATTCAGTGATCGTTTTCTTTCGTGAAAGAAATTTATTGCAGTCCAAAATTCATTTTAAAGAAAACTAAGTTAAGTTATTTATATTTATGTAAAAAAAAATATTTATTATAAATTTCCGTGAAATGGCAAATGGGGGCACCTTTGAACATGTTAATTTATCAACCGAAGTACCAAACATTGTTAATTCTCTTTTATTTTCTAAAAATGACGAATCCAATGCTGATAATGATGCTTTAAAGGAAAATGTAATGTCACCTGAAATCGCAAGACCTTTTCCGTCTTAATAATAAATATAAAACTTATTTTTGATCTGAATTTTTTTTATTTCTTAATTATTAATGTTTATGTTTTTCTTAATAAATAAATCGATTTTATTATATATATATAAAATATAACTGTTTCTGTTATTTTTGGACATAAGCGCTACAAGAAAAAATTGCCGTTCAAAACTGCCCCAGCCTAGTTCAACGCTGCCCCGTATGGGGGGCACATTTGAACGCAATGTCTTCATCCATTAAAAAAATAAAAAAATATATAAATCGAACTAAAAATAAGTTACTTGTAGACTTTAGCTAAAGTTTATTTCCATATTTATTTGTTAAATTATGTAAAAAGTCAATAATTCAAAAATATAAATTTGTATGTGGCTTGAAAGCAAAAAGTGTTCTAAGTGTTCCCCTACATTATAAGTTAAGTCTTTAGTAGTATTTAGTATTTGTACAATTGCCCTATATTTTCTACTGCTACATATTTAAGTAAATAGCTTCCATAATTAAAATATGTTTTTATTTTCCATTACAAAGCATTTACAATTAGAAGAGAAAGTATGTTAACATATAAAAATAACATATTTTTAACCAAATTAAAATTAACATTAGGATATTTGTAATAAAATACCGCAAACATAAGTATTTAGTTTATTACACATTGATGAACATCGACATGTATTCCAAATAGGTTTTTCTTCGCTTTACGGAACAGTTCACTTCAGAAAATTGTGGGCGTTTTAATACAACTTTCTAATAATAATTCTTTTTAAACAACAACAAAAAAATATAAAAAAAAATTATTGTTAAACAAAAGATAAAAGCCATAACAACAAATCGTTAATAACAAATCTTTACAATACAAAAATAAAGTCCAAAAAAAAAAAACTAATTTATATGAAATAAAAGGAACAGCATTAGGCCGCCAGACTATGAATAAACTCCCCTAGTAAATAAAAATCTTGAACCAATTCGATTGAGATAATCGTGGCAATTTTAACGATAGAAGTAGACAATTTTTATTGTAGTAAAGACATCAATTTTATGTTTTTTTTTTTTTATTTATTTTCATTTTTAACTGGCATCTACTAGCCGGCTACGATGGTTTTTTTTTGTAAACAATTCATCAATTTACTACAATAAATTGTCGTTTCCTAAAACAAAAATGGAAAGAAAACCAAAAGAGTTTCTTTTGTTGTTTGCTGTGTATGTTTAGTTGCTGGTTGTTAGTGTCTAGTCTTGTTTTGTGCAGAGAAGAGAAGAGTGATAAACATGCATTAGTCTAATTTTGTTGGTTCGGTGTTGTTTAGTGTTTTTGTTATTATTTTCTTTTAATAAAAGTTAACATTTTAATCGAGATGATCTTGAATTAGTTTTTCCATATTGAAGACATACACCAAAAAATAAAAAGAAAATTCATAAACAGTTGAATTGAGCTGCAGTTAACCCACTGTGAGACTGTTATCTTTATTTATATTGTTTAAAAACAATTCAAATTTGTTTAAAACTTAATGAGAACCCTGTATAAAAATGCTGCGTCTCTACTGATTATTAAACATGAATTTCTAATTATATTTTTTATTGAAATACTTTACTTTTTATAAAGAAAGAAATTAATAGTAAATTTAGTAGATTTTTTAAAATATACTTGAAATTTGCAAATTATATCGAGCCATAACCGCCGAAAAAATGTATCCCACAAACTCAAAATTTTACAGGGGAAGGTTTTTTTTAAATAAAATCAGTTTGAATAAAGCCATTATTTTAAAATTTATAATGTAAATATTGTTTTGTGTAATACATTTAATTTTAATAATTTTAAATGATGTTGAACTATCGATTTCGATAAAAAAACAACAATCGATTATGGTGTGGGATACATTATTTTGGCGGTAATGGCTCGATATGTAATCATCTTAAAAATAACTTGAAATAACAAAAAAGTGGATATTGAAAAAAAAGTATTAATTTTAAGGATTTGTTAAGAAATATCAGAATTTACTAATAAATTTAATAAATTGTGTGCTAAACAAATTATAAATTTTTCTTAAGCAACAAATAGTAGTAGATTTAGTACTTTTTAAAAAAGTACTGAAACTGTAAAAAATAGTTATAAACCATAAAAAATAACAAAAAAAAAATTATTTTTTAGTAGTAGTAGTAGTAGATTAAGTACTTTTTAAAAAGTACTTAATTTAAGGAATTTATTGAAAAAAATCTATGTTTTCCAACAAAGCCTAGTACACTGTTCAAATATGGTAAACATGTTGAGCAACATTAATTATTACGGAAAATTTGACGTGTAGCTAATGTACTTTTGTAAATAAACATGTTTTGTTTTGCTTTTTTTTTTAAATCGAAAATAAATAAAAGTTAAAATACTTATGTACATAAAAATCTGTGTTTCATCGAAATCGTTAAATAAAAATGAATAAACAAATATTACTGGCCGCTTGTGCAGCAGCACAATAAGTAATAGATATTGTTGTGGTGACAGAAGAGCTTTTGGATGAAAATTCCACGTAAAACAATTGCTACTTTAATTATTTCGCTGTGAAAAAATAATGTTGCCATATACATTTCATATGTTTTTCACAAAACGAACAGAGTACTACTTCTGCAACATTTTTTCATGAAAATTTCATGTGATTTTTTTTAACATGTATTTTGACAGCATTCCCCTTGAAATTTTGAACAAAGTACTAGGCTTAAGATATTATAAAATAGTAATTTAATAAATTTTTTGTTGAAAAAAATATTAGTAGTTTTACTACTATTTCAAAAATTACTGCAACTGTAAAAAATAGTTATAAACAATAAAAAATAGCAAAAAAAAAATAATTTTTAAAAAAGTAGTAAATTTAGTACTTTTTAAAAAGTATTTAATTTATTTAAAAAAAATCTACTTTTGCAAATAAGACATTAAAAAATTATAATAACATACATTTTTTGTTCAAAAGTTTAAAAAATAGTTACGTTTTTGTTAAAAAAATTTTAAATTTTCTAAACGAAAAAATAGTAGTAGATTTAGTAATTTTTCAAAAAGTACTAAAACTTAAAGTAATTTATACAAACATTAAAAA
This sequence comes from Bellardia pandia, assembly GCA_916048285.2. Classification (NCBI taxonomy): domain Eukaryota; kingdom Metazoa; phylum Arthropoda; class Insecta; order Diptera; family Calliphoridae; genus Bellardia; species Bellardia pandia. The sequence continues at coordinate 32,536,020 of OU696531.1, forward strand.
ATAACTTGAAATAGCAACAATTTTGAATTTTAAAAATAGTAGTAGAAATACTACTTTTTTAAAACTAAGAATTTTTTGGATTTATTAAAAAAAAACTTGTAGTTTAATAGATTAGCATTTTAAAACAAATACTTTTTAATAAAGAAAAAAAGTAGTAGATTTAAAATGTGTTTAAATTGTGTAAATTTATTACCTGTTCAAAAAGGGTTAATTAAGTTCACTTTGCTTGGTAGGTTGGCTGCCTGTCTATCTGCTGCTTTGCAGCACTACTTGATGTTTTAATGTTTTTCAATATTTTTATTTATGGCTGTTTGATTATATTTAAAAGTTTTGTTTTTTTTATTAGTATTTCCATTTGATGATACATTTTAAGGTGCGGTGGTATAAATGTTCAAACTATTTGTGTAACTAATATTTTAACATTTACAACTGTGTTTCCCAAGCCATTCCACATCCACACCAGCCATACCAAGGCATACCAAACCAAAGCCATTCCATCCATCCAAACATTTTCATTGTTAAATGATTTCGTTAAGACTAGCTTGCTTAAAAGTTTTTTCCTAAAGCTTTTGTATTGCCAACACAAACATTAATTGTTTGAAGGGGGTCTAATATATTTTTTTTTTTTTTGGTTGAGTACAATATTTTGATTTTGATAAATAACAAAAACGGTTAGAAATCTTTAAAATTATGAAGTTGAGAAAAAAATTAAAGATTATTAATGGTGTTTTTTGTTGTTGTTGTCTTCTTCTTTTCTTGAAGTTAAAAGCTTTAAGTTTAATTTAACAAACTTGGCCCTGGTTTTCAAAAAAAGTCTAAGTGAGAATTGTATTTTTATTTTTCTTAAATAAATGTGGGTGGCATTTGAAAAATGGGTTTGATGTAAAACTTCAAATAAAAAAAAAAAGTTACAAATTTATTTGTTTAACAATAATGCGGCTGTTTGAAAATCAAATAGTTTTAAACATAAATTATTTTACTTGTTAAAATGAGTTTCTATACAAAATAATAATTTGTTTTATTTTTTTTTGTATAATTTTGTGTAATTTAACACTTTCTCTTGTCATTTTCTGTATAATTTTTTAAGGTATTTTATTTTTGCTGTAGACACATTGTTTAGTTGTTGTGATTCAAAATAATATAATAAACTCATCAATTTTTTTTTGTGTTGCCTTTGTTAATATTGAAATTTTAATAAACACGCAATATATTCAATTGGTTTTAAGCCAAACTTTAATTATTTTACAACATGCATGTGCACGAGTCAGTTTATGCCTCAAGAGCCAAGCCATACATGTCTGTTTTCAAAAAAAAATCTAAAAAAAATATTCCTTTCAACAAAACAGTGGGAGTTTAGGAAAATTGCCAACTAATTTAAAAATTATTTCTAAAAAATTGAGATGAAGTTTAGAAAGATTATGAAAATTATAAGCAAATCCATGATGTTTTAGATCATTGAACATATAAATTATTATATTTTAATTTACTTTCTGTTTATAATTAATTTATTCGAATAATCGCATAAATTCCGATGAAACGATTATTGGGTTATTCGAACAATTGCAAAATTTACGAAATTTTTCTATTATTATAAAATGTTGGCAAGAATTTTGTAAAAATTTGTAAATATATTTAAATAATCGCTTATATTACAATTAGTCGATTATTCGTTTAGTTTCAAAAGTTAGAACAATTTTCTATTATTTTAAAATGCTGACAAGAATTCTTTTTAAAAATTTGTAAATTAATTTGAATAAACGCCTAAATTCCGATTAATCGATTATACGACAATTCGAATAAATGCAAAAATTGCTGAATTTTTCTATTATTAAAAAGTGTTTTTAATAACATTTTTTATATTTATCAATTTATTCGAATAATCGCTTAAATTTCGGTTAATCCATTGTTCGGTTAATTACAAAAATTACAAAATGTTGCCAAGAATTTTTTAAAAATTTGTAAACTTATTTGAATAATCGCTTATATTACAATTAATCGATTATTCGGCTATTCGTTAATTTGCAAAAATTGGGAAATTTTTTTATTATTATAATGTTGCCAATTTTTTTAAACATTTTTAAATTTATTTGAATAAAATCTTAAATTCCTACTAATCAATTATATATATATCTACATATTCGAATAATCGATTAAATTCCGATTATTCGATTGTTCGGTTAATTACAAAAATTACAAAATTTTTTTATAATTATAAAATGTTGACAATAACTTTTCAAAAATCGAATAATCGCTTAAATTCCAGTTAATCGATTATTCGTTTATTCGGTTAATTGCAGCATTTATTAAATTTTTCTATCAGTATAAAATTTTTATAAGCCTTTTTCGAGCATTTGTAAACATTTTCGAATAATCACTTAAATTCCAATTAATCGATTAATTGGTTAATTGCAAAAATTAAGAAAATTTTCTATTATTATAAAATTTGCACAAGAATTTTTTGAAAATTTTTCTATTTATTCAAATAATTGCTTAAATTCCCATAATCGATTATTCGGCTATTCGATTAATTGCAAAAATTGAAAGAATTATTTATGTTTTTATAGGAAATATCCCATTTGAGTTTATATTTCTCAATTAGTCTTTAAATGCTCAAAGAAGAATTTTCTCTAATTATATCCAAATCATTCGTTTGACATTTGCTTGATTTTAAATCATTTTCCATTTGACAACAAAAACCTCCGTGTTTGCTGGGAACTGCTATCGTACACTTCTGAATTCTGTTGCTTTGCAGAAGCATCAATGATGTGTGGCGACTAACAGTTAGTGCTAGATCTTCGTGTCGCTTTGTGTTGATGGATTGGATCTAAACAAATATTTAAAAATTCGTTACTGATAATTCAAATCATGATGATGGTAGCAGCTTCGAATCATTGATCTAAATATGATATGTGGTCCAAATAGTTTTCTTTTTTTAAACTCACGTTTTATTTAATATTAAATTTGATTGTATCCTTAGCAACATGTTGCCAAAATCTTATAAACATTTAAATTTCTACCTCATAATTATTTCTTCTTCAACGCAAACAATGATGACTGCCTGATAATGCTAGAACATCCACAGACTTCTTAACGTTGCTTTGGTTTGATGAAACTAAAAATGTATTGAATCAATTCGGTACTGATGTTTTAAATGATGTTGTAAGTTGTTGTCTGGTTCAAATATCTTGTTTTAAACCGTCCTTTTATCTACAATGTTAGATTCATTCTACCTTTAGGAACTGGCTGATAGTGAAAGATCATCAAGAGACATCGTCGCTTTACATTGTTTTAAAGGATCTAAGAATATATTGAACAATTTGGTGCTGATATTACAAATGATCTTTGACCAAATAGTTTCATTTTTAAAAAACAACGCTTTATATGCAATGTTAAATTCATTGTATTCTTAGCAACATGTTGCTAGCAACTTTTAAACATTTCATATTTTATACCTTGAAGAAAACCAAAACTTATGATTATGTCATTATTTCATTTTCATCTTCAAACAATGACGTGTGTCAGCTAACTGGTAAAGCTAGATCATCAAATGATGATTAAAATTATGTTGTAAAATGTTAGCAACTTTGAATCATTGAACTTAATATGATATGTTTTCGTTTTTCTTAACACAAGTTTAATTTATCTAATATTCTATTTCGTTGTATCCTTAGCAACATGTTGCTAAGTTCTCATAAACATTTCATTCAAAATGATTATTTCATATATCATATTAAACTTAATGCAAATCATTTCTAAATATAAACAATATTACTACATTTTCACTACACAATGATGACAAATTCAAGCATTTATATGGCCATGCTACTATTATTTATTTGATCGTAGCAATTATTTAAATTATTATATAAAATCAACTAACAATTACCTAGAAAATACAACAGTAAATCAATAAAAATGCAAAATACGATAAGTTAAAAGGAGAGAATATAAAAAAAAAACTATAGACAACATAAGTAGAAAAACCTTTCGAAATCGTGATTAAAACGTTTAAAACGCTGCACAGAAAACCACTAGCTACAAAAAAAAAAAAACACAGATTTGCCTCAGCTGAAATCAATTTTATAGAGAAAATTAAAAACACTTGTCTAATACTTGGTGGTTAGAGGGAAAAACAAACAAATTTAAAATTGTTAAATTTCTACAATTAACAATATTGATACAAAAATTAAGTAAAAAATATATCTAATAAATTTGAGCAACATGTTGCTGGTAAATGAAAAAAATTTTGTTATAATACTTCTAGTTCTCTATTTGTAACTTTTTAGTGTAACAAAAATTGTACTTTAATGAAACTTAAGGTATATATGGTAAATATTTACTCAAAAAAGCATAACCACTTGTTTTAGCACAAATATGTTTGACGTTGTTTACTCTTACAAGAGTTTTGCAAGATCAAACAGCATCAAATAAAATATGGTTATGTCTTTTTCGGCAAATATTTGCCAAGTTAAATGAAAGCAGAGTAATAGCGTGTTCAGATATGACCCTTAATTGCGTTAATCGCAATTAACGCCATTATTGAGCTCAATATTCCATATAAAATCTCAATTAATTATTGCGCAATAAGTACGAAATTGTTATAATATTGAGTAAGATTTCGAATGCAACACTGTTCACAACTGTGTTTAGTGAATAAAATTGTATAAAATGCAAATGTCAACAAAAGAAATCATTAAAAAATCAATGTGAAGGTAAGTTTGTTTACGTAGAAACACAACAACCATATATAGAGTATTTTTTGTATGGTTTTCCAACTGTCAAATGATTATTGAGTAAGCTGAAATATGCGCATGCCTGAACACTTAAAATAATATTGTCAATTAACCGAATATTGACTCAATTAAGTTTCATATCTCAACACAGTATAAGGAGTGCGCCCATAAAAAGAGAAACACAGTGCTACTGCTTTTTGTGTTAATTAAACTTTTGTAAACAACAAACAAATTGTGTGTGAGTTAGATAGACAATCAACCGACACACAAACATTTTCTAATAATGTTCTTGTGTTAATTAAGACAAACCTTAAAAAATTTGTTTCCTCCAAATTCAAGGGAAATGTTCAGAAACCTACATCTTTTAATGGGTTTGTTCCCCAAAAAAAAAAGTTGAACAAAACTCTCACATTTGTAAACACGAAAATTTTGTAATCTTTTAATTGCGTCATGTAATTATTTTACGTTTTCTCCCTATTTTATTTTATCTGGAAACATGTCAGCCAGACACGAGAGCAAAAAATGTGATGAAAAAACATGTGTATTATTTCCCCTTCTATCTTTTATTTTTAACATTTATTTAAAAGTAATTGATATGATTTGTGTGTTTCTTAAAGTACCTAAAGTTTTCAACAATAGTTTATTCAATATTTTGTTTGTTTATGAATTTGCTTTTATGCAGACTTTTTTTTAGGATTTTGAAATGATTTACCCAAAAACAAAAAAAAAAAATCCGAAGATCATGCCACAAAACAACGGCCCACATGTATTTCAGCTAAAAGTATTAAGTTACCAAAAGAAAAGTATGGAAATTAATACGTGTACAAGAAGTAGTTAAATATATATATTGATTATTGTAACTGAAACTTTTTATGTTTGTTTAAAAAAAAACACTCAATAATACTTTTTTGTTGCTTAACATTATTAGAGATTAAACGATTAGTTTTAAACAAATGATTGCTGATCATGTAGCAATATGTTGTTTAACGAAATATTAAGTGTTGTTTTATGAAGAAAAATACATTAGTAATGGCTCACTGTAAAATCTTCATATTGAATTGAATTTTATTAACTAAACGTTTAGTTTGATTTATTATAACTTTTGTTACAGTTATGTTTTTTCAGACTTACAAAATTCTTGGTAATTTGAATATGGCTTTGGATGATGCAGTTTATAAATATATGAATTGTTTCAACTGACTAATGAAAAATTGCCATAAATATGATTTTTTATTACAGTGCACAATGGAAAAACAATAAAAATATTTTGGAAAAACATCTGCCATTTTTAATTAGCTTTTTCCATTGACATAAAATTTCACACATTCTTAGAAGATTCGTATTCGAGTTTAAATTTTGACCGCGGACTCCACAGACTCCTCAGCAGCACCACTGCAAGCTTTTGATGCTCCTCCGCCCTGCAAAACTTTTAAACGCTTGTGTGGCACATTTTTTGTGATTCGTCAAAATGATTTTTATAGATTCTGAGAGCCCTGTAAAAGCATGATTACATATACTAATTATCTCTTACAGTTCAGTTTGGTCTATACTCTAACCATCGACCATGAAGAGAATAACCCTTGCAAATTATTGAATGAATCATTTGAGGCGTAGCCGCATGCAACATTGAATTATATACATCGTTCTATTGACTCAAATTAAGATTTCATAATCAAATAAGAAAGCGCTTAAAAATGACCCTTTGCATGTAATTAACTATCCTATGATATAAAATACAAGTATTTCTGTTATGAAGAATATATTAAAATCACAGATTTTGGAAGAAAATCCCTGTTGAGGTCTATCCTGGTTAATGTGTTTAAAACTTTCAACTCGAATTCCCCTCTACTACGTCTATTTTAAATTTCAAATCAATCTGCCAGTTAAAAATTACATATTTATTTCCAACACTGTGCAGTGCTGTAGCTTGCATTGGTTAGCGCATTTGATCATTAAGCATGAGTTGGTATTTGTAGGCCGGGTTCGATTCCCAGCCGCTGCCACTCAAACAACATCAGTTCCTGATAATTATTAGTTTTCTTTCTATCCATCATAACTAATATTTATCACAGCGCCTAGCATTCAAACGCCACCGAAGTAAAAATAATTGAATAAAGGCTATAATATCAAGCTTTAAGAATAATGCGCCTACTCACCACCAGAGGCGCTGCAATGCTGCACTAACACAATTGCAGAGTTTTGATATAAAGGTTTCTTCTACTTCCACCACCTTTACTTCTTCAATATTTCTCCTTTCCAAAGAAAGTAACACAATTATATAAACCATAAAAAATTATTAAGGACAGAAATGCAACCCTTGAACAAAATACTAAAAGGGCGGTATTTGTAGGCGTGGCAAAAAAAATAAAAAAAATAAATATTTCTGGAATTATTTTTACATTATCTTTAATCCTAGGGGGTGACTGACACAACTTTTTTCGAACCACTCTACTGTGCAGTGGCAGATAGTTAATATTTTAAAAATACATTTTGGTACAAAAATACCGTGTCTCAAAACACAGGTTGTACACCTCGTTAACTCACACATTTTCATTATACTTTTGGCTATGTCTGTCTAAACTTTAATAAACAACTTCTTTTTTATATAATATTTAATTAAATATTTTTGCTTCTCATTTAAAAAAGTTGTTATTATCAAAAGTACTTAATCTTTTTCTCATAATTTTCTGGTCTTTTAATAAACACAAAAATTTTAATTAAAAAAAAAATCTTATTAAATTTAACTAAATATGCAGCAACAATATATGTATGTATACATTTTGTTAATTAGTTTTCAATACACAGTACTTACTAAAAGTACGAATACTCGTATTGGAAAAAAGGGGTGTTAATAAATTTGTAACAATGGCTTGTTGTTGTCTTATAGGCCAAATCCGGTATTTAAACGTAAGAAAAACAATAAAATGATTTTTTTATTAATAATCAACAACAACAGCAAAAAAAAACAAAATTTTGCTAAAATATGTTTATTAACACCTTTTTCCTTGTTATAAACAATTTTTTAAAATAAAAAAATAATAATATGAAAATTGTGTTTAACTACTCGAGTATCGTTTATGCCCCCTGAAAATTAAAGTGTGAATGAATCATTTGTTGTTTTTTGTTGTATGTATTTGAATTGAAAGTAACGAAATTTATAACAAATTTAACCTTTTATGACTGCTGCTGTTTGTTACCTTGTCTAGCAGTAGTAGAGAGTCTAATTAAAAATGCAATTGTTTATGATAAATTAAACATACATACTCAAAAGGAGGAACATTTTGTTTTGAAATATTAATGAAAAGGAAAATTTTATGAAATTGCCGAATCATGGTTGCTACTTAAAAAAAAATTGCTTATGACCAGGTAGAGTGTTTATTTTCATAGTTTTTAAGGAAGCCAAGCTGTTAGCTTAGCTGAGTTTTATGAATTTATTGTTGATTTCTATAAATTCAGCAAAATTGGGTGGAAAATTGACTAACCTTGCAAAATTGGCTGGCTGACCTTAGAGTGAAAGATAGTGAAAATTGATATAGACCTTTGTTAGTTAGACCCTTTGTCTTGTCAATTTAAACAAGGTGTTAAAGTAAAAGCTTCTATTTTTCTAAATACTTTTTTGCTTTATTTGATTTTTGTTGAATTTTTTTTATTTATGATTAAGGTGCAAAAAAATTTTAGATGAAAAAAAGAAGGAAATGAAGCTTTTATATGTATGTGGTGTGCCCCGATAGACTAGGCGATTTGGTGCCGGACTTCTGGGTGTTTTCTGCAGATTTGCATTTGTTAATTATATATAAAAAAATTAAAACGGGTTTAAAGCTTTTTGTTTATAAAATTATTTTTGTTGAACATCAAAAGCTTTAAAAAGCTCTTTTAAGTTTTTGGTTTGAAAAAAGCTTTTTTGACAGCTATTATTTGTTTATACAAATAGGTTTTTGGTGGAAAAATTTTTAAGCTTTTTGATGAAAAATTTTCAAAAGGCTTTTTTATATATGTGTCATTAATGTTTTTTTTTTTAAATGTAGGATAATTGTAGATAAGAAAAGGTTTTTTTTTTAATTTAGGATAATTGTAGATAAGAAAAGGTTTAGAGTACAATTTCTTTAAGAACTTTAAAAAAAGCTGTTTAGTTAAAACCCTTTTCTCCAAAAAATAAAGTTTCTCATGAAATATTAATAAAAGCTTTTTGAGAACTGTGATGAATTTTGAATTTTTTTTAAATAAAAGCTTTCTAATGAAAAATGTATTTTAAAAAACTTGTTAGTAAAAGTTATTTCAGTAAAATGTTTGTAGATGAATGCAGCTTTTATATTAAAAATGTTTTTATTAGAGAAAAAAGATGTTTGATTAAACAATTTATTTTCAAGAAATATTTTGTTTGCTGGAAAAAATTTTAGTGAAAAGGATATTTTGAGAAACTCACTTTTTAATGAAAAAGTTCTCAACGCTTTTTTAAAAATGATTATTAATGTTTTTTTGTGAAAAAAGCTTGTTTAAAAAATCTTTTTTATAAGAAAAGTTTGGATAAAAACCATTTGTATAAAAAGCTGTTGTATAAAACAGCTTTTTAAGCAAACTTTGTGATAAAAAGTTTTTTTATAAAAAACTTAGGACAAAAAGCTTTTTAATAAACAAGTTTGGATATAAGACTTTATAAAAAAGTTTGTATTCAGCTGTTTTAAAGAAAGTTTAGATAAAAAGCTTGTTTATAAAAAAATTTTGGATAAATAACTTTTTTTTATAAAAAAAATTGTATAAAAATGTATACAAATCTTTTTAAACGAAAGATTGTATTAAAAGCAATTTAATTAAAAAGTATGTTTAAAAAGCATTTTGGTAAAAATAATTTTTTTAAAAGCTTTTTGGCGAAAAGTTGAAAAAGCTTTTTTTGATGAAATAGACTTGTGAGTAAAAACCAACTGTTTTTAGAGAAAGAGGTTGTTATTAAAATTTTTGTGGTTGACATAAATGACAAATGAATTAAACAAGGCTAATTATTTGCTCAAAACATCAATAATAATAACAAATACACAAATACAACAGAAAACTTTATTTGTTTATGATAAAATTTTAGCAGCTGCTTTTCTGTGGAAAGTTGTTAAAGAAATTTTTGTTTTTTATGACAAAAAAATAATTGAAAAAAGATAAAGGATTTTAGCTGGTTGTGGGAAAAAGTTGTGATAACTTGTTGGTTTTTGTAAATGCAGACATACTGGCTGAAATTATTACAATTTTAATAATGTAAGTCACAGCTTCTTTAGTTTACCAATAACGCCCACAGTCATACTTCATGGAACAAGTATGAAAATAACCAATTAAGTACTTCTCAAGCAATACAATTTTCATTGTTAATTTTAAAGCTTTCACAGAGAAAAGTTGATTTTTTTTTTTTTTTTTTGTTTTTTGTTAAAGAAAATATTTTTTGCGGAAACAAGAAAACAAGCTTTTGTGGTGAAAAACACTTTGATAAAAAAAAAATCTTTTTGTTAAAAAATGTTTAGTAGAAAAATTTTATTTTTTTTGAAAAAAAAAAAAGCCATCGTTCTTTTAACCACCCCCATACTTAACCAAATGTACAATATTATACAGTGGGTGGCCAAGTTATTAGTTACACTTATTAATTAAGATTCAACCGCTTTTAATACGTATATAAAATTATTTCATGTACCAGATGTTTTCGTATTTTAATTCTTGGTGGCATTAGAGTGCAGTTGTAGATCATTATCTGTCATTCTGCTCTGAAGTGTGAAATATGCAATTTTGATTAAATTGATTAAAGGTCTGGCATCACGATGAAGAACTAAAAGAAAATGTTCACAAATGCATTCAAAGCATGCCAAAAAGGGTGCAAGCTGTAATTGATGCCAAAGAAGGTTCTACGAAATATTAAGATTTTTTTTTTTTTTAAATGTTGTAATATTCCTTTTCATCAAATAGATATTTTTAAAACAAAAGAATTTATTTTTAATTGAATTACAAACACTTAATTTACCTAAAAAAACAAATAAAAGGATAAGTTTCCACTATTTTAAAATGTTATACGGCTTCAAGTAAACAATTTTGCATGTGTAACTAATAATTTGGCCACCCACTGTAAGCAACACTCATGTAGATTTTTGACTACCTCACTCTTCACCATAAAATGAAACACAGGAAACATGATATAATATATATTTACATTCATTCAGCTAAACAATAGAACTTCACTGCGCTATCAACACCGTTCAATTCTTTACGATCAACTTATTCCCTCAGTACTGAAAAGCCTGTCTTTTATAGTCGCGTCCCATTGTGTCCTCTCCCTATTTTCCTGACCCAATCCTATTTCCTTATCTACCATCTCTGTCTCGGTGATCTCCTTATCCCCACCTCTCCAGTTCCTGCATACATATGTATATTACCCTAAGTTATCTGCATGATATGTAAATCTGGTTTGCATCTATGCTTTAATGAAAATCGTTAAAGCCACTGACCTTTCTCTATTAATCCAACATACATATATTGTAAAAATTATGAAATCATAATTTAATACGTAATACATACATATATATGTGCAATAGGGGTATTCTATTTTTTTAACCTATGTTTTACATGCGCATTCACGATGAGAAACATTAAAAAAATGTTAACTGCGTTTTTAGTTTTTTATTTCATTCAAAAAAGTTCACGCACCAAACGATTTTAAAATTTACATGCGCATATACACACAAACATGTACATTTGCATTGGCAATGTATAGCTGTTGACCGCTTTTGCTATTTGTTTCGTTTGCTTTCTAGTTCTTATTCTTATTTTGTTTTGTTGTGTTATAATTTTGGTTTTTTTGAAAGTAGTGGTAAAAATGTACCGCTATTTTGCAGTCAGAACTAAGTACTCCTCTGCTTCCAATGGAGATGTTGGATACACCACTGAAAAGGAAACAAATATTCATCAATCAAAAATTGTTTTACTTAAACCAGTGACCGTACAAAACAAAAGTAATATAAATTCAAGTGTATCTGAGATAGTGAATTGTATCACCCTGAACCACCTGCAAAAAGACTTAGAAAAGTCAAGTGTCAAACAAGGGTCGCAGTAGATATGATAGAGGAAACAAGTTTGAGTAGCAGGAAAGCAACTAAAGTATGTGAAGCATTAGTGAAATCAGGCATTGCTATTCCAGCACCCACACAATCTGCCGTATATAAAGCCTCAATGAAATCAGCCGAGCGATTGGAAGTAAAATATATGACAACGTTACAAAAAGAGAATTTGTGTCTTCAATTTGACGGGAGAAAGTTTGGAAAAAAGGAAGTGCAGGTAGTGGTATTGTCAAATGAAACTAAAGAAGTGCGAGTAGCGGTAATGGTGCTTGAGAATGGAAAAAGTGTCACAATATTTGAACATAACGTTTTTCCGTTCATTAACTTTCGAGTTTTACCATCGCTTAGTAACGCCCGTTGGAACTCCAGAGCTATTCTTGCATTGCTCACATTTATACTCCTTCCCAATCACAGAGAAAAACTTTTACCACTTTGTCAATTTATATGCAGTGCATGGTACGAAGTATGGTTTTCCGACTAATGTTTTACAACAATAATTTTGAATGCTTGGAAGAATCTGTGAAGCCGTTCAAAACTGCACACCAATGTTTAAATAGACACTGGGTGAAGAAAGATTCAGCCATACCAAATTTAAAACGAACTAATATATGTGCCAAACGAGCCATTAAAGAAGTGAAAGATTTATATTCGTTTTGTAAAAATGGAAGAACCTTAAATTTGAAATTTATTTCTTCTAATGTCAAATTAAATAATTAAAAATATTTTCAATGTAAGAATTTTTTAATTTTCGTTTTCAAGTATAACAAAAAACAAAAGCAAACGAAAACAAATAGCAAAAGCGGTTAACAGCTATACATTACCAATGCAAATGTACATGTTTGTGTGTATATGCGCATGTAAATTTTAAAATCGTTTGGTGCGTGAACTTTTTTGAATGAAATAAAAAACTAAAATCGCACTTATGATTTATTTAATGTTTCTCATCGTGTACAGCCATGTAAATTTAAAAAAACAAAAAAAAGTCATAATAGAATACCCCTAATGTGCAATGTACATATGTATGTATATTAATAAAGGCAATCTAACAACAATAAAAACCGTTAGCCATGTCATGGTATGACATGATTATGGCAGGGAATCAAACAAAAATCAGGTCTTTCATTTTCTCATCTTTCATAATAAAAGAAAATTGAAAAAACAAGCCGTTTAAATATAAAACAACTGTCATTGGCTTAAAGAAAAATAACTAGCAAATAAATTGCTATGGATGAGACTGGATTAAAGACTAACTGACGGACTGACTGATGGTGGCCTGATGATTTTTGTGTTATAATAACCTTTGACATGCTGCAAACGAAGATGATGAGGATGATGATGCTGCATAATAATATGTACAATATTATGAGCTCCATTGTCCAGGCAAAAACTGAAGAGATCTGAAAAGTCAAAGAAAATAATAAAATTGAATTTGAAATTTAAATTTTTATCACTTTGAGAAAAATCTAAAAATTAAACCTTTTTTTTTAGTATTTTTGTGAATTGTTTTAAACTAGGTTTATACAATAAATTATTGTTGCTCCCCTCTTGTTTTGTTTCAGTTTTGTTTTATATTGATGTGCCATATAATCAAGTTTCACCTTTAACATTTTTATGTTGTGTTTCTGTTTCTGTTTCAGTTTTTTTTTTTATAACAATTTTACATTTTTTTCTGCTCTCTGAAAATGATTGACAAACCATGAAATTAAAATCGCTTGGTTTTTTGTTATTGTTACTTGTGATCCCAGCTACAGTATAAGAGCAGCCATAAAAAAAAGAGATTCCATGAAATGTTTCAAAGCAAACAGCCAATATTGGCGACGTATCATTACGATCTAAAAAAAAAAGCATTTTCATCTGCCAGGCTGGGGAGCAGCAGCAACATCAAAAGTAAGACAAAATATAAATTTCAGCTTGTCGAAGAGCTGTAGAGGATGATCTTATGGTGATCATCTTCATAACATCATCCATTGGTATATTTTTTTTTTTTTTTTGGTATTTTGGAAATTGTTTCTTTTTATTCATTGGGTTTTTAAACAAATTTATGGTTTCATTTTTAGTGTGGCTTTTGTTTATTTTTTATTATTTTCCCTTTTTTTCCTTCTTGCATTGTGGTTTATAAACTTGAAAAAACTTTGTTTAAGGATTTATTACTGTTTGTTATAATTTGTTATTGTTGCCACACAGTCATCACTGTGAGGCATACAACGTGCCACTCACTACAATGCTTTTCGTATTTTTTTTTTTTTTTTTTTTTGTTAAAGTCAGTAGAGAAGTGAGTTTTTTTTGTTTTGGTTTTTTGCAAATTTGTTTTAAATCCATCCAAGTTTTGTATGGTTTCATTAACATCATTGGAATTGGAAATTTTTGTGGTTGACAATGCTGGCAAATGAATTAAACAAGGCTAATTATTTGCTCAAAACATCAACAATAATAACAAATATTAAACAGAAACATTTATTTGTTTATGATAAAACTTTGGCAGCTGCTTTTCTGAGGAAAGTTGTTAAAGAAATTTTGTTTTTTATGACAAAAAAATAATTGAAAAAAGATAAAGGATTTCAGCTGGTTGTAGGAAGACGTTGTGATAACTTGTTAGTTTTTGTAAATGCAGACATGCTGGCTGAAATTATTACAGTTTTAATAATGTAAATCTTCAGCGTCTGTAAAACACCCACAGTTTTACTTCTTGGAACTAGTTTAACAATGAAGTTATCCTTCAAATAAAGGGTGTCCCAACTAGAAGGCAATTTTTAAATTTGGCGCCATTCGAAGTGTCATTGCTTGACATTGGAACAATTGTTATTGTTTGCTAGTAGAAGGTACGAGGTTAGTAAAAATGAAGCGCTACACGAATGAACAACGCATTCTAATTGTGAAATTGTTTTACCAAAATGGTGAAAGTTTTGCGGCTACAGTTCACATGAAAATGCTGATTTTGCCGATAAAATCATCTTCAGTGACGAGGCCCATTTCCATCTAGATGGCTTCGTCAATAGACAAAAGAAGGAAAAAGATTCACGAGAAGCAAATGCATCCTCAACGTGTGACTGTGTGGTGTGGTTTTTGGCTGGAGGAATCATTGGACCTTTTTTTATGAAAATGAGGCATGTCAAGCACAAACATGTTCGGTATCATGAAATGATAACCAGTTTTTTCTTGACTAGAATTGAAGAAATGAATGTGGAGGGCATGTGGTTTCAACAAGACGGCACCACATGTCATACAGCCAGAGAAACAATTCAATTGCTGCATCAGTCATTTCCCGGTCATGTTATTTCGCGTTTTGGAGACCAGAATTGGCCGCCTAGATCGTGCAATTTAACACCTTTAGATTTTTTTCTTTCGGTTTTTTTGAAGTCGATGGTTTACGCGAATAAGCCGACGACGACTCAAGCCTTAAAAGAGGAAATTGGACGCTGTATTAATGAAATACCGCAGCATTTATGCAAAAAGGTCATTGAAAATTTCATTAAGAGATCGCGTGTGTGCCAGCAAAGCCGCGGCGGCCATCTGCACGATATCTTGTTCCATACATAACCTCATTCTGTCTACTTTACGATATAATAAAGTTTCACGATTTTTTTTTTAAATTGCGTTCTAGTTGGGACACCCTTTATAAGCCATCAAATATCCATAATTTCAAAACCAAGTCATTATTTTTCAGTTCTTAGGCTCTAATTCGAAATCATTCTAACAGTCTTTGCAGGAGATTTTTAGTTTTTACTTTTCTCACAACCTCTTAACAATGATTTCTTAGATAATACAAATACTTTAGTCGTTCTTGCTCCACGTTTTGATGAGCCATTGTTTTGTGCAAACTAGAACAAAACTGCGGTAGAATCGCTGACTAAAATCTGTTCACATTTTTCTGTGTGGGGAATACGCGTCAATATGCATAATTTTCTTGCTTTAAAAGGATAGTTTTCTTGTGCAAAAATAAAATTGTATGACAGACATAGTGGTGCGAACAGATGTTCTGACATAAAGTCGTCCGTACGAGAAAACATCATGTGTTGACAAGAAACTGTACTTACCCCACGTCTTGACGAGTCTTCGTGTTGTACACTCAAGAAGAAAATATTGACATATTAACGGAAATAAATTCGTTCAAGTTCATTTATGTGGAGACAACGTGTCAATGTCAATGTTCATGTTCATATTTTTTCTTTTTTTTAAATCAGGGTCTTTACATTTGAAAATTACATTTAATAGCAGTGATAGTTGTGCAAACAAACATTCTGATAACGTTGTTCTAACAAGAACACAACATTGAAAAAAGTTGTCTACACGAGAGAAATACATGTGCTAACAAGAAATTGTTTGCTGAGTGAACAAATGATAGTTCGTTAAGACAGGAGGATAGTAATTGAAACCAATGGAGTCCAAATTTAGTTTAGTACTTACAATTATTAACTTTTTCTTTTACGCTTCTTTGGATATGCTTCCCTTTAATTTTTAATTCAACAAGTTATTATTAAAAATCATTTTAAAAGTAACAGAACTTAAAACCCAAAACTTAAAAAAACTTGCTATTTACATTATTTCTCTCTGTGTAATTCAAGACAAAAACAACATGCCATAATTTAAATATAACAAATGTTTTTATTAAAAAAAAAAAAAAAGAACACATTACTAATGCATTTAAAATAATAAATAATTGCTGTAAAATTGAAAATCCATACCGAAAAACTATTTAGTTTTGTTAATTAACACATGTTTTTGAAAATTTAAATGAATTTTAATATAAATATACAACCATAAAACAATGAAACCAAAAACAATTAAGTCATAACTTAATTTTGATTTCCTACATATTATTTCTGAAAGGGGTGAATGAGGAAAGATTTTATTTGAAAATAAATTAGAAATATGTAATGGAAAAATTAAATAAAATCAAACAGATGTAATATTTAGGAGAACACATAATTCTTTTCAAGGGTGTTTTTTTCATCACATTTTCTTCAGTTCACATGTTGTGCAATCAAAACTATCAAGATAAATTCATTTGTATTTATAATTGTCTGTATCTAAACATTTATTTTCTACAATAAATACTCCTAAATTTAGGGGGATTTTATGTTACAAAGTAATGAATGAGTTGTAAAAACTTTTTTTTTTTTTTGTTTGTTTGTCTAAATTAAAGAAATAACACTTGTTTATTTTGTTGCAAGATAACAACATTCGAACTCTAATTTTATCTATAGGTAACACTTTTATTTACAGAATTATAGGAACTATTAAGAATACTGCAATTTGGAGTTAGAACATATTGTCATATTTTTATAATTTATATTTTTTGTGTTAAGTACTTTTAATACATTATTACATTTTTATTAATACTTGTAGTTTATAATTGATGGTGATTTATGGTGTGAACTGAGATAAGATTAGATAGTTTTAAGTGGCACTGTGGCTTAGCAAGCTGCTCAAGTACATGAGAGAAACACAAAAAGAGTATTCAATAATCTGTAATATTGTATACAACATATGGTGAATTTCACGTCAAGTGACCCAATTTTTAAAATCGATGTCTTCCGATTTAGATGAAATGATGAAAAATAATTAAAAAAAAAAAATTAAAAAAAATTTTAAAAATTAAAAAAAAAATTTTGGAATGATTGAAGAAATAGCTATCTAAAGTCCTTTGGACAATTTTTGCTAGGACCAATAGGTAAAAAGTTACACTGATTTTAAAAAACCCCTGTTTGACCAAAATGGACCAAAATGTCCAACTTTGACCCCCCCTAACTCCGGCAGTTCTTGACTGATAGCGCTGAAAATTTGTCTCTGGCAGATTAGAAGATATCAATCTCGTATGGACCCTCTTGGCTTCTATGTGCGACGTCAGGTAAGGCGTCTATCCAGATGTATGCCTAGGTATGTGACATGATCAGACTGTGGGATATTCACATTGTTTATTGAAACAGATGGACAATTTGTCTACTTTCGGTTTCATGTGCAGGTCCCTGATTTTTACTTATTATTTGGTGCGAACGACCAATATAACTGAAGTTAGAGTTACTTAAAATTATACAAAACTTAAAAAAAAATGATGTTCACTTTCTTAATAATAAATATATGTATGATAAATATTTATGACAGTTTTTTTTTTTATTAATTTACCAATGTTTATTTGTTTGTTAATTACTTTATTAATAAAAAAATAACATCATTAATTTTGTTTATCTTTTCTCTCTTTGCAGGTAAGCCTTTATTTATCAACTTCCAAAAAAAAAATTCCATTTTTTTGTTTTGATGATGTTTAATAGTTTCTTTATATAACTTTAATAAATGTTGCGTAAGTACGAAATAAATAAAAAAGAAAAAAACTATAAAACCATACAATCATGTCATAAAAATTAATACTTTGCCAACAACATCTTCAATTAATAATACGAAAGCAAATAGAAATCCATGGTGTAGCAGTTTGCCAGTTTTAAGGAAGTTTTTTAATGAAACATTTTTCAATTTTCTTGGTCGTGGTGGTGGCGGCACCAGCCATACAGCTACCATTTAAACCTGGAGTTTTTCTACGTTTTTTTTTCTTTTTTTTTTTTTAGCTGTTGAACATATTTAACCAACCCACTACTGTTACATGACATAGTGTGAACACACCTTATCATAATCCCTGATCATTGTCTACATACTACACGTTCATACGTTCGTTCGTAAATTTTATTAGATTGCGTGCAATTTATAATTTTTCATTATAATTTCTTACGTAGTTTGTCTTCTTTTTTTTCGGTGTTTTTTTTTTTTTTTTTGGAAAAATTAAAATCCACTTTTTTATTGTATTTGAAATGGTTTTAACTTTTGTTTTCATTAATAAAAATCTGCTCAAATATACTACCAGCATACACAATAAAAGACCTTAAAGTGAAAGTTACACTATGTTGGAAAATATTTTCCAGAAAAAAAAAATAAAATAAATAAAATAATCAACGTAAAATATAATTGGTTTCATTTTTTTTTATTTGGTTAAAATATATATTGTACTTTGTCCATTTCAATGAAAATTGATTATGTAAACATGGATATTTTTTGTTTCTTTGACTCTAAAACCAATACAAATATTACTTTAGTTACTCATTCGTTTACATTCAAATTGTTTAAAACTAAAAGTGGACTTTTTTTCTTTGGTTTTTCTAATGGTCATTTGAGTGTGACACCAAAAATGTTTACAGAAGTTTATGTTGTTTTTCGTCCATATGGAACAATGTTGCTGCTGATCATGATGTTGCTGATGACCAAACATACCACCACCTCCTTCTTGTGTCTCCATGAGCCTGTACCACACGTGTGCCTGTAGAAAGTCTTAAAGTTGTTTATGGTTGTTGTTTTCTTGCTTGTGGGAAGTTGATAATTTTCAAATTGTTTTTTCAATTGAAGGTGTAAATTTGAAAATCCTTTTTGTATAATTTTCAATTTATTTGATTTTAAAGGGTGATACAAAAAGTTTAGGTTTTGTGCAAAATATCGAAATTTTCTATAAAAAATAGCCTTAAGATTCTGTTCACATTGTTCTGAAAAATTTGGGTGATTTAAGTAGAGTTACTTTTTTCATAGGCTTTTTTGACAGATCACGTGTTAGTCGTGTCATGCTGTCATGTTATTTTTGTTTAGTTGTTTTGCATTTTATAATGGAAAGACTTACGCCTGAACAACGTTTACAAATCGTTCAACTTTATTACGAAAATTCATGTTCTGTGAGGAATGTGTTTCATGCACTTCGCTCAACTTATGGTCAACATAATCGGCCTACTGAGCGTACTATTCGCAACACCATCACCCATTTAAATTATTGGATAATATTTTACCGAATAGACCACGTTCAGCATGCTGCGATTAAAATATAGCGGCCGTAGCTGAGAGTGCACCAGAAGACCGTGGAGAGTCAATACGGTGCCGTTCGCAGCAACTCGGACTGACGTATAGAACGACTTGGCGCATTTTACGTCAAGATATTAAATTGAAAGCGTAAAGACGGCGCCACTTCTCACACATTGCATCAATCATTGGATTTATTGAGAGATGACTTCGGTGAGCACATAATTTCACGTTTTGGACCGGTCGATTGGCCACCAAGATCGTGTTATATCACACCGTTAGACTTTTTTCTGTGGGAATATTTAATGTCTAAAGTTTATGCAGACAAACCCGCTTCTAGTCAGGCCTTGGAGGAAAATATCACGTGTGTCATTCGCCAGTTACCAGTCGAAATGCTCGAATGA
Source organism: Bellardia pandia (assembly GCA_916048285.2). Classification (NCBI taxonomy): domain Eukaryota; kingdom Metazoa; phylum Arthropoda; class Insecta; order Diptera; family Calliphoridae; genus Bellardia; species Bellardia pandia. Next base: position 32,556,066 of record OU696531.1, read on the forward strand.
GTCATCGAAAATTGGACTCAACGGAGAGACCATCATTCCGTCTTGACGAGCCATCGTTTTGTACAGACCAAGATAAAACGTCGATAGAATTACTGACATAAATCTATTCATGTTCGTGGGTGTGAGAAAAACGTGTCGTTATTCATAATTTATGTTCTTTAAAATGGAGTTTTTTTTTTGTAAAAATAATATTTTATGGCGGACATAATTGTGCGAACAAAACGCACATAAAATTATTCGAACAAGAATATAACATCGATAAAATTAGTCCACACAGGAAAAATTCATGTGTAGGCAAAAACTGTCTTTACCCCTAGTCTTGACAAGCCAGCGTTTTGTGCACACAAGAACAAAAAGCAGATTTACAGACATAAATTGATTCATGTTCTTCTGGGCGGGGAAAATGTGTCGATGTTCAAGTTTATAATTTAATTTTATTTTACATGACATTTTTTTTGATTTTTTTCTGACTGAAAACTGCTTTAAAAAAATGTTCTATATAAAACTGTTCCCGAAATTTTTCTATAGAAAACTTCAAGATCTTTAAAAACACCCTTTAAAATTTCCCTCTACATGGCTAACTAATAAAACAAATAAATACTCGTACAATTATAAATTGTCAATATTCAACAACAATTGTTCACACACCAGGAATGGTGGTGCATGTCATGAGCAACAACAACTTCCATAATTTGGCCATAGTTTAGTGGCAGAAAATCATGCAAAGTTTTTGTTCATTTCTGCAAAAAAGTGGGAATTTTAGCAATTATTTAGTTTTTTGTTTTTGCAATAAAATATTTATGTTTTTAATATTCAAAACTTAAACTTGGTGAATAAATTATTTAAACTTTGATTTTAAGAATGATTTATATTAAATTTCAATTGCTATACATTTTTTTCTTGAAATAGTTGAAAGTAGTTACAAATTTAAACCCAAAACGTATTTATTCAGATCTTCTTTTAGTTTATGATGATTATTATTAGAAATTTATGTTTAGCCTTTTATGTTCCATACGAAGATACATATTGTATACAAGTAATTGCGATGTGTTTGCTACCAGCATTTGCCACCACCCATTTATAATGTTTACAAAACTTTAATGTTTAATTCCTCCTCTCAAAAAAAAAAAAAAAAAAAAAAAAAAAAAAAAAACATTAAAACCCCAGATATCATTAAAAATAAAAAATCGTAATGTACCCGTTGTTGAATTCTTATTTATACAACAAAACATAACGAACATTTAACGTTTGTGTAAAAAAAAAAATCCCATAAAAAACCATTTGTTAGTTGGTGGAAAAAAATGAGAAACTAAATGAATTTGTAACAAACTAAATGCAGGAATTTTATTAACGGTGATTAAGGCAGCATCTTTCTAATACAGTGACAGAGAAAACTGAAGCAACGTCATGTAAAAATGTTCGATATAATTCAAGTAACATTAGATCTTAATATAGAAAACTGTCTGAGAAAATGTTAAGTTATAGAATATTGTTCTATAGAAAACTGCGGCAGAAAATTTTCTATAGAAATACAGATTCAGAAAATTCCCTATAGAAAACTAGTTTAAGAAAAACTTCTATAGAAAACTGGCTTCAGAAAATTTTCTATTGAAAGCATGCTTCCGAAATTTTTTCTTTTAGGAAACCTGCTTCAGAAAATTTTCTATAGAAATCCTGATTCAGAAAATTCCCTATAGAAAACTAGTCTAAGAAAAACTTCTATAGAAAACTGGCTTCAGAAAATTTTCTATAGAAATCATGCTTCCGAAATTTTTTCATAGGAAACCTGCGGCAGAAAATTTTCTATAGAAATCCTGATTCAGAAAATTCCCTATAGAAAACTAGTTTAAGAAAAACTTCTATAGAAAACTGGCTTCAGAAAATTTTCTATAGAAATCATGCTTCCGAAATTTTTTCATAGGAAACCTGCGGCAGAAAATTTTCTATAGAAATCCTGATTCAGAAAATTCCCTATAGAAAACTAGTTTAAGAAAAACTTCTATAGAAAACTGGCTTCAGAAAATTTTCTATAGAAAGCATGCTTTTTTTTATTGGAAACCTGCTTTAGACAATTTTCTATAGAAATCCTGATTCAGAAAATTCCCTATAGAAAACTAGTTTAAGAAAAACTTCTATAGAAAACTGGCTTCAGAAAATTTTCTATAGAAATCATGCTTCCGAAATTTTTTTTATAGGAAACCTGCTTCAGAAACTGTTCTTTGGAAAACCTGCTTCAAAACTATTCTTTAAAAAAACTGCTTCAGAAAATGTTCTTTATAAAACCTGCTTCAGAAAAATTTCTATAGAAATCCTGCTTCAAAAAATTTTCTATTGAATTCCTGATTCAGAAAATGTTTTACAGCAAACTAGTTTAAGAAAAATTTCTATAGAAAACTGGCTTCAGAAAATTTTCTATAGAAAGCTTTTTTCCACAAATTTTCAATAAAAAAAAAACTGCTTTAGACGGTTCCTTAGAAACAGTTTTTTTTTTAGAAAACCCGCTTCAGAAACTGTTCTTTAGAAAACGTGCTTCAGAAACTGTTCTTTAGAGAACCTGCTGCAGATAATTGTCTAAAGAAAACCTTGTTCAGAAAATTGTCTATAGGATAACTGCTTCAGATAATATTCTTTAGAAAATTGTCTATAGAAAACATGCTTCAGATAATTTTCTTTTTAAAATCTGCTTCAGAAAATTGGCTATAGAAAACGTTTAAGAAAATTTTCTATAGAAATCCTGCTTCAGAAAATTGTCCATAGAAAACCTAATTCACAAAATTGTTCATAGAAAACTAATCGGAAAGTTTACAGTAATTGTCTACACGCTAGATTACTTGGGGTGTATAAAATAAGCAATTGACATACCTAGTTTTCACAGATTTGCTTGAGAACAGATTTTTGTTTCTTTTGGTAATGGAAATGTCTGCCACCTTATATTTTAAGACAGCTTCTCATTTTTTTTTTTGAAATTACTTTGAACGTTTACTTATTGTTAGCAACTGTTTGCTAAGTATTTTTTCCTTCAAGTTTTTTTTTGTTTCTCCACCTAATGGCCATCAATTTAATGACCACCTTCTTTAAGTTTCTAATATTTGTTTATTTCTTTTTGGTTTTTATTTTGTACAAAAGACGAATTGTAGGCAAAACTAACAAATAAACTTAAAGTTACACATTTGTCTTCTGGTTTCATTTTAATAGATTCGTAAGAAAGAAATAGAAAAAATTAATGGAAACTAACACAAACTACTAAAGTAGTTGCAACTGCAAACTAACAACTTACAACTAGCAACAAATACTTTTACTAGCAGTTCGATTTAAAAAAGAAAATAAAATTTAATGTGTGTGTTTCAGCTAAAGTAGTATGAAAGAAAATAGAAACCGTTAAAAAGGTGGGCTTGGTTTTACTTTGGCTGTTAGTTATTTTAATGTTAATTTGGTTTGTATAAACACACACGCGCGTACTTACATTTAGAGTTTTACTACAGTTTTTTTCCTTTTAACACTGATTTAATTAAGTTTTTAACTTGCATTTTAAGCCACAACAACTTACATTTTCTTAATGTTTTTCTTTTCGTTATTTTTTTTTACTTTTTTTTTATTTAATAAACTTTGTTGTGTTGTTAGTTGTTTAGTTTAGTTTTTATTTAATTTTTTACATTTTAGTTGTTATTGAACTAATTTAGTTATAATTTAACGCTGTAACTGGGTTAGTTAATGGCAGCTTTTCATTTCGCTCCTTTTTTGCTTAATTTGTCTGAATGTTTTGGTTGGTGTTGCATGAAAATTTATTAACATTTTTTCTGGGAAATCTCATTAGCAGAAAATTGCACAAATAGTTTTTCATTTTTTAGAAATCAATCAATTACACAAATTGAATTAATGAAAAATTTCGTTGTTACAATAAAATCTGGTCAATAATTATAATTATGTAGTGAAATTTCGCTAGAATATTCGTTCTGAACATAGTGACTCTGTAGCAGTTACATTTTATAGCGTGAAGGTTGCAAACGCTGTTCTCATACTGATTCCATTATTTTTTTGCAGTCAATGCAGTTAATGCAATGTGTTTTGGAATCTACAGTGGGTGGCCAAATTATTAGTTACACATGCAAAATTGTTTAAAATAGTGGAAATTTATACTTTTATTTGTTCTTTTAGGTCAATTAAGTGTTTCTAATTCAATTAAAAATAAATTCTTTTGTTTTAAAAATATATATTTGAGGAAAAGAAATATTACAAAATTTTTTGAAAAAAAAAATCTTAATATTTCGTAAAACCTTCTTTGGCATCAATTACAGCTTGCACACTTTTTGGCATGCTTTGAATGCATTTTTGAACATTTTCTTTTAGTTCTTCATCGTGATGCCAGACCTTTAATCAATTTAATCAAAATTGCATATTTCACACTTCAGAGCAGAATGACAGATAATGATCTACAACTGCACTCTAATGTCACCAATCATTGTTGACACAGCACAAAATATTTAACAGTATTAATAGAATTAAAATACAAAAACATCTGGTACAAGAAATAAATTTATATACGTATTAAAAGCGGTTGAGTCTTAATTAATAAGTGTAACTAATAATTTGGCCACCCACTGTATGACGAACAATATTAATAATGGGTCGAAATTGTCATTCCGTTCCGCGATTGCGGAAAGGCATTTTTTGTGCGAAAGCATAATTTGAAATTATTCATTCCGTTGCTGCGTTATTTTTCCTTTTTGCAGTATCATCTCTACACAGACATTCACTCTTATTCACCCCTATCGTGAATAAAAAGTCCACATGAAATTTGTTCCCTTTTAGTTTAACATTTAATTTTAGCATTGAATTTTAATAGAAAAAGTGTGAAAAGGGAACAAATTTCATGTAGAATTTTTATTCACAATAAGGGTGATTGTGTAAGGCGTTAGCGTATGAACAATTTGAAGTTTTAATGTTCGTTTTACGCTCGATATTTCGTTCCTCTTAATTTTCCTTTCCGTGCGGAATCAATAATACCACCCAATAATAAATGTTTGATTTATTGTATTTTACTATATATTTTCAATAAAACCAAGTTTTAAATGTTTTCTGAAACTAAAATTTCCTTTCAAATCAAAGTGATTTTTAACAGCTTTCGGATGTATAAAAAAAAACACCGAAATTTTAGAGAATTTTGTCGATAGAACGATATATAAAAGATTAAAGATGATTTCATGTAAATGTTGACCGCGACTACGCATCAAATGGTTCATACGCTGGGGCCAATTTTGGCATACTCTGCAACATAACGGCCGGTGTCTTAACCAATAAATTCTTCAATACCAAGTGTATCAACCGTTGCGATTATGTTCCTATAGATATGAAAAACAAAAACAAAAAACAGTCTAAAGGCGTTAATCGCCTGATCTAGGAGGCCAATTCGCCGTCTCATGTTGTCTTATTGAAACCACATATCACCGAAGTCCAGCTATTTTATTTTGGGCAAAATAAATTTGTAATCATCGCACGGTAGCGCTCGCCATTCACAGTAACTTTTCTATCTTCGTTGTCTTAATCCCATAATCAAACAGTGCATTTTTCGGCATGCGTTGGCAGTTCTTGCAATACTGCTGGCTGTTCTTCACACCAAATATGACGATTTTGCTTGTTTACGTATCCATTCAACCGGAAATGAGCCTCGTTGCTGTACACAAATTTCTGATAAAAAAGTGCGCGATGCTTTTTCTTAGCCGAACATGAATTTTGATGATAAAATTCAATAATCAAAAATTCTAGTTATGATTTTTAAAAACTCGGTTCGTATCGACAATAATGCCAAAATATTTTTGTACGAAAAAAGATCCGCGTTATTTGGCGACACTTATTGGTAGTAAAAAATGATTAAGGTCAGAAATATAGCCCTTACAGAGCCATAAACTCCGGCATACAAAATGTTATGATCGGGCTAAAAATAGCGACACAGTGAACAAAATACTGAAAGGGCGTTATTTGTAGGCGTGGCAAAAAAAAAATAAAACGAATATTTCTGAATTGTTTTTTGCATTATCTTTGGGTGACTGACACAACTTTTTTTTCGAACCACTCTAATGAACATATCACTTTTTGGACATTTAATTTTCTAGTACTAATCCATAACGCTGAATTATTTCATTGAAGCTTAATTGTGAAAAAATAAGAAAATCACAAAACAACTACGGCCTTTAAGTTGAATCCAAAATAATGCTTGAAATTCTATCTTTATACAAAATTGTATATAAAAAATAAACAAAAGCTTAAAGGTCTGCCTTGTGAACCAAATGGCAAAAAAAAAAATAAATAAATTTGAACAAAAAACGTATGTAATTTAATATTAATTACCGTAATAAAGAACAAAAGAAAAAATTCCTGCTTTATTTTGAAATTATTTTTCAATTTTATTTTTACCATGAAAAATACGTCTATAATAATGATGTGCTTTGTGTGAACGCACAAACAATAAGAATTCTTTTGTAAGCAAGAAAAATAAATGATTTTTTACAGAGGAGTATTCCTTTTTATAAAGACTTAACAAGAAAAAACTTTATTGATTACAAATTTGAAATAGTTTTGTTCAAAATTATCGCAATGCGCATAATAAGGTGAAAAACATCAAGCTTTGATCATAGTAGTGCTGGCAAATTCTACTACTTTCCATTACTCAATAATATTCAATACTTTTCATTTGGGTACTCGATACTTTTAACGGATTTTTTGAAATTGTAACGCATAGTTTTTATCTGCAAATTGAAGTAGTTACTTCAAAAAATAAAAATAGATCTTCAACTATTATTGGTTTTGTATGTCTTTTATTATTAAATTAAAAATAAATGTAAAGCTAACTTTTAATTCAACGTTAACAACAACTTAAGAAATAATAGACAGCTTTATTTCGGCGGTTGGTTTTTACAGTGATGTATTTTTATGCACTATTTTAACCACTCAACTTGATTAAAAATACAACTCAGAAAGTATCGAGTAACTACTTTTGAGTATTGAGTATCCAAAAAAAAGGGCAAATACTCGATACTCGGTACCCATTACTCATACTTTGCCAGCACTAGATCATAGGGATAAAAAACGTGATTGGTTTTTCAAATCCCGGGAATTTTGTTTTATATTAAAACAAATTGGTTTATAAATAATAACAATGTGTGTATTTCAAAAAAGTTACTTATGTTAAATATAAATATGTTTGAAAACAAAAATTTTAAATTGTTTAAAAGTCCGTAAACCATTAATAAATAAAGAACATAATAACATTCAGGGGTGTCATAGAAACCAATATTGTCAGAATTGGTTTTAAAACCAACAAGAAAAAATGCTTTGGTGTCATAGGGCACTGCTACACGTTCAATAAATATCGTGATACTAGAAATATCTGAATATTTATTGAACGTGTAGCAGTGCCCTATGACACCAAAGCATTTTTTCTTGTCGGTTTTAAAACCAATTCTGACAATATTGGTTTCTATGACACCCCTGATTATATTGAAATATTTCTTATAATAGTTCAAATTGTTTTTTCTAAAAAGAAATTTTTAAATTTTTATTTTCAATATTTCGCTACGTCTTTGTGTAGCTTCTTCATGAACAATTTTTTAACGAAATATTGAAAATAAAAATTTAAAAATTTTAAATTTTGATGTCTGACCTTTTTTCTTTCCATAGGCCAATTATTTGTAAAATATATATATATTATTTATTAAATTATTTTCTCCAATATTTCGTTATATTATATTTGTAAGAGACGTATTATTATCTACACACTCAATAATGAACTTGAAGAAAATAATTTAATAAATAATATATATATTTTTTACAAATAATTGGCCTCTAGCTCGAAAAAACTTTTTATTTTAATTTAAATTTTATTTAAAAAAAGACCTCAAGTTGAACAATTACTAAAATATTGAATATATTGAAATGTTTAATTTCTATATTAATTTAAAAGCAACAGAATATTATCAATCGATAAAGCTGCCTTAAAATATTAAGTTGTCTATCTGTAAAGAGAATCTTGACTTCATTTTGCTACCAATATATGAAGCTGACGAAAAACATGGTTTACATTGTTTGTAGACAAAATTGTTAGCAAACTCTTGTATTCTGATTGTATGAACAATCCTTTCTCACCCTCCGAAACAAATAATTCTTATTCAATATTTTATTACAGACATTATTTGGTGTTGTGGGGGGCTTTTACATATTTCAATTACATTCATTATTTCATTCGTTTCTTTCTAATAACAAACATTTCTTTCTAATTCCAATCAAATTCACTCTTCAATTTTGGATTTTTTCAAAAATTTGAAAGTGTAGGTAAATCATCCTTCTGTTTTGGTTTCTTTTAAGGAGAGATTTTACCAGATTACATTTTGATATCTCTTTGAACATAAATAAAAGTTCAACATCTGCAGAGATTCATATCACTGCGAGAAAGAGCTTTGTCTGTTATTTTAACCGGATTTTAAGTAAAACAGATTCTTCATCTATTGAGGTTTTAATTTTAACCCTTCTTTGTATGATGAAGGAAATTTCCATAATATTGTTTTTTGCTAAATTTACGAGTATACTCAGTGATGGACAATTCAATACTATTGTACTACTTTCAGTACTTTTTCACAACAAAAATACCACAGTACTCCCACATCATATTTAGTACTCTTTGTTTGTTTTGCTTTGTTCCCTGTTTAGAAATCCATCCATTGACAACATTGGCTTCAAAACAAGAACATCAGGAATGCATAAATTCGTTATTCATGTTATTTATTTGATCTGGGATCAGCTAATCTACAAAAGTAAACAGATGCATAAAGAATTAAAGTTGTTTGTGGTACTATTTTGTTAAATTTTTTAAATTTCTTATGTTTTGTACATTTTTGTAATTCTCATTTCTTGTTTGAGAGTTTTTGTGTATCATATGAGTTTGAAAACTTAAACATATTGGTGAACGATCTATTAATAATATTGGCATTAACACTAACAAAATGCAGGCATGCTTATATGTTTATTATCTTAACTCACAACAAATAAATATTTTTATATAAAAATTAATAAATTTTTAGATTTTTCTTCTAATAGTTTTTTTTATTAAACTGAATTAATTTAATTTTTGAATTATTTTTAAATGGATTTTTAATTTTATTTTTGAATAAAAATATGTTTCCTAAAAAGTACCAAAATGTTGAAAAAAGTACTATTTTTGCTGACGGCCAGTACCATTTCAATTTTTGAATTTTCAGTTTTCCATCAGTGAGTCTACTACATATAAATATATACTAAGATGTTTTTAACCAATTTTCGTTTTATTTTGAGCATATATCACCTTGATTTATTTCACCAATAAAGAAAAAATCATGAGAAGGATTAAATCAATTAAAGCTTTTTATATAGGAATTTCCAAATTCCAAAAACTGTAAACACATCCAATAGTGCGCCCGAGTTTGGCAATCTAAAATTAATTTTAATTCTTTCACCTCTATTTCTACGACAAACGTTTTTAAATTAATCCGGGATTTTCGGGATTGCCATCCCTATTTGAACATGACTACTTCCAGCCTAAACATATGGGTCATTCCATAAACATTTAATAAAATTGATATATTTGATTTTATTATTAAAAATTTCCAAATACCTGCGTTATAATAATGAAACACTCATCTATTATCATCTTCCACTACTTGAAATTCTCTGACAGCACTTTTGACTTTAAGCCTTAAAGTATTTCCCCCTCCCATTTTGTGCATTTCTTGGTCAATCAGGGACACAGCTGTGCAAAATACTTGCACTTACAACCAATAATCACTGCTCGTATGGACGGTCACCCAATGGTCATAATAAAACCCCAACCATCATCATCATTGATAGACACAACATTTGCATGTAAAGGTTGAAGACAACTAAGTAAAATAAAAAAAAAACTAAAATAAAATTGATAATGATAATGAATGATTTTTATGTTTTACTCCTCAACTATGGAAATTAAGTGAATGACAGTCATTTTTTTTGTACAACCCGCCGCACTTTTTCCTACACACACACAAATTTAACATGCATACAGCTTGAAAATACGTAAAGCTGCATGCAGCAGTTCAGCAGTACTTTACCGATGGTGTCAATTTACTTAGAAAAACAACTAAAACTATCTACATATGTATGTACATACGTACTTTAACGTGACATGTAGTGAAGAAAAGGTTAAAAATTATTCAAAATACAACAAGAAAAAACAGTACGGGTAGTATTTTAGCCGCCACAGACAGAGTTTCAGAGTCCAATACAGACTGATGTGGCATTATACACAAATATATGTACATTCATGACAGCAATAATGTGGCTTTTAACAGAGTTTCTTTGCCAACTTCAAAAAAAAAATGTCCTTTTATTGCGGTTTGTGGTACTTTGTTGGCAAAAAACAACAGCAACAACAAAAACAACAGAATGGTCATTTAGTGAAGTGCATGACCCCAACCCAGCTACATATGAATATGCCACAGTTAAGAAAATATGTCTTATATTTGACGAAGGCGACTTTTAAACACCCTTCCTTTACACCATATCTTGACATGTCTTCGTTTTGTCCAAACAAGAACAAAAATTCAGCAGAACTACGGACATCATCTTCTGCTGTGTGGGGAAAACGTTTCGGATGTTCTTGTTCAAAGTTTTCTTGGTATGGCCTTCATTTTATGTAAAATTAGATTTGATGTCAGACATAGTTTTGCGAACAAATGTTTTGACAACTTTCGTTTTGGCATGACTGTTTTCGTGTCACATGTTACTGTTAAACATGTTCAGTTTGGTCCTTAATTAAACCATGAATCGACTTACAAACAAAATTGAAATTTATTCTCAAAATACATGCTCGGTTAAAAATGTGCATTTTATCGGAAAATTGTGTTCAGAGACAAAGCTCATTTCTGGTTGAATAGATACGTAAACAAACTAAATTTTTATATTTGATGAGAAGAGCAGCCAGAAGCATTGCCAGAACTGCATCTCGAAAATTCTTTAGTGTGAATTGTGGGCAGGTGGTATCATTGGATCGTAATTGGAAATAATTGCTTATGTAAACATACCCGCATTTTTTATGTGGCTTGACATTTAGTGTAGTGCGCGCTGCTGATTTGGCATCATTTAATGTAGAAGAAACAAGAGAAAATTTTAAAATGTCAATAAAGCTTTGGAATGGGCGGAAGATGAAAACATCAGTTAAGCAGATGTGAGCGTACTTAAACGTCTCCGAGAAAAGGACGTGTTTACAAATTTGCAAAAAAGAAAATCTAGAAAAAGATAACCCACTTTTTTTTTTTAATAATTTTTATGTAAATATTTTCTTAACAAAACACACAAATTAATAAAGAATATATGAATTCGATTTAAACACTTGTCTAATTTATTTGGAAAATTTAAAGAATTACACCTTCGTGAACACGCTCGGTTTTAAATAGTTCACGTTACCGCGAGTCTACTGTATTACTAAATTCGAAGTCAAAATATTTGCGTTTGTCTGCCTGACTGTGTGTAGAAAACACTCTTGCATCAAAAATACCCAACCGAAATTAATATGTGCACACAATATTATTTATAATATTACTAAGTACTTTGGTATTAAAAATCAACTAAATTGATTTAGTAACAAACAATTTATGGACCAAACTGTGCGACCAAATCGAAATGAATTTTTTTACCTTCACAATTTCCAATATTGTTACTTAAGCTTATTTTGTTGTTACAGCTATGTTCTTGTTAGTTAGCCTATTTCAATGACATCATTTTTTTTACTTTTCTAAGAATTATGGAAAATTTCAGGCAATTTTAAAGATTGTTTAGTAGAGTAAGTGTAGGGTACCCAAAAATACTCATAGCTTTCTTTAAATGAGTAAAAGAAGAAAACAAAAAAGAAATGTATATGTAAAATAGCAACAATTAACTTAATTATGTACTACTATGTAGTAAATACAATATATTATAGTAAAGACAACAGCAATAGTTGCTAAATCTAGTAAAAACAACGGAATTTTATGTCGTTACATTGTTTAATTTTTGAACGAGTATTTCAAACCAAATCATTTCAGCACAACTCAACTGGTAACTTGGTAATTTAATTATTTGTATTAAGTTGTTGCTGTTGCTGTTATTAATTAACTGGCTGTTATTGTTGCATTGTGTACACGGTAATTAAACTTATTTATATATATTTCTTTATTTACTGCTCATTTGAAGTGTTTGTATAGACTGTTTTTTCTTTTCTTTGTAGGCAATGAGTTATTTTTTTACCATTCAAGGACTGAGTAATGAATGTAATTTAAGATATTTGTCTACAAAAAAAAAAATAAGTCTATAGTGTCGTATATTTTGAAATTTAATACTAATTGACACAATTTTACCGTTTTTTTTTCAACTAAAGTTATATATTTTGTAGTTGTATTTAGTTTTACGAAAAATGTATTTAATAATTTTTTATTAAAAACACGTGAGTTTTTTGTTTTTTATTGTTACGGTAAGACATATAAAAAGTTCATTAACATTTGTTTGTAGTAAAAATGTTTACAATTTAAAGAAAGAATTAAAAAATATATATTGTAGAAAGGGTCTTGGAAGGTTTAAATTCTACTAAACTGAAATTGATACTTTCAAGGTATAATAAGGAAAATATTTAGTAAAAAAATTCTTTAGTTTATGTGAAATATAATACAAAAATTATTAGGTATATAAACTAAATAGTTATTAACAAACAGTGGGGAGCGCAAATGAGTACATGTTTGTGTCTTGTACACTTTTTACCATTAATAATGAAAAACAATAATTTGCGGAAATAAACAATTATTACCATAAATACTAGCATGCACTAAATTTGCTCCCGATTGCCTTATGAAATGTTTGCACAAAATTAAACAAAGTATTTGCTTTGTTTATTTCTTAAAATAAAAATTTGTTTGGTGTTTTTTTTTAATGCTTGAGATAAACACTTTTTGCAAATTAGCCAAAAGAAATCAAATTATAATATAAATGTTGTAGAAAATGTCAAAGGCATTAAGTACAATATTCAAGCAATGACAAAAATATTTTAATAATTATTCAAGCTTAAGGTCCTTTGTAATAAAATCTTTATTTTCGAAAAAAGAAAATTCCTGAAGATGCTACACAAAGCGAAATATAGAAAATAAAGATTTTATTAAAAAAGACCTTATTAATTAAAATATTAATAAAAAATTACCAAATAAACTATAAAAAGAAATGACAAAAATAGCTATTCTACTAGAGTAAGTCCGTTTTCACACTCTTCAATTCTGAATCTTCAAGTCAAGTATTTTTGGATGAGAAGGAAAAAGAGAATAAAAGGGGTACAAACTTAATGGTACTAGTCAATTTTCTTATTTCCTTTTGTTTTTTTTTTCTTTCATGCATGTTGATTTGCATGAAGAATTACGAAAATTGAATTGATGTGTGTGAATGAAAAGGCAAGTTCAAAAGCAAATTTAACAAAAACTGGTCAGCTTAAACTGAAGGCTTGCAACTAAGCTAAATAGCTTAAAGCAACGTTGGCAAACATGATAGAATTGTACTTTTTTTGATACATTTTAGGCACAGTTGGTACCTTGGTACTATTACGAGTCATTTGGTACAATTTCAGAATACTGTTCAAATATTGGTATTCCCGACGAAATATATATTTGTGTAATGCTAAAAGCCTAAGAGACGATTTTGTTAAATGTCATGATCATTAATTAAAACTTAACTTAAAAGATGGTTATCATGACAAGAAATTGTTGGTTGAATTATCCAACAATGCAGCCTCTAAAATATTAATTCACGTTAAATGATTTTGGGGCCGAAGCCAAAAACTAAAGCCTAAGATTTTGTTAATCCGGTTTCTAAAAACTTTTAATGTTAACCTTTCTTTTGCTTCAATATTTTCTTAAAATAAGAAATCTAGTCATTTTGGAAATGTAATCGTTGGATGCACTAATATATGTACTTATACTATATATTTTTAACAAATAACTTTTTGCAAATAACCCATAAATAGTATTATTAAAGATTCAGATGAAGCAGTGTAACTATATATTTAAACAAATACAATATATATGATTTATTTTAATGATAATTTACGGGAAACATTTTATTCAAAACAAGCACTGTCCTTCCAAAAAGAAGAGGTTAAAATAAAACTGTTAGACTATCCTTTGATAACTTTCTTCCTGGACCACTATTCCTTTAGTGTGAACAAATGCATTTTCCAATAGGGACCAGATTGCGAAGCTTTGAAGAAGTCTTAAGGTAAATATTTACTCAAAAAAGCGTCAATTTGAATTTGTTTAAGTGCACAATATTTAATTTAAATTCAATGAAAATCGTGTAAATTTATTTTATAATGGGTTCTTTATTAAAAAATTCTGATTTGGTTGAGTGCTGGTTATCAGCACCTCCAAATAACTTGTCTTGTCTTGCGGAATACCAATAAATAATGAAAAATTCCAAGAACTTTTAATAACCACAAGAAACATATATTTATCCCACTGTAGTTGGTTTTATATGTCCAGTATATATTACAAAAGTACAAAAAGTATTTTTTTATAAAAACTTTCCATCATGCTTTTATTATTTTTTTGGTAGTACCCAGTAAAAAATAGGATCATCCAAAGAGTAATCCTGGAGCGCTCCTTTGCGAGTAATGGATTACTCCATAAAACTCCGAACCTCATAGGATTTTTAACACAGCATGCCCGCAGACACGAGTACTCCTTTAAAGCTCCTTATGGAGTACTCCCTTTGATCTTGAAAATGACGACAGAGGGAGTAATCGTTTTTGTCTACTAAAAGAACATAAAGGGAGTAATCATTTTTATCTCTTAAAAGAGCATAAATACAAATTTGGTTATTTTTTACAAAAACAAGAAAGCCTCGAAAAATAGCAACGGCGGAAATGAAATTTGAAATCCCGTTTTCTAGAATTTGAGTGGCATCACCGGAAATGAATTGAGGGAATTGAGGAGATTTTTTAACAGCAACGAAAAATAGCAACGAATCCCACTGAATATAGAAAGTTTTCCGTGCAAAAAATTGTCTGATTTTTATCTTTATCCCAGAAACTAGCTCTAAATAGAAAAACAAAACTAAAATATTTTACAGTTATGTCAAAGAAAAAAAAAACCATAACGAACTGATACATCCCTCATTGATCCATTTGGAGTATTAAGCGAGGCATAGACAACAAAACAAAAAAAGTTTTGATAGCTCGCTTATTACTCCAAATGGATGAACAAGTCATTACTCCTTTATTGCTCGATTATGGATTAATCCATATATTTTTTACTGGGTAGTTAATTTAAAATTCAGGATGTATGTGTGTCCTTGCACTGTTTCTGTAAAAATTGTATACATTTTTTATTATTTGGACAAAGAAAAAAAATTGTTGCAATTTCATGATTTTTAAAACGTATTATACACTGTTTTTAATAAAAAGGATATATGGCAGCTTATCGAGTCATTCCTGTAACTTAAATAAAATTTGCTACGAATATTAATACCTTCATTATTATATCGAAATTTTTTTTTACAACATTGTAATCAGAATAGAAGCTTTTTTCAAAATTTAAGATTCAGGATGTACGACAGTTTTTTTTTTAGTTTGGACTGAAGAAAAATAAAAATTTTGACAATTGGATGGTTTTCAGAGCGTATTTTGCGCTTTTAAGAAAAAGGATATATGACAGCAAAACGAGTCCTTGCAGCAATTTAAACAAAATTTAACAGAAATTGTTATTACGTTATATCTAGAATTAGAACAAGTTTCTAAGTCGTTAAAAGCCGAATTGTAAATTTTATTCAAAATTTTAAGGTCAGGATGTATGGGAGGTATGAGTGTCCTTGCACCAATTTTTTCAAAAAATAAAACCAGCATGCCAATTTTTATTCATATACGATAACGCCTTCTATTTTTATGCCTTCCTTATATGGGATCAAAGCACTGTGTGACGTGTTGGTTGTCAAAAGTTCAATGTATATCTCAATCAAAAAATTACTGATTTTAGTTTAAAAGAAAATAATCCAACAGTAACACTCAAACTGATCATAAACTGATTGTATTTAATTTATGAAAAACAATCCTTAATTTTTACTTACTTGACTCAATTGTTGAAATAACTGCATTTTATTTTCCATACAATGCTGAAATTATTTTGTTTTTCTCACTTGTATTATTAATTTTTAATATTTTACTTTTGACATTTTGAAGGCTTGACAACATAAACATACGACTTTTGTGTGTATGTGTTTACCAGATAGTTGTATCATACAATATACAACATACAACATCACTTGCGAATTGAGTAATTGATTGTTTTTCATTTTGTCGAGAAATCAATACTAAAGCTTCATTTTCATTAGAGTTCAACAATTTTTTTTTTTGAAATATTCAAAATTTCTAATTTTCTTTAATATCTAATATCTATTAATTTAATAACTATTAAATTAATAAATTTTGAAGAATTTTTGCTGTTTACACGAGTTTGAAGCATTTTGAAGAGCAATTTTGAAGAAAATTTCAATCGTGTAAATCTAGCATTAGTTTTATTTTAATGCAATAAGAAGCGCACAAAGTACTAACATGTACTCATTTGCGCTTTCCACTGTATGTATAATAAGAGAGATTCAGTTTTAACTCAAAATATCAAAAGTTTTGGGATTTACAAAAAAATTACCTTCACAATTACAAACGCTGTTGAATACTAAGGACGCTGCTGATATTTCTTCATGCTTATGTACAAGGGACTTTAAAGTTTAAGAATCCCTTACGAATCCGGTAAAAATTAAATTACAAAAATGTTCTTATTTGGTTGCTGATAAGCATGGCTAAACATTTTCCTAGTTAGACAAAAATTCACAGTAGAACCTTTTAAAAATCTTACGAAGCTAAAAACGGGCTTGCATTACAAAATGTCAGCAAATATTTTTTCTTTATTTCAAATCTGGGAAAATTTTTCAGAATTTGAAAATTTTCTAAACTATTTTCGATTTTTATATATTTTCAGAAAGATAATTCTGTATAGATTCTAATTCTAATTAAATACTAAAATCTATATTTTATAATAATTTGTTGGGAAAATTTCAAAAATATCCTGTTTTTCCTTTTGTAAATGTACTTCCAAACTTAGAGCATGAGAGTGGGGCATGTCATAAAATGATTGTTTTTTTTTTTAGCTAGTGTCACACCTCAATACTTGAAAGTCGTGTAAAAAACACCTTAATATGTTTATTTTAAAAGTAAACACTTAATTTAAGATAGACGTGTAACAAAGTTGCTTTTTTAAGCTTCTTTACTTTTTAATTTTCCATTTAAAGTCATGTTGATTATTATTTGATAATATTTTTATTATATTACATCATGCTTTTTTTTTATAAAACCGAAAAAAATCATTATCGAACTTCCTTTCTAAATACGTCATGAGGCATAATGATGAGGCCAAGCTGCAACAAGTTGCTGCTGATTTCCATTTTTGCCCTCTAACTTTTAGCCAAGAAGTAAAATGTAAAATGTACTAATGAGCTTAAATTATAACGCCATTTATTGATGGTGTTTCGTTATTGTCAGTTTTTTGTTTAAACAATTTTTGTTTTTCGTAACTCTGAGTAAGTGGAAAATAATAAAATGCTAGTAGCAAATCACGTTTCCATAGATAAAAAAACCAAAACTTAAACGTTTCTAAATAAACTACAGAAAAAAGTTATAAAATACAGTTTAAAAATAAAAGAAAAAAATGTTTATCTAGTGGTCATCAGTAAAGTTGAGCAGAGTTTGAATTTCAGTTGCACTCTTACAATGTTGTACGGCCCAAAACGTTGATGATGGACTTTTACTTTTTTTCTAAGCCGGCGGTTTTTCTTTTGGCGGTTAGAGAGAGAAAGAGAGAGAGCGATAAACATTTAAAGTTTATTAATAAAACGTTTTATATTTTTGGGTAATTTGTAGAGTCCGACCGAAACTGGTTTTTGCAGGCCGAAACTGAGCCAAATAAATATACAAACAAAAATTCAATATTCGGCCTAGTCGAAACTTTCAAAATGTATTATTAATTTACCAAATAAAAATATTTATTTGAATTTGATATTATGTTTAGAAGATAGAAGATAATTTCAGATGCCCTAAACTGCCATTATTAAATTGCACACTCTATAAATCATGTTTTATCATCTTAAACGGACAATTTTACAATAGCGCAATTCACAATCTTGTGCAAATAATATTGCATTTTTGCATTTGCAAAAAGGTTTAGTATAATTTTACTCTTGCTGTTTATTTTACAAATGCAATGATGAAATACCATTTGCACAAGATTGTGAATTGCACTAATAAAATATAAATTTTTGTATTCTATTATTAAAAAACTTGTTTAAAAACTTAAAACTTTAAAGGGCCAAAATCTATGTTTTTCTTTTATAAAAGTTTCGGTATTCGGCCATATTTTTAATATTGGTATTAGGCCGATTTTTGGCCTAATCCAATACGGAATACTCGGTGGGACTCTAGTAATTTGTCCTTTACTAAGGCCTGTGTTAAGTAGGTACGATTACGATTACTGGCCATAACTCTTGGGAGTTCCGTAAATCAATTTTCCAAACTACACAACTACTAGTTACTTCTCGCTGGTCCTTCGTTAATAAAGTATTTTTCAGTTGTTTTTGTTTTGTGTAGATTTAATCAGTTGTAAGCGATGGATTGTTTATATGGATGGATGGATGGCTGTTTAGCTGCATCATGCCTTCTTTAGATTTGCTTTTGCTTAACAGGTGTTTTGTTTTGTTTTTGTGTTAATAGACACACAAAAACGAGGGTTTTTGCAACATGCAACATGTTGCTGCTACAGTATTTAAGAGTTAGCTGCTTAAACTTATTGCCTTTAAGTGCCAAATAAACCACAAAAATACGATTACAAGTGATTACCAGCACCATTAAAATGGCCTTCGGACCGCCACCACAATGATCATCATCATCATCATTCGTTATTATTGCTGCATTATTGGAAAATTGTTCAGAGAGTTTTCATCGTTTTGTTATTAAAACCGTTATTTTTCCTACTTTAAGCTGACACGCGTCTTTTCAAGTTGTTGACCTTCGTTTTCTTCTTATAAAAAGTTGTATTAAATTCCGCAATTAATGTTTCAACTAAGATTAATTTTTCTTTAGTTTTTGCATTATATCTGTTTTTGTTTTGAGAAGAGGGCGGCTGGCTGCTGGCTTTGAGCGGGTCATTTTTATGGTCAATTTAAATTTTTCTTACGTTTTCAGCTTCTGGTTATTTTATGAGTTTTTAAATTTATGGTTTTATTTTAATGATTTGAATAAAACTTTTTTTGTTTTGTTTTCATATTACAAATGTGCTGTAATATTATCTCTATGACCTTTTTAATGAATTTAATATGTTTTGATTTTGAAATCCCCCCATAATTGAAGTTATTTCTTAATGTTTAAAACTTGACTTGGAGAAAGTTTGAAGAAGTCATAAAACTTAAATTTAACAAAAATTTTTGTTGGGAAAAAAATTGGTAACAATATTTTCACAAACATACAGTGGGAAGCAAAATTGTCCGGATGGTTTGCATTAAGGAAGTAAGGTAATGAAAATAATAAAAATATAGGTATATTATTAAATATATATTAATTTTTTTTTTTATTTAATTGAACCTTATTCTAAATTATAAAGCACAAAAACATAAATTGTTTCAAAAAAAATTAAAAAAACCAAAAAATTCACTATTCAGACACTTTTGCACCGTACAAGAAATAAACATTATCACGATATTGCTTTGAATGCTTAAAATGTAACGGTATTTAACTTGTTGGTTTTAATGTTTATTGCGATCTCCTTATCAAGCTTTTATTGCTCTATTTGGGCATTATTGTTTGACCTGTAAAGTGATTAAATTGATTTTTATATAAAAAATTAAAAAATCTTTGAAAAGGAGAAAAACGCCAATTGACATTGAATGTGATAAATTTGTTGCACAATAATTATTCTTGCCGTAAAATTGCTGAAAAATTAAATTTAAGTAAATCCACGGTAAATGATATAAAAAAAACTGCGTAATGTATCTTGCAACATTAACCAAGGGGGTCGACCCATGACAGCCGGTTCTGCGCACCGGAATGACCCGAGATCACTCGGCCAAGAACTGTCAACTCAGCAATTACTGCTGTTACAACAACAACAACAACCAAGACTGCTTTCAGATTGAACGTCTGTTACATAATAAGGACATTAAGACCCCGAAAAATGCTGCAAAAGGTATAGGTAAAGATGTCAAGTCCTAGATGGTTAGACGCGCATTAAATATAATTGGTTTAGTAGCCAGTGTGAAAAAGAAAAAAGCCAGCACTTTCCGATAGAAATGTGAAAAAACGCCTGCATTTCTGTAAAACCCACAAAATTTGGACAGTAGATGACTGGAAACGGGTTATTTGGAGCGACGAAACGAAAGTCAACCGATACCAGTCTGATGGAAAAGAATACTATTGGCATAGACCGCATGGGAGCATCCAAAAGCTTTCTTCCTTAATGCAAAACATCCGAATAGTTTTGCTTCCCACTGTACATACATATGTACATATATGGTGGCTTACACACCAACTTTGAAATCTTTTCATTCTATTAATTTGTAAATAAATTTGTTATTCTTTAACAGCTAAAAAGTGAAAATGTTTTGTTGTTCTTTTTTTTTAAGCTAAAAAACAAACAGTGGCAAATGTCATTAAACAAAATCAGCTGCAACATCATCATCCTCGAACCTCATTATCTATCATGTTGCGTTGTCACGTTTCAATTTGGTAACAACTTTCAATTAGAATTTTCATAGTCACTATTATTAAAATTCAAACTAATATGACACCTCTCCACTCTACAAGTTGTCACGTTTATGTTACTTTTCACACTATTTTTCCAGTTTTTTTTTTCTCACTTTTTCTTAATTTTCAATTAAAATTTTAAGTGTAATTATTAGTAAACTTAAAAAAAAAATATTTATAAATGTTTGTATTTAGTTTTGTGAATAATTAATACATGCCATGATTTAATTTTCATAATTTATGTTT
This sequence comes from Bellardia pandia, assembly GCA_916048285.2. Classification (NCBI taxonomy): domain Eukaryota; kingdom Metazoa; phylum Arthropoda; class Insecta; order Diptera; family Calliphoridae; genus Bellardia; species Bellardia pandia. Next base: position 32,577,163 of record OU696531.1, read on the forward strand.
AACATGAATTTGAAGTCATGTTTAAACATAAAAATTTGTTTTTTTTATGACATTTTATTATAAAACGTGTTTATATTGAGTTGGTTTTATAAATTTCTGTAGAAATTTTTTTAAAGATTGCTTTTCTTATTCGTTTTTAAGTTTAACTAAACTATGATTTTAAATTTTTTATTTATTATTTGGTGTATAACTTAAAAATGCGGAATTCCTAATAGATGGCGTATGCTCCATATTCAAGGTTATTGTGTTTAATAACTTATATGTCATACATTCTCACCAAGTAATTGAATATTAGTGTAAACAACAAAGTTCGTTTTTGTTTCGAAAATGTCCAATTGTTTGTCAATAAAGCGGTAAATTTTGTTTTAATTCTTTAATTTGAATAATTACAGTGACAGAAACATAACGATTGCTCACCGAAGCTTATGGTGAATGTGTTCCATCGGTGAATGTGTTCTGAGAACTTTTAGCCTTTTTCAAGTTTAACTAAACTGTGTTTAAATGAGGAAAGTATAAGTAAATATGCAAAAGGGCTAAAATGTCAAAATTTTAAAATTATTTCAAATGCTTCAGCTATGTATAGACGGTCGTCAGATATTATAACGCTGTCAGATCTAGCAATATGCTAGCAATGTACTGACATTGAAAAATTGTTAGCAAAAGGTAAATTGTCAGTTCAGACGACTGTAAGAAAACTAACAATTTCATTGGCACACAATTGTCACACAATGAATTTATCTGTCGTCCGAAATTGTTTTTTCAAAATGTTATTAATGCACACTTGTTTGTTTATTTATGTATATACAGAGTTGCATTTACAAATAATTTCTATGACAATGCTGCCATTGGCAGATGCATAAACTTTGCACATATGACAATGAAAAGAGTTTGGCAATTGTCTTAAAACAATGAAAATGACAAAAATTTGTGTTTACACGATTGTTAGATGTCTGACAATATTTGTATGTCTTGCAATGTACTGAAAATGCTTTTTCTTACAACGTTGGAAGGCAAACATTTTAAGTTTACACCGTTGTTAGACATTTTCTGCACATTTTTCTGACAACGTTGTAATATCTGGCGACCGTCTATACATAGCTTTATGCTATGGAGAGAGTATTTAGAAATTTCTCTTTACAACGTTGTCAGATCTAGCAATATGCTAGCAATGTACTGACATTGAAAAATTGTTAGCAAAAGCTAAATTGTCAGTTCAGACGACTGTAAGAAAACTAACAATTTCATTGGCACACAATTGTCACACAATGAATTTATCTGTCAACTTTAACTGTCAACTTTTTAACAAATTTTATATTTATTTATTTATAATTTTAATATTCTTCAATCAAATAAATAAAGCTTAATATAAATTATATCTAACCAATTTCCTGTGTACAACATTGAGAACGTTTAGAACACATCTTCTTAAGTTAGTCCATAAATACAATTGGCCAAATGCTGGGATTGTCAGGCTGACATTTTGCCTGAATTTTTGAATTTGTTAATAGATTGACGAAAGAAAGTCAACACAGAGTTCACCTCAAACATCTTTAACAATACTTTTCAACAAGGTGCAACCAAATGACTCATTTTATATCTGAAGTACTTAAATGTAGTGTAAATGACTAGATGACGCCTTTTTATCAAATCACCCATAATTAAACAGGGCCTTATTTAAGAGCCAAGGTGTCGTTGCCCTGATTCATTTGATAGTTTCTTAATATTATTAATGTGTTTTGAAATATGAGCCGAGAGTTGTTGTATGCAGCAGTTGACTGTATGTGGCATGTGCATGTTTGTTTTGTATGTTTGTATGTGTTCCATTAATGATATTTATTTAACAAACAACATGCAACAAATAGTTAAACAAACAAAACCAAGACACACAAATAACAACACTCCACTGTTGTTGACTACTTTGTGGGTCAAACATATTAAGCAACTTTGTGCTTTAACACAGCCAACAACCTCAACCTATTCTGCAACTTTAGAATAGAAGAAAGAAATAAATAATGAAATAAGAGGAAATATGTACTTACTAAATACCTGTAATAATAATACTAACAATGCATTTATGTCTAGATGTTTGAATGCTATTTAAAAAGTGTGTGATAGTATCTATGTATATGTCGCCTCAAGTGACAACAAATGTCTGTACATTTAGCTTTTGGAGTGGCCGTCCTTTTCCATTTACTCGTATATGTTCATTCATTTATCCGCTTGACTTGCAATTTGTTTAAACTATTTACCTATTTGTTCACAACTTTATGAGCAGACAAAATTATTGTTTTTTTTTTTTCAAAGAACTTTCATTTAATACAATTTCTTAGAGTTTTGTGTATTTTCTCACTTTTATTCAAGAATAAACAGTAGTTGCCAACAACAAATACCTACCACACACATGTGTTTTATTTGAACTTGGTCTGAAATGACTTGATTTCCTTTTTGGCCTTTTTTTGTCTTGTTTTGTTTTGTTTTCAGAATTTCTTCTCACTTGTTGTTAAGTTTGCATTTAGCATTTAGTCATGTTTAGTTAAGTTTTCTTTTTTTTTTTTTTTTGTTAATTCTTTTCTTTTGTTGTTTCCACAATTTTATACTTATTATGGTTGAAAATTCTTGTTTGCCACATGCAACTTGATATACTTATGTAGTTTTATATGTATGAAATCAGGCATGTTAAGAAAAAAAAACATGAGGAATCATTTTTACTACTTTTTACTTTATAAGTTCCAAAAAAAAAAATTAAAAATAAAGAAGCAAATCATTACAGTTGAAAAACTTTCCCTATTGTTCTCTGTTCAGACAATCCAGTACGTTCTTCTAAGATCGTGATCATGTAAAAAGTTTTTTCTCTTCATTTCTTGTTGATTTTTATTGTTGTTAATGTAATGGCAGCAGCCTGTGTAAGTGTGTGTTTGTGTTGCAAATGTGTGTGGCGTCAATTTGTTGTGCTACCAATATACAATACAGGCAAATCCCGGTATAACGAATGATATAATGGCAGACCCTTTCGTTAAACTGAGAGATTCGTAAAACCGAACTTTTTTTTAAATAAAAAATTAGCTACATTTACCATTAAATGGAGGTTTTTATGTTATTATATTCATGTTTATTGAACTTACATACGTAAATACATATGTACGTGTTTATATATTGGGACAAATTATTTGTCTAAAAAATCTGTAATAAATGATTGTTTGTATGAAGCTTGCAAACTTTTTTCAACTGCTTTTTATAGCAATTCTCTCAGCACAAACGATTTTGTGTAATCAATTTTATTTTGATCACACCATAAAATACAGGTTTCAAATCCTTTTATGGCATCTGAGTGTTATTTTCATTTTCATCATCTTCATATTCAAATGTGGTAACCATTCGTTAAACCGGGAGCAAAAAAAGTTAATCGTTCGTTATATAAGGTAGCTAATGAAAAAATTTGCTCATTCTTTATATCGGATTTTCGTTAAAGTGAGTATTTGTTATATCGAGCTTTGCCTGTACATATATTTTTATTTTGTTATTTGTTGTATGTTCCAGTGAAATGGAATAAATCAAGAAAGAACTTCTTTTAACACACATACATCTGGTGGTTAATGGCAAATAATGCGGATGTTTTAAAATGAAATGCATTTTCAATTTTTTTCTTTCTTCACAGTTTTCTGTGTTAGTTGTATAAAACATTCACTTTTCTTTACAAAGAATGCATTTCAAGTTGATTTCTATTTATGTTTGTTAGACTTTATGCTGAAAAAGAAATCATTGCCATAAACAAAATTTCATAAAATTTTAGATTTGAAATTGTATGTAAGTGGCAGTCATAATCATTTATAATTTTAAACTAATTAGCAGTCATTACTTTAGGCCTTAGTTTAAGCAAAGCATGTACATATGTACATATTTTCAGTAATTTTACTTCATGCATGACTTTGCATGCTTTACATTCATTATAAGAGAGGGGTGCGTGGTTAAGAAACGTAACATGTAAATAGTTGAATCAATAATGATAGTTGTAAGTGAGACTTGAAAGTAAAACCTTTTATTGGTGCATTTTTTTATGATATTTTTAGTTTTTGGTATTTTTATTATTTATCATTAAACTTTATATTTGTATCAAGTTAAACTAAACTGTAATTAAAGAAAGTTTAACTTAACTTATTATTTATAGTTATTTTCGGTTTTAGGTGAATTTTGTTCCTTAAAACATTTGTCATAAGTTTGTCTACATTAATCTTGTTTCTCTGAAATTTAGTATCAGATTTTTCTATTATTGGAATAGATTTTGCAAGCAAGTCTTTAAACTTTATTATTTTGAAAAAAAGCAACTAAACTTGGTTACAATAGACTTTATTATTGGCAACATTAACTAAACTATGATTAAAAGAAAACTTTATTAAATCTTGTTATTTGAAAATCACCTTAATTTATTAAGCTGTATACGTATTTGCAAAATCTTTCATCGTGTTTTTTGGAACGTAATCCCCACGAAAAGTGAAGTATTGGTGTAACTACGTTAAAGAAAACTTTAGTAAACTCGCAACATGCAAACATTTTTTTCTTTTGAATATTTTATAAAATTATAACACTTTTAAGCTAAGGAACTTTTATTTTTTTGCTAAAGATTGAGAAATTTTTTTTTTTTTTATAATTTTCACTTAAAACTTTTTTTTTGGCAAGTTTAACTAAACTAAGATTAACTGTGGAAAATATAAGTCAACACACAACTTAAGGAAATAATAATATAATTTTAAAATTACTTTAAAAATTGTAAATGTCAAAGATTTGTTTAAAGTGATTTTCATAGTAAAGTTGAGGACAGTTTTTAAATTGCGCATTAAATAAACTAAGAACTAAATTCATATTCATTGAAGTTTCAATAAACATCGAGTACAAACGCTTAACAAAACTTACAACTTTAAGAGTTGTTTGAGCACGAGCAAATATGTACTACATCCATATATTGGCCAAAGACTGGAATTGTCAGGCTGACATTTCGCCTGTATTTTTGGCAATGTTAATAAATTGACAAAATAAAGTCAGCACAGGCCAGAAATCAGCTCAAACAATTATTTTCAATTACTACTATTATTTGTTAACTTCTTATAGATTGTGTTAATTATTATATGTATGCCACCGTTTTATGAAATTAATGATTTCTTATTTTATTTTTACAAAATTTTGTTGGTATTTTTGGACTGATTTTTTATTATGAAAATTTATAAATTTTACTGAAAAAAAGATTATTTAACTTTTTAAAAATTTTATTAGAAATATAAAAAGTCATGTTCGTTTTCAATTTTTATTGTTCATTTCCAATATTTCGACCAACTTTGTTTGTCATCTTTTTGTGAAATATTTACTACTTGTTTGTGCATTTTAAACTATTTTAAAAAAGTAACAAATATTTTAATTATGAAATTATGATGTAAATTTTGTTGTTAAAAAAAAAAACTATTTGAACAATTTCGGTTCTATTTCGTAATTTTTTATGATTTCACCAAAAGTACCAAACTTTGGTACTTTTTTAAAGTTAAATTATTTTCAAAGAAAATTTAAATTTTGGGAACAGGAAATAGTTAACAATTTTTTTTAAATTTTTTAAAACTATTTGGTTTATTTTTTAATACATTTAAAAAAAGTACAAAATTTTGGTATTTTTTGGAATGTAAAAATTTGTTAAAATTTGTTTTTTAAAAAGCTATTTGAATATTTTTTCATCATTTGTGACTTATTGATGGATGTATTTATAATTAGTTTAGAAAGAGTACTAAATTTTGGTACTTTTTTAATAACGAAAAAAGTTTATTTAGAAATTAAATTGAAATTTAGATAACACAAAAGTAATTGACTAAGGCCCATTATTACAACTTGGCAATAGTTAAAGGTATGATGTTATCGGACAGATAAGAAGTATTTGGTTATTATAAGTTTACTTTAATCTAAACCGACCGATAAGCTAAAGGGAAGATCATCTTGCCTTTAATTTTATAGTGAGGTTTATGTATTTGAAGTTGCCATATGTTCTGAAAAATTGACAACTTCATGAAAACTAAATTAATTTTAATTTTGTTTTGCGAATAAATAATTTGATAAACAAAAATGGAAAGCAGACGTTTGATTTATATTTTTTTCACAAACAAATATTTTCACAAACACAAAAAATTTACTGTTTCTTGTCAGTAATTTGTCAAAAGTAATCGGTTTTTAACTGGTATTGCCATATTTTAAAAAAAAAATTATTTTATTTTACAAGGAAGTTGTAATAACGAAAAATTTTAAAGGTCACTTTATTCCTCACTTTAATTAAAGTTACCTTTTATTATTAAGAACATTAAAGGCAAGTTGTAATAATGGCCCTAAATTGTTCATAAATTTTGTAATACTTTTTCATTTCACTACTTTCAATACGTTTTTAAAAAGTACCAAAATTTGGTACTTTTTGAAATACGTAAACTTTTAAATTTTGCTGGAAAAAAACTATTGAAATCTGTTTTTGATAAATTGGTACATGTTTATACATTTGTTTGTAGTTTGCAAAAAGTACCAACAATTGGTACTTCTTTTATTAATGAAAAAAGTTTAATTATTTTAAAATTAAATACAAATTTCATTATTTTAACAGAAATACGGAAACTTTTAAATTTAAGAAATAACTTTTGAAATCAGTTTCTGATTATCTGGCACATTTTTATACACTTGTTTCTAGTTTACAAAAAGTACCAAAATTTAAAACCTATTTAATAGGAATAAAGGCAAATTATTTTGAAATTAAATTAAAGTTTAGAAAACGAAAAAGTAATTGACAAAATTGTTCATAAGATTAATTATTTTTTTTCATAATTTAGACTACTTTTTAAAAAAGTGCCACCATTTGGTACTATTTTAATTACGAAAATTCTGTAAATTTGTCTGAAAAATAGTAATTTTGACAGATGAAAAAACTTACTTGCATTATTTTCATTTCGTATTACTTTTTTAAAAAGTACCAATACTTGGTACTTTTTTTAATTGTGAAAATTTTGTAAATTTCTTTTAAGAAAAAAGTATTGAAAGCATTTTCTTTTTATCAAATATTTTTAAAGACATTTGTTAATACTTTACAAAAAGTACCACACTTTAGTACTTTTTGCATTATTGGAAAACTTAAATTATTTTGAAAGAAAATTCAATTTTAGTAACAGAAAAACAATTCAATGAATTAGATAGATTAATTGTAGTACTCTTTAGCTTATTTATTATAAAGTACCAACATTTCTTACTCCCTTTCTTTCTCCTTAAAGTATATCACTGAAAAACAGCACAAACAGGTGCCAATGACTTTAGCATGTATGCAAAAATAGCCCAAAACATTACAATGAAAGAAGAAAAAAAAAACACACACACTTTTCCTTAAAAAGTCTACTTTGATGTCATGACAAATTATCATCAAGATGCACCCTTGACTTAATGATGCTGAAAGGAAGCCAAAACTACAGTAAAAAGAAAGATAGTTACAACAAAACATTTTTACAAGCCTTTGTTGGGGTTTATTTGCTACACAAAACAAAAACTACATGCAAAACTATAAAAGTTTGTTTGTGATTTTGGTGTTTAATTTTATTTTATTTAATTTTTTTTCGTAATTTTCCAAAAGGAAAGAAAGTGTTTTTTAAAACATGAAGCCATGGCTTGAGTCGCTTCTTCCTGAGTGCATTATTTCTCGCCTTTAAGCAAATAATCAATTTTAAACACATTTAAATGTAGGAAAGAAACATTTTTTTGCAGTTTTTTTTTGTAGTTTTGTATTTATCTGTGATTATCTCTTAAAGCAAGAAAAATTACATTATTTTTTTGTTGTTGTTGTTGCTTTTTTAACATGCATAATTTTCACCCACACATCTGCACTGAGGCATTCATACATTTCATTGACTAGGTACTAACTTTCATTCATATAACTTTAAGGCTTATTTGCTGGAGTTTAAGCATCCAGCCAGCCAGCCATCCATCTCTCCATCAAGCAAACACCAGCCAGCGTCTGACAAGTCAGTCACTTTGGAAAATCAAACACTCAGAGTGAGAAATTTGTTTACAAAAAGGGTTAAAATGTTATCACTTTGCCACTTGTAGTGTTTGAATTGTAGGCAAAAAACACAGAAAAACTAACTGCACAGTGGTTACATGAAATAAATATAAGGAAATTTTATTCATAATTTTCTTAAAAAATTTAACTCTATACATTTTTTTCTTTTAAAACCACTGTTTTTCTATAGTGACAAATAATAATAATAATAATAAAAAAACAACTGGCTTGTTCAGCAGTAGTGTTTAAAGTTTAAGTTGAAGTTAAAAGTCTCGTTGATCGTCGTCTCCATATTTTTGCATATCGTTGACATTAAACGACGCTTAAAGTTGATGTTGTGTGTGTTTAACTATTAAAGATTCATGGGAAATTATTATTTATTTCTTTTTTTTGTTGTTCAAATCTTTGTTTGTTTGCATTTAACTATCTTCCTCCCTCCCCTCTTGTTTAAATTATTATTAAAAAAAAACTACACCATAATTTTGTGTAGTTTTTTTTCAAGCCAACAATTTTTATTGCAAAAATGTTAAATTCCTAAAAATGTTGTTTATTTTTTCTAAGGTTAAAATATGTTGTTTTCTTATTATTATTACTTATTTATTTGTATTTTGTGTATTTTGGCCAACAATAACCTTCAAATTATTATTATTACAATTTTTATTACAACTTTTTATCATGTAAATGTATGTTTTTGTTGCGCACAGAGACAATGTTAAAAACTTTATTATCTTTGTTGTTTACGTTGCAGTTAGTCTATTAAGACTTAGTATGTTAGTTAGTATTGCTTATTGCTGCTGCAACTTGTTATGGAGTAATAAAATGAAATGCCAGAAAAAAATTACTTCAAAAGTGATCGTAGTTTTTGTGCAAGTACAAGTATTTAACTTAAACTTTAGAAAACTGAAAAAAATATATATTTTAAGTTCATTGTTAAAACATCCATTAAAGAAAAAGATTTTACAAATATACCAAAGAAAATTTAAGAGATTTCAGGAGATAATAAACGACTATATGACACCCTAAAATCTTACGTCATTTCAAAGTTTGAAATGGGATTTTAAAGCTTTTTTTTTTAATTACAAACGCCATATACCAGGAAAATTGTCATTCTACTTAGTTTCGAATTATTGTAGAAATGATGAGGAAATGGTACATTTGACAAAAAAGGGGTGTTGATGAAAGTACTTTTGTTAGAAATGTATGTTTGATAAAAATTCATTTTAGTAGAAATATACGTTTTACAAAAAGTACTTTTGATATAAAAGTACTCTTGATAAAAAAGTACATTTTATAAAAGTACTTTAAAAACCAGTTCTTCTAATAGATGTGTACGTTTGATAAAAAGTATTTCTGATAAAAGTACATACATTAGATAAAAGAACTTTTGTTAAAAAAGTAAAAAAAGTTTAAAAAAATAATTTTATTAAAAGTACTTTTATAAAATGTACTTTTATCAGAAGTACTTTTTATCAACTGTACACTTCTATTAAAAGAACTTTTGTCAGAAGTACTTTTATAAAATGTATTTTTAATAAAAGTACTTTTTTATAAAATTTATAAATTTTGCTTTCAATTTTGCTCTCACAGTTCTTCTTAATTATAATGGACCTGCGAAATGTATAATCTTTATGATGCATATTCGATAGGAAAAACGCTATTGTGAAAATCATTATTTTTGGGTAATTCACAATAGTAAATTTTTATCAGCTGGCGCTATATTTGTTTACAAATTCTTAAATAAAAATAAATTAAATTTGAAATGACCACCACGGAATTATGGTTTGATGATTCATCTGGTGAAGATGAATCCTTACTAGAAATGGCCAGAAGCAGAAAAATGCTAAGCGATGCTTCCAACATTTTGGATTGTCATTTCCGATTGTCTTTTTAAATTTTTAATTAAACTAAGAACTTGTTTATATAAGTTCATATTTATATATGTAAGTTTTAATAAACGCTAAATACACATTGACCACGAGTAAAAATTATATCTTCAAGAAAGTCTGACTATATTGGCCAAATGCTGAAATTGTCAGGTAGACATTTCGCCTGAATTAGGGTCAGCTCAGAACAGAAGTCTTCTTAAGCAACTACCACCATACTCATTTTAAATCTATGTATGTATTTACATATGTGGTGTTAATTATTATATGCCGCCTTTTTTATAAAATTAATGATTTTTCAATAATTTTTTAAAAAAATTTAAAATTGGTACTTTTTTGACTGCTTTCTTAAATCTTTAAAGCGTAAATAAAGATTATTTCACCTATTTTTTTAAATATTTAGTACTCTTTTTGTGCGTTTTTAAATATTTTAAAAAAGTACAAAATTAGGTACTTTGGTACTAAAACATGTACCAAATTTTGGTTATGTTTTTTTTTAATAAACAAAGATAGTTTTTTTGAAAATTTTGTTAATTAAAAAAATTGTTTACGACTTCAGTAAAAGTATTTGGTATTTTTTTTTAGAATGAACCAAATTAAATTAATATGAAAGAAAATTAAAATTTTAATAACAGACAGTTGACAGATTTTGTTTTTTAGTAATTTTGGCTTATTTTTTACGTATCAAATTTGGACATTTCGTAAATTTTGTTAATGAAAATACGACTTGAACAACTTTTTTTTTTACCATTTTGGGACTTTTTATTATGTATTTGTTGCTAGTTTAGAACAAGTAAGAAATATTAGTACTTGTTTCATAATGACAAAAATATTATTTTTGTTGAAATTAAATTAAAATTTAGGTAACAGAATAGTATTAAAATTGTTCATAAGTTTTTTAATGATTTTTTCAAAGTTTTTTAAAAAGTACCATTTTTGGTACTTTTTGAAATGCGGAAACTTTAAGATTTTGCTAAAGAAAAAAACTATTGAAATCATTTTTTGATCATTTGCTACCTTTTTATACATTTGTTTTTAGTTTAGAAAAAGTACCAAAATTTGGTACTTTATTAATAATGAAAAAAAATTTACTTATTTTGAAAGAATATTTTAATGAAAAATTAATTAAATGGTTTGATATTATATGATGTTTAGTACCTTAAGATAAAAGTACCATTTTAGATAAAAGTAACTCTTTGCCAAAAGGTAAGTTTTAGCTGAAAACTTATTTTTTTTAGTTAAAATCCTTCTTTTTGAGAGCACAAGCAATTTTTTTGCTTAAAGTTATTTACAATTTTGTTGAAATAGCAAAATAATTGCTTGAAGTAATATATTGCGGCAATTAATGTTCAACTCTTCAAAGAATATATGTATATACTGCTGGAATATACTGCTTGTACTTTTAATTGTTCTAAGAATTCGTCCTCTTTGGCAAATTCAACTCCATCTGGTATGTTATTTTTATTAACAGCTAATTAATCCTTGTCCTGAGACTCCCCATTTGCTATGTAGGGTACATTTATCACAAAAATTTTACCTGCAATGCCATATTTTTTCTATTTTTTTTCAATGTTTCAAGCCAAACTGTTGTTTCCTTTCTCTTTGTCATACAATTCAAATACTTAAATTGAGTTGAAAATGTTTCAAACAACAAACAAATTGAAACTAAAGCAAAATACTAAAACCCAAAACACAACACAACCACCACACCTCAACTTTAGTTCAAATATTATTTTGAGCTCTATTTTTTTTTGGTTTTTTTTTCCTCATAGCTTTTCTGTATCACGATTTTTCAAGTTCTTTGAAAGTTTTTTTGTTTTTATTTCGGGGGTTTTTTTCAACAGAATTTCTGTTCTGTTTTTTTCATTCGGCACCAAACTCGTGACTAATCAACATAAATACTGTTTGAAAAACCAAAACGAATTGAAGTGATTTCTTTTACGTTTAAATTGAAATCTAAATCATTTCGTTGTCGATGTCGTATGCAAATGTAAATGTATCCTTAGGATTTGAAAATTGGAGCTTTTAAAGAAAAGTTTGCCATACGAGCAGTATTGTTTTTAGTTTTTTTCTCTCTCTCTATTTTTATTATTATTATTATGATTATTATTATTTTTTTTTTGGCAATTTTTAAATTATGACTTGGTAATGATTTCTGTTGTTGTTTTGTTGTTATATTTGTTTTTGTTTTTTGTTATAATTTTACCATTTGGTGCATGAAACTCCTCACCCACATTCTAAAAGTGATTGTAAATTTAAATTGTTTTAGTTTTTGTTTGTATTTTAATGGGTTCATAGGAATAGTTTTATTTGATAAGAGCAAAATAACTAAGATTTTACTTAATGATTTAAAGTTAAATTTTAACATAATTTAAATAACTGTAGTTTAAGATTATTAAGATAAGAAAATTTTGAATTTTTTTACAAATTTGTTAAAATGACAAAATAATTGCTTAAAATTGGCAAATGCTAACTTTTAAAGGTATATTTGTACAAAAAAATATTCGTATCAATATTTGGGCCATTTAGTTTCAAATCTTCAAATATAGAATCTGCAGATTTTTAATTTATTTTTAATTGTTCCAAGAATTTGTCCTCTTTGGCGAGTTTAACTTCGTCTGGAATGTGAATTTATTAAATTTAACATATTATGATTGCCTCAATCATATAAATACTTCCAATGAATATAATATTGTTATAAAAAAAAATTTGTAAACAAATTTAAAAGTATTTGTATCTACATTCGGAAGATATTCGCAACCCTTGGAGTATCGTATTTGTGGCATGTATTTTTAAGTTTTCAAAAATATAATCGGCTGATTTTACTTTTAATTTTTCCAAGAATTTGGTTCTACTGCCCAATCATGTGAATATATTCATTAACGTGTTATGGTTGCCTGAATAAAATAAATAGTTCTCATGGCCATAATATTGTTAAAAGTAGTTAAAAGGATTCGTATCCATATTCAGAAGATATTCGCAACCCTTGGAGTATCATATTCGGGCCATTTATTTTCAAATCTCCAAAGATAGAATCGGCTAATGTTAATTTTAATTGTGTTAAGAATTTGATCCCTTTGGCGATAGTTTTTAACGTGTTATGGTTGCCTGAATCATATAAATAGTTCCAAAGGCCATAACATTGTTAAAAAAAAAATATGTCAAAAATGTTGAAATTATTTAGGTGATCAAAAAGTATTCGTATCTATATTCGGAAGATATTTGTAACCTTTGGAGTATCATATTTTAAAGAATTTGCTGATTTTACTTTTAATTATTTCCAAAATTCGACCTCTTTGGTGAGTTCAACTCCGCCTGGAATGTGGATAGTAACTTTAACGTATTAAAGTTGCCTCAATCATATAAATACTTCCAATGACCACATATTGTTAAAAATATTGCGGTGATCAAAAAGTATTCCTATCAATATTTGGGCCATTATTTTCAAATCTTCAAATATAGAATTTACAGATTTTACTTTTAGTTGTTTTAAGAATTTGGCCTCTTTGGCGAGTTCAATTCTACCCGAAATGTGAATAATAATTTTAATAGCCCAATCATGTGAATAGATACTTTAACATATTATGGTTGCCTCAATTATATAAACACTTCCAATAACTATAATATTGTTAAAAACAAAAACTTTTAAAATGTTTTAATGATTGCCATGATCACATACAACTATATTTTTCTCTACGTGTACATAGTGAACATGTTTATGATGTTTCTGTGATCTCAATACAAATAGATCGTTGAATTCTAAGCTTTTACAATTTCATTTAATTCAGACACACAGCTATTGAACTAAACTCTACGTACATAAAACGGCCAATAAAACCTTAAACATCTTATTATGAAATGTTAACAACTTGCCCTATAAAAACACTGGCAACAACAACTTTATCATTCAAATCACATTTTATTGTTAAGATGTCTTTCTTGCTTTTCCAAAACTCTTTACAAAAATTAATTATCCAATGATACCTTCAGATTAAAGATCAAAGTTTAGACATCATTCAGATATTAAGTTTGGATCAGAGATAAAAACTAGGGAGTGTTATTTTTGATGAATTATTACCAAATAATTTTTGTAGCATAAATTTAGAAAAAAAAAATAAACAAACACCACAACGCAACTAGACAAGAAAACGTCAACATCATCATCCTAACAAACAAACCAAACACACAAAAAAAAAAATAGAGAGAGAGAAACATCATCATTTATAACTTTTTCCACAAACCACATGTCAATAGTATTTTTTCCTATTTATTTATTTATTATTATAAAATCTTGATAAAATGTTAAAAACCAGCCACATCAAGTGACTGAACAACACTATCACACTATTAAATGGCTGTTGGAAACAATAAGTAAGGGATTCGAATGAATGAATTGAAAACTAAACAAAGTTGTCGCTTTAAACATGACATGACTTTAAATAGACAAAACCGAAAAGAAATAGCTGAAAAACACAATACATATTTTGTTTACTGAAAATAATAATAATAATAATTTCTTTTAAAATACTTACTTCACGCCTGCTTTGAGAAACCAACAATTGTGGAATTGCCTAACAATAAATTTGAAAACGAAAAAAAAAAAAAAATTTAAAAATACTACAAAAATGCCGATTTGAAATGAAAAAATTCGCTTAAATAATAGTCATAATGGGCATGTAAACAACACAAATAATTACTAATATGCGTTTATCATTTAGTTAGTGGCCAACAACAGAGCCAGACATGCCACCGCTCCACAACCAGCCAGTAACACACATCATCATGATCAAATGTTTTTTTTTTTTTTTGGTTTGTTCGCTTTTTGTTATTTCCATTGGGGAGACATTTGGCCAGTGGTGGGGTTAAACTTTTGAACTCTTGCATCATCATCATATACACCACATCAGTTTCCAAACTCTTTGGGTTCAGTTAAAAAATAAAAAAAAAATAAAAAAACAGCAACATTTATTTATAAAGCTGTTATTTTGCTTGTTTGAGGGGCTTTAAAATAAAGTTTTCTGAAAATAAAAGTAAAATTTCATTGACCATTCAAATAAATGGCATTTCAAGTGATAGATGTCGGCAGAGAAAGAGAGAGAGAGAGAGAGACAGAGGCAAGAATAAGTGTGAAATTTAATTTGTTATGCCGGAAAAGCTTAAAGCTGTCTTTGGTTTACAATTAAAAGTGAAACTGACCATTAACAGCAGGTAAAGGTCGAAAGGTTTTTAAAACGTACATACATTTACATCAACATTTGCAATAGGTATTTTTCAAGCAAATGTAATGAAGGTATCTTTGGTATAGAAGAAACTGGTTGCCTTTAAAAAGAACTTTCTATTTGTTTTTTAACTTAATTGTGTTTGTATTGCAAAATATTAAATTAATTTATTGGATGTATACTTTAAAAATGCTTCATAATACATGTCGTATCGTTTGAAAGGGGTAGCAATTAAAGTCGAAATGCTGCTTAGACGCTATAAAAGTAAATCATTTTTTAACCGAATAATTACTAGTAATGAAAAATGGTTTAATTACGATATCACGAAGCATAAGAGATTATAAGTAAAGACCGGCCAACCAGCTGAATCGACAGCAAAATCCAATATCCAAGGCGTAAGGTAATGCTGGTCCCTCAGACCATCACATGGAGCCAGTGTCGAATGCAACTGATGCGGCCATATATAAAATTGTAATACTCCATCATAACAACACTCGGCTACATGTTGGAATATCTGCTAAAAACTATTTAGAAAGAAATGGTTGGAGAGATTTTCCTCACCTTTGAAATCCCCCCCCCCACACTTCCAAATACTATTTATTTCGATCGATGCAGAACGGTCTATCTGGGATACGCTTCACTTCCGAACAGGGTTCGAAATTCGCTCGATTCGTTCTTGACCTTAAAAGCTTTGAATAAATTTATAATCTACAAATGTTTCAAAATAAAAGCTAAACATTAAAAAAAAATCTCGCATTTTTAAAGTAAACTTCAAATCAACTGTAAAGAACTTTGTTTTTCAGCAGGAGTATATTAAAGAAAACGAAAGTTTGGAAATTTGAAATTTAGCTGTTAATTGGATGGTAATATTTTAGAGAAACAGTCTATAGCAGAAGTGGGCAAACACATGCTATGATGTTAATATTTGTACGTGTGTCAACGTAGCGTAAGCAGAATTTTGCGGCCAAGCACATTCTGGGAAATTTAAATTTACCCGATGATTGTTCTATACATAGTCAATCAAATCGATGTAATTAACGAAATAAACCCGGAATTTGGCCAAAATATGATTGAACATTTTGATAAAACAATCGATATAATTTTTCATTTATAATTGCCAAACCTTAATCGTTGTTTTATTTTGTTTGAACAACAAAATTCTTGTTGAAAACCCCTTTACTTAAAATTCAACGATCTACTAGTTTTGATCACAGATGCATATTTATCTGTTTGCAGTAACCATAACATGTTAAATTCACATGATATGACAGTAGAAATCACCAAATCGTATGAATTCTTAAAATAATTAAAATTATAATCTGCTGATTTTAACGTTAAAAGAGCTGTAAATAAATTTTGCAAAACTGATATTCCTAGGATCACGAAAAACCTATTATGAATATAGACAACTACTGAATCTTAACCGGAGAAACTGATGCCAGTAACGGTTCTATGGACATTCAGTTAACAAGGGTGTAGTATCAACATACTTTTAACTGCCGTGAACTTGTGCTGGGGGCATTCTTCTGTGTAAAGAATCCAGCTCATTATGATTTGATGATGACGCTGATGATTCTGGCTGCGTTTCCATCTCCACATTCTCTGTGTTAGCAGAATCCACTGGATTATCCATATTTTTTATATCTTAAATTAAAAAAATTTTTGTTATTAGCAGGTCACAGTTTATACAAGAAACAATTATTTCTAAAATTTACATTTGTGGCAGATATTTTAAAATGCGTATTTAATTTTATGTGTATTTGATGCTGTGATCGTTTACAATAAACTAACAAAAATGTGTCAAATGAACTGAAAATAATAGAAGAATAAAAAATAAGAAATGAAATGAATAGAATAAAATAGAATAAAATACAAATATAGAATACAATTTTTTTATGATTTTGCGCTATGAACAACTGAAAATGGTAATTTATCAATATCAACGAAAAATTTGCACTTTCACAAGGCCAAAACCGCCTGAAGGAGCGTTCCAATGCTTTTGCGATGTACTAGAGAGTTTTTAACTACCCAGTAAAAAATAGGATCATCCAAAGAGTAATCCTGGAGCGCTCCTTTGCGAGTAATGGATTACTCCATAAAACTCCGAACCTCATAGGATTTTTAACACAGCATGTCCGCAGATACGAGTAATCCTTTTAAGCTCCTTATGGAGTACTCCCTTTGATCTTGAAAATGACGACAGAGGGAGTAATCGTTTTTGTCTCCTAAAAGAACATAAAGGGAGTAATCATTTTTGTCTCCTAAAAGAGCATAAATACAAATTTGGTTATTTTTTACAAAAACAAGAAAGCCTCGAAAAATAGCAACGGCGGAAATGAAATTTGCAATCACCGGAAATGAATTGAGGGAATTGAGGAGATTTTTTAACAGCAACGAAAAATAGCAACGAATCCCACTGAATATAGAAAGTTTTCCGAGCAAAAAATTGTCTGATTTTTATCTTTATCCCAGAAACTAGCTCTAAATAGAAAAACAAAACGAAAATATTTTACAGTTACAAAGAACCAAAACGAACTGATACATCCCTCATTGATCCATTTGGAGTATTAAGCGAGGCATAGACAACAAAACAAAAAAAAGTTTTGATAGCTCGCTTATTACTCCAAATGGATGAACAAGTCATTACTCCTTTATTGCTCGATTATGGATTAATCCATATATTTTTTACTGGGTATTATCTTGGCTACAATTTTTGTCATAGTATTGGATCGAAAATATCAATAGTTTGGCTGTTATAGGCCAAAATATCAAAAAAAAAAAAAAAAAAAAAAAAACGTGACAAAAGTCTGAGAAAAAACTTCAAGACAAAATTCACCGATTTTCACCGTAGACAGTGGACTTTTTTGCTCAGTACAATCCCAAGAATCAGAAACGCGAAGTGTCCATTAAGATTTTTTTCCTTCCACACTAATCGCCCCACCCTAGTTCTTTACCCTTATCATACTCGTAGTGTAAAATTGATAATAATTGCAAAAATTGACAGGTCTTTTTATACACCAGAAAAAAACATGCAGAAACTGTAAAAACAAAAGTGGCGTTTCCACAACCATCAGACGCACTCACTCTCAATCGGTGAAATATTGAATGAATTAAATAACTTTTAACTAAATTTTGTACTGTACAACAATCATTTTTATACCTATAATAGACTTTAATTAGATTAGCAAAAACAAAACAAACAATAAAACTATAAATAAACAGAACTGAACTAAACTACAACTGATTACATTTTCTCTAAACAATGTCGAGGTCAATTAATCAAAGTTTTACAGTTTTTTCTTCGCTTCTAACCACATAAATAAAACAATAAAATTCGTTTTTTTTTATAAAAATCAATTAACATTTTATTTACTTTGAAAGATGCAACTACAAATTTTATGGTTTTTCAGAGGAAAAGACAAATATTTAAAAAAAAAATGTAAAAAAAAATGTTTTAGATAAACATGCGTTCTAATTTCTATGTGAAAAACACACACAGCCAGCCTATTCGTCATGAGATGAGTCAATGAACCTCTAAAGAAACCAACTAACAGACAGCCAGTGAGTCCATCTAATCATACCGTAAATTTGTTTTTATTTGTGTTTATTGTTTTTCTTTTACATTTTAGCAGCAGCCTCTTTTTCAAAATAGATTTTTTCATTTAAATTTACAGAATACAGAATACAAGTGTTCGTTCTTTAGCTGGCCATTGCGTATGCCACGCATTACTTTGTGAATTAAAAAAAGAAATGAACACACAGCACCAAAACTTAGACACTCATTCTATTTTTCGAAAATTATTTCAAATTCGAAAACATTTGGCAACATTTGCCAAACAACGAACGAGCAAGTTTATTCTTTTTTTATTTTTCGTTTTTCTTTTAATGAAATGAGAGCAAAAAATTTAAATTGATATAGAGAGCTTTTTAAAAATAGACTTGATCATTAAGTAGGTATGAAATGATTTCGTTAGATTTTTCAGGAAATTTTTATAAACTTAAAAGAAACTAATGAAAAGAAATTGTAGCAAAATGTTTAGAAAAAATAAATACAATACTTAATGATTTACCTATGACAAACAAATTTATGTATGTGGAAATATTTATTTTCTTTATTTTATTAATAAACGTAACCCTACTTTAATTTGTTTTTTTATACCCCCACCACCATAAGTGTGTGTAACAGTGAGAAATATTCATCTGAGACCCAACAATATATATATTATTGATCCTTATGGAATTCTAAATCGATTGAGCTATATCCGTCTGTCTGTCTGTCTGTCTGTCTATATGTCGGTGTAAAACACTCTCACGTCCAAACGACACAACTAAAATCAACAAAGTTTACAAAAAACCGTTTATAGTTCTCCTAAGCAAATTGGTATTGAAAATCAGCAAAATCAGTATAATAGAACCAGAGTTATGGACCAAAATGTGAGACAACCTCCATAAAAATTTGATATTTTTAAATATTTTTGTTTGCAATATTTTAAAATACAGTACAACTTCGACAGTCCGGACATGCGCCAGTCCGGTCACTCCAATAATTCGGATGCTTCTACATTTCGGACAATTTAAAATGTTTACCTCTACAATCCGGATACATTTTTTTTATGCATGAATAAATATTAAAATTCGGGGGTTTCCCGTTTTTTACTCGCATGTTTTGTTATTCATTTACATTTTGCACTAGCATTACTTCAGTTTCGGTCCATTCTTTCACAAGCGTGTTTGTCTAATTCCATTCCAAGTGTCATGTTTTTTACAAAGTCTTGATGAAGGAAAAACTATTAGGCAGGTTGCCGAAAAATTCCATGTTCCTAAATCAACGATTTGCGACATTAAAAAAATAAGGAGAAGATAAAACAATTTATTTCGAATACCTAAGTATAATTACTTATTTTAATAATTTAATATAATATGTAATTAAATATTATAGTTTATGGTTTTTTAATAAATCATAGTACATATACATATGTACATAAAATTAAATTCACTTAGATTATTTCAATATTTTCACCTACTATAGTCCGGAAACCTCGATAATCCGACCGACCCTAAAACTATATGTGTCCGGATTGTCGAAGTTGCACTGTATGTTGCAGATATTGCCATAAAATTTTGTACATGTTATTTTATGTATAATAAAAAAAGAAAGTATGAGGAAAATAATAAGATTTCTCACAGCCCCCATTAAAAAATATTCCTGAAATATTGCTCAATTATACATAAATGTCTATAAAATTGGAATATCAATACAAAGTTCAGCAAAAATAAGTGTCATGTAAAAAGACATCGCAAAACGAAATTTTGTTTTGTTCGGTCCATGTTTGACCATAGGCCGCATATAAAGTCCACTTCCAAAATTCACTTAAATACGTATAAATCTGGTACAAACTCTTGTAGATACATATATAAAATGTTGTACTAAATTTTATGATGGTCGTTCCATAATTGGTCAGAGCTCCCATATAAGGACCACATCCGAAAATGTCATTTATCCTTATATTATATGGATATTTAGTCCCATAACCTGTGTAGTTTTTGTATTTCTCATTATATTTAGGTGGAGGGTATTTAAGATTCGGCACAGCCGAATATTGCACTCTAACTGGTTTTAGACTTCAATTTTTCTAAAGAAGCAAAATACGAAATTAATTCCACTTCCGAACGAAATTTAATTCGATGACATTGCTGATAATAAATAATTTACTTTTCGTTTAAAGTCCTTATTTCGAAAAAGTCTGAGTCTAGCCTTTTTTTTTTGTGTATATTCAAGCATTTTATTTTGTCCGGCAGTGTATATAGAAAAAATGGGTTCGGCAATGTTTGCAGTACACAATGCCACTTGGAACTAAATTACCTGACGAAGAATGCGGAAAAATTGAGGGAATGTGGCTTGCAGGGAAACTGATTGGTGAGATAGCTAGTGCAATTACTAGAGAATACGATCTCTAATTTTCTAAAAGACGCAAAAAATTTTGACAAAAATAAACGCAGTAGACGGAATTTAACCATAGACAACAGGACTAAGTGGCGAATGCAACATTTTCAAGCAGATGAAAGCATGAGTTGCAGGCAAATAAAAGTAGAACTTGACCTCAGTGTTACCCTGCAGCATATACAGCAACTGCTAAATGGGGATATTGGTGTTAAATATGAAACAAATTAGCAAAAACCATAACTAACTCAGTGTCACAAACAAGCGCGTATTGCGTTTGCTGAACAATTAAAATTTTGGGTTGAAGAATTTGAAACGAAAAAAAAAAGTTTAATTTGGCTGATCCTAAAGGTCACCAGAAACATTGGCATGATAAAAGATGGTGTAGGCTGCATTTGCAACTCAAGGAAAGTCCCGAAAATATATGTAGATGCTCTAGAGAATAATTGAAAAGACTTTCCAGCTAAATTATATGGTGATAATTTTGTAACACCCATAGTATATCAGTATTAGAGTGGCCAGCCGTAAGTGCCGATATGAATCCAATAGCAGACCTTTGGGAAATTCTTTCCGCCAAAGTGTTTTCAAAAGCAAAACAATATAGAACTTTAAAAGATTTAAAAAATGCAATATTGACAGTGTAGAATAAAATTAATATAACAACTTTTAAAAATTTGGCAAGATTAATGACTTGTAGACTTTAAGCTTTAATACAAAAGGGGAATACCATATCATATTAATATTATAAATTCTTTTTTAAAGAGCAAACATTTTGTATTAATAATAGTTAATATTATTTCATGCACATACAAATATTTTCTATGAATTTTATATTAGCGCAATTCACAATCTTGTGCAAATGGTATTGCTATGCTTAGCGTCTGTTCTGACTTCCTACTCAGCAACATAAACTTTAAGGTTCCTTATCGATCAACTCGTTTCTACATTCCAATTTATATTCAAATTAATCAAACAAATCATGCTAATTCTGATTCTCTTAGAAAATTGTGTAAACATTATAATGATTTTTATTTTCTAATTGATTTTTCTGTTAATGTTAATGTAATTAAACGTAATATCACTTTGTACCTTAATCAGTGTAATTAAATGGTTGTCTAAATTTTTTTATTATTTTGTATATTATATAAATTTTTATAATTAGTCTGTAAGGATTTATTCCGTAGACCTAAAATAAATAAATAAGAAAATCATTGCATTTGCAAAAATGTTTGCTCTACAATAACAAAATACACAGCAAGAGCACAAATTTGCAACTGCAATGATACAATACCATTTGCACAAGAATGTGAATTGTGCTATTATATTTTATGTTTGTTTTGTTTTTTTTTATTAAATAAAAGAAAAGATAATATTTTTATTAATTTTAAAATTTGTTTTTCATTTATTTATTCTAAATAACCCCTGAAGATGGTCAACAAAGTTGACCGAAATATTGGGAATAGAATAAAATAAAGAAAAATTTTTAAAACAAAATATTTTTATATTTTTCATTTAAAAATTTGTTACCTTATGACCTTAGGACGAACAAAATTTACAAACAACAAAACTAAAGGTCAACAATTTATAATTTTATATTAATTTTAAATCACCGTAAGACATACATAAAAATTAAAATCATTATTAAAAAACTTTTGTTTTTTATTGCACATATTTATATTTGTTTTGTAGTTTTTTTAGTTATCGAAATATGCCAATAGCTACTCAAATTATAAACAATTGAATGCTCTTTTGTTTTCAAAAAAAAAAATTTTGCAAAAACTTTAATTTCACACTATTATAGCATTAATACCAAATATAATTCTTATAATTATGGCATAATTTTCTTACAACAACCCAGCCAAGATAAAATATAACAATATTAAACATTAACAACAACATTATTATTAACTTTGACCTTTTGCATTCAAAATATGCACCACTCTTCAGATTTTACCCACAATAATTCACAATCTAAACAATTATTTGTATTGTTTTTTTTTTATATTCTAAACCGGAATAAATAAATAATAAGATAATTGCAATAATGTTGCTTATAGACAATGATGCTGCAACATTGAAGGCATCATCATCTGTGCACACACGCAGTAATTGCAGACAGACAGACGGACGGACGGACAGACGTAAAAAATATGCGTGGCTTTAAATTTATAATGATGACGGCAAACGACAATAGTAACGCTATGGCAGTCATCATCATGCTGATGTTTTAATGTAAAATTTGTTTCTCGTTTTTTTCTTTCTTTTGCTGCAAAATATGATGATGCTGCTGGTTGATGTTGTAAATATGCGAAGTCTGTGTCTAACCCATTATTCTTTTTTTTTTTTCATACATATTACCAGTATTTATAATGTTACATAAATATGTGGGTTGTGTCTTGTTTAGAATTTATAATTTGAGTTTTAGTTGGAAAAAAAATGAAAAGAAATAAATCTGTTTGTGTGTCTGCAATGTAATGCAAATTGTAGAGACTTTAAAGGCATAATGTGTTGTTTCTCTTAGCAGAGCTTCTAAACACTAATTTGTTATATTCAGAGACGAGTAGTAGAGCTTTGTATATACTCGTATCTAGATATTTTGTAGAGTTCTTAAATTTAAATGCACATGAAGACACAATGTGTAAGTTCAAAATCATTTTATAGAACTTTGGGTACCTTGCTCTTGACTGAACCAGCTTATTCAGATGACTAGTACACAGAAACGTTAATGTTACTTGGTAGGTTCTCGAAGAACATATTCTTCACCCACCACTCTGCAACAACAAACAGCTTCTGAGTTGTAATCGAAGAAATTTTTTTAGACTGACAGCTGTAATGGGTAATTTGAGGATCGGAAATTTCAATTGATTTAACTTGTTATATTCCAAAATGGTTTTAATTATGCAGAGTTTTAGTAAAACGTTAATTAAAATTTGCTTTATAAAGCTCTTATAAACCTGTTGTAAGTTTTATGAATTAGGGCATAACTATTTAACAAATTATTGCAAATTATTCTTTTTGGAAATTCATTTCGTGGCCATTGATAAAAAGTAGGATCGTTTTTGATTTAATTCTTTATTGTTCCTATTATCTAAGTGATACTTAAAAAAAAGGGCAGGTTTTAACTTTTAATATTTTTTTTGACAAAAATTTCAAAATCTTAATTTTGAAAAAAAAAAAAAAATAAATTTGCTTTTGAGTAGATTTAACTCTCCCCACGTCTTGACAAGCCATTGTTTTGTTCTCACAATAACAAAAAGGTCAGCACAATTACGGACTTCTGAAAGAGGAACACGTGTCGATTTTTCTGTTCATAATTTTCTTTGTACTTGATATGGCAGACATAGCTGTGTGCACAAAAATTCTTGTCCTGTGTGCAGTGTTGCCATATTTTTTTTTACAAAATCTGACAATTCCCAAAAAAAAATCTGGTTTTTTCGAAAAAAATCTGCACCTTCAAAACAAAATTAAATAATATCGTACACATTCTTCAAAAGTGACTCAATTCAAAATTTTTATTATATGACACAACTAAAAATAAATCACTATTAAATTGCAACTTTATACCAAATGAAATATAAAGAAAGACTTAACTGTTTTTTAGAACTTGTTAACTGTAACAAAATGCTTTGATCTTTTTCTGATAAACAAGTGTGTTGTATGTTGTTTAAGCATACAAACCCGAAAAATTTTAATTTTGAATTGAGTCACTTTTGAGGAATGTGTGCGGTATGTAATAAAATGATATTTGTATATGTTTAATTTATTGAAGAAAAAAGAAAACAAAATATAATTTTTATATTTGATATAAAATATACATATGCATATAAAATTAACAGTAAGAACATAACGTATAATACTTCATTTAAATAATCACATACATATGTATAGAGATCATAGAGATCATAGTTGTACATATTCTTATTAAATTTAGTTTCCATTTCTTTTGTTTGTACAAAATTTGTGCAGTTGAATTTTTTTTTAAATATTTGGTCCGAAAAATTCCACATAGAGTGGGAACAATAATATTGATTGCTTCTTTGTTTTATTCGAATAAAATTGAAAAATCTGCATTGATTTTAAAAAAACTGTTTTTTGGAGTAAAAATCTGCAAGCCTGTTTTGCACTTCAAAAAACTGCAAAAAACAGATAAATCTGCACATTTGGCAACGCTGCCTGTGTGGACAAGAAATTATTGGATGTTATGAAAAATCAAACCCAGAAAAAACTTGGAAATAACAATGCTGATTAAATTACTTCGTACAGACTGCTATAAAAGGAATGCATTATATAGCGGTAGAAAAGTAATGACTGGTTTTTATTTATACAGAGGGGAGCACATATTAGTGTGTACATGTTTGTACTTTGAGCACTTGTTATTGCGTAAAAATTAAAAAAAAAATTAGGAAAATTGAAAAAAAAATTGTCATTTATTTTATGTTTAATTTTTAACAAAATAATTTATAACTAACTATAAAATCATTAAGTTCTATGAAAATATACAAACAAAACTAAAACAACCCACATGTACTCAATTACAGCAACTTTAGGGATACTGAACCCAAAAAGCTCTTCCAAATTAGTTGGAGTTGATCGATATTGTCCCAACCTTCTCTTCATGATTGCTTACAAATTCTCAATCGGATTGAGGTCGGGACTTTGTGCTGGCCACTGCATCAAAAGGAACTTTTTCTCGTTAAGCCATTCTACCAGCTGAAAAGTAATTTCATCCACATGATAGAGTTTCTTATCTACAAAATTGGAAAGATAAGTTTGAAAAATACGCAGATAATCTTCTCTCCTTAATATTCCTTCGATTACTGCGATTAACACCGTAGAAGTTTCTAAATATAATTGATATTCTTTTCCGTAAATTTCCTGGTATAAATATAATAGCTCAATAAAATTGTACTCTTATTTGTTTGTTTGTTAGTTTGTTTTTATTTACTTTTTCCTTTAGCCTATTTCACTCTTAGAGTTCGTTCCACTTTCTATCATTTGTTTCACTGTTTGTTTTTTTTTTATATTTATTATGCACAAATTTTCTACGTGCCACCACCATTCTGCAATTTTCAATACTTTTGCCATTAGATTAGATATTTTTATTGCTATTTGAATGTAAATTTTATGGTTTTTTAAACAAATGAAAGAGAGAAACAAATATAAAACTATATTTTAAATTTCAAACATCATCATCATTTTTTTTTTTTTTTGCATTCATTTTCACTTCTTTGGCACTGCAACAATTGCTGTGCAGCATCAATAATAAAATAAAGAAAACTAATGTTTTTTTTTCTTTCAGGTGTTATACCATGAAATAGTATCACACGCTCGAGTAGTAAGTGCCTGCATAAGAGTTGCATCTGAAAAGGAGCAACAGAAACAGCTCCAACAACAGCAGCAGCAACCGCAACACGATTCATATAATACAGATGCCAGTTTAATTGCGGAACAAACTAATTCTTCACTTTCATCAACAGAAGATACAACAACTGCAACAACTGCAACAACAGCAACCAGCACAACTGCAACATCAGGTGTTGTCTGTTCAGCAGACTTAACATTATCGGATCATCAAATTAGTCCTAATTCAGCAGTAGCAAATGCAACAACATCACCAACTACTGCAACTGTTGTGCCAGCTCATACAGCGAAAAAATCGGATAACAACAATTTAGAACGTTTACAAAATCGCTATCATTTGTTGTATTTAAAAGCTTTCGAGGTACAACTGTGGCTGGATGGTCTGCTGCGCAAGAAAAGTACTTCAGCGGTAAGTTTTTAAATAAATTTTAATAAATAATTATGAATTACTTCAAATCGAATTTATGTTCTTTCGGATACACGAGGTCTTTATTTTCTTTACTATTCTAAACATGTAAAAGTTACTTGAAGAAACTTTTAACTAATTATGCTTGGAAGTTAAAGGAGCTTATTTTTAAATATGCTTTTATATACATATGCATGTCATAGTTTTAAAGTTTATTTCTTAAAAGCGATGATATGGTCCTTCGTATATAAATATAGATTCTACTTTAGAGTTAAAATTTAAAGAAGCTTTTAAGTATTAATCTTCGAAGCTTTAAAGTTAAAAATTAAAGGGGCTTTAAAGTTCAAATTTAACAAAGCTTTTAAGTTGACATTTAAATGACCTTTTAACTAATTTATCTACGAACTTAGAGGTTTAATTTCAAAAAGCTTTAAATTTAACATTTAAAAGAACTTTTACAAATATATTTTATTTACTTATTTTTAAATAAATCATTATCATTCTAAGCGTATTACTGAAAGGCTTACACACATTATGCTTTGTTATTTTAAATATAAAAAATACTTTAAAGTTTAAAGTTAAAGCAGCTTTAAAATTAATTGAACTTTTGTTTAAATATGTTTTCATATCTATTATTAGATGCCATTGAAACAAAGCTATTTATCTAATATTTCTGAATTAAAAAAAAATCCAAAAAACAAATAGATATAACTTTATTAAAAACACTAAATATTAAATTTCCTTTGACAATCCCCAATTTCTGCTGCAAAGAAATACACATTTGTGCAACACAAACACTGAGCTATCCGTCATCAGAGTTGGCAAACATGGTACCATTGTACTTTCTTGATACATTTTACTCCCAGTTGGTAACGTGGTACTAGCTAGCACAAGTCTTTTGGTACAATTTCAAAATATTACTGCATGAAAAAATTAGTATTCTAAATTAAAATAGATAAATGTATGATTTAAGTTACCATTAACTGAAATATTATTTGTTTTTCCTTTTGCCAAAAAATCAATACGAAAGCTCAATTTCGATTAGAGATGGAAGATTTTTTGAGACATTCTTGATATCCTGATATAACTGTCAGTGTTAAAAATTTGGTCGTTCGTTATATCGAGTATAAAATTTTGCCATAAGTTTTACTAAAATTTAATAAATATTGAAAATGGTACCATGGAGGTCTAAAAAGTACATTTTATTTATAAAGTTGGTAGAAAATGCAAAAAGCTATTTTCCATCCCTGTCCGTCATTCATTCATACAACTTCTAGCCAAACTCTGTCGCATGCTGTTTAACAGGGGGACACTTCATTTAGTATGCAACAATATTTAGTTTGTTTGTTTTTTATTACTTTTCTTTCTTTTAGCATTTCTTTAGTATGGCATCTAGTTCAATGTCTTGCAACTTCATTGTCACCATTTGTTTTTTTATTATTTATTTTTTTATTTTTGTGGTGACTAAGTGAGCGAGCGGAGTGCTGCAAACTAAGTGAATTAGTGACTGGGTGTTGTTAGTCTGTCTATTTCTTTTCTATTGATTTTATTTCCTTTAGAAAATAAATAAATAAAATACAATTTATTTATTTTGTGTTTTGTGTGGCATGCTTCAAGTTCAAGTTTGTAATTTATCTCCCTACATGTCGATTGTGTGTGTTCGCGCCAGTTTAAATTTATGTTTCGTTTTTATACCCTACACCACAATAGTGGGGAGGGTATATTGGATTTGTGCATATGTTTATAACGCCCAGAAATATTGGTCCAACACCCACCTTAAAGTATACCGATCGATTCAGAATCATTTTCTGAGTCGATTTAACGATGTCCGTCCGTCCGTCTGGCTGGCTGGCTGTCCATGTGAAGCTTGTGCGCAGAGTACAGGTCGCAATTTTGAAGATATTTTGTTAAAATTTGGCAAGTGATATTATTTCGGCCCAAGGATGGATGGGATTGAAACTGGTGCAAATCGGTCCATTATTTCACCTGGCCCCCATATAAAAGTCCTCCCGAAAGTGGGGTTTACCGATCATAAATGTTTGAATTATGCAAGGAACCAAACAAATTTCATCACAAATGAGTGGTAAATGAAGCCAAATCACATCTACAAATTTTGTGCAGATCGGTCCATAATTAGTCGTAGCTCCCATATAAGGCCCACTTCCGAAAATCACTTTAACGATCATAAATTTCTTAAGAATGTTGGCAATCAAATAAAATTCGACACAAATAATATACAGAAATGATGACACCTAATTTTATAATGGTCGGTCTGTTATTAGTCGAAACTCCTATATAAGACCCTTCCCGTAATATACTTTAACCTCCATAAATCTTTTAAAAGTATTTATATCGAGATAAAGTTTAATATACACAATATTTATATTCACAGAAATCATGACACTAAATTTTTGGATGATCGGTCCATAATAGGTCATATCTCCCATATAGCGCACACTTCTGAAAAACTGTTTTATACATATACTGGGTGTAGGGTATTATATGGTCGGGCTTGACCGACTATACTTTCTTACTTGTTTTCTTCTATATTTTTCCAAAAGTATGTACCTTGTTATTTTCGGATTTCAAGAGCTTTTTTGTTTGATTTTAAAAGACATTTCCATTGTAAAATGTACGATGTGTGTTTTTGTGTTGTTGAGAAATTGTATCACAAACAAAAGTTTTTTCAATGTTAACTATTTCAAGGGGAATTTTTTTTTTAGTTTTTTAAGATATTATTGAAAATGATGTAATTTTTAAATATAATTTTTTGTCCGTTTTTGTTGTAACTGAGTAATATGGTTTATTGGGCCAGACTTATGATTACGATTGAAAAATTAATTAATAACATAATATGACAATGTTTTTGTCTTGTCATAGCAATATATAGCAGCTCTTTTCAGTCGTCACAACATAGCAGAGTGAGTATTATTTGAGTCGAGAAAATTTGTAGGGCATTTTTTAAAGCCGATCGAATGTTTTAGTTCGCTTTCTAAGATTAATTGAATTTCTTTATTAACAGACCTACCTGGGTATTACCTATTCCACACAACTACTTATCAACTTTTCACTTTGCACTTGTGCAATTTTTCGACAATTTGCAAAACTTTCTGTGCTTGAGAACTATAAAAGTGGTAAATTGATGTTAATAAGTGTAATTTGCAAAGTTTTTGAAATTTTTATCTTCTCTTTTCACGTATGTTCTCTTGTGCGAAGTGCAGTATTAAAAATATTAATTTGCAAAGATAATTGTAGCGTTTCGTTCCAAAAAAAAAATTGTAAATTCTATTTTTCTAAAAGAAATTTTTACAAGTTTGTCAAAAATGTGCAATGCTAACGATTGCTTTACAAATTCTTAAGCTAGATTTAGACGATTGAAATTTTCTTCAAAATTTTAAAACTTTAAAATGCTTCAAACTCGTATAAACAACAAAAATTCTTCACAATTTAACTATAACTATTAATAACTATTAAATTTTTTATTTTTATTAACAAACACAAACTGCGAAGCTTTTTGGCTTATCTGCAGAAAACACCCAGAGTCTTTGGCAGGAATCGAATCTGCAACCCTCTGACTGATAGCTCGGCAAACTATCGCCTAGTCTATCGGGGCAATAAATAAATTGTGAAGAATTTTTGCTTTTTATACGAGTTTGAAGCATTTTGAAGAGCAATTTTGAAGAAAATTTCAAAAGAGCGCTCGATTATGCGCCTTTTCTCTTAAGGGCTTCAAAAAACACGAATTTTGTTTACTGGGAATGTGGTGGCTCGATGACGTCAGTGGTATTCCTGAAAAGTTTTTTAAGATGGGTGGATTCCCTTGTATTACGTGGATGATACATTCATTACAATTTATGCACCTATAATAACATGTAACACTTCAAGTTTTTTCCATTTTTATTTTGCGGCTCATTTTAACAAGTCGTATTTAGCAATGCAAAAACGAAAAGACAGAAATTCAAAAGTGATTGAATGTTTTGTGAAACACTTTGCAGGAGAGCGCAAGAAATTTTTAAAAATTGCGCAAAGTCTTAACAAAGAAAGCAAAGTCTCTGCAAAAATGAGATTTGCAAAGAATATTGCGGAAGAAAATGTAATTTGATAAGTGTGAGTAACTTTTTTCGCTTTTTTTATGCAGGATTTTATAAATACATTAATTGGTCGGCTAAAGTTTTGTGTAAAGAAGCAAAAAGCGACAGTTAGTTATTGCAGTTCAGAACTGTTGATTTTGACACAGAAGACAAAAATCGCCCAGTCCAACCAAAAAGTTTGAAGACCAAGAATTGTAGGCAATATTCCATGAAGATTCTTTCAGAATCATTGGGAGCTACTCAAGCAGCAATGTCAAAACGTTTGCGAGCAGTAGGATTCATCTAAACGCAAGGAAATTGCGTACTATATGAACAAAAGTAGAAAGAGCTTAAAAGACGATTGTCCGAAATGCTGCTTAAACGCTATAAAAGGAAATTTTTGAACCGTTCACAGCACCAAGTATTTTGATGTTGTATGTTGTAAACTGCGATTACGATTCACAACACTTATCGTATGAAAAATGCGTGTTGTGTTGTAGTCGAGACAACACAACATTTAAGTGTTTTCAACGATATTCGGGCTCTTATCTATTATTAGCTGCCAGACCGTCACAGGGAATCTATAGCGTTAGAAAGTTTTGTCTTATCCGATAGATGCAGGACGCTGTCTCTGGGATACTCTTCATTTTAGAAAAGGGAATTGGCTTGATTCGTTCTAGTTCATTGGTAATGACAATTTTTGCTGGGTAGTTTTCTCTATGAGCTTAAGAATAATTGAATTTTGGCGCATATCACTTATGCCACTGGATACACTTAAATCCTTTCTATTGCTAAAACTATTGTAAAACTATGTCTATATGTATTTCTTTTGTAAAACTTAAAACAATATATTTATGACTTTATTTATTTAAACCAAATTTTCATTTTAGCGTTTTTCTTTTTCTTTATCTCCTTAAAATCGACCATAAAAATTTGTAAACATTTTTCAACATTATGTCCAAAATATTAAGAAAAAAACAAAAAACACAGCGAAACAGTTTGTTTTGGTTAATGCAGAAAACTATAAAGTTCTTCCTGTTTATAATGTCTGAAATAATGTATAAATAAATTTACAAATACCAAATTACAATTGTGGTCTATGAATAAATGTAAATGGTCCGCCAAATAACTTTTTTTCTTTTGAAAATGCTGTAAAAAAACTACTGAATATTAGCTGACGGTGCTTCTCTTCTGCCAAAATCCGTACACAATTTTCGCAAACATTCGGCAACATTACCATGATTTTCAAAGTAATGTCGCAATATTTCCCATATTCGTTCAGCGGAAGGATAAAACTAATTATCTGTCAAATCATACATGACGTAAGTGTTAGCATTCACGAAATAAGCACTAGTTGAAAAAAAAAAACGTTAGATGGCGGACCCGTTACATACAAATTTCCAGCTTTTTCCAAGAAAATTAAAACACATTTTCTTTGGCAATTCGTGTAGTACTAGTTGGAGAGCATTTGCCGAGTATGTGGGGGCATCATCAATCCATTCATTTGCATTATATTCAAAATACATTTTAGTAGTTTTTATTCATAAAATCAAAAGAAATGAAAAAAAAACAATCTCAAATTGTATGTGTGATTTATGAACCTTAAAACATTATGTACAACAACAACAACAACCCAACAAAGAAATTATACTGTGCGATATTTACAGTTTGCAAAAAGTCTTTCATCAATAAATAAACACAACTACTAAACAAAAACAAACAAAAAAAAGTTGTAAAAATTTCTTTGAAAGCTACAAGTTACAACACAAATATAGTATTTACATACCACACAATACTTACAACATTTAGCAGTGCTTAACAATGCAACAGCAACAAAAAAAAAAAAACAACAGTGCCACAGCATAGCACCACAAAAGCACACAACAACTGACAGACCAACAAAACTAAAATTGATGTTTATCTGTACATGTAACTCACATGTTACATGTGTCCAAAAAATTGTTCATTCATTTGTATATTGTTCATTATTACTCTCAGGGTTGTCAGATTTTTTGAGCTCCGTCGCTAAAACGGATGTAAAAAATCGCCAAAATTCGGCAAAATCCGATTTTGTTCAGTTTTTAATTTTTTTTATTATTTAAAAGAAATAAATTTTGTTTACACAAAAAAACCTAGTTCAATTTTTAAGTCAAAAATCGACAAGAATTGAGAAAAAACCAAAAAAAATCGCCAAAAATAATTTTTTTTTTTAGTTTTTGTTAAATTTTTTTAAACAATATTTTAGTAAAACATATACACATTTATATCCGTTTTTGTATTTTTTACTATTTAAAAAATTTTAAAACTTTGTTAAAAGAGAGTTTTAAATTACATAAAAATGGAGATCATATTTAAAAAAAAGTAAAATTAAGTAGATAAGTTTCAAAGTTCGTAAACTTCATTCTCAGCGATTTCATTACTAGAGTCTTGACTTTCATACATAGTTGAGTTGAATTTTTTTTATCATTTCATTAGTCGGTGTAAACGAATTGCAGTATAATTCATTATTGAAAATACCCTTTCAACGCAGACATTACTGTATCGTGATAATCAAACACTTTTGGCCAAAATTCAAGTAAATTTGTTGGAATTTCGTTATTAAAATAATTATTTTAATTTATGAACGGAAGTTTTCCCCATCGAGTTTCATACACGCCTATTGCTACATTTGAATCCATAAATGGTCTTAATGTTTCTTGAACAACGCCAAATTTAGTTTGAGATAATGTATTCGCACACTTTGAAATAGAAAATTGTCCAAAAGCTTTAAAAAAGTTCATATTTTCTGGTAATCTGCTTATCATCTCTTTTAAAAGTTTTTTTAAATACACAAAACAGTTTTCTTTAAGTACGATTATTTCTACTTCGCTCAATTTCGCATTTCTTAATTCTGTTTCAAAAAATCAATTGCATCTAGAGGCAAAAATGAATTTGAAGAATCAATAGCTGCATGTAAATCATTGAAAAATTTTTCATTGTTTTCAGTATAATATAAAACAGAAGGTTTGAAAACTTTTGTTGAAAACATAAGAAGTGTACAATACATTTTTTCATGCATGCTTCCTGCATCCATGCTGTCCGATTGAAATTCCAAATTCAGATGATGCATTTCGTTGACAATTGGATTTAGAAAAACCAAAAAAAGACGATTTTTTTCAT
Source organism: Bellardia pandia (assembly GCA_916048285.2). Classification (NCBI taxonomy): domain Eukaryota; kingdom Metazoa; phylum Arthropoda; class Insecta; order Diptera; family Calliphoridae; genus Bellardia; species Bellardia pandia. Next base: position 32,611,258 of record OU696531.1, read on the forward strand.
CACATAATTCATTATAGATGTTTTGGTGAAAATCGCCAAGAAAATCGCCAGTGATATCAAAAATCGCCAAAAAATCTCCATGTCGCCAAACGGAAAATCTCGACGCCAAACACGTTTCAAAATCGCCACGTTTGGCGAGATATCGCCATATCTGACAGCCCTGATTACTCTTTGTTGTTGGTTTGTATATAAACATTCGTGAGTGTGTGTTGTTGTGTTGTATGCATACACTGATATGCTTACATGGCGGCATTTTGTTGTAACATGCCTGTTTGCCTGCCTGCCTGCCTGCCTGCCTGGTCAAATGGCGGGCATTTATGTGCACTTTTAACAGTGGTCAAGTTAATTGAGATTTAAATTATTTTAATTTCTTTCTCTGCCGGCATTTTAATAAAGACATAAACGCTTTAGGGGTGTTGTATGTCATTTAACTATGTAATGAAATATTTGTTTAAGTTGTTTCAGAATTGGCAAGTACATATACGAGTATGTGTTGTCTAAACTGTTGTTATGTTTAAACGAGAGCCTCAATTTACAAATACAGTATGACCTCGGTTAATGCAACCCTCGATGAGCGCAACTCCTCGATTATTGCAACAACTAAAATATTTACATTATAGACTCAGTATATGCAACTTGGCAAAAATTTGTGACTCAGTAAACGCAACTTTTAAATTTTGCCGTCAGGTTTTTTTCTTAACTATTTTTTACTGTGTTTTGTCAAATACATACTATGTGTTTGCACGTGCATTTCTAAATTGTATTTAGTCTAGAAGTGATTTTCTTTGCGAAGAGTTCTTCTTTTGAAACATAAAGATGCCAGTGATTAATAAAATAGTTAAGCTTACAATTAAAAAAAACATTGAAATTCTCGAAAAACTAGGCAAAAACGCACCTCCATCAGTGATTTATGTTGCCTTTAAGTATAATCAGAACTGAAATTCTCAGTGAACAAGCAATGATTACTTCAGTGTCTGATTATCTTCATGAAATTACCCCCGACATTACAAATGAAGAAAATAATGTTTGAATATTTGGAGAAAATAACTCAAATTATACAGCTGAAGATGAAGATGTTGAAAGTGAAGAGGAAATTGAAATCACTAGCATGTCTAGGATTTGCCTAAAATAAAGTCCAAGTATGCCATTAATTCATTAAACATTTGTATTCAATGGGCTGTACAAAACAAAATCGGCTTAAAAGAAGTTTTGCTTCTTCAAGATCTTTGCGCGAAACTGCAGTGCAGAAACATATTTGTAATACTAAAAAACAGTCTAAAATAAGAATGGGTATGTTTGTACGTAATGTTTTGTGTTTTATAAAATTATTAATAAAATAATTAAATTTTCTTGAAAAATTATCATTTTCGAAGTAAATTGATAACACTAAAGTTGTTTTATTTAAAAAATATATATTCATTATTAAATTATCTTTAGGACAATATAATAAACTAGATATTGTTTGAATATAAATACTTAAAGCAGTGTTTATATATATGTGACTCGGTCAATGCTACAACTGCGGTTCTTGCAATTGCCTTGGTTTTTATTAGTTGCAGTAACCGAGGTCATACTGTAATGCTTTATAATTATGAAAATCGTATTAAGCAGAGAACATTTACGATTTATTTCCATGGCATTAAGCTAATATTATAAATAGTTTCTCCACTGAACGTGCCCGCCACATTTTTCTGTTTGTTTACAAACGCAGGTGTTCTACCAAACAACAAGCATTTTTTATACGATTAAGCCGATAAGTGTTCTAAATCGTAATCGCTGTTTACAACATACAACATCAAAATACTTAGTGTTATGAACGGTAATCGGGGCCTAAGAATAATTTGTAAAGCACATTTAATAGTCATTAATTTTTTAGATTTGAGAACAATTTGAGAATATAATATTAAGAATATCGAATAAAAAACTAACTTTTGAAAACTATTCTTGCAAAATAATTTCAATAAAATCGTTCTCAAACGTTACAAGCCATTTAAGGTTATGGTTTGAGAATAGAAATATTTCTCGAATTGAGAAAACAAAACTCAATTTTGCTTTGAGAAGACTATTATTTAAAAATGTGTTTGAAATTCATAAACTCTTCGATCGCTTTAGGAAGATTTAATAGTGTGTCCTGTTATTTATATCATATTTAAGAAATTGTTTGCAAATCAATCCACAAAACATTACCTCCTTTTAAAGCAATTTAAGGCATTTTTCTGGCATCTTTACGCTCCACTGTCCCTTTTCTTAAGAATTTTTGCCAATTTCAATAAATGTTCATTTATTGTTTATTATGGTTTTAACTTTTAAAATGGCAACAAAACTCAACAAGCACAACAAATTTTCATCGATTTAATGGCAGCAGAAAGAGACCAACAAAATTAAAAAACCCAAAAACAGAAAAGTACCAAATTTATGATGTACAAAATCACATAAAAATTTACAATGAACAGAAGAAAAAAAAAACAGCAGAAACCTTAACATCACACCAACAGCAAGCAGCACATGTGAAAAAAACAATATTGAACTGTATTGTTTTTAAGTAGATTTCAATATTTGTTATTTTTTGTTTTTTTTTTTTATTTTCCAAACAAAATCGTAACATAAACATAAATTTAACTTAAACTTTTACTTTCAAAATCGCACTGTTTTTTGGGGTTTTTTTTTCGCCAAAAAAAGTACACAAAAAATAAAAATAAAACCAGTGAGTTTTAAAATGTTTAATAAAAATTTACATTTGGTCGGTGTTTTTTCTATTTGTTTAACAGTTTTTTTTTTACTTTTGTTCCTTTTTTTTGTATTTGTGATTTTTCTGTTTTGGTTTTCTGTTGCAAGTTGTTAAACACGTAGTAAATTTTAATGTCTGCCAGCCAATAAACATAAAAATCGAGGGCTTAAATGTTCGTTCAATACGTAATCTATATTATTTAGTTTTTTTTAATTTTTCGTTTTTGGACTTTTCAAAAAAAAAAAAAAAAAAAGATACAAATACGGAAAACGTTTCGTTTTTTTGTGATATACATACATACATACATATATTGTTTATACATAAAGTTTTCTCAAAACTTAAAACAGTGACATTTAAAATGTGCCATGTTTTTATCAATGTCCAACTCTTCACTTCTGTTTTATTTTTCCTTTTCCTATTTGGCTGCGTTTGTTGTTATTTGAATCTCTCCTGGTGGTTGTAATTAATGATCCTTCAAATTGTTTGTTTTGGAGTTGATTTGATAAATTAAAATTGTTTGCAAAAAAAAAAATCATGTTTATTTAAAATACTAAATAGAGAAACTTTAAACTGACATTTTGCTGATTTTTAATGTCACTTAAATTATTTTAATTTAATATTATGAAAAATCAGCTGCTGTGTTTAGTTGGTCGTTTTCGATTGTTGGTCTGCTACTTGTAATTAAAATGATTTACAGCCATCAAATCAAATGGACATAATTTGACAGTTTGTGTTTAAGTTTTTAAATTTTAAAAATGAAATAAAATATTTGCTGTGAAAAATAAGATTAATACGTGTAAAAAGTTTGGCTTTACAGTTTAGTTAGTGATATAGCAATATACAGGAAACATGTAAAGAAAGAAATTTTAAAGATAGTTATAATTGCTGCTTATCACATCGAAACATCCTTACATTCACACTAAGTTGACTTTCCCTCAAAATATATTATTTTTTCCCTATTGAATCATATAATTTTACCACTGAATCTAATAAAAATCTTGACTCGAACTATCTCTTTAAAACGAAATGCTTCAATTTTAATAACGTTAGACATTTTTTGTGTTAATTTTGAAAACTTGTTTTCAATAAAAAAAATTTTCCAAAGTTTTTCAAATATATGTAAATATTTCACTACAAGCAGCTATAGCGACGGTTAGTCTGAGTCAAGATTTTGGTCCCATTCCGAGAAGTATTTAAATGACATGATTAGAAAACGAAAAATATTTTTTTTGGTAAAAAAAAAACCTAGTTTTCAAATCTCAAAATTCTGACAATTAATTTTCTATAAAAAAAAATATATTGTTGTTTTTTTTTTTGAAATATTGTTAATTTGTTAATACACCAATACCTCACTTTGCGTCGGGGTTACGTTCAAAAAAAAAAAAAAAAAAAAAAAAAAAAAAAAAAAAAAAAAAAACTCGACGCAAACTGACTTAAGATTTTCTATAGAAAACCATGTAAAGATCGAATATAGGTTTAAATTTTTTGTTCTTGTTTTAATATTCAAAAAAAAATCGGCATTAATTTCTAAACATTCTAAAGAACATCTTTTTAGTTCTTCTGCTTGATTTTTGAAGGTGAAGGTAACCTTCATGAGAAGGGTATATATAAGTTTGTCATTCCGTTTGTAAGCTTTCTTTTGAAAAAAAGGGCCCAAATTGAAAAAAATTAAAAAAAAAAAGTTTTAAAAATTAAAAAAAAAATAGGTGAAAAGTTACACTCATTTAAAAAAACCCTGTATGACCAAAATTGACCAAAATTTCCAACTTTGATCCCCTCTAACTCCGGCACTTCTGGACTGATAGAGCTGAAAATTTGTATCTGGCCTACTATCCAATAGTACTAACCTTGGTGCATCCTAATCGATTTTTAACATTGGGTCACTTGACGTGTCATACACCATATGTATGTGTATGACTTTATTCGCCAAGTTGTTTCAAAGATGAAATTAATTTTGCAAATGAAACATGTGAAAATAATTTCCAAATAACAATTAAAATATTTTGTTATTACTTTTAGGATGATTTTGAGAATAACATTCAAATTAGGAAAGTTTTTTTTTCCTAAATTCAAATATATTTCAAGTTTAAGAATGAGTAGAGAAAAAACCGTTGATAATTTATTGAGGAAATAGTGTTTTTCAAATAATTTGTTTGCAGCAAATCAACATTCACTGAAGAAATTGAAACATTTGTTAACGTTTGAGAAACCTTAGAGAATTTAGTTTTAGTATTTTAAGTAATAAGGGCTTAAATTGGAGACTTAACTCAGCTATCAAACAAATTTTATTGAGCTCTATTAACAATTTGGAAAAGTACCATTCCAAAATCATAAATTTCCCATTATGACTTCATGCACAAATAAAACAAATTAATTTTGACACTAATTTTCAACTACAGTCGGGCCTCGATTATCCCTTATGGACGGGACCAGAAGCATTACGGATAATAGATTTTCACAGTTAATCGAATTACAATTTTGATTAAACAGTTTTTAAATATTTTTATTATTTAACAAGTAAACATTGGTGTACATACATATCTATATTAAAAAAATTAATTCTTCTTAAAACTTCTCATTTTTGAGGTAGAATTTTAAAACTCACATTATTTTTGAATGCTCGTTATCTTCAATATTTAAAATGTTTCTTTATCTTTTTACCACTGGTAACGATGCCATACTAAATATATTTACATAAATCTAATCACCCGTACTTCCCAAATTTCAAAATTACTCTAATCACTTTTAAATGCTTCTGACTCATCGTCGTTTTTATGTTTATTATATTGTATGTATGAATTTGAAGTTAATAAACAAAATTCTGCAATCGCGGATAATAGAGGTAATCATGGTTAACCGAAGCAACCGATTAGAAAATATTGCAAACAAAAAACAATAGACTGATATTTTTCCAACACGGTTAATCGGGGTTACTGGTTAACCGAATCACGAATAATCGAGGCCCGACTGTATAACAAACTGCTACATACAATGTAAATAGGTCATTGTAAAACTTAAACGTTAAAAAAGGTTTTAATATTAATACCTGTGAGTCACTCAACTTTTCACCTCATTCATAAATATTTCTTCTCTCTATGTATGTATGTACATATGAACCTGTCTTGCACATTTTCATTACATCATTTTCGAAAAAAGTAACAGACTAATAAAAGTACTTGCATTGAAAGTTAACAATAGCAATAGCAATCATAAATAATAATTTAGCTACTTTTATTATCTGGAGGCTTTAATCAGTCAACACAAACATAAATAAGTATGTATGTAGAAAAATATGTGATGATGACAAATTAAAGCCAGTGAGTGGTGACAATATAACTTTAACAACAATTTGGGTCCCCTTCTCTACAAAACTGTGATAGGAGATTAAAGCTGACACCTGTAAAATTCAAGCGTTTTAAAAATATTTTCTTTAATCATTATAATGATGACGCTAGAGTTTATTTATGATGTAGCTGTTGCTAGTGATGATAATGATGATCATGATGGTGTCGGCGGTGTTAATACAACCAGCCCCAGCCATCTGATTCTATTGTTAAGCCAACAAGTAGCAATTTTCCAGTATATTATACACTAATTCATTTACTTTACTACCCATTATTATTACACTAACTCTATAGAAATGACATAAATAGAAAAAAAAAGCCAACAGTTGACTCAACACCAACCAACCAGCCAGCCAATCAGCCAACAAATGCTAAAAGAAGGTGCAACTTGTTTTTAAAATGACATTTTGAAAAATGTCAGTTTTGAAAGAGTTACGAAAATTATGAGTACAAACAAACATTCATACATATTAATAAGTCTTTTCCATCTTCCTTCTACCACTTACGATTAAGGTTGCAACACACTCTGTATGCTTACAGTTGTAACTCGTAGTTGTACGTTGGCTGTTGTCATCAGTCTGGTGTGGTGTGGCTGAGTTAAATTGTGTCTAATGCGCATTATAAATATATTTGTTAAATAACTTAAAATAATTAACGATGACTGCTTTAATATAACAATAACCACAAAATATTAATTTTATGAAAAGTTATGGTTGTTAGAAATAGATTTGATTTTAATCACCGTTACTATTTATATGTTGGTAATTGAGGAAATTATTTGTAATAAAATAAAATTAAGCACGGTAACAGTTAAGTTGAAATTTTCAGATTTTAAGCAAATTTTTAGGGGAATTAAGCACAACAAATCAATTTTTTTTTAATGTAATACCCAACAAAAACTTGTTACTTAGTTTTAAATGAGTATGATACTTAAAAGTGGTCGTATAATGACTATTATATTAACTGTTACATCACTGCTTACTCAGCCTAGATTCTGAGATAACTAACTCTCAAGGTGTTATTTAAGTCATTACTTGTAACTAGTTTAGTGATGTCAAATTAATGAGATAACTATAAGCGGTTGTGGTTAGTTTGGATTTACATAAATACAATTGTATTTACTCGTGTAAATAAGCATATTTGTTATTTACAGTTGAATCAAATATTTCTCTCACAACACTCACATAATGAATTGAACGCTTTGCACAATATGTTATTTCTTACACACAATAAATTTTGTGTGATTTTTAAATCACACACAACACGCTACTTGCTAGTTTGATGTGTGAATTCATGTGTCGTTTAATCGGACACATGCAGACCTCTAGTAAGCACTTGTCTCTAATGATATCATCATAAATAAATGAGTGGCAGAATTTAGCATTACTTGGCAAGGAGAGTTCTATCTGGGTCAGTAAATTTAAAATGGTTTTAAGACTATTTAATATTTAATTTCTGAAGCAGTTAAATCGTCATTTGATTTTAAAGCCGAGGAATTCTTGAGATAATCGCAGTAACCGTCACCAAAATCTTCGAATGTTGGTTTGAGGGCATACGATGGCGGTTCGGAAACTTCTTAGTCTAGAACGCAAAACGCGGTATAAACAGATAAAATTTAAGAATTTTTGGAAACTTCCATCTCTGCCATGAACACATGTTAAATTTCTTTTCGATGAGCCAACTCCTTCATATAGAAATAGGTGTTCAAAAAAGACGGATCCGCGATTTTTTTACAATGAAAAAATTAAAATTCGTGGTGTCATTAAATAATTAAATAAAAAAGGTTTATCGGGACGTAAAATTTATAATGATATGATGAATGTGTCAAGTGAAACTGCTCCTTCATATGCAACAGTAAAAAATTGGGTTGCTAAATTTAAACGTGGTCGTACAAGCTTTGATGATGAACCATGAGGTGGACAGCAACAACAGAAATTGTAACCAAAGTGCATGAAATAGTACTAAATGATCGACGATTAAAAGTGCGTGAAATAGCTAATATCGTGGGCATCTCGAGTCCATTTAATTTTGCATGAAGATCTACACATGAAAATGCTTTCTGCAAAATGGGTGCCGCATTTGTTAAGAGTCAAACAAAAACGCATAGATTGAAAATTTATCAAGCTTGTTTGGATCGTTTTAAGAAAAATAAAATGAATTTAAGCGTCGTTTCATAACTGTTGATGTGAGACATGGATCCACCACTGTACTCCAGAGACAAAAGAACAATCCAAGCCATGGACTGAAGATGGAGGCAGTGCCCCAAAGACGGCAAAAAAAATTCAATCGGCTGGTAAGGTTATGGCAACGGTTTTTTTTTTTTTGGAACTTCAAAGGTATTTTCTTGATTGACTATCTGCAAAACTGTAAAACAATAAAATAGTACTCTATTGCAACATTTTGAATCAATTAAATGTAAAAATTCATTTTACCTCAAATGAAGATGCAATTACAGTGGTAAACCACTATTTTGAAGGCCTTGAGGAAAACTATTTTAATCAATGGATAGAATTGCTAGATAAGCATTATACTAAGTGTATTGAAGTTTCAGGAGATTCTCTTTCTGTACTAGGCTAAGAAGTTTTCGAACCCCCCTCGTATAAATCTACATATAAAGCCAGCCAAACACATTTATTATTATATCAAAGAAAATAAACTTTTTGTGACAAAAACGAAATAAAAATCTTTCTAAAATATTAAACAATTAATAAACATTACACAATAAATCAGTCTTCACAATAAGTGAGATAATGAGAAAACATTTTGATCCCAGAAAACAGTCATGTTTTATATAAAATTGAAAAAGTTTCAAAAAAAAAAAAACACTTTCTCAAATGTCAAACAATTGGGAATGGTAAGAAGACTTTGCCATGAAAAGGGGATTTCGATAAAAACGAAATATCTTGACTCCATTAAATATCCAGGATATCAAATTGAGAATGATTTGATATCTAACCATTTCTCATAGGTAAAATTTTTGTGAATGTTGATAAACATTTTAGAAGTACTTTTAATTTCCAATTGAAAGCAAAGTAGTTCTTCCAGGTGTTTTGAACGTAAAATGCATTTTGCAAATGAACATGTGAAAATAAATTTCGATAACTTCCCAGTAACAATAAACATTTTTTTGTAATTTTAATTTAGAATTAAAAGTTAGTTTTAACAACAGTTTAAAATTGGGGATAACTTGACAGGTTATGTTATCAAATCGAAAACCTTTCAAATAAATGTTTGCATGAAAGATGAAATACGCTTTTGCTCAAACTAATGGTTTAGCCTATTTTATTGCTTCATTGAGCAACAATAATAGTTGCTTTAACTACATACATACATACTATGTACATGTATATTAAACCCTTAAATAACAATAAAATAAAATATAATTTTAGTCTCTGTTAATTTTCAATTTGTTTCACATAATTGACCTCATTTAAGCAGAAAAAAAATTATTTTTTCTCAATAAATTCGAAAACCATAAAAGCTGATAGCTTTAAATTTCTTGTAAATTATGCATATAATATTAACAATAACAAAATTTTAAATAATAATGAAAAAAAATATAAATTTAATTATGCAAATGCTTGTAATCCAACACTGCTAAAACGTACAACTTTTTTCAAAAAAAAAAAAAAAAAAAAAAAAAAAAAAAAAAAAATGAACGAATTTAAAACAAAAAAGAAATTACAGGCTGAACGCTTAATAACACGGAAGTTTGTGTTTATACCCTACACCACCATAGTGGGGATTTGTGCTGATGTTTGTAACGGCCAAAAATATTAGTCCAACACCCACCTTAAAGTATACCGATCGACTCAGAATGAAGCCGAATCACATCTACAAATTTCGTGCAGATTGGTCCATAATTAGTCGTAGCTCCCATATAAGGCTCACTTCCGAAAATAACTCTCTCAAAAATGTTGGTATCCAAATAAAATTCTACACAAATAAATTTCTTATATACAGAAATAATAACACCTAATTTTATAATGGTCGGTCCATAATTAGTCGAAACTCCCATATAAGACACTCTTTTTGAAAAGTATTTATATCGAGAGAATATTTAACACACATAATATACATATATATTCACAGAAATCATGACACTATTTTTGGATGATTGGTCCACAATAGGTTATAGTATATCCCATATAACGCCCATTTCTGAAAATATGGTTTAATCATATACTGGGTGTAGGGTATTATATGGTCGGGTTTGACCGACTATACTTTCTTACATGTTTTTTACAATGTTTACATTTATTTTGAAATTATTTTCAGTTTGAGTTTTAATCACACAATTGTCTTGCGGTCATTGTAGACATAGCTGGTCGGTCAAACAGCCGGCTGTCAGTCAGCAAACCAGGCAAAATTGTAAATTTGCTTTTTATATACATTTTGATTTAAACATTTAATACCATTATTAGGCAGAATTGTTATAATATTAACTAAAGGGAAAGTATTTATTTCTCTAACTGTTGCAAGCTACAAAGCTTGTTGCATAATTAGCAAATACAAAGTGGGAAAAATGAACATTAAGTAAATAAATTTACTTTTTGCGAATGAGAAACCATATAACTGTTTTTGGTTATTCAGATTTCTTTAGACTTGAAGGGACTGAGACAAAATAGTCATCACAAAGTATATTGAAATTTTAAATGTGTATTTTAAACATGATTTTTTAAACATACTTTCAAATCGTTATATAATGAAAAAAAAAAAAAAAAGTTGTAAACCTCAATGAACTTTGAATGGGAAAATGGTTGCGGTGAAAATATGTAGTGCAGTGTTTAGCATAAAGAGACAATTTAATATGCACTATCTTCTCTCTCAGCTGCTAACTGACTAGCTATTGATTGTGATTGAAATATTGGATATATAAATATAAAGAACATTTTTATATAAATACTAAGTGACCTAATTGCTTGAATAAAAGAAATTATAGAATATTAAAAAAAAAACGTCGAATACAAGAACTAAATAGTTGCTAGTTTATTTTTATTCAGCCCCTTATGAATATGAGTGATGACCACTGAGCTTTAGAGCAAAAATGTTTAAGACTTTTTTTAAACAAATTTTAAAAGTTTTCGATTCCTTCTGTGCAATGTGTTGGAGAATATCAATTAAAATTAAAACTAATAAAAAGTGGGAAATTTTTCTTCCATATTTAGCATTAATCGTAGTTTATTATTTAGTCTAGTTAAAGCTGCAAACGTAGGCGTTTTTACAGTCTCGGTTAAGCTTTAATCGTAGATCTTTTTGCAGTCAAGATTTATCTTCCCTACTGCAGTTTTAGCTTCAATCAAAGCTCTTTAAGTTCTCCAGTTTTACCTTTAATGGAAGCTCTTTAAGTTCTCCAGTTTTAGCTTCAATCGTAGGTCATTAGCAACTCCAGTTTTTCCGTTTTAAATTCCATCGACGGTATTTAAATTCTCCAGTTTTAGCTTCCATCGAAGGTCTTTAAGTTTTCCAGTTTTAGCTTCAATCGTAGCTCTGCTACAAACAAACTTGGTCAATATTTCTCTCATAGGTAGCCCAGATATTTTTTATTTCAATTCTTCAGATTCTAGATTTTCCAATACCATGATACAGTGCTGGAAAATGGTTTTTTAAATTTTGTACCAAATAAATATAAATATAAATAAAATGTACTTTTTAGACCTACACGTTAACATTTTATATTTGTTAAATAATAATAAAATTTGACCACAAACTTACTTTATCGAAAATACGATATATGTATCAGAGAACAGAAAGAGACCATTCGCAAATTCATTGCTTTTGCATTGCTTTTACTCGACAATAATAAAAATGTGCATTGCTGTTTGTTTACTCATTCCTTATTACTGTTTCCCTTTTTGTTATGCGGTTATACATCAAGCAACGAAATAATTCAATGCCACATGAAAAAACTAAAAACATTCACACCATTCGTCCAGTATTCGTTGCTTTCAGTGAATGAAAACATAAAAAAAGAGCAAAAACAATACAAAACCTAATAAGAAAATAACTATTTTTTGGTTGTTGCTTTATGTGCGATTTGTTGACAGTAAACTAGTAAAGTTTGATATTTTTTGTTAGTATGTACAACTTATACAATCAGCATTGAAATAATTCATACCAATCGTTAAACATTCGTACCAATCGTTAAGTATTCGTTGCTTTTGGGAGTATACGTTTACATTTGTACAAGACATGCAATGCAAGCATCATTTTTCGTTACACTCCACTCCGTTTTGTGAATAATGCCATGTATTGATTTACGGAATTGATTTATGTTGTCAACATGAGGTTCGTTTTTTGTGATTGTATTCAAAATCTAAAATTAACCAATTAATGCATCTCATGGCAATATTTTTAATAATACGAATGTGTAAACAATTTTATACTGGATGGCTATTGATGACTTGCAGCAATTAAAAAGGTGTAAAACTTCTTCAAAAAATCATTATCTAACTTCTGGTGATATTATAAATGTTATAAAACTGGAAAATGCTAAAAGATAAAGCGTTTATTCACGATATGCAACTAGTGTTCCAGGAAGAAAGTTACCAAAGCATACTCTAGCAATTTTATATTAATGCATCTGGATCAAAGGAAATTAAACATATTTTTCTTGGAAAGACAAAAAAACAGAGCTCGTCGTTTCGTAATAAATTATCTTCATTTGGGATTTGTATAGTTAGACGGCTACTTCTAAATCTTTAAGAATATTATTCGCGTAATTATAACGATTATCTAAAATATTCTTATTTATGAAAATAAGTTAACCTTGTTAAATATATATGTATATGTATGTATGTATGTATGTATGTATAGATAGTATATGGTGAATTTCACGTCAAGTGACACGATTTTAAAAATCGATTTGGATGAAATCCAAACTCGCATCCCATTAAGCGATTATAAAGGTCTTAAAGAAAATTGTATAAGCTTTCTTTTGAAAAAAGGCCCAAATTTAAAAAAAAAAAATTTAAAAAAAAAAAATTAAAATTTTTTTTTAAATTAAAAAAAAATATTTTTGGAATGATTGAAGAAATAGCTATCTAAAGTCCTTTGGACAATTTTTTTTAGGATCAATAGGTGAAAAGTTACACTCATTTTAAAAAACCCTGTATGACCAAAATTGACCAAAATGTCCAACTTTGACCCCCTCTAACTCCAAAACTTCTGGACTGATAGAGCTGAAAATTTGTGTCTGGCCTACTATCCAATAGTACTGGCTTGTGCAAGTTTCATTCAAATCGATTTTTAACATTGGATCACTTGACGTGAAATTCACCATATGTATATACATTAGGCCGGTCCAATTTGTATGGAGCCGAAAAAATCGATTAGAGCCGCCCCCTAGGATGATTCTATGGACAATTCTAAGCAACTTTGGTGAAGGAACCATGGGTCTATCTCGATTTTCGAGTCTCCCACTTTTCAAAAAATGATTTTTTTCCCTACAACATCATTTTGATTCGAAATTCGATTTTTTATTCATCGTTATATTATCTTTTTTATGTGTATATGGGGGGTTTTTGGGGTCGAGAAATTCATTTTTGATCTTTATTTTTACCTATGAACACCACCAGAGGGCGTTTCATACATATTTGTAATATTTTTCGTCTATTTTCCAAGAGAAAAATGTTCGGTAAAATTGATATTTATTTTATTTTTTTCAACAGAAATTCAACCTAAAAAATAAGAACATGTGTAAAAAAAATTAATTTAGTGGAAGAAAAGCGGAATAAGTTATTTTTGAAAGTCTTTCTTGCTTTCAAGTCATATATATATCCGTGCATCCTTCGATTACATTTCCAAAATATCTAGATCTAGGTTAACTTCTAACGATTTTAAAATCCTGATTAACTATATTTTAAGCTTTAGTTTTTGAAATCAGCCTCAAAATCATTAAATGTAAATTAATAAGTCAAAGACTTTGATTGTTCGATAATTCAACGAAAAATTTCTTGCCGTCATAATCATCTTATGAATGCATATTTAAAGATCAAATTGATATCAGTTCCAAAATGTCCATGAAGTTTATTTTGCACATTTAACTTACATGATATATTTATCTATTTGTTCTGAAATACCAAATTTTTATGTAGCAGTATTTTGAAATTGTACCAAATGACTCGTGGTCATGGTACCAGGGTACCAACTGTGTCTAAAATGTATCAAAAAATTACAATTGTACCATGTTTGCCATCACTGCCATTATAATATGGCCATGCTAATTGAGCATGTTTAACTTTGACACATATGACAGACAGCTGAACCAATTAATCTTTATTTGAAATTTTATATTTAAACCATAAAAAAAACTCTAAAACAATTTTACATTAAAACTAGCCCTTTTTCGTAGTAACATTAAATTTTACTTTTAAATAGCACATTTACTAGATATACAATCTGTCTAGATTTAAATGCTTCCATCATTTCCAACAGATAATTGAAACAATTTGATCTATAAAAACAAAACTAAACAACTAAACGGCAAGGCCACACATCACTTCAGAATTCACTTGTATTTCTAAATAAATCGAAACATACATTTAGAAAATGTATGAAAAATTCATAAAAATCGATTTTACGTGATGGCTGTAGGAAATATATCTAACTGATGAAAATAAAATAAAAAACAGGGTGTAATTTGTGTCAGCCAGCAATAATAAACAAAACAATATTCTATAGAATCAAGAAAACTATTTAATTACAAATTGAGCGGGAATACCAGCCAACCATTATAACTCGGCTATAAACTTCAATAATGCAAAATAACAAACATGATTGATCTTAATGACGACGTCGTCACAGCACCTTATTTACCATTTCCATAGATGTGGCAGTCAGTTATAGTCAAGGCAAGTGTTGCATGTAAATGCCCATAAGGAAATTCATAATAACAACAAATAAAACAAAACTATTTTCAGTTTTATGTTGCATGTGTCAGTTAGTCTCAGTAAAACGCAGATCGTGCAAATGTTTTTATTTTTAAGTTTTTTGCTATTTTGCATATATTTTTTTTTTACTTAAGTTTCGTTTTAGAATGTAAGATTTTTGCATGATTAGAAATAGACGGCAATCGATCAATCATTAGCTTTTTTGTAGTTTTTTCCCCTTAACATTAAACATAATTTAAAACACTTTTTAGTTTTTAGCTGGCAATATATTTAGAAAATAAGGGGACTTGCAGGGTATTGCTGAAAGTTAAATCATTATTAACTTAAGGGCAATTTGCAACACAAAACTTACTAACCCAGTTTTTATTGTTTTTTTTTGTTTTTTTTTTTTTTTTAGTTCTTTGTGAGTGTTTTCATGATAAGAACTGGAAAGATCAGTTTAATAGCAGATGCTGTAAAATGGTTTCAGAGTAATTGGTTGTAGTAATAAACTGAAAACTAAAGTGGTTAATTTGACCAAATTGCTGGAATATGTCCGACCTACTCTAGATAGTTTGGGGAGAACTGTTAAAGAAGAGATTTAAATAAAGGATATATTCAAAAAGGTATATTTGAATTGGCAGCAACAAGTGCTGCAATTGTTGTACAACTGGGGAAAATGTTTAATAATAAAACTAAACTAATCTAATATGAAGTAGTTCAATAGTAGTCATTGGTAAATCTTTAATTAACTTCGATTAACATTCAATTGTACTACTTTATATTCTTTAGTTTCAATCGAATGTGTATAAGCTTTTATCGTAACCCATTAAGCATTTCAGTGTTAGCTGTCATCGTAGCTCTTTAAGTACTCCAGTTGGAGCACTAATTGAAGCTCTTTAAGCACTACAGTTTAAGCTAAAATCCTCGCCCATTAAGCACTCTAGTTTTGGCTTAAAGGTCCAACCATAATGTGCATAAACGAGCTTAAGCAACTGTGCGAATACATGTAAAACGTATGTGCAAACCATAATGTACTTAATGAAACTTTTCGTTAAGTTTTATTTGCCTAAGTAAAGTGCCAAACTGAATGCACTTTCCGTACGGAATCATCTGTTTTTTAATTTCATTAAAAAAAAAATAAAAAATTTAGTATGCAAAATCAAGAAATAGATGATATTACTCATATCTTATCACTTTTTTTTTATTATTTATTCAACAATTAGCAGTTTTTACTGTTTGCAAATTTTCACTAAAATAAGACATCAAATAAACAAATACAGGGCTGTAATTTTTGGTACTTTTTAATTTAAAGTACTCGCAAAAACATAAAATACGGCACAAATATGCAACAAGGGTTACATGCATCGTGTAAGTTTATTATGGCCACCTAAAAGTCTTCTTAAGTTTACTTATGCATTTGACAGACTTTTCGTTAATTTTTGACAGTTGCTTAAGCTAGCTTATGCCCATTATGGTTGGGTCTTAAATCGTAGCTCTTTAATTACTCCAGTGTCAGATTACTACTTGCATCTACAATTTTTGTCCAGCCATGAATATGTCTCGTGTGGACCAAGAGTTGTTCTGACAACATTGTTCAAACAGGAACATAAAAATGTCGGGTTTTTAAGGATTTTTTGCACGATTTTCTTTCTATTTTAAATTTTCATAGATCAGTTCTGTCGTGCAAATATATTCTTGAGTGAATGGATTTTGTGACACAATAAAGCTAGATTTGCACGATTGAAATTTTCTTCAAAATGCTTCAAACTCGTGTAAACAGCAAAATTTCATCAAAGTTTATTTAAATTTAGTTACTAATGGTTATTAAATAAATTAATTTTGAAGAAATTTCGCTGTTTAAGGCCTTATGACACTACATTTTTAATGCATTGTTCAAGTTTTGGTGAACAGTACAAATATAATGTAATAGAAAAATTTACCAAGTGCAAAGAGTTCAGCAGTATTAACATAAATGGCAAACTGTCAAACATTTTACTAAAGTTATCGATAAAAAATGAAGTTATGTCAAAAAAAAAAATGTAAAATTGTTCAACTTAAAATTGACATTTCAAGCTTGAAATATTAAAAGTGTTGCTGAATCAGCGGTTTATGGACAAATTTGGCGATTAACCGTTTTTTTTTTGTTCGTTTTGTTTTAATGTTCCTCATAAACAAAAAGTTGACAACATTTAATAAAAAAAAACTAAAAGGCTTTTTTGTTTACATTTTTAATAGTTTGCTTTTTCTAACATTTTCTGTTTCTTTCTATCAATTCTATATCAATTCAATGAACAAAAAATGTAGTGTCAGAAGGGCTTTACACAAGTTTGAAGCATTTTGAAGAAAATTTTAATCGTTTAAATCTAGCTTAACAGTAGCTTTTGTAGTTTGGTCGGATTTTAAGTGAACAATGCTTTACTTTTCTAGACATACATATTTGTCTAGTCCAGACTCTACACGTTTTTCAATAAAAAAAAATCATGCTAAAAAAAAATCTCTCAAACATTTGAAATATTTGCGTGTGAAATAAAAATCATGAAAAACGATTTTTCTCTCCCAACATTTGAAAGCATTAATCAAAATATGTCTATGTCAAAAATTTCTATTACAACTAAATAGTTTGTGGGCCTAAATGTCTTGGCCAATAACTAACGTACACAATATTTAGTTGGTTAGTAGTGGCAGGGAGGTAATATTAATACAAATTACCAAGCGGCAAAAACTTATGAAATCATTCTTAGTCATGATCTTTAAAATCAACAAAAAAAAAAAAAAAAATAAGAAACAATAAACAATAAAATATAGCCTTCGGTTATTTAAGTCAAAAATAACAAATTTACAAAACAAAAATATATATTATTAATTTAAGCGTGTGAAATCACAGACATTTTTAAGAGATTTACTTAAAAGAAAATGAAAAAAATATATTAAATTTATATTTATTGTTTAGTAGGGTTAAAGATTTTTTTTAAAGAATTTATTAAACTGTTTGGAAACTATTTTTCTTCTATTTTGTTATTTTTGTTTCATTTATTAGTTTACAAAAGTATTTTGTATTTTGTGTATGTTTAATTTTTTTATAGGTTTTAAATATTTAAATTGTTGTGTGTAGTATAACTTTTGTAGTTTGATAAAAAAAAAATTAGCTGCCAACAAATTTTATTACAAAAACATTTTGCTGGTGTTTTAAAAAAATATTCAAGGTTGTTACTTTAAATATTATGGCCAACATGAGAAAAAATAAAATGAAATGTTTATAACAAGTGTAATTAAAAAAGTAATTTCAGAATATTTCTTTTAATAAAGAAGTAATTAGGAAAAACTTATACGCAATTTTAAAAAATTTGTTTGCCAGCAAAGATTGTTTATAACAATGAAATACTTCAGGTATTTATTGGTTATAGTTTTTGTTTCGATGTTACCTCTTGAAGTACCCTAGTTTTATCTTAATTATAACTCTGGTTATACCTTTATCCCTCTAAGCACTTCAATTTTAGCTTCAATGGCAGGACTCCAAGTACTCTAGTTTTTGCTGTAATCGTAGATCTTTATGTACTCCGGTTTAAGCTTTAATCGTTTTAAGTTCAATGACAGGACTCCAGTTTTTCAAGGTCGATTCGGAATCTTCTTAGCCTAGAACAGAAAGACGCATCCACGATTTTTTTTA
The DNA here is from genome assembly GCA_916048285.2 of Bellardia pandia. Taxonomy (NCBI): domain Eukaryota; kingdom Metazoa; phylum Arthropoda; class Insecta; order Diptera; family Calliphoridae; genus Bellardia; species Bellardia pandia. The sequence goes on from OU696531.1 coordinate 32,629,870, forward strand.
CAATGGAAAATTAGAAATTCGTGGTGTCATTAAATATTTTAATAAAAAAGGTTTATCGGGACAGGAAATTCATAATCACCCCTATCGTGAATAAAAATTCCACATGAAATTTGTTCCCTTTTCACATTTTTCCTATTATAATTCTATGTTAAAAAAGTAAAAGGGAACACATTTCATGTGGAATTTTTATTCACGATAGGGGTGAATGTGTTAAGTGAAAGTGCTCCTTCGTATGCAACAGTAAAAAATTGGGTAGCTGAATTTAAATGTGATCGTACAAGCTTTGACCATGAACCACGTAGTGGACAGCAACAACAGAAATTGTAACCAAAGTGCATTAAATAGTATTAAATGATCGATGAATAAAATTGCGTGAAATAGCTAATATCATGTACATCACAAATGATCGAGTTCATTTAATTTTACATGAAGAACTACAGATGAAAAAGCTTTCTTTGTTAACAGTCGACCAAAAACGCATAAGAATGGAAATTTCTCAAGCTTCTTTGGACCGTTTTAAGAAAAATAAAATGGATTTTAAGCGTCGTTTCATAACTGTTGGTGAGACATAAGACACCACTTTACTCCAGGCACAAAAGAACAATCCAAGCAATGGACTGAAGTAGGCTCCAAAGAAGGCAAACACAATTCAATAGGCTGGTAAGCTTATGGCAACGGTTTTTTTTTTCGGACTTTAAACGTATTTTATTGATTGACTATCTGCAAAAGGGCAAAACAATAATTTCAAAGTACTATTGCAATATGTTGGATCAATTAAATGTAAAAATTCGAGAAAAACGTCCTGGCTTACAACAAAAAAAAAAACAATTTTTCATCAAGACAACGCACCAGCGCACAACAGTGTTTTAACAATGGCTAAAATCAACGAATTTAAGTACGAGTTGCTTGACCACCCACCTTATTCTCCTGATTTAGCTCCCAGTGAATTTTACTTGTTCCCAAATCTAAAAAAATGCTAGCTGGCAAGCGTTTTACCTCAAATGAAGATGCAATTCATTTGTAAACCACTATTTTGAAGGTCTTGAGGAGAACTATTTTAAGCAAGGGATAGAATTGCTAGATAAACGTTGGATTAATGGCCAGTTATTAACTTGATATTTAAATACGAAATTAGTTAATTTTTCCATAAACTTAAGTTGTATTTAAATACGGTTTAATTTTTTCAGTCTCAAATTAAGTTTGGTATTTTATTATGATAAAAGTATGGTAGCACTATTAAATGTGAGAAAAATATAAACAACTTCTTCATTTAACAGCTGATTTCATATTTAGTTTACAAATCATTCATGCCCTCTTCATCTAAATTCATTGTTTTAGTTGATATTGATAATAATAAGCACAATGTTTTTATTCGCGGCGAGTTTATTTATTGAATATCTTTATCAAATAATAAAAAAAAACTTCAATGCGCAATTTTCATAATTTGCAGAACTTTCAAAATCATATGGTAGTATGAAAAACTTAAGTTGTATTTAAATGGACATAGTCAGTGATTTAAGTTGTATTTAAATATGATCTATAAAAATTAATTTGGTATTTAAACAGAACTTAAGTTAAACACACTTTAATTTTTAAGTTAAAAACTGGCCATAAGTGTATTGAAGTTTCAGGTGATTATATTGAAAAATAAAAATGTTTTTGAAAAACTAACTATTCTCTTTCTGTGCCATAGTAAGAAGTTTCAGAACCGCCTTCGTATCTTCAATCATAGATCTCTAAATACTCCAGTTTTAGCTTCAACCGTAGATCTTTAAAAACTTCAGTTTTAACCTCAATCAAAGATCTTTAAAAACTCCAGTTTTAATTTCAATTAAAACTCCAGTTTTAGCTTCAAGGTCTGTAAACCTTGAATTTTACGATATAACTACACAGACACAATTTAAACAGAAATTTCACATATTGCGAGTATACCAGAAGGAAAATTGTAATCATTATAGACCGCTTTAAATAAATTAAAAACAAACCCAGCCAGTCAGCAATATTATTTAACACGTAAGTGACAAGCCGGCTGAATGACAGGCAGGCAGAGAAACAAAATAATAAACAGAATTATCTAACACTAACACTTATTTTAATTTTTGACCAAGAACTTGTTGCAAGAACGTGTTTTATGTCATCAAATTTAACACATTTTATTTAAGCTTTTTTTTTTGCGCTAAAAAAACAACAAAAAAGTCTTATTGTTGTTCCTTTTTTCAAGTCCAACGACCTAAGAGTACAATGTGTTGGGGCAACATTTAACCGGCATTACTACATGTAACAGCAAAAACAACAACAACAACAACATGGAAAACTGAAAATTTTCTTTTCTTAAAGATTGTATTTGTTACTGTTATTGTAATTGTAATTGTTGTTGTGTTTCATGTTGTAATAATTTATGGCATTATTATGCAGTTTTAAGAAAGAAAATAAAATAAATGCTGGCTGGTTTTAGACTCTTGAGTTGGTTGTTGGTTGGTTAGTTTTGCTTGACTGCTTCCATGGTATGGTATGTTTCATTTTGTTAACACACACACACACACACACACACACTTTCAAGTTGACTTTGAAAAGAAATGTTAAAGAGTAGAAGAAAAAAGTAACAAAAAAACAAGAAAGAAGTTGACAACATGCGTGCACGCATTGTGGCATTGCACATGCGCCTCAAACCATTACAGATGTCAAGCATTCAAAGACGCACTGGTTCGCTCACTTACGCTTTAAACAACTACTACCTACATACCTACTTGCTGTATTATTTTGTTGTTGTTTTCTTTAAGGATATATTTTCAACAACAAACGACATCATATGAAATAGAATGTTACAAGTTTGTCTATTTGTTTAAATAGAAAGAAATCGTGTTTTTTTTAAGATTTTCCTAAGAAGACATTTTCGTTTAATTGGTTGCAAGTTTTGTATTTAAGTGGTAAAAACAGTAAATATGAAGACGATATTTTAATACCCTACAACAGTTATTTGTTTTAAGTTAATCTCAATAGAGCTTAAAAGCTTTGCTAGCTTTTAATATTAAATTTATTTGACATTTATGTTTTTAACCTGGAAATCTAGATAGACTTTTTTATATTTGTATATAGTTTTGGCATTACGAGTGCATAAGTGAGCAATAGTTATCTAATAACCCACAAACTTTGATATTTATGAAATTTTAAGCCGATTTAGCTTTGTTTGTCTATTAGTGTTTGTCTGTAAAGCACGTTCACAGCTAAATTATGCAATCGAATTTAATATTTTCACTTCAAAATGTTTGCAATGCTGCTAAGAAGATTGCTATTGAAAGTAAGTAAAATCTGCTTTATAGAAGAAAAAGTTATGTCCCGACAACCTCTAACAAATTTTAATTTATTTTCCCGATAAAATTTTTAACATTGTTGCTTTAGCTGAATGAATTTTAAAAACAAGCATCAATTGTTTTATTAAAATTTTTATCTGAAGGGTATTCAAGATTCGCCACAGCCGAATTATATCAATCTAAATGGTTTTATATTCTTATTTTCCTCAATATAGTAGAAGAGTAGCCCCAGACTGCATACAACAAAAACTCCAACTTCTTCGTGTTAAAAAGTTAAATATGTTTTACAACGTGATTACATGTCACATCAAAGAGATTAAACTAAAATGATGAAACAAGTAAAACAAAAAAAAATCTTGAAAAGACTTTCCAAGATCATCTTAACTTCAGTTTAAATGTGTTACATAAAAACGTGCTAAAGATTAAGAAAAAGACTTAAACTCAAAACAAACGTGCCAACGAAAACTATGACAATAAATTTCTTAAACAATTTTAAAAGAATTCAAGAGAAAATTACAAAAAAAAAATACAGCATTTAATAAATTTAACTTTAAAGGAAATAAAATTAAAGAAAAAGAATTATGAGACAAATACAATTCATACATTATTATTTATGGAATAAAAAAAGAAACAAATTTTTGCGATTGGAAATTTTAGACACACAATTGTTTACAATTAATTATAAAATGTTTTTAAGGTGTCAGTTTGGCTGTTAATACAACTTTCGTAGTTATTTTTCATATACAGTGGCTCACAGCTTATTTTAAGCAGTGCATTTTTTTGTTTTGTTTTCAAAACTTCATAAAAAGAAAACTAACAGGAAAAATGTGAAAGTCTAACAAACAAAAAACATTTATTGCAAAAAAAAAAGTACATTTTGATATATTATACGTACAAAAATATAAAACAATGTTCACACAGCTTATTTTATGCAGGCACTTATGGGTTTTGAAAACTTGAAATTAAAACGATTTAGTATTTGTTGTGATATAGCCTTAATTATCTACAAAAGATTTAAGGCGATTTGGCATAGGTTCGACCAGTTTGGGTAATTTGCTTTGCATTGTTATCCTAGTAAAGTCGAAAATCTCATCCCAGGTTCTCTGCGCTTTCCAAAAACTTGTCTTTCAGAATCTAAAGGTACATAAACTTGTCCATGGTTGTTTTAACAAATGTTAAATTCCCAATACCAGCAGCTGGCATACAAACTATGACACTCCCACCAATATGCTTCACTGTTAGCGTTGTCAACTTGGTGGGTTTCGTACCATATTTGGTGCTTTTTTAAAATTTTTTGTGCGAAAAATTTCTTAGTTTGTGCGCGGTGCTCGTTTTTTTTTTTAATTTTGCAGCGTTTTTTTATTTTTGGTGAATCCAACACAAGCCAGTGTGAGACAAAATCTTTGTATAATAAAATACACCTGTTTCAATACCATTTCATTCAACAGTGCAAAATTTTACAGACCACAATAAGAACAACAAATAACGATAATGTTAAGACGTACCAATTCATATGCACAGAGTAAAACGGTTTTGTTGTTAGTAATATTTTGTATTATGTGAAGAAAAAGAAATATTTCATTATATGAAATTTGCTGTCCATTTGTGATTTTCATAGTAATTGTTGTTGTAGTAAATATTGCTCTCGAGTTATTGTTCGTTTTTATCAAATGCATTATGAGGTGTTAAAAAAAGTGTGAAACATTTATATAAAGTGCTGTAAAAGTAATAAAACTTCTATTTATTAAAAGAAATATTTAAAGTTACGTATTTATTTTCAATAACAAATTCTACTGAGTGCGTTTTTTTTAAATGACGCGTTTTCTCTCCATTTTGGTGCGTTTTGAAATTTCAAAGTTGACAACACTGTTCACTGTTGCCGTCAGGTTTTCTTTGTTGAGTTCTGTATTTGTTTTCCGCCAAACATACGACATGCCATCTGAATCGAATATGTTAAGCTTAGATTCAATGGCAAAGATGACCATTAAAATCATGTTAGCGCAAATCTCGAAAAATAGTTTGAACGCAACATTGTTTGACCCGGTCAGCTTCAACTTCGGCAATCAGTTGCAAAGCTGATAGTCGATTTGCCTTTCACATGTGTCGCCCATTGCTAATTTTATTTGGTGCTTGTCTGCTCTTGTTATGGAACCGATGTTCTTGGATGAAGCTTGATGAATGATTTTTTGGACTGCGGAAGCTTAACCATATCTGCTATTTTTCGCTGAGAGTGGCCATTTTGGATATTTTTTAAAACCAATTCTCGTTCTATCGTAATACGAGAAGTTATTTGAAATATTTTAAATTGACACTTGACGTTACAAAATCGGACTCACAATTCAACAGAAATTATTGACAACGCTGTATTGAGCTATCGTTACAGTAGAAATTGACTGCATAAAATAAGCTGTGACGGAAAAAACAAGCAGTTTTTTTCTTGTGTTTTTTTTTTTTTCGTTTTTATATAATAAAATGTAAGTTTTTGCAATAAATGTGTTTTGTTTGTTAGACTATAAGTTTTGTTCCTTTAAATGACACCAATTTCTTTTTTAAGTTCCTATTAGTTTTCTTTTTATAAAGCGTTGAAAATAAAACAAAAAATACAAGGCATAAAAAAAGCTGTGAGCCACTGCTGTATAATTTATATGATCAATAACGTGATTTTAATATTTATTTAATAGTTTTACTTTTATAACAGTTAGTTACTAATAATAAACTTATAGTTTCTTGTGTTGTGTTTAATGACACCAGGTCTCGATGACAATAAATTAAGCCAAAATGTAACGACAGGCAGCCGGTAAAATGCTATAAGTAGATGGCTGCTAACTCTATAACTGTCATATTAAATCACATTTTAAGGCTGGTGGTGCTGCCGAATAATACATACAATAAGTACGAGAGCTTATAACAAAAAAGCTTTTAAAAATAACAGTAACTGACACCTACATTAACGTTAGACACTCTGTTAACTCAAAGCAAATTGTTAGTCATTTTTTTTTCTTAGGTGACTTGTAATTAATATTTCAATCAATTGTTTTTAAAGGGTTGGGGAAATTTGCTATTAAAAGACATTGTAAATTAATAAAAAAATTTAATATTTTTAAATATGGGGATTGTTTTATTGGCTTTAAGATGTAATTTAAATGTTATTGTTAAAGAATTTTAATTAATATTGATAGATTTTTTATGAGAATTTATCAAAATCTATCTAGGAAAATTTGCTTTGTTCCAAATTTTAGGTTTTTGTTATTTTCAAAAATTAAATAAGGATTTCTGATAATTTCTAAATCAAAGCTGAAAGTATCGAGTATCAACCCGCATGTTCTCAATTTGTTTACCATATTGATAGTATATTTAATATTTAATTCAAAGCCCATTATTTCGTAAAACAGTTTTTTAAACGTTACCAATTTATTCATTTAGAAATAAATTCGTGCTGAACCGCTGCCAAAGCTACTCCAAATGGGTTGAAGTACATCGGTATTTTTTCAACTGTCTCTTTAAGATTGGCCACAAGTTCTCAATCGGATTGGGTTCGGAACTTTTTGCAGGCCAGTGCATTAAAACAAATGCTCTCTAAGCCATTCTTTCATGATTTTGGAAGTGTGCTTTGGGTCACCATTCAGCTGAAAATTTACTTTTCCAGACGCTCTTATCTACAAAATCGGGAACATCAGTTTGCAAAATACACAAACAGCCTTCTTTCCCCATTACTGCCTCTATTCTTAGCAGTGGTCCGAAGCGCCAACATGTAAAGCAACCCCATATCATCAAGTTTCTCCCATGGTGCTTCACTGTTTCCTTTTCATGGACTCTGGGCTGTTCGGTGCCAGGAATTAATTACCTTTGTATTGAAAACGATTATATTTGGATTTGTCTGACCAGATTACACTTTTCCAGTCATCTTTTACCCAATTTCAGGTTTATGGTGCCTTAACATTTTTTTTTTATCGATAGTGCAGGTTTTTAATTTTTTTCTGCTGAGATGTAACCATATAAAGGCATCTTGTGGTGCTAAACACTTGTCTCTTTTCCTTTGTACTATCATGAGATGTAAGCGCGTGCACGCAAATAGCTTTTTGCTACCTTTGATTTGTGTTTTGGGAATAATAGAACGCCTTTTTTGGATTCTTATACTTTAAGCTGTTTAGCTATTACTCGCGTCGAATAGCTACTTTTTGTCATTACTAGAATACAGTATTTATCGCTTATATGCACGTCGGTTATTTGCATTTAACGTTTATATGCATCCCAACATGAGTAATTTTCTATTCGTAATTAATATAACCGATTTTTATACATGAATTTCTCGCTTATAAGCACGAAAAGTCGTGCAAAATTTGAAATGCATTTGGGTAATTTGCAAAAAGTGTTTAACACAAGCAATACAATTAATATCAAAGTAATGTTTTTTTTTTTTTTTTTTTAATTCATAAAAGGATTTTGAACAAGAACTTTGTTTTTCAAAACAAAATAAAACAAAGAATTTCTATGAATATCATTCAAATGTTTATTGTATTAGAAAATATAAGTTTTCACAATTATAAGTGATTTCACTTTGCGTGGGGGTACGTTTCAAAAAAAAAAAAACAGGACGCAAAATGAATTAAGATTTTCAATAGCGAACCATGTAAAGATCGAAAATAGGTTCTAGGGTTACAAAAATACTAAGTCGGCGGCTTTCTTTCACAAAAAATTGGTCCAATGTTTGCTGAACAGCTTTTTTCAAAGTAAAATAAATTTCCTTGTAGCAATTGTCAGTGTTACTACCACTAGCATTATCATTGGTTAATGCTTTACTTTTTATATCATCAAATAAGATTGCTTTTATCTGAAATACCATTTTATTTAATGGTATCGTTTTAGCTTCTAACAATGTTGCAGATTTAGCAAAAATTTCAAAAAAAAAAAAAACACATTAAAGACTCGAACCCAAAACAACGCAATGCTTGAAAATCTAACAACGCACAGTGAAAACGAAACGACGCAAAGCGAGGTATTGGTGTATTAGATAGATGTCTTTGACTCTACCAAGCATACAGTAGATTTTCTTATCAAAGTTTTCAAACACATTTTGGAAAAATTGTGGGTCTATTTCGTGTAATCACGTCCCAATAACCAGCTAAATTTCGTGAAATTATGCGATCAGGAAATTTGTTTTTAAATTATTTTATTTGTTTTAGTGGCTTTGTGACACCGTAGTTTTGAAACCATATTTAAGTGATATCCATATCATTAATAATAGGCACCGTTCTTCTGATATTGAAACTGGCAATCACATTGTTCGAATCGTTAAAATATTCATGAATAACACAACTGTAACCACTTGTTTTAGCACAAATTTGTTTGACTTTGTTTACTCTTACAAGTGTTTTGTATTAAAATAAAACTAAATATTTGTTGTGCTTTGGCCTAAATAAGAAAAGTTTTTAGAATTTTATTTAATAAATAAACGAGTTCAAATATTTATATGTTATTTAGTGGTTACGTCTTTTTCGGCGAATATTTGCCGAGTTTGACCGTAACTTAAGTGCAACCACTTTGTCTGATGTTTCGATTTGAAGCAACATTTCTCACTGTTTTAATATACATACCTATATGTTGAAGTCTTTATTTGTTACACCATACATCGAGTGTGGTGGATTTTATTAAAGTCCTCTGAAGTCAGGGTAAAGTAAATGTTTTTTGTATTTATTTAATATAAAATTTGTTTACATTATAATGAGATTTATAAGCAATTTTTTGTTCTTTTTTGTTTCTTTGTAATTTATTTGTTTGCTGCTTAGAATTGCAGAAAACAATAACTTAATTGTTATAAGGAAATGTATTTGCATGCCTTTATGTCTAAACTCAGACCCATTAGGCTCATTTGTGGTAACCTCAATCAACAGATTTCAATTTCCCACAGTATATTTCCACATTAAACTAAAAGCTATGTATGTATTTTCCTCTAAACCAATCGATTATTGTTAACAAATCTGATTAGGTTTTTCCAAACAAGCATACAAAGAAAGAAGAAAAAAGAAAACTATACGAACAACTTAATTTGGCCAACATATACTGACGGAACTTGTTGTTAACTTGGCCTGGATGGTTTAGACTGTGGTATTATTTTGGTTTAGCTAAAAGACTATATAAACCAAAAAAAAATCTAACTGTTTAAATAATGTCTGTACAATAAGATGTCATACTTTATAAGGTATTACTAAGCAATTTTTGCCATTTAAATTTTAAATACAAATTCGATTTGAAAAAAAAAAAACATTTGTAAACAGCGCACATATACATCAGTAATGGAATCTTACATACAAACGAATTTATATATTCTCATATTGAATAAAGGGATTTTCAATAAGAATCTTGTTTTAAATAACATTGAAATGTTTATTGTATGGAAAGTGTAAAGTTTAACAATTATAAAAGAAAATTTATATCAGACAGACCACTTATACTCGATTCTATTATGAACATATTTTCAACCAAATGTTGCCAAAATGCAGATCGATTTCGATAATTAAGTCATGGATTTTGAGTTTTAAATCTGTAAACAATTCGATTGGCTCTGCATAGACTCTATACTTTTCCCCGCAAAAAATAATCCCGTTATGTTAAATTGCATGATCGGAGCTAAATTTCATAAAATTATCCCTCTGGCCCACGATGTCGAACGATAACGTTCGCTTAGATAAGACTTAAGACACAAACTTTTTATCGTATCTATTTTTTACTCAATCAAGTTTGTTTATTTCACAATCAAGCTTGTGTCTTAAATCTTAGTTAGTCTTTCGAAAATTTTGGTTTTCAATAATTCTTTTATTGTTTCGGTGGCTGTGTCCTGCTGAAACCACATGTCAATGATAGTCATATCACCAATAATACGCGAGAATTTAGATGTTAACTACTCTTGTTAGTGTGATCCCTTTACCGTATCTGTATTTCCTGAGGAGTGTTCGAAGGTTAATCATCAACTCACACCTTTAGACCACATTTTCGACCTCGTTGTTGGATTAAGTTGTAATTTTAGGTGTAGCCGCTTAAATTTTAAGTCTGTTCGACTTTTAAATTCTTACATGACCTGAGTTCAAAGGGATGTCACACGTTTAGCATGAATGGCTTCTCAACAATTGCTTTTGGATTTGCAAAATTCCAAATCCAGTCATTTTGATTGTAGACTTATCCTTACAAATGAAAATGGGTTTCGTTTGGAAAAAGTATTTGTCTAGCAAACCAGTGAGTTGAGCTTGAATGAACTAAGATAAACTACAGCGAAATGGATGGTGGGCCGGCTTCAATTCATGCAACAGTAGCAACTTTTAATGCAAAATTGTTGTTGGTTTTTCAGCAACCTTAATGGGGCAGTTTTGCTTGTTGACATATCTAGTCAAATGAAAATGGACTTTCAGCGAATCTACTGTAAAGTGAATGATCGAAAAATTGAAAAATTTTGATCGTCTTCAACACTGCGGCTTACGGCTGCAATATTTTCACTTGAACCAGCCGTTCGAACATTTGGTCGGCGAGCTAGTCAAGTAAAATTTATCGACCAAATACTGGTCTCAGAAGGACAATTATGTTACCCTAAAACATAACAAAATGTACCTTTTACAGAACCACAAATATCATTGGGAACTTTTAACATTTGAATGCGATTTTCGATTGAAATAAAATTGATTGTCGAAACTTTCATTTTATTTCAATATGCCCGTTATTTGAAATTATTTTGTAACTATATAAAATATCCATCTCTGACATATCTGAACACAGTTCAGGGTTAGCAAACATGTTGCAATTGTACTTTTTTGATACATTTTAGAGTGCTACCGTGCTACTACCATGAGTCGTTTGGTACAATTTCAAAATACTGCTACATAAAAATTTGATATTCCAGATGAAATAGATAAATATATATGATTTAGTTAACTATTAAGTTGTGTAGTAATGCAAGCCAAAGAGAGATTTTATTTAATATCATGAACATTTTGGAACATTTAATGATTTTGAGGCTAAATGCAATAATTTGCTGTCTAACTATACCCAGCAGGAAAATTTGCTAAGACTTCACTTGGTAGACCTTCTAAATTTCGTGTTTCTAAAGATAAGATAAGATCCTATTAAGATCTTATGGTGAATTTATTTATAATATGTTCCCTAATATACCTCTGAATAGACTTGAGACCTGCAGTTACATCTTCTTTATCAGACATTTTAAAGAGATGACGATATAGTCACTCTATGAGGTCAGCAAAATTAAGCCCTCTTTACCATCGTTGTCAACTTTGAAATTTCAAAACGCACCAAAATAGAGAGAAAAAACGCGCTATTAAAAAAACGCACCAAATTTAGACTTTTCTTTTTTATTAAAAATGTTTATTGAATTAATATTACATTTTTTTAATTTCATAAATTCTATATAAAACTTTAACGATTAATAGTTAAATTAATAATAATAAAAGCCTTTTTTTAAATAAACGAGCTAATAAATATAGGTTATTAAATTTAACAAACGTTTATTAAGACAGATTTGCATATAAAAATTTGCTTAATAAACGTTTGTTAAATTTAATAATCGTTTATGAATAAGGGGGTAATCATTTAACCACACAAAATTTAACTCACAATATGCTATTCGGAACTGAAGTACTAATTGGTTAAGAAGGGATAATTTCAATACTTTTTTAATTAGTTTTGTTTTCTATTTTAAGTATGTACTCGTACTTCTATTTTAATTTTTTTCAATAATATTTGTTAGGGCTCCACTGGTACTCTAATCCTTGTTGTTCTTCTACAGTTCATACCATTAGGCTATACAAGAACTTTTTTTCCATGTTTAAAATGTTAATTTTATTTTAAAACAAAGATTTTCACCCCATTCATCTTTAGCCATAACCTTCATGTGACAAATTTGATAATATATATTCATTTACCACACATTCATATTTAAAATACATTTAATGGGGTCCTTTTTCATCGTAAAAACTGCAATTAAAAATCAGTTAAAATAAAAAACACACCGAAATTACAAAAAGCACGCTGCGCACAAAATAAAGCTAGATTTACACGATTGAAGTTTTCTTCAAAATTGATCTTCAAAATGCTTCAAACTCGTGTAAACAGCAAAAATTCTTCAAAATTTATTTATTTAATAGTTATTAATAGTTATTAAATAAATAAATTTTTAGGAAATTTTGCTTTTTATACGAGTTTGAAGCATTTTGAAGAGCAATTTTGAAGAATATTTCAATCGTGTAAATCTAGCTTAAGGAATTTTTCGCACAAAAAAAGTTGACAACGCTGCTCTTTACTACTCCAACAAAAACACGTTTACACTAATTTTACACTATACCTTTGCGGGTTAGTTTTATTGTTATTTAATAAATATTAAAAACGCTACCGTGAAGGACAACAAAGTACAGGGTGGGCCAACTTGGACTGACTGATTTGAAATGCTTATAACTTTTGCATTTTTAATTTAATACTCAATTGAACATCTCCAGAACATCGCTACAACGTATTCTAAAAGTTGATCTGAAGATGTTTCCATATAAAATTCAATTGGCCCAAGAATTATTGCCGAGGGATGCACCACAACGGCTACAATATGCCAATAGAGTTCAAATCATTCAGTCAAACTTGGCCCACCCTGTACATTTTATTATGGTAGTTGATACAAAATCCAAAAGGTTATTTCCATCCCTGACACAGTTGTATTCGTTTATGAAGTTGCCATATTATTTAGAAATCTCAAAAAAAATCTATTAATTAAATTTATATTTTTTTCTGTGCAATTGCAGGGCAATTTAACTAATGAGGATTTGGATAGTGAGGACATTGATGATTCAATTGATTATTCCGACGATTGTTTAGATGATGGTATCAATGCTAATGGCGAAGATGGCGCCACTGAAGATGATTTAAATGATGTGGCTTCCGATTTAGAAAGTGACATAACACATAATTCATATAACGACGATTTGCAACAACATAACAACTACAACAATCACCAGCAGCAGCAGCAGAAAAATTTGCAACATCAGCACAAGAAACAACAACAGCAAAAACATCAACATTGTCATTCAAGTGACATCGATGAAAACCAAACGATAAACGTGTCTTCTCATCATCCTCAACATCTTCAATCTTCTCGTGATTGTATTCAAACTAAGGTAAGTTTAGTTTCGTAACATATATTTGAATTTTTTTTTTCTATACTTTTTTGTCTTCTACTATTTCTTCTATAAATGCATTTATTTATTTTTTTTTTATTTAGTTTTCCTAACAATTATTTATGTATGCCAAATAAACAAAACTGAGCAAGCAGACAAATAACAATTGCATTCGAAACAAGAGTTTCATCGTATTTTGTTTTCGTTTTTTTTTTTGTTTTGCTTTATTTCTGAAATGCAGCAAAAATGTTTGTAAAATGAGTTTTTTTTTTTGTTTTGTTTGCATGCCAAAGTATTGTCAACTTTTTTCTTGAGTGATGTAATTTGTTATAAAAACTAACTCTAAAGTTTTGTGTTATTATTAATATGAGATTATTTTTGTAATTTTCAAAATTTTTTTATGTTAAAGAGTTTAAGTAAAAGAAAAAGGTTGACAACACTGTTAAAAGTGTTGTAACAAATGTCAATTTATATATTGTTGACTGTAAAGAGGGTATGTTTATTAGGATTTATCATGTTAACATAAGGGAAACTAAATAATGGATTTTTTAACAGGAACTTTGTTTTCAAAAAAAAAAAAAACAGAATAAAACCTAGAATTTATATGAAAATCTTTGAAATTTGCATGTATTGAAAAGAGTAAAGTTTGAGAATTACAAAAAAGCAATCGATTCTTTTATCAAAATTTTCAATCACATTTGGGCAAATTGCCGGGCCTATTTCGCTAATCACAAGTTTTAAAGCTGTAATCGATTTGATTGCCTCTGTATAGATTTTATATTTAATATATCAGCATGAAAATTAATCAAGTAGTGTGATCACGCATCATCAGCACAATCAAATCATTAAATTAACATTTAAAATGTAAAATTATGTAATCTGTAAGTTTGGTTTGCAAGAATTTCTCGATGGCGTGGTTCATTTCACTTTAACCGCATTTCCAGTCAAATTTTCGCATTTTGTTAAAAGCTCAACCACGTCTCGAGACCTCATGGCGCAGGATACAGTGACATTGTTTAGCATTTAAAGGCTTCCCACACTTGCACTTGTTGACGTATGTATCTATACAAATGAAAAAGAGTTTCGTTTGGAAAAAATAGTTTTCTAGAAAACCAGTGAGTGGATCTTAAATAAATTCAGCTAAACTACAGCAAAGTGAATAATAGGCCGGCTTCAGTTGATGCATCAGTTGCACCTTGTTAGGCTTCAAAGCGAAACCCTTACACACAATTTGCGCTCCATACGGTGACACATTCAGCATACAGAGACTTCTCAGCAGTTGCCCCACTTGGAGCACATAGAGTGGTTCGCCTTCCATTTACAAAAAAGTTGTGTCATTCACCCCCTTGAATTAAAGAATTTTTTTTTATTTTTTTGCCACGCCTACAAATACCGCCCTTTTAGTATTTTGTTTACTGTGTCGCTATTTTTAGTCCGATCATAACATTTTGTATACCGGTGTTAATGGCTCTGTAAGGGCTACATTTCTGTCCTAAATCATTTTTTACTACCACGTCAAATTCTAGTTATGACTTTTAAATACTCTGTTTATACCCACAATAATGCTAAATATTTTTGTACGCAAAAAGGAAAAGTCATGACTAGAATTTGAAGCGGTAGTAAGTGCCCCAGTTTTGCTTATTGATGTATACAGTTAAATGAAAATGGACTTCGTATGACAAAAGTATTTTTCAAGAAAACCCAGAGTTTTTTCGGTATAAGCGAAGCGAATGATCGTCCGGCATCAAGAAATTGATACCGATATTTGCATTTAAACAACCTGGTCAAACACGCATTGGTCGTGACACATTATGTAGCGAGACAGTCGAGGCATTTTACCAAATGTAGCTTTCACAGATCCAACATTTTCATAGTGAATTTTCGAGCGAAATTGAATTCTACTACGAAAAGTGAAATGTCAAAATCTTCATGTTATTCCAATATTGGAAAGTTCTTATTGTAAATCCCTTAAAAAATCCGTCATTAGTTTAAATTCGTTATTTATGATTTGATTGTGCTGACATTGGAATAAATTTAGAAGTCGGTAGTGAAAGAAGGGCTTTCACCGGGATGAAGTTCTTATCCTGCGTATATTCTGTTAACAAGAACTTTTAAGGATTGTTTTGAACACAATTTCTTTCTCTTTGTGATACATTTTTAAAGAGAATTTCCATTCTGGCTATACATTTATTATTGTTAGAATTTCCCTACCCCCCTGCCCCCTAATCCCCCCTCAATAAAATTCCCCTTTCTTCAGTATATTTCTCGAATATCTTTAAATGTAAATCAAAAAAAAAAAAAATATGCTCCCAAATATAAACACTTTTAGATTGATTGTGAAAACGTTGACGAAGAAGACGACGACGACGTCGACATCGAAGAAGAAGCCGAAGACGGTGACGACGAAGACGAAATAGATAGTCCTAATCATAGAAATCAATTGAGTTACAACAAGATACTAGTCACATTCGATCGCTCCAGTGGACGATCATCGGCGGCTGCCCAACACAAACTGTCGGTTACTTTAACCGATTTTGAGGCTGATTCCGAAAGTTCGGATCTAGAGACCATACAACGTTGTATGCGCTCCTCCAATCAACGCAACGCAAATAAGAACTATTACAACGCGCCCATGTCATATAAGTTTTTAGCGAATAACGGTGTTAGTTTGTTAACGGGCCATAATAAACGTTCAACAATTTGTGGCACAGTAACAAATGTAAATTTGGCTGCATTTAATGCTGCCATTAATAATGCTAGTGAAGTAGAAAGTTGTGAAATAGATGACATGCAAAATACAGCAGCTTCAGCTTTAACGGCAACACTATTAAATGAGCAACAACAACAACAGCAGCAGCAACAACAACAACAAAATTACCACCAACAAAGAGTAACCCTTATGGCAATTACACAAAACGCCATGACAACAGGTTCAACAACAAACACAGCAACACAATCTTTAGGCTCAACTGTTGTCACTTCCACGACCAGCAACAACAGCAACAACAGTGTTGGTCACAGTAACCACAGTGGTGGTAGTGGTAATAATAGTGACAGCATGAGTAATGCCAGCGCAATTGGTGTTGCCACAAATGCTGTTGCAAACCAACAACAACAATACAATCACAACAATAATAATAACAATATAACAACAAAATTATTAGCAGACAATGAAAGTAATCACCAACATCATCTACAGCAACATCAACAACATAAAATGACCGGTGGTCTTGCAATGAAACAAAAAAATATTGCCATTATTTCACCCAACAGTCACAAAAACTACCACAATAAACATTCACACCATCCGCAACATCATCATCATCACCATCATCATGGAAGTGGAGGTGGTGGTGGTGTTGTTGGCGGTGTTGGCGGTGGCATCAACAATAAATCGCCTACAGTATTGCGCAAACATCATGAACACCATCATTCTTCAGATATTTCAAAATTCAATCGTTCAAATCGCAAATCGAAAAATTGTGCCATTTTCTATTTTAAGCACTTGGACACAGACAACGAAACCAACTATAGCAACAGCAATTGTGGCGATGATGGTTATGATGATGTACGTGTTGGAGACCTCGTCACCGCCACTAATCATCATCTTCGTAATGGAGATATTGATGGTGTTGTTGGCGATATTGTTGATGATGATGATGACGACGATGGTATGGGTAATGATAACATTGTTGGTGGCCTACTCTCTTCATCGGCAGCCTCCTCTTCACACACAAGTGATGTAAGTACTAAACGAGTCAAAAGAAACGAAATCAAATTGCCGATCATCAATTCTCCATTCACAAAGCTCACTCTAAATTTAAAATTATTTTATTATTTATTTTATTCGCTTATTTTTGTTGGTTTTGGTTTTTCCCCCCTTCACGGTGACAGTTTGGTGTGGTGTGCGTCGTCCATCTTTTGTTTGTTTCTTTATTACACAGCGTGGCATAGTAGGTCTTTTGTAGGTGAAAAAATTGGTTTATTTGGGGGAAAAAAATACAGAATTTAGAGACATGTAAAATACAAGACATATGGAAATTATAATAATATGTTCCTGGCATTTTTAATAAATACCCTGTTATAATAGTGACTGTCGAACATAGAAAAGCTATTAAAGCCTTTAACAATTGAAGTGATTTCGCAGAAGGCGTTTTTTCGTTTGATTGTTCAAATTATCATTTTTGACCTCTACTTTAATTCGCTTTTTGCGACTAAATTTTGCAATAGTAAGAAATTAATTTTAACAAAATATTTTGTAACAGTAAATGTTATTTTTTAATATAGTTATTGAATATCTCTTATTTTTGTTTAATTGACCTTTTTTTTATTAAGATTTTGGTAATTATTAAAGCTTTAGGTCTTTTTTTATAAAATATTTATATTTTTATTTCAATATTTCGCTACTCTTTGAGTAGCTTCTTCAGGATAAAAATTTTTTAATTTTATAAATTTCAAAAATTATTTGTCATAGGAAAAAAGGATATGAAAACTTTAACAAAACAAAAT
Organism: Bellardia pandia; assembly: GCA_916048285.2. Classification (NCBI taxonomy): domain Eukaryota; kingdom Metazoa; phylum Arthropoda; class Insecta; order Diptera; family Calliphoridae; genus Bellardia; species Bellardia pandia. Next base: position 32,647,853 of record OU696531.1, read on the forward strand.
ATAAAAACAATTTATAACAAGTAGAAAATTATACAATATTTGTAAGTTGTGTTATTTTTTATGTATTAAATGTCTGTAAATCTGTGCTACATTTTCAGTATGTGCTTTGTAGTTGATCCTTGTAAATAGTAAAGAGAATAAGGAAATGTTTTTTGTCATTTATTTTATGTTTAATTTTTAACAAAATAATTTCTAAATCAAAACTAGCAATTTCTAAGTAAAAATACAAACAAAACTAATACAACTAAGAAAGTACGAGGTCTGTACGAGACCTCATACGAGGTCTGGTTATTTTAAATTTTTTCAAAAAGTATTTATTTTTTCATCAATAACTATCTTGTCCCCATCAAAGTAATCCCCCTCAGATATAATACACTTATGCCAGCGAAGCAATTCTTCAGTGTCTTCAGTTTTGGAAGAGGAAAAAGTCAGCGGGGCCCAAGTCCGGTGAATACGGTGGTTAAGGCATGTTAACGGTTTTTGTTTTTGGCCAAAAACTCACGCACAAGCGTCGATGTGTGAGCTGGTGCGTTATCATGATGAATAATCCATGATTGGTTTCTGACGAATTGCTTCGCGAAAACGGCGCATAACTTCAAGGTTGTATACCTTATTGATCGTACGACCTTGTGTCAAGAATTCATGATGTACCACGCCATTACAGTCGAAGAAAACAGTGAGCAAAACCTTCACATTTGACCGAACTTGACGTGCTTTTTTCAGTCTTCTGGACGATTCCATTGGGATGATTGGGCTTTGGTTTCAATGTCATATCCATACACCCATGATTCGTCACCAGTTATGACCTTTTTGAGGAAATTTGGATCGTTGTTGACGATGTTTAACAGCTTCTGAGCGATGTCCATTCGACGTTGTTTTTGCTCAAAATTTAGCAATTTTGGAACAATCTTCGCTGCCGCACGTTTCATGCCTAAAACGTCCGTAAAAATTGCTTGGCATGAGCCGAACGATATGCCAACATCATCAGCAACCTTTCTGATAGTGATTTGACGATTTTCCAAAATCATTTTCTTCACTGCTTCAATGTTTTCATTTGTACATTTGTATGGGCGCCAGGTGAAATAATAAACCGATTTCCACTAGTTTCAATCCCATCCGTCTCTGGGCCGAAAAAATATCATGTACCAAATTTTATTGAAATATCTTTAAAATTGCGACCTGTACTCTGCGCACAAGCTTTACATGGACAGCCAGTCAGCCAGCCTGACGGACGGACCGATGGACATCGTTAAATCTTTATTAAATATTTATGGGCGTTACAAACATCAGCACTAATCCAATATACCCTACCCACTATGATGGTGTAGGGTATAACAAACCTATTGTATACAATTTTGTTTCATGCAAAAACTTTAGTGGAGAAGAGTATTCCAACGGACTTAATTTAAAAATTGTTGAAGAGAATGCCAAATGTGTAAAAAGTGTTAAAAATATGTACATAGTACATTTTAGTCCAAAGTACGTTATTTTGTTGAACTTTTTTTACACGTTTTGGCATACTATCCAATAATATTTTAATTAAGTCATTTGAAATACTCTCCTATTCGCTCTGAACGCGCTGCTAAAAGCTCGTCCAAATGCGATAGAGGTAATAGGTATTGTACCAACTATCTCTACACGATTGACTACAACTTCTCAATCGAATTGAGGCCAGAACTTTTTGCTGGCCAATGCATCAAAAGAAAATTCAGCTCACGATTTTGGAAGTTTGCTTTGGGCCACCTTCCAGCTAAAAAGTAACTTCGCCCGCATGATAAAAGTTGTATGAGTTTTCAGTGTTTCGTGGTGCCACCCCATATCATGACGTCCTTCCCACCGTGCTTTATTGTTTCCTGTTCTACGCCAGCAATTAATTACCTTTGTATTGAAAACGATTATATTTGGATTAGTCTGACCAGATTACACTTTCCCAGTCATCTTTTACCCAATTTCAGGTTTACCTGGCAAACTTCAACATTTACATTTTTTTTTTATCGATAGTGCAGGTTTTCAATTTTTTTTCTACTGAGATGCAACCATATAAAGGCACCTTGTGGTGGTAAACACTTGTCTCTTTTCATTTGTATTATGATGAGATGTGAGCGCGCGCACGTAAATAGCTTTTTGCTACCTTTGATTTGCCAATAGAACAATTTTTGGATTCTTATGGCCACTACTGCTTGACTTTCTTTAAGCTGTTTAGCTATTACTCGCGTGGAATAGCTACTTTTTGTTATTACTAGGCTCTTGACAGTTGCTTTATTATTTATTATAATTTGATTTTTTTTTCTTTTTTGAGTAATTTGCAGAAAGTGTTTACCCCACGCAATTCAGTTAATATTAAACTAATGTTTTTTTTAAGTCACATACAAATCTAACGATAAACTTTGATATTTTTGTGCAAATATTTCATAAGTCAAGCCAAACTTGTACAAAATTGAGAACATGCTAGTTTTTTGTTTTGCACTAATTGTTTAATTGCCGAAAATTATTATTTTTCATTTTAGCATTAAACCTAAAATAAATGACAAAAAGCATTTTTAAATTTTCTTTATTGGGTTTATTTTTATGCAATAAAAAGTGCTCAAAGCACAAACATGTGCTCTCCACTGTATATACATATGTATCTTTGATAACCGGTAGCTTATTAGGTTTTAAAGTTAAACTTGTGACAGGCTGTTTTGAAGTTTAATTGTGTGACAATTAGTACATCGAACGGAACACTGTACGATGTAAGCAATGTCTTGAGATATTCAGTGCAAAAAGAAAACTATCAAACATAGGAATGTTACAAATTATTTACCACATTTTTCTCCTCGGTAAATCCACTGTGCTTCGAAACATAGTTTGTTGGTTATTTCATTTTAGCTCAACACAACAAATCGCGAGTATTTTTTTCGTCCCTCTAACGAATCTACGTACAGTCTTTCGTAAATGTTGCGCAGAATCTGCCTGTATATATCTAAAAATTATGCTGTATTTAAACGTATCTCTTCTTGTATCTGTGTGACAATGAAACAATGACGCACGCAACATGTTCCATATTTTATCATTCATCTGTTAATGGTGTCTCTTGATTGTATTTTTATTTGTTTTATGGTGTCTTTACACTGATACTGGTATTGCTACAACATACATTTTAGTACAACATATGAATATTTGTTTTATTGTATTTCCTGGTTGCTGTTGGTTGGTTTCTATTATTTATTGTAGATGCATACATATACATATTTCTTTTGGTTTATGGTTTGTTTCTCTTCTTACATTTAAAAATATGGTTTTGGTGTTTTATTATGTTTTTAGCTCCTTCCTTTAAAATACTTTATAAATTTGTACATATTGCTATAATTTGCTGTATTTAGTTAATCCCCAAACTTATTATAACTATGGATCATGTAGACCCATAATACTTTGTATTTTATAACATACTCGTACATAAGTAGCTAATAATTTGTTGCATGTTTTTATTTATGGTTTTTTAGTGTGTTTTTTTTAACAAAATGAATTTGCAAGTAATTTGTTAACTGTGGTATTATTGTAATTTATTTTCTTACGTCTACGAAATTTTTACCAAAAGCGTTTGTTGAAAGAAATTTTCTAAATTACTTATTCCTATCTTTGGTTAAATGTACTTACTTTTATTTTTCCTTTACTGTTTTAATTCATTGATATTTCAATTTTCTTTTTTTTTTTTTAATATTTAAACAAATTTCTTCTTTTTTATCTTCTTAAATGTGAAAATATTACAAAAATTTATTTGAAAATTAAATTTAACGATTTAACAATTTATTTAATTAAATAATTTTCAATTAAACACATGTAATGAAATGTAAATTTTTAATTGAGCCACTGATAGTAATATACACACATAAATATTTTTATAATGATTGTAATTATAGTGTTTGTTTTGCAACACAAAAAACATGCATACATATATGTATTTAATTGTTAACCCTTTAAGAGTGAAACGTTTCTTAAGTTTTAAAACATTTCCAAGGCAGAATTTGCATTTCTTACAAATTGTGTAGAATACCATCACAATGCTGCAACTACAAAGTTATGACTCTTACAAAAATTATATAAACATAGAAATACCGAAAAAGAAAAATTCTAACCCAGACTCAGGATTTAAAATTTTCAAAATATATTACACCACTATAATATTTAAAAAACAAAAGTGGGACTTTATGGAGTTCTTAGTTCAAATGTGTATTCATTTCATACTCAAATATTAGAGCAAACCTGAATTTATTGGAAACTGCAACCGTACATTTCATACTGAAATCTCACAGGAAACATGTAGTAATATCATACTGAAATATTAGTTTTAACTTTTAGTTTTATACTGAAATCTTGTTCAAACTTGGATTTCTTTTGTGGTAAAAAATGTTTGGAACAAATGTGGATTCATTTCATAGTGATATTTTGCATCAATCACTTATTCATTTCATACTGAAATTTCAAATCAAACTTTTGAATTATTTCTTATTGAAATTCTAGATCAAACGTGGATTCGTTTCAAACTGAAATTTGGGTTATTTCATGAATGAAGTCATTTCATTCTGGTCTCAGATTAAATGTGTTTTGTTTTCTGCCTAAAATCTAAGATCAAACATGGATTCATTTTATACTGAAATCGTTTCCTAAACGTTCATTTCATACTATAGTCAATGCAACGTAGAGATCATACATGAATGAATTTCATATTGAAATTCTAGATCAAACATGGATTCATTTCATACTTAAAACCTAGATCAAATATCGATTCACTTCATACTGAAATCCTAGATCAAACATGGATTCAGTTCTTACTAAATTATAAATAAAACATGGATTCATTTCATACTGAAATCATCGATGGAATGTGGATTGATTTTAGAAATAGTTTGAAATCAAATATGGATTCATTTCATACTGAAATCGTTTATCAAACGTAGACTCATTTTATATTGCAATCGTAAATCAAACATGGATTATTTTCATACTGAAATCAAACATAAACATGAATTCATTTCATACTGAAATCATAGATCAAACGTGGATTGCTTTTAGAAATAGATTGAAATCAAACATGGATTCATTTCATACTCAAATCATTGAATTATCAATCAAACATGGATTCATTTCATACTGAAATCATCGATCGAATGTGGATTGATTTTAGAAGTAGTTTGAAATCAAACGTGGATTTATTTTATACTGCAATCGTAAATTAAATGTTGATTCATTTCATACTGTAGTAGTAGCGCAAACGTAAATTAATTTTATAATGCAACGTGGATCATACATGGATTCATTTCATATTGAAATCATCGATCAAACGTGGATTGCTTTTAGAAATAGATTGAAATCAAACATGGATTCATTCATACTGAAATCATCGATCAAACATGAACTCAGATCACATGTCGATCAATTTTAGCTTTAAAGGATTAATACACTTAAAACAAATTTCATGTTACAATGTGAATGTAAAAATAAAAACATTTGTTTTGATATAAAGAGGGGAGCATAGTTTTTATGCTGTGTTTATAATTTGTTTGTATGTCTGTAATAAAAAATAATTAATCATTTTGAATAAAAAGCTTTTTTTCTAACTTATAAATACCTGGTGAATTAACAATGTCAATACAACATTCACAATAACAACCAACAAGCACAGTAATCCTATAGAAAAATACTAAAGCTTTTTGTGGAATTGTCTTTTAAATCTGGCATTGTGTTGTACGTTCGGTTAAAGCCGCCACATTTTTTATACATGAAGACATACATACCGTTGGTCTCATGTAGAAAGGCCCTAACTCGCTATTTTTTCGAAATTTGTTTTTTTGCGATTCCAATGCATTTAACGCAAATACACCTCCTCACAAAAATTTATTGCAATAGTCAAAAAAATAACGCTTTTATAAGCAGTTGTACAAAAAAAGTTACATGTTGAATATTACAGTTTCTATTATGTTTTTACCTTCTCCTGTAAAGTTTCAAATATGTGAGTTAGGGCCTTTCTACATGAGACCATCGATACATACATACATAGATATAAATACATATATAAATAAGTATAAATGTGTGTGTAATATGATGTTGCAGCTTTAAGATGCAATTTGCCATATGTGTAAAAATCTGTTGGTTGTATACAATAGTATTGCATTGCTTTGTTTGTTGTTATCATCATCATATAGTAACGCTAATTAAACTTCAACGCTTGTTTTGAAATCATCAGCTTTGGTTTTATTTTTCTTTTCTTATAATTAATTTTTTACCATCATTTCATATTTTTTATTATTTTTTTTTTTTTATTTGCTTGATTTTTTCTAATAAATATTTCCACGATTTACTGATTGGTTTTTTATATTTATATACGAGCATGTATTTCTTCTTTCATTTATTTATTTTTTTCTATAAATATTTTCTCTTCTTCTGTGCATTTTCTATATTAAATTTCATTTTGTATGAACGACGACGACTATAACGATGATGTTGATTTTGATGACTATTGAATGGGCAGCTACTTAAATCCGCTGATGTTTCATCGGATGATGAAGGTTGGTTGTATACTTCGACTCCAGTTGCTACAAATCAACAGCAGCTACAATCGTTTGGCGGTATTGAAAGTTTGAATTCCAATCATATTTCAAGAGGTATTGCAATTGCAGCTTCCAATGAAATGCACATTTTAGATGGTGGCATACAATCGTCTGCAGTATCATCTTCGCAAGCCGCTACATCTACAGCAGCACCAGCAGTCGTTAGAGCAGCAACAGCTGTATTAGCTAACGATTCTGATAAGGAAAATAAAGAGGCTAAAGCTGGCTGTACTACTTCGCTAACGCAGATACGTTTAGCCACAAATCAAACATTTATAGCCAGTACCACAGTTGTGGATAGTAACAGCCCTGCCCAACTAATCAGCTGTGCTGCCACCCCTAGTGGCAGCAGTTCCAGCAGTAGTATTACCAGTAGTTCATACTCATCCAATGATCAACTTACCGAGGCAACAACCACCACCTCTACCAAAACAAATACAACACAAATACTAAAATATCCAACGCAGCACTCTCCTCAATATCGCAGCGAAATGGAATTACAAATCAATAACAATAACAACAATAATAATCATCAAATCATGATGAAAGACAACAATAATAAATCAACACCAGCCACAAATATGCCTCATCTTGTCATTAACCACAGCAACAACAAAAACAACAACAATAATAATAATAATAATTGTGCCAATTCACCTCCATCATCGATCACAAATTCTATCCAGCATAAACCAAATCAACAGTTTTATGCTGCTAGCACAACATCTCTTCTTCACAATTCCTTGACTCCAATCCAGTCACAGGCTGCTAATGATGCCAATGGCAATTTCGAAAAGGTAAGAGTTTTAAACTTCAATCTCTTTTGTTTTCCAGAATTTAAAAGAAACAATTTACTGTCTAAAGCATATTTAAAATGTTTGTGTTTAAACTTTAAATGTTGGATACTTTAATGAGCTTTTAAATTGACAATGTCATTTATAGTGTTGTCAACTTGGTGCGTTTCGCACCATTTTTGGTGCTTTTTAAAATTTTTGGTGCGAAAAATTCTTTAGTTGGTGCGCTTTTTAATTTTTGGTGGCACCAAAGCAAATTCAACACAACTTTTTGTTTCAGTGTGAGAAAAAATCTTTCATAAAAAAATACACCTGTTTGAGTGCTTTTTAATTTTTTCGAAAATGTGATAAATTCTTTATTTTTACTAAATTTTTAATAATTCATAACTCATGAAATCTATACGATGAAAAAATGTATTTTAAATACGAATGTATGATGAAATCAAATTCTTCAAAAATCTTTCTTTGAAAATCAGATTAACATTTCAAACATGTAAATAAAAATGTAGACGAACAACCACGGTTAGAGTACCAGTGGAATCCTAACAAATTTTATTGGAAAAAAATCAAATAGAATGACTTTAAGTAGGAAACAAAAATATATAAAAAAAAAAGTACCAAATATGTACTGAAATTAGCTTTTTTACCAATTAGTACTTTAGTTCCGAATATCATATTGTGAGTTAAATTTTGAGTGGTCAAATGCTTATTTTATCTTTATTAGCTCATTTATTAAAAAAGGCTTTTTACTAATAATCGTTGATAAAAAGATTTTGATAGAATTTATGATATTAAAAAATTTCAAATTAATTCAATAAATATTTGAAACAAAAACGAAATTCTTAACTTGGTGAATTTTTTTTTTGTAAATGTTGCGCTTTTTTCTCCATTTTGGTGCGTTTTGAAATTTCAAAGGTGACAACGCTGATAAGTGACGCTTTATTTAATGTTTTTCGTACTTGTTTTACTCTGAGTTTCTTCATCCTCTTCTCATCTTTATGAAAACATCTTCCTTAACACCAGGCGGAGAGACAATTTAGCAAGATTCGCAAAAAATAAAAATTAAATAAGGGATGTTTTTCGTACTTGTTTTGCTCTGAGTTTCTTCATCCTCTTCTCATCTTTATTAAAACATCTTCCTTAATACCAGGCGGAGAGACAGTTTAGCAAGATTCGCAAAAAATAAAAATTAAATAAGGGATGTTTTTCGTACTTGTTTTACTCTGAGTTTCTTCACTCTCTTGTCATCTTTATTAAAACTTCTTCCAATATGGCTGACATTCGCGAAAAAGAAAAATTAAATAAGTGACGCTTACTTAATGTTTTTCGTACTTGTTTTACTCTGAGTTTCTTCATCCTCTTCTCATTCATACTGAAATCATAGATCGAACTTGGATACATTTTATACCGAAATTTCAGATCAAGCGTGGGTTCATTTCACACTGAAATCTTAGATCAAACATGAAATATCACCCTGAAATCTTACGTCAAACGTTGCCTATTTTCTTATTGAAATCTAGAGCATATGTGAATTATTTCATACTGTAATTTTAGATCAAAAATAGATTCATATCACAGTGAAATATTATATCAAACTTGGACTATCGTTTCATACTGAAATCTAAGATCATACGTGGATCATTTCATACTGAAATCTTGGATCATGTACATCTAAATATTAGATCGAAATTGGATTCATCTTAGATCATACGTGGATAATTTCATACTAAAATCTTGGATAATTTCATACTGAAATCGTACATCAAACGTGGACTATTTTCCTACTGAAATATAAGATCATACGTGGATCATTTCATACTGAAATCATAAATCAAGCATGGTTGCATTTCATACTGAAATCTTATGTAATTTTTAATTTCAGATTTGTTTCAATATTTGTGATCTAGTCATGAGAATTTGTCTAGTATTTATGTAATAAATTTATGCTGTTTATATACATAATTCAAATATCGAATTTCTTTAGTGAAACTTCACTTTCCTTCTTATTTATTATCACAATAACAAAGATTAAGATCTTCATCTCTGTATTATATCCTTGAAATCTTTTTGATCTTGTTTACATGTTGGCCTGTCAAATTTCCGAAATCCTTTAAACAATTTCTTTCAATTAACGATAATACGCTACTCAGCAAAGACAACAACAATTATACATTTCATTTAAAAATAAACTTAATTTATTTTCTTAGCACTCGTTGGCATTAAGGCAAAACTTTTGGCTGTAAGTAGTTTTAATAATAAATCATCACATACGAAGTCTATTTAATGGATGAATGAAATGCAATGAAATGAAATGAGAAAAACCAGATCTAAATTTTGATAAACGTTTTCACAAATTAACAAATGATTTCCGTTACAATATGACTGACTGACACCCGAACAAGAAAACAGAAACATTTTCAAAAACCAAAGAGTAGAAAAGAAACAAAAAAAAAATTACAAAAAATAATGACTGAAATCATTGATTATGATTTAACTAACAGTGGTGGTTGGGGCAGAGATACAAAGATATAAAGACAACATACAAACAGCAACATATATCTATAAGTATAAATAGTAAGAAAATAGCAGTAATAATAAGCGGAAATCATGTAGTTTTTCTTTTTTGCTAAATATTATTTTGTGATTTAGTTAAACAGTCAGCAGCTACTTTTCACCAAAGGCTGGCTTTATTATTTTTCTTTTCAATTTTTCAAAAACAATTTGTCTTATTTTTTTGTTGTTGTTGTTGTGCAGAGTCTCCCCCTTTTTTTTGTTTTGTTATGAAAGTACCAGCAGCCAGCAGGTTTTTGTCGTGTTAACGATTAAAGATTATTGTTAAATTAATATATTAAACTGAAATTTCTTTAGAAAATTAATTTTCTTTTTATTTTTTGCGATTTACAGGAAAATATACGCTTTTATACACGTGCAGATATTTGCAACATCAGTGGCAGGACAGCAAACCAAGGCAATGACAATAACAATCACTACCATCACCAACAGCAACAACAGCAACAGTTGGCAAATATTAATGGATCACCAGTCTCAGCTACTTTGTATGGTCAACATTTGTTGCATGTAAATGTTGGCAAACGTTTGCCACCACGTTCACCAGCCAAATCAAGTATTTCACATACTTCCACAAATACCAGCATATCGACCATTTCACCCACTAAGGTAAGTGATCATCAGCTTTATGTGATCTAGTTTTACTTTCCTCTTTGTTTGGTTTTTATTTTCCTTCAAACGTTTTGTTTTTTTTTTTTCATTTCTTTGTCTGAAATTGTTGTATTTTTTTGTTGCTGTTTGGAGCTGTTTTCGAGATAAATGGTTTTAAAACAATATTATTAATGTTTTAAATATAATTGAAGCTGAAATATGATCATGATCGATTGATTTAAAGTGATGGAAAAACGAAGAAAATCGTAAACGTGATCGATGTTAAAACTTATCAATAGATACAACAAGATCTATATTGGCACATCTAGTAACAGGGTAGAACAATTAAGAAGGTTATGCTAAATTTGTAAACTATGTTTACATTAATTATATAAATATTTGAGGGTATTTTATATTCCTGAACTCAAAATTGAAACCAATTAAAAATTTGAAGTTTATTTATAAACAATATTGTCAATTTAGCGTTTTTCGTTTTACACTTAGTGGCTTTCAAGCTACTGAAAAGCGCTGACTCAAAGTACTTTGTCAGTCAGCTCTTTTTTTTTTTTTTGGAAAACAAGCTACATATGTGTGTGTTAAAAAAAATTATGATTTTGATAATTTCTAATTGAAAGTATAAGCCGTTAGAGTCGATGAACAATTCAGATGACAGATACCATTTCATTTTAAATGTAATATAATCGTTCTCACAAGATTGTGACACATTTCACATACAGCCCTATCGTGAATAAAAATTCCACATGAAATTTGTTCCCTATTATTTTTTTAACATTGGATTTTAATTGGAAAAATGTGAAAAGGGAACAAATTTCACGTGAAATTTTTATTCACGATGAATTATGTTGGCAGCAATCAAATCAGAGGACAATTTAGTTTCCAAAAAGCTGAAATGGTAGATCTTAATGCAGTCCCTGCTTAGCTTCAGTTATAGTTATTTATTGCGTCCTAGTTATTTAAGATCAAACACGAATTCATTTTATACTGAAATCTCAGGTTAATATCATTGGCTTCAATTAACATTAAAATCTTAAATCAAACTTAGATTTGTTTCACACTGAATTCTTAGATCAAACGTGGATTCATTTAACACGGAAATCGTAGTTTAAACGTGGATTCATTTCACCCTGAAATCTTAGATCAAACTTGCATCAAACATGGATTCATTTCACCCTGAAATCTTAGATCAAACTTGCATCAAACATGGATTCATTTCATACTGAAATCTTAGATCAAACTTACATCAAACATGAATTCATTTCATACTGAAATCCTAGTTCAAACTTGAAACAAACGTCGATTCTTTTCCTACTACTGAAATCTTAGTACAAAATTGGATAAAACGTGTCTTCATTTCTTACTGAAATCTGGGTTCTTTTCATACTGAAATCTGGATTGATTTCATACTGAAGTCTTAGTTCAAACATGTATCAAATTCGGATTCATTTCATAATTAAATCATAGTTCAAACATTTCATACTGAAATCTCAGATGAAACGCGGACTAGATTCCTAACGAAATTTAAGATCATACGTGGATCGTTTCACCCTGAAATCTTAGATCAAACTTGCATCAAACATGGATTCATTTTATACTGAAATCTTAGATCAAACTTGCATCAAACATGAATTCTTTTTATACTGCAATCTTAGTTCAAACTTGAAACAAACGTCGATTCTTTTCCTACTGAAATCTTAGTACAAAATTGGATAAAACGTATCTTCATTTCTTACTGAAATCTGGATTCATTTCATACTGAAGTCTTAGTTCAAACATGTATCAAATTGGGATTCATTTCATTTAAATCATAGTTCAAACATTTCATACTGAAATCTTAGATGAAACGCGAACAAGATTACTAACGAAATTTAAGATTATACGTGGATCGTTTCATACTGAAATCTTAATTCAAACTTGAATCAATTGGTGTACGTGGTAGTTCACTACGTGCGAACACTTAAGTAGAGTCGAAGGGACCCCGTTTTAAAAAATCAAACGTGGATTAATTTTTCACTGAAATCTAAGATTAAACATTGGATTGACTTCATTCCGTATTCTAAGATTAAATGTGGTTTAATTTCTTACTGAAATCTTACATCAAACTTCAATCCAAGTTCATACTGAAATCTAAGATCAAACGTTGAAATCTTACATCAAACTTGCATTCATTTTATTTTGAAATCTAAGATCAAACGTTGATGAATTTTATGCAGTAATTGAATTATCCTCCACATCAATATCATCCAATCTAGCCAGAAATAACTCCATTTTTAGTAATCCTAAGCTGTCGGCAGTCAAGGTGTTTTTGCACAAAGTGCGGCAAATATAAATCCTGCGAGAGTTTTAGTATATTCTTCATCAGTCTATATCGGATTTTCATTACTCTTGGACATTTTAAATTCCGACTGTATTCCCTCGGTTAATTTTGTTATCATTATTTCTTAAATTTCTAGTTAAGGATAAATAATTTAAACAAAAACTTTAATTTTTTATAAAAATACTGATAAAAATGCATACACGAGGACTAATTACGGGGCAGTTGTCGGTTCTCATAGTCCCCAGGGAGCGAACACATTGAGTTTTTACTTGTAAACAACACGAATATTAATGAAATTCATAAAAATTAAAGAAACAAAACTCACAATAACTAAATGGTAAGATTCCATCGGCTAAAGCCTTAAAATCCATGTTCTCTTTATGCCGAACACTGCTATAGAGTTCAATTGTGGCACATCTCTCAATTTTATTTATTTTTTAAAGCTTTCTCTTTGCACATTTAAACCTCCTAAGTTATTGTATACAACTGTCTGTCCCATTCTCATATTTTATTACAAATATGTAATGATATATTAAATAAAATTAAGATCTCGCTGCAATTTCTTTATGTTTCATTAATTCATTCATTACATTTAATAAATTTTACACCATTCAGCCTATGTGTTGGACAAAGTACTAAGTTTCGCCACAAATCAATGCCAATAATATATTGCAACGAATTGCAAATCCTTTTCATCATGGTCAGCAGACATCAGACATACGCAAGTATGTTTTGTATGAATTTTACAGCCATGTATGGGAAAACTGTGAAAATTAAGTGTTTTGCCTGTTAACTCCCATGGTGGTCGCCTGAAAGACCTGGTAGGTCTTTCTTGGAAATTGTATATGTACTCGGTAATAATATTTTATATATGTACATATTGTTTCCAGCAATATTTCACGGACAATTGTTGTTGAACAAGAAATCTTTCGACAAGTTTAATGACGATTTGTAATACACACGTGATTACATACATGGATTGAAAGGTGTGAGTTAAGTGAAACTGTTGAAAAATTAAACAAATCCATTGAAACTTTGTTTGATGGTTTGTGGCAATTAATTTGCAAAGCCACTGATTCAGAAACGTTTCTGAAATCAACATTAAATACTCAGCTAATCAATTAGTATGATTAGGAAACAAAAATTACCAGTGGTCGGCTGTCTAGTCAGCATAGGCCGAAGCTTGACCTCGGGCCAAATTACCGCATTCGTGATCGAATGAGCTATCGTATCGAAAAATGATTTCGATAGCGAAATTATGATAAAATGTACTAAATTTCTTGCTCGATATCGAATGTCATAATCTCAAATAAGAAAATTACGATAAATTTTACTCGATATCGAATGCGGTAATTTGGCCCCTGAAAAAAATACGAATGTCAACGTACATATTTCAGTAAAATTATCAAATAAGAGACCGAACATGATTGGTCATGACCCAGTAGACAACATGAATTTCAAGAGTAACAAATTGTAGCTGTGTTTACTAAAGCCCAAAGGTGAATAATTTTAACTAAACGTAATCGGTTACACCTGCTGTTACATTGCTGATGAGTTGGATAAGTTAAAATAGCTATACTAATCCCACTGATTTTAGTCCTTAAATATGACCGCTGTTTGTCTATTTATGTATATACAAACAAGCCTGAGTAAAAGTGTTTTGTATGTTATTTACTACCTCTACGCACAATTTTCAGTTTCAATATTTAATTTTTCATGCAGACCGACATAAAAACTCATGTTAAAAATCGTGTTTGCAAAACAACACGAATTTATGGTTAATTCCTTGTGGAATTTGAATTTTAAATCAAACACACACTCAAACACGGCAAAAATGTAAATCAAAATCCCCAACTAAGCTTTAACTGTGTAGGTAATTACGAATTTTCATTACAATGCGATTGTTTTTGGAAAACTGAAAATTTTGTAAAGACATTTCTTTATGTAATTGCAGTGTTTTCAAGCCTAAAGTAAAATTGTATCATACTAAGCGTACTAAGCATGCGTAAGTAACTTGTACATATAAGGATAATAGATTGCATGTGTTTGGCTTGTTGGCACTTGTTACCTCAAATATCAACGCACTTTGAACGCCTTCGATAAACGTTTTTGCCATATTTTTTTTATTATTTTTACTATTTTCCCAAAGTCTTTACGCATAAGTCACTGCCAAGGTGAATTATGTCTTTTTTGGGGTTTTTCATTTTTGCGTGAGTTGATTAAGTGTTGTGTGTTTGAAAATCAAATATATTTTCTTGATGACTTTTTACCAACAAACGCCTACTAAAAAAAGGAAAAAAAACGTTTTATTTGTGGGCTATTTATTTATAGGATTTTAAAATTATATTCAGTTGGCCTTAAGCAGTTTATGGGTTTTTGTATTGTATAATGAGTTGATTTATAAAGAAAAAATACAGTTGATTTAAGATCAAACATGGATTAATTCCGTACTTAAATCTTAGATGACAGATGGACTGTTTAATTCTGGAATTTAATACTAATCGTGGATTCATTCCATTCTGAAAGCTTACATCAATGAATTTATTTCATACTGAAATTTAAGATCAAACATGAAATAATTTGGTAATTAGATCGAACATGGATTCATTTCATACTAATAACTTAGATCAAACGTGTATTAATTCTATATTGAAATTTTAAATTAAACATTAATTGCGTATTGAAATTTTATACTAGACGTGTCTTCATTTCATACTGAAATCTTAGTTTAAACTCGTATCAAACCTGTTTTTATTTAATACTGAAATCTTAGTTCAAACTAGAATCAAACCTGTCTTCATTTCATACTGAAATCTTAGTTCAAACTAGAATCAAACCTATCTTCATTTCATACTAAAATTTTAGTTCAAACTGGAATTCATTTAACATTGATATCTGAATTCATTTCTTACTGAAATCTTTGTTCAAACTTGGATTAAACGTATCTATAATTCTTATTAAAATCTGCATTAATTTCATATTGAAATCTTAAATCAAACATTAATTTCGTATTGAAATATTATATTAAACGAGGATTCATTTTATACTGAAATTTAGATAAAAATTGAATTCATTTCACATTCTTACTAAAATTTTAGTTCAAACTTGGCTCAAACGCGGATTCATTTCATATTGAATTGTCAGTTCAAACTTGGATCAAGCGTGTGTTAATTTCTGAGTTAAAATTTGGATCAAATGTAGATTCATTTCTTATTGAAATATTCGTTCAAACTTGGATCAAACGTAGAATGGTTTCATACTGAAATCTTAGTTCAAAATATGCTCAATCGTAAAATATAATTATTTCCAACGGAAATCTTACATCAAATTTGGATTCATTTCTTAATGAAATCTTAGTTTGAATTTGGATCAAACGCGGATTCATTTCTTAATGAAATCTTAGTTCAAAATTCATTCCTTTAATTTCTACTTATGTAGATTAATCGCGGATCTATTTCATAATAAAATCTTATGGATTAATATTTTGTATTGCTGGATTGATTTTATGGATTAATATTTTTTAGCTTTTATTTAGTGTTGCCTCTTTAAATCCGATAAATAAAAAACATTATTGTATTTTTTTACAAATTAGATCAATATATTTCGAACATCTTCTGTTCATCTTCAGGATCTGAATTGATTGAAAATTATAATATATATATAGATCCTGAAGATGAACAGAAGATGTTCGAAATATATTGATCTAATTTGTAAAAAAATACAATAATGTTTTTTATTTATCGGATTTAAAGAGGCAACACTAAATAAAAGCTAAAAAATATTAATAAAATCTTAGTTCAAACTTGGATTCATTTCATACTGGAATCTTAGTTCGAACTTTGGTCAAACGTGGATTCCCTCCATACTGAAATCTTAGTTTAAACTTGGATCAAATGTGGATTAATTTCTTAATAAAATCTTAGTTAAAACTTGGATTCATTACATACTGTAATCTGGCTTCATTTCTTACTGTTTCTTGATGCTAGTTCTTCATTTCATCCTGAAATCTTAGTTCAAACGTAGATTCATTTCTTACTGTTTCTTGATGTTAGTTAAAACTTGAATTCATTTTATAATGAAATCTTAGTTCAGACTTTTATCAAAGTTGGATACATTTCATACTGAAATCTTGGTACAAAGTGGCTCTAATTCATCACTTAGAAATATTTTGCTCAAATTGCAGCCGCTAATCATTTTTAAAATATTGTTCAAAACGGGGTCTTCTTTTGCATAATGCTCTATATTTACTAACCCCAAAGTGTCAGCTATCAAAGTGCTTTATTTTTTGTTGCCAACACTACATAATTGCCAGCAAATTCAAAAGATGCGTAAAGTGGTTTTATTTTTAACTCTCAATCACTGCAGTTATCTTTTAATCGACTATTTATATTGATCTACAGATCTCCTATATCTCCTCACCTTTACTTTTTACGACAACATTTCTTAACATAAAAACATAATTGATCGTAAGCTTTAAAGCTTTTTTTATGATTAGCTGTGAAAATCGTTTTTGATCTCTTGATTTTTTTTTTCAATTTCTCCCTTGACAATTTATTTATTAGTTTATATGTTATTTGGCTGTGTTAGCAAATATCATAATGAAAAAATACATTAATGGCTTTTTATCACTTACTGGCCGATAATAATTTCCAAAGAAATTTATTTCAAAACTGAAAACTAAACTCAAATAAACTGGAAATTGGAAGTACTCGTAACAACTCATCTACTTTCCTTGGGCGTCATAGTTTATACGTCACATATTTTTTTTAGCGCTGCTCACTGTCTCACTGCCAAACTGATTAAAATCACATAAATTCATTTTGTGTGCGTTTTTTTTTTGTTTGTGTTTATTGGTTTCTGATTTTATTTTACTGATTCATATACAAATCACATAAAAGCCATTAAAATGCGTACGTTTTATAAAGTAGTTAATGAAAAATGCACAATGATTGTCAGGAAAAAAGTATGTTCACAAGCCAAAAATAAAAAAAAAAAAAATTATGAAAATGAAACATGATGTTGTTGGTTGTTATTAAATACCAGGCAGTTGAGTTACATATAGTGTTTAAGTTTAAGTTGTTTAGGCCTTTAAATGGAAATTTGCCATACAATTGCTTTGGATTTTACTTTTTCAATTCAAAATTCATAGCGAAAGACCTGCAGAACGCCACAGGCTTTTTAATGTTTCTTTGATTTGCTGGCAGTTTGGTTGTTATTGCTGTTATTGTAATCGTAGCTCTGCCTGCGGCTCGCCGAAAAAGCCGTTTTTCATATTTTTTTTTTTTTTTTTTGTATTTAAAGTGTGTGTGAAAATTGTTATTAATCGTAATCATGTATTGTGTGCGAGGAATGAATGAATAAATGAATGAATTTTGTTTGAAAATCATAAGAAATTAAGTGAAGCATATAATGTATTCCAATAATGTTTGATGGCGATTTGTTTACACGAAACGTGAAATGTTTGTAATTATTTAAATATTTCATTTTCGGCACTTTTCGAAGAAGGCAAAAAAAATATAAATTAATAGGCACAATAAGGAATTTTAATTAAAACCATTAATTAAATATTTTTTTTACATAGTAATGATATATTATGAATGAATAGCTGTTAAACGCTTTATCATTTAATAAAAAATTCAACCAACAACCCAGCAAAACTTAAACGCTTTTTTTCTTGGATCAAACTCGGATTCATTTCATAATGAAATTTCAGTTCAAACTTGGATCAAATGGGGTTGCATTTCATACTGAAATTTGAGTTCAAACTTGTATCAAACTTGGATTTGTTTCATACTGAATTTTATGCTCAAACATGGCCCAAACGTGGCATCATTTCATAATGAAATTTTAGTTTAAACTTGTATCAAACTTGGATTTGTTTCATACTGAATTTTATGCTCAAACTTGGCCCAAGTGCGGCATCATTTCATACTGAAATTAGAGTTCAAACTTGCATCAAACTTGGATTTGTTTCATACTGAATTCTATGCTCAAACTTGGCCCAAACGTGGCATCATTTCATACTGAAATTTTAGTTTAAACTTGCATCAAACTTGGATTTGTTTCATACTGAATTTTATGCTCAAACTTGGCCCAAATGCGGCATCATTTCATACTGAAATTAGAGTTCAAACTTGGATCGAACGCGGATTAATTTTATATAGAAATTTGAGTTTAAACTTGGATTGAACGCGGATTCATTTCAAATTAAAATTTGAGTTCAAACTACGATCAACTGTGGCATCATTTCATAGTGAAATTTTATTGCAAACTTGGATTTATTTTATACTGCAAATTTGAGTTCAAACTTGGATCAAATGTGGCATCATTTCATACTGAAACTAGAGTTCAAACTTGAAACGAACGCGGATTAATTTTATATTGAAATTTGAGTTTAAACTTGGATCAAATATGGCATCATTTCATTCTGAAATTTGAATTGCAACTTAGATCAAACATGGATTAATTTCATGCTGAAATTTAAGTTCAAACTTAGATCTTGGATTCATTTCATATTGATAAAATATATTAAATGTATGTTAATTTCATATTAAAATCCTAATTCCATCTTGGTTCAAACGTGGATTAATTTCTTACTGAAAACTTAGTTAAATTTTAGTGCAAACTAGAATTCATTTCATACTAAAATCTTTTTTAAATACAGGGTGGGCCAAGTTTGACTGAATGATTTCTCGCAGAAGTGCCATTGTGGCTCTTGCGGTATGAGCTGTAGCTCCATCTTGCTGGAAGCATATGTTACGATTATTGAGAACTATCGGACGTAAAAAATTTTCCAACATGGTCCGGTATACCACCCCAGAGACGGTTTGTGGTTCATTAAGCTCAATTTCGAAGAAATATGGACCAATAACTTTATCAGCCATGATTCCACACCAAACAGTGCATCTGACAGGGTGTAATTGTCGCTGATGCAATGCTCTTGGATTCTCTGTACCCCAAATCATGTTTACACTGGGAGCCTCTGCAGTATTAAAATGCTGACGGTATTTTCTTTGTGTTGTAACAATTGATCGTCCGGAAGCATAATAAAATTCAACAATTTTTACACGTTCTTCCACTGAGTATGATGACATTATGAAATTTTATAAAATTCTGTATTATCTGCAAAAAAAAAATTAAAAAAAATTAAAAATGCAAAAGTTATAAGCATTTCAAATCAGTCAGTCCAAGTTGGCCCACCCTGTAGTAGTTCAAATTGATACTAATTTCATACTAAGATTCTAGTTCAAACTTGAATTAAATTTATATATTAAATATTCCTAACTGCTGTTAAGTTTTACAAATTAAAATCCTATATCCTAATTAGAATAAGATTGTAAGTTATTAAGCAATTTATTTTCATATTTATTTAGGTATTAACTTAACTAATATCTACTCGTATATCAGCTTATTAGTTTTATTATCTTTAATGTTATTTTCAATATGTTTATGCTTTTGCAAACATTTTAATGAACTCTGTAGAAATAATTAAATCAAAATAAGCATAAATTTAATTTGATTTAAATACAATTTATCATAAAAAGAAATTCTTCGAACTCAATTAAAAATAATAAAACAACTTATGTTTGCAAACTTAAATTAATCAAAAAAAAATATGACAAGGGGTAGAAAGAAAAGAACACATGCAGTGCTTAGATCAACAAACTCAGAATACGAAAATCGTAAACTAAAGTTGAAATTCTGAAATCCAGTAAAAACGAATGCTGGTTTTACTACAATTTTGGCAGATATTTTTGAATTTTTTTTTGTTATCATAAGTATTTTAAAGCTTTTTTTGTGAACGAACTAAGGAGAGTCACCAGAAATGGTTAAATGTAAGCAGTTAATTGCGTATTTATTATATTAGTGAATTAATTCATTTATTCACTACATTTATACAATTTTATTTTATTTTTAAAAATAGTTTACTTTTTGTATACAAAATAAGGAGTGCGTCACTCACTTAAAAAGTTACATGTTAATGGCTAAATTAAAAATAAATTAAATTAATTAAATAGTTAATAAAGTGTAGGAAATTAAAAATGCAAACATTTATTGTTAAAATTTATTTATTTAGATTTTTTCAAAATTTATTTTAAATAATCTATTTGAAAAATTTTGCAAGTTTTTGGTGACACTTTTATTTAGAAATTTCAGCTTTAGAAATGCCAGATTTATTTCAAAAAAATGTGGATTCCATTCAATACATAACACTATTATATAGTGTATATAATATTTTGCTTTATGATAGGGTTATGTATGGAATAGAACTTCGCAAATTGGGGCAGAATATATATATATTTTTTTTAAATAAAGCATTTCTGAACTACTGTTGCCGTGGAGATAAAATTTTTGAAGATAGATCCCACAAACCTCTCAAATGCGCAGCTGTGGGGATTCAATATAAGCCATCTTTGACATATAATTTATGCAATAAGAACATTGTGTTTGTTATTTAAAATTTACGATTTCTAATATTTGAATATTTTCTAAATATAATCGGCTAGTTCTTTAAACTACATACATGAGTGTTCTATTTATCTCTTATGGGTTTCGAGTTGTACACATTTGAAAATTCATATTTCAGAATTTTGCCAAACTCTCTGCTCCTTTTTTTATATCGCGCAGTATTTTTAACTGATTTTCCTTAAATTAGTTTTGTTAGCTAAGCAGAGATTTGCCCATCACATACACAATATTATTTTTGCTAGGTTCAAAAAATTGACTAAATTTTGATTTTTTTTTTTAAATTTTTGTCAATCTGCTCCGAGTTTTTTAAATATCGGGCAGAATTTTTTTTTATCGATTTGTCTCAAATTTGTTTTGTTAGTTAAACATTAGAATTTTCCATCAGAATTACAAAATATTTAGTAAGTTTAAAAATAAACGTTTTTCAAGTTGCAAAAAATAATAGATTTTCGCGTTTTTAGGGTAAAAAAGTGCCTTAACTTAACTTTTATAACTGTATTTTTGGAAATTTCGTTTAATTTTTTGGCATTTTCGTCTCATTTTTTGGAAATTTCGAAATTCACTTTTATTATATATATGTATATTTATTATTTTTTTTTAAATTTATAATTAGAATGACTTTTGCCATTAGTCATTCTAAATATAAATTTTCCGTTTTTTACGGCAAATATTTGCCAAGTGTGACCGTACCTTAAGATTTAAAAGAATCTCTATCTGTGTCCTTATATGTATGTAATATACATATGTATATGTTACAAACCTTATAAAAAATTTCATATAACCTTATCAGTTAAGGTAGAGTACATTTCAAAACAGATACAATCAATCGCAGAAAATAAAAGCAACAATAACAACAAAAATATAAACACTTTGAATGGAATGAAATTGTTGTATTGAAATGAAGTAGAAGAAGGAACAAAAATTTATAATAAATTTAATCGATTTTTGTGGTTTGTTTTATAAATTTTACTATTTATTATCTTATCGCATATGTATCTACATTGTAGATACAATATAAAACATTTATTTATTTAACAAAAGCAACAACAATATTTATGTATAATTTTTCTACACACTCTAACACTCTAACGCAGAAGCGAAAAAAAAACCAATATATTTCAATATTCAGAAACATTTGTAAAACAGAAGTAGCAAGAAAAACATTAAAGAAAACTTATTCCAAAACTTAAATGGAAATTTGTGTTAAACATTAATTAATAGCCAGATAATTAAAATACTGAAAACGTTATAACCAACAACTAAAAATTAATTAAAAAAGATATTTGAAAACGTAAATAACAAAAGTGTTAACTGCGACGTTTATAATAAAAAACAATTCCACAAAACAAAAAGTATATTTTCTAATGTTGGCTAAATTGCAGGAAGACGTGAAAAGTAACGGCTTTAATGTATGTTAAAATTTTGTGCAAAATTTGTTTAAAGAAAATTTACTACATTTTTTTAATTAGTGTTAAAGTTAAACAAAATATTTCACTTAAACAAAGCAGATCTCTGGAATGGGGCTGAATTCAAAATATTAGTTTTCTTTCCTTCTCTATATAACGTTGATGTTATTATGGTGTTTTTGTTAGTGTTGTGAATTTTTCTAGAGAGAGATGTTTTGCGTGTAAAATAACAATTAAAAAATTGTCTGTTTTTTTTTCTTTTGTCTTAAATTTTATTTAGATTTGTACATATATATTTTAGTTTGTTAAATTTTATATTTATTTATTCAGTCAGTCATTCAGTTTTGTTGGTGTGATGTACAATTGTTGTAAGCATTAGAAGAAACACCACAAAAAGTTTGTTATTTAGCACAAGCTCGTATCTAAAATGGTATTTTTGTATCTGCTCTATGGATGCCAAAGTAAAAACATAATGACGACGACGGGGATTCATTGTGTGCGTGTAAATGAGTACGTACGTTTGTTTTCTCGACTGATTTAACATTTTGAAAATAGATTAACATGTAATCTCGTGCGAATGAATGAACACATACTTACACAAAATAATCAAGAATATCGTTAAAATAAAATCACCAAACGCCAGTGTTAAATTGGTTCAAAACAAAACAAAGTGTGTGTTTTTTAAAGCAAAATCTTACTCATTATAATTATGTATAATGAAGGACAAAAAAAAATCAAAATTAAGAAATATTTTAAAAAAGTGATTCATGTGTTTTGTAATATTTCTTTAACTAATTATGTTTTTGAAAGTGTAAATTTGTGAAAAAATTGTATTCAAACAAATTTGAATTTAAAATCATTTGAATTGAAAAATAAAATAATTAAATTGAAATTTAAAGTTAAATCAAAATCTGTACTCTGTTCAGATACTCAGGCAACTCAGCATTAAAAAAATTATGTTTCTAATAGTGTAAATTTAAAAATATGTTAACTGATATTTGAATTCAAAATCTTTGCATTTGAAAAAAAAATTGAATTAAATTGAAATTTGAATCTTCAGATTTTGTTATAATTCAGCATTAAAATAATAATGTTTCTTCAACTTATAACTTATAACGTTATAACTGACAGACTTAACTGTGCACACACGTGCAGTTCAATATGTACTTCAGTTTTTAACATGGATTCTAACGAGTAGGGCTGTACTTTTTGTAATTTCTTCATTGATACATCAAGTTTGAACCCCCACAGAACTTCACTTCACAGTTGAAACTGTCAGTTAAAAATATAAAAATTTTAAATTTCTCAGTTAAACTGAACATTTGAGTTCAGTACGTGAGTGGCCGGCTTAATAGTGTAAATTTAAAAATATGTTAACTGAAATTTGAATTCAAAATCTATGCATTCGAAAAAAAAAGAATTAAATTGAAATTTGAATGACGGTACTCTCCTCAGATTCTGTTATAACTAACTCAGCATTAAAATAATTATTTTTCTAATAGTGCAAATTCAAAAATATGCTAACTGGAATTTTAATTTAAAATAGTTAAATTGAAATTTAAATATCTGTGGGGTTACTCTCTATTGCGATGCGAAAGCAAATTCGATGCGATAAGCGTACAAATTGATACTCTTACGCATCGAATTTGCTTTCGCATCGCAATAGAGAGTAACGCCCCTGTACTCTCTTCAGATTCTGTTATAAACGTCCGTTAAAATAGTTTTGTTTTTAATAGTGTAAAAATTCAAGACAAAAATAAACTGAAAAAAGTGTCGTAACTCTTTGGAGTAATGGATTTGAAAATAATGCTTGTCAACAATTTGGACAATTTGACAACAAAAATGACATAGTGAAAACGCGGCCTAAGTCATATTTACAAATAAAAAATAATTAGTTCCTAAAATCTACCTCTTAATTCCGTGTGATAAGTTTCAAAGAAAATAAAACAGTGAAATTATTAAATGTCTACAAAATGAATTCAAATATTTAAATAATAAAAAACGTTTAATTAAAACAGTAAATAACAATTAATGCACTATTATCTCTATATAAACCTAAAAGAAATTAAAACAATGCAATGGTAAATAATTTAACATTTTATTACTAATACACTGGGTTACAAAATAACACTTACTTCACAAAGTCAATAACACAACACAAACTTTTCATGCAGAAAATATATTTAAGAAATATGACACATTTAAGTTTTATTAATTCTCAATAAAGGGAAAATAAATAAAAAAAAAAGTACAGTCGGTCAAAGAACGACAATATAATACCCTACACACAGTATATGTGCAACAAGAGTTTTTCAGAAACGGGCGCTATATGACAGCTTTGACCTATTATGGACCGATCATCCAAAAATTTTCTGGCATAAATTCTGAGTCAATTATATCTCGATATAATTGCTTTTAAAAGATTCATGTTAAAGCAATTTCCCAAGGGGCTTTTATATGAGACCTTCGACAAATTATGGGCCGACCGTCATAAAATTAGGTGTCATGATTTCTGTATATGTATATGAAACTTATTTGTGTTGAATTATATTTGAGTATGTACAAAAATTTTTAAGAGAGTTATGCTCGTTAAGGAGATTTTCTGAAGTGGGTTTTATATGTTTTGTTAGAATTTGGTAACGTTTTGTGGGACTGCAAAAGCTTATAATGACACTTTCGAAAAGTATCAGCATCGTGTTAATCGATGTTAAAATTGTTCACAATCTGTTTGTTTATTTCTTTTGTAATACTTCAGCCTAACAAAACCATTTTAAATACTTTGCAACCTATGTAATTCTATATTTCTTAAATTCTCTTTAAATGTATATGCATATATTTCCAAACGAGATATTTTTGTCACACTACTTCCAGAATAGGACACATATTTTAATTGTCTAACAAAAACACACCCAAAAAATCAAGGTCAAGCTTAAGCGTTTCACTAAATAGTTTCGTATGTATAGAAAAACTACTCGTAATTGTCAACATTTTTGTAAATTGTTACAAATTACACTGTGTAACAAATTCAGGTTAGCAAAAGTTTGGCCGACTGTGAGAGCAAATATTGCTAGAGACCTGTGCAACCATTAGCAATAATTTGGCTTTTACAGATTTAAAAAATATCAATTAGTCGAAGGTCGATTAAAAAAAAATCGAACTAATTTAGCCTCTATTTTCACCCATAACTCTCAGAATTGACCTAACTCTTGCTGACCTGAATTTGTTACACAGTGTTACCATAAAATTACAAACTAACAAACTAAAAAAATACAAAACTTTTGTAAATTAAATAGAAATTACACATTAACAAAATAATTAGAGCGAAACATGTCGTTTCAATTTTGGAGTTTTACAAACAAAACCCAACATAAAAAGTCACAACAGAAAACAAAAAGAGTTTTGCTATTTCATATACGAGTATTTAATATTTAAACAAAACAATGAAATAAACTTAAATACATACATATGTATATGATGTACATATGTATATAATTTTATAAGCAACGGAAATGCAGGGCTATTTAGAACTAGCCCCAACATAATTAAAAATTGAAACTAAAACAAATCGAAATGAATGCTCATATGATTGTAAGGCGAAAAACTTTAACAGCCATGATGACGTCAGAATTTATTGGGCTTGTGGAATAAATAAAAGATATTAAAAGCAAATAGCAATACAAAAAATGATTTATTAAAATTATAAATTGAAAATATGATATAATATACAGAATTAGGTGTAGGTACATTTCAAAAACAGCAAGAGATAGTGTTTAGAAATTTATAAAACTATACTTTTTCAAGGACTTAATTTGGGGTAGTAATTAAATTATTTAACGAATTTCAAAATTTGAGTGCTTTCAGTAGTGATTTTTTTTGCTATTCTGTGTCTGAATATAATCTGGTTAATGTCAATGTAGAATCTCTAGTTTTTGCTAACAAAAATCAACTGACTTAATTTATTTTGATTTTCTTTTAAAATCATCTTTCACCGTTTATCTTTATTCGATTCCTTTGCTTTCCATTCAAATTTCCTTTTCTAATTATCATTTAGTTTATTCATGTTTCTAATACATGTAGTCATTCATTATCTCTAACATACATCTTAATAAAAAAAGAAACGCATTAAATTAAAAAAAACCCAATTTTTATTAAAAGTTTCTTTATTATTTTTAACTATGACAACAACAGTTTGTGCTCACTCGTTGCCAGTTTTCAAAACATATACAAAACGGAAATAATTTATTTTACGAAAATATTTATGGTTACAAACTTACAGCAATAGCAACAAGAAAATCAGCTAAACAAACAAACAAACAGAAAAAAAGTTGAAACATTAATTTGCTAAAATGTTTAAAAAGTAGAAAAAATATTGTAACTAAACAAACATTTAAGATTAAAATCTTTGCTATAGTAATAAAAGGAAAAATTAAATAAAGTTAATATAACCTAAAAATCTACACTAAAAGAAAGGTTTATACAGAAATTAAATTTTTGCCGTGTGAAATAGATGGTAAAATGTCAAAATGAGACATTATAATGACGCCAAATCTAAAAATATAAAATTAATTATGTCTCGTTGACAGTAAGTCATAATGATCATATGTATGAAGGTCATTGGCCAGGGTTTTTCAAAACAAATTAAAGCAATGAATTCACATGAAAACCTGGGAGTAGCATTCCAATCGTCTTATATCTGTAGAGTTCGTTCAATCGCTTTGTATCAAAACTTTAATTAGCATAATAGAAGTATTTTAGATTTTTTAAAGCGTGCTCCATTTCGAAGTTCCCTATTTAAAAAAAAAAAAAAAAAAAATTCAAATTTAATAGGGAATGTTTATTATCATTTGAAAGAACATTATTTGGCATTTATTTTTTGAAGATTATGTCTATCAAATGTTGCCCGTTGCTAAGTCGCAGATGGTCTATCCGTTGAGTCCAATTTTCGATGACTCGTTCCAGCATTTCGACTGGTAACTGGCGAATGACACACGTGATGTTTTGTTGCAAGGCCTGAATCGAAGCGGGTTTGTCCGCATAAACTTTAGACTTTACATATCCCTACAGGAAAAAGTCTAACGGTGTGATATCACACGATCTTGGTGGGCAATCGAACGTGAAATTATGTGCTCACTGAAGTGTTCTGTCAATAAATCCGTTGACGTCTTGCTGAAACCAAATGTCGTGTTCTTGAGCTTCAATTTCAGCCATCAAATAGTCGGTTATCATGGCACGATAACGGTAGCCATTAAATTTGCACCGGGTATCATTTTTAAAGAAATATGAACCGATGATTCCACCGCCCACAAATCACACCAAACCGTTGTTTTTTCTGGATGAAGTGACAGTTCTTGAATCTCTTCAGGTTGCTGTTCGTCCCAAATGCGGCAATTTTGTGTGCACGAAATACATTCCTCCTCACAGAACGTGAATTTTCGTAATAAAGTTGAACGATTTGTTAACGTTGTTCAAACGTAAGTCTTTCCATTATGAAATGCCAAACGATACTATACAAAAATAACTTGACAGCATGACACGACTCACACGTGATCTGTCAAAAAAGGCTATTAAAAAAGTAACTACTTGAATCAGACTTTATAAACATAGAAATAATTTAGTACTTTAATCTGAAAAGTAAAAAGTACTCTTTTAGTTTTAATATCGTACTGTCTTGAAATCAACCATATTGGTAGTTTCGAACACTTTTTGTTATAATCCAAATACATTCTGTAACTAGTTACTAGGTACTATTTACTAAATAAATTCAAATATATCTTTGTGGGAACTCCAAAAGCGTATAATGATATTTTTGTAGTGTAACAGGATCATATTGTACGCAATTTGTTTTCAATACCCAAGTCTACAACAAACGATTTAAACTCCTTGCGACCCAAACCTAATTTTGTATTCCTTAATTTCCTATTAAATATATTTTTCGACAAAAAAAATGTATGTTACATTACTTTTAGAATCTATTAAAAAGAGCAAAGTTTGGCAATTATAAATGAAAACTATATCAGACAGTTGTCCACGAACACTTAAATGGATTTCGATTCTGTTAACAAAATTTTCAAATACATTTTGTCTAAATGTCGGTTCTATTTCGTCAAGTCACGGTTTGGTGTTTGAAGGCTGTAATCGGTTCAAGTAGCTCTTTATTGACTCCATACTTAACATTGCTCCACAGAAACTAAAAAAGAGAAATTTTCAACATATAATTTTTCAAATAAAATTCCAAATTTATTAATGTGACAAATCAATTAATTCACTTACATCCACCTAATAACTCTATTTCTCCCGGTGCAAAATTTTTCAAAACACCCATATTTGTTTTTTTGGTGTGTTTGTGAATGAAAAGAGCAGTGAGAAAAAGTTAGATAGAGAAAAAAAAGCATTTTCATATGTATGTATGTATTTTATTTGCTGTTGTTTTTTCCATTGTATTTAACATTAAAAACAAGATTGGGCGTTTGTGATAATTAATGACAATTATTACAAACTTCAAACTCTAACTCTAAGATAACGACGACAGCGACGAACAGTAAAAACACAGCGCATGAAAAATACTAGAAATAAAGTCAAATCAAGTAAAAATGCAAACACGGGCAGTCACAGACAGATGTAAGGACGGACAGACGGACAGTTAGACATACACATTTGGTCAGAAGCAACTTAAGTTTAGCCAATTAACGCAAAACATAAACGACATAAAACATGGTACATACTTTATTTGTTGTTTTTATTTTTTTTTATTTGTTAAACAAAAAAAAAACAACAAAGACATTGACGACAAAAAAATAAAACTGAACTAAACTCAATTAACTACAAGTTAAGCTTAAACTTGGGGCGACAAAAAGTTATAGTTAGAAAAACACACTAGCAAACAAATACGAGTACATATCTCAGTTATAAGATTGAGATACACTCGCTCCCAAATACATAAACTTACAGCACATACGCGCATTATAAAGTGAAAACCGGAAAACGTGGAGACACAATTGTTGAATATTCATCAAAAAAAAAAAAAAAAAATAAATGGGAAAGGAATGGAAATATTAAAGTTTGAAAAATCTTAGTTTTTCCAAGGGAGTTCAGAAAGTTTTCGATTTTCCAGAAATATGCTAGAGAAGATTTAACTAGCTTAATTTCTGATCATTTAAATTCCTGTACGAAAGTTACAAAGTTTTTTTTAATTTTTTTGTGCTAAAACAAATATTTGCCAAATGTGACCGTACCTTTAGACTCACAAATAAAAATATAATTAAAAATTACTGAAAAACCTAGTGCTCTCCATTAACTATAAATAAAGCCCTTATCAGTCTGTTTAAATTTCATTGCAACTCCAGAAATCATGCTGATACATGCTTTAGTAACGTCCGCAAATTTTGTTCTCATTTAATATCATTTTATCGATTGATTAATTGTTATTATTTGCAAAAAAATTAAATAATAATAATCAAGAGAAACACGCAAATGAGGTCATTTTATTTAGCCAAAATGCCGCACTAATCAAATTCACCTAAACTAAAAACGAAAACGCAATATCATTCAAAATAAATGAGAGACAAGCGTCAAAAATAAATTAAAGCAAATTAAATATTTAATAATTAAAATTTGTTATTATCTTTTAGTATGGTATAAAAATACAAACAAAACAAAACGTTATAAAAAGAAAAAACAGCCCCATTCCAGAAAATTTGATTGGAAGGGGATTTTCAGTTAAATAGGAAACGATTTTAAATATTGGCATACAATTGATAAGAATAGTAAAGACAAGTGGAATTCCTTGCAACCAGTTGTTTAATCAATGATTTTTGTTTTAAAATATAACATTTGTTACTAGTTCTACGGTGGCTTTATGTAGCTAACTTCCCTTTCTTTAACTAGTTACTTTAGTAATGTTTTTTGTTTCATCATTAGCTTACCATATTTATGCAATATTTCCATTTATTTCAGAAAATTCGGAAATCCAATTAGAAAGTTCTGAAACATAATTGTTAAATTTTGAATTTCTAAAATACGTTGTGCATGCAGTTCTTAAGTCATTGATAAGTCCTTAAATTTGTCATCCACGGAACTTGTTCTATAAACAGTTCTCCCACCAATGTTTTGTTTGAAATTTTCACACTTGGTAGTAGTTCCGAGAAACAGTTAATCGAATGTTATAGTTGCTTTAATTATATTACATAAAACGTTTTAAATAATAATATTAAATGGAAAAATGCTTGTATTCTTGAATATAATCTTGAATCCATTTAGTGTTTAGCTGTCCAGCATTAAATCCAATTAAAAACTGTTTGATTTATGTCAATCATTTTACCTGCTCTTT
The DNA here is from genome assembly GCA_916048285.2 of Bellardia pandia. Classification (NCBI taxonomy): domain Eukaryota; kingdom Metazoa; phylum Arthropoda; class Insecta; order Diptera; family Calliphoridae; genus Bellardia; species Bellardia pandia. The sequence continues at coordinate 32,678,929 of OU696531.1, forward strand.
AAAAATCCGGCAAAATCGATCATATATTCTATTTTTATTATAGATTTGTTGCATTTTTTAATTTGACTTGTTTGACAAATAAATTTTAAATTAAATTTAAGTTACAAAGTATCTTTATGAAGCCAATTAAAAACCATTTATCCCCTTAATTTTATTAAAAAAACTAGCTGACCTGACCGCCTCGGCTTCGCTCGGAATTTTTTAATTTTTTTTTTTACAATTTTTTTAAAATGTTAGTCTTATTTATTTGCAAATAAATTATCTAATTTTTTTTTTATTAAAGGTGACTGGACTCACTCACAAAAAAAAATTCTGAATTTTTCACGGAATTTTTTAATTTTTTTTTACAAACCATCTGAGAATTTCGAATCGAATAAAAAAAATCAGCCAAATCGCTCCAGCCGTTCTCACGTGATGCCATTACATACATGGATCATTTCATTATTATATATACAAATAAACATAAAATTAAATGTATTTTAATTGGCTACATACTCGTAAAGTTCCTTCGGAACTAGTTTATATTCTATAGAATTACTAAAGTTTAGAACCAAACTACTTCTTAATAACCAGCTCCTATAAAACTACTTCAGAATGACAATAATATTCTACGAAACACTAGTTCTATGGATATTATTAAAATGTCTAAAGTTATTATGATTTTAGTGCGTTTTAGTGGAACTCTATAGAATTGTTTAAAAATCATAATCACATCTATGGATGTTATCATAATATCTAAAGGGAACTAGAGAATTAAACAGTTCTAAAAAATTTATGGGCATGTAATAAGAAATTAATTCTACTTATAATGTATTCTTAAACTAATGACACCATAAATTTAAGAACGTAAAAATTAAGGCCGCCGATAAGTGTTGTGAATCGTAATCGCAGTTTACAACATACAACATCAAAATACTTAGTGTTGTGAAGGGTAATAGGGTCCCAAGAATTAAATTTGTTGAAACCTTTTCAGTAAACATAATTTATTTAAAATTAATTTGAAAGAAATTTGATATAATAATAAATTAATAAATTAATCAATTGATAAGATGATAAGATTAATATGTACTTCATAATTTTGATGAAAGCATTCTTAATTTAGGGATTCATTTAATCATAATTGGAACCCGTTCGTTTTCTATCTAAATTATTATTCAGCCAAACAGTAATTCGGGCTACTAAACAAACCAAAACTTTTCAAAGGTATTACTCAAATGAAAACGAAATCAGATTTTTTAAATTCCGATTATGAGGCGGTTGGTTTTCCTGACAATAACAGGCTCATGTGCTAACTAGTATTGTTGAATTACGGCTACTTGTTATCTATTCAATTCAATTTGCAAGGATTTCAAAAAGTTTTGCTCTCATTTCTTTTTTACAAAATTGTCTATCAGTATATGGCCCTCTATCTATCGAGTACCTACACTTGTAGACCAACCATATGTAGGATTTCAATTTCACACCCCTTAATGTCTGCCACAAACAACTACCAGTCCGACTAGTCTTCTCCACAAAAAAAGAAAAACATTGTTCACGACACAATGATGTATTACGGCGACGATAAAAATGATGATTTTTTTCCCGACATTCTGAAGTGGGATATGAGACACTTTATTGTGGTATACAAATACACAAATACAAATTTCATGATAAAATTACGTGTGAGAGTACACTGTGGTTAGGCTCAGTCAGTTAGTTCGTACATACATACGTTTATTAGTACATTTTTATGAACGTGTTATCTAGACAGACAACCTTTACTTCTTAACGCTTTTGTTTCTGTTTTTCCTCATAAGAACAAATAAACCAAAATATAATAACTCAAGTACGTACTTGTTTGTTGTATGTTCGAATTGTTGGATTGAATGTATGCACTCGTAGAATCGTTTTGAAATGAGCGTGTTCTATTTTATTGTGTAGGAAAAAAAAAAAGACAAAGAAATTAAAATATATGTATGTATTTAGCTTAAGATAAGAGACAATGTTTAAATACTACAAATAACACTGAGAAAGAGTAGCAATTTTCTTACTCACACTCAATAACAATTTGGTTCCTCTTTAGTTTTTCTATCAAAAATAAAAAAAAACAAAATAAATATTTGCAAAAAAAAAATTAAATTAATTATACAAATTTAGTGTTTGTTCGCTACATTTTTATGATAGATATAAAAGATTTTTCAAATAGAAATGTAAGACTGCATTTGAAATGTGTTATGTGTGTCTTCATAATAATTTGTACCTTTATGAATTTCTTTTAAAATAATTCTCCAAATTTGTTTTGCAATAGGAAAACCTCAAAGAACTGTTTTTGTTTGAATTATCGGTGATGTATTTTGACATAAATCGTATTCAGCGTTGTCAACTTGGTGCGTTGTGCACTATTTTTGGTGCGAAAAATATTTTACATTTTAAACGTAGAAATCAAAATTCTTGTATAGGCTGATGGTTTGGTGTCTGAACTGTAGACGAACAACCAGGGTTAGAGTCCCAGTGGAGCACTAACAAATTTTATTAAAAAAATCAAAAAAAGTACTTAAAACAGAAATACTTAAAAAAGTACCAAATATGTACTGAAATTAACCCTTTTTACCAATTAGTACTTTAGTTCCGAATAGCATATTGTTAATTAAATTTGGAAATGCTTATTTTATCTTTTTAACTCGTTTATTTATTATTTTTACTTTACTATTGTTAGTCTATTTTTAAAAAGTTTTATATAGAATTTATGAAATTAAAAAAATGTAAAATTAAATCAATAAACATTTTAAACGGAAAATTCTATACTTGGTGCGCTGATTTTTAAATGGCGCGTTTTTTCTCCATTTTGGAATTTCAAACTTGACAACGCTGATCGTATTGAACAGTTTTTGATATTCCAATAAGATTGTTATCCTTTAATATACGTAGCATGGCTTTATTCCCATTTTACGCAACTCTGTTGAAGTAATTTTTAAGAGTTGTATTTTTAGTAAGACAAAATAAAATAACTAAAATTAAAAAAAAAAACACTCATTTTTTATTAAACAATTTTCATTCTGATTTAATTAGCGTACATATCGCTAAATTAAATCACTCATTTTAATAATATTTATCTCTCAAATTAAAAAATTTCAGGAATCAAAATTCATATTCAGAAAACAATAAATTTATATTCAGTTTAAAATTAGTTTCTAATATATAGAAAGAAATTATATACATATTCAAAAAATATCATACGATTTTTTAATTTCTTAATATTATTTTGGATTTCTTAATGTCAATTGTTTTTTTTTTTTTTTTTTTTTTTTTTGTTTTTGTCTAAAAATTATAATTTGCAATATTTTAGTAATTGTTCAAGCTTAAGGTCTTCTTTAAAAAAAATTAATTTTTATTTTCAATATTTCGCTAAATAAAAATTTAAATTTTTTAAAAAAGACCTTAAGCTTGTAAAAGTACTAAAATATTAATAATAAAAAATGTAAAATAAACTATAATAAGAAAAATTGTAATATGATATTCTTAATTTAAAGTTTGAATTGCCTCAATATTAATATATATATCTTAATTTCAATTTACATAATATAATATTTTCACAATATCTACTTGAAAAAATGTTGAACTGGTTATATTCATGCATTTTAGAACTAGTTGAGGAATTAAAACTGGTTATATTCAACAATTAATTCCTAAAATAGAAGAAAATCTAAATTTATTTATTTCACAAAAATTACAAACAAAATTAAAGTAAATTTAAATAAAGCCAACAACTTGAGCTTCAGTTATTTTCTTTCAAATCTGTCTGTTTTCGAATTTGTTTTACTTAAATAAAACACTTGCAACTCTGTGTTTACATTTTCTTGATCCTTTTTCTATTAACCATTTATCTCCTTTGCTCTCACACTCTGTAACAGAAATGTAACAAAACAAAATAGGGTATTTATTTTGTTCGTTCATTGAATGACCACTTTATTTTGCTTTTACTCTATCTCTCTCTTTGTTTTTTTTTTTTTTGTCTTTGTTTGTGTGTGATTTTGTTTGTGTATTTTTCTTTTATTTTTTTTCATATTTATTTTATTAATTACTAATTTTACGCTCGCTCACCACTCATTCTCTCTGATTTGTTTTTATTTTTTGTTTTGTTCGCTCTTATTAGGGTAAAGTATCGCATGAATCCATCAAACAGTTGGTACTTGGAGCAGAGCATTTAGTACGTGACGATGCTTTGAAAACACCAACCAAACAAAAGCATTCCAGTAGTAACAATAGTAATAATAACAGCGCCGGCGGCGGTAATATAGTGCAAATATCCACAACCGTAAAAAAACGTGAAGTTTTAATGCCGGGTCCCATAAAACGAGTACAAGTAAGTAAAAATAAATATTTATCATAAGAAACCGAAAATAGAATTCACGTAACAATGTTTTAAATTTTACTTAGGAGTGGCTAGAACATCAACCCTCGACACCCGTGCAATTACAAAAATCTTCTACAAACACATCCCATCATCACTCCAATGATGATCAATATCATCGTCAGTTGGTAGTATCACCAGCGAGTGATGCCCCCAGTCCCACACGCACCGATGATTGTGAGGCCTCTGGAGAAGCCTCCGAAAATGATTCTATACCTCAGCATTGTTCTGATACATCGGAGGTATCCGATTCCATAGCGACTTGCATGCAAACCAGTACAAATTCTTATGGTAATTCTACAGAACGTATTGGTGGTTCAGCTGAACCCATTGTCAATGCTGCTACCAGTAATCAAAGCCTAAATGTCAAGGTGGTAAAACGTCAACAGAATAGACGTAAATCGGAGAGACCCTGGTCGGTGTCCTGTCTCTCACAATTGACCACCGATGCCAATCAGGTGGCGGCCAAAGTTAATACCATTAGCAATGTTCAATCTGGTTTAGCTTCACATTCGATTAGTGAATCAGCTTTAGATTCCCTTTCGCCTGGCCGGCCTAGAGCCTCCTCTTCCTCAGCCGTTACTCAAGTTAAAAGTTACGACAGTAAGGGCTCTCTGAAGAGACGTAAAACACGCAAGAAGAAACACTCCTATAACAATGGCAAAAAATCTGATACAAATTCAGAAGATAATAATAATCATCATAATCACCATCATGTTTTGTATAACCAGCATCCCACCACTCATGAAGAGGAGGTGACCTTGACACCAAATCATGCTCCCACTTTGCTAATGCAAACCTGTGAAAATATGACACCCAAACAGATACAGGAGATAACACAGGCCCTAATGCAATTACAAAATTCCGATTCAATGGAACAGTTGCAAGTGGCCACGGGTATATTACAGCAGCATCAATTAACCGCTGTGGTCAGTGGAAGTGAGGAAGAGAATCATTTAATGAAACCAAATTTCCGTGTTGGTTCCTTTACCACTGCCTACATGACTAATGAAACTCGTCTGGGCTCTTTGGCTGCCTTGGCCACTTATATGAATGATGAGGATCAACAGGGAGGTGAGTGTTATTATTATTACTATTTTTTTCTTTGTTGCGATGATGACGTACGTTACTTTTTAATTAAAAGTTAATTTTTATTTAAGTGTTTATTATTTATTTTACGATTTTAACACTCATATATGTTTATTTGCTAACATTTTTAAAACAGTTAACTGATAACACTGTTTAATGTCTTATCGATGTATTAAAAAAATTTTCCAAAGAAAGTAAGAAATATAAAAAGAACTATTTTTTAAAGAAAATGAATTTAATGATTAATATAATATTAGCTGTTCAATATTCTTTTCAATAAAAATTTAATTAGCAATTTTAAAATGTAAAAAATGTAAGTTCAAATCCCTTTAAAAGAAATTCAATGTTTTAAAGAAATGCATAAATCGTTTTTATTTCATTTTTGGAATCGTTTGAATATAGCAAATATGTTACAAATATGTGTGTGATACTATTTTACAGGATTTATGTCTACCTATTTTGTATATGTAAATCCTTTTCAAGTATTTACAAAATGCGCGCCAAACATATGTCCAACATTTGCTGTCTCTCAGTTGGTAGCACTATCACAAATTTTCACATTGAGTTTGCGTGCAACCTTTAACTCAGCGTGTGATGACAGACAACTGGTGTTTGTTCTACTCAGTCTTGAGATTTATCTTGCAATTTTTAATTGCTCAACTATTGTATGGTTCATTAAATTCTGAAATTGTATTTGTTTGAATTTAAAATATAATTTTAATTTATAATTGTTTCTGATAATATCAAATATACACAGTCTCGAGTTTTATTTCGAAAACGTTTCTTTGCTCCAAAATTAATTTAAAGAATACTGAATTGAAATCAAACTTAAAGGTAGTTAAACTTTCAAATGTTTAAAAAAACTTTGAAATTTTATGCAGTTTTAGGGACATTATCTTCCGTCATTTGCAGATTTATAGGTTTATGTCAGTATTAAAACTAGATTATAATAATTAAAAGAAATCTTAACCATGGTAATGTTTTGCTTTTAATTAAATCTAAAACTCTGAAATATAAGAGTACAGTTTATTACAATTTTATATGGTATTTAGTTATAATGAATCCAGTATGAGATGAAAATTGGATTTTAGATTTGTTTCTTTCAATAAGAAATTTATACAGCCTTTTTATTTTTATCTTCGATAACGTTTTTTAACTTTTATATATTTTTGATTTATGGTAAATTCTGTTTTGGTTATAACAGCTCAAGAAATTGATTTGCCGTAAATTGTTATTAAAATTATTCAAAAGTCTGAAAAGTGCGGGCACAAAATCTTTAGATTTGAAATCGAGTAAAAAAAAATTTAAAACATCATTATCGTTTTGTTTGGATTGTTTTTAAAACTACTATGTAGTTAGTAAATCCCGGATCATTTTTTTATATCTTTTCTATCCATAAGACAAGATTATCGCTTATGGTTTGCAAATCAAGTGATTTTCAGAAACGAAAATTTTGCAAATAGCACGATTTTATACATTGAAACAGGTGTGAATTCAATTTACTGAACAGAAAAATATGTGAATACGCCTTAAAAACGAAAACGTTTTCCGATTCGTTTTGTAGAACTTAGACAAAGTTTAAAATAAATCTTAAAAAATAAAAAAAAAAAAAATAAAATTTTAAACTTTTGAGATCAATGGAATTATTGCAACAGCAACAAATCACAATCATATTTCCGTTACAACAACAATATTATCTTCGCTAAGAACCGAGCCGAATGTCACTCGGTCAAATATTGTTAACTTAGCAACAGCTGTATCAACCGAAAAATGTTTCCCCAGAGAAGAACTTATAAAGACGGCAGAGCTGTTGCCTACATGACTTAAATAAATTGCATATGGAGAATATTTCCACATCAGACTTTAGAATATTCGATGATAGCAGAGCTGTTATAACAATCATCTAACTGATTTGCATATGGAAACTATTTCAGCTTCAGTCTTTATAGAATAGGGCAGATTTCCTTCTTTTTAAATTATAAGTTTAACCAAAAACTAACTATATTATGAATCAATGTTTTTGAATTATTTTCATCGAATTGATTTTAATTTATTGAAAATACATACATAATATAAAAATATTAAAAATTAAACAAATTTCTATTACAGAATAGGACAGTTAGTTTTATAGCGCTTAAATCATAACATTATTTTGAGTCATATTTTTTATTTGTTTTTATATTTTTTATATTTTTGTTATACATTTTTTTTACATATATTTTCCTATTTATTTTCATACTTCAACAAGTGTTTTAAGTTGATTTGTTTATGGTCTATTTACTTTTGATTTTTGCATTTAAAAAAACCTTAAACAAATATATTGTGTTGTTTTTTTTATTTTGTGGGTTTTGTTTTCTTTGTTTTAACGATGTTTCATTAAAATGAAAGTTATTTTTTCATGTGCATTTAAAATATAATTTTATATCAAAAATTATCACTTTACAAGCTCTCACTCCAGTACCACAAGAAATTAAAACAAAAGGTTAATAAGGAAACTTTAATTTATAAATATTTCTGCATATGCCAATGAATTGTTAACAATGTTGAGTTATTAAAATCCCTATATATACCCCACCTTTTCCTTAATTTCAAGTAGACATATCAATATTTCTGTATTTCTTTGTGTTAAATCATAATAATTAGTGTTTATCCTTAATTTAGTTAAAATAATTTATTATTTAAATTTTATATTTTAAGCTGAAAATCCTACAGACTTTTTTACAAATCAGTTGCTATTTTAAATTGCTGTCTATTTTAGTTCATAAATTCTAAGCCAAGCCTTATTAACAATAATACTTTTGAAAATTTATTACTATTTCACCCAAATTCATATATTCGTATACATTTGGTCAGAAACTATCAGGAAAATAGTTTCAAAGGCCTTTGTTCAGTACAACACTTTACTTATGTCCAACTGACATTTCACAAAGTATTGAGAAATTTGTCTTTTTAAAATTTAGCAAAATATTGAGAAATATTGCTCTTTTAAAAAAATGTCATCGAATTTCGAAGTTTTATCATATCTTTCCCATTACGATCAGTGGTCAAATAACCAGAAACAGAATTGTCCAGGATTTTTTATTGCCATGTGTGCGGGGAAAAACATATTGATATTCATGTTCAAAATTTTCTTTACATTTAATGGCTGACATAGCTGTGCGTACAAATTTTCTGGAAACTTTGCTCAAACAAGAACAAAACATCGACAAGAGTTATTCACAAAAGACAAATTCATGGGCGAACAAGGAATTGTTCGCAGAATGAACAAATTAATAGCTTTTCAAGACGGAGTTTTGACTAAGGTTAGGTTTGGTTAAACAAGCAGTCAATAAGGAATTCCTGTTGTGATACCTGGAAAGAGAAGGCCAGAGAGCAGAGAATCAACTCAGGTACTGATCAATTTTAGTGCAAACAATATTCAACCAAACCATCCTGATGCACGTATAAAGGTAGCCAGCCTTCTGACGTCTATTTTATATTTAGAATTCGTCTAGACTATCTAATTTCTGATTCGCAAGGCCCGGACAGTGACAGAAAAGATAGCGTACAGTTTCATCATGACAACTTCTACAGAAGTCATTGTGAGGGAGATTTGATATCTTAGCATGAATTCCGATCAAACAGTGTCCTGTGATCACTGCCACCACATTCCTTATTCGATCACGTAGAATGTTTATCAGTGTTGCAGGTGGTTTCAACCAGCCACCTTTAACGCATTTGTAGAGTTTATTAGAAACCATCGTTTGAAAGTAGAATTTCAACCAGACTCCTATATTAAAATACAATACAATAATGTGCAGTTGGAGGCACATAAGAGTATAAAAAGTATATAAAACTAATCAAACATTATTTTAAACATACCAATCATTAGTGTCATTTATTGAAATGTAGAAACACATTTATTAAAAATAAAATTCGCATGTATGTATTTTATTTATATTATTCTGCCCAACTTAAATGCATGTTTACTTTTATCGCTCATTTTTTAGCAATGCTCGTAAGTTGTACAAACACATCTAATAACAAAACTGCCACTTTTATTTTCTATTTTATTTAGAATACAACACCACCGGCACAGAAGATCATCATAGTAGTTTCTCAGAGACAGCCTGGGATAATTATCAAGAAAAATATAATTCAGAAAACTATTCAGAAGGTTTTGATTCAGATGCTGCCCGTAAGCTATTAGAATTTGGTGATGATTATCGGTAAATATTTATTTGTATTAAATGACAAACAAACAAGCAAACGAAAAAAACTTATTTATTAATTAAAAACAAAATTCTCTTATGCAGCAATTTCATTGACTCCCAGTCGGATTGTTGCTCTTCATTGTCGGCTGCCAACAATTTGGATTCATTCTCGCCACCACGCATGGATTCATTGCAACAGAATGAATCAAAGATCATCACACAAGATACAATTGTCAGTAGTGTGGATCATGCCAGACGTCGCAGAGCTTTAGAATTGGAATACGAAAGACGTCGCAAAAATCTAGAAATCAGACGCAAGTCTTGTCAAGGTAAAAAAAACACATGAAAATAAAAATATTTTTAAGAACAGAAAACAACAAAAACTACAAGTTTTCATATAGTGCAAATTAATAAACAAAAACAAAACACATAAAATATTTTGCAAGAAAATTTCAAGGTTTTTATAGGAATGAAAGAAAAAAAATATAAAATTTGCAACCCTTTAAAGTGAATTTTGTGTTGAATGAAAGTGTTTTAAAATTAGGATAGCTGAAATTGTGGTGTAACTGAAAGAATTATTTAAAATCTGGAGTTAAATTTAGTCTTAATTGTACTTGAAAGAGTTGTGTGAAGTTTTAGTTTAAATAAATTAAATATGATTATTTAACTGATTGTTCGACCTTTTTATTTAATAAACAATTATATTTTATTGTTTGTTTAATAAATAAAATATTGACATTAATATAAACTGAAACAAGTAAGAAAGTACAGATGGTCAAGCCCGACCATATAATATCCTACACCCAGTAAAAACAATTTTTCAATGGGCGCTATATGTAAGATGACTGATCATCCAAAAATTTGGTGGCATGACTTCTGTTTATATAAATATTTTTTGTATTAAATTTTATCTCGATGTAAACACTTTTAAAAGATTTGTATACATGATAAAATTAATTTCGAAGAGGGCCTTATATGGGAGCTTTGACTTATTATGGACCAACCGTTATAAAACAGGTGTCGTAATACCTGTATATGTGAAAGTTATTTGTGCTGAATTTTATTTGGATACCAACATTTTTAAAAGATTTATGGTCGTTATAGTGAGTTTCGAAAGTGGGACTTATATGGAACCTATGGTTTATTATGGACCGATCATCATACATATACCTTAAGCTTAAACAATTACTAAAATATGAGAGTTATGCTCTTTAATGCGATTTTCGGCAATGTGCCATATATGGGATCTATGGTCAATTATGGGCAAAATTTGTAGATGTGATTAGGCTTCATAAATCAAATTCTTGAGTACATTTGTATTGAGGCTATGTGAACTAATGGACCGATTTCAACCAATTTCAATCCCAACCGCTCTTGGACCAAAAAAAAATACCATGTACCAAATTTTATGAAAATAGCGACCCTTACTCTGCGCACAAGATTTACATGTACTCAGGAAGTGATTCTGGGTCGATCTGTATATTTTGAGATGGGTGTTGGAATAATATTTATGGGCACAATCCCACTATGGCGGTGTAGAGTATAAATATGAAAAATATCTTCGTTTTCACGAAAGTCACTGTAACAACCAGAAGGTTTTTTTTTCGTAGAAAACACCTTTCGATAACAGTAAAACTGTAATAAATAATTTGTATGTTAATTGAATAGAATTCACTCATTATATTTTCGTAAATTTGCTAACAAGTAAAATTAACAGTTTTATTTTTTTGCAAACAGGGAATTGAAAGTGTAGAAGTAAGCAGAATCGTTTCAAAATGTAATCTTCAAAAACAAGTAATGGCAACCCAAATCAGCTTTGGATTCATTTCTAACTTTATTTCTCAAAACTCATGTTTGCGCCACACGCAACATATACGTTTGTCAAAACAGTTATTTTTTTATATCTTGCAAGACCTTTTAGACTTGCAAGTTGTAGTAATATTAAAAATCGTTAATAGTTTTGCTAGACTTGAATCATTAACAAGATTTTAATATGAAGAGACAAAAAATATTAAACACTTACGTAAGAATTCTGATGAGAGAAAGTGGTGTTTCTCGAAACATATGTATGTCAATTCAACCAACAACCCAGGTTCGAATCCTAGTCAGAAAAATTATCAAAAATAAAATTTTTTCAAGTTGTTAAATAATTCTTTATTCAGTAAAAACAATTTAATGAAAATTAAATTCAAATGAACTTAAGCCTAACTATAAGAAAATATCAAAATTAAACACTTACTTTAAACTATCTGTATTAAAAGAAGAAATTGAGTGACACTTAAAAACATGATTTTTACAAGATTCCTAAATCCAGAAAAACTTTGAAATTTTCTAAAGAAACACAAAAACTGGTTATGGAATTAAACAAAAATTAGTGCACCAAGAACTTTTGACATTAAAAAGTTTTAAATATTTATATAATTTAGTAATCTGTTTTTCTCTCTTACAGAATCATTGGAATATCACAATCCCAAATCACCAGTTGTCACATTATCTTCATCTACCCAGGCTTTGACTCCGAAAAATTCTGATCGTTTCAATTTCCAGCATAAAACTGAAACGGCAACACGTAAATTAGAATTTGGCATGAGTCACTCAACACAATCGCTGCGCCGTACATCTGAGAGTGATACATCACAGCGTCGTCGCAAAGCCGATGAACGTAGACGTTCAACGCGTAATTTAGAGAAATGTATTAAATTGATACCAGCCACTTCATCATCATCGGGCGATGACACGGATGATGAAAAGGAAATACGTAATCTATTACAACAATCGCACAATCGTTTGGAAGACACAAAGGCATTGAAAATACGTTGTCATCTTTTAAGACCAGAAGATTATGTAAGTTTTTTTTTATTGAACTTAATAGAGATGCGATGAAGATGAAAGTTATAAAGAAAATATTTGTACAATAAGTTTAAATGTGACTAAAATGCGGATATGGCGTTTAATTTAATCGTATATGTTAACGTATTAAGCTAAGGCTTAATAAAAAATTAATTATTTGGATACAGGCTGGATTTCTTGTAATTTCTGACTAAACCTTGAATTTTTTAAACCTAAATTTTGGTGATTATCTTATTTAAGCATCAGTATCACTGAGTTATAGTGGAAATTTTAATACTGAGAAGATTTCCTATAAATTGTGACCAAATGTCGTGTAGGACTTGTACATATAATAGCATTATATACGGTGCATTTTTTGTTTTCAAAGCTCTATAAAAAGACAATTAACAGGAACTTAAAAAAGAAATTTGTGTCATTTAAAAGAAAATATATAGTGACGTGAAAAAACGAGCATTTCTGAGTTGTTTTTTATTTTTATTAATTTAAATGTACATTATTGCAATAAGTGCTTTTTGTTTGTTAGACTACATTTTTTTTTTCTTTAAATTACACCAATTTCAAATTCCTTTTATTTTTTTTAATGGAGTTTTGAAAACAAAAAATGCACTGCATAAAATAAGCTGTGAGCCACTGTACATTTGTTTAAGTTCCCGTACTTATCAAATTTACAGGTTTAAGTCAAACATATACAGAATTGTTTAAGCAAAAGTTTACAATTAATACTCGCAAGAGGAATAATTCTCATTCAGCAAAAGTTAATTATAATCGAATTTTGAATATCCGTATTTCTGTAAATTCTGTCCTAGTGCCATTTTAACATTTCAAATACAAAATATTTTCATATTTCTCTCATTCTAAATAAAGTTCGTCTTTTATGGTTTTACCCTTTTAATATCCATTCAAATAACAAATTTCTCTATTCTCTTCCCTCTAGACTGAAATTATAAATACTTGTCGTGATAATATACGTTGCTTGGAATCAGTTCTCAAAGGTCCCTCAAGTTCGGTTTTATCCGCACAGTGTGTTACACAATCTAAAGGTGAGTTAGAACTTTACATCCATGTCGATTGCCTATGTGCGCCCATTACCCGCTTTATAGCACGCGTTATTGAATTCATTCTAGACATTAGTAATTTCCTAAAGCATTTTACCTTATACAAGTTCTTCTTAAGTACTTTAAAAAAGCTTTACACTTTAGTCAATTGTCAGTTAACGCATTTGGAGAGAGCTTTAGAATATTTTCGCAACATGTTAAATTAAAAATAATAGATTTTAAAAACAATTTGTTTTATTAATCGTAAGAAAATATATACAAGAAAAGACAAAAAATTGTGATAAATTTTATAGAAATTTGAAAAATTTTGTTAAGAAAATTTAAAATTAATGTTAATGTTTAAAGTTAATGTTTAATTAATTACTTATTGGTAAAAATTTTTTGCTTAGAAAAGTGCCTTGTTTTGTTAATTGTATTCTAAATTTTTACATAAATAATTTTATAACTAAAATAAGTTATTTTTATTTAAATTTAAATTAAAAAAAGATTACTACTGGAATTTTGTAGAATACTAATTCTACGTACAGTTGTGTTCAAAAAAATAGGAGTACCCTTAACAAATATCTATTTTGTTATTTTTTTTTACAAAAAACTCAAAATATTATTTCACTTTTTTTTGTAACATTAAACAAGAAATTCTTAAGAAGTTATTACATAATTCCAGAGGTGATTAAAGCTATAAAAATAAAAATATATGCATTATTAACAAAACATGATGTAAGTCCATTATTCAAAATAATAAGAGTATTATACTTTTCATTAAAAAATGTTAACAAAATAAATTAAAAACAAGTCGAAAACGTTCAGAATGTTTAATATTTCGTAGAAAAACCTCGGTTCTTAATAACGGCGGCATATCGCCGCGGCATGGAGTCGATGAGGTCCCTACAACGGTTTACTGGGATGTTACTCCACGCATCCTGGACTGTGCGCCATAAACCATTAGCATTAGACGGTTTCTTTTCGGAGACAATTTTTTAACATCCCACCATAGGTGTTCTATGGGGTTGAGGTCAGGAGACTAGGCGGGCCATCGCATAACCTCAACCCCGTTGGCACGAAACCACTCCTTACCTAATTTACTGATATGTTTCGGGTCATTGTCTTGTTGGTAGACCCATTTCAGAGGAATATTCCACTCTGCGTATGGTAGCATGACATTATCTAAAATTTCGACGTATACCCGTTGGTCCATGATCCCTTTTACTTCATATAATGGACCAATACCATTGTAAAAATACATCCCCAAATCATAAATTTTGCTCCTCCATGTTTGATGGTCTTTCTGGTGAATTGTGGGAGATATTCTGTATTGGGTGGACGTCGGACATATTGTCTAGAACCAGTTCCTCCAAAATAGAACGATCTTACTTTCATCGGTCCACAATACGTTTCGCATTTTTTCCTTAGCCCAGTTTACATGATCCTGGGCAAATTTCAAACGGGAGTCTGCCTGTTTTTTTGTGAGTAAGGGTACCTTTCTGGGACTTCTGGCGAATAAATTATTTTTGACTAAACGTCTTCGAATAGTAACGGTGCTTACGCTTAGATTAAGATCCTTTTGGATAATTTTTGATGACGCAGAAGGATCAGCCTTACTAAAACCTACTATGCGACAGTCATCTACGGGCGTTGTTTTACGTTTTCGGCCTCGAGTTTTGCCTTTTTCCGTATACCGTAAAGCATTGGTTATCATCTGATCTGCGCACGACATTATTTTTTTTATTTATCGATAAGTTTTGCCGTCATTTCTAAGATTTTTTTATTAAATTTCGTTTCTCTTCGGTGCAATGCTTACCACGCCCCACTTAAAAAAAAAAAATAAAAAATTTTGCAAAGAAAATTAAAGAACTGTACCCGTAGAGCTTATTCATACTTACTTTTTGAATTTATAGCGTAAATTCTAAAAGTTTAACAATTAAATTTCTCAGTTAATACAAATACTCTTATTTTTATGATCAATGCACTTTGGAACCAAAAAAGAAAATAAATTAATTGCAGGATAAATACTACAATTAGCTTTATTATTCATTTTGTGTTTTACTTTCCACATTCCATACTAAGTACCGTTACAATATGGCTTACTTAAAAAGTTGCCAAATTTATAAAGATCAATTGAATATATATATGATATGATTACTCCTATTTTTTTGAACACAGCTGTATGTATTCAATTGATCTATTTCTCTACTAACCATTTTTGCAGACTTTAAACAGAATTTATAGGAAAATTATTAAATTTCTTGTAAATTTGTTTTCCTTTTTAATAATTCTATTAAAATCTGTAAATATTGGCTGTTCGTAGGAAAAGAGCAATTCCTTAATTTAGAATACAAACGTTTTGACACTAATTGTAATTTAAATAAAAAAAAAATAGCAGTATTCTTAAATTTTAATATTTAAAGTTACATTTAATAATTTAATATTTAAAATGCCCCTTTTTTAACGTCTGGTTCTTTTTAAACTAAAGTTATACTGTATCTTATAAAATTTTTTGTCTGACAACTGTCATTATAATTGTTTAAAAAGAAAGTTGACACTGAGAATATTAGTTTTTAAAACCTAATAAAGCAATTTTGTAATTCAAAAAAAAAAAAAAAAAAAATTATTTTTTTCATAACTAAAAAAAAAATAATTAAAATTGTTTCATGCTTAAAGTTTTATATTAGAACTTGTCTAAATATAAGTTGTTTTTAAATTTTTTTTTCCAAATTTTATAATTATCAAAATTATTTCCAAAATCTTTTTTTATAAATAAAAATCTCAAAATTATTTTTTAAACAGAAAACAAAATTTATTTGTATTTAATTTTTAATTGATATTCAAAAGTATTAAAAAAAATTATTATTTATTATAATTATATGTATTTTTTATATGTTGCTGTGTGTTTTTTAAATTGTTTTATTTTAGTATTAATTGAAATTAAAAATACTCCTTAATTATTAGTGTTGGTTTATTAAAGTACTTTTTTATGTTAATATAACTAATTTTAAACTGAATTTGTAACGGTAATGGGCTCACATTTGTAATTTTATTATAATTTTTTCTAGCTTTTGTATGTTGTAGTAATAGATGATGTTACATTGAATGTTGATGTATATTTTTACAACACGACTTAAACGTTTTATTTGAATTACATAATTATACAGTCATTTCACAGAAATTAATTCCGTTCGAAAATGAAATTAATTCCGTATTTTGCTTCTATAGAAAAAGTAAAACGAACAATTTTTCGGAATGAAACCTAGAAATGCTTAAAATAACATTTCCACATAGCAAATTGAAAGTGGTTTCATTCTGAAAAAAAATTTCGTTTTGCAAAATACGGAATTAAGTCCACTGATTTAAATTATGTGACATGGCTGATAATTTTGTTGAAATTTTTATTATTTTAAGTTAAAATAATAATAATAATTTTTTTACTTTTTTTTTATTATTTATTGAATCTGCCTTAGTTCCTTAGGCCTAACAATAAGTATTCAATATGAATCTACTTGATTCGCTCTTAAAATTTTGTATGGTGAAGCAAGTTGTTTCGCACATGATTGGGGTGTGAAGCATGAATAGAGAGCGAAGCATGTACCGTGGAAACATAGTATAAGGTTTAAGGTTGGATAATTTTTCTTCCACAGTCTGGGTATTTGTATACCCATAATGGTTTTGTTGCTGGTGTTTGTAATGCCCATAAATATTTATTCAACACCCAATTTAAAGTATACCGATGGACTCAGAATAACTTATTGAGTCGATTTAACGATATCCGTCTGTCCGTCTGGCTGGCCGCAATTTTGATAAAGTTTGGTATATGATATTTTTTGGCTCAATGCCGGTTGGTAAATGCAAATCGGTCACATCCCAACAAATTTCGCCACAAATAAGTTGTACATGAAGCCTAATCACATCTACAAATTTTGTGCAGATTGATCCATAATTAAACATTGCTCCCATATAAGGTCCTCTTCCGAAAATCACTTTAACGAGCATAACTCTCTTAAAAATTTTAGTTTGATTAAAACAAATTTGTTTTATATTTCACTTTGAATAGTTAAAAAAGTAAACTAGTAGATCCTTTCAAGTTTCATAACTGAAATAAATGAGGAATTTGGGTTAAATGTTTCTAGTAGACTTGTACGAAGACGCCTCAATGAAAATCGGCTTTGTGGTCATAAAAAACCACTTGAGTCAAAAAATAATATAAGAGCACGATTGTCATAGTCCCTTTTGCAAGATGACGGAGATATATTTCTAGTACAGTAGTGACACCCCGAAACAATTTTTCATGCGATTAATAAATGTTTTTGATTCGCTTGTTTGTCAACACTATTGACTTCTAGTCTTTTGGATGCCAACCAATAAATAAAATGTTTAAATCATAAACGAATGTGTTATTATAGTATTAACCGAAATCATACATATTAAAACAGAAAATAATTTCACATAGCGAAACCTGACGTCATTTTTGGCAAAAACAAATAAAAACATCTAACAAATATAAACATGCTCTAATGATCTTTAAAAGTCATTGAAACAAACCAAATCAAACGTAATAGAAGTAAAATTTAACTATAAAATTTAATTATTTTTTTTCAAATTTAAATAACCGTTAAATGTTACGCTTGAAAACATATTTAAAGAAAAAAAATTAAAAATGTAGTAATTAAAATGTTTTACTATATTCTCTCTTCCCTTACTCTCTTGCTATGTGTCACAAATGAGTAATTTCATTTCGTTAGTAAACAATCAAAAACAAATAAACAAACAAACAAATGAGCCATTGTGCATAAATATGAATGAATAAGTTGAAAGTTTTTCTAAATTTACTACGTAGAAAAACCATTAATATAAAAAAGCTTTTACGCTTAAATAGTTTTAGCTTTTTATGTTAGCAAAACATTGAAGTCTAGCAAGTGCTCTGTTAAGGTGACTGACTATTTATCAATGTTAGCATATTATATACTCCAATACCTCACTTTGCGTCAGGGTTAAGTTTCAAAAAAAAAAAAAAAAAAAAAAAAAACGACGCAAAGTGAAACGACACAAAGTGAATTAAGATTTTCTATAGCAAACTATGTAAAGATCGAAGATAAGTTCTAGGGTCATCGTTTTAGAATCTAATGATGTTGCAGATTTTGCAAAAATTTCAACAAAAAAAAAATTAAACACTCGAACCCAAAACAGCGACGCAACTTCGAAAAAACGTAAAGCGAGGTGTTGGTGTATTGTATCATATGAAGGTTATAACTTATAAGTGTAATGAGTGATTAGTGTTTTAAGAGCAACAATATAATCACCCCTCTTGTAAGGTTTCTCTTTTTCAGTGTTTTTTTTTTTTTATTAATTGTAATCTCTTCTTTTGGGGTTCTTCTTTTGTTCAATTTAAACTTGTATGATGTATAAATTATTGAAATTATTGTGTAGTTTGGGGAAAAAAAGCTTTAGCAAAATACAACGTGTTTCATTGTCAGAGTCTGAAGTCATTATTAAATACATAAGTATTTGTTTTTATTGCGTTTTGTTTTATGTTGTAGTTATTGTTGTATGTATGTTTTTATGTGTTTTTATAAAACATTTATGTATGTACTTATTTTGGCATAATGACGTAGAAGTTGTTAGTAGTACGATGTTCCCAAACAGGTTTGACTCTTTGAGAGATTTTAGGTTTATTTTGATCATCCTGATTTAGTTTGATTATTAAAGGTCAAGTTAGAATTTTGTTTGGTTATGTAGAACATATTACATAAATAATTATGCTGCAGTTATAAAAAAAATAAATATGTACATATGTAATCTAAAAGATGGCTTAAGATTATTACTGGGCAGGTTTAATTTTGCCAAAGAACATCTGCATTTTGGAGTTGGTTATCTTCGCCGATGAATCTAAATTTAACATATTCGATTCAGATGGCTTGTAGTATATACCCAAATATATTACCCAAAAACTGGTCGCACCTATGACAAATCGCCCTAAATCTGTAGATAATAAAGGCTATCACACCAAATATTAAATCGTGTAATTGCCAGTTTTAATTTCAAAATTTAGATACCCATACATGCCTGCATAAAATAAGCTGTGACGTGAAAAAAACGAACAGTTTTTTGTTTTTTTTTTTTAGTTTTAATAGGTATGTATATTAAAATTTAAAATTTTGCCATAAATGTTTATGTTTGTTAGACTATAAAATTTATTGTTTTAAATGACACAAATTTCGTTAAGTCCTGTTAGTTTTCTTTTAAAATAAGCTGTGAGCCACTGTAGTTTTGAAACCATTTGAAATGATTTTATTTAATAGTTTGTGTTCTTTAAAAATAAAAAATTTTATAATTTAACCACAATTAATTTCAAGTCGAAAACAACATAGAAAGATGGCTATACATATTTCCTAATACAGACTTTTAAAACTATTTTGTTCTGAATATAAACCAACCAATTAAGAATCACTGGCTTCTCTAGCTTAAAAGCACACAATGAAACTAACCGAAATTCAATTTGAATTTTGTTGTAGCAGCAACAACAAACCGAACAGTCAGTCAGTCAGTAATAAAACAACACGCAAACTAAACGGTTGTTCCTAAAGAATGTCTATCAATTAAACAAAATAAATAACACGTAAACCTATATAAAACATGTGTACCTATTACAAAACGTTTTCTTTATTTTTTTAATGTAACGGTCATAACGATGACGTAGTTTTATGACAAAAAAAGTTTTTGCAATAAACGAATCTCTGTACTTAAACAAATGAGTAGTTAAAAAATATAAATTCCTATAAACACTGTGATAAATTTAAAATATTCTTAAGGAAAATCAAAAAGAATACAAGAATCTAAATTGTTAAACAAAAATAAGAAGGCAGTTCTTAAAAGTATGCAATGCTTATACAAAAGGGGTGATAAATAACAGAGAATTAAAAGTGAAAGAGAAAAAATTAAGCTTTAGGCCTAAGAAAAAAATGAATGAAAGAGAAGTTTTTTTGTAAATAAAAGAGAAAACGTAAATTTGTGATGAAATATTTTGTTTATTTCCAAATGTATCAGAAAAAAGAATATGCGTTTATGAATAAGTGTAATGCTGTTGTTTTTACTTAAATTTTAAACAAATATTGTTATCAATTGTTATAAATAACTTAACTTGCCTTATTAGCAGCAGCATCTCTTGCACAAATGTAAACAAATCAAAGCCATTAAAACATGTGCAATACTACAAAAAAATAATTAAATTAAATTAACAAAAAAGTATACATATAAAGAAAAGATAAGCAAGCCAATTTCTACCTCGAAATAAATGAAACAAAAAACTACAATAAATTAAAAGTGCTCTTAAACAAAATAGCTGCTTGCTACATCTTTATAAACACTTAAACACAAAAAAGAAAAGTATTTCAAATGAAAGTGAATATTCAACTCAAGTGCTGGTTTTTTTGAAATCAACTCAAATATGGGTCAATGTTCTACATAAACTTGAACTCATTTCTGCTTCATTCTTGCTAGTGCCAACTTTGTTGATGTTACTCTAACCATATTAACAAAAAGGCATTTTAAGGGTGTTTGAGTGCAACAGCAACAGAAAAGCTTCAAATGACAAAAAACACATGTCGCTGAAGGAATTTGAAATTAAAACTTTGGAAATCAAATCACTTCGAAAAAGAAAAAAAAAACCTTAAACAACCACAAGTTTCCCTTATACATCTCAACACATTAGTTCGGTTTTGAAATTCAATGGGTTTTTTTTTATTGATATTTAGTAATTTTAGCTTTACTCGTAATTGTGGTTAAATTATAAAATTTCATAAGTAATACAAAAAATCTAAAACAAATTACTTATTTCTAACAAATTAAAACACAATAAAATTAGTTCAAAATGGTGTTGAAAATAGATGTAGCCGTTCAAACGGAATTATCAGAATGTTTATGCTCTTCAAGTTCAAATTCTTCGGCCACCGCTTCACGTACTTCCTCTATACCAGGTAATGTAATGTGTTTAATATATAATTTTGTTTAACTAACTATTAACAAATACTCGTAGTCACTTTTGACTACACAATCTTGTGAGTCAACTTTGATGTTGTGTTGTTTGAGTGTTATTTGTTTATTACAAACATATTATCATTATTACAAACATATTAATATGGGCTTGGGATAATTTAACGGGGTTTGAAATGAAAGTGTTAATACGAAATAAAATAAAGTCATAGACATGTTTTCTAACAAAAGAAATTCAATTGTATTAGAGAAACATTTTTCGTCCCGCACTGGCTGGACTAAATAAATAAAATGTATTCGATATAAGATTTGAAATACTTATTGTTAGTTCATTTTTAATGAAGAACCAATAAATAGAAATAAAAACATATGTACTAGAACAATGTAATATGTAAAAAAAAAAAATTCATACAAATCTTGAATGAAAATTATTCGAAAATGATTTTTCGAACCTTTAGAATTCATAATGCAGAATCGTCTTACAAACATCTGAAAATGTTGAATGAAAATGATTCGAATTATTGTATTTTTCGAACCTTTCGAATTCATAATGCGCAATCGTCTTAAAAACATCTGAAAAAAAATTATTATAAAATTTCGTAGCATTTTTCTAATATTCATGGATGTCATTAAACTGAAATTTCGAACTAATTTATCATTTCGGTTTTTTAGAATTCAATACATATTTTGTTTTTTTAAATAAAATCAATAATTAAATTTAGTCATTGTACGCCGAAATATACTAGATCTACCACGTTTTAAAAAGTTAAATCACCATTTTTTAAATAATTAACAAACACAATCTGCGAAGCTTTTTGGCTTATCTGCAGAAAACACCCAGAGTCTTTGGCGGAAATCGAACCCGCAACCCTCTGACTAATAGTCCGGCACTCTATTGCCTAGTCCATCGGGGCATACTTAATATATACTTCTGTCATAAACATCATACAGTTTGATAGTTTTAACGCCACGTTTATGTTCCTAACGTTACCGCTATAATATCGTAACCGGAAAGGGCGAAAGTGGCGTTATGTTTTCAAATACAGTTATTCTTTAATTATAAAAAAAATGATTTGTTAGTTTAGTCATTAAAATTTTAGATTATTCTAAAAAAACATTGCACATTTTTGTGCATTAAACCGAATCCGAATAATGTTTTTAAAAGGATTACAGGTTTCATTTGTTTTACTTTCGAATATACAAACTCTAGTAATTTATCCGAAATCAGTTTGTCGACTATTATCTGTAAACCAAATCCGAACAATGTTTTCATTTTTAAAACGATTCACTTTCGAACAAACAAATCAATTTCAATATACAAACTCTAGTGATTTCTCCAAATTCGATTTATCGACTATTATCTGTAAACCGAATCCGAATAACGTTAATTAATAAAACAAATTTACACATTTTTTGTGTTTTGTAAATCGTATCCACTTGATTGAATCCCGTTTTACTTTCGAGTAAACAAACCAGTTTTAAACAAAATCATGAGATTTGTAGAACATCAATTTGTCGACTATTCTTTTTTGAAAATCTATCGTTATGAAAATCACTCGATTAACAGAACAGACGTTTATTTTTTAAAGCTTTCAATTTACAGCAGTGGCGGTAGTCAGTCAATTCACTTAAACTTTTTTTAATATAACTTTAACCAGGTTTCAGCTTCTCAAGTCCTTATCGTTCGCTCGTGAAGAATGTTTGTTAAACTATTTAAAATTTTAGGTATTGTACCAAAAAATGTCATGAGAGTTGTTGTGACAAGTTTGAAGACTAGTTTCATTCCCAACCATTTAATATTATAATAACATCTGTCAATATTATTTAGGGATACAACTGCATAATTCGACCAACGACAAATAACAAACGGTGGCTGATGATTAGTTCAATTAAATGTTTAAATAATTTTGTAAATAATGCTTTAAAGATGTTTCTGAGATCGTGACAGATGGAAAATCATAAATCGTTCGATTCACCACAACTAACTGTATTGATATTTTAAATATCATTTCGAGATTACATAATATATACATACAAATTTAAACGTATTTCATACATACGAACTATTTGGATGGTAGACCAATAAGCGAATTTAAAATTAACATTCCACAACTGTTCTAAAACGTTGTTCTCTTCTACTAAGTATCGTTAATGATTTAGTCCGGCAACTCGCACAATGGGTTAAATAAACACCAGACTTTATTTTAATTTTGTATTCTCAATATGTCTATCTATTAGCATTTGTCGTTTGTTTTTTATAATTGAATTTCCATTTTATGTACCTACTTGCTTCTTTTTTCTACTTACTACCATTATTCGCACTCGACTCTGCCAGCCAATAAACCATTTAGAATTTGTAATTGACCGTTATTTTTCGACACGTACGGTTTTTATTTTATTTTTAATTTTTCAAATTTACTTCTAAACAAATAAGCTAAACATGTAGCAGCAACGAACTTACAAATAGTATGCATGACGTAAATAAAAGCAATTCGTTACGCTTTTATTTTTAATTTTTATATTTACTAGGTGTCTATTTTGATTAATAAACGTTAGTTGTCTGTTAATAGCTGAAAGACAATAAATAAAATATTAAATTTCAAAATTTTACAACAGTTTATGTCAAATTTATTAATATTTATGAGGTTAGTTAAACATTTTGAGAGAAACTTTTTTATATTTAGAAAAAGAAAACACCTGTTCCAACACCAGTATTAAATCAACACCGTTAGTTAAAGCTTTAACAACTGTTTCTAATTACAAACAACTGTTTAAATATTTGACATAAGGTTTTGTTATTATAACTACATATTAGTTTATTGTATTGGTTTTGTCTTAGTTCGTGCATACACCTATTATTTTTAATGTTTTTTCTTGTTCTCATTAGATTTTGCTTATGTCGTGTGTTAGCTTCTCTTTTTATTTTTATTACATTAAATTCGACTAATGGTTCCTTGTACATATTTATCAAAATTTTGCATTTATTTTTGCAAAAATTTGCGTGACTCAATGTCATTTCACGTAAAATAAATTTTATTTTATTTTATTACAACAATAATAAAAATATGTAGTGTATATAGAATAAAAAAAAAGAACAAGTAAACTCAGCAAATATAATGGAAAAAAAGAAATTGTGACAAGGTCTCTACTATAAACAATGTGTGCTGTGCCAAATAAGGCTGTTTGTTCTTTCAATGCAGTATAATCTTGAGTTAACAATAATGAAGAAAACTTTTTTTTTTTATCAAACATAGAAAGTATTGTTCATATAAAATCCTACCAGACTATTTTTTTTTTCAAATAATTTTATGTATCTACCTGTAGAATATACATATTTGCACGAGTGCTATGCAGTAAAAAAATTGATATAGAAATAAAGTCATTTATTATTTTAAAATCCAAAATTGTTGGGTTTAAAGATTGCCAAAAAGCTAAAACTTCCAAAAAGTACTGTAATTGATGTT
The DNA here is from genome assembly GCA_916048285.2 of Bellardia pandia. Lineage (NCBI taxonomy): Eukaryota > Metazoa > Arthropoda > Insecta > Diptera > Calliphoridae > Bellardia > Bellardia pandia. The sequence goes on from OU696531.1 coordinate 32,703,950, forward strand.
ACACACGATAGAAACACATCTTAATGCTTGGTTTTCACTATGTCAGTTTTGTTGTCAAATTGTCTAAATTGTTATGAAATTACCAACAATTTGGACAATTTGACAACAAAACTGGCATAGTGAAAACCAAGCATTAGCTTATATCGTTAACAAAAAGAAAGCTAAAATCTTATTTAAAAACCTGAAAGTTAAAAATAAAATAATGCTATAAATGAAGCATAGTCCGGGTCTCTCTACAGCACCAGTGCAAGTAACTTTTAGGATGAAGTTATCTAGAAGAATATATCCCACTATATAGAGAGGATAGTCCAAAAGGTCCTAAACAAGTTATATTAGTTGAATTCTTGAAATAATTTTGGAATTTAAAAAAAAATTGTATTTTTGAAAAAAGTAACTTTTAGGATGAAATTCTCAATTGTCCAAATTCTTCTACAGAATTTTGTCCTAAAAGTAACTTTTTTCAAAAATTTAAGTAGTCATATGCTAAGTGCTTAACAGTGCTCTGTTGACTGTAACATTATCAATGTTAAAAAATTTGGTTTTTGTCTGTGCTAGTTAAAATCGAATTTATCTTCGCACCATAGCTGCCAGATTTGACGATTTATCGTCATTTTGACGATTTTTGGTTTCAAAAATAGCAAAATGACGATTTGACGATTTTTTCATTGAAAATGACGATTTCCTGAATTATTAAAATTTTCTATAAATTGTTAGTTTTATTAATGTTTTTGTTACCAAATTCTCTCTTTTTTTTGAGACAACAACTATTTCAAAAACAAAACTAAGTGATAGTAGTGTTTTCTTAATTATTGTTGTTAAGTTCAAGTAAAATAATTCCAAATAATATTGAGACAGGATAGTCGAAATTACTTATTTATGTGTAAACATAAAAATCAATTTTAAATACTGAATTCCATGAACTAAAATTTTAAGAGGAAACAATTTATGAATTTCCACGGGGAAATTCTTCTACAAAAACTTCTCCTATTTTAACAAAACGTCGAAAGCATATTCAGCCGAATAAATTTAAATAACAAAAATACGGAATTCTTTGAAAATATGTTGAATTCTATACTCAAAATGTTATTTAAAACTTAATAAAATAAATTGTTTTGACATTGTAATTTAACCTGAATTAATAAAATATGCTGAATTCAAAAATATAAAATACTGTTTCACACTATTCAGTTTTAGCAGACCAGTTTTTGTTCAATTCTCTTTTGAACTTGCCATTTCATCAAACATGTCAATTCAATTTTCGTACTTTTTAATGTAAATCAACATGCATGAAAAAAACAAAAGGAAATAAGAAAATTGACAGTACCGTCAAGTTTGTACCCCTTTTGTTCTTATTTCCCTTCTCTTCCAAAAATACTTGCCTTGACGAGTGAGAATTATAGAAGTGAAAACGGACTAAGATATTAAATATTACACAAGTTGTGTTTAACATAAAATTTTTTGTGATTTGTTATGTAAAAAGTTAAAATTTACGTATTTTGATATGTATTGTACAAGAGACTATATAAAATTGAATTTTTATGTTTTCGTTTTAATAAAGATTTCAAAATACTATTAGAAATAGTGACTTTTTATTTTTCCGATTTTTTTGACGATTTTTAAAATTCGAAATGACGATTTTTTTCTTTTTTATCGGGATTTTGACGATTTTGTCTGAAATTCATCTGGCAGCCCTGCTTCGCACGCATAAAAAATTTATATTGCTAAGAATATTGTTCAATCGGCCGAAGTAGGTGATAATTAAGGGAGTTTATATAATTATCAATTACGTCGTGTGCTTTCAAACTATAAATGCTGCATGATTTTTGTTAAAACTTTGTGTTAAGGAACGCGTGCCCGTTTTACAACCCCATTCAGTTTTAAAGCTAAAATATTTAATATTCAAACTGTTAGTTTTAATGTAAAGGTTTTGCGATCTGTTTTTCTTTATACATGAAAACACACCCTTTTCTCAAGTGGCTTTGTCTCCCTTTTTTAGCATATTAAAATTTAATTGAGAGTAAATATTGACAGACAAATTTAAACTCTTTGTATAATTTATTCAATCAATTTAATGTTTGAATACCAATGTTTGAATATCAATTTAATGTTTAATTAAAATACATATGTATAAGAAATTCAAATAAATATAGGTCGATTACGGATGGCAACCGAACCTTAGTGGAGTTGACAGTTGTCAAATGCATGACAGATGGCCACTGGTCAGCTGTTAACTTCAGTTGCCGAACATGACAACCCAGAATTTGTGGTTGCTTTGATTTAATTTTAAATGTTGGTAATTTTTTTGTTAAATTATTTATATTTTTAACATAATTTTCGATTTTTAAACGATTATGCAGTTTTTCTCACAGTGTTAATTTTGTATTAATTTTGAATGCTATTTGATAATGCGAGTAAATTAACTTTCTATTGCTAATTTGCTTAATTAACTAAAATATTCTGTTAGTTTTTGCTTCTTTAAGTTTTATTTAATTCTCTAGTGGGGGGTTTTTTTTGCTAATCAGTAGTCATATTAATTTTAAATGACATTTGTTTTAAACGAATTAAATACATAAATATTTTTAAAATGCCAAAATATTTGTATTTCTAAAATGGTGACGTTTTTTTTAAAGCAAACAAACAAAATTAACAGTTAAAAAACAATGCTAATCAATGTTTAACTTACTAAAAATAAATAAGTGAACAAATTATTTAGCAAACAATTATTAAACAAATATTTTTAAGTAGATTTTTTTTCATCAAGAGGAAGTTGTTTAATATTTTTGTGAATGTTTGCAATTAAAAAAGGAAATTTCATGGTAAAAAATTTGTTTTTTTGTTAAGTGATTTAAAAGAAATAAATCTTTATTTGGTTGTTAAATTGTTAATAATGCATTGATTGTGTCTTGCTAAGCAAATGCTAAGAATTTTAATAATTTATTTATAAATTTTTCAAATCTGATTTCTTATCTCATATTTATTTTAAGAAAAAAAGTTTAGTTGAAATTCATACTTTCAAATTATTGAACAATACAATACAAATATTTCAATTTAATCTCTATCAAAAAAGGTCTTTCCAGATTTTATTTATTCTTTTTTAAGAAAAATATTAATTACGTAGCATTGTGTTTAATTAAGCTTCTCAGTAGTGTATGACACTCTGTCAAAAACAATTTATTTCAAAACCAGTTTTGTTTAACATAAAAGTTAATACTTCATAGTTGTTTACAGAATTAGAAAAAACGTTAATTATTTTAAACGGGTTTACGGCGCCTAAAGTTCTTTTCTAAATTCAGTTTTTTTTAAGATTTTAACGAGCATATTTGCAGCTTTAATTTCTATAATTATTCTATTTAAAGCAAATCAATGTGTTAAACAATATTAATTTATTATTGTTTGAATGTGGGCTGTAATTTAAATAGAATTTTTAATAATAACAAATTCAGTGATGCCGGGTATTAGTATATCAACACGTGAGATCATGTTTTGTTAGCAAAAATAATAAGTCGTTAAAAAAGTTTGTTTCTTATCAGGGGTACGCACAGTTTGTTATTTAGGAAAAATATAACAACAGTACATGTTCAAGGCCATATTCTAAAACAGTTTTTAAATTAATCAAAGGTTTATAAAATATATCTAGCAATGAATTTTTGGTATAATCAAACTAAAGTGATAATTTTTTAATTCCTTAATTTCTATATTCATTAAACACTTGTTTTTTAAATTAATTTACAAAAATTTCACTAAATCTCTTTAAAATAGTTTGTCCATGTTCAATGTCAAAATCCTTCTCAATTAACACGCATATTCACTGTCATTTGACTATTATTTCCTCATTGAATTATTATTTCTTAAGTAATTGTACAGTTTAGAGAAATTATTTAATTTTTCAAGTGAAAACCATAATTGTCAGTGGTAAGCGGGGGCAAAAATTCAATGCGTTTTTTTTTAGTCTTTCTTGCTGTTTTTATTGCATTTTTGTTACAACCAAACATGCAACAGGTTGTTGCTGCGTGTTGTTTGGGTTGCATGCGTAAAACGCATAAAGAAATTTTTGTTTTCAAAACAGGTTTTCCTCCAACTCTCTGTTTTGTTGTTCTCTTTCTATCACTCCGCTCATCGTTTGTGAAGTGAACTGAACAGTTTTTAACACTTTGTTTATTGGGCGTTTTTATACCCTGCATTATCATAGTGGGGAGGGAATATTGAATTTTTTCAAATGTTTGTAACGCCCATAAATATTGGTCCAACACCCACCTTAAAGTATACCAATCGACTCAGAATCACTTCCTGAGTAGATTTAACGATGTCCGTCCATTCGTCTGGCTGTATTTGTAAAGCTTCTGCGCAGAGTACAGGTTGCAATTATTTCGGCCCAAGAACGGATGGTATTGAAACTGGTGGAAATCGGTACATTACTTCAACTAGCCCCCATATAAATGTTCTCCCGAAATAGGAGCTTACCGATCATAAATGTTTGATTTATGGAGGTATCCAAACAAATTTCACCACAAATGATTGGTAAATGAATCCTCACATCTACAAATTTTATGATGATCGGTCTATAATTAGTCGTAGCTCCCATATAAGCCCCACTTTCGAAAATTACTTTAACGACCATAAATCTCTTAAAAATGTTGGTGTCCAAATAAAATTCAACACAAGTGCTTATATAAAATATATTATACCTATTATAGACCGCGTCCATTTCTGAAAAACTGTGTTATACATGTACTTGGTTTAGGGTATTATATGGTCGGGCTTGTCTGACTATACTTTATTACTGGCTTAATGATGTTAAGTTGTGAATAAAGTTGCCAGTTCAAGGGGAAGTTTATTTTATCCTATAATGGAAATTTTTAATTACGAATTTTCGTGTTGGTATTTGCTTTTCCATATATATTTTAAGTATTCTTGTTATCAAATCTACGCCCAGGTTAGTCATTTGCTTCAAAAACTGTTTGTTGAAGAACAGTCTCAATTAGATTGAATACAAAGACTCACCCTCATACAATGGTTCTATAATTTTGGGCTGATTCAGTCACGTTTGTCATCATCTTACGACTTGTCACAATGAAGCACCGCGCTATATATTTTTTTCAATATTTCTTTGCACGATTCTTTTTTTGAGTAATTACAAATTTTTTTTTATTTTTATATCAACTTTTAGTTCAATATTTACTCGTAATGTATTAATTTGGAACTAATGCTGATTTCTGCTTATTCTCACAAAGAGCAACGAGCATAGAATTTCAGTAGTAAGAAACCATCTGTAGTTATAACGAACCATGATCACGATTGAGTTAGAGATTCAAGAAAGCAAAATTTTCATGAAATTTCATTTACAAGTTTTCTAAAAAAAAATCTCAAAATGTTATATTTTTGAAATTTTTATTAAAAATCCGAATAACGTTTTCGCTTTTGAAATCATTGTACAAATTTTGGTGTTTTGTAAATCAGAAGCACATGATGTATTCCTTTCACGACCGACTCGATTCACAGAACATTCTAAACTACTTCATTAAAATTTATTGTATATTTTTCGGATATGTTAATAACATTTGACCCTGTGCTGTAAACCGAATCCAAGAATCCGCATGTTTTAGTGTTCTTTAAATGTAAAATCTGCATTATTTAAACATTCTACTTTCAAGCAAACATATTTGTCAATTATTCCCCCACCTGTTCTGTAAACCGAATCCATATTTTGGTGTTTTCTAAATCGAAACAACATGATTTACTCGTTTGACTTTAGATTAAACAGACCTGTTTCAATATACAAAATCGTGTGATTTGCAGAACATCAATTTAACAATTATTCTGTTTTGAAACTACTCGATTAATTTTCCGTTTTAATTTTAAAAACGATTGCACATGTTTTTTTTTAATTTTTTAAACTTCTCGATTTATAGAACGGGCTCTGAAAACCGAATTTGACTAACGTTTTCGTTTTTTAAATGAATTCTCTTATTTTGTTGTTCTTTAAATCGATCGATTTACTTTGGACTAAACAAACCAGTTTGAGTGAATTCTTTGACTATTCGTTTTTTAAAAATCGAACGTTTTTGAAATCACTACATTTACAAAACAAGGGTGAGAACCAATTTAAATGTAAAAAATCGTACAATTTGCAGAACATCAATTTGTTAATTAATTGATTTTTTTTAGTCGCAATTAAATTCCTCTATTAACAGAACAGAGACGATTAATTTTTGAAATTCACTGGTTTTTAAACTACTCGATCTACAGAACAGTGGCGTTTTTCTTTTGATTTTTTACCAAAAAAAAAATTAACTTCCCCTGCTCAAAAACAATGTGGCCACATTTACCATGCCACCTAAAAAGCCTGCCTTAAGCCAAAAAATTCTTTATATGGTGCAATAAAATCTCAAATATTAAATAATTTTAACAAAAAACAAAATAAAACAACAAAATCTCAGACATGAAGGCCAAATCAAGTAAAAAAGAAACAAACATTTATAAATATATAAAATCATATGACTAAATATGGCTTTAAGCCAAGAAACTAGATGTGCAACAGGCCTGTCACAGTCATGCAACAAAAACAGAAGTCAATGCAATCAATTAAGCAAATTATGTTAAGGCGCTGAGCTGCTGCTTAGATAATAAACATAAAAATAAATATTCAAAACTGTAGCAGTAGAAACTTTATTTTAATGCTTTATTGCACTTTTCGAATTAAAATATGGATGGATTTGGACAAAAAAAAAAACATAGATATAGAAAAAATTAAAATATGGTTGCAGTTGAGTGCGTTTCTATTACGGTATGTAGCATTCTGCATGAGTGCCTTCTATGGAAACATTGACTGCTGATTGACTATTTAAAAACAGACTGAACACAGCAACAACAACATAAATAAATAAATTTAATTCAAACTCGACTCAATTGCAACGAATAGTGCGAGTAGCAAGTAGTACGTACATAGTATTTAGTTGTAGTTGTTGTGTTGTGCTATTGTAAGTGGTGGTTTGCATACAATTTATGCATCCATTGAATACATTACATATGCACTGTAGTATACTTCTCTCTCCCATGTTGAACACACTACTACCCACAATTACCTGCCGCCTGTGTCTCTGGGTTTTTCATTATACCCTACATGGGGAGGGTATATTGGATTTGTGCTGATGTTTGTAACGCCCATAAATATTGGTCCAACATCCACCTTAAAGTATACTGATCGATTTAGAATCACTTTCTGAGTCGATTTAACAATGTCCGTCCGTCTGGCTGGCTGGCTGTCCATGTAAAGCTTGTGCGCAGAGTACAGGTCGCAATTTTAAAGATATTTCGATAAAATTCGGTACATGGTATTTTACGGCCCAAGGTACGGACGGGATTGAAACTGGTGGAAATCGGTCCATTATTACACCTGTCCCCCATACAAATGTCCTCCCGAAATAGGGGTTTAACGGTCATAAATGTTTGAATTATACAAGTACCCACACAAATTTAACCACAAATGAGCGGTAAATGAAGCCGAATTACATCTACAAATTTTGTGCCGATTGGTCCATAATTGATCATAGCTCCCATATAAGGCCCACTTCCGAAAATCACTTTAACGACCATAAATCTCTTGAAAATTTTGATATCTAAATAAAATTCAACAAATCTAATTTTCATATATATGGACACCTAATTTTATAATGGCCGGTCCGTAATTAGTCAAATCTCAAATTTCTGTCAATTTAGTCGAAGAGAGCGAAACCCATATCGTCATCGGATTCCTCTGGTTCTTCTTCCTTCTTCTTCTCTTCCTTCCCTTTCCGTAATTCCTCTATAAATTTTTTAAAAATATTTATATCGTTTAACAAGCATAATATTTATGTTCAAAGAAGTCATGGCACTAAATTTTTGAATGACCATTTCTGAAAAACTGTTTTATACCAGTGATGTTCAGCCCATACAACAATTGTTTGAAAAATTTACACACATTTGTTATGCTCTTTTAAAAACATTCATTCACTCGTCGTTCAGCAAGCGATGAGAACACATGCGACGGACTATCGTCATTTTTTTCAGAAATTTGTTAAGCATTGTTGTTGCTTCTTGTTGATCGAAGCACAGCAAACACACGCTATTCAATTACAATTGAAAACGAAAAATAAAAAACTGGTTTAGATAGACTTATTTTTGTTTTTTATCAAAATAACTGTTCTAAAATTGGTTATCGATATTGATAATTGTTATTTACGGTTCCTGATATTGTTTCATAAGGTGTTTATATTTGGAAAAAATTCTTTACTTTTTTTCTGATTTTAAGCGTTTGACAATATGTTTGCTGTGCAAAATCTCTCACAAATACATCTACATTTTATTTTTGAACATCACTGTTTTATACATATACTAGGTGTAGAATATTATACATATAGTCGGGCTTGACCGACTATACTTTCTTACTTGTTTTCCATATATGTAGTTTTTTTTGTGTGTTTCTTTCTTTAGTTTTGTCTATATCAATGATGATGATTGTTGATTTTGAATCTACTTTACTCTACTCTACCTGCCTGGCTTTACTCTGGTTGCATTTGTCTACCTGCAACCAGTTTACTGTAAGCTCTCCCAGTGTTTAGTTTGTGTTTTGCTTCTTTATCGGACTGTTTATTTGTTTTTATTTATTTATTTATTTAAATATATGTATATAAATTGTTCGTTGTAAACTCTGTATAAATAAACTACAAAAAACGCCTGTAGCATCCTGTGTAAATTATTCGCCATAAATCGTTGAATACCCAGACAAGTTTTTTCATTTCATCAAATTTACGCACGCTTTTTCGTGTGCCTTGCTTTGCGTAATACAAGTACGCATAATATTATTGTTCAGTGTTTAGTGTCCTATCTGCAGTTATTTTGAACAGATTTCAAATCTTAAAATGTCTTGTAATTTGTCAATGTAAATAAAGTGTGTGAGATACGAGTATACATATAAATATATTAAAGTGTTTCAGTTTTTATCGACTTAGTGAAAGTCATATTAAAGAAATTATGAAAAATTAAAACACATTGACTTGTTAAATAATTAATTAAAAAAAAGAGTTGGAAATTTAAATTTAACTGCAGTATACTTGGTAAGAGCCTAACTGTTGTATAATTAAGCATAAAACCTAGTTTTAAGGGGATGTAATTATCAAATTCCAAATAATATTGCACATCATCCACCACAAAGAATTTAATGTTTCGAAGTAAACTAATTTGTAAATGGGAGTTGAAAATAAATTTTAGCCACCATTTGTAAATTTAAATAAAAAGTGGTTTATTTGAGGTCATGTTTTTCTAATAAACTAAACACCTGCTACGTTTTCTGAAAAATTATTTTAAATAATCATGCGTGTTTGTAACGTTTTCGTTTTTGGTTTTCCAAACGTTGTTGTTTACATTTCTCGAATAGAAATGTTCAAGCGTTCATTAAAAGTTTTGATATTCATGGAGAATATTTTAAAAATCCACTGCAAAGTAATATTCAAAAGGCATTAAACAACTTAAATTTCAAATACTTTGAAAGTCTTGTTCGAATTAAACTTTAAAGGTTTTCAAATAAAAAATATTCGGCTTCAATTTGAATTAGCTTTGTTCCTCAGGGGTTACTTGTCCCCAGTATGAGGTTATTGTTACAGCATGAGATACAGCTGGCGATTTAGATTGTAGGGGGAGGAGCATAGAGGAAGTGATTTTGTTTGTGGAGATTACAAGTTCTAAACAATGTATGTAAAGATAAGGTCACATTTGTTTTAGCACAAATTAGTTTGACGTTGTTTACTCTTACAAGAGTTTTGCCAGATCAAACAGCATCAAATGAATTAAAATTAAATATTTGTTGTGCTTTGGCCTAAATAAGAAAAGTTTTTTTTAATAAATAAACGATTTCAAATATATGTTATTTAATGGTTACGTCTTTTTCGCCAAATATTTGCCAAGTGTGACCGTACCTTAAGTGACATGATTAGGGAGTATCTATAGCTAACGAGCGAGTTTTTTTCTATAATGCTTGACACTGTTTTGAATTAATTAAATTTGTTATGAATTTGAATTGAATACATATTGAATATTATGAAAGCCTTTCTTTGCGTTTAACGTTTATTAAATAAAATATTTCATATTTGAAATTTTAATTAATATTCTAATGAATTTTAATATTGAAACTATTCCTAGGCTTTTTTAAAACACTTCATGAAGGCTTACTTGACTTATATAATGCTTAACACCATTCATTAAATAATTTTTTAGACAAAATACACAAATAAATTTTAAAGTGTGACCGACCTACAAGTCATATTTAAGTGGAATTTTGAGCATGTTAATTGTTACTTTGCGTTTTAGTTTCAAAAAACGTGTAACGATTTTTTAATATTTACAGAAGCGCAACTCAACTTATCTCTTTATAGAATACGGCTTTTAAGTAATTTAAAAGCATAGCTAGAAACTTTCTCATTATTTAATTGTTGCAGTTAAAAAGGTACTAAACTTTAAAGTTAAAGTCTCTTTAGTTTTTATAGAAAGTGTGTTTTTGGTTTAGCATTTTTACGATTTGCTTGTGTTTTTATTATTTGAAAGTGAATTAAATGGATCAATGTAATTATAACATTTGAATTTCTGTAAAAAAAAATTAAATATTTAAACCACAAACATATAAAAAAAAAATCCAGTGAAATACAATAATAATACCCTACACCCAGTGTATGTGCAGTTTTTCTGAAATGGGCTCTATATGAGAGGTAACATCATTTCTGTATATATGAAACTTATTTGTATTGAGTTTGTTATTGGATATCAAAAATGTTTAGTCGTTAACCCTGCTACTATGTTAGAAAAAAAATACACATATTATGTTCGGCTCATATTTTGAGCCCACATTTTTTTATTGAGAAAATTCAAATTTGCACATTTCAAAAATATTTTTAAGCCTTGTGATCAATGCAATATATCGTCGTTAGAGTGATTGTGTGTCGGTGTGACGGACAAACACGTTTTTTTGCGAGTTATGCAATGTTAAATACGATTTGGGTCATTAAAAGACCCTAAACGTAGTAGCAGGGTTAAAGTGATTTCCGGCAGTGGGTCATATATGGGAGCTATGGTTAATTATTGACCGATCTGCACAAAATTTGTAGATGAGACTAGGCTTCATGTAAAACTTATTTGTGGCGAAATTGTTTTTGGATGCGTGCATAAATCATACATTTATGACCGATTAACCTCTTTTTCGGGGGGACATTTGTATGGGGACTAGGTGAAATAATGAGCCAAAATCAACCAATCGTCCTTGGGCAGAAAAAATATCATGAACCAAATCTTATAGAAACACCTTGAAATTTGCGCCCTGTACTCTGCGCTCAAGCTTTACTTGTACAGCCAGCCAGACGGACATCGTTAAATCGACTCAGGAAGTGATTCTGATTCGATCGGTATACTATAAAGTAGGCGTTGGACTAATATTTAGAAGCATCAGCACAAATCCAATATACCCTCCCCACTATGGTGGTGTGGGGTATTTTTTTTTATATATTTTTATGCAAATCTTTTTTTTTTAGAAAAAGTTTTAATTTTGATCACAATTAAAGATTTTTATTACTTTACTTTAGTTGATTTTACAAGCTTTTGTTGGTGTTGATATGTTTGGGAAATGTTTTCCAAACACTTTGATCTTGAGAGAGGTTATGTCTCCTTCCAATTGTTCTTTTCACCGGATGTTCGGTCTTTTCTTAGTTGCTGGCTGAAAATGAACTTAGGAATTTTTTGATGCGTTAGTTTTATTGTTTGTTCCAGAGCTCTAAGAGTTCTTGAATGACTATAGTTCATTCTTAACCACGATGTATCTTCTGTGTATTTTCTTACTTTTAACGAAATTAATAAACTTCTCCAATACTTCTTCAAAAGAGCATAACTGTTTACCTCAGCTTCTCTGTATGTTTCAAAACAAAACAAATAATCAGTAAATTATTAAAAAAAAAAATCGAATTTTCAATTTCAATTATAGTTGGTTGGTTGGTTGGTTTACGTGGTTGCCTGCAAGCATTCAAGTGGAATCTTTTGATTCCGTTTTGAAATCTACCACACCACTTGTTGAACAGAAGATAGTACTACGAGTAGATCTTTTCCAGATGCTAGTATATAAGGAAGTATAGCCTGTTGCGTTCAGTTATCCAATGAAATCGCACCATCTAATACTTGATGTCTCCGCTAGTTCGTTTAGTATATGATTATTGAATAATTTGAGTCTAGAGTTTTGAAGAGCCGGACATTCTCGGAGAAGATGAAATAATGTTTCTTTTTTCTTCCGGTCCTGGCAACTGCGGCAGTGATCATTGAAGAGAAGTCCGAGTCTGCTTGCATGCTTACCAATCGTCCAGTGACCGGTAAGCACTGCTATGATGCTCGAGATGTCCTTTTGTTTCACATTTAGGACCTGCAAACTGCGCTGCTCATTATATGCTGGCCTCATATTTCTAGTGGTCTTGCAGGTGCCCAGATTACGCCTCCTAATTCCAGCGCTTTGAAAGTAGTGTCTAAAGATTTCATTTTTAATAGTTCCAAGTGGTATTGTGACTGATGCGCCAGTTGAGACATCATTACCGTAGTAGTCCCTATGTGGGACCCAAACTAGAGTAATGTCAGTTAGACGACCTAGCCTTGACAGCTCTTCTTTGCATTGCCTGACTAGAATAGATGTGGTTGTATGGGATTTAAGTTAAATTTCTATGATATTTTAGCGCATTTTTACAAAAAAAAAAAATCTATTAAAAATGTTTATTATTTGAATATGTATGAGATTATAATTACATTACCATTATTATCATATTAATCATTAAAGTTTATTAACCCAATATGCAAATTTTCTTTACTTATAATTTTATAAAAAAAAAACTAAATGTGTTAAATAGCCTTGTTTTGGAAAATTATATTGTAGAAATTGCACAAAAGTAATTTATGGAGAAAAATAGCAAAAGAAATATAAAGAAATACAAACATCATAACTGCTGCCGACATTAAAATACAAACAATAATCGTGATACTCAGTACCATCATCAGACAACATGAGTGTTGACTATAAAATACTAGCAGCACATGCTTGCCACCCTACTTGCAACAACTCCCTGCCTGCCTCCCTCCCTCCCTCAGTCTACATACTTACATACAAGCATTTACATCCACAATTCATAGACTTGCAGTAATTTGTTTATAAAAATATATTGTACATAAAACATATAGAAATTATTTAAACAAATAGACTCGTACTCCCCGTACATTTACACTTGGCAGAAAACGTTCATCATTACACACCTTAAATTTAAATTTTATCAGCTGTATTGTTTGTGTTTGTGTTTTTTTCAAAGTTTTCTTTCTGGTGTAAATGATACACTCAATTGTTTTCAAATACACATACGAGGTCTGATAAAAAAAAAATAACCTTTATTTTCAAATTTCGTGAGTTACGTATGTTCGATTTTTGCATTTCTTTTTTCTGTTATCTTGGTAGACATGTCTGTTATATATGTTTGTAATATCAGCCATTTTGGATTGTCAGTTTGTTTTTTGACAGATAAAAAGGTTAGTCGTGTTTTGGCGTGCTCTTCGATTTTTTACTATTCGAAAAAATGGATCAAAGAAATTGTATTAAATGCGCAAGGACATTTGAAATGTTGACTGTGGCGTTTGGCCAGTCTACTATGAGCAGAACACAAGTTCAATTGTGAAATAACCGGTTTATGGAAGGCCGAGAAGATGTTAATGAGGATGATCGTCCTGCTCGCCCGAGCACGTAACAACCGATGAAAACATTGAATCAGTGAAGAAAATTATTTTGGATAATCGTCGAATCACTATCAGAGAGGTTGCTGATAAAGTTTGCATAACGTTCGGCTCATGCCAAGCAAATTTTACGGATGTTTTAGGCATGAAACGGCAGCGAAGATTGTTCCAAAATTGCTAAATTTTAAGCAAAAACAACGTCGCATGGGCATCGTCAGAAGCTGTTGAACATCTTCAACGACGATCCAGATTTCCTTAAAAAAGCTCATAACTGGTGACGAATCATGGGTGTATGGCTATGACATTGAAACTAAAGCCTAATCATCCCAATGAAAACGTCCAGAAGAGCCAAGACCGAAAAAGCACGTCAAGTTCGGTCAAATGTGAAGGTTTTGCTCACTGTTTTCTTCGACTGCAATGGCGTGGTGCATCATGAATTCTCGTACGATGAATAAGAAATACTACTTTGAAGTTATGCGCCGTTTGCGTGAAGAAATTCTCCAGAAACGCACAGAATTGTGGAAAAACCAATCATGGATTTTGAACCATGATAATGCACCAGCTCACACATCTATGCTTGTGCGTGAGTTTTTGACCAAAAACAAAACCGTTATCATGCCTCAACCACCGTATTCACCGGTCTTGGACCGGTGGCTTTTTCGTTTTCCTAAAACTGAAGACACCAATAAAAGAAAAGCGTTTTGCTACGATTGAGAAGATAAAAGAAAAAACGAAACAGGAGCTGTTGGCGATACCAAAAAGCGCGTTTCAGAAGTTATTCGAGAATTGGAAAAAATGCCAGCATAAGTGTATTACATCTGAGGGGGATTACTTTGTAGGGGACAAGATAGTTATTAATGAATAAATAAATACTTTTTAAAAAAAATTTAAAATAACGGTTATTTTTTGATCAGACCTCGTATAATTTTCATTTAAATATACAATATTTTTTTACTGAATATTTTGTATGTGAATATTAGTGTGTCTCTTCACTGTAAATGTAAAACAATGAGTTTGTAAAACTTTCATTTTCATTTGTTATGTATATTTAACCAACAAAATATAAATTACTTTTTTTATATAAATATTTAGTTAATCATTATTGATTTCACGCTTCATGGCGTTGAGAAATTTTACAGTGATACTAAGAAAATTAAGTTTGAAAAATAATTAATCGAAAAGAAAGAATAATCCGAAAATATAACTTATTTATAGATCAGGGGTCAAATCGTGGCATTCAATAGCGTCGTAGCAGCTCATTGCTGAATTCGATATGTATTGGATGGAAGAAATTGTAATAGATTTATAAACATATGTACATATGTTTTCTTTATGTCAACAAATTATTGAATTGAAAGATTGTTTGGGCAGACAAAAATAAATTTGCAATAAAAAAACGTAGAGTGTTAAATATAAAACCTTCATTGTGTTTAAACTCATCTATATGATCACGAACATTAAATTTTAAGCATTATTTCGAAATATGTGCTGGAGCAGCTGATGACTCATTTGATGACTCAAAGGTTTCTAGAAGAGCTTTACGATCAGAAAGTAAGGCAAATGAAAGAAAGATTTTATCGTACTTGCCTTACTCAATGTGTGTATTTATTTTAAGACTACTAATTACACACATTATTCCATATCTGAAATTGGAAGTGAGACACAGATAACAAAGATTACAGCGAGAATTAGGGATCACATTAAAGTGTGTCTTAAGAGAAACAAATAAAAATAAAATGGAGAAACTTGTGTGTTTTGGTGGTAGAAAAAAGGAATTATTGTGCATACGTTAAGCAATGACATCTGGAAGGATGTAACTTAGTTGATTATTAGGTGTAGAATACCGTCATCTCAAACTATGATACATTTTATTCGATATCGAATGTCATAAGGCCAACATAAACAATTTCGATACAATCTGCTCGATATCGTTATGATATCGCCCTAGTTCTGTAACTCCCGCGTCGAGAAACTTTTCGCTTAAAATGTGTAGAATGAAACAGAAATGCCATTAATTGAAACAAACAGCTGTTTTTCTCACAAAACTATGTAACTTTTTTGCTGAGTAATCGCTATCACGTAAAAAAATTCTTGTCAGAAAAAGCGTGTCTGTAAAATTTTTGTGAGAAAGGTTCCCGCTTTGAACTGTCAAATATACTCACAAATAAAAACGCGGCGAGATATAATTTTAAAAATAAAATGTGTTTATAATCGCAAAAGTCAATCTTGAGAAACAAAAGAACATCGTAGTAAGCTTGAATTTCAAATATTTTTGCATTTTTAGCTATTTTTTGTACATATTTGGTGTGTGACGCTCAAGACAGAAATCATAGAAAACCTAAAAAAAATCCAAAAATATTGACTTTTTTGAGGGCCTAAAAGTACCACCGGATTCTTCATAAATTTCTACATAAATTGGCCACTCTTACAGGCGAATTGAAAAAAACTTTAAAAATAAGCAAAACAAAACTCGTTGTGTACGTTTTTTTTTTTTTTTGTGAAATTGACCCATATACAAAATCATCAAATACAAATGCGAGCGATTTAAGCAATAAAATAAATTAAAAATGAGAACACGCCAGAAATTTCAATGAAAAAATTGTATTTATATTATAAATAAAAATTGCTTCGTGTAAATTGGGCGTAAGATTTGGAATAAATCAAACGTAAATAAAAGTTCTTAGGAAGATGGAGTTTGCAACAATGTTGCATTTCAATTTTATACCAATTATTTCAAATGTAAAGACAAACGTTTCAAATTGATGTAATAGTTTAATTTCGAAACTTTCTCATCATATAAAATATTATTCTTTGCTTTTGACATTTAATAAACGTTTTGATTTCATATCATTCTTATCATATAGAATATGAATGTTTGCTGGGATGTTATGATTTCACTTGTTCCTGTTTGATGTGAAAATTGTTTGGCCCTAGCATCCTATGCAATACAAAGATAATTGAAGATAATGAGGTGTAATTGACCACAATTAAAACTCAATACAAATACTATGGTATTATTTTAAGAGATCTTTAATAAAGTTCACAGAAAACCAGTCGTAAGGCTAGGCAAACAGAAACGAAAACGTCTTATGACAGGTGTCAAAAATCTAAACACAATGTTGTAAATAAGAGTTATTATCCCTTCATATGATATGCATATGTGTAAAATTCTTTAATATGTAACACCATTTCCACAGTATTTTGTTTGCCATCAGTTACATATCGTCGCCTAAAATGCAAAATAACGTATCATCACTTTTCACAATTTTACAGGAGAAGCAAAAAACGTTATAAAATGGAAATTATTGCATCTAGAAATGAAAAATTTTGTAGCTAAGCTCAAAAAAGGATAGAAGATCAATTCCAGAAGAAAAAATAATATTTTTCAAAAACGTGTTGAAGTTATGTTTGTTACGTTATTTTGAATTTAAATTTTCTGAAACAAAATGACGTATCATCAATAAACAAATTTTAATATGAAGTGGAAAAATGCGAAAAAAAATCGAAAAGCGATAAAATGAGGTTCAATAAAAGGCAATGGAGTTGTTTGTTTTTGTTAATATTTCAATTTACTGTGTTTTATTGCATAAAATTCGGTTTAACTAAACAAAAAATGTAATTCATTTAAGATTTTTTTCTAAACACATTATAGTTTATATACTAAGTAAATATGTTATGTTATCATAAAATAAATGACAGTCTGCTGGAATCAAAGTTTTTAAGTCTTGCAAATGTTGTCATTTCTTTTTGGAAATGGAAATGCCGCTTTGAACTTTTCTCACAATATTTCGAAATACATCTAGCTTTCATTTGTCTAGGCATCCACACATCCGACTTATTTACTATTTTCTCTTTTATGTTTACTTTTCTTAGATGTTTTTGGTAAGTCCCACGAAACTACTATAAACTACCCATCGCCTTTTAATTCTGATGTCTCTAATTATGTACTTAGTCTTGATAATGAAACACTTATTGACAGTTCCCATGTAAACCTTACAAATACCCAAGAGGTAAAGACTTTCGTTCTAACACTGAAAAACAATAAATCTCCTGGGTTGGATGAGATAAATAGTATTATACTTAAAAATATGCCTGACTTCTTTTTTGAAACATTAAGTAAACTGTTTAACTTTTGTCTTAAAAATGGATATTTTCCAACTGCCTTCAAAAAGGCTAAAGTTATTCCTGTCATAAAACTTGATAAAGATCCTAAACTACCGTCCAGCTATAGGCCAATTAGTATATTAAGCCTGTTGGATAAGGTTTTTGAGAAAATTATATTTAAAAGATTATTGGATTATTCAACCAGTAACAATATTATTAATTGCCAACAATTTGGATTCAGAAAGGGACACTCCACTGTCCACCAGGTGAAAAGAGTAGTGAATTATATTAATAATAACAAAAGAAATCGATTGAGTACTGGAATTGTGTTTCTTGATATTGAAAAAGCTTTTGATTCCATTTGGCATGACGGACTTGTGTTCAAACTAGACAGATTTGGCTACCCAAAGTACCTTCAAAAGATTATTAGAAGTTTCTTAAATAACCGATCATTTGTCGTATGCATTGACAACATTTTCTCAGATGAAAGACAAATTCCGGCAGGATTACCGCAAGGGTCCGTACTGTCACCTACCCTTTACTCAATTTACACCTCGGATATCTCATTTCGCAGTAACCATGAAGCCGCGTTCTATGCCGATGACAGTGCGTTTATATGTCGTGGCAAAGTCTCGAATGCAATAATCAAGAGAATGCAAGATAACATTAACCTAATCCAAACATATTTTGACAATTGGAAAATAAAAGTTAATAATAGTAAAACACAAGCTATTATTTTCCCGTTTAATAAATCACCAAAACGTATACCCACGATGAATATAATCTTTGGAGGGATAGTTATTCCTTTAAAAAACGAAATAAAGTATCAAGGTGTGATACTGGATAAAAAGCTTACGTTTAAACAACATATAGTAGGCACTTGTAAGAAAGCAATAAGATGTGGTTGTGCCCTTTATCCATTGCTAAACAGAAAGTCGAAGCTTAACCTGAAAAACAAAATACTTATTTATAAAATGTGTATTAGACCGATAATGACATATGCCTGCCAAGTTTGGTTTCATAAAGCCGCTAAAACGTACAAGAAAAAGCTGCAGATTATACAAAATAAAAATTTGAAAATAATTCATAACCTACCACCAAGATTTTCCACAGACCGGTTACATAGGAATTTTGAGCATAAGTTACTCAGTACATACACCAAGGAACTGACTCTGTCATTTAATGAAAAATGTAGAGTATCTGACTTCGAATTAATAAGAATTTTGCCAAACAATCACTAGTGAATCTTTCGTAAAGAAAGATTTGGATAGTGCTTGTTGTTAAAAATTTTTATGACATATTGATTGTTACAGGGTTTTTTATTAATATATTTCCCTATCTTCTGTGATATTAATATTAGTTCGCTTATTGAATTACTCAGTTGTTAAATGTTGTAATACTTATAAGTAAAATCTCATGATATGTACATATTACGTAATAAAATAAGATTCAATAAAACATTTAATAATAAAAAAAAAAAAAAAAGATATTTTCACATTTTCATTGTAATTATTTTCAATATTAAAACACATTTTGTATATTTTCACCAATATTTATTAACTTTTGTTAGAAAAACAAAATTTTAAATTGTTACAAATGTGATGATACGTTGTTTTAGTATATGAATATTGTGTACTTGATGATACGTTATTTTGAATTTTCTTTATAAAATCGTTATTTTTTGACGCAGATGCATAAGTTTTTTTGAAGACGTGTATTTTTATCTAATGAATCATAATCAATCAAAAACCCGATTTTCATTTTTTTGATGATCCATTGTTTTGCATTTCAGGTGACGATATTTAAATTATTTAAATTGATCTATGTACATACTTTGTTATTACTAAGTTTATATTACTAGGTATAAATAACTCTTACTTTTTTGCCTTGACGCATTAAAAATTTGAAATAAACTTTGTAATAAATCTTAACATTTGTTTTAATCAGTTCAGAAAAAAATAACATTTACAAACCCCTGCGATCACCATTCAATATAATGTTGTGAAGCAAATAGAAAAAACCAATTTTTTTTGCAACAAATTAAAACTACAAATTAAATCGAAAACAATACAAGTAGTACGTACCTTCACTTAATTTATTTATTTTCTTTTGGTTTAAAATCCGGCAAATAAATTAAAAAGAAACAACTGTTCAAAAGATCACAACGAAGGGGGGGGGGGGGCTAAACAAGCTCATGCCGGCTTAATTTTCATTTCCAGCTGTTTATAAGTAAAATGCGTTGCTGCAAGTTTGTTTGCGTCGTTCGTAAACACGTAACAGCATTTACTATCGCAATTTTGGACCATGTTTATTATTTCTTCTTTCTAACGTTTATTTCTAAACAATAAACTTTTTAACAAAAAAAAGGAGAAAGGGTTTAAAACTGCTACTCTCTCGCCCGTCTGTCTATCCCCCTGTAATAATAAAACTAACAATGAAATTTCGAAAGTTTAGTTTACTTTAATTTAATTTCATTGTTTCTTCTTTCTTTTCTGCAACTAGCAGCATCATCTTGTACTACAACTGCCAAACTTTTAATTAAATTGTGCTGTAATTTAATGTTTCTTTCTTATATTTCTATTGATTATATATTTAACTAATATTTTTGTTTGTATTTGCTCTTTTTTTCCGGTACCATTAGATTTATTAGCTGCCTGGGAGGATTTATTAGGCTGGAGCGAAAATGCGGCTGCAGCACGTAAAATGCAAGAAGACATGATTGTTTTGAAACATGCTCTAAATCGTTTGGGCAATAAATCATCATTTGAATTGTTAGATACAGAACCGTCAATACAAATAGCTATTGAAGCCCTTAAGGTAAGTTGAGTATTAACAATAGAACACAAAACAATTTAAGAATTGTGAGCCAGAAAGAACAGTTTAAAGAATTATTTGAAATATCTATTTTACTTTCGTTAAACAAACTGGGGCAATTATTTATTAATTCTTAAGGAAATCTCATATTAAACATTGGAAAATAAATGTTATTTAAACTTTTGCCAGCTTAAAAGCTTGTGTATATTATCCATAAATCTTTAAAATGCTCAGTATTCACAACGTGTGACCTCTTTCATATTAGCCTGTAACACTTACATACAGTCAGAGTCAAAATTTAGTATACAGCAAACAATATTTTTTGTGAAGAATAATAATCTTTAAAAGAAGTCTATATTTTTAAAATTTTTTTGCATAAAAATGTTTTGGACAGGCTAACTTTCATTAAACAGTTATATTTTTTCTTTTATTGAAACAAAAGAGAAAGTGCTCTTAAAAATGCAGTCAATCAGCCCAATCATGAATAAAATTTCCGCGGGAGTTTTTTCCCTTTTCCCATTTTTCCTATTCAAATTTAACGTTAAAAAAAGGGAAGGACCACACCAAAGTGGAGTCATATAGGCCAATTAGCCTACTGCCGACAATTTCTAAACTGTACGAAAAATTGTTAATGACTAAGTTGACTCCAATTCTGAATGACACTGAATGTATTCCTAATCATCAATTCGGCTTTAGAGCTAAACACAGCACCATCGAACAAACACACAGATTGGTAAATGTGATAAGAGGGTCGTTCGAGGACAAAAAATACTGCTCCGCCCTTTTCATTGATGTGTCCCAAGCGTTTGACAAAGTTTGGCATGATGGTTTAATGCACAAAATAAAATTAACTCTGCCTGCTAACACCCATAAACTCATGGAAAGTTATTTATACGGTCGCAAATTTAAAATCAAAGAAGGCAATTTTTTAAGTACCGCTCAGCCAATTGAATCAGGTGTGCCACAGGGTAGCATACTGGGTCCTACTTTATATTTGATTGATGCCTCCGACATGCCGTCAGACCCCAAAATCCACACTTAAATAAATATTCGAGTGATTTAAGAAAAATTTGTGCTGTGTAAAAATTAAAGAAATATTAGGGAAATAATTGCATCAATTATTTTTTTCATGTAAATCGGGACTTGCAAATTTTAAAAGACAATTTTTAAAAGTAAGTGCTGAAAATTTCTGCCATGGGTCTTTCAGCAACACAACTACCCAAAACACACCGTTCGAATTGTCAACATGCCTAAGCAATTAAATACACCTCGGCAATCTCCACACCTTAACTCCACGCAGCACCTGTGGGAAATTTTAGACAGGAATATCAGGAAAAGAAGCAATTTATCGAAAGACAAACTCCTAACAGCTTCAACGAAAGAGTGGGACAAGATTACTAGAGATGTGACTGAACCTCTTGTAAAGTCCATGAAAAGGCGACTAGAGACTTTAATTAAGCTGAATGGACGACCAACAAAAGTTAACTTTTAGTTTTTGGATTCTAGTCATCTAAAATATAATGTTTTCTTTCAACTGTATACTAATTTCTGATTGTTTTTTCTTGCCGCAAAATTTCCATGAAATCAATTTTAATTTTTTTTAACTAAAGGTACGGTCACATTTGGCAAATATTTACTCAAAAAAGCGTAACCACTTGTTTTAGTACAAATTTGTTTCATGTTGTTTACTCTTACCAAAGTTTTGCAAGATCAAACAGCATCAAATAAATTAAAACTAACCCCCTGGCCCCACGATGTCGAACGATAACGTTCGCATAGATAAGACTTAAGACACACACTTTTTTTCGTATCTATTTTTTACTCAATCAAGTTTGTTTATTCCACAATTAAGTTTGTGTCTTAAGTCTTATTTAAGCGAACGTTATCGTTCGACATCGTGGGCCAGGGGGTAAATATTTGTTGTGCTTTGATCTAAATAAGAAAAGTTTTTTTTTTAATAAATAAACGAGCTCAAATATATTTTATTTAGTGAGTACGCCTTTTTCGGCAAATATTTGCCAAGTGTAACCGTACCTTAAGAAAACATTAAACCTTAAATTAAATTTGAAATTGATTCAAACTTATATATTTCTTATATTGTAATAAAAAATAGTTTGCTTTATAGATGAAATTAATTTTGACACCGACTGTAAATACTGAAGAAAATCCATGCACATTTTAAAATGTATTTTTTTATTTATTTCCAGAATGAAAAAACTCAATTACAAACGTATCGCACTAGTATGCTAAAACTTAATGCTTCCGTCCATAGTTGGCTAACGAGACAAGAGAGACGTTTACAAAACGCACTAGTTGAACAACAACTAACCGAGGCGGCTGTCAAAGTTAGCAATGAGTTGTTAGAGGAGCAAGACGAATTAAAGTCCGAACAGCAGCAGCTCGAAAACAAACAGCAGTCGGCCATAGCGATTGCTGTTGGCAAACAAAAGTTGCAAGAACAAATCGTTGCTACAAAAACAGCAGCCACAGAAACAACAACAACTACAACCATGATAACTGTCACTGATAGCAATGGCAATCAAATGGAATCGCATACAGCCATTGCCACGGCTATAGCCACCACAAATACGGTAGGAACCAGCACTGCTGAACAGCAGCAACAACAACAACAACATCATCAATTGTTGCACTCTGGCAGCAGTTGTAGTGGCTCCGAAAAGAATTGGGATTTACAGACTCTGATAACATCAGAAACTGAATTCCATAAACATTTGAAAGATGAAGTTAGCGATATGTATACAGCCTGGGATGAGGCTGATGCCAGGTGAGTGATTAAACAAATAAATAACAAATGTTTGCAAATATTTTACATTGACAATTCCTTCTGTTTTTCTTCTCTCTTTTGCTTTTAGAATCAATACACAATTGGAAGTTTTAACTTCTTCTTTGATTGCCTGGCGTCAATTGGAGTGCGGTCTTTCCGAATTCCAATTGGCTTTGGGTCAAGATCGTGGCACTCTTAAAGGTTTGGAGGGTGCTCTAAGTACAGGTCAAGCTACTCCAGGCGAGCTGGCTCAAAATGTTAAACTAGTGGCTAAATTGCTGTCCGAAAAAGTTAATGTTAGTCAGGAGCAGGTAAGGCAGACAGCAATTGAAAATTTAACTCATTTAAAATTTAACCCATTTGTTTTGTCCTTCCAGTTAACCGCCGTTCAGGACTACCTGGATCCCAAACACATTTTACATATTGCCAAATTCACCGCTTCCAATGGTTCGCTTTCCGACTCTGGCATCTCAGATGGTGGCGCCACCTCTGACGGAGGCCTGTCAGAACGTGAACGTAGACTAGGTGTCTTAAGACGCCTGGCCAAACAACTGGAATCGGCGTTGGCACCTGGCAGCGAAGCCATGAAATCCATAGCAGCGCGCATGGAATCAGCAGAAAATGAATTGAAAAGTCTACAGAACACTTGCCGTGATCTGATAGTGAGGACAGCAGCTTCTCATCAAAACAAGAAACAGCAAATGCAACAGGAGGCTTCAGACAAACAGGATGAACAAAGAGATATTAGCACAATTAAGCCCGCAACACAAACAAATGGTGCAATTAAATTGGCCACGGAAACGAATGGTAAATTGAAACACTCTGCTCTAAACGGGGAAACAACAACTGCAGCTAATACCTCACAGATGTCCAGCAAGCGTAACAGACGTAAAACTAGACGTAATTCATCGTTGTCGAATGCTGTCGTCTCGGCGGATATGTCACAAACTAATGCCTTGCAAATGACCTCCACAACGGCCGGTGACGATGGTGATGATCCCTCAGATGATCCTTCCATGGGCTATGAATTTGATTCCTCCGATGATGAGCTAACACCCAAATCGAAACGAGGCTGGGGCTGGCGTATAGCCAGAGTAGCGGTGCCCATGCAATTGGCCCTCTTCGCTGTCTACTGTGCTGCCAATCTCATGCAACCCAACTGCTGTGACAACATTAATAATTTCTCCATGAGTTTTGCGCCTCAACTACGTTACATACGAGGACCACCACCCATTTGAAGGGCTTTTGCAAGAGCCATGATTTCAGAAATCATAAAAAACTTAGCAAAGCAATTGCTGGCTTCAAAGCCTAATATAAATATTTTGCAATTTTTTAAGGTCTCCTAAAGATATATAGGGATTACTTTTATAAGGGAATTAAAAGCAGTAAACTGTTTAGATAAACCCCACGATTTACTTTTATTACAAAAGGGGACCGTTAGAAGTTAGAAAGAACAACTACCGAAAAGTGATGGATTTCTTCCAAAAAAAAAAACCCATCATTGTATAGGGAGGAGGGCATTGTCGTTGTAAGAGTACTACTAAGCGAAATCGCGTTTATATATTGTAGCGTTATGATTTTTAATAAGAGAACAGGTTTAGCTAGCTATAGCAAGAAAAAACGTCAAGTTTTTCAGTTGAATGTTAAGCAGTTTGTAAGGCAGTCGTAAGGAGTTTGTAAGAAATTTACATTGTATTTTTTTTTATAATCATAAAGAAATTGAATTATTTTGTTTGTTTGTTTTTTTTTTTTTGTTTTTTGATTTAATATGTATTTTACTTAAAATGAAATAAGAAATGCTAATTGCGAGTTAAGATAAAATGAGGAACGCATTTACTTATTTATACAAGTTGTGGAAAATATAAAACGCTTAAGGTAACTACAGAATCGGAAAAGCAGTTTAAAGATTTTTAAGAAATATGATAAAAACAATTTACTAAAACCTAGTTTTTTTCTTTAAAGAAAAAGAGCTATTCAAAAGGCAAAGGCGAGAGGCAGCTTAAAGCCAAGTTAAGGTAAAATGCTGAAACATAGGCTTACATTTGCTATTCTGTTTATTGTATTTAAATATTACAGTGCTGATGTTTAATAAAGTTGAAGATTTACTGCCATATTTATAAAAAATTAAAGTAGACTTCATGTGTACTTTAAGAAAAATTTGTATGAAAATTTTGTCTAAAAGCACACTTCAAGCCTACTTTATTTTTTATAAATGCGGCAGTTAATTTTGCAGAAAACTGGTTATTTGTCAAAGTGTTGATGAAGTTTTGTCTGTTACATTCAAACTCAAACTTTCCACATTAACAGACTTAACAAGCGCATTTTATACGTTATAAAATGTGTGAAATGAAATGTAAAAACTTTTGTTAATTTTTGAAAAAGAATTTAAACAAATTAGCAATTGTAAAAATCTCTAAGAGTCTTATTAAACTCTTAGAGATAAAGTTTCAAAAACAATTTGCAAATTATTGCATCTCTAAGAGTCTTATGATAAACTCTGTTTGAAATTTCCAAAAACTTTTTTTAATATTACAATTTTGTTTTATTAGCCTTTTACCTTTGCCATGGCTCTTTTGCTAATTTTACTAAAATTTTCATTAAAACTTTTGTATAATTTATATTTTTAAAAACAAATCATATGTCTATAACCTTTTTTACTTTAAATTGTATTTAAAAAAATCTTATGTCTAAATTTTGTAAAGGAAATATTGTTCTTTTTATTATTAATACTTTAATTTATGTCTTATTGTAAATTCCAATTTTTCTTTATAAAAAAAAACTATACCTAAAATTTTGTACTATACGTTATATATACTATTGTTTTGTTGTTGCTATTATTTAACTAATTTAAAAAATTATGCTATTATTTTAATAAAATTACACACAGAATCATGTTTTGTCAGAAAAATTCAACAAGGAATTGTATTCAATAGACCTTTTTGAATATAAGCTCTTGATACTTGAAAAAGTTTGTCTTAATACAGCTGTAATACACTTTGTAGTTCCAATAGAGCCTGAAGCATATTAACTGTCAGATTATTGAAGTAGGGTCTCTCTTTATTATTTGACAATTTTGATTAAATCTAAAGTTGTTGTAAGGAGACTAGTATTTCATTGGAATTTATTTTGGAAATTTCAGTCATTATCGATTGGCTTAATATGCTATTGAAGAGCTGTTTCAATAGCAGCTGAAAATTGTTTATAGTAAAGCCTTTTAAATCCATTAAAAGTTTCAAAAAATTAAAATGATATGGAATGATAGAAAGGAACACAAGTACTTCAATACAAATATTCACATTACCACCCAACAATTACACGTTTGTTAAGAAAGTAAATATTCTATATTAAATCCATTAACCTACATATAGTTTTTTGTTAAAAACTCTTAATTAAAACTTAATTTTTGTTAAAAAGCAACCGAAAAGAAAATAACTATACTAAGTGCCTAGTTAATTAATAAAACAATTGTAGTTAGCTAAACAATTTTTACAATAAATTACAAAAAAAAAATATCATTAAATAAATGTACAACCATAAAAATCAAAACTATTTAACAAAGCAAATGTTTATAAAAAAACGATTTTTTTGTACAATAAAATCTACCCAAACATCAATCAACAACCTACTATCACCTTGTATTACTTTAAAGGTTCTATTACATTAATAGCTGTTATGTTTAAATTTAAGTTCAAGCAATAATTTTAATTAAAATTAATCAAGTAATTAAATTTGTTTAAATATAATTCGGCAAAACAAACGAACAAACCAACATAATCAATCAATCATTAAAATTGAAAAATAACAAAAACCCATCTTTAATTTTTATGAAATTTATTTATATGTAAGCTTGAAAGAAAAACAAAATTGCATATTTTTACTCTTAATTATACATAATTTATGATGTACTTTAAATCTTAAACATAATATTAAAAATTTATTTGGTAATTATTTCTAGGCTAAACTTGATGAAAATGTGAAAGGCAAGCAAAAGAGCTAAAAGAAAAAAACTCCACAATAATATGATAAAAAATAAAATATGTATATTTTTTTCAAATAAATAAAAGAACAAAAAGAAAAAACAGATATTGTTTTATTTATATTAAAATTGAAAAAAAAACTTTGATTTGCTTGCTTAACTACTTAAAATAATTGCAAAGAAATTTTAAGTAATACCAGATTAATGAAAAAAAAACATTCATCTACCGCCACAAATCACACTTAATTTCTACAATTTTTAAAATTTTTGTCAACTGCCATCGTTTTTTGATTTGCAAAATTAGCCAATCACTCAAAATTTAGTTTTAATACCAGGCGTACAGAAACCCAGAAATTGCAGTAGGTAGTTTAAAAAAAATTAAATAAAAATAATTCAACACATACTTTTAGGCTGTCAAAAGTATTTGAATCATGCTGTAACATTTTTACACCACAGACTGACTCATATAGTTTTAACATCCCTAAAGTAGGCTGTGATTTTTTTCACAAAATTTTGTTTGTAAAATCACAAAATTAAGAACAAATTTACTGATTTTGCACTGTTATACACAACATTAGCATCTGTTTAAAAGCGTATGTAAAATAAAACAATTTTTAGGTATTTTTTTCTTATTTTTTAATAAGTTTATCATTATTTTACAATAAACATCAAATGGTATTTACACTTTTGTTAATTCATTTCTAAATATAAAAATTATTATTTATTATAGTATTCCTAGAAAACCAATCACTGTGGAATTGAGCATTGTTCCCTCACTCCTGAATTGTTTTTTGTTGTTGTAACGGCAGTGGTGCCGAGTGAATTCAAATCGTTGCGGTGCCGTGGAAATATCGTCGATTTAGCAGTTGTTTCTGAAATTGTACAAATAACAGTGTTTGTATTACATAGTAATACCAATAATACTTATATATGTATGAATTCTGAATGTATAGTTAGTTAAGACGAATCTAGTAAACTCTAATGCATAATATATGCACATACATATGTATGTACATATGTATTTTTAATTATTTAAAAGTCGCTGTTATAATTCTATCAGTATTGAAAGAATAAAAGAACTTAAAATATTTGCTTGCAAAAATTATGAAGCATTTTATAAAGGAGTTTTTCGTCTATTTCGTTAATCATTTTAGGCTGTAATTTATTCGATTGGCGCTGTATAGACTCTAAACTTTAACTTAGCCCCACAAAATATTATAAAGTTGTGTTAAATAAATCGCATGATTAAAAGCTGAATTTCATGAATTTATACGATTGGAAAATTTGGTTTACAATAAATTAATTGTTTCGGTGACTATGTGACAATTATACCCAAATCATTTATAATAGGCCAAAATTTAGTTATTAACATCTCTCGATAGCAAGATCCATTCTCTGTTGCCGCATTTCTTACTGAAATTTTGGCTAGATTCTTGTCGTGGCTTTGTGACAAATCGAAGTATAATTTTCAAATATTAAATAAATAATCACTATTATTACTATTAAATTCGAACAACGTTATTATAAAACAAATAGAAACAAATTACCATTAATATTTCTACAATAATGAATACAAATTAGATGGCTTCCAAGCATTCAAGACATTGGTGCATATCGTAAAATAAATTGTAATACATGTAAACATCTCTTTGAAATCAACAGAGTAGATTTTAGACTTTAATAGTATTGTATTTGTAGACATAAGTTTAGTGGACCACAGTTGGCCTCCTCGAGTATCAAATACATTTCCGGCCAGCTAGTCTGCAAATGTGAATTAATTTAATGATTTCTAAAAATATTTTTCCTGCAGTTGATCAATTGGAAAGGTCTTTGAAATGCCTTTCATTTGATATCAATGTAAACATTTGTGGGCCGATTTTCTCGATTCAGCAACTATACTACATATATATATAGTGATGCAGCAATCATGTTTCAAAGTTATTTGGGAGTTTTGGGCAATTCATTTCAACAGATATACATACATACATTGCTATATGTATTGTACTGGGGTGTTATTTTGTAACTCGGTTCGAAAAGAAAATCGTTCAAATTTGTATACTTTTTACATTGTATGTATTTCGAAAACGTTTGCTTTTGAATTGAAATACACAATAAGCCCCCTGGGTCGCAAATGAAAAGTGTGGAAATTAAAAACGGAGTACATATAATAAATGCAGTATTTTTATCACCACCACCAAACAAATATGGCTATATTGATTTTGTCATTCCGTTTGTAACATATGGTGGGCACGAGAGGTCCTAGAGGGAGAGACCTGTTAATCGGAAATGTTTGAAAATAAGCAATATAGGCCACACGAACGGACTTAGTTCTTCAGAAATTAATCAAAGATTGAATCAGTAAAAAGTTTTAGATTAAATATGCGTTGAAATGAGAAAATAGCCTCAATCTGTGATCAGTCATATTTCGGACACAAACACGATTTTTCATATAAAAAAACAACAAATAGCTTTGTAAATATGCCTTAAAATCAGAATTTCTCAAATCATCTATATCGTTGCAAATATGCGTGTTAATGAGAAAATAACCTCAAACTGTGATCACTCATATTTGTAAATGAGGATTAAGCTGGAGGTCCACAACTCGCTTTTTAGTGTCAAAGCGTTTATAGCTTTTTAAACGTTTTTAGCGTCAAGTATTTAAAGTTACGTGTGAAGATTTTTCGCGGTAATGTACTTTCGGAGGTGATGTCGTCAGCTGATTTTTTTTATATGAAGTTTTTATCGATTTGTTTGTCACTTTCATATAAAAAATGTGTTTTCAACTGTCATTTTTCTTAGTGATATCACCTTTAAAATAAATTTGCTTTTCATTTGTCGATGTCAGCTGTTCGACGCTTACGACGCTTTCAAAAGTAGAAAGTAAACGAACTTTTCGCTTTTCAAGCGTCAACGCTTCCTACGCTTTTAAAGGTGGATTCACCCATTCGTTCTTAACAAAAATTTTGTTCGAACAATTTTTTCTTTTATATGAAGTTTGACGTCTCTCTTATTGAGAGAGAGAAAATATTTTTTCCGAACTTGAATTGGTTTAATTTTATATTTTTTCTGGACCAAAATGAATTGAGTTGCCAATAGGTTGCATTTTTTTCATACAAATAACAATGCCTTATGTATATCCATGGCCATCAGCAAAAGCAACTTTATTTTTTCATTCATTTTGAATTTATATCTGTGATTTTGAATACACAATACTTTAAAATAATTTAATATTTGTATTTTAACACTTAAAACCCAAAGCAAAATAAATCAATGGCCGCACTTGTAAAACTAACAGATTTTGTTTACATATGGCAGCCTTGATTTTTCAGAAAAATCTTTCGAAATGGGTGAATCGTGCTGCAAAAAACTCTCAGTAAAAAAATTTTTCTCCGGAAAAATTTTTGTTAAGAACAAATGGGTGAATCCACCTTAAGTGTGCAACTTAAAACGTACTACTACATTGAATCTACATTTTTGACAGTTGCTAAGAAAGCGAGAAACACGTAAACGCTTGGTATGGACTTTCAGCTTTAACGAAACTTGAAAAGACTGCTTTCGGTCGTACTCTATTATTTATACTCGTATAATGGTTTTAACTTTATTTATGATTATTTCAGTAACAGCATTTTAGCGGCAATGATAGTCGAGCTCAAGGTGTATAATCGCATTAGGCATAATGGTAACTTAGTAGTAACGGTAGCCAACCTTGCAAAAAATCATAAATTTCAGAAAATTATTGAATCTAAAGATTAAAAAAAATTGTAAGATAAAATATCTCAAAACATATACATTTTTTTCATGTACATTTTTCTATCGAAATTCAAACCTGGAACAGTATATTATACATAATATGTATGTATATCATACATTATTTTTTATTTATTAACACAAGAATTTCCAGCATTAGCATCTTTAAAATCCTTTACAAATTTATGCATAGAATTTACAGAAATTTATCAAAAAATACTTAAAGTAAAATGCACTTGACCGTAACAACTGAAACATTCTTCATTCAACATAATTTTATACCCCAGGGATTCTCAGAGACACACACAAATTTGCACATCATGAATTGGCAAAATGTTTGGATAATGTGTTTAAAGTGTAATGTGACCTTTTCCTTGCGACTAGTTCCTTAACATGGGCAACGATGATGATGATGATGTGATACACGCAATAAAAATAAGAAAATCCCATACCTTTTTCAACAGCTACAACAATATGAATACGTTAGTGATACATTGAAGGAAGTCAATAAAAAAAATCTATGTGAACAATTTATCATTGTACTCTCTAGTACTTTGAAGATGGAAATTGCGTTAAATAAAAATTTATACCGAAAAAGGCCAACTTTTAGCACAATAGAGAGAGAAAAAGAAATCAAGAAACGAAAAACGTTATAAATATCTGGACAATTGTCTGGAGTTCATTTGAGGATATTTGAAATGTAATGGAATAGAAAGAAATAAATAAAGAGAAGGAAAATTTATGCAAATAGACTTAGGAATAAAATAACTTTGATGGACAACTTGGTTTTTTTTTTTAGGTATTTTATCAAGGGAATTGTGCAAAAAAAGAAAACTTAACATTCTTCAAAGAAAAGTGTGAATTTTATTTCGTAAGATTATTACCAGCAAATGAGAAAACTTAATTCACAAATACTTACTTGTAGATACATACATATATACCATAAAGAATGTGAATTGAACCAAATATTTGTAAAGCAAAATTGGTTGAATTTAAAAAGAAAATAGCAAATAAATCACAAAAGTGTTCTTTACACTTGCAAAGTCGTAGCAAATCTGTTAATTTAAATTATAATACTTTTGCGCTAAATCAGGCATCCAACCAACCAACCCCTTTCCTTTTTCTTTTCAGGGTGGTACTTTAACCCTTTTCTTTTTTTTTCTTTCATTTCAATGGTTGTTGTTACCATTTCCCTATTTTGTTTTTATTTTCTATTAAATATAGAATATTTCTGGTATAAATCATTGTTCGAGATGTTGCGTTGTGTTTTCTTGTTTTTGATTATTTGAGAAAATAAGATCCTTTTCAGTACGAGTACGAGTACATATGTTACAAACCCACATGTTTAGGGTAAATTGTCAATAACAACAATAATTTTTGTTTTACACAACCACTCCAAATTATACAAAAAAAAAAAAAAAACTGACAATATTTACACTGCATAATTATTGAATAGGAACGGTAGGATTTGTTTACATAAAATCCGCCCACACTAGAGAAGATTTTTTTTTAAACTTTGCCATTAGGTATTTTTCTTTTTTAACAAAAAAAAACTAAGAATTTATATGAATGTCTTTGTATTGGAAAGAGTAATGGGTCGATTATGGATGACAACCGAACCTCAGTGGAGTTGACAGTTGCCAGAAACATATTACAGATGGCAATCATAGCTGCCAGATTGGACGATTTATCGTCATTTTGACGATTTTTTGTTTCATAAATAGCAACGTGACGATTTGACGATTTTTTCATTGAAAGTGACGATTTTCTCAATTATTTTAATTTTCTATCTATCATTTGTTTGTTGTCTCTTTTTGAGACAACAACTATTTTTTATACCCTTCACCTTCTTGAGAAGGGTATACAGTGGGTGGCCAAATTATTAGATAGACTTATTAATTAAGATTCAACCGCTTTTAATACGTATATAAATTTATTTCTTGTACCAGATGTTTTCGTATTTTAATTCTGGTAATACTGTTAAATATTTTGTGCAGTGTCAACAATGATTGGTGACATTAGAGTGCAGTTGTAGATCATTATCTGTCATTTTGATCTGAAATGTGAAATATGCAATTTTGATTAAATTTATTAAAGTCTGGCATCACGATGAAGAACTTAAAGAAAATGTTCAAAAATGCATTCAGAGCATGCCAAAAAAGGTTCAAGCTGTAATTGATGCCAAAGAAGGTTCTACGAAATATTAAGATTTTTTTTCAAAAAAGTTTGTAATATTTCTTTTCCTCAAATATATATTTTTAAAACAAAAGTATTTATTTTTAATTGAATTAGAAACACTTAATTTACCTAAAAGAACAAATAAAAGGATAAATTTCCACTATTTTAAAATGTTATACGGCTTCAAACTAAACAATTTTGCATGTGTAACTAATAATTTGGCCACCCACTGTATATAAGTTTGTCATTCCGTTTGTAATTTGCACAATATAATATTCCGACCCTTATATATAGCGGGGTCTATTAAGTCATGTCTGTATGTCTGTCTGTTGAAATCAATTTTCTGAAGTCCCCAGATATCCTCGGGATCCAAATCTTCAATAATTCTGTCAGATAAGCTTTCGAGAAGTTTGCTATTTAAAATCAGCAAAATCCGTCCATAAATAACGGAGATGTGAGCAAAAATCCGAGTCAACCTCTGAAAATTTCATCAAAAAAAACTATCAAACAAAGTGTATTAATATAATACAGTGGCTTCAAAAGCCCAAACGTAAAAGTTACCAAAACGACAGGCAAATTTTGACAGTCTAAACATTTACCTGTGGTTGTTCTAAAACTGTCGTCACACACTCGAATATTGCACTCTGAGTTGTTTTTATTTAATATTATAAATATTAAGAAGAACATGACATATTTCAAAAACAAAACATAGTAATAGTGGTATTTTCTTAATTATTGACAATTGTTAAGTTTAATTATAATAAAACCAAATAATAGTAAAAATTATTTATTTATCTATAAACATAACAATCAATTCTAAATGCTGAATTCCATGAACTAAAAGTTTTAGAGAAAACAATTTCTGAATTTTAAACGGAAAACTTCTCTTATTTTAACAAAACGTCCAAAGAATATTAAGCCAAATAAATTTAAATAACAAAACTACAGAATTCTTTGAAAACAAGTACCGGTAATATGATGGATGAATTGGATTCTATACTCAAAATTTTATTTAAAACTTAATAAACTAAATTGTTTTGACATTGTAATTTAATCTGAATTAATAAAATATGCCCAATTCAGATATTTATGTATAAAATACTGTAAGTCTTGTTTAACAATCTTCAGTTTTAGCTGATCAGTTTTTGTTCAATTCTCTTTTGAATTTGTCATTTCATTTACACACGTCAATTCAATTTTCGTACTTTTTAATAAAAATCAACATGCTTGAAAGAAAGAAACAAAAGGAAATAACTTTATTTCTCTTTTCCCTTCTCATCCAAAAATACTTGCGTTGACGAGTCAGAATTGAAAAGTGTGACAGCAGACAAAGATATTATAAAAATATTACACAAGTTGTGTTTGGCATTATATTTTTGTGATTTCTTATTTAAAAAGTTAAAATTTATGTATTTTGATATGTTTTGTACAAGACAGACACTAGATAAACTTGAATTTTAATGTTTTCGTTTAAATAAAAATTTAAAAATACTACTAGAAATAGCGACTCTTCACTTTTCTGATTTTTTTTTGACGATTTTTAAAATTCGAAATGACGATTTTGTATAAAATGTATAAATTTGGTAAAATGGCAATGGCTTGGCATATAATTTGCAGTTGTGGACTGAAGGGACCTCTTTTGTCACCACTTTAACTGTGAGGTTAGTTATTTAAATATTTAGATGTCACCACTCTTCTAAACAGTTTTGGCACGATTTAGATCCCTGTCATTATTCAAAAGCTATAATGAATTGTTGAAAATTAAGTTGCTTCGGACCATGTATTAAACAATATTGGGCAAATGTCAAAATAATGTTAAAGCGCACTAATGCTGTAGTTCTTGACAATAAAAAATCTTAGCGAATTGAAATGTTGTGCAACAGTTAATGGGCTCAAAAACACGGACTTTTATAAAATTCTTTTTAGTTTAGTCTCTTAAATACTAATAAATTATGGTGTTTTCTTTTCTGAAATAAAATGTTACACCTTTATTATGTACATTTTTATAATGTTTACCCCACATTTTAAAGATGTCGCATTTTTAATGGTCAGAATAGAACATAAAATTACAACAGTGTAACACTTTTTTTTATGTACAGCTGTTTTTGTTTTTTGTTAAAAAAGAAGAAGCAAATAGCTCCCTGGTAAGATCGCTTGAATTAAGATAATGAATATTTATCAAAAAGACCAATGGCACCTTCCCGACTAATACGCAAATTCTTCTTAAACTATAAAAATTATATATATAAACATACATTCTTCTTATATATGAAGTAGGAGATATTGTCCTATGAAATTTGACATACATTAACTTCAGAGTATTCATTAATTACGTTTTCTACAAAGCCTTTCACTCGCGGTTGTGGATTTCTTTCCATAATCATATAAAATATTTTATCATCATCAGATGATGAACATGAATCCAACAAGTCATCCAAAATTTTTTCAGCAAATAAAAAAGTAGTAATATTTTCCATTTTGAAAAATTTTTTTTTGGTTCTTAACACAAACAAAACAAATGTCAGCTGCAGCGATGTCAACTTAGCCCTTTTCAGGCTAGCTTTAGCCGGATTTTAGTAACTCAAAACGCGAAAAAAAAGAAAATTGGATGTGGTTTTATATGAATTTTTTTTCATTTAGCCCTTTTTTCAAAAATGTTTACGCGTTTTGAGTCTCAAAAGTTGGCATCACTGGTTAGCTGTTTTATCGTGCGATTCTACCCCTCTAAAAATACAGAGTGTGAAAGGTGCACCATTTTTTAAATTTATAGTGTGACATTTATAGAAAAGAACATACTACACTTTAGCAGTGTTGACATTTTTTCAGAAAAGAACACAAAAAAAATAAAAAAGATGCGAAATGGGAAAAACGTGTAACATTTTTGCCAGAAAAGAAAACGTCATTAGTATCAATTTGTTGTACACTTTTTGTTAGTCCGCTTTCACACTCTTTAATTTTGTTTAAGATAAAAGATAATTCTCTCTTTCCTTCTCATTGAAAAATACTTGCCTTGAAGAGTGTGAAAGCTGACTTACATAAAAATTAAAATCTGTAAAGAATGATTTAGTTTCGCCTCACTTTATATCACCTAAATTTTGAATTCTTTGTTATTGCTTCAGTCATTGCTTTTTAGTTGCAATGCAAGTAGTTCTATTCAAATCGATTTCTAAATATGAATTTTCCTTTCCAACCCTATTCATATGACACACAGTGTATTCCTTTAGTTTGGTTTATATTCAGCAGCACAACAGGTTTTAGTTATAAATCTTCGTCTCTTTTTTGCTGTTGTTAGTTGAAGGTTATTTTAGGGTTTTAAAATACCGTTATAATATTCTTACTGGGGTATTTTTTCTTCCCAATTTTGTTGTTGCTTTTTTTTGTTAAGTTGGATTAAGATTTATTGGCATCTGGCAGAGACATAAATTGTCGATTTTTATAATTGCCTGCTATAATCGATTCGAAAAAATCACTTTCTAACTGCTTACATGTATTGGTTTCTTCGAGGTACACACTCGTACATATATATTTGAAAAATTGTACATATGTATGTATGTATGTTGTTTTAACTTACCAGATTGTTTTGATGTTAAATTAGTCAAATGCTGGTTCTGAAAAATGTATAAGAGAAAATATATTATATCATTTAAAAATAGCTAGAAAGAGGTAGACTATCTGCAAAAGGGTAAAACAATAAATTCAGAGTACTATTGCAACATTCTGGACCAATTAAATGTAAAAATTCGAGAAAACCGTCCTGGCTTACAACACAAAGAAAATAATTTTTCATCAAGACAACGCACCAGCGCACATTAGTGTTTTAATAATGGCTAAAATCATCGAATTTAAGTACGAGTTGCTTGACCATCAACGTTATTCTCCTGATTTAGCTCTCAGTGACTTTTACCTGTTGCCAAATTTAAAAATTCCTAGCTGGCAAGCGTTTTTCCTCAAATGAAAATGCAATTACAGTTGTAAACCACTATTTTGAAGGCCTTGAGGAAAACTATTTTAATCAAGAGGTAGAATTGCTAGATAAGCGTTGGACTAAGTGTATTGAAGTTTCAGGAGAAAAACGAACTATTCTCTTTCTGTGCTAGGCTAAGAAGTTTCCGAACCGCCCTCGTATGTTACTGAATTCTAACTCACTGTAGGGCAAATGACATATCGATTTGTTATTATTGGTGCTAAAAAGTCACAATAATACTCAGACAAATGTTTCTGTACCACCGTCACCGTAGCTCTAATAATTAGAGTCTAATTCTAAAGCAGTTCATAGCCACCAGGTGCCGGACATAAGCGGTTAACTCCAATATCAACGAAATTCATAAAAATTATATAAACAATATAAATAAGAAACAAAAATCGTATTGCAAGAAGAAAATTCATAGAATTATCGCATGGAGTTTTGTTTTAACTAAATAGGGTGTTTTTTTAGGTGTATAGAACTTAAAGTTGGCAACACTTGTTTGTCAGCTGTCAAGTAATTTATGTTTAGTTTGGTTTGGCATTTCAACATGAATATACTGA
Source organism: Bellardia pandia (assembly GCA_916048285.2). NCBI lineage: Eukaryota > Metazoa > Arthropoda > Insecta > Diptera > Calliphoridae > Bellardia > Bellardia pandia. Next base: position 32,741,851 of record OU696531.1, read on the forward strand.
CTCTCAAATTGTGCTAATGATGATTTTTTTTAATTGACATGGAATTTACTTTATACGAAAGATAATGTTCTGACCATGGTGCAACTATACAAGGTGAGTGCAGTAGCCCAGCTGACTGACTTTGTTTACAATTTACTTATGTCAAAAGTAATACTTTTTCAAGTATTTTTGACAGTAGTACATTATTTTACACAAACAAAATGCCTGTTGTTTCTGTTTTGTGTTGTATTTGTTGTCGATTTGCACTCACCTTGTATAGTTGCACCATGGTTCCGGCATTTTAATAGTTTCAATATGACTTCTGGCATATGACGTAGTCTAATCTGAAGATCTAATTTTCGATAACATTTTCCAACATTTATGGTCGTATATCGGCAAAAACGCGGCGAATGTTGTCCTCCAAGTGGTCAATCGTTTCGGGTTTATCGGCGTAGACTTCAAACATAAATCACTTTACAGCTGGGTAAAAGGCCGGCAATTAAAAAGATAAAAATTACTGAGCTTTTATCTGACTTGAATGTTTAAAAATATTTTGGAATAATATCTGGATTAGCTTATGAATCCATACACAGTCTAAATTATTCTCAAATAATTAATTCAATAATGTAAAGTATGATCTCAAGCAAAATCTCTTATAAATATTATCTTATAGCAATAAACTAATCTACAATGAATTTTAATAATATAAAAAAAATTTAAATAAAATTGATAAAAAATAAAGTTAAACAAAACTCCAAACATAAGAAACTGTCAATTTCGAACAAGTCATTGACATGTGCCACTCAAAAAGAACAAAAACATTGAATTGGCTTAAAGGAAAGCAGCCTCAGGGAATTATTCGTTATGTCCCCTCTCTAAACAGGTTTTCATATTTTGTTTTGCTGTTTGAGACAAAACCATAATGAAATCATAATTTTTCAAAATTTAAACATAAAATACAACAACAGCAACAATAAGTTAATTTTCTTCAAAAACAACAAAACAGAGCTGATGAAAATGACGAGGAGGATGCTGATTTTGATGATGTGTGTTGAAAAGGGATGCGTTGAATGTTGGAAATCAACACAAACGCAGTGAATGACTGAAGTGTGAATAAAAAAATTAAAATAATAATAACAATATTAAAAGGACTTTGTTGTGGATGAAGTATGATTTGAATGGTGGTTGAGAGTATGTTTTTAAAGTGCCAGCCAACAAAATCAAATTTGCATAATTTCTGTTTAAACGGAATAAATGCTGTTTTGGTTGGTTTAATGGCAAGTACTCGTAAATGTAAAGACAATTATTGGTGTGGAAATTGTGTGTGTGTTTTCAGTTGTTAGAATTTTATTAGTTTGAGTTTACGATTATGACATATTGATGATCGGTTTTGGAGTTGTCAACCATCGCTGACATAAGGTTATGTTTTTGATTTGGCTGATATTTGGCGGATTAAATCGTGAACAAATTGTTAGTTTAGAATATTTGAGTAATAGAGTTTGAGTTAGTTTCAGTTGAGAATCAAATATGTATATGACTTTAATCTTTAAGATACTTTTATTATTTTTATTTACAATTTGTTAATAAAGTTTTTTTTGAATTGTCTGACTTATTGACATCGACAAGCGGTTGACAAGCGGTTCTAATCGAAATGAGTAATGGCGAATGTTTCTTTGGAAGAATTCATGATATTCGGCTTTCTGGAATTCAACTAACAAACTGCAAGAGTTTATTAAAACAATTCCAAAAACCTTTGCAAAATTTTAATTTAATTTTAGAATTTGCCTGTTTTTAAATCCTTTAATCCTTACCCACTGACCATTGTGACATATGTAATCACACATATGTAAAGCGACTTTTGAGTTTAACATTTCTATTACAATTTATTTACATTTGCCATGATCCAAAGGATTAACAGTTGTAAGACCCAGCACTTGTATTCTTATGAAGTCTCGAGTTAAGTTTGTTTGCCATATATAGACAAATACAACAAGTCAAACAAATAACTAAAGAACCAATTTTAACAACCCTTTTTAAATTTTAAAATTTAGCAATATATAGTATGTATGTATGTATGTATGTAGGTATAACCCTGCCAATTGTCTTACTCTGCTTCACAGTCATGCTGTGAAATTATTTATTTTAACATTTTAAAATCGTATTAATAAAAAACACAACACCGTAGACTGGGGTTCATTTTGCTGCCTAATTCGATTTAATGCGATTTGACCTGATGTCAACAAAAAAAGTCAAACCCCTTTTTTCAACAAAACCTTTTCAATACTTGTATAAGAGTGAAAAAAACATATGTGAATGAGTGTAGAGTTGATGAAATTCCTATTGTCCTTGAATGGTTGCTGGCTGCTACATAGCTTCGTATCGCGTTGCAAGGGGTTGCGTATAATCAAGTGGATTTGTTCTGTTAAATATTTTATGAGTGTAAACAGTAATTTAATTTTCACAAATGCAACAAATTAGTGGTTTCATTGTGTGCTCTAGAAAGTGAGTGTTGTGTGTGTCTGGTGTTGGTTGTCATTTATGTTGATTTGGTATTGTGCCTCGTACGAAAAACAGGACAATACAAAGTGGAAACAATAACAAAATTTATGGCCAGACCAGCAACACTTTTACTTTATATTAGACTGATGTTGAAGTTGAGTAAACTGAAGAGCATCCAGTTGTGTTTGTAATTAGCAATTGTTAGTTGGCAATAAAATATTTTATAATAACTATACAATATTTGGACACTAGAATATTCAATAAATCGAATTTATTTTGGGGTTATTCGAAAACATTTTGGAGACCTGAAAGGATGTCTAAATATTCATAATAATATGTATAAAAATTTCTCTATTGGACGCATTTCGATTTTAAACATGTTAAATCATTTAAAGAGAGATTTAAAACAAACTCTCATCATAATTGGCTAGTTAGCTATAACGAGTATCAACTAAGTAAAATAAAGAGCTGAAATGATTAAAAGAGAAGGGTATTATTATCATTGTTCCATGTTCTCTTTATGCTGTCCACTTAAATGTTTATATAATAAGCATTTGGAATTGCATGTAAATTTATTTGATATTATTAGCTTAGACTAAGTTGATCTTTTTTACATTTTAAATTCGTATGTTTATTAGTTGCTCATTTAATTGTATTGACTTATAAATGGTCTTGTTTAATTCTCAAGGAAAATACTTAAAAATAATTGTAATTTTTGCTGAACTACAGCATTTTTAATTGAACATTACACATGCGGCCCAATCCACGGGAGTTTTTTTTTCTTTTTTTATTTTTTTAACATTGAATTTGAATAGGAAAAATGGGAAAAGGGAAAAAACTTAAGAAAAACAAAATAATTTTTACTTTAAATTAAGGAATTTTCCAATCGACAGAGTCTTGCTCTTGCGCCCTATCGAATCTTACTGCTCTCGATTTATATCGAGTTGTTATAGATGGGATCTCATCAGAAGAGTTCAAGTTTGAATCTATCTCCTACTTTATTTCTTAACTTTCTAAATGACCTTTTATGTAAAACTTCCAACCCTTTCTTTTCTTTTGCAGATGCTAGAATCATTTGCCACTAATATTCATTCAACTATAGGTACCAAGCCCCTCGGAGATTTAGGCAATGTAGCAAAACATGAATAATATACTTAACCAAGATTTTGTGACAATCTCCGAATATGATTGTGCGAATAAAGTCGCTTTTAATGCACATAAGACTCAATGTTGTATGTTAACACTAAACCCGTAATACAAATTCTTCAGTCAGGGCTAATCCATCGCACAACACTTTAAAGCATAAAGTATAAAAAGGTATCACGGGACGAAAGTTAATCAATTTTTATATTTATTTCTTTCTTTCAGAAATGCCTTTTGTTTATATTTTTGCAGCAAGTCACCTAAAGCGAATTACTTTAACACACAATAATTTAGGTAGCAAAAAACAAATATATCTTTCTATGAGAACAGCTCTAAAAAGCTGGGGCCTAATTACCGCATTCGTGATCGAATGAGCTATCGTATCGAAAAATGATTTCGATAGCGAAATTATGATAAAATGTACTAAATTTCTTGCTCGTTATCGAATGCCATAATCTCAAATAAGAAAATTACGAAAAATTTACTCGATATCGTATGCGGTAATTTGGCCCCTGAAATTGAAACTGTGAAGATTTCAATTTAAAATCTAGAAAATTCCAATAGAAATTGAGAATTTAAATATGAAATTTAAACAAAATTGAAAATTTCAATATGAAATTGAGAATTTTTAATATTCCGAATTGAGAAAAATCTAGAAATCAAGAATATCTCTATTAAAGTTTAAAAATTTCAAACCGAAATGAGAATTTCAATATTAAAATAAAAACATTTTAATTGAAATTATAAATTTTAAAACGAAATTGAGAATTTCAATATGAAATTGAGAATTTTAACATGAAATTAAGAATTTCAATATTAAATTAAGAATATTTTAATTGAAATTAAGAATTTTAACACGAAATTTCAATATGAAATTTTCTCAATTTCGCATTGAAATTTTATATTGAAATTTAAAATTGGTAAAAATCCTAATGAAATTAAGAATTTTAATTTGAAATCTGAATTTTTAATTGAAAATGTGCGTTTTCCATGTTGAAATTGAAAAAAATTAAAATGAGATTCAAAATATCGGTTTTAAATTAAGAAAATTTCAATTAAAATTGAGAATTTTAATGTGAAAGTTAGAAAAATTCAAATGTAATTGAGAATTTCAATTGAAATTAAAAAAAATCCAATTAAATTTGAGAATTCAATGTGAAATTTATAAAAATTTAATTGAAATTCCGAATTTCTATTTAATATTGAGTAAATTTCATTTGAAATATACAATTTCAATATTAATTAGGAAAATTCCTTTGAAATTAAGAAAAATTTAAGTACAATATTTAATTTAAATTATTTGTATATGTATGTAAATAATACACATTAAAGGATTATGAAACAAAAAACAAATTATATATCAATAGATTTAAGCATTGGTGAATAGGTACTCAATCAAAAATGTATTGCTGGAGAGTTGTCGAAAATTTGATGTATACGACTATGGCAAGGCTTAATGTCAAATACTAGAACGTGTGCCTGAAGTATAAATTGCACCTATCAGAAAGTAGGTATTGAAAGGATTTTTAAGTATAACAACTGTGGCATGTCTGAGATGTAAATTGCATGTATCAGAACTCGTTGGAGTCATGGGAAGTTGTTTTTAGAGGATTCTTCGGGAAAGAACATTTTTCAAATTTTATTTGCAATTTTCTAAGTTTCAATTTAAAATACCAATTTTAATTTGGTTTGCAATTTTTAATATATATACATTTGTATATACTGGATACATATAAAAAATTCAAATTCAGTCTCACTCTACCTGGCTTCAATTCAATTTTACACATCCCCAAAAAAAGTTTTTTTTTAACTATATTTTGTTATACTTAACATTGACCATCGTCCATATTTTACAATTTCCTACTACATTCACATTTTTTATTGCCTCAATGTCTAAGATGACCAAAATTTATGACTGACCACCAAACATACGCAATGGTAGAGGGGGTAACTACATTTATATTCTCAGGGGCATTTGGTTTTACAGTTGGTGTAATATTAAATTAAGCTTAAAATAATATTTTGTTGTTGTGTTTTATAATAAAAGAAAGATTTATATTTGTGTGGTTTAATATGAAAAACATAGAAAAAGGATATAAAATGCGAATACAAAAAGGACTTTGAGATTCAATTGAATGGATTAGAAATGATTTAATGTGTATAGTATTAAAAAAAATATGTATATGGAAAGACATCGGAATCATGTGTTCTTATCAATGTCAGTTAAAATGAAAGGCTTTAAATATTCCTTAATAAATATCCAGTATTCGGCAGTATTGAAATAAAGAATCCTATATATTCGAAAAATGGACTTGGTATGTTTGAATCAAATGCTGTATCGAAAAACCGTTATCCTTTTTAGCAAATTAATTCAAATTACATTTGCTTCGATGCCATTTGCTGATAAATCTTGCCACTAATCCGATGTAGTCAAGATTTAGATTTGTTTTTTTTTTTTTTTTTTTTTGGAAACAAAAAAAAATCTTACACAATTTATACGTATTTCTTGGTGTTAATTTCTTTTCCGATTATCTACTTTCAACTATCAACATGAGAATTTAAAGTATCTTACACTTTTGTCTTCTCTGGGCCAAATATTAACCCAAACGTTTAAAACTGTGCTATTAAGAAGTTAGGGATTCCGATATGAAAATACGTTCAGAACTTGTTCTAAAATAACTAGTTCCTGAAAGAGTTTAATCACATTCTGTAGAATGTTATAGTGATTCTAAAGAGTTGTTAAGAAACAAATTCTTCGATACTAGTTCTACAGCGAAACAACTTTATGGTACCACGTTAAAAATCCTTATATTTTTAGAAATATGTCAAAAAATGTAATCAAAATTTTTTCTTTAACTGTTTCTAAGAATTGTTGTTTGCTTTATAAAGCTTAAAATAGTTTCGTGGGTGGCTGAAGATTACAATTTCAAATAATATCTTTGAGGATCAATCAAACATCCATCAACATTTTTACGATTGAGTCGCTATTCATCACTGCTTAACCGCTACCGAAATAATTTGGTGGAAAATCAAAAGTCACAAACAGTAAATCTTCCTAATAAAGGAGAACACAGGCTTTATATCATGTTGTTTGTCTCGTATTTCTTTATAATGTATTACGCATATTATTTAAATTATACATTTCACAATTCCATTTATGTATTTTCCACTATAATTCTCCTAATTAAAAATTCACAATTTTATTTGCATAAATGTTTCTCAATTTCATACGCATTTCAATACCATATCATCAAAGAATAAATATATATATATATTTGTTTAAAAAGTAAACATTTTGTATTAATAATAGTTAATAATATTTCCTAATAATTCATTGCACGCATTCCAAATATATAAATTGTCACAAGTACCAACTACCAAAAAAAAAAAAAAACAAACTTTAAAACGTTTTTTGCTCTAATGAAATTCAATTTATTTTCATGTTGTAGGTCAAGGATTTGTGCTTTCACCAAATAATCAATATTGAGATAGAAAAAAAAGAAATATCTAACAAATTTCTATTGCCTACAGTAAGAAAACAATAGACGCATATGAACCTGCTAGAAAGGTCAAAATTAATAAATACTTGTTATTATTCAAAGCGCATCGAAATCATTTCAACTATTTAAAGTCCAAGAAGGTTCTTGTTATATTTTTCTTTTGTCTTTCCTTATCGAAAGCTCTTAACACAGTTCAATGTATTTATTTGTATTTTGATAAACACAAAAGAAGCAAAGTAAAAATTCGTGTTTTCTGGACATTTTACGGCCAATAATGCAGGAAAAGAGTGAGGAGTGAGTGTAAGTAACAAAATGGAACAAAAAATCGTTAGACAAAAAATATGATAAAAAGTGAGTGTTAATGGGCGGTATGTGACTTTTATATTTTTGTTTATGTGCAGGAGTCATAAAAAGGATACTTTTGTTAAAGTTTAGTTGTATGTATTTGTAAATTACCGCTTTAATGCTAAAACAAAAAAGCACGAATTAAATAAATATGACTGACTGCTTGTATTTGTATCTATGAGTGTGTATATGCATCCAGCTGGGATAATTTATGTTCTATTCATTTACACTTGTTATATTTTCTCTTTACTACTCTTACAGTTAGTATTTTTCGTCCTTAAGCTCCTCCTCTTTATAGAAACATATTGTGTTATACTACATATACTCAAACATTCATAGATACAAGCAACCAAGCAAGGGTGGTTTGAACGACTTTTGTAGTTTCGTTTTATTTCCTTTCCTCTGCACGTTTCTCATTTAAAGCTACAAAACTACAGATTGTCTTAAATTTTATATCTTTCTCTTTCTAATTTATATACAATTTTTTTGTATTTTTTATCTGTATTAGTTTTTTTTTGTTTGCTAGAATATTGTTTATTATCCTGCTGGCATATAAACCATTTTTATGATAATAGTTTTGGGTACTTGTTTTCTCTCTTTTTTTTTACTTATTATTTTGTTTCGAAAGACTTTATATCATTCGAAATATAAATTGCAAAAAAAAAACACAGAGAAGAATAATTTTTCTGAAAATAAGTAAAGTTAATATTTTATGCAGAATTGCTGGAAAAAAACTAAAACTAAGGGTCAAGAAAAACTTTTAGTCAGTAGTCAAGTAAAATGTTTAATACATATTTAATTTTTGCCGTAGTGAATTGTAAATTATTGAATAAGTTATATTACTTTTGTGTTTTAGGAAAATTAAATAGCAGACTTTGAATGCAGAAATTTCATCAGCTTTATTAAAAAACGAACTTTAAACAAAAAAAAAGTATTGAGTTAAAATTGCACTGAGGTTCCAATCGCAAAGCTACACCATTTTAAATTGAAATAGAAAATATTATACATACTAATTTACCTACATGATATTGAGAAGTTCCAAATTAAGCTGTGAATTTATAGTTTAAATTAGGAATTGTTTTAATTAAATTGAGAATATGAAGTTGTAATTGAAAAAATTTCAATGATAAATTGAGGAAAATCCAAATCAAATTTAAAACTTTTATTTAAATTGTTGAAATTTCTTGATTATAAACATCATGCAATTCAACCCAAATGGGTTTTCCCGTTTTTTAAAATGCAACCTATTTCAATTTTTATTAATTAATTTTTATAAATTAATTCTTCCCTATCTGACAATCTCTGTTAACTCAATTCGTTGATTTAATGGGTATTAAAATAACGTAAATTTTATAAGCTAAAAAATGGGAAAAACCTTTTGGGTTAAATCACGAAATTTCAACAATTTATTTAAGTAAATTCTATGAAAAAATAAAAAAACACTAAAATTTTGTCTGAAATTTTCAAAATTTTTGAATTAAAAAAAATTGTTTTAATTAAATGAGAAGTATTCCTCTTGCGAGTATGAATTGTAAAATTTAAAAGTTTTTAATCGAAGTTCACTTCAAGTTAAATATACAATTTATTTGAAAATAAATGTAGTGTATACAATTTATTTTCAAATAAATTGTATATTTAACTTGAAGTGAACTTCGATTAAAAATTTTTAAAAAATAGTTTTTTAATTTTTGATAAACCATTAAATGCGCCTCTCACAGACCTTTCATATGATGCCAAAATTACATATTGTTCCCTTGTGGGAAATGTGAAAAAAAAATCAAAAACCCTCTAAAAAGGACCTTTTTATCCTTTGATCCAGCTCACCAAATATTGACCCCAGGACAAAAAAAATTGAGAAACATAGTCTCAAAATGAATCAAATTTTCATTTTATTTTGGGGCAACCCTAATGTACATACATTAACAATGAAAGCTGCAACGCTGAAAGCTGAAACGCCAAATGTGTTATTGAACTGTGGACAATAAAATTTTACATGTAAACAAGATTTTTAATGTGCTTTAAAAGATCAGGATAATCTATAGCTTAAGATTGTAAAATTTACTTTCAAATAATACTAAAAAGTTATAAACTTGTGTTTATAATTTATTAATACTTATAAATAATAATGTGCATAAAAATGCATTTTTATGCACATAAAAAACTTTTCTTAAAGCATAATTTTAAATTATTTGTCAAAAAATAATTATTATATTAGAGAAAATTTTTAATTAGACTTGTGTTCATTTTTTTAATTAATAACTCGAAGAATGTGTGTAATAATAATAATAAAGAAGAATACACACATATTTGTAAAAACATAAGTAAATTTCCTTCTAACTTATAACATGTAATAAGAAATATGTTTAATTCCCAAATTCTATTTCTCAATAAGTAGATGATGTTTACAAGTAGATCTTGGACAATAAACATTGGCAGGGCAGAAAATGAATTTCAGTGTGCCATTTGTCTAGAAAAATATAGTTTTCACAATGGTATTCTTCGAGTTATTAATTAAACAAATGAACTCAAGCCTAATTAAAAATTTTCTCTAATATAATAAATATAAAAAAGTTTGACATATTATTCTCTAAAAATTAAAAAAGAATTATGATAAACAAATTACTGTAATTAAAAAAATAAATAGTATAACACAAAGGTTTTTAAATATAATATTTGGATAAATAACTGTTCTCAGCTAGATTTGAATTTGAAATTAAAATGGAGTATTTATAATTAAACAAAATTAAATTCGTATGGAAAACCCTTGGCAATGAAACTATTTTCGGATGATTTCCATTTTAAGACTAATAAAATTTTCTCATACAAAGTACAGTGAGAAGCACGAATGAGTACCTGTTAGTGCTTTGTGCATTTGTTATTAAGTAAAAATAAAATTCATAAAGAAAATTCAAAACATGTTTTTTGTCTTTTATTTTATTTTTAATATTGAACAAAATAATTAATAATTCACAAATAAAAGTATCAAATTCTTCGAAAAGAGAGACAAACAAAATGAAAACACATTCTCTCCACACATTTTTCAATTAATTCATTTGGAATACTCTTCCATTCGCACTCAACTCGCTGCCAAAGTTCACCGATATGAGTTTGATTTAATCGGTATTGTCCCAACTGTCTCTTCACGACTAACCATAAATTCGCAATCGAATTGAATTGGCCACTTCATAAACAGAAAAATCAGCCCGCTAAAACAGTTTTTTACTATTTTGGAAGTGTGCTTTGGGTCAACATCCAGCTAAAAAGTTACTTCATCCACATGATAGATGAATCGGGAAGATGGGTTTGCAAAATACGCAGATGGACTTCCTTCGATTCCTTGCAGTGGTATGAGGTGTCACCATGTACAGCAACCCCTTACCTTGACGTTCCTCACACAGTGCTTCAATGTTTCCTTAAAATGGTGTCCTTGAATTCTATGGCTGTTCAAAAACGATTAAATTTAGATTCGTCAGACGTTAGATTGCACGTTTCCTGTCATCTACTGTCTAATTTCTGTGCTCTTTGGCAAATTTTAATAGTGCTTCATAATTTGCTATAGAAGCGTCTTTTGGTGGTAAATACTTGAGTCTTTTAATTTGTGTTATCAATGATTATCTGGATTATCTCTCTGGAATTGATCCATTCATTACCGCTAGTTCCAGATTTAATTTTAACAACTAGGGTTTTTGCCCGGGAATTCCCGGGAAAGTAAAAAAAATTTCCCGCTTTCCCGGGAAGCGAAAAACTGCGAGAAAAAAAACTCTAGTTATCATGAGACGTTTGTCCGTATACGTTTATATCGTTTTGTTTCTTTTTATTGTTTGGGAATTATAGAACATCGTTTTTGGACTCTAATGGCCAGAGGTTCTCATCGTACTAGACCAAAGAATGCACTCATCATTCATATAAATTCATTGAATTGGAAACAAATTACATTTCAAAGGTGCACTATTTTGATGATCTTTCTTGCATTACTGCTAAACTTCTTTAAATAATTTTATTTAAAGTTTTCTTTTTCAACAGCATACTTTGTTTCATAAAACATGTTGCGAACGTTTTAATATTCGTTACAAGTATCAACTCAAAGTTGCATAAAAAATACGAAAATAATCTTTAAAAAAATCCCCATCAATAAGTCAATCCTCCCTTGAACGAAACAAAGAATAACTGAGAATAAAAAGTGTAAAAAGTTGAAATATAAAGAAAATAAATGTAACAGGTCATCATTATCATCATCGTCACCTTCAACAGTGTAATCCAATAAACATTAAAGGTGAAAACGCAGCAATAAAAAATTCGATTACCATAAAAAAGTAATTTGTTTTATTTTTTATTTTTGCTGATGCGAACAAAAGCTGCAATCGTCGTTGGCAAGCGAATATTTATGGAAACAAATATGTATCGATGAAGTAAAAAAGAAAGAAAACACAAAGTTAATGTATTTGAGAAACATTAAAAAGAAAAACTTTTAAAATTAAAACAAATAAGGATTAATTGCTATTTAATGTATCGAAATGTACTAAAGCAAATAAATATTTAAATTATAGTTAATGGAAAATTAAATGAAAACTTTTAAAACAATACTAGAAGAACATTAATTTAAATAGACGATATTATGTAAGTATTTATACGTCTGTCAGTTACATATTACTCTACTTAATATCTTTAGTTTCAGAAAAATTTAAATAACCCAGCAGTTCTGCAATGACTACTAAAGAAGTCACTGTATCCCTTTTAGTCAGTAATTTTCACTATTGATTGCTTTATACATTCGTGGTAATCTAGCGTCAAGTCAATTGTCGCTTTATTGTCCCTTTTTGCATTTTAGTTGAGCAACTAGTTGTTTCTCACCAGAAGTAATCTACTGAAGAGTCAGAGTCAGTAAGTATTCTTTATTTATCATGAACTTATCACTTAGAATACCACTTAGGACACGCCCTGTAACTAGTGTAACTAAGCCTTATATTAAATCACTTGTTCGGGACACATAACCAGAACTGCTGGGAACTGTAATATTCCTGCAAACATTTCGCTGACATGTTACATTTATGGGCGTTTTGAGACAACAATTTCTGTTGTTTTACTTTTCTTTCAATGTCAAAAAAAAAAAAAACTTTCTTTTCCAATTACAATAAGAAACTCCCACTAATCAAGTCCATAGAAATCTATAGGCAGTAGAAGGTCACGACCCATTTGTTCTTATTGTATTGGTAATGTAAATATATTTTAGTTATTTTTGTGTATCTGTGGTAAACATTTGCGGTCATATTTTTTTGTGCTGTGACATCCCATCTCTTCCTCAATTAACTGTGTAACTCCTGTCAACAGGCATGTGACTGTGACTTAATATTGAAACTTTTTGGAAGTGGGAGTTAAATATTGGGTCTCTGTATATTTCGAACTGAGTAGAGTGGCTGTATTGACATTGAAATCGGTTGGCAATACGCCAGCTTTAAATACATTGAAAGTTAAATGAAGCTGATTGTTACACACTTGAATGAATACTGAATGAATTGATTTAACCCCTCTGCCCAAAAACAAATACCCAAAAAAAAATACGGTTTTGTTTGTTGTAAGAATTAAAAGAATTTCTTTTGGTTTATTTTCGGCTGAGAAATGTTTGATTAGGATTGTTTATTAGTGAAACTATTCTTGTGTATTATGTTTGGTTATTGATTGGCAGGCCAATGTAATAAAACTGAATTTTCATGTTATTATTGAATAATTTTTCAGCCTGATTGTATTCATATGAGGAGCGTGTGTGTTTGTAAATGTTGCAGAAATATCTTCTGCAGAAATATCACACATGATTTTCTTTATGCTTTTTATGGGAAAGCCCTTAGGCATTGTTACTTAAATTAAAAAATTATTAACCACATTTTATTAATGTTTAGAAAGCTAACATCTCAGTGTTGCCTTATTATTTTAGATTACGAGTTTTAGTCGTACTATGTTCCGCCTAATCACCAATTAAACACATTTGGGGAGAAATTTAATTTCATTATTTAAATGTGTAACTTTGTCTGCATTTCTTTTAAAGGCTTTTCTTGCTAAAAATAAAATTGTATAATGGAAGGAAATCTGATAAGTTCCTTAAGAGTTACTGAGATGATAAGACTCTGCAACCGGTTAAAAATGTTCCAACCTCCAATAGTTTTTCCTCACAATTCATAGGAAATTTTGTTAGATTGGAATGATTTTAAATTTAGTTCAGAAAGAAACATCGAACGAATCTATAAAATTCACCGATAGTTTTCGCTTCTACCAAAGTTCCACCAACTCATAGTTTTCGCTGTCAATTAACATGTACTTATAATTATACCCTACACCACCATAGTGGAGATTTATGCTGATGTTTGTAACGCCCATAAATAGTAATCGAACATTCATCTTAAATTAAACCGATCCACTTAGACTCAATTCCTGTGTCGATTTAACGATGTCCGTCCGTCCGTCCGTCTGGCTGGCTAGCTGTCCATGTAAAGCTTGTGCGCAGAGTACAGGTCGCAATTTTGAAGATATTGTGTTAAAACCTGGTACATTCTTTTTCCCCTAAGGAGGTTGGGATTGAAATTTGTTGAAATCGGTCATTATTTTACCTAACCCCCATACAAATGTCCTCCCGAAATGAGAGTTTATCGGTTATATATATTTGATTTATGTGCGTATCCAAACAAATTTCGACAAAAATAAGTTGTACATGAAGCCCATATTCAATAATTGACAATATTTCCCGTATAACTCTCTTAAAAATGTTGGCATTCAAATAATATTTAACACAAATATGTATGTTACAAATACACAAATCATCACACCTAATTTTATAACGGTCGGTTCATATTTAGTCAAAGCTCCCACTTCTGCAAATCACTTTAACATGCATAATTCTTTTAAAATTGAGATGCAATTTAACATGTTGGATGATCGGTCCATAATAGGTCAAAGCTCACATATGGCGCGCATTTTTTAAAAACTGTTTTTACACATATACTAGGTGTAGGGATTTATCGGGCTTGACCGACTATACTTTCTTACATGTTGTAGGTTGTAATAGGTGCCCCTATAGACTAGGCGATAGTGTGCCAGACTATCAGTCAGAGGGTTTCGGGTTCGATTTCCGCCAAAGACTCTGGGTGGTTTCTGCAGATAAACCAAAAGCTTCTCACTTTGTGTTGGTTAATTATATAAAAAAAAGGTTCAGTGTACTAAATTTATATACAAACTCAGAAGGAAGTGATTCTGAGTCGATCGGTATACTTTAAGGTGGGTATTGTACCAATATTTATGACCGTTACAAACAAATCTAATATAACCACCTCACTATAGTGGTGTGGGGTATAAAAATGGATATGAGATTTGAATTCATTGCCTACTTTAAAGGTTTTGAGAACTCGTAAATTTTATTTTTAAAAGTTCTTTACAGTCTGCCGCCCCATAAAAGAAAAATACTAATAACAAATATATTCCCAGTGATAATCTTAATAATCACATATGAAACTAATTTCTTTTATTTGAAATTCTTACTCCTTTTTTCACTAACAAACATATACATACATATCCTTTTACACATATCCTTTCTATTTTTAGAGAATTGTATGTTTATTCATGTAATATGCAAATTATATAAGATTGGTACCATTTTAATGGGAATTTAGATAAAAAGGGGCTCGTGTGTATCATAAAATATTTCATATTCTAACAAGAAATTACAATAAAACCATTTACACACCGTGCACTTTTAATTGCTAAAAATCTAAATTCATACGCATACATTTACACTCATTATCCTTGCGAGTAAATAATACACGCACACACACATTTGTAAGAATGTTGTACGAGTATTCTTTGCTGGGACACATTGTGTGTTAAAACTTTACGTTTTCCTAGTGTTTTAGAGACATAGACACAAAGACCCTTTTTTCATAATGAAAATTATTCACATGTGAATAAGAGATACTAATGAAGCTGTAATGAATGTGTTTGATAATAAAATGTGTAGTAGTAAGTAAAATACAGTGATTGTTCTTATCCCTTTATATGTTTTTAGTTGGTAAAGTTAAAGTAAACTTAGTAAAGTTACATTCAGTTGCTGTTTCATGAGTTTAGAAATTTTATATTTACTGGCTCAATAATTTTAAAACAATTTTATTTTCATTTTTCACTTTTTTGTGTCACCTTAAAATAAAAAACTTAATATTATATAGGTATAAATAAATGGGTATATACTGTTATAATAATTTATATTAGACCCACAGAATCACGTGATCCCAAAGAATTATTTGTACAGCCCTTAACAAGTTAATACCACGAATTGAAGTCTAAAATACAGTTCTGTTAAAGACTGAACATGTCACCCTTGCAAAACATTGTCACTGGGGTCAATAACATAATATGTACATGCGACAACCTTTTTGTGATTTTATTCTATTAGTATTCTAGGGTCAACCTTATCAAGCGATATGTCTGAGCCCAAATATTTATAGCATATCAATGAGGAATGCCATATAAAGGAGCTGGTGCCACAAAAATACATAAACAATCTGCTTCTCTAGTGCATTCAGAGATTTAATACAGACCAAGACTTGAGCAAAGCTTGGCTATTAACATTACAATAATTCTTACACCTTCAACCTTTGTCGAAAACTTTCTCTCGTGCGTAGACATCGTAAGTGCTTTGAAAATTTGGACCATAAAATTAGAACAAGCTTTCAAACTATGTATATTCAGTAATTTATGTAAAAAGATAAAAAAAGCAATAAACGCACATATTGCACTTGTTACAATATAACAGTATTTGCTATAGAAAATCGTCTCCATATAACAGCATTTTTTATAGAAAATCATCGCGTATTTTCTATAGAAAATCGTTTGTGTATAACAGTATTTGCTATTAAAAATAGTCTGTGTATAACATTATTTGATATAAAAAATCATTTGTGTATAACAGTCTTTTCTACAAAAAATCGTATTTTTTATAGAAATCGTCTGCGTATAACACTCATTTCTATAAAAATCGTTTATATTTTCTATAGAAAATAGTTTGTGTATAACAGTATTTGCTATAAAAAATGGTCTGTGTATAACAGTATTCGCTGCAGAAAATCATCTGTGTATAACATTATTTGTTATAAAAATTGTCTGTGTATAACAGTATTTTCTACAGACAATCGTTTGTATATAACTATAGAAATCGTCTGCGTATAATACATATTTCTATAAAAATCGTTTGTATTTTCTATAGAAAATTGTTTGTGTATAACAGTATTTGTTATAAAAAATAGTCTGTGTATAACAGTATTTTTTAAAAAAAAAACCTTTTAATATAACTGTCTCTTCTATAGAAAATCGTCTGTGTATAACAGTATTTTCTACAAAAAATCGCTTGTATATAACTGTCTTTTCCATAGAAATCCTCTGCGTATAACACTCATTTCAATTTGCTGTAGAAAATCATCTGTTTTCTATTACTTGCTATAAAAAAAATCGTCTGTGTATAACAGTATTTTATACAGACAATCGTTTGTATATAACTGTCTTTTCTATAGAAAATCTTCTATGTATAACAACAGTATTTTCTATTAGTATCTTCTATGTATAACATTTAAGTAGTTGACATTAAATATAGTGAAAACATTGTATGTACTTTACAAAGGTAACTGCTTCCACAAATATTCTATTCATACACATACTTACGTACATATTTGCAAACATTTTAAGTTTTCAAGTAAATCAAACATTACTTTTTATCTACGAAGAAAATCATACTATACTCGTAGAGCAACTTGCTACAAAAAGTTAAAAAAGCACCCAAACAAACAAGAACAATAATAAATTATTAAGGAATGTGACTTATTGCAAGACTCTACACATTTTTACTCGTAATTAGCAGCAATAATTATAATAATTGTGGCACATAGATAGATAAGCTCTCTTATTAGTATTCGAATGTATTATGCGTGTGTGTGGGAATTAAACTAATAAATATGATTGAAAGATATTAAAAGAATACTTGTACCTTAAACATCCCTAAGGTAATAATAAGTTGAGCAAATATTTTTTCCAATAGAAAATAATGTGAAATAAACTGCAAAGGTCTAACTTTGTAAATATGTATTTATGTATGAAGGCGTATGTATGAAACATGTATGAACATGTGTTCAAAATTACATCCGTATAAAAGAAGGGTGTTATAAAAATGTCAACTTTACATCACACATCATTAGTTGTCATGTGAGTGTAAGTCAGTCGGTGTGTGAGTGTATGAATTGTATTTGAGTTGTGTAAGTTACGAATTCATTCTTATATACATACATACGTACGAGTAGAGTTTATAAAAAGTTCGGGTTACAAATTGACATAAATTGACGTGTGTTGAAACAAATTGAAATAAATTGTTAAACAAAATTCAATTTTTACTTTTTACTAGAATTGACATGATGTATCTACAGTTTTATGACCATAGGGTATTAACTACAGTGATGATGAATAGTTTTTAATTTTTATTGATACAAAAACGGTGAATTAAACACACAGCACATCAAATAATATTAAAACAATTTTGAAATTATCTACCAAGACTTTGAATTTCGAAAATGTTAAAACTAGAAATTTCAATTACAAAATATCTTGTGTTAAACAGTATTTTCTACAGAAAAATTTGTGTGAAAAAGTATTTTCTACATATTATTATATTATGTGGAAGCTGCAATGCCTCTTACTTTTGTCACCCACTGTACAGAACATTGCCTAATAGTTTCTTATCCAAAACCTTTAAACACATTAAGAAAAATTTATAAAAAGTAAATAGATCAAATTCCTAGGATTTGAAGAAAATTCCCAAAAATAACCTTTAAAAAACAAATGTATTTTTAAGCAAGTTTAATATTTCATTTTGTAACACAACAATATACTCGTACAAGTGTCCCTTAAAATACACCATTAATTTACATTTAAAATTTATGTCCAATACTGGGTGTTATCATAAAATATACCCCCTCTAGATAACACACAGCAACAGCATCAAAATAAAAGAAAATCAAATTCAACAAAAACAAACAAACACATTTAAATTAATTATTTATAAAGAGAAATTTCCTTGTAGAACAATTATTTGGCATAATAAAACAATTTGTAGCTAAACAAATTGGCCAATCTAAAGAAATAAATTGTCTTTTACACTCTATTGTTCGAACTTTGTGTTTTAGTTTAATAAATGTAAACCAAAAACACATTAAGATAAGATTTCGAATTTAAATTCCATTGTTTAGTATTTATGTTCATTGGTATAACAAAACTTAGTATATTAGTCGAAACTCAAAGAGACCCTGTTTCAAAAGAGTCCCAATTGCTAAAGTGTTATTTTATTGTTTAATATTTTAATAAATTTTACTGGTTACACTTCTTTAAATGTTGCTGTGCTCTTCTTATCTTTAACAAAGATTTATTGTGGTTTCTGGTAATTTAATACTTTCTTTTTTCATTTCCTACTTTTTTTTCGTTGACCCTTTTTGCTTTAAAGAGTGGCGTTTACCTTGCAATGTTGGGTTGTGGAGAGAGAATTTATTGTAATTTTATGGTTACTATTGGGACAAAGTTGTTGTAATAATTTTGAATAATAAAGTTTTTGCATAATTTAGATAAGGTTAATCAAAATTTATTACCATGTATCTATGTATAAATATGATAGTAATATTTACTGCAAGTATTATACTTAGTCTTAGGATTCTAATATTTATATACCAAAAGTGAAATGTTTAAATTATATGGATTGATACAATTATATAAATTGCTAAATAATAAGAGTGAATTAGTGGCAAAGATTATCAGTTAATATTTTGTATTCTGTTCTTAGATTTTCAGAATCCTAAATGCAACAATTTTATTTATAAAATTCGATTATAGTGAACGAAAATAACACAAATTTTGATGATTAATTTTCGAGCAAATTTGAATTAACTTTTACAATTGTCAAAACTTCTACTACTGACGTCAACTAATAAAAAAAAATCAAAACTTTCATGTTGCTCCAATATGCCGCTGTTGGAAAACAAAGTTTTTGTTGAAAAACCATAAAAAAGTTCTCAATGAACAACATATACATATTTAAATTGTGTGGGGTATTAGGTCATTATAAAGTTGTAGGTACTGAAAATGAGAATTAATTAGCAATGGCCGGTGTGGATCTCGATACTGCCATTGGTTTTGAGAATATACAGCTCATGACTCTATATAAAAATCGATTAGGGATAAATTAGCACGTGATGTAGACACACTGTAAAATAATTGTCTGAAGGACATTAAAGATGTATGATTAAACCTAAGTTTAGAAAGACTGTATGTATCAGTGATGGAAAAATGAAAAATTGAAATGATACTGACCGTCAACAAAAAGAGTACTTTTTTCAACATTTTGGCACTTTTTAGGATTTTTATTGAAAAATAAACCTAAAAATCCATTTAAAAATAACTCAAAAATAAAACTAATTCAGTTTAATAAAAAAAACTATTATAACAACAAGCTAAAAATTAATTCATTTTATGTAAAAATATATGTTTCAAAAAATGTTATTTGTTGTGCCTGCATTTTGTTAGTCTTAATGCCATATCATAAATAGATCTTTCTCCAATATGTTTGAAGTTTTCAAACTCATATGATACACAATAAATCTCAAGCAAGAAATGAGAATTACAAAAATGTTCGAAACATAAGAAATTTAAAAAAATGTATCAAAATAGTACCACAAACAACTTTAATTCTTTATGCATCTGTTTATTTTTGTAATAGATTAGCTGATCCCACATCAAATAAATAACATGAATAACGAATTTGTGCATTCCGTATGATCTTGTTTTGAAGCCAATGTTGTCAATGGATGGATTTCTACACAGGGAACAAAGCAAAACAAACAAAGAGTACTAAATATGATGTGGGGATACTGTGGTATTCTTGTTGTGAAAAAGTACTGAAAATAGTACAATAGTATTGAATTTTCCATCACTGGTATGTATTAATAATTATAGGATTAAATGGCCTTAGATATTTTTAATGTTTGTAGTTCAATTTACTTGCACAATTGACATAAATATTTTGGCCCTTTTTTAGAATCTAGAAGACTTGAATCATATCTTCCCAGTCTTGAAATGTAGGGGTGTTTGTTTATCAAGGAAGAATTTTGACTTTACATAACCGCAAAGAAAAAAGTACAAAGTTGTGTTATAAACTGGCTAGATGCTTAAATACAAAAAGCCAACATTAATTACATAATAGTTGGTAATTCGCGAGGAACCAATTGCTATTGGGTTTTAATTGCTCAAAGAGTGATAAAAAATTGGACCTTCCAAATCGGCCAACATTGTAATGAAATTATCTTTTAGTTAAAGTAAATTTTCTTTCAGAGCATATTAAAGATTCCGACATCAAATTCGATTTTAAGTGTTTAATTTAAAAATAATCTCTAAAAGTATCGAAATTCTTTCAATATCCTAAATATAGGACATATGTATTCTTCTTGCACAAAATACACCAACATTTGGAATATAAAAGACAAACAGTTTTTTGTTGGTTTGTTTTTTTACAATAGATTACATTTGGGCGCCTTAATAATATAAAACAAGTTGCATACTTAAAAGGGTAATGCATAACTAACAATTACTACCCATAATAATTACAATCTTTAGATATTTTTGTTACAAATAAAACCATCTCTCGTAAGTACATATGTATAATATGTGTAAGGCAATAAAATATGTCATATTTTAACAGAAATTATTATGATAAAACCATTTGATATGGTTAATAAAGGCAAATTACAACCATTCAAACAAAACAATGCCATAAATGACACACTTACACCAGAATACCAACCACAAATACAAATACTCCATATATGGGACACAAAGCCGAAAATATGTACATTACGAAATAAAATTATAATTACTTTCTTATTTATGCTAATGAAATCCTTTATCCTTTTATTATGAGAAAAACATACTTATTTGTGTGCACACACAAACACATATCAGGTAAGTTACTCGTATGCTGTATGAGGACTGTTGGGGGTTTAGTTTGGAAACTCGAAAACATACACAACATATACATAAGTTAGAAATTTATTATTTTATTACATTTTTCTTATCTTCTAAAAGGGTATATATAGCAAAATAAACTTCTTTGGATTTTTTGTTTTATTTTTATTTTTAAGAAAACACTTACAAGTATGTATGAAACTATTTGTAAGTTTTATGTGCAGCTCGTAATGTGCAATTTGGGAATGAAATTTTAATGCATTTACTGCAGCTTTTGAGAAGCTTAAGTACCTTTTTTCATTTAAAGAAAATCCATTAGTACTTTTGCTGCAAAAAAAGACATAAAACTAAAAACTTAATGTTAGTTTTAAGTAACATAAGATGTTTTTTTTATTAAAATATTACAAATTACAAAAACTGCTAAATTTAAGAATCTCTTTAAATTTTCTTTATTTTTTCTTATTTAACTCACATTGGCATTGGTTAAGAATTTCTGTAAATCTGATAAATACATTTAAACAATTCCATTTCACCATAAAGGACATACTTTGGCAAACAGTGCTGATGTTGACAAACACGATAACGATTCCTACAAAGATATTTAGATTATGATAATGCATTTATTCATTCATTGTATTGCTATTGGAAATAGTTCAAGTACCATTTCATGTGTGGCACTTACACTTGAATGCATAATAAAACGATTATAAAGGAATTACGTTTGTGGACTGACTACTGTTGCTGTTTACAGATATAAACGGTCATAGAATTGGCAGCAATGCTTAATAGTTATTGGTAATAAAGGTCATAAAAATAATGTTTGTTGAGTACTGAAGATGTTTATATCGCTATATAACAAAATTAAGGTAAAGAAGTGAAAATGAGCGCACTTGTGCCGTATTTGTTTGTAAAAATAATGATAGAAAATGTAAAGAAAATAAGATCGATACAATTTTTTTTAAATTAGTGTTTATTTTTATTCATAATTGTTTTTCTATTTATCGGTATAGGTGATTTGAATTCTGAAACATAGTCTGAAACATCTTCTTGAATTCAACAGTTTACTTAAATGAGCTCAAATATATCAAGCTAACTGACGGCGTAGATTTATAATGAGAATAATTGCGGAAATCTCATTCTTTGCGAACGATGACTTGAATAATAAGTCGAACAAAGAATCCAATTCCGAACAAAAGTCGAACGATTTGTTGGAGATATCTAATTTCACTACACTTCTAGTAACTAACTTTTTCTTTTAAAATCGAGGAACAGGCTGCAAATAATAAAGTTCAACTATTGTTCAGTAGCTACTCAAACATCTTATTTACAGATTCATTCACACTTGTTCAAACTATAAAAAATAAATTTAGCTTATAAGCATAAAATTAATTTCCTATAAACCCTACTACACGATGAAACAATTTTGATTATAATCGAAATGACTTCAAGTATGTCTAAATTTAAGAATAAACGAAATAAATGTGTAAAAATCCACAGACATCATCATCACCAGCCAGCAGCCTCAATGATATCAAATCAATTTTAGCTGACAAGGCATCATCAAGGAAAACGAAACAAACAACAATGAAGGAAAGGACAAACAGGAAGTTCGTTATCGATATTTCAAATCACTCGCTCACTCAAACTATGTACTTGTATTAATAAACGGACAACTGCATTCTACTACATACAACAAATATTATAACATAAATAAAAGAAGAAATTAAAAGAAAACTAAGGAAAAAAATTAAACGTTTTCCCAGAATTGTTGAAAGTGTAATAGAAAGATGCGTAAACATGTAATGAATAAAACATGAAATTGGAAGTTTTCATCAAGAAATCCTTTAATCGCCTGTAACAAACCAACAGGAAAAAGTATTATTAAAAAAAAGAATAGGGGAGAAAGTTAAACTTAGACAAGACACAAACATGGTCAGCGACGAAGTGTAATGACCATATTGAACACTGGTCGCTTTAGTTGACTAAGAGGCATGATGACATTTAACCACCAGTTGAAATAATGATGATAAACTAAAGACCAAGGGGTTGAAATAATAATTACCCTTACCATTAAATATTTTTTCATTGTTGTAAGGGATTAAAAAGACAAAACGAAATTATACCTACATATATAGGCAGGAATAATTATGAGCCAAAATTCTTAATGAAGAGCTTACTTAAAAGGTGACGGGAGAAATAAGTATTTATTTAGTCAAAGCCTTCACACAAAACATAGACTTTCATTTTAAAGTTGCAAGATTTGAGAATTTATGGATATTCTAACTTAGGTCTTAAATAAACCAAGTGCTTGGGCTAAAAATTGGTTTGTTTTAATAGACATTTTATCATTATGTTATAATAACCTGGAATTCATAATCACACAGTAACTTATTACAAACGTGACAAAATTGATGTACTAAAGATAACAAATACTAATCTAATGCCAACATTTGAACATAAAGGCGATTCTATTCTGACGGGTGCAACATTTAGACGCTTTAAACGTCTTTTACTAATAGAAAGAAACACATTTTCAATTAAGTTATTTCTAGAAGGGGTAATATTTTACTATACACTATTGTTATCTATTTACAAGAATTTATATGAAACGACCAAATAGCCACGAGAGAACATTAAAGTGCGTGACGGGTGCAACCAAATTGGCCTACTTTCATATGATCATACCACAAAAACACAAAACTCTGTTAATTTTTAAACTTTAATTGTAATTTTATTGTGAAATATGAGATATCAGACGATGATTATCAAATCAAACATCGTAGAGAAATATAATCCAATAATAAGAAATTTGCTCTTTAAACCATGACGGGTGCAACATGCAGTTATGACGGTTGCAACGCGTCTAAAATAACTACACAAAAATCCATTTTTTTTCTTCATTTTCGCATAATTATTCAAAATATATTTTTTTATTTATTAATTGAATGAGAATTTTTCCTCTTGCGAGTACTAAGTGTAAAAATTTTTTATAAAATTTTTATTCGAAGGTCAGAAAATGCATTACATTTTGCTAGTGTCTCTTTGTATATTTTTATATGGTTTTACATTTATGCTTTCCAACGGAAATTTAATGCAGAACATATAACAGAGGTATACAAAAATAAATTTCAAATAAATTTTTATATTTAACTAGAAGTAAACCTTCGAATAATAATTTTATAAAAAAGTTATTTATTAATCAACAAATAAAAATACACAATAAAAAACTCATTTTCACTAATTAAAAATCAACAAAAACTGTTGCACCCGTCATTTAAGTATTATGATGACGGGTGCAACCATTTTGAATTAACGTTCATTTCAACACTAACCAGAATCTACACTTCACTTTAATAGATTTCTAATTGTCTTTGACTTTTTCTTACTTTCACAAAGTTTAAAAACATTGGCTTTTTATTTTTATGAAAAAAGTAGAATTTTATACGTTTTGCATGACTGGAGCAACATGTTAACATTGGATTTTTAAAATCAATAAATTTTCTGATGAACTAAAAACAATTACAGTGGGTGGTCAAATTATTAGTTACACTATATTAATTAAGATTCAACAGCTTTTAATACGTATATAAATTTATTTCTTGTGCCAGATGTTTTCGTATTTTAATTCTGGTAATATTGTTAAATACTTGCAGTGTCAACAATGATTGGTGACATTAGAGTGCAGTTGTAGATCATTATCTGTCATTCTGCTCTGAAGTGTAAAATATGCAATTTTGATTAAATTGATTAAAGTCTGGCATCACGATGAAGAACTAAAAGAAAATATTCATAAATGCATTCAGAGCATGCCAAAAAGGGTGCAAACTGTAATTGATGCCAAAGAAGGTTAAGATTTTGTTCAAAAAATTTTTTTAATATTTCTTTTCCTCAAATATATATTTTTAAAACAAAAGAATTTATTATAAAAGTTTTTATTCGAAGGTTTACTTCTAGTTAAATATGTATTAAAATTTATTTGAAATTTATTTTTACAATAATACTCGCAAGAGGAAAAATTCTCATTCAGACAAAAGAATTTATTTTTAATTGAATTATAAACACTTAATTTACCTAAAAGAACAAATAAAAGGATAAATATCCACTATTTTACAATGTTTTACGGCTTCAAACTAAACAATTTTGCATGTGTAACTAATAATTTGGCCACCCACTGTACTTACTTTTTTTATATCGCTGATTGATAAATGTTTGCAGTTCAATACATATACAAAATAAAAATATGATCACAATCTGTCAATAACAGCTGTTTTGAACAAGTGTTACATACCACGTATGAATTTGCTGTTCGCGTCAAATCTATGAATCTTAATGCTCGAAGTGCACAATAAATTTATATTTAAGCTTACACCTAAAAAAATTATATTACATATTATAAAATATAGATATTTTACCATTCCCACGACAGACGGTTCTACGCACCGGAATGACCCGATATCACTCGGCCAAGGGCTGTCACCTCAGCAATTACTGCTGTTACAACAACATAGATATTTTACTTTAAATTGGCATCAAAAAAGGAATCAAATAGTGCGATTTTAAAATTTATGTTAAAAGTTGTCTAGAATAGAATCGCCCATAACAACTTTCAATGTTTATATTATATACATATGTATTATATACATATGTATTATATACATATGTACATATGTATGTATGTATATAGCTGCATTATTATATTTTAATTAAACAATAATCTATTTTTATGTACATATGTACATATATTATTTAAATACTGCTTACCTGTAGTCTTAAATCATTTTAATAATTATGTAGTATGTATTATGTACATATTTTAACAAATAATATTTGTATTGTATGTAGGTACATATGTATGTATATACTTACATACATACATATGTGTTGCAGCGACAATTTGTTTGGCAGTTTGGTATTTTACTTCACTTTTGATTATCTACATATATGTACATGGCAGTACCTAGTTATATTTTTTTAACTAGTCTATAAGACTTGCACAAATTTATCACTTAACTAATTAATTTAAAATATTAAAACTCCTTTTTACTAGAAAAAACTATGAAGAACTCAAAACTGCAATGACAACTGAAAACAAAACAAAAATGTAATAAACACAAAAGAAATAAAATATAAGTAAACTTGAAAAGAGAATAAATAAAAAAACAAACAAAATTTGTTATTGTTATTTGCGGTCACCAATTCGTCACCGCACATGCAAATAAACATGCATGAAAATTCACCTTGCATGAACCGGTTTTTTTATTTATGTTTACGTTTAATACTCTTTCTCCCCCTTTTTTCTTTAACTTTCACAGTGCTTCTTCTTAGTTAATCAGTTCTAAACGCAATTGAAATTGAAAACTACGTGTATATTAAAAAATATATTTAAAAATATTTTAACAATTGTTTAAACATCTATCTTTGTTATGAATTCATGTAGAGCAAATATAGTTTAAATAAGTATATATAAAGCAAAGTTTAAAAATAAATTCGGTAAAAAGTGCTAATATCTCGTGATGAAATTTTTAACAATATGACGCAGAAAGCTGCGCTGCTTCTTTAGCTTGTCGTGTTTTAAGTGTGTAAAAGTAGTAAAGAAATATAAATAAATTATAGGTTAAAGAATGAAAGTGCAACTGTTGATTTTTGACCACTATTGTTAATATCAGTGAAAATATATTAGGAATTAGGTTAAATATTAAACTTTTAAAGTGAATAAATGCCAAAGAATTTCAATGTAAAGCAGTTAAAGGTAAGTTTTTTTTTATATTTTTAAAAAATATTATCAACACATTATTATACATACATATTAACTACGAGTATGTTCATACACATGTACATATGTATGTATATGAAGTCTGATTAAGGCAAATTTTTGTAAATAATTATTAACTACATATTTATGAAATAAATGAATAAATTGTATGCATTTGCATGCTCATAGTTTAATTTCAAAAGACTACTGGACAACTTGTTTTACTGAAATATTTTCTTTTTTGAGAAAATAATCTCAATCTTTGATCACTTCTTCTTTGGGACTGAAATAAATTTTTTTCAAAGAAATTTGTATCAAAACCTAAATCGTTTATAACTCGGAAAATAATGCATTGTTTAGAAAAACAAGTCACTTCTACTTTGGAAGCAAATTTGGAAAATATCGTTTACAACTCGGTAATCGAATCTTACTCACAGCATTTTCCGATGATTAAAATTAATGAAATTAATATTTTATCATTTTAAGAATCAATAAACGCGAGTATTTATTCAATAAATATATATGGTGAATTTCACGTCAAGTGACCCAATTTTAAAAATCGATGTCTTCCGAAATTTCCACCAAGGTTAGTACTATTGGATAGTAGGCCAGAGACAAATTTTCAGCTCTATCAGTCCAAAAGTACCGGAGTTAGAGGGGGTCAAAGTTGAACATTTTGCTAAATTTTGGTCATACAGGGTGTAACTTTTTACCTATTGGTCCTAGCAAAAATTGTCCAAAGGACTGTAGATAGCTATTTCTTCAATCATTTCAAAAATATTTTTTTCTTAATTTTTAAAATTTTTTTTTTTTAATTTTTTTTTCATCTCAAAAGAAAGCTTATACAATTTACTCTAAGGCCTTTGTAATCGCTTAATGGGATGCGAGCGGGATATCTATCAAAAAAATTATTTTTTAACTCAAGAATAGGATTTTTCAATATTTGGCACATGTATCATTTTAATTTTCCCCCTTTTTTCAAAATGGAGTTTTTTTTTATTTTTCCTCAAAAGAAACTTTAGACCATTTTCTTTAAGAGCTTTGTGGTCACATAATGGGATGCAAGTGGGGTATCTATAAAAAAAATTTGCAACTCAAATTGGGTCACTTGACGTGAAATTCACCATATTCTTTAAAACGTTTTAATAATAGAATCATACACATTTTTCATTGTTTCCATTAATATAAGATTCAAATATTTAGTATTATTGAACTTAGTTTCTTAAATGTTATCTCATGGAATTAAATGGCATCTTTATTATCAATCCATTTTGCAGTTCTATTCTTTGAAATCATTCTTAGTCACCGCTTCATTGTTACTGAAATATATTTTAGAGCTGGTTCGCATGCTGTAATTTGTCGCCGCGACTCTGCTGACCTTCTCTTTTAGTGTCCCTTCTAAATTCATCGTCTTTTCACATGATGAGACATTTGTTGCACCATTCTTGCGACATTTTGAAATCAAATTGATCATTTCTCCTATTTCGCTCATTTCCAAATGTGTTGCCAAATAGGACCTAGTTACATTTCAGGTACATTATACAGGTATTCATATTCCTGATATTTCACTATTAAATTGTTTGATCAATTTGTTTTCCTTTTAATTTACAGTTATTTATTCGCAGTGTTGGCAAAAATTTTCTGTAATCCCATAAAATGAAATTTCATCATGGCAACACTGCTGGTAAATGAAATGAAAATAATACAAGAGAAGAAATGTCAAATTTGTTGCTTCGTTTCACAAAATCTGTCACACTAGCTACCCCGTACTCTCCTCTACGTATTTCATCTAACTATAAATTCGAGTCGCAGGTAAAAGTCGCAGCGTGAGAACTCCCTCTTACAGACATTACAGACATGTATTACAATCTTTACTAGATTTCCCATTTTATCCAATTCCAATAAACATGCAAACTAATGTGTTTTTTAAACACTTCTAACAAGTTTTCATTTAAATTACACATACTTTACAAAAAGCGTCATATATTATCCTTTTTGAATGAAAATAAATTCACAATGTGTTAAAAATTGCAATTTTATTTAAATTTATACTTTTGCAAAAGAAGAAAATGCATTAATATATTGCCAAACATAAATAAGTAGCCGTGAAATTGGCACAATCATGTATTAATATAAAAACATACTTCCCTTACCAAACTTCCCAGCAGAATTTTTAGTATTTATAATGCTGCAACATTGATAAATTTCAAGTCATTTTTAACACTCGTGAATTTTAACTTTACAATTTTTTGTTGCTGCTGTTGTTGTTGTTGTTGTTGTGAATAACAAAAAAGAACAACAAGGATTACTTGTATTACTAACCGTAAATAACAAGGTTGCCAGCACATCACATCACCATCATCATTTTAAAATTTTATTTTATTGTCATGCATGTGTGTACGAGTCACCTTTTTTTTGGTGACAGTTGTTGTTTATTGACGTTTTTGCAGCCACCATGACAACATTATAGAAAAATGTTTGTTAACACACTCCTTCCTTCCTTCCTAAGGCTTTTTGCAATATGCACAAATAAAAAATACTTTAAATCTTTTATACCATTTATTTTAGTTTAAAAAATTACTTTCGCTCTTTGTGTAATTTTTTTTCTTTGCAACATAAATTTTCTTGTTGTCGAACGTAAGTTTTGTGTATTTGTTTTGATTTCTGAACATCATCATTATTTCATTAAGAAATTAAATGCTTCCCTAATGTGAAATTATGGAAAAGCAATAAAATTTATTTTAACCCAAAACATTTCCTCCTGTTCAGTTGGAAAATTCATCATTTCATAATTAGTGAGTATAAATGTTCCCTAATAAATACTAAATTCATGAATACATATTATTGTTGTGTTGCCCAAATCTGTTGACTTGATTTGTGAGAGGTCATTTGTATTAAGCAAAGTTGGGTAACAATATAATTATTGTGTGCCTAAAGGTACGGTCATATTTGGCAAATGTTTGCCGAAAAACACGTAACCACTAAATAACATATATTTGAACTGGTTTAATTATTTAAAAAAACTTTTCTTATTTAGGCCAAAGCACAACAAATATTTAGTTTTAATTTATTTGATGCTGTTTGCAAAACGATATAAAACATGAAAAAAACCTTTTTACGTCTATCTCTGACATATCCCTACAGTTATGTTAGCAAGTGGCGCTTAGCACATTTAATCATTGGTCAGCCATAGCCTGGCACTGAGCAAAGAGTAAATTTCCCATTTTCTATTATTTCCTTCATCATGCCAACTCCTAAAGAAGTTTTTATATTTGAGGTTCAACCTTCTAACGTTCACATAGAACTGACAGTAACCAGTAACCCATATTTCGTAATCGGTCGACTATGGACCTGGTTATCGAAAGCGATCATCTCTTCATTTGCGGGCAAATATAAAACCTCTCCCGGTCCTATCGGCATACAATCAAAAATTGATCATTCTCATCATCTACAGTGTAATAATTATTCGTTTCTTTAAGAAACATTTTTAACATTCAGATTCTCCGTAATAGTGCTGGGCATTGACATTAGTAATACCTTCATAAATACGCAATTCAATTCTTGAAAGGATTTCATCTGTATTCATGTTGGAGTTATACCTTTTCATCTGCGGTTTCATTATCTTCAATATTTTTGTAATCTGATTTAAATACATGTGGTTCGTTAACAACTTGTAGCTCTCAAATGGCTAAATATCTGATCAAATAATTATATCATATTTATAGCTGCCTGACTATCTTTGATATAGCTTGAATATATTGGCGTAAGGCTGATATCGTCTGTCATAACAATCTACGTCCCGTGCCATTTTCATTATATGAACCCTTCGAAAATACTGCAATAACTTTAGTATTATAATTCAAAGTTGTCTATTGCAGAAAAGCTTTTAGATATCTCCTTGTGATAATGGTCTTAAACTAAAAACATGCTCTCAAAAATGTGTTTTATGCGCATAAAAATGCACTTACAAAGAAAAAATATGCTCTTCAAATATGAGAAATATGCACTTAAAAATTGTTTTGTTTAACATTCATAGTTAAATTAAACTATATATAAAATACTGAACTCATAAATTAATATTGATCACAGATTAAAAATCGATTATTATTATTTTTTAATTTTGACCACTATTAAACGATCCGAAGTCAATTTTAGAAATCCATATTAAGCAATGATTTTTTATGTGATAACAGATTATCCTGCTTTTTCAATTCAAACTACCATTAAAGTACCACAGCCATTTTTATAATTGCATATAAAAATTGATTTTTTTCTAGCAAATATATGTGATCACAGATTATCTAATAGTTTCAATTAAATCCATATTGAATGATCTAAAGCCAATAAATATGAGATTAGATATTGTCCTCCGTTTTCTATTTATGCCAATATTAAAGGAGATAGAACCTATTTTTAATTCCATATTTAAAACTGATTTTTGTTGAGAAACAGGTCGATAACATTATATTGTCCAATTTCTCTTGTTTATTTATCAAACTGCCCTCAATACTAATCCCCATATATGGTTGTGATTTGCAATTCACACAATATTTTAATATTCGATCTGTACTTTGAAATATTATATATATTGGCATGAATAACGATTTCATTAAAAAGTAGCTTCATTAATTTCTATTCTATTTAAATTTCATTACAATTATTATCCCAAAAAACATGGCGTTTTATTATAAAAGTTTTAAATTCAACTTAAAACTCTGAGATTTATATGTGGCAAGCGTAACATTGATTGGACATGCAGGAAGTAGTCTAAAACCACATATCAGACATTATATTACGAATAGTATTTGGCCACAAGTGTGAATTATGGTTTTTCGGAACAGCACAACAAACTTAAAGTCATGTGTTGGCCGCAAAACATAAAATTAAATTAAATTGTCCTTTTGCGTTGCTGCAAACACTGAGTTGAACCTTTAAAAAGCCATAAATTTCTATTACAACATAACTCAACATGTGTGTGAGAGTATGACAAACCCCCAATTTAGCAAGGATTGCTTTGGTTAAATTAAAGACACACTTCACCATCCTTTTGCAACATGATGCCACTACTCTACTAACTCTATGGCTTATTCAAATCAAATTTAAATGTTAAAGGCATTCTTCAGGCTGCTGTCCTTAAAAATTTTGTTTGTAATTGAATTTCTTTTTAAATAAATAATTGTATTATGTATTTCATTTTGTTGTGGTAATTAATACTTGTTCATTGAAATTCAAATATTTCAAACATTTTAATTCTAGGTATAAGTAAATAATTCAATTTTCAAAAACTTCTTTACTAATTAAACAAGAACTGTATTTACCTCTGACTACTGCTTTGCCGAGCAGTAAATTTAGGGTTTGTTTTTTGTTAAACAAATATTTGTTATATTATTTGTATGTGTGTGTATATAAATTTAAATTCAAATTTGCATAGACAATTAGTTTATTTGAAATATAAATTTTTGTGAACACTCAAAGTAGAATCCTTGCCACAATTGAAAACACATTAAAAATTCCAACCGTGTTGCAATAACAACAATTAAATCAACTCTTTTTTTTTTTTTGTTAATTTGATTTTATTTTGCTGACTTGGGGCAAACGAGGTGGTAGTAACAAAACTGTGATTGAATTAAAATGAAATCAGTTCAGGGGAAATGTAAATTTAGTTAAGAATAGTGATACATAGTAACTTTTCTTATCTTTATTTTTTTTACGGGCAACACAACAAAGAGGTAACTGACATAATTAAGAAGTTTAATTATAGGTGCCATTAAAAATTTAAAAATAATTTAAGGTCCTAAGAGGAAAGAATACATAAATAGTCATGGGGTGTGCTATTAAAATGTAACTGTTTGTAATTGATTTTGAAGTCTTCTAAACCACTCAGTCTTGTTTTTGACATCACAGGTAGATCGTTCAATATAAATTCAGAAACTTATTACATGAAGATCAAAGCATAGTCACTGAAAGAAAACATCCGATTTTAGTTAAAAAAGATTACAAAAATATCATACAAATCGAGTCTTGTTGAACAATTGAGTGATCACATATTGTCTTCCTCTATCAATTTATGCCACTACTAAAGGCTAAAAAGCTATTTTTATAATTCCAAAGAAAAAATCGATTTTTGCTGAGGAATAAAAAATAATTGCATTTTGTTCCTTTTTCAATTAAGACCAGTACTGATGGACCATTTTATTATTCCAGATACAAAAAAAAAATTTTTTGTTGAGAAATAGAGTGATTTCAGATTATCTGCTACTTTCAATTTATACCTGTATTAAAAGAACATCCATATGAACATCCTATTTTAAAATTCCATTTCAAACATATTTTTTTTTTTGAGAAATAGAGTGATCACAGATTATCCCACTTTTTCATGTTAGGTCAATATTAATTATTAAAGGATTTTTATAATTTTATATAAAAAAACGATTTTTGGTAGGAAATATTAGTGATCACAGAGTATAATGCTTTTCAATTTCGACCACTATAAGAAATCTAGAACATATTTTAAAAATTCCATATGAAAAAACGATTTTTTAAGATGTTTATGTTAACTCTCATATTAATTGATAACTAGTGATGGCAAAAAAAAAAAGAATAATCGATTAATGGATTATATGATTAAACGAAAAGAAAAAATAATCGATTGCAATTAATTGCAATTAATTGGAAAGATTTAATCGATTAATCGATATTTTTAGGTAAAATTGAAAATCATCATAAATAAAATATCATAAATAAAAAAAAATCATTATTACTTATTAAAAAAAATCATTTATTTAGCACAGAATTTAAAAATAGAAGCTTTGATAACCGTTTCGTGGTTAATCTGTTCCGTTTTTGCGTTACTGCACCTGCTTTGGAAAAAATCCGCTCTGATGGTACAGATGTACCAATCAAAAAGCAATATTTTTGTGCAAGAGAGAGTACATCTTAGGGTAGACCGATTTCTTTTCTTCCCATGCGTCTATTACGTTGCGCTTTAATTCTAGTACTGGAGCATTGAGCAAGAAGCTTAGATCATCTTGAGGAAGTGTTGAGTCATTGTTCTTTCTTCTTCGTTTGTGGGCTAAAGATTTATGGTGAGCCCATAAATCAAATTCCACTTCACCAACAGAAGATGTTTTACTGCCGCTTCCAATGCTGTCATCTATATATAGCAATTTCTGCCATGCCATTTCTTAGATGTCTCATGACTGTTGATAAAGCTAAGGGATCTTCAAAATGAATTTTTTTAAATCTTGAGTCTAGCAATGTTGATGCTGCCAGTAGAAATGAATGTTCCATTTCCCCAAAGCGACGTTGAAACTGGTTCAAAATGTTTGTTTTTAAGTTACTTGCCAATGGAGATAAACATTAAATTTTCATGATTTTTTTCCGAAATTCATCTCGCAGTCACGAAAAACACTCAACCATGCGTTTGTTCCTCTTCTCTTTTTCTATTTCTTTTTGTTCCTGGATGTCTATCGATTATCTTTTGGAATAATCGATTAACTCAATTAATCGAAAGAGAATTCACGATACAATTAAATCGTTAATTAAAGAAAAATAATCGATTATTACTCGTTTTTCGATTAATTGTGCCATCACTATTGATAACATTCTAAACAAACTAAAAATTTTATCAAGAAGTAAATGAGTGTCTTCAATAAGTACATAATCTTTTAATTGTGACATTTATTGTTTAATACGTTTCACAGAAATTCCAATTTTAAAAATATCATAAACTTAACATCAACAGTTCCAGTATCCACTAACTACAAGTACGAGTTTTAAAACTTAACTCACGCAAAAAGGAATGTATGACTCCCCTTTTAGCAATTTACTACTTTTGCCAACATTCTTTCGTAAAATATGTTGATGTTGATAATAACGTCGGATTAAAATGATTTACAATACATCGGAATTCTATAATATTCATTAATTTAACACCGAATGAAGTAAAGATGAAGAAAACCTAAGCACTCTCTCTCTCCCCAAAAATAATGATAATCTACAATGGTTGGTTGGAATAATATAATGAACATGAAATATAATAAAGAGACAATCGCGTGCCAACGTTTAAATGGAATTTTGTGATGTTCAAATAGAATTTCAAATTATAGACTGACTTTATTAATTCCAGACAGACAGACAGACAGACAGGCAAGCTAATGCGCTGCATAAATGTTTTGCAAAAAAATATAAAGAAAAAAGTATAAATGACATTTGTATTTTGTTTGTCTGGAATTATAAATAACTTGAAATAAGCCATAGGAAATTATGGCTAAAAGTTTGTCTAAGATGTATGTATGTAGTTAATAGAGATAGATTGCTAATGCCATGAAGTCAAAGGTATTCATGTCAAATGTCATAATACTTGTCAACACATTCAATATGATAGTTAGTTATTAGCATATTAATCATAAATACAGTATTATACAATGAAATGAATCAATGCATTTTTAAAATTCTTATGAATCGATTTTGAATTTTGATTTATATTAATAGAGCGCGTAATTTAGATTTTAGTTGTTATTATTCCTATTTTTTTTTTAATTTACATAAAATTGTAGTAAAAATGTACAATTTGTTGCTATAATTAGAATTAGGGTTGCAATTTAAATGTCAAAAAGTCATTGTGTTGTATTGTATTGTTTGAAAACCATTTAAGTTACGCTAATTTGCTGTCGTTGTTATTACACTTTAAACATTCTAACAAACTGCCTAAATGTTAAACGGTCTGTGAAAAGGGTTGACCTTTTATTTGTATGTAAATAGAGAAAGTTCAGAGATTTAAACGATTCAATTCACTTAAACAGACCTTGCAAATGCATATAAAAAGTTTGAGCCGACTAAAGTTTCCTATAAAACGGGTTATAATTTGATTTTAAGTGTATATTTAGTTCAAATTAACGTTTTTACCATGGACAGAGTGAGCATGTAACGAATTCATTAAAAAATTATTGAATAAAAAGCATGTATATGAATTGAAGTCGAAAGAACTTATAGGACGATTTTACATGTCTGAAAATTTAAAAGTTTTTTAAAAAATTCGGAAAACAGCAGTTTTTTTTAATAATTATAAAATCGTAATTCTGTTTTTACACGGTCTTTTTTACACGGGTTGAACATAAACAAGTTTTACACTTTTTTACACGATTTTATTCCATTTAGCACGATTCAAAATCTTTTTTCTTAAATTTAATTTTTGCGAAATACATACCTACATATGTTCACATCACAAATTTAGGGGAATTCCCTTTTAGTGCATACAATCAAATGATCTTGTCATACATTTTGTAACATTACTTTTAAGCTTAGAATGCATATCTTTAATACCTATAATTGTGTAAAAATAAATTGTGATCTAATTTTACAAACCTAAATACTATATGTAGTTGTTCTCAAAAAAAAATTGTGTTTCACTAATTTCAATAGGTTTTAGAGATAAGGAACCAATTACCTATTTGGTATACGATCAATGTCTTTTTTTACACGGGTTTTTTTTACACGAAGTTTCCTGTAACCAATTACCATGTAAAAACAGACTTAGGTTTACTTACATATATCGCAGTCATTTGTGGACCGATTGTCCGATTTTAAATAAAAATTGAACTAGAACTATGGCTAATATATCGATGTATCACCTAATTTTTGTGCATTAGACTCTATGGCCTCTATTTACCGGGTGAAAAGAACTTGTATACATTATCTTAAAGTAGCCGAATTTTTAATAAGTAAAAGTAATCACAGATTCTTGTACTTTTGGCTGTAGGGTCTCTATTTATCGAAAAAATTGACTTTTATATTTTCACTCGAAATAGACAAAAGTGATTACCGATTTTTGTCCTTTAGGCACTAGGGTATGTATGTACGTCTTTCGACAAAATGTAAAACTTCGCCATTTTGAAAATCATTTAACTCTGACGTGATACAAATTCTCAATACTCGTATAAGCAATATAGTTCTGAAATCTCTGATGTCATTGCTTTCCACCTTATTGACGTTAAATCCAGCACAATTTCTAATTTTGTTAGTTTTTCAAAATATTTATGTACCTTTTTCGAAAAAGTGTGAAACTTTGCCATTTTGAAAATTATTAGACTTGAAATTCTGAATATAAGTCATACAGTTTGGAAATCTTTAAAGTAATGGCTTTCTGCACTATTTTTTTTAAACTTGCATGTGCATTTCGCTAGTTTGAAGGCAAAATTTACAATTTTTAAATTTTCATGTGCCTTGTTTCATGTACAAGTATGGAAAATTCGAAAGAGCTTGAACCAAAACGATGATGAAAATATCATATCGATGGTTCTAATTTTACGAAGATAAGTCTGTACAAGCAGATGACAACGATTGTTCATAACTAAATATTTTTGTTTTATTTAATATCTACAAAGTGCATTATTTTTTACATGTATGTATGTATGTATACAGTGAAGAAAAAAACTTTACTCTCATACATGGTTAATGGCGTCATCTAAATGATCGGTAATGTCATTTTTTGTTAGTTTTTTAAAACTGTTAATTTAACAGTCAATGTGTAGTATGTACATATGTCAATTTATACATTAACATAGGTAATGTCTAAAACGGAGCTAATTTAACTCACAAGCTGGGTATTCATATACACCTAATTCTGTTTTTACACGTCCTTTTTTAAACGATTTGATTTAACACGGTTTGAAAATAAACATATTGAGGTCTATTCGGGAAGTCACTTTCACCACAAATACGCGTTTCATTCACTTTTTGTTATTCTAAAATACATTAGCGATGTGAGTACCAGAAAACATATGTTTAAAAGATGTGCAAACAGAAAGCATATGTTTTTGTTCAGTTTGTATGCATTCTAAAATACTTGTTCACCACACATCTATATAATTTTCGTTCGACGCTTGATTTAGCGCGTAAAAATAAAATACCTACTTAACTGAAAAATAAATAACAAGCATATGCTTCAAATGTAAGTAAATATATGTATGTAGTTTTTCTTCACTACTTTCGGCTCCAAAATAAAACACAGTTCACACAGTTCATATATTAATTATAATTATTCATTTATTGAAAAGAAAACTTAAAACTCATTACTTAGGTACTATTATTAAAAAGAAAACTTATTATGTACTATCGTTTAACTGTCCGACTGTTACTTCTGTCGACTTGTCTCTTCAGTTGTTGCTCAAAGACCCTTTTTCTAACTTCGCAAAAAGACCTGCCACACCCGTCTGTTTGTGTGCAAATTGTCACTCAATGTTACTCTACTCTAACATCCCGTTGCCTAACTGATCGCCTTAACCCTTTAGGCACCGATCCTACATGTATGTATATACATACAATGAAAGTTAATTCTGTTTCTTTGCCCAGGTCTAAAAAACAAACATCATCGCAACAGTTCAGATCAATGGTCATCAATAGCCATGGTTACGCCTGGTATCGACGATTTTCGAAAGAAGTACATTCGGGCTTATTTTGTCTGTTCATTCATTTTGATACTTATCCATTTATGGCATAATTTCTCTTCGATTGCAACTAATACTTTAGACAGAAGTTTTAAAAAAGTTGACTGGGAAATATTAAGACGCCGATCCTTACCAACTCCATGTTGGTAATTTCCTTCAGCGAAGAAACGAAGGGCTGCTGCCAGCTTGTCAACAGGCTTTAAGCACCCAAGTCGTGATTGCTGTTAGATTTTGTCTTTCAATTCAAATAAAATATATTTTAATGCCTCTTTGTTGATTCTAAAATGTTTGCTAAAACTTATTTTGGTATTAGAAGAGGTGATTTTAAATTTGTAATAAACATACATAACTGGCATCATTCATTTTAAATATATCCGGCGTGTTATTTTTTAAATTTTTAATTACTCCTTTAAAATTTTAGGGTTGTGCATTAATTAAAAATGCAATCGAATCCATCTCAATTTTTATTTTTAAATTATATTTTTGTTTTTTAAATTTTTCGGTGTATTATTTATTTATTTATTTATTAAAAAATTTATTATAATTAAAATTACAATAAATCTAAGGCTAAAAACACTAGCATCAATGGCTATCGGCTTAAGTTCGGTGTATTAATTAGATGGGTGCCCCGATAGACTATGCGATAGTGTGCCGAACTATCAGTCAGAGGGTTGCGGGTTCGATTCCCGCCAAAGACTCTGGGTGTTTTCTGCAGACAAGCCAAAAGCTTCGCAGTTTGTGTTTGTTTAAAAAAAAAAAAAAAAAAAAAAAAAAAAAAGACAGCTGTTTTCAATGTTTATGTTTTTCATAAGAGATTACAAAAAATCGATTACTGCAAACGATAATTCTTCACTCGTATTTTAGAATATGTCGAAGACGAAATGTCGAAAGTGAACGTGACGAAGAAGTTAAGCGCGAATTCCAGAATAGACCTGATTTTAAATTTTTTTACACGATTTTATTCCATTTAGCACGATTCAAAATCTTTTTGGCTTAAATTTTTTTTCTTAAACTTAATTTTTACGAAATACCTATGATCACATCACAAATTTAGGTGAATTACGTTTTTGTGGATACAAGCAAATAGCACAAATTTGGAAATACAATCAATGACAAGTTGTCATACATTTTTTTTACATTACTTTTAAACTTAGAGTGCATATCTTTTTTTTTTTAATTGCTATGATTGTGTAAAAACAAATTGTATATACATATATTATGTGATTTAATATTATTAACCTGAATAGTTGTTCTTAAAAAATCCTTGTTTTTCACTAGTTACAATATGTTTTATAGATAAGGAACCAATCACATATTTTGCATACGATCAATGTCTTTTTTTACACGGTTTTTTACATGGAATTTCCTGGAAACAAATTACCGTGTAAAAACAGAATTAGGTGTATTGAGTTTTACGTTTTTTCCCCAAACGATTTCAATCCTTTCAATATCTGTTTAAATTTTCTAACATTTCAAATGAACATAGCCCTATACTGGTGACAACAGTAATTAGTAGAGTTTATAACGGGGATATTATTACTCCCACAGGTGCTACCCAATGTCCTTTATACAAACAGCTAGAAATCATTGAAGGCTTATTTTTAATGATTTTTCCTTTTGCCTAAACAAACGTGAAAATATGTTTGTTGCTATTTTTTTTGAAATAAGAAATAAAAACTAAATTTTGAATAACAATAAATTTTCTTTTATTTTCTTTTTCATAAAATTTTTAACAATCCTTTTTTCAACATAAAATTTGTTAAAAAAAAATACAAGAAAAAGCATTACATAAACCTATTGAAAATAAAAGAAATGTGCGCAACTAATTTCATTCACTTTTTATGCAAATTTCAACTGAAAATAAACATTTTTTTCTACCCAATAAAATTTGTTCAAGTAATTTTAACACATTTTCTGTAATAATCTGAAAATACGTACAAAGAGTAAAACCCCACCAAAAAGAAACAGGTGGTGATGTCCTTGTTCTAGGTTTCTTTTCGTCTATATTTTCGCCTTAACATCCATCCCGGTGGTTGTTTAATGGTTGTTATACTGAGGTGCGAAACTTATTTTTATGGTTCTTAATATTTAACGTTTGCTGTGTGTTTTTTATTGTGGATTTTTTTTTTGTGAAAACTAATAGAAATTTGCATTTCACTTGTAGCAGAGAAATTTTTATTGTTTTGGGTATTTTTCTTTGTTGATTTTTTTTTGCTACAACGTAATTTGTTTTTTTTAGTAATTTTTTATTTTACTGTTTTTTGCTGTAAAATGTTAAGTAAAACAAATTAAAAATTGGTCTATTATAAATTACTGAAAATGTAAATTTTCATTTAATTAGTTACAGTTTGAAAACGTTTCTAGTCGTTTAAAATAAATGACCTGTAAATATTTGTAAAAAAATTTAGATTTATGTTTAAAAATACAAATGAAAGTAAAGAAGTATTGTAGCTTCTAACTGTTTTATTGCATTTTAAAAGGCAAAATCCTGGAAACTTAGGGCATCAAAAAAATTCAAACTATAGATCTTATTTTTCTTTAAATAAACTTTATTTTTAGGTCTTTTCAATAGAATTCAAATTCTGTCCCGACAGATCTTTTTTTAGTGGCTGTGTTAAGTTGAACAGCTAAATTGACTATTCATCTCAAATTAAAGCTGAATATAGAATAAATCGACAGAAATGCTTTCCAAAAACATCAATTTTAAATTATTAGTCTTAACAATAAACCAACAACCTTTCACATTCCCTTGCTATTGATATTCCCTTAAAAACAACACAATATTTGTCTATGAATTCTAAAACTTTTAATTAAAACTAAAACTACTTGTACGTACATATTTATACTATATGTACAAGAATTAGACAAATTTTTCACAACTTTAATCCAAACGCAAAGAAAACAAAAATGCGTTTTCCAACAAAACCAAAACACAACACAGTTGTGGCGGTAACTTTAATTTAAAAACTTAAAATTTTAGTCACGTTTTCTATCAACGATTGGCAGAAAAAAAATCAATATCAAACAAAAATCTAATCAACTTTGCAGCAATATCATATTAAGGAAAAGGAAACCTAGACAAGATACATATTGAAAGTTTGAAGAGAAAAATTAAAGCCACAAACATATTTAAACCAAACAAAGTAGTTTTTAACTCTAATGATAAGTTTGAAAAATCTATTGATGAATTTAAAATATTTTCTAATTGGGGTTATTATTTTGTTGCTTTTGAAGGATAATTATAAATCAAAGTTGTTGGCAAAACAATTGTACTTTTTCTGTTGTATGATATATAGATTGACAGGGAATGACCGTGTTATGGGTTTTAGAAATTATCAAGATTTATGACATCCTTCTTTATGATTGGAAGGCTTTCAATCATGTTATCAAAACATTAGCGATATAAATAAAATATTGTTTTGTAACGAAATTGCTTTTTATATTTAAGATTTAAAGTCATTTTTCAAAATTCTTAGATATTGTTTAAGGTGGCTGTTGTTTTTTTTTTTTCGTTACTTTTAACTAAATAGTCTTTTCAGACCTTTTAGTTTATATGTGA
Organism: Bellardia pandia; assembly: GCA_916048285.2. Classification (NCBI taxonomy): domain Eukaryota; kingdom Metazoa; phylum Arthropoda; class Insecta; order Diptera; family Calliphoridae; genus Bellardia; species Bellardia pandia. The sequence goes on from OU696531.1 coordinate 32,784,100, forward strand.
GTGATGGTTGTAAGGCTACATACGTTACAACTCATATGTATGTAAGTCAACCCTCATTTCCTGTTAGTTTTATTCTGTATGAGTTTTATATGTGTGTATGTTGTATCATTTGTAACGCTATACCACTTATGTCACATTATAAATGACCTCTTGTCTTTATTTTTATCCTTACATCTCCGCATTATGTGTATCTTCTGACTTACAGCTTCTTTTTTTTTTTTTTGACAATTGCCAAATATACTTTCTTTTTGCATAGATAATACCCTACACTAGGTTAGGATACATGTAGGCCTAGTGTTTTAAACCAGTGTTGAGGGTTGAAGAGACGGACTAGAGCTTGTCGAACTAATGACGAAGTTTCATGTTTCATATGTATATACACTTTTTTTTATGAATTTCTATTCTGCACTTTTATTTCCCTAAAAAAATTTGATCCCGATCTCAAGGTCAAGTCATCAAGGTTGTATAGTAGATACATACACTGAGGGAAAATCTAATCGGACTTAAATCAAGTCGGAAAAGTCATAAAAATCTGTTAAGCTTGAAAATTCTAAAATCAAGCCAAAAATCTTATTTATAGAACGATAATTCTTAGGTTGGTTTCAAGCTGCTTCGTTCTTAATTTAAGAATAAAAATCTTGTTTTAAGAATCATGCATTCTTAAAGTAAGATTAATATGGGCTTATTTAAAGTCTGACTTTAAGACCGTAATTCTTAATTTTATCTTCATTTTAGTGTTTTTCAGGCTTGATTTATTCAAAATTTCAGAATTCTAAAAACAAGCCCGACACAGCTTGATTTTAGCCCGCAATTTTTCTTTTAGTGTAATTTATCAATTTTATGTTGGTTGGATATAACATGTTAAATTAGCGTTCCTAGAACTTAGCAACTTCTTACATCCGTTAGACTGTTTGTAAAGTATACAGTATTTACAGAATGATCGTTTGTATTTATATAGAAAACTGATTAATTTGACAAATTCAACCTAAAGATCTCGCATTGCCGTAGTAAAATAGGACAAGGTCTCTGTACTCGATTATGCTTGATTTTAGTCCGCAATTTTTCTGTTAGTGTAATTTATCAATTTTATGTTGGTTGGATATAACATATAAATTAGCGTTCCTAGAACTTAGCAACTTCTTACATCCGTTAGACTGTTTGTAAAGTATACAGTATTTACAGAATGATCGTTTGTATTTATATAGAAAACTGATTAATTTGATAAATTCAACCTAAAGATCTCGCATTGCCGTAGTAAAATATGACAAGGTCTCTGTACTCGATTATGCAGTTTTCACAGAATGATCGTGAGTCTTTATGGAAGAGGAGACTGTTGCTTCGATGCCAAGCTGATAATTATCATTGAGGGTTTTTAAGTGTCATGTGCTCAACTCCAAGGTAGTTGGATACTGTAAAAAAAACTGGCTAATGTGACACACAGGGAAATAAGAACGCAGACGAACTTGCAAGATAAAGTGTTAACTCTCACTTCCTGACCACCAATCTTATTTGCAAGGCAGTTGAATACTGTAAGAGATCTCTAAGTGAATTTAATGATTCTGTAATGTAAAGGGAAATTAGGCCGCAGGAGAGCTTGCAAGACAAATTGCTAGAATAGGTGCGAAGAGGAAAGGAAAAAACCTCCAAACTCTCACTATTATAGGGTAATATTACGCATCTTTGCTGCAATAGCTTACTTACTAAAAGCTAGAAATGGCAATAACCAGGTTTTAATTAGAGTTACACTAGTGCTATTTGAGGAACTTTATGGTGGTGATTACGGTTTCATGTTCGGTAAGCGCTAGAATTGATAAATGGACCAATGGTACTCCGGATTTTTGTCTATGCAAGGATTTCGATATTCTGGAATATATCATCTGTTTAATACCAATTATACATATCATTAAATGTCTAGACAGACGATTCTACAATGAACTAGGAAGCATTATGCAAAGATTTCTAGCAAACAAAAACGCTGTGGATTTCGGAATTAATCATTGTACGTTGCTCTTATGACGCAGTGTTGATATGTTTGATTTGTGCTTTAACACTGGCAACCATATCCATGAAATGTGAACAAGAGTTCTTGAATATGGCTGATCTTGGAAAAAGTAGTCCATGAATTTAAGATTGTGTATCGTCCATGAAGACATAGCGTGTCAAATGTCAATGGTTCTGTTTTTGTTTTTGCAACAGCATCTAGTAATATATTTGGTTGTTCGAAATTTTTCTCTAGTAAAAACATTAGCCATTTAAGCAACAATTTTTATAACGCGATTTACGGTTTAAACCACAGCCTGAAGGGACCTAACCAGCCAGCTAAGTCTCTGGTCTCCTGCGACTTTAGCTTTTGGCTTGGTTTAGGCCAAGATAACGGATTCACCTTAATTCCTGGATTGTAGTAGTGAGGAAAGTTCAACATGATAACATGTCATAGATTAATGTGAGTACCTACCGCAAAGGCACAAACTCACGGAACTCTGGGCATGCAGTGCACGCCACATGGAGCTTGCACCCTGCCTGCAAGTGAGAATATATTTATTGTTGGTCACTGCTTAAGTTTGAACACATATGATTAGATTTATTGTGCATCGATTGCTACAATCTTATTGAAAACCTTGTCTAATTTAACTTCCTTTTTAGACCAATATTTCATTAATACTAAAGTATGTCTCAGTTGGAACAAAAATCGCTTGACAGTTACAAAATATCAATTTGGAAGATTTCATAGAAATTATTCTCGATTCCATTCGAGGAAGTAGAAAAGCACGGCGAATCGACATGAAGCCAGTTTACCAAATTGTTTGCAACATATTTTCATTAAATTCGTTCTCAATTCTACAAAAGGACCCAGAGTAGAACGAAATTTCATGCGATACATTCATAAAATTTTTGCTTGAAATCAATACTACAAAAATTTCCAACACATTGTAGCACTTTTAAAATCGTTTTTACCTACACAAAAGCCTTTAACACTTCTTCTCCATAACCAAACGCTTTTTAAACATTAATTCTTGTTTATTGTTGCAGAACATTAGTTTTATGCCGATTTTATGTTTCCTATTAAGTATTAACCCTTTTTTGTTACTGTAATAATATACAAAACAACAAAGGAAACGGAAATTATCTTAACACTTGCTAAGACGCTAATACGTTGCTATTGCACGCGCCTTTTTAAATTCACTTTTTGTTTCCACTAAATTTTTTGCTATGGGAGACATTTCATTTGCTTTATTAAACGTAATCTTGAAAAATATATGATTTTCTTATTTTAAACTGTCATATTTCATAAGAAAATGCTAATTTGTTGAACCCTTTTTTAGCAACTCTCTTACAGGAGTTCTTTCTTAGAAGATTAATAACTTCATATTTCAATGGAATTACTTAAGGGAATCCACATAAATTTGTTGCCATTATTATACTTATGATTGTTGCTGTTAAGTTAATTAAAAGTATTTTGATGTTGTACTCAATTAAATAAATTTGATGACATAAAATTTAAATGAGTTAATTAAACAATATAGTTCAAAAATAAATTCAACGGAGAAGTGTTTGGGGAGTTTAAGAACATTTATTTTAAGGAATATTTTTTTTATAAAAAGAACTGAATAATTTACATATCATTAACTGAAATATAACGAAAAATAAATGTTTGTGAAGTGATCAATAGTGATCGTCCTTTTCTTGATTACATCTCTATTTAGGGAGTTGTAGCCGGTTTTACTTTTGTTGAAAATATCAGCGCTCAGCACAAAATTTGGCTATTTAAGAAACTACAGCATTTTTGTTTTTCTATAAATCTATTTTGTATTATTTTTTGAGATAATTTGAAAATGTCATTTGAGAATAATTAATAATTAATATAAATTTTTCTTGAAGACTTAGGTATTTTAAAGAAGTAATTTCAATAATTTATGCTACAGTAACATCTTTGGTTACCTTGCGTACCCAAAATGTAAAACAATCCTTGACAACTGTGGCCACAAACCTAACACTGCCCTTGTAATCTACAGCAGCCTTCCATTCGAATTTTACACAAGGAAGAGGTTTATTATGCAATTGCACATGGGTGGATTAACGAACCCTAAATGAAAAAAAAAACTTTTTTTAATACAAAGATACAGCAGACAATTTAAAATAAAACGATACTTGGTGATCTTATGATATCGTGTCAGTTTGAATGTTTTTACAATTATAAACTTTCTTTGTTATCGTGTTTTATTTTCAAGAAGTGTTTTTATACCTTTTGTATTAATCAGTTGGGGTTTTTCTGAATATAAATAGATTCTGGGGGGTTTTTTTTTAATAAATAGCAGAGAAGTGAATTATGTACATAAATCTTTGCTTTATAATGAAATACATACATATGTATATGTAATTTAAAACTATAAAATACTTATGTATATAAAATGTCATGCTGTTGATAGTTTACTATCAAAGCCTCAATTATTTTGCTTCTTCCACATATTTCCCATTTGTCTTTTAATAAATAATTTTAAATTTATGGACACAATGTACGCACTAAAAAAATCACACATATAAATAAAAAATTACAGAAATCCAAACAAAATAATTATTTTTCTTGTTTACAAAAATATTCACCTTATTTAGTTATTTTATTTTTACATATTGAATTTCTAAATGAACCTTTCAATTCAAAATAAGAATAAGAATAAAACGGAACAACAGAAAAAGAAATGAGTGTAAAGAGAAATATAAAAAAAACATGAAAACAGAAATCGTGTCTTTTTTTCTACCCCGCTTGCTTCACTACACCGCTCGCCATCAAACCAAAAGCAACGCCTAAAATTAGACGTCTTAAAAATCATCGTGTAAACCTGGCCTAAGGAATTTCAAGTATGCCGTAAACACACAAAGAGATGGAAGAATGCAACATGTATGAAAATTTAGATGAAGGTAAAAATATATAAACATATAACACGCTACAAGAGCGTAGATTTTTAACACCTAGTGTATATATATATAATATATATGCATGTAAATTCGTAAATATTAAAAAGATGTGTGGATGGGAGCAATTGGATCTGATTTATGTTAAATAAAATTTGATTATATTTCTATGAGTTTATACTTTTGAATCATAAAATTGTTTTGAATAAAAAAACACTTTCACTGTTTTATTTTCAAATTAATACTATTTCATTTATGTTCTTATACTTTCTTAAATACTAACTTTACAATTTACTTTCTTATAGTTAAAATATGTAAAAGTTGCTAGCTAATCATATTGTCGTAAAATAATTCAAATAAATTTGTCTGTGTTTAAATTAATAGGTCATAAACAGTTCTTGTAATTGAAATAAAAGTGTTTACATATTTGTGTATTTTAGTGTTTATATTATATTGGTTCGTGTTAGAGGAATAGTGGGAGACACTATAACATATTATCTCTAACGTCGCCATATGCTTGCAGCACCAACGCCTATGCCTCCGGAGGCGACACCACGGCGTATTGCATCCATATCTTCTGGGCGATAAGCTCTTTTGTTATCTTTAAATCTTTGGTTATACCGATCAGTTTCATCTCGCAGTATAGTATCTTCGTGCATTCCCCTGCGTTCGTCATATTCCAAGCAACCGACCCCATCAAGCCGCTCCAAATCTAGCCAACCACGAAAGTGTACGCAAACACCATTCATAATGAAATATGATTTAATGTGCACCCTTCCCGGCTCCTTTTCAAATTCACATTCTTTGTCATGTATATAAGGACTCTGGGTGGCGTTGAAAACAAGTTGTAAATTTGTGCTTGATGCAACAAATGCAATCTCGGTGTGGCCTTCTCGGCATCCATTTTTAAAACGTATTTGCCGTTCTTCCAATGCTCGCTCACGGTATCCGGTGTACCGTATCTCACTCTCCCTACTCAAACGGCGAAACAGTTCATCGCTTTCAAATTTCGATTTTTGGTCGGGAACAACACGCGGCATTTTAAATATAAAGCGTGGTTTAGGGTGTTTATATAGACCAATTGTATCATACGGTATCATTCTGGGTAATTTTCTCGATAAGCTCTTTTGTTATCTTTAAATCTTTGGTTATACCGATCAGTTTCATCTCGCAGTATAGTATCTTCGTGCATTGCCCTGCGTTCGTCATATTCCAAGCAACCGACCCCATCAAGCCGCTCCAAATCTAGCCAACCACGAAAGTGTACGCAAACACCATTCATAGTGAAATATGATTTAATGTGCACCCTTCCCGGCTCCTTTTCAAATTCACATTCTTTGTCATGTATATAAGGACTCTGGGTGGCGTTGAAAACAAGTTGTAAATTTGTGCCTGATGCAACAAATGAAATCTCGGTGTGGCCTTCTCGGCATCCATTTTTAAAACGTATTTGCCGTTCTTCCAATGCTCACTCACGGTATCCGGTGTACGGTATTTCACTCTCCCTACTCAAACGGCGAAACAGTTCATCGCTTTCAAATTTCGATTTTTTGTCGGGAACAACACGCGGCATTTTAAATATAAAACGTGGTTTAGGTTGTTTATATAGACAAATTGTATCGTACGGTATCATTCTGGGTGATTTTCTTGATAAGCTCTTTTGTTATCTTTAAATCTTTGGTTAAACCGATCAGTTTCATCTCGCAGTATCTTCGTGCATTGCCCTGCGTTCGTCATATTTCAAGCCACCGACCCCATCAAACCGCTCCAAATCTAGCCAACCACGAAAGTGTACGCAAATACCATTCATAATGAAATATGATTTAATGTGCACCCTTCCAGGCTCCTTTTCAAATTCATTGGCAAATATTTAGTAAAGTTAAGCCCAAACCATAAAAATGAGCATAATCTTTGGAAAGCTACAAAATATCTGAAGCGGGCGCAAAAACGAAATGAAATATGATTTAATGTGCACCCTTCCAGGCTCCTTTTCAAATCCATTGGCAAATATTTAGTAAAGTTAAGCCCAAACCATAAAAATGAGCATAATCTTTGGAAAGCTACAAAATATCTGAAGCGGGCGCAAAAACGAAATGTTCCAATAAAGAATTCAAATGGCGATTGGTGTAGATCTGATGTTAGCAAAGCGGCTGCTTTTAAGTCCCAACTTGAAAATACGTTTACCCCATTTTCATTCTGTACACCACAAGAAGATGCGGAAGTAAATAATTTTTTAGACGTAGCGTGTCAAATGAATAAACCAATTAAGCCTTTCAGGTGTCGAGAAGTCAAAGACGAAATTTGTAAACTTAACTCAAAAAAATCAGCCGGTTATGACAATATAGATGCCAAGGCTCTTAAAAACTTACCTAAAAAGGCTGTGATTTTTCTAACAGTTTTTTTTATGCCGTTTTGAGACTCTCATATTTTCCAACGCAATGGAAACACGCCAAAATTATAATGATTTTAAAGCCAAACAAACAAGAAAATTCAATTGAATCTTACAGACCCATCAGTTTACTTCCAGTTCTATCGAAATTATTCGAACGATTATTTCTAAAAAGATTAATGCTGGTGTTGGAACCCCTAAGGATAATACCAGACCATCAATTCGGGTTTCGAAGCAAACATGGGACTCCGGAACAATGCCATAGGATTGTAAAAATAATAAGAGACTCTCTTGAAAACAAATACTACTGTTCATCAGTATTTCTTGATGTCAAACAAGCATTTGACAGAGTATGGCATAAGGGCCTACTATACAAATTAAAACATTTGCTGGATGCTCCATTTTATCTACTGCTCAAGTCCTATCTCAGTGATAGAAGTTTTTATGTCAACATCAACGACGAAAATTCTGAAATCGGAGTTATAAAAGCTGGTGTACCACAAGGAAGCGTATTGGGTCCAACTCTTTACACATTATTCACCTCTGATATGCCAACTTATGATGATGTAGTAGTAGCAACGTACGCCGATGATACCGCTATACTAGCAGCTAACGAATCCGCAGTCATGGCATCAAATGCCATTCAGACCCAGCTTAACCTACTTGGTAATTGGTTAAAAAAGTGGAACATTAAAGTGAATACAGAAAAATCTACCCACGTTACATTTACACTTAGAAATGGTGACTGCCCTATCGTATATCTAAATGGAGATGAAATACCGCAATCAAACGACGTCAAATATTTAGGTCTTAACATTGATCGTCGCTTAACTTGGAAAACACATATAAAACTGAAAAGAAAACAACTGAAAATTAAAACAAATAAAATGTACTGGCTTCTTGGCCCAAGCTCAAAATTAAGTATAAACAACAAATTACTTTTATATAAAGCTGTGTTAAAACCTGTATGGACCTATGGTATACAATTATGGGGAACCGCTTCCTACTCCAATATAGATATAATTCAAAAATATCAGTCAAAAACACTTAGGCTTATATTAGGTGCTCCATGGTATATACGAAATACCACAATTCACAACGATCTCAATATGCCATATATAAGGGATGAAATTAAGAACTACAGTACAAATTATTTGCAGAGACTTAGCGACCATCAAAATATTCTAGCAGTATCGCTCTTGGATGATAGTGACGAAGTAAGACGATTAAAAAGACTGCACATACTTGACTTACCATTTAAATTTTAAGTAACATATGTATATTAACAAATATAAATTTCTTTAAAAATTTTTTTTTTTTTTTTTTTTTTTGTTAAATTTAATGAAATTTAACGCTACTGTTATTTTTGTTAATGTATCTATTAAATTTGCTTATTATTTTAATTTTAAATAGATTGCAAATAAAAAAAAAAAAAAAAAAAAAAAAAAAAAATATTTTCCTAGAACATGAACAAATAATTTTGCCGACATTTTGCTCTTGAGCGCACAAAACGATGGCTCGTTAAACGAAGCTACAAATTAAATTCGATCAAGTTTAATTAGAAGTATAAAGTATATGAGGTCACCTCAATTATATAGATTTGTTTAGTAAGCTTTGGAATATATTTTTAATTTTATATTTATTTATATCCAACATATTACCTTTATCATGTATCACTTTAACATCGTATTATGTAAATAATCTGGATCACATAAATATAATTAAGTCATCAAATATTCATTAACTTTAAATAACCTTGTTCAAAGATGTGGCTCATTTAATTTATAAACATTCACAGATTTCCAGGTTTATGCTTTAATAAGAAAAGAAATATTACACAATACAAAATCTTAAACTATTTTTTATTTTTACATAAAACTTCTATACACTGCAATTTATAAAACTTTTTGTACTATAAAAGTAATAACTAAGCTCTTATAGTAATTGTTTAAATATTTGTTTTTCAATAAAAACAAAAATTGTCAACATTGTTCACTGTGAATTGTGTTTTTGTTAAACAATACATTTTACACTTAATAAAAACATTGCGCCACTAAATAAAAAAAACTCAAAAAAATGTTATTACTTTTGTTTAAATAACTATAATTTTATATATTTATTTAGTTAATTGTTACAGGTGCAAAGAAAAAGTATAAATAAATAATTATTGTATAAATAGAGTGACATCATTTCGTATAAAAAGTTTTGGTGGAAACGTAATATTCATAATTATACAACTGACCGTGAACAAACAAAATATTTATATCATTATAATAAAATAAGCAACTTAAAAACAAAAGACATTTATTTATACTGTTTAACTAAACAATAGATTAGCATTTGTTTAGACTTTTCCATAGGTGAAATTAAACGTAATTATTTGGGATTTAATTAAACGCCATTTCTAAGCCGACATTTCAAAACTACAATTATATTAAATTTAAGCAAACTTTATTTGCTAAAAAAAATTATGCCGGAAATGGTGTTTTGATTCTCAAAGCTATTAAAATTAATACCATTTCTTACCGCTGCTGTTAGTTGATTGTTTGTTAGAATTCTTTGCCGCAGAATTCTTGGCTTTATGTCAGAAAGCCCTCTTGCATGTTGAACAATGGACATGCAATTGCTCACGACTGGGTACAGACAATAGGGGATCGTGTGAATAGGTTGTAATATCCACCTCATCCTCAGCAAAAACCATTTCCAAAATATTCTTAACACGCAACCAATCGAGACGATCAATGCCACAACCCAAGCGTGGTATGGCTAATTTTTTAACACCATGTTGACGCTAAACGAAAAACATTAATCAAATTCCTTCAAAAACGTTTGCTTGCGTTTCTCAAATAGTAAATACCCACCATATGATCCCGGGTGGCGGTGAGAGCATAAAACAATGCTATATAAGTACATCTCTCATGATTACGTTCTTTGGTCACTAAATTGTAGATGTAACGTTTTTGTTCTTTCAACACCGCCACATTGCCGGTGTGTTTGTATTGTTTCAACATTTCATTTGAGTTGCCATATTTGCAATTGAACTGCATGCCAATGCCATTACACATGGCAAAGTCCGCACTAATGGTATGTACCAGGGAACAGTTTTCCGGGGCAGTAAAATTATGACCACGTTGCTCCAATATGCGACATTTGGGTTCAACAATCTAAAGAAATTGTTTTCGGTTTAATGAAATGTTAAGAATAATATACTCGTATGTATATCTATATATGATATCCCTTCCTCTTACCTTTGTTGGATGATGATTACAAATCATAATTTCTGTATTGTATTCATTGGCAAATACTCGCAAAATGATTTCTCTGATACGTGACCATTTTAAATCATCACTGCCACAGCAAATGCGGGGCATGGCAACCTTGTGGGCATTGTGATTGCGCTGTAAGAAATATAAGTAATATTATTCTCTATAAATAACTTATATTAATCTTAAGATTAAGTACGCCAGAAGCAAATGAGAAAGACATATTTAACATATTTAAGAAAATCTAAAAGAAGAAACTAGACTTAACTTATGGCGTTTTCTTTTCTGGCAAAAATGTTACACGTTTTTCCCATTTCGCATCTTTTTTAATTTTTTTGTGTTCTTTTCTGAAAAAATGTCAACACTGCTAAAGTGTAGTGTGTTCTTTTCTATAAATGTCACACTATAAATTTAAAAAATGGTGCACCTTTCACACTCTGTATTTTTAGAGGGGGAGAATCGCACGATAAAACAACTGACCAGTGATGCCAACTTTTGAGACTCAAACGCGTAAACATTTTTGAAAAAAGGGCTAAATGGAAAAAAATCCATATAAAACCACATCCAATTTTCTTTTTTTTCGCGTTTTGAGTGACTAAAATCCGGCTAAATCTAGCCCGAAAAGGGCTAAGTTGGCATTGATGCAGCTGACATTTGTTTTGTTTATGAATGTGTATTTGTGTTAAGAAACAAAAAAAATATACAAAATGGAAAATATTTTTTATGTGCTAAAAAATTTTGGATGACTTGTTGGATTCATCTTCATCATCAGATGATGATAAAATATTTTATATGATTATGGAAAGAAATCCACAACCGTGAGTGAAAGGCTTGGTAAAGAACGTAATTAATGAATACTCTGAAGTTGATGTATGTCAAATTTCATAGGACAATATCTCCTACTTCTTATATATGTAATGTATGTTTATATACATATATAATTTTTATATTTGAGAAGAATTTTCGTGTTAGTCGGGAAAGTGCCATAGGTCATTTCGATAAATATTCATTGTGTTATTTCAAGCGATCTTACCAGGGAGCTATCTGCTTCTTCTTTTTTAGCAAAAAAACAAAAACAGCTGTACATGAAAAAAAATGTTACACTGTTGTAATTTTATGTTCTATTCTGACCATTAAAAATGCCACATCTTTAAAATGTGGGGTAAACATTATAAAAATGTACATAATAAAGGTGTAACATTTTATTTCAGAAAAGAAAACACCATTAATTTCATCTTATGAAAATTTGTGTTTTAATAAATCGCATTAACGGTTGCTCAACATTTTGATCCTCCGGCATCTTTATTTCAAATCGCTAAGATTTTATATTGTAAAGAAGTACAGTATTACTCCGTTTTAATTCAAACAAACACAAATTACCAAGCCTTTTTTAATTTATATTGGTTTGTCTGAAGCAAACACCCATAGGCTTAGGCGGTAATCGAACCTACAACCCTCAGACTGATACTCCAGAACGTTGCCGACGAGTCTATTAGGGAACCCCTTTGCTTTGACAGCAGCCAAATATTGGTTTAACAATTCAGTGCAGTTTTTTAATAACGACAGACAGCTTAATTGGTATAAAATTTTACTGTCTAACAAATGATTGCAAATGATTTTGCAAGCATTGTATTATATAAATCTTCAGTCATACTGGAAGATGTGAAAAAGTGGTACTCTTCACACTACAATTGCTTTTTGCTTTAAAAACAATTGTATTTTTACCAAATTTATCTCTTTTTTTATTGTTGTTGTCATTGTCGGAGATATCCAGATTTTGTTTTATTGAACGTAGTATTTTCTTGGCTCCTGTTTTCTTTCAATAATATTATTGCTTTCGTTTTTACAATCTGTGCAAAGGTTTCTTGTATCTTTTTATTACATCATTTACAATACATTTTGGAAGTTTCAGCTTTTTGCTATCATTCAATCCGACAAAGTCGGATTTTCTAGAAGTTTGTGCACGATTTAGTTTCTTTATTGATTTTCCATTGCTTTTTGATTAGTTACATTTTTTAGTTTGTTTAAAAAACAAATTACTAAAGAATCGAATGCGTAAATGTTTATATACCAATTATTTCCGTTAATTCAAAGGACCTCATTTGAAAATATTATATGCATGGTGCGTTTTGATCATAACTAGCTGATATTAAGGTTTGGATAGTAATTATTAGCTTGTAAATGGAATAAAGAATAGCTTACCGAATGCAAATGTATTCATAAGTTGATATTCCCAATAAAACATAATTGTCTTTCCAGATCAGTTTCATAATCCATATAATCTTAAAAAAATTAATAGGCAACGCATACAGGTAAACATTTGTCGAGAAGATGTAAGAGTGACAAAACTCCAACTTTGGGAACACTGTTTTCTTATAACGCATTTTAACTAAAATTTATTTATAGAACTTTTTATGCTCTACAAATCTTGGTTGCAGCCCTCTTAACAATATTTTAATAACATCCTGTCAATTATGTGCTTTAGAACAAAACACTTGATACATGTAAAAATGTATGTGATTTGCTACACGGTTTCCCATTCCAATATACATATCTATGTTCCAATTAAGCGAAGCAATTTTTATTGAAAAGATGGTTGCAATTTTTTTCTTGAAATTTCTGCGGTGTTCACACAGCACAATTTTATTGCTTAAATCGCTCGTATTTTTATTTGAGAGTATACACACATATGTGATACGAATAAAAGAGTAACACGAATTGCTAGTACAATCAAGTGTGTATTCGTCTTATTTTCACCACATCCCTATGTCTAAAAGGTAATCAGCTAAGCTTACAGAATTGCTTCGTGTAAATTGGGACTATGCAACGCTGTTCGCTTACTTGCTTATTGTATCTTTACTAAATGTTTTCAAAAATTTAATGGTGCACAGAGGGTCGATCGGAAAAAGGTGGTAATAAATTTCTATCTTCTAAACTATTGGTTTATACTACTGCAAAATTATGTACAAACAAACAGCAGAGGAACTCCTAAGCTTTCAGAAAATTAAATTTGAGATCACCCTGTTAGAAAATAAGGAGAGAATATACATAAGGTGTCTGAATCAGTGTTGCCATTTTAGCACTTTTTTGTTTCTCGAAAATGCATTGACATTTTTAAAAATTATGCTAAATGCTTTTTAGCATAATTTGCTTGATGAAAACTAATTTTTTTCTCGAAAACATTTTTACTATTTTACTTCAAAAAATACTTTTGGAGAAATAAAAAATAGCTTTTATTAATATTTCAACTGAATTTCTTTCGGTGTGGTAAGTAAATGAACACGGAAATTTTTGAATTAATATATGAAATGTAATCTATTAAAACAAGTCAGCAATTGTTATGAACAAAATTAGAAAAAACTATTATTTATATTTGTAACATTTGAAATAAAAATTGTATTGTTACATTGAACAAATTTAGCACTTATTTTTTCTTCTGTAGCACATTTTAGCACTTAGTTTTTCAAGTTTTAGCATATTTTGAAATTTTTTTCCTGGCAACACTGGTCTGAATAAACACATGTGGACTTCAACACACAGGCGAACATAGCTTTATAGGAAACACTAATGCTTGGTTTTCACTATGCCAGATTTGTTGTCAAATTGTCCAAATTGTTGGTAATTTCATAAAATTTAGACAATTTGACAACAAAACTGACATAGTGAAAACCAAGCATAAGTGAAACATTTAAAAATTCAGTTTTAACGCATCTAAACGTACAACTTAAAATATTTAAATGAATATTTTTTTCCTGTAGAAACTGAAACAATTAGCTGTATTTGACACGACGAAAGCTAATCAGTGAATTCGTCCTGCCTTTATCAAATACGGGCAATAGAGCAAGTGATTTTATTCGGCCACTACGTCTGAGCAAGTCTAAACAGTTCATACATTTTAAAACTCATAATACCAGTAAAAAGGTCAATCGGCTGCTCATTCATCATTATAACCATTATCATTCTGGCCAATTTATTTACTATACAGTTGGCCTGTATGGTACTATGCAAAGGTACCCACATACAAATTATCCCAAAATGTTTCGCTCGTTCAGAATCACCCGGCAATACATATTTACATCCCCCGATATTTGATAATACTATGCGTGCATACATATTATTATTATTTATGCTGCAAGCTCTCTTCATGTCGGCCACTGTTTTAGATTATCATACGATCAATATTGCTCAACTACACTCTCTTACTCGTTTGAATTTCCAACTGAATTTCAATAAACTAGATTTTAATCTAAATCGACTTATGAAATAAATGAGGTCGGTTCAATGATTTCATTATGACGACATTTTATAAGCGACGTAACTGATCAATTTAATAAGTAACAATAATAACTGCTTAACAACATTTATATTCCAAACATTCAACAACAAACCGCGCTTTTTTTCTGAGCATGTAAATAATTTAAATTATTACAAGTCAATTGCACTATTATTAATTTGCTTTGTTTTTATTTGACACAAAAAAATAAAACAGATAAATAATCTAACTCTTTCAAGTTACCGACTTTTGTTTAATAACTACTTAAAGATGAGAATTTTTGTTCAACAAATAAATTCTCAATTAGATTAAGTTTTTTTTTTCTCAAGGCCCCTTAATGGAATTAATTTGCATAAATTATTTAAAAAAAACTTTCGGATTTTCATTAGATCTCAACTAATTATTTATTTTGTTTATCTATGTAGCTACTAGCTAGACTGGAAGAATTAATTTATTTAACTTTACTTTACTTTACTCACCATATGCTGTCTCATACATATTAAAGCCGACTCCACATTCTCATACGAGCTCTTGTGATAGATGGTGTCTTTGGTAACCAAAGAGTAAATGAAGCGGTCATTGTCTTCCAGTACCGCTACTTCGCCGCTACAAATATGCTGGCGACTTAATTCATCATGCTGGCCGAATATGACGCCAAACATCCAAGCCAATTTACCCTTTTCTGCATAAAACTCAGCATTACAGCAGTAGGCCAACGAATAAGTTTGTGGTACGTGAAATACGTCTGCTTTCACTTCATTCAATCTGAAAGTCGTCATTATTTTTGCATTTCACACGTTTCTTAACAATTGTAAAAGAAATGAAATGTCAGAATACCAAATTGGTAAATTGGCAATAAAAAAACGTAAAAAACACACAAAATCAAAATAAATTTAATCACAATTGGTTTTGTACTTTGTTTGGTTGTTAATGGGTGTCTTTTTGCTTTTATTTTTTCCAATTTAGTTTTGTGTTTTTTTTTTGTATTGTTAAAATTTTAGTTAATCAGCTTTCAAGTAAAAGGTATTGATTTTTAATACATTGAATATTTTTTTTAAATTGACGGGTCTTTTTGTTTATTTGTGGTATTTTCCAGTTGGGGTTGTGTATTCTGCAAAGAAAATTAAAAAAATAATTGAAATACTCAATATGATGGCACAAAATTGATTATTGTTAAAAATACAATATTTATTAATGATTTTTTTAGTTGTTGTTCTTTTTTGAGCAGCAAAAAAAAAGAAACAAAATTTATGGGTTTTAAGTTTTCTGTTTGAAAATGTATGTCATACAGTTCGCTAGTTATTAAAACACTAAAGCTTCGTTAAACGGTTTAGGGTATGCTTAGAATTGTCATCAATTCAAATTGTAGTAATTACATACTACATAAGTTCAATCGATTGAAAAATAAACTTATGCTTATTGTAAAGTTTTATAGCTAAAGTCATGATCACATAAAATCCGGTCGCATAAATATGTAACAAAAAAAGGGATTGAAAACTTTTGAATCAGAAATTGATTCTAATTATTAATATTTAATAAGAGATAAAAGACTAAATTAGAATTAATTAAATAAAATTGCCAAGAACCTCACTTCACTTTAACTTTTCTTTTACAATAGCCCAATATTATTTAATTGGCCAATGCTTTTGACATTTAGGAGGGATCATATATTATTCTATCCAATTCAGCTTTTGAATAGTTTGAATTGGTTTCGTATAATATGAGGCAGTAAACGTTTCTGTAGGCAGAGCTCTTCAGAGACAACAGAAAAAATATTTATCTTACACCATCCTTTAAAAGACTTACAAGGGTTTTTCCAATCATGTGAATAATTGTAGCGTTCATAATATAGTTAAAAATTTATAAATTCATATTAAAACTATATCTTTTCCCTGCATCTATTTTCAATCTGTAAGTCAATAAAGTAATGTCTGTCTGTCAATATAATGAAACTAAACTTTGCAATGTAATTAACTACACAGCTATTGTATAGTCTTATGACATATGATCCTTGTACCATCTATCATCTATCGGTTAAAGCTAGTGTGTTTGAGACTGATATGTTAGAGCATTGGCCCATAATCATAGTCATAGAAAAAGCATACTTTAAGTAAAAGTAGACTTTTAAACAACAAAAACATATAAATTTTGTTCTGAATTTACAACAAAAGCATGCTTTTGCTAAGCTTTAATTTACTATCTATAAAAACTTTAGTTAATTAAGAGACATGCTGAGAGATGTTTTTCCTTACACTGCTAAAGTGTAAGAGCCACGAACGTCATACGTAAGTCATACAAATATACACATAAAGGCTTCATTAGTCTTTACTTTCTGTTGCTCTTCTGTTCCGTGTCGTTCTGTTGTTAAATTTTTATAGTTAGTTTTTCCGTATAAACGTATCAGCTGCTTTAGGTAAACAGACAACACACCGCGAAAATAAATAAAAAAAATACAAATCAAAGTTTTTTTTATTGTACAATATGTCATTACTTTCGACTAAAGTAATGAGTTTTTCGTCAGCCATCGTTTATTTTTTATATTTTTATAACTTTTATACAAAAACTTAATTAAATTCAAAGAAATTGAAAATGTTTGTAATAAACCAAAAAATGTTTTGCTGTGTGGATGTCAGCTGTTTTGTGCTGTCACTTACAATTACTTAGCAAATTTTTGTTTGCAACAGGTTCGTCCGCAACGGCACGGAAAGTAACAAAACAACTAACGACTTCTACACATTTTCTATTTAACAGAATCAAGTCAGCTAATTCGGAACGGAACATAAAGTAAAGACTAATTCTGCCTTAAGGCTTTGTGATGACTTTCAAGTCAACAGAGATATTTGGAAATGTAATTGTAATTGAACAACTGATGAATATGACTCTGAAATGAGGTTTTACAATTCTCATAGGCTTAGTTGAGGACAAGCTTCTAGTATTAAAAGGGTCCGTAAACATGCGTTCATTCTTCGTTTCAGCAACTATAGTTTCTGAGACCTTGAAAAGAAATATAATGATTCATATTCTCTGCGAATACTTGTCTTTTTATTTTATGATACATTCTATTAAATTTATAGAATATAGGTTCGTCAATGACACAAGTAAACCCACAAATAACGTCTTTCTTTTATCTGTATGAAATATGACGTCTTGAAAATATTCTCCGCTGGAACGAGAGTTCCAATTTGTCTATTATATTTGACTAAATACGACCATTATGTATGGAATATGACATCTTTAATTTTAAATGATAGTTTATACTGGTCTTTGATTCATTGCATATTATTGGCATATTTCTATGACCTGCGAGATCACGCGATATTGTACGCAATTAACGAAAGTTCATATGAAGTG
The DNA here is from genome assembly GCA_916048285.2 of Bellardia pandia. Lineage (NCBI taxonomy): Eukaryota > Metazoa > Arthropoda > Insecta > Diptera > Calliphoridae > Bellardia > Bellardia pandia. The sequence continues at coordinate 32,802,287 of OU696531.1, forward strand.
AACAAATATTTTGATAATAATATTTTATCATTAGGGCGTGCTGCTTTATGTTTTGGCATCAAGATAATTTGACAACATCGACTTAATGAGAAAATAAACATACGTTTCAATTCAAAAAATATTAAGACAAAAACTGTATTGACATGCTCTTATTGAATCAAGGAACGTCAGTCTAGGATAAACTCATCTATACTTTTCATTACTATAAATTGTGTATATCACTTCAAAAAGTGATATCGTCTTTATCTGGGTTTCTGTACATAGGTTCATTGATGGTAATAGTCCTACTAAATGACATTGGGAACAGTCTGCACCAAAGTTATATTTCAAAAACAAACTTGATCAAAAAATAGAAAAAAATTAATCTATATGAGTGAGCAAAGTAGAGACATCATTTTTGGAACTAAATAGCAGTGTTAACTCACCTCTTTTCGCTTGGATATACATACAACGGTATTTACTGTCAATTTAACAATATATTCTGCCACTACTTAGCCTTAGGCTACTAAAAATTTAAACTCTTCCGATACCGAAAGCTCATTGACACTTTACTACAGATTTCGAAATGATCAACAGCTGTATTAACTCGACAGAATGGTTAGAATTTGAACGTATTTAGTAGTTTAGTTTAGATCACGATATGACAATAGAACCTAACGCAAAACTCAATTTAGTTTTGTTATAGGTATCTGACGAATCTATCTAAACCAAGAACAGTATTTAGTCAAACTAATCTAAGGGTGTTTTAGAATACAACATATTACAAAATCTCATATAATCCCAATCGTCAATAAAGTGATAAGTGTACTCCAATTGTCTTGATTCAGCCAACAACAACTGACTTAATTGAATGTTGTATTTGTACAAACATATGAATTCAATGGAAAATGAAAACCAAACCAGCAGCAACAATTTAACATTTGCCAAGACAATCTGTAGATTTTAAAATACGTACATGCTCTTCTTTAAATTCGGTAGCAAAACATTTTTATTTTGTTTTTATTTCTCACAAAAGACTCCAACCACTTAATGATGTCAATAAATAAATATTTATTTATCACACTTGCAAGCGACTTTAAAAATGATACAGTGACATGATGCAATACAAATATGTGTGAAAAACTCAAGTTAAGTTTTTTCCATTTCTATAAGTATAATTTTAATTAAACGTTTTCTTTGCGTTAAAGAATGTTTATTAGAGCTTAAATATGTAGCAGCCTACAACTATTATTACTAAAGCTTAATTTAGATATGTGCACTATTATTATTGTCATTGTTGTTCTTGTTGTGTATGTAGTATATATTTTTAATTAAAATCTATTTATTATTGCAACAACTAATAATCAGCTGAATGCTTAAAGAAAAAAACATGATACTTGGCAACCGCAATGATACAGAAAACACAGCTTAAATGTAGTTTATATTAAAATTATCTATCTATCTATCTAAATTGAGATTGTGAAAAATGAGTAGTATAAGGCAAATTAAAATGTATTTTAATTTAAATCATTCAAGGGTAAACAAAGTCAATTGTGATCACATTTGATATACCTATTTAAATTTAAATTTTCGTAACACAACCTCCACACAGTGCGATGACATGACATTTGATTTTGATTTATTATTGGGGCCCTTTTTTGGCGAAACACTAGAGAGATGCGTTGGGATAGCTCATCGCAAATGAATGAAATTAAATAATAGAAGGTTTAGGTTTTCCTTCAATTATTTTAAAATATGTTTGTGCATTGCAAATATTGTTTGGGGTGATGTCAAATTTTAACACCAAAGGCGTTACTGTCAACCAAACATGATCAAGTTGGTTTGGAAATCATGTGCGTTTTGTCGAGCAAAGATTAATTTACCTGTATCAGTTCAAGATTTGGGCCACTTAAATCCGGAAGCGTTTCCTAATGTTACCTATATAGTAAGAAGATGACAATATCAGCCCAATCATGAATAAAAATTCCGCGGGAGTTTTTTCCCTTTTCCCATTTTTCCTATTCAAATTCAATGTTAAAAAAATAAAAAGGGAAAGAACTCCTGCGGATTTTTTATTCATGAGTGGGCCGTATAAGAAAGAAAAACAAGTAAGAAAAAAGTAAATTCAATTAGGTTTCTCTGACTGTACAAATTTGAATAGGACACCATTGAGAAAGTGCTCATTTTGGATGTCTTCAGCAGTCTCTCAATGAGCATTAATTATTGCATTTTCCTTAAAAGACGTATCAACGTCATGCATTTCAAGTAACTGCATTTTTATTTACAGTTGGATCTAAGAGGGTGGAAAGGCTAGTTGGTGTTGTATATATTGAGAAGTTTGAAATGAGAATTGAAGACTGTAGCATTCTTAGGCAAACTGGTTCTGGTACAATGGAATGTATAATAACTAAACATTCAAGTTTGTAAATGTCATGGCTGTGCGATATGTTTATGTTTTTGGATACTGTATGGCGGATACACTTGCAAAGAAGGGAACGCCGCTAGCCAACAGTCAAACATCAATCCTTTAACGAGTGATACCGGTGGTTCGAAATTTGCTGTAATTATCATTTTTCAATTTATTATTATTAAAAACTGAAAAAAGGAGGCAACATGTAAATAAATTGAAAAATGATAATTGCAGCAAATTTCGAACCACCGGTAACACTCGTTAAAGGAATGATATTTGACTGTTGGCTAGCGGCCACCGCAGTGGTGCAGAGGTTAGAACCCAAAGAATTCTGATGAGAGAATGTGGTGGTTCTCGAGACATGTAAATTCAACAACCCAGGTTCAATCCCCAACTCAGCCGAAAAAAATTATCAATAAATTTTAATAATAATTTTCATGTAACAATTCCTACCTTCAGTAAAAATACCTAAAGAAATATCAAAAATTAAAAATTAACAGTTCAACTAAAAATAATAATTAATTTTTTTTTGTTTTTTTTTTTTGCCAGTTAGTTGAAAACTGTCTAAGTTCTTTTATTTCTTGGCATTTAAAAATAATGTGGAAGTTTTATAGTGAAAGCATTTATTGATAAATTGGGGCCTCTTGTGTGGTCACATATGGTTTAGAGTTTTTTAACTGAAAAATATGTAATTTGTATTACTAATTCCAGAGCGCATGCGTTAATGTGGGTTTCGGCCAAAGATTTTCTTTTTAAAATTTCTCCTCCATAATCTTTTTTAAAGAGAAGTTGCTGTGCTATCACACATTATTAGAAACGATTCAAGTTTCAAGTTTTACGAATTAAATACACAACAAACGCAACAATTCTAGAACTCGTTCTTTCATCAGATATTGTTTACAAACGTCACCTTCATAACCTGTTCTACAGAAACTTTGCTGAGCTATCACACACTATTTGAAACGATTCAAGCTCCTGTTATTTAATCAAATAATGTTGTTGAAAATTGTCACCGTTGACTAGTTCTTGAAAAGTTTTACGCAGCAAAAACTCCTTTGGAGCAGAAATACAACTCGTTATTTCATCAGCTTTTGTTCTTTTAACAGTAGTGTACGACAGAACGGATTTCAGAAGTAATTAAGACATCACTAGTAACAAGGAAGCCATTTAAAAATCTGAAGTAAACTTTAAAAAAATTTACAAAACTAAGTAATTATTCCACTACTTTTAAATAATCGACATAATGTTATTCAGTAATTGCTAGTTTTTGCTGATTGTTAATACTGCAAAGATCTATAAGAGAAATTTAAAAAATACATGTTTAAAACCTGAAAATACATATTTCCTGTTCCCGAAAATAACGAAAACAAGCCGGCTAAATTTGCATACAAAGCAAATATAAAAATGCAATAATTTATAAGTGTGGTTTTGAGTACTTATGGTTATATAATATTTGTCTAAATAAATTTATGACAATAATAATAATAATAAAAAAATCAAGCAATATTTGAGGTTGGTCAAGTTTTTTTTAGCACCATAACTTTTATTAATAGCTACACATTTTCTAAAATACTACTCTACAAGTTGTATTAAAATAAATGCAAGTATTAATTAAGTATTTAGAAGTTTTTAAATGTCAAAACCCCATAACCAAACAACGCAAAACATTGCACGTTTAAACATCGCACGTTTAAACATCGCATCAGATCACTGCCTGGCTGACCAATTCGGTAAAACAAGTTCAAAAAAAAAAAAATTACTAAAACCAACTACGATTTTATAAATGTATATAACGTGCATATGTTTTTGTTTTTAAATCACGTTGTTTGTTTTATCGATTCATTCAGTCACTCCAAACAATACAAAGTAAACAAATATTACGATATTCTAAAATTCTATATAAATATTTTATTACCACTATTATTTATATAATTATGAACTTTATATGGGAGTTTGTATTTGTATAAACAAAATACTAAAAACAAATGCGGAAAATTCTAACGAAACTTAGCGCCCACTATAAAACAAAAACAACACTACTATTTATTTATAATTTTATAAATAAATTTTTAAAACGTATGAAAGTGTAGAAAATATAGTTTTAATTTATGCAATTTTTTTTTAAATGTTTTATTAACATGATTTATCTCAAGCAATTACACAAACAACAAAAAAACTACAACTCGATTTCAGTAACATTTTTTTCAACTATTTAAAGCTGTGTTCACATTATGTGTATTTGTCATGTGGACTGTCACTTTTTCGCATGTCAAATTTGTACATATATGTAGTCTGAACACCTGCAAACCATATCATGTGTTATTTCTCTGTGTACAATACACATGCCATTTTTTATTTAGAACGAGTTCTATTTTCAACTGACAAACCATCTGACATCAGCTGTTTTTTATAACCAAAATTTTGTAGTGGCAAAAATTATTTGAAATTTTAATAAATATAATTTATACCTAATAGTAAAACAAAAATACAAAAAAAAAAAAAAAAACTACACAAATTTATTATTGAAAATAGAGGGAAAAATTGATAAGGAGTTAACAAAAGTAAGTACATAGATATGTATTTTTTTATTACAATTTTTATAGTTATTTTTATGTTGTTCCAGTTTGACTGGTGCAAAGAAGAGGTTCTACAGTTGATCGAAATGTGGTAAGAGAAGGAAGGCTTGTATATCCCGCGGAACAAGTTTTACCATTAATGATATGGCTGTCAAATTAAAAATTTTCAATTCATCTTTTGGCCCTAATTAAGTTAAGGTAAAGCATTTAATTTAAAGCATTTGGCAATTGTTATTTGTAATAAATGTAACGCAATATATTTCCAGAATAAAATAACATACTTGCGCCGTCAATATAGCCGTGAAATTGCAAAAGCAAAAGAAAAAAGAAGGCCCCCCTGCAGATGATGTGCTTGTGCCATGTGTGTTTTGGTTCAACGAAATGGGTTTCCTGGAAGAATTTATTAAAATTTAAAAAGTTCATGTAATCTATATGCAACTATTTTATCAACATCTCGTTCCATTTTTAAATAAAATTTTATTTAATTACATTTAATTTAATTTTTATATACATTATAGGTTATGTCAAATGTACTTGACATACCAACATATGAACATGTAAATTATAAACCGTATGTAAAACTCAAATTTTGACATACACATGAAATTACATATGGGTAGAAAAGTGACATTCCACATGACAAATACACATAATGTGAACACAGCTTGAGTTTACAGCTAATAAACAAAAATGTCAGAATTGATTAAAATATATTTAGCAGCGTTGTCAACTTGGTGCGTTTTGTGCTTTTAAATTTTGGTGTTTTTTTTTAATTTTTTTGTGCGAAAAATTCCTTAGTTGGTGCGCGGTGAGCTTTTTTGTTATTAATTTCGGTGCGTTTTTTTAATTTTTTCGAAAATGTGATGAAATCTTTATTTTTACTAATTTTTAATTGCAGTTTTTTTTTATAAATCATTATCATCTATACGATGGAACAAGGTAACAATTAAATGTATTTTTAATACGAATGTATGACAAATTCGTCACATGAAGGTTACTGCTAAAGCTGAATAGGATGAAAATCTTTGTTTGAAAATAAAATTAACATTTTAAACACGGAAATAAAAATTCTTGTGTAGCCTGATGGTTTCAATAAACATTTTAAATAAAAAAAATACTATACTTGATGCGCTTTTTTCACCATTTTGGTGTGTTTTGAAATTTTAAAGTTGACAACGCTGCTTAAAAACTACTTAAACTGTGCTGTTCAACTATATTTTTTAACAGAGATTTTAATAAATTGATAATTTTGCATAAGTCATGCTAATTTTTCTTTTACCATACACTAACCCCAGCAAAAAATCTGTCTTGGAAGCAGTAGTAATAATTTTAGCAGTACTACTACTTTCTATCTTAAGCTGCATTTTATCGTACCCACAGTAAAATAGTAACTTCTAGGCACAGCGACCAAAACAGGGACAATAGCAGATGAATGGCAAAGACCTTATCCTATTCATTACCTTATATTCACTATATACTGGAAACTGAAAATAACTGTTAGAAATTACAATTTATTTTCGGTTACAAAAATTAACAATTACTTAACACAGGAATAAATAGAACATATAATACATATAATGTATTCAGTCCCAGGAATACCGCTCGCCCATGTTCAGTAACTATTTGAGACATTTTTCATTTGAATACAGGATTTTGACTGAAGCAAGTGTTAATTTTCAATATAATTTTAATCATCCTGTTTTTGATGCAATTTTTAAACCTCTTTTTCCAAATTGTGTAAAAGTGGAGCAAAAAATTCTTATCTCAAAATATAAATTTGAAACTATTGACTGAATCCTTTTTTGAATAAAACAAAAATATTAAATGGTGAATGATATTCAATAATCATTTGAAAATAAGTGGATCCCTTGTTGAAATTGCAGTGAATTTTTCAGACTATACTTGAATCATGATTGCAGCCTTTCCGACTGAAACACGATAGCTTCTCCGGGAAAACGGAACGAAACTATCCTACTCTATTCCCTGCTGGAAGGACATATTACCTTAAATTTTCTTTCGATGTTTATATGTGGAGTTAAAAACTCAAAAGATTGACTGAGGGAAAAGAGACGATCTTAAAGTTTCTGTCTTGCCGCACTGTTAGAGGATAAAACACTACATTTAATGTAACTGAATTGCTGAATGTTTTGTAGATGGTCTACTATCAATGCTTATCAAAGTATTGGACGTATTTGGATTTTCCAATATTATATTGAACTTGTACAATAAGTCACAGTTGCATTAATTAACTGTGATAATTTGATAGGGATGCAGGAATAAGGGGGAAAAGCCCAGACATATATAATTGATACTTTAAAATAAAATTACATGTGAACCAAAGAGAAATTTACGTTAGAAACTTACATTAAAATAGAAAACCCATGATTTTTTGAAATACATATATGTATGATAATTTTGTATACCCACCACCAAAAAAATGGTGGGGGGGGGGGGGTATATTAAGTTTGTCATTACGTTTGTAACACATGGAAATATTGGTCGCAGAACCCAAAAGTATATACATACATATATTCTATGTTCTTATAAAGTCCGAAGTCGATCTAGACATGTCCGACCGTCTGCTGAAGGCCAGATAGAGTTTCGAAAAGAAAGCTTAAAGCAATGAAATTTTTTCAAACATTCTTTGTTTTGCCGTAATGTTTGGTATTGAAAATCGTCAGACATTTTCAGACATTTTTTGCTATTTACTTTAAATACAATGCAGATAATATAATGAAATTTTGCACACTTTATTTTTATTATAAAAGGACAAGTCCTGCTTAAAATAGTAAGAAACGGTTCACGAATTCAAACAAATGTCTTCCCGGAAAATGGCTTTATGGTACGTAAATGCCTATAGAAAATCAGTAATGATAAGGAAAATCATAATACGAAATTTTGTTTGCATAAAAGGATCCGAAAAAAGAAAATACATAACTCGTATAAATTTCGCTATCGATACAAAATGCAACTACACCAATACCTCGCTTTGCGTCGTTTCGTTTTGCGTTTTTTCGCAGTTGAGTCGCTGCTTAATTAGTACTAATTTTCACTGTATGTCGTTAGAGTTTCAAGGTTGTGTTGTTTTAGGTTCGAGTCTTTATTTTGTTTTTTTTTTAATTTTTGCAAAATCTGCAACATCATTAGATTCTAAAACGATAACCCGTACAAGAAGTGCTTTGATGATCAAAATGTAATACTTGCTTTCTATTTGCATTGAAAATCAAGTTGCGCAGAGAATACCATTAATAAAATGGTATTTCAGACAAAAGCAAAAAGCTTATTTGATGACATAAAAAGTAAAGCATTATCCAACGATAATGCTAATGGTAGTAATACAGACAATTGCTACAAGGAAATTTATTTTACGTTGAGAAAAAGCTGTTCTGCAAACATTGGACCAATTTTTTGTGAAAGACTTGGTATTTTCGTAACTTTAGAACTTGTCTTCGATCTTTACATGGTTTGCTATAGAAAATCTTAATTCACTTTGTGTCGTTTCAATTTGTGTCGTGTTTTTTTTAGGATCGTAACCCCGACGCAAAGTTAGGTATTGGTGTACTGGTATATAGGGTTTCTTTATTGCTTTGAGGACCATTATGTATTTCATTTATTTTAAGTAATTTTTAATTTGTTTGATTTCACAGTACAACACAAAAAAAAATTACGGGATACCGACGATTGATTGTTGTTAAGGAGACCAAAAAAAAAAAAATATACGTATGTCGGCGTTTTGATAGATTTCATCAGAATATCATTTAAGAAGCGGTTAAAAATTCCCAGCTCTGGCCTGTTATTGCAGCATATCGGTATATAAAACTATGTTTTCTTTACGTCTCAGGTGTAGGGTATGTTCAGCATTTTTGTAGATAATGGTATGGCAAATATTTTTTTTAGAACATATTAACCCTCTAACTCCCCCCTCATAACGGCATTTTTGGCTTTACTCTAAGAAATTGTAAAAAACACCCCGAAAAGGGGGAAGGACACAAAAATGTTGGCCAAAACACACCAAAACCCAAAACTTAACACAAACACTAAAAACCAATCAAATTCAAGATTGCCCATTAAAGGTTAATTTAGTTATTGTTCACATATGTGGGTCATCCCATCTCTGGCGGGAAGGTTTGACACTCCAATACTAGGTTTGTTATTTGTTAGTTTTTAACAACTTATTTTAATCAGCGTTAAATATTGTTTATAGAAAAATATTGTAAATATGTTTCAAAAAAAAGTTAGAAGAACTAAAGATATAATTTGGAACCAATATTTATAATTTTTAGCGAATTCTAGCGTAATTGGAGGTAATTCACGCGTCTTGGCCATAAATAGTTGACATTACTGTTCCTTATAACACAATTATTATCATGTCAAAAATTAAAAATTATAACCTTTGACCTATTAACCTGAATTGGCGTATTCTGCACTTTTTCCCCCAGCTTCATAAAAATTAACAATATACTCCAATATCAAAGGAATGTTAAAAAGTTAAACAATTTTTGCAAACAAACATGGACTTTTAGAAAATTTTGTAAAATGTGTATGATATTTCATTAAAAACTATGAAATGAATATCAATTTCCAGTTTAAAACTATGTTATCGCTTTTATTGTTAATACGTGACCAGGTTTTCCGTATCTTACAAAATTGGTTTGATGCAACTTTCAAAGAAAAAAAAAAACAAAAAAATTAAAAAAACAGTATGAATAAATGAATCATTTGTATTTAGACATTATGACGCTAAAGATTTTATACACTTAATATTTTTTATTTTTGTTGCAGTGTTTATTTCACTAGTACTAGTATGACTAAATGAATGAATAGTATCATGCCCGGCCGATACAATAATAACAAAAACACCAAACAACTATTAAAAAAAAAATAAAACCTAATCTAAAAAAGCAATAAATAAAAGTGAAAAAAGACAAGATAAATACAAAAAGAAATAAATAAATAATAGTATAAATTGTTTGTAATTTTCTTATTTGTTTATCGCAACAACAACAACAAAAACTACTAATGTTTACGAATAACAGTAGTTAGCAAGAAATTGAGAAATTTCACATAAATTAATTTAACAGCTGTTTTTTATTATTATTATTGTTATTTTTCAAAGGCAATGAGAGTGTTACTCCACACATTTCTCCTCACAAGAAACAAGTTTCCCTACTCTGCACCCCAAACTATTAAAACCTAGCGGCAGTAATGAACGTTCATTCATTCATACTTCCATAAACAATTAAACAAAAAAATAAAAAAAATAAATATAAACTTTAATGAAGGTCTTTGTTTCATTTCTGTGAATTTTTTCAATTCCGCCCTTTTCATTGAAATTCAAAAATTTTTGAAGTAAAACAAAGTTTTGAGGTTGCTGCAAAAAATGTTTACAGAATTCATGTTTTATTTTCAAAAAAGTTTCTTCAATGCTTACGCAAGTTATTGGAATTTCTGTGTGTTTCTATATCTGGATTGCAATGACACAATGGCAATGACCAAAAACCAAACAGCAAAAATGAAAAAAAATTTCACCAATAAACAAGATTCCTTAAAATGAAAAAAATATATATACAAGTTTATTTACGTTTTTTTATTTTTAATGTTGTAAAATATTCTCGATATTTCTATACAATCTTCTGTTTTGAGATTTATTTATTTGGTCTTATCTTCTTTTTTATGAATTTTTGTATAACATCACAAATTTAATTTTCTCCAAGTTTGGTAATTTTTTAATAATTCAAACCACTTTTATTTGTTTTTTTTTAAATATTTTGATTTTTTGTTTATTTACTTAGTTGCGAAGTAATATTTTAACGAACAACACTCTTTTAACCGCACACATCTACTGATTACAAGATACTCTGTGTGACTGACTAACTAACTATAAGTTGCTAAAAAGCCAGCCAGATACTTTAGAATCTCACAGTTTATTCCTTCTAAAACAGTAATAATAACTGAAAACCTCTCAGTATTTGCTAACTTTGGCCCAGCGTTGCCATATGTCAAGTTTTCCCCTTTCGAGAGGCCAAAATTTTTTTTTATGAAAAAAAGTTTTTTAAAAATTTTTAATCGAAGTTCACTTCAAGTTAAAAATTTTTAAATTTTACAATTCAATACAATACAATAATTCTCATTTAATTAAAAAAGTTTTTTGGAATTCAAAAATTATGAAAATAATATGTTCATCAAAACTGATGAAAATTCCGTGAGATATTCCTTTTTTGATTTTTCGCAATTATTATTATTGATTTTGATTGATAAAATAATACATTGATAAATTTTGTTAAACAGATTTAATTTGTTTTAAATAAAAAAACTTTTCTTCAAAATATATTATATGGCAGCACTGCACTTTGTTTCAATTCTTCTCAATTAAGGCAATCGACTGACTCTTTCTTGTTCCATATTCATTGTAATTGGTTGGTTGTGTTAAAATTAAATAAATGAAAAAGTTTTTATTTTGGGCTGCCAAATGAATTTCGGAAAAAATCGTCAAAATCCCGCTAAAAAAGATTAATATTGTCATTTTGAATTTTTAAAATCGTCAAAAAATCGCAAAAATAAAAAGCCAATATTTCTAATAGTACAAGGTGGCGCAAAAGTAATCCTCCTATTAGAAAAGGCTATAAATTTTGCGAGTGTATCAAAAATTGCTTTTCATAATTTACCAATAAAATAAAATAATTTCTACTATCCTGACTCATAATATCATTTGGAATTATTATACCTAAATTCAACATTTGTCTATGCATAATTAAAAAACATCACTATCATTTAGTTTTGTTCCTGTAATATGTGATATTCTTCTTATTATATTCATGTTATAAAATGAGGTTGTTGTCTCAAAAAAAAAAAACAAGAGTATCACAAACATTAATAAAATATATAACTCTGACTTTTAATAATTTAGATAATCGTCACTTTCATAGAAAAAAATCGGCAAAATAATGATAAATCGTCAAATCTGGCAGCTATGGCTGTAGGGAAGAAGTTCACCTATTGAGGAATATGTTGGCTAATGAAACACTGTAGTGTCTCGTCGATAAGCTTAAGCCAATGCACAAACCACTTGTTAGTGCGTATAAGCTTTTGTTGCTAAAACTTTATTTTCAAATTTAGCTTTTAACGGTTGTAGTTTTAGAAAAGCTTTGTATGAAGTTAAAATGCGATCGTTGTAAGACCGTTTTTAAGTTTAGACTGTGGTTTTAAAGTCCAATGACTAAAGTCCGTTAATATTAAACTTGTATTAAGTTAATTTCAGACTATGAAAATGATCAGCATCCACAAACTTAGTATTTTCTTTGTAAGTTCCTTGTTCCTTTTAATAACATTTTTGCTTTTTTTACAGTCTGTGCTTAAGTTTGCTTGTATCGTTTTACAACATATGATTTTCTATTATTCAGCTCTCAGCTCAGCTCTTTTTTGATCAAATAACGTTAGTTATGTATGTTTAAAAGAAAGAATCACTAAAAATTGGAAATTTTAAGAAATTTTTATTTTTATATAAATAAATCGATTTTGAGATAGAAATATGAGAAATCACACATTGAGGCTATTTTTTTTTTTTCTAATTTAAAATCATATTTAAAATATGGGTGATCACATATTGAAGTCCTCATCTTGTTAAAACATATATTTACAAAGGTATTAAGGATTTAAGTTGACTTTTGAAAGATCGATATTGGAATCGATAGAAATATTAAAAGAAAAATCTTTTCTAAAATCGTCTGCTTCTCTTGATTAAGAAGATCTTAACGGATATTTCAATTTCTATAACATAATAATAACTCGTTGTTCATATAAACCACTCTTGAAATGGCTTTTGTTAATTATAGAAATGGGTTCGGTTTCCTATATCATTATGAGATATAGAGTGATACTGCTTTGATCTTCGCTGAAGAATTTCCATGATTTAATTTTCTGTGATAAATGTATTGTTGTGGAGAGGAGGCCACCTTAGAACACTTTTTGCTTTCAAGCCACATAAAACTTTTTGTTTTTGAATTATTGACTTTTTACATAATTTAACTAATATACATATATGGAAATAGACTTTAGCTTAAGTCTACAAGTAACTTATTTTTAGTTCGATTTATATTTTTACGGGGCAGCTTTGAACTAGGTTGGGGCAGTTTTGAACGGCAATATTTCTTGTAGCGCTTATGTCCAAAAATAACATAAACAGTTATATTTTTTATATATATAATAAATTCGATTTATTTATTAAGAAAAACATAAACATTAACAATTAAAAAATAAAAAAAAATTCAGATCAAAAAGACGGAAAAGGCCTTGCGATTTCAGGTGACATTACATTTTACTTTAAAGTAAATTGGATTCCTCATTTTCAGAACATAAGAGAGAATGAACAATGTTTGGTACTTCAAATGATAAATTAACTTGTTCAAAGGTGCTCCCTTTTTCTTAGTTCAAACCTGAAATGGCTTGCCATTTCACGTAAATTTATAATCACCCCTATCGTGAATAAAAATTCCACGTGAAATTTGTTCACTTTTCACATTTTCCTATTTAAATTCAATGTTAAAAAAATAAAAGTGAACAAATTTCACGTGGAATTTTAATTCACGATAGGGGTGAATAAATATTTCTTTCACGAAAGAAAACGATCACTGAATACTTCTTACACTCTTACAAAAAAAATAAAAAAAATTACAATGGCACTGCGAAAACAATGGCACTGCGACGACTGAAAAAACTAGCAAAAGTTGTTAACGTTGCTAGAAAACAAGGTTGCCATGTGAAAAAGTCGGCTAAGGGTCGGAAAAAATGTTAAACTGAGATTTTATCAACATAGTTCAAATGTGCCCGGGGTATAAACGTGCCCCCTCTCCCCTACTCGATTCTCAATACCGAAACTCTGAAAGTTAGACTAAATTTTAGATTAAAAATAATCTTGTCTTGTGATTTTTAATTGAGAAAAGAAGCTTGATCACTGAAAAAAGTTGAAAAATTCTTATAAGTCAATCATTTCGAAAACAAGCGTGTCATATATTCATACATATACGATTATTTGAGTAAAAATCTATGTTTATATTACAAACTCCAAAAATCTTTAATCGCCAAAAACATTATAAACAAGTGTTTAATCAGACCTCGATCTGTAATCACTAATATTTTTGAGACTGAAGCTTCAAAAGTTGAACTAAGAATAAACATAAATAAAAGTAAAGTTTTTAAAACGATAAGCTTTTTAGAATACAAAATACCAGCGTTGTCAACTTTGAAATTTCAAAACACATCAAAATGGAGAAAAAAAACGCGCCATTTAAAAAACACACCTTAAGTACTTCTATTTGAATTTTTTCAATAAAATTTGTTAGGGCGCCACTGGGACTCTAACCCTGGTTGTACGTCTACAGTTCAGTAGACCAAACAAGCCTGATGGTGTTTATGATAATGAATTATTGACAAAGTGCAATTAAAAATTAGTAAAAAGAAAGATTTCATCACATTTTCGGACAAATTAAAAAAACGCACCGAAATTAAAAAAAAAGCCCACCGAGCACCAACTAAAGAATTTTTGGCACAAAAAATTTCAAAAAAGTACCAAAAATGGTGCGAAACGCAGCAAGTTGTCAACGCTACAAAATACTGAATTAGGAAAGTAACGCTTCAGCAGATGAGACATATCGGTTTTCAAATAAATCTAATTCCATTTTCTGAGCATGTAACATTATCGGGAATTATCTAATATCTAACGCTTAACCCTTTAACACCTAAGACCGTCTATAGACGGTCATCAGTTGAGTATTAAAAAACCGTTTTTTTCGTTTAGCCACTAAGACCGTCTATATACTGTCTTCCTTGTTTTTGTCCTGGAGCTTTCCAGGAGTATTTTTTTCTGAATTTGAACTGAAATTCGTAATTTGCAGATGAAATACTTGCTAGAACAAAAATTTATATATGCAATTGAAACGTATTTTCAATTTCAGGTATTTAAGGGTTAATTTTTTGCAACAAACTGATCAACGACACATTTTATTCAGATCCACAAAATATAAAGTTATAAAATCTTTAATTTTTTAAAATATTAAAGAGAATTAACATTTTAAATTGTTCACTGTCCTTGACTTATATAGAAAACTAGCTAAAACCCGGTGTGCTTCGCTACACGTATTTTTTAAAATTAACTTTGTATGGGAGGTACCACGCCCACTTAAAATTTCCAAAAAAAAAGTAGCCTATAGCTCCTTCCAGACATACAGAGATATACTGTGAAAATTTCAAGCAAATCGGTTCAGCCGTTTAGCCGTTTAGCCGTCTATAGACTTCAAACTAATAATAATAAACAAATCGACACACATTCACTTTTATATATATAGATAGAAAATATAAAATTTCAAAACGCCAATTAATAAATCCATTTTTTGAGAATTAAAGCATTTCAAATATTTCTTTTATAATTTTCATTTCTAATCTAAATCATACATACGTTCTAATTTTAAAACCACCCACTCCCTCCAAACTTTCTGCTGCCTATTAGAATAACATAAGTCTTATTTATGCGTAACAAAGATGTTCAAATTAAGTACCGGAAATGTTCAAAAAACAATAGAATCTTAATTCCGGCATAAAGTCGAAAACATAACAAAAACACAACAGCAAAAACAACAACGGTAATTTAAATAATATGAAGTGGTATATAATGATTACCACCAAAACAGAGCCCAGCCATCATCACCACCACCACCATCAACACCATCATCAGCTTCAGCTACTCACAATTGACAGGCTCAAGTCAATGTCGTCTTCCTTGCATCATCAACATCAACAGGGTTGTAATTGTTTTTACAACAAAATTTGTATTTTAACACCAGTTTCTTGTAACTCTGCTCTTTGTCATCTTTATTTTCGATGCTTATGGTAGAAAACAAAAATTATGACATCGCTGGAGGCATTGTAAACGGAAGTGTCACTAAAATTAAATTTGCATAAATTTATTGTTGCCCTCCCTGCGCTTTGAGATGCCTTGAATAAGAAAAACATATTTTTGTGACTTCTCGCTGGGTTGAGGTTAAATAAAATCTTTATAAAGGAAATTAGTAGACAGGCAGGCGGAAGAGCTCTGGGGTCGAGACAGACTACAAATCCTAAGTAAAGTTTAATGAATATTATAAAATTTTCAAATACGATTATGTAAATTTCTGTTGAATGTCTTATTATTATTATTGTTACGAGTATTTGATATGTTTTTTTTTTTTTAAACTTAAGGTTATAATTTTCAATACCTAGTGGAAATTTATTAAAATTTATAAATCAATACTTTATTGTATTGTGGGTTTGTTACTAAAGCTATTAGCAGGCATAAAAATAAAGTCTACGATCACGTTTGTTTTGAGCTCGATGTCAAATGTGAGCACAATATTATCACCGATTATAATATTACAACTCTTCTCATATTTTTATATAAATTAAAGATATGTTACCGTCTATATACATAGGAATGAATAGATATTCGTCTTATATTGGTTTTTCTAAGAGGTAGTTCTTTCGAATTTCGATTATTGCAAAAACAACTTTAGATGAAAAAAGTTGAATATGCCCCAACAGGGACATACTGCAATAACATGAAAGTTTTGACATTTTACTTGTTAACATATCAGTAGTAATATCATAAGCCGAAAAAGGCGTAACCACTAAATAACATATATTTGAACTCGTTTATTTATTTAAAAATACTTTTCTTACTAAATGAGAATTTTTCCTCTTGCGAGTACTATTGTAAAAACTTTTTATAAAAATTTTCTTATTCGAAGATTTACTTCTAGTTAAATATAAAAGAATTTGAAATTTATTTTTGTATACCTCTGTTATATTCCACATTAGCCTTCCGTTGGAAAGCATAAATGTAAAATCATAGAGAGATATGGCCTGCTAAAGCCTTCGAAAATTAACACCAATAGACACAAAGAATGCTGACGAAGGCTTTAGCAGGCCAGAAAATGCATTACATTTTGCTAGTGTCTCTTTGTATATCTCTCTATGATTTTACATTTATGCTTTCCAACGGAAGGCTAATGTGGAATATAACAGAGGTATACAAAAATAAATTTCAAATTCTTTTATATTTAACTAGAAGTAAATCTTCGAATAAGAAAATTTTTATAAAATACTTTTCTTATTTAGACCAAAAAACAACAAATATTTAGTTTTAATTTATGTGATGCTGTTTGATCCTGGAAAACTATTGTAAGAGTAAATGACGTCAAAAAATGTCTGTGCTAAAACAAATGGTTACGCTTTTTTTGGGTAAATATTTGCCAAATGTGATCGTACCTTTAGGCAATGAAAGTTACAATGTATTAAATTTCGCTCAAAAATCGCATTAAATTATTAAAAATTCACAATGAAAATAATATTCGTGATGTTTTCAGTCTACATAATCGTACTTCTCAAACCTCTATTAAAAATTTTGCCGCCGAAAATTTCTCAAAGTTTTCACCAATTGGGAAAATCCACAACGACCACATGCTAAAGTTTGTAACCTTACAAGGTACAACTGGTGTATAAATTGACGCCGACGGATTATTCACTTTGGCGTAGATTCGCTAAATTCGTTAACGTTAACAAACAAAACTGCCTCATTTTGGAATTCTAAAAATTCAAGAGTCTTTTTAAGAGGTCTATAGGAGTGATTGGGTTATTTATTTCAAAAATTCGACCGGCAGTTCGATTACCTTGAGTAGATCACGCTATCGAGAGATGTTAACTACTAAATTTTGGCTTATTATTGGATATCACTGACATGTGGTTTTAATAGAACGATGTCACACAGACACCGAAACGATGAATTTATTTCAAGCCAAAATTCCCGATTGAACGTGTAGCAGTGCCCTATGACACCAAAGCATTTTTTTCTTGTCGGTTTTAAAACCAATTCTGACAATATTGGATTCTATGACACCCCTGATTATTTAAATAAATAACTACATTTAAAATTATCAGAACCGCCAATCGACATTCTTTTTGTTGACATTTGCCATTTTATACAATTGTGTTCACTAAACACAGTTGTAAACAGTGTTGCATTCGAAATCTTACTCGATATTATAACAATTTCGTACTTATTGAGCAGTAATTAATTGAGATTTTATATGGAATATTGAGCTCAATAATGGCGTTTATTGCGATTATCGCAATAAAGGTGCATGTCTGAACACAGTATAAGAATCAGCTGTTACAACGCAAACAATCACTTGCTTGAACGCCGTGATTTGTAAAATGTAATTTGCGTTTTACAAAATTAGGGCCTTAAATAACACTTTAATTACCAATTGTAATCTGATCACTTTGATTTGTATTTCTTACTTGATTATTTGTATGAACTACTTACGTTGACATTACAGGTATCACAATGGGACCAATATTATGGACCTAAGTGGGCCGTTTTACATGGCCGCCTGCTAACCTAACCTAACCGTTGACATTCATATTTTTACATGTAAAATAAAACGGTTATGCCCGGACTCTGATGGCTATGAATGCCGACCACTGGCATAGAATATTAAGTCTTCACATAAAAAGTAATTGAGATACCAAAAAGTAATTATTTGATCATTTTAGAATTGCATTTTGTAAATAAGCATTTACTTGAGAATATCTGTCAAAGTCATGAACAAAAATAGATTTTTTTACTGAAAAATTCAAAAAATCTTAAATTGCCAGTAACATTCAAAATATGTAATTGAAATGGAAAGAAATAACTTAATTGAACTGCACACTTGCACGCCGGCAATGTAAATGATTTGACTATGAAAAGGGTAAACACATTTCCATTTGATTAAATACATACATTACCAATCTCAAAAATATTTCAAGTGGAAAAATAAATTGAAACATTTTTCATAGAATCGATAACATGCGAGTGAAAAACTTTTGCATGTGTGATTGATTTGCAATAGAAAAAAGGACACAATGTAGATGATCACAAACCATTTCCATGACATTTCAAATGCAAACAAACAAGCAAAACAGAGAAAGAAATGTAAAGGAAGCTTCATTAGTTATGCATTGAACTTAAATCGCATATACAATAAATAAATTAATTTCTAACATTTCAACATTAATCTTTCCTGTTGAAACATAAAATTATTGCAAAAATTCTTACACAAAATTATATATTTTGTTTTATTTCACTTAAAGTAGAAAAAAAAATAGTCTTTAATGAGTTTTTCCTCACAATTCATACTAAATATTCTGTTTATACTTCATTTAGTCCTGTTTGACATAAAAAAAAATCAAAATAAATAAAAAATCAATATTTAAAATTGCATTCCATACACGTCGTCAACAAACAAATTGTAAGAAAAAGTTCTTTTTATATCCCTTCGACACAAAAGAAAAAAATAAACAAATAATCCAAAGTATAGAAAGAAAAAGCAGAAACAGAAAACAGGCTAAAATAGACAATTCTTTATGAGGAAATATCTACTACTATTAAGACTCATAAGGAAGAAATGTTCCACAGAAAACAAATTTAGCAAAAGAAAAGAAAAAAAACAAGAAAATGTCGAGCAATACATAGTATAATCATGGTAGTTGTTCTAAAATTCATATCACGTGCGTACTCCACCACGTCTCTTTCATTTTATTTTCCTTGTTTTGCTATTTGCCTCCACTGCAACACACTTTTGTTTTCTGTCCTGTTCTGCTGCTCGTTCCATTTTATATCCTTTAAACATTATTTTGAACTAATAGTGAACATTCAGCCAGCCGTACGTTCTTTCGTTCATTCATCTGTCTATGCTTAAATTTAATACCAAAAATATTTCATAAACAGAGATGATGAAAAAATCCATGTTAAAATATGAGTCTACAACATTCATCCATTCACAGAAATAAACTTAATGGCCTACAATATGAAATGACAGAATTTTAAGTTAAAATGTTAGTTTGTATTTACACATACATACATACATACATACATACAATCTAAGGAGGATATTCTTGTGTTTGTAACAGCCTGTTTATAGAACGCGACTCGCCCAACTCGCGACCGGTGGACGAGTGAGAAATAAAAAGTGTTTATAGAACGCGAGTCGATTTTGTCATGCCACTTACGTCAATTCGCGCATATGTCAAAATTGTTTGAAACCTTACTATTGCCAACGTGTTAAAAAATATTTTTTCTTTATATTTCTTTATACAAAATTTAATATGTATTAAACCTTACAAGATGGCAACCCTACTATTATGAAAAATATCAAATAAACATAAACAAACAAAAAAGTTAAACAAAATTTAAAGAATTTTTAAAATTTTTTGCTAAAAAAAATTATTTTAAAACGTGGGTGGCCAAGTGTGGAAACTCCTCCCTGCAATCCACCAATTGCCTAAACTGCATTGTTGTAGTTATTTTAATGCTGAAAATTTAACAAATCGAAATAAACTAACAAAAACATTTATGATATCAATGTGTACTTACCTTTTTTTTGTTGAAATATCCATTTTGTGCTTGTTTTTTTAAATATATATATATTATGTCCTGTGGTTCCTAGTAGGAACAAAGGGCCGTCTTTTTAAATAAAGTTGTAATTAAGTTTTACGCGCGAACACAATTGTATATTCGTCCAAATTTGACACTTCGGCGACTCTAACCGTCTTGTATATACCAAATAAACTGACAGCAGTTATGTTTTTTAACAAACTTGTCAACAGTTTTTCGTGTTCTATGACCCAAAATAACAAAAACGCTAACATTTAGCGGTTTTTATCAGCGAGACGCGTTCTATAAACAGGCTGTAAGTATATGAGCATATTTTCTACTTTGGATAATGAGTGAATATGATTTTATATATTTATATATGGTGAATTTCACGTCAAGTGACCAAATTTTAAAAATCGATGTCTTCCGATTTGAATGAAATTTGCACCAAGGTTAGTACTATTGGATAGAGAAAAATTTTCAGCTCTATCAGTCCAGAAGTGCCGGAGTTAGAGGGGGTCAAATTTGGTCATACAGGGTTTTTTTTAAATGAGTGTAACTTTTTACCTATTGGTCCTAGCAAAAATTGTCCAAAGGACTGTAGATAGTTATTTCTTCAATTATTTTAAAAATATTTTTTTAATTTTTAAAAAATATTTTTTTTAATTTTTTTTTTAAATATTTTTTTTTTAATTTTTTTCCAATTTGGGCTCTTTTTTTGCTCAAAAGAAAGCTTATACAATTTACTTTAAGGCCTTTATAATCGCTTAATGGGATGCGAGTGGGATATCTATCAAAAAAATTATTTTTTAACTCAAGAATAGGATTTTTCTTCAATATTTGGCACATGTATAATTTTCATTTTCCCCCATTTTTTTATTTTTTTTTCAAAATGGAGTTTTTTTTATATATTTCCTCAAAAGAAACTTTAGACCATTTCCTTTAAGAGCTTTGTGGTCACTTAATGGGATGCAAGTAAATTAAAACTAAATATTTGTTATGTTTTGGCCTCAATAAGAAAAGTTTATTTTAAATATTTATTTAAATATTTTATTGGCAAATATTTGCCAAGTGTGAAGTGTTTTCTACAAAGATCACAAAGTAATATTATCCTTAACAACTTTTTTAATCAAGTAATCTCTTGAAACTGGTTACAAATAAGTTTAGATGAGTTTTCATTATTCGTAAAATACAGTTATTTTTTTTAGATATTTATGACTCATTTTTACAATGATTATAACAAATATGTAATTTACTACTTTTTTTTAATTTCCCCCAAAAATTATTCTTGTTTTTTCACTCCATTTCTCTAAAATTAATGACGATTTTATTGGCTGTTTTATGATCTTAACAGCAAGTGTGTTAAATTTGTCTGTCCGTCTGTCTGTTTCCTACAATAAAAATAAAAAAACTTTTAATTACTTTTAAGATGATTTTTGTGTTAAAAATGTGATTGTGATGATTTACCTGTAACTGTTTTTCTCCTCGTCTTGTTTTTGTTTGTGCTGCCAGAATAAAATACATTTTACTTACGAAAAAAAAACAAATTGTTGTAATGTTTGTTTTTATTTTGTTTATTTCGAATGTAATGAGCTTTAAATAAAAAGTAGTAAATTATATTTTTATTGTATTTATTTTCAGCTACTACTCAATATATCATGCGAGAGTACGAGTACTTAAACAATGTATTTTAATGGATACAAGTTAACAAGTTAGTTAACGGAGAAATACAATGAAATCTGTTCACGTTAGACGGGCAATAAAACTCAATCTCCTGATTTCTGATTACTGATAAGGTGCGTACAATTTTATTTCACTTCTTTACCTTATTTTGTATGTCGTTTCTAAAGTCGTATATAACAGGTAATTTTCGGTAGTAATTTTATGTTAAAAGTTTTTCGATATGTTTTTGGTTTGTTTTAATACACATTTTCAACATAAATGACACATTGTTTAGTGTGATGTTTTATTTAATGTTGATGATGAGAATAAATAAGAAAGTAACAATTTAAACTGAATGATGATAAAAAATGATTCTGATTTAATTGTTGTCTAAAAATGGTACAAAGTACACAAACACAACTTGTATTAAAGTAGTATTTTATGTATAATGAAATTGTATTGGAATTGATAGTATTTCTCTATGAATGTTGCTGAATTTCTAAAAACTTAGCTAAATCACAGAATTTTTAACAAAAGAGTAAATACATATATTAAAATGTAAAATTTATTAATGGCTATTGTAGTTTTGTTTGGCGGAATTTTACAAATAGCTATGAAATGCATTGTTTAGAACAAGTTTGTTAAAAACTTCACTTTGGGTGGGTATATTGGATTTGTGCTGATGTTTGTAACGCCAATAAACATTAGTCCAATACCCACCTTAAATTATACTGATGGACTTTAATAAAGTCTGCATGAGTCGATTGAACGATGTCCGTCCCTCCGTCCGGCTGGCTGGCTGTCCATGTAAAGCTTGTGCGCAGAGTACAGGTCGCAATTTTGAAGATATTTGAATACAATTTGGGACATGATTTTTTTTTGGCCCAAGGATGGTTGATACTAAAATTGGTGGAAATCGGTCCTAACCCCCATACAAAAGTCAACCTGAAATAGGGGTTAATCGATCATAAATGTTTGATTTATTCACATATCCAAACAAATTTCCAAATAAGTTTTAAATGAAGCCTTATCACACCTACAAATTTTGTGCAAATCAGTCTATAATTGACCATTTAAGGACCACTTCCAAAAATCACCTTAAAGAACACAGGGTGCTGTAGCTTAAATGGTTTGCCCATTTGATCATTAAGCATGAGATGGTATTCAATTCCCAGCCGCTGATACTCAAACAACATAAATTTCTGATAATTATTGGTTTTCTATCATAACTTATATTTATCACAGCGCCCACCTTCGGTGGTATAGCATTGAAACGCCACCGAAGTAAAATAATTAAATAAAGGCTACAAAATGAAGCTGTAACATTAATGCGCCTACTCACCACCAGAGGCGCTGCAATTCTGCACTAAAAACAAACATAATGCGCAATTGCAGAGTTGTGATATAAAACAGCTTTCTTCTTTCACCACCTTTATTTCTCCAACCTATCCCCTTTCCAAAGAAAGTAACGCAATTATATCGAGCCATTACCGCCAAAATAATGTATCCCACACCATAATCGATTGTTGTTTTTTATCGAAATCGATAGTTCAACATCATTTAAAATTATTAAAATTAAATGTATTACACAAAACAATATTTACATTATAAATTTTAAAATAATGGCTTTATTCAAACTGATTTTATTTAAAAAAAACCTTTCCCTGTAAAATTTTGATTTTGTGGGATACATTTTTTCGGCGGTTATGGCTCGATATATAGGCATATTAATTGCCTGAGTGTTACTTCTCTATAAAAAAAAACCACAGCTCCGTTAAAAAAGTTGGTATGCAAATAATATTCAACAAAATTATCTTTCATATATGTATACATAAATCATTCGGACCAATTTTATGATGATCGGTCCATAATTAGTCATCACTCTCATATAAGACCCATTTCCGAAAATCACTTTAATGACCATAAATCTCCTAAAAATGTTTTTATCCACATAAGTTTCATACAGCCATGTCACAGAACTCAATTCCGATCGAATGTGGTTTTGATTCCGTAAATTGAGTCTTTAGAAAACGAAAAACGATTTTTTTTTCGTAATGAAACCACTTTAGATTTCTAAAGTGGAATTGTTACTTTTTATGATTTTACACTGAAAAAAACTCATACTACTAATTTTAAATTAGTATTTATAATGACAATTAAATAATTAATTTTTATATTTCATTGTTTTTTTAGTTCTCTCATTGATACTTCTATTAAATTTTAAAAATTTCAGAGTTGGTGTCAGCAACAAGAAAACTTTTTTCAAAAAATTACAAAAATTAAAAATATTTACACAGCACTGGAATATGACAGAGGAATTTCTTCTTCGTAGCTTTTCAACTGCGTTTTGATGTGTTTGTTCATTTAAAACAGCAACAATTGAAATTCTGGACATTTTTAGAAAAATTTGTTGAGTTTTATTTAAAATTTCTTTGTTAGCGTTTTTTTTTTTTGTTTACTTTTGTTAATTTTTTTATTACAAAAAATTAATGTTTTTTGTTTTTAGGTTAAAAGTCGTGATTTAAAATTTTTTTTTGTAATAAACAAAATCGATCGGAATCTAGAGAACGCAAAGTAAAAACGATCGATTTGCAAATACGGAATTGAAACCATTCCGATCGAATTATGTGACATGCCTGATAATTTTGCTGCATGCGTCCTTCAAAATAATAAAGATCATTACGTCTTAATATCAATAAATCCATTATTACGATTTGTGTACAATAGACCTCGCCTCAAAATTTTTTTTTCGAATTTTACATTTGGGGATTGGTTAAATATGCGATTTGATGTAAAAATTCATATGGTAAAATTTGAAGTCGATCAGAGTGAGCCAACCCGTGCTACGCTGAGGTCAAAGTTCAAAATATATAGAAAACAATCGTTTTTTCATTGATGACAAGTTATTTATTATAAAAAAAAACATGCAGTTCATATAATGTTTTCTTAATTTGCAATTTTTTATATTCAAACATTTCATTAACAAAAAAGAAGAGAAATAATATTATTAAATTATTATAAAAGCGACGATTTAGTATATGCTGGGAATACCTTTCGGTAGTTCTTAACAACATGAAGCAAGTACTGCTTCTCTTCTTCGCTATGTGTTAAGGACCGGTTAAAATCTGTAATAAGTTTGACTTTTCTCTCAGCAGCATCATTAACAACATTAATATTTTTCAGAATTTGAACGCATTTAATGTATTCTGCTCTTTCGTGCCAATTTGAAGGATCAAAGTTTAAAAAATTGGTGTCTATTTCCAAACGTGCAAAAAAGTTTTATTTTATGTGTTACAAAGCAACTCAAATCTTAATAATAAATAACTTGTCATCAATGAAAAAACGATTGTTTTCTATATATTTTGAACTTTGACCTCAGCGTGGCACGGGTTGGCACACTCTGATCGACTTCAAATTTTACCACATGAATTTTTACATCAAATCGCATATTTAACCAATCCCCAAATGCAAAATTCGAAAAAAAAAATTTTTTCCATATAAGTGAGGCGAGGTCTAGTGTACAACCAGTTTTCTCTCGGTTGTATGGTCACTGTAATTTTTGACCCATCAGATTGGACATATCAAATAGTCTGTGCTATTGCCATACAAATAAAATTTACTAATTAGCAGTGAGTGTTCAATTGCATTAATCCAGAGTTGATAATTTTAGCTTAGTAAAATCTATTTCCTTAATGTTAATTTCCTGGTATGAATTACCAAAATCTTTAAATTTTATTCAGTAGCAGTGGATATACGAGGTCATTTTTAAATAAGATTTTGAGGGATGATTTGGGCAAGATAAGCAAAAGTTATTTTTTTAAGAACTCATATGGACAACAAAAATTTAACGCTTTATTTGAAAAGCAAATCAGTTGTAAAAAATATTCATTTGAAATTAATATCATAGAAATAGATTCAAGTTAATCAAGCATACTCTTGTATCTTAAATTAAACAATTTTTATTTTCTTAAGTTTATTCTGAAGATAACTTTGATTAGCCCTAATGAATAAAACATTTTGCACTTGAATGGCAAATCTAAACAAACAGATGGATAATAGAACTGACAAACGAACGAACGCATGAAGGATGGTTTAATTTCTACCAGCAACTAACTTTCACCAGCCACCACCCCTCAACCATAAAACTTCTTTCTGACGCACTTGAAATGTGTATTTGAGTGTGCCAAAGTTTAATTTCAGCCTTTATTTACATTTGGTCACTACTGTTACTTACTACAGTGGGCTGATATGGTCAGCCGCATGTGTGCCTTTAGGGCCAAAATCAACACTCTCTTGTTTTGTTTTTGTTTTCTTTAGCAATGTCTGTTTGTTTAACTGTCTTGGCGTTTTTGTGTTCAGCTGACAGACAGCAGCAGTTTTGTATAATTATTCGTACAAATAATAACGGACGGAAGGAAGGAAATCACCTTCAACAAATCAACACTGATGAACTTCCTTTCAATCGAACACTGACAAGTTGATTGTTATATAGACTGTGTTGAGCATTTCACGTTAAACAAATATTTAAATAAAAATGTGGAATACTATTTTGTTGTATTTAATATTGTTTATTTCTCACTCGTATATATTACAATAATAACTACAACTAATGATTTTAATTTAAGTAATAAATCTTTAGATAGATTTTCTTGGTATTACTTAATTGCAAATAACGTATTAGTCGTCGCTGGCACATGTGTTTTTAATGTGTGTTTTTTTTTTTGCTATTGTCTTGTTTTCAACATATTTTTACAATATGCCACATAAATCACTTGCATTTCCACATTTACGGATTACTTTTAAGTAGATAATTATTAGAAAATCATTTTTATTTACGCAATGTCACGTCTGATCAAATAAACACTCCATTTTAATTTATTTCATATTTTATGGCAGAAATTTCAAATGTCACTGATTATCCTGATTTACAATGTATTTAAAAAGGATTTAAACACTTCATAAAACGTTTGAAAAAGAAGTTGCATAAAGAAATAATAATAATAACATTCCAAATAAATAAAGAACTAAACTAATCTGGCACATGTCTGTTAAGAAATGTTAAATTTAAAATCATATACAAGTGTTAATATTTAGCTGTGTAGAATTTTTAATTTATTATTATTAAATTATGAATAGAAAAGTTCTTGATTTTGTTTGTTTGCGAAAAATATGAATGTAAAATGTAGAATAATTGTTTGCCGTATTATTTAAAACTGTTTTCATATCACGTTCTCACTGTAAAATTCACTAATAAAATTAACCTTATTTACTATGTATTTATGATAATTTGGCGCCATTAGTTTTATTTTGGTTTGGTTTGAATTTTTATTTAACTTAATAATATTTAATGATAACTAGCAGTAATAAATAAATTGTTCAGAAAAGAATTGCTGCATTTGAAATTACTATTCTAAAGGAACCAGTTCGGATGGAGTATAGTTAGAATCACTTTATATTTTTTAATTTAACTTCCTTAGAACTATAATACTTTTTGTGAAACAATATTATGACTCTAAATTCTATAGAGCTCCCTAGGAACTAGTTTTTTTTTTAGAAATAGTTATTTTTTAGTTCTTAACTAGTTGTATTGATAACAAATCACTTACAAAACTACTTCTTGAAAGTAGTTAAACAACTTTTAATGGCCTAATCAGCAATGTCGACAAATTGTATGTAGAGAAAATTCTGTATTTTGTTTTATAAACTCTTCAAAACGAATTCATTGTAAATACATACATAGATAAATTTATTAGAGAATCATTAAACGATAATTTTCCTAATCAATAACATTTCATGTTACATACTATCTTTTAAAGTTCGTTGAAAATGTGAAAAATTTAAATAAAAAAAATCTCTAATGTGAGAATTTGTTCTACTTTGGTACTAAACACAAAATACATTAACTAAAGAACTCGCAAAATTTGCACTGCATTGTCCCAACATTACATACAGTATTACCTCCTGCAGCGTTACCGTTGGTAAATTTGAGAGTCTCGCACAAAAAGGGGATTTATTAAAAAAAAGGGGCAACACTTTTAAAAAGATGGAAAATAAACAAAACAAAAATAAAAATCGTATTTTTTCATTTAAATGTTGTATATGATGTATGTTTACATATGCGTATAATAAAAAAAATTAATAAAAAAACTAATATGTATCAAGTAAAACAAAAAAAAGGTACACAAAAAGTGCCAAGGCATCTGTAAAATGGTCAAATTGCCACTTTAGTCGCATCAACGGTAACGCTGACCCCCTGGCCCACGATGTCGAACGATAACGTTCGCTTAGATAAGACTTAAGACACAAACTTGATTGTGGAATAAACAAACTTGATTGAGTCAAAAAATAGATACGATAAAAAGTTTGTGTCTTAAGTCTTATCTAAGCGAACGTTATCGTTCGACATCGTGGGCCAGGGGGTTAGTGATATCTAAGACCACAATGACAGGTAAATAATCCAGTCAGTATTCTCAAATCGCTCTTGCCGAGTGATAATAACTTTTGAGATCTACTTTTACACAAAGTAATGAATCATTTGGCCTTCCTAACGCTAAGTAGGAAAAATGTTACTTCAACTCAGATATCCCGAAGTTCTTCAATAGCATATCCTCGCCTCTATTAGCCCTGCAATCGGCTAGTTGGCAGCCAGCATGGCCCTCATTATAAGTTACCCAGTTTAATTTCAGATCAATGTGCACCGGTTTTTTTTACAGAGGCAAAGCCGTCCATGATTACACTAGACCTCCACTTCATAGGAAAATAAGGTCCTAAGTGCTGCCTGGCTATCTGACATAATAAAAATGCAAACTCTCTTCGACTGAAATATTCTTGGGTAAGCCATTGGAATACTCCTTAGAAAAATAGGTCCATAAACTCCGCTGTCACCGAAGACCGAAAGTGAACCAAAAGTGAACCAAACCTGATCGATGAAACACCAAAGAAGGTAGTATATTGTCTTTCTTAAAGATTCCCAGAATCCGCATGTGGCCAACCAGGTAAATTGGTTTGACTCTGGATATACATATGTATCTGGTAGTTTGGTCAATGAGATTTTAAGACATTAAAAATTGTTAAACCGCAAAACACGTATCATTAATTTTCAACTTGAAGACTTTTAAAATTGGTTTCTGAAATTGAAAATTCATAGTTATTCTTTTTTTGTTTGCTATCGGACAACGCCAAGTATCTGATGGTGTGTCTGGATTCAAAGCATACGAGGAATATAAACAATATAGCATGTGTATATTTCGACATTGTTGTATGGAGTGTTCGTAAGGTGGACCAAATCTTGAGAATTGCACTGATAATTATTGTTGTACTACATTTGATGTTGTCTTTGCTTAGATATCCAATATATCAAATAGCTAATGGTGACTGTTCGAACTCTGTCATAGACTTGACGCAACTTCCCTGGTTCATTATTCATATCGGATGTAACAACGTAGTCAATATTTCGAGGTATTAAATAGATAATAAAATATTAAAGCATAATATATTTCAAGTTAGCATCCATAAAACGGGCTTCAAACCCACTAATGCCCCTTTAAAAATATTCTATTCTATTTACCGATAATAAATCAATCATAAAGCCTTTGTCGAGTGTTTAAATTTACTGCAAATTTAATGAACAATCCTGATCTTCAATGCTAAAATTGGCCATCTAATCGGTCTATCGATCTAATTTTTCAAGCAGAGGATTCGTTGGAATCGTTGGAAGTCTTTACACAATAAATGATGTCTTTGGGTTTTCAGAGACTGCCAAATTTGATGGCGATGAAAAGCGTTTAGGCAGGAAGGTTGAATTTTCCACAGAAAGAAGCCAGTCTTATAGAAGTGAAATCCCTATACGAAACGATGGTTAGCGCCATTTAAAATTAAAAGTCTTAACGCAGTTATTTAGATGAAATTTTTTGAAATAAACTTTTCTTCACTTTCGAAGTACTCTTTCCAATTATCACAACGAAATCTATCTGTTTAAGCCTAAGTAAGTCGCTCATTTATATCGACTGTCTGTTTAAACAAATGATTGTTATAATCGATATCAGGGGCCAAATTACCGCATACGATATCGAGTAAAATTGATCGTAATTTTCTTATTTGAGATTATGGCATACGATATCGAGCTAGAAATTTAGTACATTTTATAATAATTTCGATATCGAAATCATTATTCGATACGATAGCTCATTCGATAACGAATGCGGTAATTTGGCCCCAGCTCTCTTCCTTCCGCCCACCCTTTTAAAAGTAATATTAATAATTAAATTCATTCTTAAATAAGCGCCCATAATACAATCATGCTTAATTAATATTTGCTTAACTTATTACACAGCTTCATGCAGCATGATACGCCAACAAATTGGCAACCAGAAACAACATGTTACGCACAATAAATATTACAACAAATTACAGCAAATATTGTCTTTAACAATATTAAAATAAACCACAAGGAAAAATGCTTTATTAGCTTTTGCACACACATTTTTCGCACAGCACACTCCAACGTATTAACGCACTGTTTGGGAGGAAGAAAAGAAACCCCTTCCTTCCCCCCTGAGTCATATAATATTTGTATATTGGTATGTTGGCTCACACTTGGCTCACAGTTACAGTAAGTGTGCCAGAACAAATGTTTATTTTGAAATTGTAACTGAAAGAATGGACAAAAACAACATACCCAAATATTAATTTATGGCCATTTAAATGAACATAAACTATGAGAGCTGTTCAAAATACTAAAAAAAGGACAATATAATTTAATTTTGCGGTGACTTAAGCCAAAACAACAAAAATGTTACATATATGCATATAAGTATGTATATGAGTATTTCCCAAAAAACAATAGTTCACACTTGTGACCATAAAAGTCCACAGATGATTTTTACAGTTTGTTGCTTGATTATCCTTTTTTGTTTTGGAATTAGTTGTTGTAGAGAGTGGTTGGAGTTGCAAACAAATTGTTATTGTTGGGTCAATTTATGGCCACTAATTAGAAAATGATTAATATTTACATGTGTGGTTGTGTTAGTGGGTGGAGGAATTTTGGAATAAAATTAGTGAAATGTTTTATTTGCTTATCTTCTTATAAGATGAGGTCTGCTGTCGTTAGGGATTGCGTTAAATCTGTGACTGAACTCGTTGCGCATAATGATCTGACTTTGTTTTGAGCACCTGGTCATTGGAGCCATTTCCCGACATATTTCTAACTTGTATTAACTCAGGCAGTTCTAACCCGAAACTGTCAGCTGTGAAAATGTTTCGTTTTGGTTTGGCAACATTTTACTGCACAAATGGCGGCAAATTCAAAACTTGTGTGATCAAACTGACGATTGATTGCTTCAACCCACGTCTTGACGAGCCATCGTTTACGAACACAAATTTTTTCATGTTCTTTTGTGTTGGACAGCAGTAACTGTTTGGGCTTTCACAGATAGGGTGGTTTAAGGACTTATCTGTGCTATTGCAAGATTAATAAGGCCCATATTTGAATCTGTCAAGACGAATACATTTATTTGCGTTCGTCGTGACCAGACAAGGTTAATGCTTTCAACTGTTATGGACCCACAGTTCAACAACTATTGTAGAAGCTGCCACAATAGATAAGAGAAATTTCCGCAATTATTTAACCAATACTCGTACCAGTTGAACACAAGGGAGTTGCCAGGAGCTTTAGAAGTTGCATCTTATATATATCTGTTCATTTGCCTGAAAATCAAACAAATTTTTTAACACAATTATATCAGGTGTTTGGACCCAAAGAAGCTATTTATTTTCATTTGATTGGCGTTCTTTTTGTGTGAAAATGAAATTTGATGCCAGAGATAGTTGTCCTACAATATTGTTCGAATAAGGACATAACATCGCCAAATGTTTTCCACACGAAACAAATTGTTATGTAAAAAAGAAATTGTCTGCTGAGTAAACCAATTTATAGGCGGTACCCATCTTGGTAACTAACAATTTCATTCGATTAAAATAAGATTCAGATGTGCATACTACTCAGATGCTGATGCTCGCTAGTTGTAACGGGCTTTTCAAAAAGAACAACAGGGTTATATTAGAATAACATGCTAGTTTACACATTTGTTACAAATCTATGTAGTAGATGCTTTGACAATTTTTATAATAATTTCCATTTTGTTCAAAAATTAATTATGAAATTGGTTGATCTGTAAAAGTTATATTTTCGGTGAAATTTGTCGTATTTAGGCTTCTAGGAATCCAAAAGCAATTGCTAGCTTAAATTTCCTGATCGCAGCTGATCCTTGTATAAATATTTGGAAAGTAGTGTGATACAATCGGTGATACAGTTTTAAAATATATCTAATTTTTCGTTGTTATCTGTAGGTCCTCATCGACCAACTGGTTTATTGAGAAATTCGTCTGCAAAAGAAAATGTATAAATGAAAATTCGAGAATATTTGCTTTCGAATTGTTTTACTCAATTAAAGTTTACTTTAGCTGTGAAAGAAATAAATCAAAATTATTGAAGGTTAATTCTTCAATATATCATAAATTTTTCTAAATTACATACAGATCTTAAAGAGTGTTAACCTTAAATCAAAAGAATTTTCAAATGTTAAATTCTTATTATATAAAACTAAAACAAAACCAACTTGTTTTTGTTAAAAACAAAGTCTGATTTAAAATATTTAACATTATTTTATGAAGCATTTAAAAAATCTAATTTAGCAACAAATTAAAAAGACACAACGTACTTAAAGAATTATTAAAATTTGAACCAAAAATAACTTCGTGCGGTCAAACGCACTTCATGCGTCTGCCTTTGCCAGTAAAGCCCAACGATTGATTCCCAACGTAGTGCTGGTTTGGTTTTTTGTTTGTTTAGAAGATTTTAAAATTGTTTTGTAATCAAATAAAAAAAATCAACTTTTTTTACAGACACAATTTAAACTTTTTGTTTGTTTTGGTTCAACATTTTTAAATTGTTGAATATGAAAGGGAAACGCACAAACAGACAAAAAAAATGTTGCAACAAAAATACCAGAAATTCCAATAAAAATCGCGACCAAAACAGAGTAAAACTATGAGTGGAAGTTGGCGGTCGTTCGGACGATCGATTTGGCTGCAATAAGTGGTGCTACATTTATTTTAAAATAACAACAACAGCAGCAAACAAGTGACATTGCGGCGGCAAATAAATAATACTCCGGCAGACGAGTACGAGTTGGCTAAAGAGCAGACCCCTTTATAACGATGACGCTGATCTGCTAGGTATGTTATTGCTGCTGCCTGTGATGATGAGCTTATGTTGGGAATGACGAAGACTTCAATGATGACAATAAGTGTGGGTTAAAAAAAAAACAAAAAAAAAATTAAGCAGGAAAAACTTTTTGGTAATTTCCAGCATTGATCGATACAATAAGCAACGCTTTAAAATACAACAGTAGCATTTGACAAAAAGTCCCCACAAGCCCCCTATAAAAGATAGTTTAAATTGATTTGCTGATTTTTTTAGTTTCTATACTTGCAACAACGTTTTTCTGGTGTGTAAGATTGTATGTCTTCCAATGTATGTCATTTGTGTTGTTCTTGATGACAGTTGTTATTTTGTGGTAAAACAGTGTGATGATGTGATTTTTGTTTGCCTTCCTTTTATTCGATCTCCAATTTGAAAAATCCATGTTTTTTGCACTCTTTTCTGTTCGTATTTTTTTTTTTTTATTTTGGTTTGTTTGCTGTATTTTCAATACCCAACAACACAATGATCGATCGATTGTTTGTTTTGATCACTGAAACTAAGCTGAGGCACAAAAAAAAACTAAAATAAATATTGTTCTTGGTCTCAACATTGATGATGATCTTTGATGGATGCGCACATCAACTATCGTAACATCATTTCATTACCAACAACAGCAGTTATATCTCGAACTGAAAAAAAAAAAACAGAAGTTGACAGAAAATTACAGTAGCAGACACTGCACATGAAGCTTAACGAATTGCAAAAAAAATTAAAAAACACTAAATTGTTCTAGACGGGGAACTACAATCTTTAGGTGAGTGCGGAGCCGAATATAGTTTAAAAAAATTTGGCCACCCGACTTCTGCACTCAGACACAGCATTATGTGGATTTGATAGCATTTACAGACAGGAATCAATCGTTGAGATCTTGAAAACATGTGTGGTTTAAAAAGATGAGTGTAATTGAGAAATATTTTAATTATTTTATTGAAGTGGCACTCGGGGATTTTCCTAACAGTTTTTGAGATATCGGGAACCATGTGTGACTTTATTCCTCAATGCAAAGTTTTCGACCTTTAAAAGAGGAATATATATTCTATTTGAATGCTTGCGAACAATGATCTACCATATGATCCAAGCACTATGCGGAATATTGATGAAGTAGTGCCACTAAGGACTATATTCTAACTTTCGTAAATTCAAAAAAAAACATAGATGATCTAACTGTTTGGTTCTGGAACAAGTTTTCTAAGTAATGTGTTGTGCGTTTGGGAACAAATTCTCTTGTTTAAGAACAACTTGTTCTGTATTTACCCCAATCTTTATTTAGAAATATCTCATTAAAATACGTAAATGTACCAGCTCTTCAGTTTACCTATGTGTCTCCATTTCCAGGATTCCAAATAACCTATGAATGTCTCGCTATCTTCAACATAGACAATTTTATATGTAAAATACATATTATTTGGGATCTAATGACCGTTTGCTATCCGTAAATTTGCGGATATCTAAACAAGAGGTTTCGATAAAATTTTAAAGAAGTTCGATACAGTTATCGTAGTCTGATATATCCAGTATTAATCCAACACATTTGACATTGTTGGATAATGCTAGTGTTTCTCCCTTGGGGAACTAATTCAGGGCTGTTATACTCGTAATGCCTAGAAGGTAGAACCAGTTTGTCTTTAGAAAGATTTAGTTCCAGCTCAGGATTCTTATGAAACGCGTGCTTTTGATAATCCCAAGCTGAATGTTGATTTTAATATTGCGAAAAACGGTATTATCCGAACTGTCATTTTGAAAATCTTAGGGAATTTGTAATTTAATATTTTCCCAGTAAATGAAATGACTTAATTTCCAGTTGCCTCAAAGCATCAATAACTGATATAGGTCACACTTGGCAAATATTTGCTGAAAAAGACGTAACCACTAAATAAAATATTTTTGAACGCTTTTATTTATTAAACAAGTAAGAAAGTATAGTCGGTCAAGCCCGACCATATAATACCCTACACACAGTATATCAATAAAACAGTTTTTCAGATATGGGCGCTATATGGGAGATATTACCTATTATGGACCGATCATCCAAAAATTTAGTGCCATGACTTCCGTGAATATAAATATTAAGTGTGTTAAACTTTATCTCGATACAAATACGTTTAAAAGATTTATGGAGATTAAAGTGAATTACGAAGACGGTCTTATAGGGGAGTTTTGACTATTTATGAACTGACTATTATAAAATTAGGTGTCATCCTATTTGTACATAAGAAACTCATTTTTGTTAAATTTTATTCGAATAACAACATTTTTAAGAGATTTATGGCCCTTAAAGTGATTTTGGAAAGTGGGCCTTATATGGGAGCTACGACTAGTTATGGGCCGATCATCATAAAATTCTACCAAATTATATGTATATGTACGAAACATATTTGTGTTCAATATTATTTGGATAATATATAAGTGATTTTCGGAAGTGGGCCTTATATGGGACCTACGACTAATTATGGACCGATCTCATTTGTGGTGAAATTTGTTTGCATACTTGCATAATGCAAATATTTATGATCGGTAAACACCAATTTCGGGAGGACATTTGTATGGGGGCCAAGTGAAATAATGGACCGATTTCCACCAATTTCAATCCCATCCATCCTTGGGCCAAAAAATATCACGTACGAAATTTTATCGGAATATCTTCAAAATTGCGATCTGTACTCTGCGCACAAGCTTTACATTGACAGCCAGTCAGCCAGACGGATGGACGGACATCGTTAAATCGATGGTGGTGTAGGGTATATAAAAAACTTTGTTTATTTAGGACAAGACACAACATATATTTAGTCTTATTTTATTTGATGCTGTTTGACCTTCCAAAACTCTTGTAAGAGTAAACAACGTGAAACAAATTTGTGCTAAAACAAGTGGTTACGCTTTTTTCTGTAAATATTTTCCATATGTGACCATACCTTACATGTTAGAAAAGTTTAAAAATCTAATCTATTTGGTCGATCCGATTTAGTAGTTACCATAGAAAGTCTATTCGAAGTCATTTATATTTTACCTCAAGACAATTGTATGAATATGACAGCCATTCTAGATGTTAAAGGTTCGACTTCGAAAAACATATACAAGGATAGAGAGTAGGAGAAAACACAATGACCATGTATCAAACAACTATTTTTAATTCCTCTCTTCTAAACCTGGCGTACCACTGTTAACCCACCACATCCTCACTTTTTATTTAATTCTTAACTACAAAAAATTAAACTTCTGCATAGTTTTTAATAGCAACATTTAAGCCTCATTAATGCAATAAAAAAAAGTAATAATAAAAAAAAATTACACAAAAAAACAATCTTCAATTCAATATAGAATTCGTTACTCTCTGTATACACACGTTTCGATTTGAAGTAATTCCAATTGAGGTTCAGCTCTTTTAGTTTTTTTTTCGTTGACATTTTTTTGTGCGTCTGTTTCCACTTGTATTTTATGCAACTCCCCCAGGAATCTTTAAATACATGTTACTTTCATTTTATAATCAATGATTTTTTGTGACGGTTCGTCATATGTAAGTCTGCAAACATTTTTTTGTTCATTCGTTCGTTCTTCCTTTCTTCGTCCTCTGGCTGATTCAGTCTTTGGTTTTCATCTTTAAGTGTTATTAAACTTGTTTTATAAATCAGATGAAGAGCCTGACAAATAAAAAAAAGTAAAATAAATAAAAATTAGAAAAAGAAAGAAATCAGTCAATCTCTGGAAAATTAGTATCAGGAAGTTATATTGATTTTTAAATTGATGGTATTATAAGTGGATTTAGTTGGTTGCAGCAATGGGATGATTGAAAATGTGTTTTTGTTTAAACAAGCGGCGAATATTTAATTAGTAAATAAGACATTTTAGTACGAACTTTAAGAATTATCTGCTTATGAATGTTTCATAAAATCTAGTATTTTTTTAATTAATATATTTTAATATATTGGAGTTTGGGATAAAATTAGGCCGTCACTATACTTTGAATTGTTACTTGGATGGTAAAACCATGTTGTGAAAAATATTAGGATAAGTAAAAGAACAATCTCATTTTAATGAGATATGAAAGCAAAAATTGGTTACAAATTTAAATTTAATTACAAATTCCAAAGGCCATTAATTATCTCAGATCTTTAATTAAGAAACGTAGATATATTTTCTAATTAAATAGCTGATCCATAGTTTCGGGTTTTTTCCTCTGAAAATATTTTTATCCTCATCTAAATTTTCATACATGTTGCATTCTTCCATCTCTTTGCGTGTTTACGGCATACTTGAAATTCCTTAGGCCAGGCTTACACGATGATTTTTAAGACGTCTAATTTTAGACGTTGCTTGTGGTTTGTTAGCGAGGGGTGTAGTGAAGCAAGCGGGGTAGAAAAAAAGACACGATTTCTGTTTTCATGTTTTTTTTTTTATATTTCTCTTTACACTCATTTCTTTTTCTGTTGTTCCGTTTTATTCTTATTCTTATTTTGAATTGAAAGGTTCATTTAGAAATTCAATATGTAAAAATAAAATAACTAAATAAAATGAATATTTTTGTAAACAAGAAAAATAATTATTTTGTTTGGATTTCTGTAATTTTTTATTTATATGTGTGATTTTTTTAGTGCGTACATTGTGTCCATAAATTTAAAATTATTTATTAAAAGAAAAAATAGGAAATATGTGGAAGAAGCAAAATAATTGAGGCTTTGATAGTAAACTATCAACAGCATGAAATTTTATATACATAATGTGAAAAATCCTTTATATTCTGATCGTGTGAAGAGGTCAAATACTTTATTTTCTATATGCCAGTATTTAAAAAAATATAATAAGGATATCACACCACAATAAACTAAAGAAGATTCAACAAAAAAATCAACCCTGACTACAACAAAAATTAAAATTTGTAAAAAAAAAACGAAGTCCAAAAAAACAACTTCGTATGAATGCAAACAAATTTTCGTAAAATCTTCAAAAGAGAATTAATAAAAACAGACGTCTTAAAAAACATCGTATAAACCTTGCCTTAGTTTTTTTTCAGTTTGTAGGTAACAACTCATTTCATTGTTAAAATTTTGTTTACAACGAAAGAAAATGAAAAAAGGAATATACAAGTGGCCTGATAGTTCCGTTAACAAATAGAATGTTTTACATAGATAAAAAGGAAAAAATGTAACTTTGTTTGTCGTGCGCATTCCCAGATTTTTTTTCATGTTCTCTCCTCGCTCAGAAGTATACATTCTCGCAGCCTGCGCAGCGTATTTAATATACACAAAAGACCAGCATCAGTGTAGGTACGTATGCATACATACATACGATTATCTATCTCACAACAACAACACAAGGGATGAACGATGGAATGACAAATGACGAAAGGATGTAAAACAGTTACATTTTTTTTGTTGAATTGAATGCGCGTCGAAAAATTAAAATCAAAAGACAGAAATTGAAAGAAGTCAGTTAGGGATAGTCGTTGCTTGAAGCCGGTCCAAAAACGCATGTAAAAATTTAAATAATTAAAAAAAAACAAAAATAAAGTATAAGATTTGATAATAACCAAAGTGAAACCAAACTAATAACATATACATACATACATATATTTAAATGTCTTAAAAGCCAAAACCAAAAAGAAACTACCAACAACTGAAAAGAAAACCGCAAAAACTGTAAAGAAAAAAATCATCAAAAATTGCTGCTCAACACAAGTGGAACTACTCCTAAACAAGTCTTTGTGGTTTTTTTGAAAACCAAAACACCATAAACGAAGCAGCCTTAGCTGGAATGATACCGTACGATACAATTGGTCTATATAAACAACCTAAACCACGTTTTATATTTAAAATGCCGCGTGTTGTTCCCGACCAAAAATCGAAATTTGAAAGCGATGAACTGTTTCGCCGTTTGAGTAGGGAGAGTGAGATACGGTACACCGGATACCGTGACCGAGCATTGGAAGAACGGCAAATACGTTTTAAAAATGGATGCCGAGAAGGCCACACCGAGATTTCATTTGTTGCATCAGGCACAAATTTACAACTTGTTTTCAACGCCACCCAGAGTCCTTATATACATGACAAAGAATGTGAATTTGAAAAGGAGCCGGGAAGGGTGCACATTAAATCATATTTCATTATGAATGGTGTTTGCGTACACTTTCGTGGTTGGCTAGATTTGGAGCGGCTTGATGGGGTCGGTTGCTTGGAATATGACGAACGCAGGGCAATGCACGAAGATACTGCGAGATGAAACTGATCGGTACAACCAAAGATTTAAAGATAACAAAAGAGCTAATCGAGAAAATCGCCCAGAAGATATGGATGCAATACGCCGTGGTGTCGCCTCCGGAGGCATAGGCGTTGGTGCTGCAAGCATGTGGCGACGTTAGAGATAATATGTTAAAGTGTCTCCCACTATTCCCCTAACACGAACCAATATAATATAAACACTAAAATACACAAATATATAAACACTTTTATTTCAATTACAAGAACTGTTTATGACCTATTAATTTAAACACAGACAAATTTATTTGAATTATTTTACAACAATATGATTAGCTAGCAACTTTTACATATTTTAACTATAAGAAAGTAAATTGTAAAGTTAGTATTTAAGAAAGTATAAGAACATAAATAAAATAGTCTTAATTTGAAAATAAAACAGTGAAAAGGTTTTTTTATTCAAAACAATTTTATGATTCAAACGTATAAACTCATAGAAATATAATGAAATTTCATTTAACATAAATCAGATCCAATTGCTCCCATCCACACATCTTTTTAATATTTACGAATTTACATGCATATATATTATATATATACACTAGGTGTCAAAAATCTACGCTCTTGTAGCGTATTATATGTGTTCAGAATTGAACATGTTTATTATTAAAAGATAATATTCATTAAATGTTCAGAATTGAACATGTTTATTAGAAGATAATATTCATTAAATATTCATTAGTGCTTAGAATAAAAGATAATATTAATTAGTTCTAAGAATGTAAAGATAAAAAAGGTCATTAGAGTAAGAGATAATGTAGTTTACATATGTTTGTAATTCCGTGTGATTGGGTATTTTGACAGACACCAACACAAATAATGAAACCTTTTGTATTTATCACTAAAATACGCAGGTACCTAAACATAATCATAAAACACTTAACGAGCACTAAATTAAGGGTCTCTAATGTGTGCATGTGTACAATCATATCAGTTCTAGTTAGCTTTAAGATTTTCAATGGTAGTACTTAAGAATAAAGGCCCAACTATAATATGCATAAGCAAGCTTAAGCAAATTGCAAAAGTTAACGAAAAGACTGTCAAATGCATAACCAGTTCAGAGTTAACTTTTAGGTGGTTATAATGACTTTGAAACTTTTTGTCCACAGTTGCTCATTTATGTTAAAAAAAAATGTTTTTATTTTAACAAAAAGCCATTAAATGACTATATTTTATAAATATTATTATATTATTTTATAATTAAAAGAAAACTTCGTACCAGAAACGCATAATTTTTCCTTTTTCTTAATTTATCGGCAAAAGTACTAAAATGTACAGCTTTGGCAGCACTACATTGTAAATAATAATAAACGTTTACATATGTTTTGTTAATTTTCGCATTGTGTTTGCAAAAATGGAGAAAAAACTTAAAAATTTAAATAATATAAAAATGTTAAAGTTAGCGCTTGAAGGCCTGCGCACATTAAAAGAAATAAGTGAACTACACTGTAAAAGAAGAAGACGCTCTTGTTCTGTCAGAGAAATAAACTGCGACAGAAAGACATTTTTGTTAAAATAAAAAGGGTCCCTTTTATTGTAAAAGCACTTATTTTTTTCCGCATTTTCTATTAAATTTTAAATAAATATATTTTCTTCTTTCTCCATTTTGTTCAAAACACAAACAAACAACAACAAACAGCTGATTCCGTACAGAATGTGCGATCAGTTTCGCTTTTTGCTTAAGCAAATGACAGTTGAAAAACTTAACGAAAAGTTTCGTTAAGTACATTATAGTTTGCCACATACAATTTATATGTGTTCGCACTTTTTTGAACATTTTCATGTACCACTTTTGGCAAAATGTTAAATTTCTCCATTTTTAAAATTATATATCTCCGATCTGATATGAATTCTGACTATAAGCTATATAGTTCTGATATCTCTAAAGTGATGGCTATCCACCCTATATAGCACAGATCGTGCACAATTTCTAGTTTTGGTACTTTTTTGAACATTTTCATGTACCACTTTTTTACTAAGACAATTCTGCTGTACAAGCAGATACTCTTCATAAAAAAATTAAATTTTTATTTAATATCTACAAAGTGTATTAATTTCTATATATTTTCTGAATAATTGATACTGACGTTTTTTGTTAGTTTTTAATAATAAAATAAAAACTGAGAGGAAAAAATGCAGCTCTGTTAACTTAACAGTCGATGAGTAGTAAGTATGTTAATTTATACATTAATATAGGTAATGTTAAAAACGGAGCTAACTTCACGCACATATGCTCGTATGTGTTATTAATTTAACAATATGTTTACACTATAAAATTTAAGAAAATAATAATATTTATGTTATTTTTTTTATTAAATTAAATTTTGTACTTCAGGCTTACATTATATGTAAGGAACAAGTTTTCTTAAATTTGTAATATTTGTATGAAAAACAAATAAAAAATATTTCAAGTCAAAAAATAGGATATCAAAAGTCTACGCTCATAAAAAAAACTTAAACTATAAAAAAAGAACTAAAGCTTAGTAGCGCGTCAGATATCCACGGAGTCGAAGAACCTCTCTTAGCTTGTTTTGAATGGAACTAACCAAGCGTGCGGTCTCTTCAGCCGAAATATTCTCCCACTCATTTTTGTGCACCTCTTTCAACAATGGGATAATATCGGGCGATTGCATATAAATTTTAATATCGAAATGTGCTCTTGATGTCAATATTATCATCATTATTGTAACACCTCATTCACCAACAACTTAGTTTAGGTTCTAATGATGACACAGGTTCAATTAAAAACCAGTGTATGTTGACACCAGCGGCTCATTTTGATTTCATTTCTATTATTTAGTATGTTTGCAAAAGCCTTTTACTCTATTTGACATTTTATTTATCCCATAATATACAATTGGGGGATTCACAAGGTGTCATAAAGTCATATGTCTTAAAATAATAACATGAAAAAATACGACTGCTGTGAACAACCCCTCATAATTCAGTGTGCTATTTTGAATTTAAATCAGCTGATTTAAAACAAATATAAAAATAATATTGTTTTCCACAATGCCAAAAATAAGTGAAAAAACTAAAATAATAGCCAGTTTGTGCGAAAAATACATTTTAGATGTTGTGATGGCAAACTCAAGTAAATAAACAAAAAATTTTCTCTTCTGATTAATTACGACAGCACAATAAACATAGCAAGCAAAGTTCTATTAATTTAAGACACTTTTTGTTTACAAAGCAACAACAATATTTTTAAACCATTGTAAAATGTTAGAACATTATGACAATATAACATGATAGCACACCTTGTGAATACCCCAAATATAAGTACATCTAATCAAAAACTACCGTCACCTGCCTTTAGATGTAGCTAAGTTTTTATTACGAACGTAAACATATTTATTCATCTATATAAAAACAAAACGAAAACAATTCAATAAAAACAAAAAACATAAAAAAGGAACACATTTAATAAAATTCAGAGATCATTTTTGAGTAATGATGAAATTGTGTCTAAAATTCATATTTAAAAACACGCTTAAGAAAAAAAGACTGTTATAGTTTTTTGTTTTGCAGACTTTATAGATTCTTTAACCATTTCGGTTTCAATTCGGTCCAATGGCGTGTCTATATGTTTATAAAAACAAAACTTTTGAAGAACGTTTAATGCATCCAAAGCATCTTTAAGTGATGGGATGTGGTTTGAAGTTTCTTCTTCATCACCTTCGATTTCTTTACCATCTTCTGATTTGTCGTTGACGGCGTCAATTATTTCGGTTTCAGTCAAATCTCCATAACAGTCCACAACATCATCGCCGTGAGTATATTCCAGCTATAATAAAGCCGGCCTAAAAAAAGTGAAATATGTTTATAAGTACATCTTAAAAATTTTTAATTATAATATGTGTCAATTTACCTTTTTAAAACAATTAGAGATACGTGAAGGTGAAACTAACCACCAAGTTCGTTTTATAAAATAGAGGGCATCCAATAATGAAATAGATTTGTAGAAGTCCATTATGATCATATTTCGTTCCAAAGCAGAAATTTGTTTTTTAATAATTATTTGTCTATAATATCACTTAAAGGCAGATATTATGCCTTGATCCAAAGACTGAATTAAGGCTGTGGTGTTTGGCGGCAATTATTGTATTTCTATATTTTTAAGATTTGGTGTTTTATGACAGAAACATAATTATCCTCTTATTATCTCTTTGCATTTCCATATCCAAGGAGTTTAAGATTTCGTACCATGTGTTAGTTGTCATTCATGCCTTTTGATTAGACAAATATCGCACCGGAAGGTCAACATTTTTTAAACAACGTGGATTTTTTTGATTTGCCGATTACATACACTCGTTTAAATGTTCCCGTTGCATTACTAATGCATAGCAGAGTAAATCTAACTGTCTGGCTTTTATGACCGGTTGGAACAGTGTCAGATATTCATTAATAAGGCCAGGCACAATATTTTCGATGTAATTATCTGCACTTTCTTTATTATTGTCCGTGGATTTTTCCCACTTTAATGTTCTGTCGTTTCCTCCATCTGAATAGCCAGTTGGAATCCGGCTCAAAGTCTTCTTCAAATTCCAAGGCGAATTCTTTAGCCTTATTAAGAAGAACCAAACTGCTTACAATAGCATTTTTTTTTTGTCTTTGTTGGTCAAACCTTTTTCGCTTTTGCTGCAAATTTGTAGACGCTGTCGCAGCTTGCTTGATTTCTAATTTTTTTTATTATTCGGTTTATTGTGGAAATGTTGCACTTATATTTTCCATAAAGTATCTTTTTGTTCAACTTTTCTTCTTCTACCGATTTAATTATATATGTTGAGTTTTTGTTTAATTGAAAGCGAGGTTAACTTTTTTTCGACATTCAGGCATGTTCTGAAATCATGGTGATTTTAAATCACGAACGATTTTGAAATCACGGGAGGAATATTTTGGTGTTCTGAAAATCACGAGATTTTTAGTTTTTAGTAGTGATTTTGATTGTTCTAAATCACGAGCTAACAACTGATTTTCTTTGTTTACAATAAAATTTTTACTTGTTTTTTACATTTGTATATTAAAATTTAATTTATGAAACTACATACATATTTATTGACTTTATTTTGTTCAACAATTTTAATAAATTTTTCATTTTTATGTATAATTTAATTTAATAAATCAGTCATATTCCACACGACTTTAAAACTTTGTTTCTCTGGCAACCAAAATGACGTATATTTTGATCAACAATATCAGCTCACTACTAAGAAGTAAATCACGAAAAATTTAAACAAATCTAAAAAATGGTCCGCAAAAAATACGTCTTACTAAATTTGTAAATTTTAAGTTTTTTCTGTGTAAAATAGTTAGTTTTATTTCAAAA
The DNA here is from genome assembly GCA_916048285.2 of Bellardia pandia. NCBI lineage: Eukaryota > Metazoa > Arthropoda > Insecta > Diptera > Calliphoridae > Bellardia > Bellardia pandia. Next base: position 32,847,196 of record OU696531.1, read on the forward strand.
ACAAATAAAGAACAAATGATTTTAAGTGTTTGTGATAATTTTATTACAAGAGTTCAATGAAAAATGCTTGAAAAACTCTAAGTGATTTAAAATCATTACGCTGTTAGGTGACCGGTTTTAAATCACGAGATTTCAATAATTTTTGTTCACAGAACACCTTTTCAGTGATTTCAAATCACTTTACGAAAAAGTGATTTTCAGAACATGCCTGATTGTTTTACATATTAACACGTGCACATATCAACTAGAACTCCGCCGTAAAATGTAAACGAAACAGACATATTAAAAAATTTAAGCCCAAAATTTTTGAATCGTGCTAAATGGAATAAAACCGTGTTAAAAAAACCGCGTAAAAAGAGAATTAGGCGTATACAAGAATGATAAAATAAAGATTACGCCATGCGCATGATTTCCCGTTATGTGACGTAGAAGGGCCATTCTAAGGGTTACCAATAATGTTACATGTGTTAGAATTAAAATTTCTTGCGAAAAATGTGTGTTTTATGTGATAGTTGCCAACCCTGCAATTGAAATCTCTGAGAGTTCTAAAATAAAATCTGTTTAAAAAAGAAAAACAAACAACAAAAATATAAACATGAAGAGTGCAGTGAGCAAATGCAAGCAAAACATGAGTAAAAAAAACAAGTGAAAACAAATTAGCCAATAGAAACACAGAATGTGTGACGTCACAGGACCTAAATGCGCAGAACATTTTAAAATTTTACGCACGTTGGCGTAATCTTTATTTTATCATTCTTGGGCGTATAAGGGTACGGTCACATTTGGCAAATATTTACTCAAAAAAGCGTAACCACTTGTTTTAGCACAAATTTGTTTGACGTTGTTTACTCTTACAAGAGTTTTGCCAGACCAAACAGCATCAAATAATTTAAAACTATATATTTGTTGTGCTTTGGCCTAAATAAGAAAAGTTTTTTTTAAATAAATAAACGAGTTCAAATATATATATGTTATTCAGTTGCTATCTACGTCTTTTTCGGAAAATATTTGCCAAATGTGACCGTACCTTGATTATTTTGTGTGCAATCACTTTCTTAGAAGCTATCAATGAGGTGCAAATATACATATAGCGTAGTTAATATAATATTTCGCCAAAATGGGGATTTTAAAATATGTATCTTTTTCGAAATACGAAATACTCGTTCAGTATTTTTTAACTAAATATTAGATTTCTTTTAAGAATTATAACTTATTGCGATAATATTAATATATTTCTATAATCATCTATAGTGATTAAAAAACATTATTTATGTAATTTTAGTTTATAATAAAAAATAACTTTGTATTAATCACGTCTAATTTTGTAAAAAAAAATATAAAAACGGAATAGTCAGGGGTGTTCTGAAAACCGCGTGATTTGAAATCACGCACCGTTTTTAAATCACGCCGACGATTTGATGCTGTTCTGCAAATCACGTGATTTTACGGGTTTCGGCGTGGTTTTATTTTTTCGAAAACACGAGAAAACAGCTGACTTTTTAAATCTGTGCTTTGTTTGTTTATATTGGTATATTATTAATGAAAATAAAAAGTGAACATTTAGTAAATAAAAATGCCGGGAGCTACTTTATTGGCAGTAATTAATTTAAGAAAACAGCATTTAAAAAATGAACGTGTTAAAAAACGTCATAAATGTTAGCAATACAAAAAATAATATAAAAATAACAAAGTTGCCACTGTTTTTATCGATGAAACTTGCTTACATTTTGAACTTACTTATTTCTAAAAATGCACAAAAACTACTAAATTATTAAATATTTTTAAATTTTTTATCAACAGTAATTAAATTTTGTCCTAAGTAAGGAACAGGATGGTATAAATTCAATAAATCTTACATGACATTTTAGGACTGTGTTAATTTGGCAACCTTAAAAGTATCTTTGAAAAAACAAACCAGCTGACTCCTAATGAGAAAAAGTAAATCACGAACATTGGTAAACAAAGCAAAACAATTTCTTACAAAACATGCAGTGTCTTTAAAAGTTTGTAAATATTTCTGTTTTTTTGTATATAAACCCTAATTTTATTACAAAAATCAATAAAAAACACATCGTACTTAATACAAAATAACATTTAAAGTGAATTCTCTACAAATAACATAGACAAAATAGGCAAGTGATTTCAAATCGTCAGTCATTTAGCTGACCGGTTTTAAATCACGTGATTTCAATATTTTTTGTTCGCAGAACACCTTTTGCGTGATTTGAAATCACTTTGACAAAAAGTGATCTTCAGAACACCACTGAGTGTTAAATTTTTGAATTATCAAATCATGAAAAATTTTAAACAGAAACGATAAATTAACATAAACATTCTAATTATTCTTCATAAAATTAGTCGAATTATTCGTTATTCATAAATTGTCATTTTGAAATTCTTTGCATAATTATTCGTAAGAAATTGTTCGATTATTCGATCGCTCATTATTCGAATAATGGATACCCTAGCAATTAATGTGATACACTAATGGCTAAATTCACACTGCCGTATTTATAAAAAATTAAAGTAGGTTTGAAGTCTGCTTTTAGACAAAATTTTCATACAAAATTTTCTTAAAGTACATTTGAAGTCTACTTTAATTTTTTATAAATACGGCAGACAGTCTTTAGTTAGCTAATGGCAAAGACTTAACTAATGATTCTTTGTTCGCAATGCTTAGTTTGCCATAAGAATAACAAGTAATAGTTAAACAATAGTTCGTATTTTAGTTTACCAATGGTTAACTAATGACCGAGAATTCGACCATAAGAAGTTCTTTTTTCGCAGAGATATTTTGAATATAGATTGTAATAATATTGCAACTGAAAAGTAAAACTTAGTAATAATAAAACAGGATAAAGGAAAGCTACAGGCATTATCGCACTATACAGCTCGGGAAATAGAGAATCTTAATAGACCACTCTTAAAACTTGTTAAATGTTTTTATCTGCCTCCGATATCAATTACATGCAAGATTTTAAAACAACTTTAAACTACAATTTATTATAGCACAAATATTAACCCCCTGGCCCACGATGTAGAACGATAACGTTCGCTTAGATAAGACTTAAGACACAAACTTTTTATCGGATTTATTTTTTTACTCAATCAAGTTTGTTTATTCCACAATCAAGTTTGTGTCTTAACTCTTATCTAAGCGAACGTTATCGTTCGACATCGTGGGCCAGGGGGTAAATGTGTTGTTCATTTATTGTTTATATTGGCACTGTTTTTATTGCAAGTAGTAGTTGTTGGTCGGTAAAAAGTTGGCAACAAAATACAAACAAAAAAAATAAACAATAATCAGTAAAATGTTGTTAAGCAAAGTTAAACATTGTTACAACACAAACGATTAGACGACAAAGCAATGATGCTGATGATCACGATGAGTACAATGTTTATTTCAAATGCTCAAATGATGACTTTAGAAACAAAAAAAAAAAACTAGACATTTTAACAAAACAACACAAAAAAATACAAACTCGCAACATACTCGTACATAATAACTTTTACATCTACGTATAGTATGTTACTGCCACCACTTACACATCCATACATACTCATTTATATGAAGTTTATATTCCCAACTGACCAGGGGCCAAATTACTGCATTCGTGATCGAATGAGCTATCGTATCGAAAAATGTTTTCGATATCAAAATTATGATAAAATGTACTAAATTTCTTGCTCGATATCGAATGCCATAATCTCAAATAAGAAAATTACGATAAATTTTACACGATATCGAATGCGGTAATTTGGACCCAGTACTTTGGAAAATTTTATTATCATCGACTTTTATGCGAATATTTCTCATTGGAGAACGACTATAGTAAACAATTCGATGTATATCTTTTGCTCTGTTCATCATCGAAAGTTCGAGAATGATGTCAGTAACGAATTGTTAGCAATATTGTTGGTGAATTGTTTTGCATTTACAAAGATTCGTTATTTACAAAAAGAAAAAAAAAAACCCGAGATAATTTTCGAACAATTATCAAGACTTCATTTTCGATTGTTTGGTCGATTGGTTTATCATCCTTTCTTCTTGTAGTAAAAATATAAAAATCAATGTGTTTATATTGATTGATATGATGATGATGATGATGGTGTAGTGTGGTGCTATTGTGAATGTTACTGTTGCACTGGTAGAGTCATGTCTGCAAAATACTTTTCGTTGATCACCAGTAGTGATGCCACAATGATAAACGTTATCCATAAGGAACATTTTAGATGGCTCGTGTGTATGGGCGCAGCAATTGTCAATAGTTTTGAGACAACCAACTATCCATCCATCTAAAACAAATCAAGAAATCTATAGATTGTAGGCAGTGAATTTAAGGAATTTATTCGTTTGTGAGTAATTCTAATCAAAACTATTCTCAGATTTGTCGCGAGTTTATTGAATTGAATAAATATTAGAGTTAACGGAAATGATCAACCGATCATCACATAATTTCATAGAGTGATTTAACGTTCAACTATGGGAGCGAAAATAAATAAAAGACAGATTTCATTTCAATTGATATCCACACAATTTGATAGACTGATGTTTAACGCCAGGTAGACATGTGTATGGAAAAAAAGATTTTTCAGCTAATTAAGGACTGTCACAACATTTAATATATTCAGTTAGTCTGAATTGCATGGAAACTTTAAGGTGGAAGGAGAATCACAGTTAAATTGACTCAGTGATTCTGAATTTAATGGAAAATTTAAGTTGGATGTTTGATTTCAGTTAGTCTAGACGAGAAACTTTAAGGTGGATTTAGAATTATCGCTTAAAGAACTCAGTGATTCGGAATTGAATGTAAAGTTTAAGGTGGAATTTCGAAAATCTTTTACTGGAATCAGTGATTTTAAATTATCATTAGTAATAAATCTGTGCTAGAATTTGACACTTTTTTTACCGGTAACAAAATTACCTTTAAGTAGGACTAAATTTGTTGTAATCCGAACAGTCCTTTTTTTTCAAAATCACAATCATTTCTATTTATATTCATTGTGTGTTTTTTATAGTTTACCAGACAACAAATTATTTCCAAAACAACTTTAGTCCAGTTTAAAGATAATTTTGTCGCTCAATTTCGATTTTTTTATTTAATTCAATAAATTAAACAGTTTTCGAGTGACGCGAATATTTATTGCTCAACCTCCTCCATTTTTTGAATAACGCTAAATCTCGAAAACTAGAGCTAACCTAAAAAAACGGTTAGCACCACTGGATTCAGCGTACTCGATTTAAATTCACCCACTGGATACCTTGCTTGTCGGTTTTTCAACTTGCGCAGTGTAATGAATTCTATTAATATTAGAATTTCAGAAATTATCAATCATCGCATAGATTCATTTAAAATTTAACTCCAGGCGGACAATAGTGTGGAAGAGTTTTTAATTGATTCAGTTAGTCTAAATTGTAATGGAAACTTCAAGTTGGAAGAAGAAACTTATTTAATAAACTCAGTGATTCTGTATATAGTGGAAATTTGAAGGTGAATGGTGGAATATCCTCTAATCGCCTTAGGGATTCTGAATTAAATGATAACTTAATGGTGGACGGAGGAACATCGTTAATTTAAATTAGCGCTTGCGAAGGGAAATTTAAAGATTTATGATACATTTATGATGAGGTGGACCTTACATCTGAGACAACAAACTGTTCAAACATATATTTGATTTCAAAGTTAACCTAAGCAAAGAAAGTAACCTGGACACTGTGAAGGAACATCTTTAAATGGATTTAGTGGTTCTGAATTGAATGAAAACCTTTAAGTTGAAGAGGAAATATCTTTAGCTGAACTCAGTGACTCGGAATGGTGTGGAAATTTAATTGTGAAATATGCAACATCCATTAATGGACATAGGGATTCTAAATCGAATGGATACCTAAAATTTAAACGTAATTCATCCTCTACGACTCTACGATGAATTGAAAGGAAACTTTGAAGTGGAAGGAGGAACATCTTTAAATGGACTTAGTTATTCTGACTGGAATGGCAATTCAAAAGTGCAATATGAAACATCCTTTAATGGACGTAGAAATTCTAAATAAATGGATGTAATCCTTAAATCGACACAGTTTCTCTAAATTAAACGGAAATTAAAAGGAATCTTCGTAATTATTTATGACACTTTTTAAACGATTTCATACTTTTAAATACCTGTTTTCAAAGTGAGTGTTTGCACAACGCTTTTGCTAGATATTTAACTTTTGACTATTTATGGTCAATTGTTGTTTAGTATTTGCAATTTTGCTGAATGTGTGAGTGTTTGAGATTTTTTTGTGGTAAAAATTTTGTGATTTTAGTTTTTGTGAGTTGGTGTGTTATGCGACTAATTGGATATGAAGGACCTTAAATAACCGATCACTGTTCTACATAATTAGCTTTATAAACGAACGGCATGCAGTTATGGTGTAAAACATTACAAAAGATGTCAGTCAGTCAACCAGTCAGTCAAAAAAGCAAGGCTGGCCAAGAGAAATCAGTTACAAACGCACATGCGTACAGACAACAAACCCATAGAAAATGACCAGGCAGACCAGTCTAGTCATCCAGCCAGCCAGCCACTCAAGTCAGCGAGTCACTCAGTCATCTCAGTGGTACATGATTCGTTGTTATCTATAGAATTAACAGACAGGAGCTGAAAGTTGAAAAAAAAATAAAACTGCAAACAGCAACATTAAAGTGCATCCACAAAGTAGAAAAGGTAGAAAAGCTTTAAAATGTTGCACGTATGTATTTAGTTGGGAGAGAGGAATGATGTTGTTTGTTTGTTAGTATTTGTGTAGAGTTGTCTGTATGCCTTTTGAAATATTTTTTTGTTTTAACGAAAATGTTGTAAATCATCGTTGCAACAAAATTCTTTGATAATTGGCAAAAATATATAAGTTTTCTATGATTACCTTAAGGTTTTCAAAAAGGTAAATTATAATAGTTCTTACACATATTATAGCTTTAAAAGGTTATTGCTTATTGCTTTTTCTTTAAGGCAACTATTATTTATAGATTTTTAATAATTACTTGCTTTTATAACCAGTAAATATTTATTGCAGCAAAAATTTCACACCTTTTGCCAAATTTGTCAATTGAGTTGATTTTTGAATTTTTAGTTTTGACAACAACTGCAACATTAGCAACAGCAGCAGTAAGAAAATCAAAACATAACTTGAACTTGGAAAAATATTAAGTATTTAACATGTACAACTCGTCTGTTTAACGAGATACGTGATAGACATATTCAACCACCGCCAGCCACTACCACCAACAACATCCATCTACCACACATCCAAACCAATCAACCAGCCATCCATCCCATCCATCTATCCATCCACCAAACTCATCCATACAATCAATACCGTACTCGTACTAACAATTCATTCATTCATACATTCATTGTTATTGATTTTTTCTTGTCGTATTTATATTTATTTTGCTGATTTTTGTTTTTCTTTCGCTAAAAAACCAAAAAACTAAACTCCAAAAACAATTGTGAGCTGAAAACCTGCTGTCCAAGTCCAAGAAAATACATTCGTTCCACTGCCACTGTTTTGACAAACTGTAGATGACAACTGTGTTGGTTCGTTGGTTGGTTTGCAACTCAAATTGCACGTTTAAAAAACTTGCGTGTGAAAATATCCATTTCAAAAGATACGTGATATTTTCAATTTCAATGATTTGAGTTTATTAATCTTTCATTTCACTTTTTTTTCTGCGGCTGTGTTTCTTACTTTTTTGGGAATATAGAATTGAGGAGATTCAATTAAAATGGAAATTGGAAAACAATGTCAAGTTTAACTTTATCAGGAAGTTTTAAGAACTTTTAGTTTAATTTTAAAACCGCAAAGATTGTTTTAAAATTATCAATTCAAAAAAAAAAATAGATATAAAATATAAATATTAATGCCCTTATTCTTAAAATTTACAACAGGTTTATAAGAGGTTTTTAAAATAAATATTGTATGGAAAACCTTTTATAAACCTGTTGTAAGTTTTTATGAATAAGGGGGTAATTCTATATCCAAATTGCACTGAAATTCAAATTCATGTGTGCGATAATCTTCTGGTACAACTTATTTAGCCTCAACTATTTCAAGGCGAAATTTGCTATACCAGAGAACGGACAAAAATGTTGGAAAGTTGAAATGGACCTAAGTTGAGGGTGACCATCCAAATGCTCATTTCTACCAATACTTAACTTACGCCTCGAAACCACCCGAACAAAGCGTTGATCATTGGATTTAAAGTTAATGTTAAAGTAATATACCTAAACTAGAGTTTCAACGCTTTTTCAATTTTAGCAAATTTCAGCGTTACCGCCGAGTTCTTTCTCTATGCTCCATTGAAGTTATATGCGAATGAAAATTTTTTGGAAAATAAACAACGTTCAACGTTCTTATTTAGGTAAGGCTGTAACTTCTTTAGCATTGTGTGATTCGAAAAAGTGATAAATTCTTTATTTGCATTCATACGTAAACTTAAGCTTGTTCCTGAGTTTTGTCACTTGCTCTAATTTGTTGCTCAGGGCTTCATATTTTTATTATTTACTGTAATACAACGAATCGAATCCAAACATTTGTTTTCCCTTTTACTTAACAACTCGTATCTTAATAAAAAACCAAATTCCTTGTAATGATTATAATCAAAACATATTTACTAAAAATATTATGCAAATAATTTTCTTTGATTGGCTGTCAAATTTTGGCAAATGTTTTCTTTTTATATATATTTTTTTTGCAAATCTAAAACAAAAAAACTCCCCCACGCCCTTAAGCATCAATAAGCAAGCACCTTTTTTATGAATTATAGAAGCTATTTTTTGTTGCGATTTTGGCAAATAGAAGTAGAAAACCACATACAAACACCCACATGTAGCAAATCCTTAGAGTAAACAGCAGCAGTACAAACGCGGCAATATGCCAAGAAATTTTATTTATAAACCCTGCTCATCTAGAGAAAGTATGTAAGGGAATCATTATTACCCTTTTCATGGCATAATCTCTCTTTACTAGCGAATTTATTTTTTTTTATTATTATTTATGCCATTCCTTTATTATTGATTCATAAGGCCAACCACACAAACAATAAAAAAAATCGAAAAATCCACCAAGTGCTTTTTTGCCATCTACTGAATACGAAATAAAATGACTTACAATTTACGGGATTTGTTCTCTCAAGTGTTACACTTTTGTTTATTGCCCTCGCTAAAGGCTTGTGCTTAGTTCAAGTGTGAATTGCAAGTAGGTTGTGGCATTAGTTGTATGTATGTGTTTTTTTGCTGGCAAGTGTTTTGTGGTTAATGGGTTTTCAATATTATTGTGCCACATTATTTTTTAGGGTGCGAATAATCCGTATTATGTATTTATTGCTTTATTTTTTTTGTTCTGTGGATTTCCTTTTGAAGATTTTTTTGTTGGTTTTGATTTAGATAAGTTTTTTTGAGTGATTTTGAGTAAAACAATTGTATAGAATTTGCTTATTACAGCTTTTTTAAATCTATTAATTGTGAATATAACAGGGTACAAATTTTTTTTATGTGTGAGCTCTAAAAACACACATATTTGATATTTCTCATAAATGAAAAATCAAATATATGTTAGATGTTATTCACACTCATAAACGAATACCGTATTCGTTTTTGCATATGGTCACACATGAGTGTTTGCATATTTTTGTGTGTCTTTTTTTTAATTCATAACACATATGAGTGAGAAACAAGAAAATAACTGTTACACATAGCCCATTCAAGGAGCGCTCCGAAAAAGGAGTCGGAAAAGAGTCCAACAAAAGAGCATTTTTGGAGCGCTCCGAAAAAATGAGTCAGAAAAGAGTCCAACAAAAGAGCATTTTCGGAGCGAAAGAAAAATTTGCTTGTTACTGTTCTGAGTCATACTAGAAATTCTACCTAATTATGTGTGTTGTTGTCCTGTTATTTGTGCTGTGAACAAAAAAAAAAAAAAAAAAAACATAGCCGTATTATACAAGAATGATAAAAACAAGATTACACAAACATGACGCTCTCACAATCCAGCTCATATAAGTGAAATTTGCTGGTTTCAGTTATAGATTTCATCGAAAACTTTTATATTGGTGCGTTTAAATCTTATTTTGAACACCTCTATATATAATAATAGACTGTGAGCGTCAAAATAAAGCAAACACTACATATTATTAAAAGAAAAGCTTAATTGTATTATAATAAATAATATTTTAGTAGTAAATCAAATTAATGTTTATATACCCTGAAGGAAACCTGTCAACAAGTGTCTCTAAGTCACCACTTTGTCTACTATTATGGTGACTGCTTGAAGACATTGTCAACAAAGGCCACCCAATGGTTATTATTAAACAATTATTCTTTCAATTGTGTGCCCCGATACAGTAGGCGGTACTGTGCCGGACTATCATTCATAGGACTGCGGGTTCGATTCCCTCGGCTCTGGGTGTTTTCTATTTTAGTTTTAATTAGGGAAAGCCTTTTAGTATTTTATTTTTAAAGTTAGCAAAAAATGCAGTTTAATTTTCTATTTCAGAGTGTAGACAAAAGTGGTCCCAAAAGAACTACTTAGTCAGTATTGAAACAGTCTACTGGTAGATTTTCAATGACAAGCTAATGCTAAATGTCAATAGAAGATTACATTGGCTGGGTACACCTGGTCAGTAGTACTATGTACTGACAATAGTTAATCACTACAATTTCACTATTGGCATTCCCTACAGGGTAGTTAAAAGTTACAAAAGCGTATACATACATATTTAATTAATTTATTGTTAAAATATACCAATTTTTACATGCCCAAATAGAGTAAACCCCTTCAAAAGCTTTAATCAAAATCCCAATACATTTTCTAGAGCCACATTATAATTAATGTTAATTCTTAAACTTATGAATATTAAATATTAAAAAAGCCTCTCAACACCTTAAGTCCTAACGAAAGTTTTTAATTATTTAAACATACTTCCCAAGTAATTTCCACAAAACTTACTGGTGATAATTTGTTTAAATTATATTACAAAAAAAAAGTAAACAACGACAATAAGACTTATATGCACCTAGGGACAAATCATAACAAGAACAATTTACCTGCAGACAAACAAATAATTTACAAAAACTCAAGACAACTTATCATTTCATTTAAGTTTATTTCATTCAGAAAGAAAAGAAAGTGATACTCTCAAAAACCAAAATAAATAAAGCATTGTAATAAACATGTATAACAAAAAAAAAAAAAAAAAAAAACAAGAACAAACAAAAGTATAAAGTTACTAAGCCAGAACAGAAAAGCATCTAACGAAAATCTTAATAAAAATTATGACATTTTTAGCTCAGAAATACAAACTCTTACAGCGATAAATTGTGATAAGGCTAAAGAAGAAGGAGGCCGTTACTAAAAACGCTATAGTGATACCAGTTAATTAATCATTTTTACCCAAAAATGTTGGAAGTCATGCCAAAAAAAAAAAAAATGAAAAGAAATGAATGTCTCCTGAGATAATGTCAACATAAATGGTTTTGGCAATTTTGTGTAATTTCTTGTGAATTATTAACTTTTATTTGTATTTACGACTGCCAGAGCAAGTGTGTGTTGTATTTTCCTAGTTGATCTGCTGCTACACTTTTACTTCCAGGGAATCTGTATTAAATTGATATGAAAACGTATTCAAATATGAAAATATGATACTTTCATACAAATCGTGTAAATGTTAAGATGTATGTAAGTTGTTTAAAGAGTGTTTGTGTAGCAGAGTGTTATTTGTAATGTTTTTTTTTTGTTTACTTCTATTTATTTGTTGTATCTTCATTAAAATCGAACTAACAATAAGTACAACAAATCTTTTATCTAATAAATTTCAATTAGTCCCGAATCACACACTACCACTTTTGCTGCACAACTTTTGAGTTTGTGGATGAGAGGGGAAAAAAGAAAGAGAGGGGACCACTCTTCTTTACCCTCTCACCAACAAACTCAAAAGTTGCGCAGGTAAAGTGGCAGTGTGTGATCCGGGACTTATTTAGTCCAACTAGTGCCGGACGAAAATTGTTTATCCATTGTGGTGTCTTGCCTTTGGCTCAGATTCGCTGCATCAGTTCTTCTTAGTCGAATAACGCCACTACTTATATGTCGCGGGATAATGGATTTGAGTGTACTTTTAAGCTTTTTTTTTAAATATTTTTCTGCATATTTTTGAATCTCTGTTTTTACCAAATATGAATTTTTATATAACAGGGAGCAATTATGATCATTCGTATTAATTTGTTTTGACGTTGTTAAACTACATTTGATGCTGAGGCCGTTTCCCATAGCTGTATTCCATATCCATAAGTGCAAACATTTTTTTATACCCCTCAGTATATTTGTATTTACACGTATTTTTGCTTCAAAATGTTTTCTTGATAAATAACCAAACAAAATTATTGAACAGCTGATAAGTTTGTAGCATTGCCAATGCAAAATAAGTGCATTTTTATGTAAATTTTTGTTGTAAATTTCAGTAAATTTCAACATTTACAATGGCAACATTAATCACGCAATGATTTGAAAGTATTGTAACAACGTAATATTTTTGCGTTCTCTAAACGTAATGACGCAGTAATTTACAAAATTTTATATTTTTGGTGATGCGTTCGCAAAAGCGTAGGTTATCCATTGAACGCAAGTGATTTACAAAATTATAACCTAAATGAGAAATCTCTTATGGCCGAATTCTCAGTCATTAGTTAACCATTGGTAAACTAATATACTAACTGTTCTTTAACTAATACTTGTTATTCTTATGGCAAACTAAGCATTGCGAATAAAGAATCATTAGTTAAGCCTTTGTCATTAGCTAACTAAAGACTGTGAATTCGGCCATTAGATGAACTAACTAGAATCTATAAATTTAGAGTCGAGCTAAAGAATTAAATAGATTTTAATTAACTCTACCGTAATCGTTCTCCAGTTTAAGTATTAAATTAACATAATTTATCGAATTACCCTATATCACAATACTAATATTAATGTAATCTAAGATGTCCCAGGAAATAAAAGTGGCAGACATTCATTTAGACATTTGAATAACGACAATACCAAAAAAAAATTATAACAAAAATTTTAATTCAAGTAAATTTGTACCTGCTACTGTAAGATGAACTACAAACAACAATTGCTTTATTGCTACAAATACACCCGAAGCATCAAAAAAATCGTCCTGCAGGAATAAATTCATTCGCCTGTTTTGTCATTGTGATTCATCCCCCTCAATAGTCTTAAATCATTTTTCGGTATGACTTGCTGTGTTTTGTTCAGTTTTTGCTCTTTTTAAGGATTTCCCTTTATGATAATAAATTTATGAAAAAAAAGTGCTCCAAAAATGTACAACAAGAATTATGACTTGTTTGTAATGAAAAAAAAAAATATTTTCAGAAAAAATATGTTTTATTGTTGTTGGGCGTGTGATACATAATCAAAATAAAAGCATTATGGAAATCAGATTGTTCTTGTTTTTGAAAAATATTTAAATGGAAATGTACAAGGAGATTATAATTGTATTTGTTTAAAACAGAAATCTTTAGATAAAATATATTTTTTTTAAATATTATCTGCCTTACATGGCTGGTTCTAAGAGAAGTGCATAAACTGCTTAATCTACAAATGCATAGTTAAACTTAGGTTTTTTAAACGTTTCCAAGTCAGCAGTTTACAACATAAAAAACTGCAATGATTTAGTCTAATGCCTAATCTGCAAAATCATATTTAAACTCAGCTTCCTAAAATGCTTCCAAACCAATAATTTACAACATTGTGCTCACGTTACTATTACAAGACCATAGTCTTTTTTTGTATTCACTAGTATACTTTCAAGTAGTGCATTGGGCCATTTTATTAACTTATTTACCATAATACTTATCTATATTTTACCTGGCAAAGCTTTAAAGTAAATTATATGGTAAATAGTGGATTCTAGTGGCAAATGCTCTTGTCAACTAATGCCATGCGATAGAGACAAAAAATTATAAATTATATTTAATTGATTTGAACGCACGATAAACATACATACTTTAAATTAACTTTAAATTAATGCAAATACAAAACCATATTCCTGAAAAACGAAGTTTAGTTGTGGACAATAAAACTTGACTCCCTTCAAAATATATTCAAAATATAACCCCAACCTCCACAAAGACATAAAAACAGCATTTGAATTAAATCTAACAACGACTGCGGTCAAAGTCATAACTGGACTTAACATCTAATAAAATATTTATAAACAACAAAATCATAAGCAAAGAAAGCAAGCAACTTATACAAAAAAAAAAATTAAATGAAAATGCCTACGAAATGGAAAACCATTTAAAGTTTACATCACAAAGATAAGAACTCCAAAATTCTTGGGCATACATAAATGCATAAGTAACTGTTTAAGGATGTGCTGGGGCTAAATGTAATTGTGGTTAAACGCAATTTAAAGGTTTAACAGGATTCAAATAATAACGGTCAGTATAAATAAAACAAACATACAAATGACTGTGAGTGCAGAAAACAAACACACGCAAAAACCAACAAATAATCGTATAAAGGAAGTAATAAAAGCTGGTTTGTATGAGAGCAGCAGCAGCAGAGAGATATTGATAGATAGTAAAAGCATGAAATAAGTAATAAAATATGCTTAGATAAACAAACAGTTCTAAAACAAATGTAAAGAAATACTTGCAATTGCTGGGAAAAGGGAAAAAATAATGTCGTTTTTAGGAAAAACGTGTTTAAATAAAAAAAAATGTAACTAAATGTTGACACATATTGAAAAAACTTGGGTTGTCATTCAACATTTGCTGGCGGTAAAACTGCGATTTTAAATTTTTTTTATTCAAGAATCGTGGAATGTTAAAGTTTTGTTCTGTGAATCAATACTGGGGGGTTACTCTCTATTGCGATGCGAAAGCAAATGCGATGCGATAACCATACAAAATGTACGCGTATCGAGAGTAACCCCCCTGGATTTATATTATTTATATTACATGGATTCCCAGTGTGATAGTGATCTAACATATCGCTAAAATGTTCAATATCTTCTGTTTCCATCGAAATCAGTATACTGACTGCTGAAGACGAAGTGGTTGTTATTCATTCCAGATGTTTGTACAATATTATAGATGTACGTTTTGAAGAAGAATTGGAAAATCTTTTGTGCAAACTACGGAACATTTTCCTTATCAGGCCTCATACGAGGTTAATATTCGACACTTGATTTGTCTTTATATTGTTTTGTATTCATTAATTCATATATTAGAGGAATTTATCCTTTCATGAAAAGTCCGCACAATTGCAATTACTTTTTCAATCATTATAAACAGAAGTTCGGGTGTTATTAACTGCTACATCAAAGATCAGCAATTGTTTTTATTTTAATGTTCATTATTATGTATTATCCTGCATCATTCTTTCTAAATCACACATCCTTAAGTCTCACATCTTAATTGAGAGGCAATAACAAGTATTCGTTGATATTACTTGCTTTCGTATAGGTTCAGATTAAAATTAACCTCGTCGCTCTTGATAAATTTTGATCGTAAATGGTTCACTGCATCGATCAGGTTCAGAAGAGCTTAGCTTAGGTTGAGCTCTGTTTGATCAAGAGAGGTAGCACCATATGTCAAAATACAAGGGTCTCCTGTCAAGTTAATAAATTTGTAGATAATTCTTAAATCATCGGTGGAGAGACATGTCTTGTTATTGAGTATTCAGTGACCGAAATCTTTCATTCTTAAGTCGGCTAAAAATGCCGCACTTTTATAGAAGATGTTCAATTGTAACAATCAGGAAACCAACACGTTCTTCGAAACTGAAAGCCAGCGACCGTGTGTATCAAGAAGTCAGTCGGTAAGTGGAGTCTGGACAGACCGCAATACGCTTTTGATGTAATCGGTTTCTTTTTCCCATTTTTATTGACAATAAGATGTAATATTCATGTCATTAACACTTAATAAAATCTATAAAATCTACGGTTTTCTCAAAGTCATCAGCCGGACAACTACCTACAATTCCTCTATGTTCTGATACATATGAGGGCGTTCGATAAATGTTTGGCATTCTCCATAAAAGAAACTCTGAATTTGTAGACAATTATTAATGTGATTTTTTCCACCAGAGGAAATCCTTGTCTGAATTTCAGTTTATACTTGTATAACGTTAGCTTGGATTATACTACAGTGTAGGTTAGTTTTGGCTGTTTAGATTATCTTAGTAAATTATATTCTCTGTAATGTGCATGTAACTGCTCCACAGCGATTTGTTGTAAATCTTAATTAGAAAAAAGTGGTCGAAGAGCAATTGTATTCCCTTACGTACGTGGGCGGTTCGAAAACTTCTTAGCCTAGAACAGAAAGCGCGATATAAACATTCATCTGTGCTATGAAGACATGTTAAATTTTTTTTTGATCTAGCAACTGCTTCATATAGAAGCAGGTGTTCCAAAAATGACGCATCCGCGAAATATATAATGATATAGTGAATGTGTTACGTGAAAGCACTCCTTCATATGCAAAAATTGAGTTGCTGAATCTACAGAAGTGCAATCCAAGCAATGGACTGAAGCTGGAGGAAGTGCCCCAAAGAGGGCAAAAACTATTCAATCGGCTGTTAAGGTTATGACAACGGTTTTTTGGGACTTCAAACGTATTTTATTGATTGACTACCTGCAAAAGAGTAAAACAATAAATTCAGAGTACTATGGCAACATTTGGATCAATTAAATGTTAAAATTCGAGAAAAACGTCCTGGCTTATAACACAAAAAAATAGTTTTTCATCAAGACAACACACCAGCGCACAATAGTGTTTTAACAACGGCTAAAATCAACGAATTAAAGTACGAGTTGCTTGACCACCCACCTTATTCTCCTGATTTAGCTAGAAGTGACTTATATCTATTCCCAAATCTAAAACATTTCCTAGCTGGCAAGCGTTTTACCTCAAATGAAGATGAGAATTATTCCTCTTGGGAGTATTAATTGTAAAAATTTTTTATAAAATTTTTTATTCAAAGGTTTACTTCTAGTTAAACACAAACATTTATTTGAAATTTATTTTTGTATACCTCTGTTGTATGTTCTACATAGTTTTCCGTTGGAAAACATAAATGTAAAATCATACAGAAATATACAAAGAGACACTAGCAAAAATATTAGCAACAAATAATGCTGACGAAGGCTTTAGCAGGCCAGAAAATGCATTACATTTTGCTAGTGTCTCTTTTGGGATTCTATTAGTCGTTATCGAATAATATGTATCGAAATTTCTAATGACAGCAGTCGATAGCGAGCGAGCGTTCGAATGCAACCTTGCGAGTTTTTAATCGTAAGCAATAAACCTATCGAGTAACAATTTCGATCACGACTGCCAGAATTAGCCCCCAGTATTTATTTGAAAAAAAGCTGAAATTACTTTTGCTAAAACTGCTCCATAATGCAAAAATTGTTCATGCACTAGCAACCATCAACCTGAATGTGTTGCTACATGGGACCGCATGTAGGAGACTCTGAAATAAGAGAAAGGCAATTATGGAAATTTATTTTTATTGTTTTAATTTTACAATTGTCTTCTTCTTTTACAATAGTAAACAATTTGATAACATATGATTGATTTTCGACGATGTTGCCATATTGAAATAGCTAAATGCAGTATAAATTCAGTTTGATTTTGTGTATTTACGTCTAACTTAATGCGCATTAGGATGGAAATAAATCACGAGTTAATTTGAATTAAGACTGCTAATGCAAATTAACTGTGTCGTCTCTGTCTACGCTATAAGTCTATTGAAGTTTATGTTGAAAAATAAAAATGTTTTCGAAAAACTAACTATTCTCTTTCTGTGCTAGGCTGAGAAGTTTCCGAACTGCCCTCGTATACCCGAATTAAAGTTATTATTAATTTGAGGATATTCATGATTCCGATGGTAATCAACAGCTCTTTATTAATAACAATTATTGTGAAATTTTATTTTTCCGTTTTCAGTTGCCAATTTTAGGCATCTTTTATCGCATTGAAAATTTTGATAAAAATTATTTACATATATTATTATAATTATGTTCTTGATTAGAATCTTCGATCAAGCGTTTTTGCTTGAAAACGAGTTTTCTTTAAGAGTATCTTTATTTCCGAGACTTGGCTGGTACTGCCTATAAAAATAAATTTCATAATATGTACAAGCAAAATATCGAGAAATCTAATTGTTCTCTAAACGTTATCTGGATTTCAATAATTACAGATTAAGATTAAGGCAATTTTTTTCCTTCTTCACGAAAACTCCTTTTCTCTGCCCTACAGTTTTTCTTACAGTCAAGGTAAACTATGCAGTACTCGCATCTATACAAAAGTACATAGTTTGTATTTGTTTATGTATTAAGGCTAACGGTAATTGTATTAAAAAATTCAAAAGGTCAAAACCTGAAGGCACAAGGATAATGGCAATAAAAACAGCAGGAATGGTTATGTACCCATTAAATTAAAAAAAGCAGCACTTGAGCGATACAACCTACAGGTCAGCATAACAAAATATTTAAAGAAGACAATGGTTACAAGATGGACAAAGAATAGGCAGGAGGATGATGATGATGATTATGATGATGGGTTCAATAATGTTTTATTTGCACACAAATAAACATGAAGACATATACAAAATGCAGGCAAACTGGACATAAATATTCCACAACTTGGGAATACCATCGATCATAAAAAAACTCATAAAAATAAGAGCAAAAAAAATAGAATAGAATATAGTTAATAGTTAAACAAAACCAAACAAAACAAAAATGTGCACAAATGCAAAGTTAACATGATTATCACATTTATGGCTAAAAAACATCCACTTTCACTACACTCAAGTGCAAAGGATTTTTATACCGACCAAGCATGTGAGTGTAAAAAGCTAAAACAACCACTTTGAACCACTTTTGATTGAACAAAGTTGTAAATTATAAAAGTGTCAGAGTGTATGTGTGGGTATGGACACACATTCATATACATATTCACAAATTCATCTGTCCACTGTTGTTCAGTATTAACACAGAAAATAGAAAAAAATATAATAAAAAAAAAACAAACATACTAATATTACATCATCTGTGGTGATAATTTGAGCTCTTCAATTTTCTGCAAACAGAAGGCGTAAGTAGTTTTATTCCTTTGGCTTACCAACTTACAAACATACATGCGATTTCTTCACATTCATTCTTACACTCACACTTTATTACATTTGTGTATTACAGTAAGCCAGAAAAGTCTTGTGATTAAACAATGAATTTTCCATTTAAGAAATTATTTTCAGAAAAAAAGAATAGTTGTACATGAGACTTTTTGTTGGCGCAATAAAGTTATGTACAATGTATGCGTCTAGCATTTTAAGTCATATACATACATACTCGTATTTGGACATTAACCCTACTAGCATTCGGAAGATTGTTTTATCAAAAATCACCTAACTAAGTCTTCCTCGAGTACTTTTGACGATCAAAAACTGATTAATTACTTGCGCGCTTGAAAAAAGACTCGAATATGATTCGTGCTTACGCTTAAAAAGTTATTTATTGAAAATACAATAACAAAACATACAGCAAATGTTTTGAAACTAATCAGACAATCAGGGGCCAAATTACCGCATTCGATATCGAGTATAATTGATCGTAATTTTCTAATTTGAGATTATGGCATTCGATATCGAGCAAGAAATTTAGTACATTTTATCATAATTTCGATATCGAAATCATTTTTCGATACGTTAGATCATTCGATTACGAATGCGGTAATTTGGCTCCAGGTAATAAAAGAGTCACGGGTGAGTAACCATTTTCTCCCGATAAAACACTCATTTATGATCAGAAAATGAGCTCATGTATGCCTATTGTAATTGCGCGGCGGAGTCAAAAAAGACTCATATTTGATTAAAAATTTCAAAAAATGCTAACTGGGAACAAGATCGCGAACGCGACTTTGGTATGCTTTTGAAGTGAACCAAATTAATACATCTTAACATTTAGGTTTATTACAAACGATAGATTCTTACCGATTTGTTGTTGTCAATATATTAGTAATAAACATGGGATCCCTCCCAAACGAGACTAAAATACATAACTCGTTTTTTTTTTTTTTTGTCAAAAAACTTTCCTCACAAACTGTAGATATTACTACATAGACAGGCACTCCATCTAATAGCCTTGGACATTTTGATGGTTTTCATCAATGTTGATTCAGCTTAAAATGTGTACAATTTTACTGCATATGAGTGTGTTTGTGTTTGTGTGTGTGAATCCTCTAGAGAGTTTTGTTTTTTTTCACTCCTTCTTGCAATATTGATGGAAGGACGTCATTACTGCTGTTCATGATGACTTCAATGATGATATTGATGCTGTGGTCAATTGGATGAAATAACATTTACTTATGAGATTGTGTACACTTACATTTGCTACGAAAACTTTGTAACATGAACAGAATTCTTCAAGACGTTTGCGTGTATTGTGGATCCACTTACTTTATTTGTGTGTGTTGTGCTGTTTTGTTTTCTGACATTTTATGAGGTCCCTTTAGAGCTGACATTGCACGAAAAACTAATTGAATTTGAAAAGTGCTTAGTTGTATTCGTCTTGATAATCGTAAAAATACTTGTACTTGATGCTTTATTTTGTTTAACAATTTTGTGCAACTAATTGAAGAAAATTATTCCAAGATATCTTGTCATTGGATGCTTTTTACGAGAATTACTAAAAAGACATTATTTGATGTGAAAGTATTTTGAAAAAATAAAAGCCAACAATCCAAATGTAGTTCTAAATTCTTCGACAATTTTATCAACTATTATATTATTGTTTAGGGTTTTCACGGACCCTTTGAAATGTAGTTACGTACTCTTATTTGGGAAACTTTGCTGTATTAAATCTAGCGGATCTCTTAACAGAACAGAACTATCTACAGATGACTATTGTTATTAGAACAAATAGCTCTAACTGTCAAACATGAGCTCTGGAGATACATTATTTGAACTCAGAATCAGACAGCTTACAACTAGCCAGTGGCCTGAATTACAATTGTCTAACATTCAACGAGTGTATCCAAAAAATTTTAAAGACATTTATTTTGTTGAAAAACTGTTTTCTTCATGAAATTACATATTTATTTTGAAAATTTGTTTTATTCATGACAATGGAATTAATATTAAAAGATTTAATGCCGCACAGTATTGGAAATTCTTGGATGTTAAAATTAAACGTGCATTTTTAACTGAATTTTCACCAAAAATACCAAATTAAAGTACTTTTATTTTAATTTGTATGTTGTACATTCCCAGCATACCAGCGCTCCGAAAAAGGAGTCAGAAAAGAGCATTTTCGTAGCGAAATGAAAATTTGCTTGTTACTGTCCTGAGTCGAACGCTGTATGACTCAGAAATTCCACTTAATTATGTGTGTTGTTGTCCTGTTATTTGTCCACACAAGAATGATAAAAACAAGATTACATAGAGCCCATAAAAGACTCTTTTCTGACATTATCTAAGATCTCTTTCTGACGGACCATTTTTGAATGTAATGACCCTCTTTTCTGAAGGTTTTCGGAGAAATTATGATTGTTTTTTGGGCTCATAAAGAGCGTTAACGCTCCGAAAAAGGTGTCAGAATAGACTCTATTCGGACTCATATGGCTTGCTGGGTTGTATTGTGAACATATGTAATTTTAAGCAAAATTGTGTGTTTATGTTGTCAAACCTTTAAAACACCAAAAGTAAAGTACATATCAATAAATATATAAAATTAATATTAAATACAATCGAAAAAAACTACATTGTATAAAAAATCGCCTGTCATAAAAAGTTTCAAATCTAGGATTTTCGAAATCTGCGAGATGGAATAAAAAAAGTTTTTTAATATTTAGGTGTCCATCGTTCAAATGGTACGATTGCATGTAATTGAATGCAGTAATTTGCTGTAATAATTAAAGACAACGAAGTTTTAAAAACTCAGCTGCAGTCCATTAGTCCGCATAGGGTCAGCAGAAGATGGAGCGTAAGTTAATTTTGTTTTAATATACAGATATGAACTTTTGGCAAAACTTAATTTTCATATAACTTTTGAAAAACATACATGCATATGTAAAAATGTTGTAGGTGCTGTACAAAACAATTATAGAAATTACTTACCTATATTTATACAACTATTGTAAATTCATCGAATTACAACTCCGAAGACACTACAACATCAGTTGTGAATTATACAATCGTGTGTGTCTAACTTTAAAGTAATTTTATATTAAAAGCACATTCTCCTAAATACGTTGCTTTTCAACTTTAAAAAAATTTCACTTGGCTTAATTATAGGTCATTGTTTGATAATATTGTTATTAAAACTACATTTTTTATAATAGTACCACAAAGATACTTTTTTAAAAATATGTTTCTTAAAGTACCAAGAAATATTTTCTTCTGATATTTAAAGAAGTTTCCTAAACAGATAAAAAAATAAACGGTTTTATAAAATGTATATATAAATTTTTTTTAAATTTATAAATTTTAAAAATACCAAAAAAAGTACTTTTTTAATATATTATTTATAATTTTTTAGTTGTTTTTATGGCTTTTAGCCAAAAAAAAAAAAAATCAATATACAGTGCACTCGCGAAAATATGAACGCCCCAAAATATGAACTCTTTTTCGCTGCCATTGACTACTCCAAAATATGAACTTTGTACAAAAGCTGAAAATTTATTTTTTTTTATTTTGAAACGGATTTCAATTACATAATATGCCTAGAGATTAGGGAAAACCTCGAACTACGAGTATGAAAATTTGTATGCCAAATGTCAATGGCAAAAAAGTGCATTTTTAATTAGTTTTTACATGTACGCAAACGCAAACGCAAGTTTGGTTTTTAAGTGTTAATTAAAAGCGAAAGATTTCTAAATTTCAAGGAAAAATATGCAGTTTTGGAGAATTTACAAAAAGGTGCAAGTGTTACTAGATTAACGAAGAAATATGGCGTGACAAAGTCCACAGTAACTGGAATAAAAAAGAATAAAAATGCTATTTCAAAATGTGTCAGCAATGCATTGAGCGGACCTGGAAAAAGAAAAAAAATATTGGTTTTATTAAAATTTTGAACTGCCCTTGTTTTCATTAGTTCATATTATCGCGAGTGCACTGTAATACATATTAAACATATTTAAATTTTAATTTCACAAGAGTTTTGATTCCATGTTTTTCAAGCAACTTTCTCAATGCGATAATTAATTTATAGTTTAATTCCATTTACTCGTATACAAATTATAATGTTTGAGCATGTATGGGAATATTTGAAGAGAAACTTCAAGCAATGCTGGCCTTGCAGACGAATATATCACCAGGTCTTTAAGACATTCCCAACATTTATGGATAATATTTGTTGTCGTCAGATTTAAAGGCAACCTGAAATACTCCTCCTCTATGCAATAAATTCTGAGCCAATTTAAATTTACCGCCAATGTGTCCTGTCTGTGTTTCTTAAAGACAAATCGAATGAGCCCAACAAGTATGCTACGCACTTGAAATCTCCTATACTAATATGTCAGTTATTTCAATTGTCATATTGCTGTGGCTCTAAAACCAACATAAATTAGATATCTAATAGCCAAAAAGATTTTAAATGCATAAATCACAAATTTTAATTTAATAAAGTAAACAATTGTTACACAATTATAATACATATTTTAAATGTAGCATCGATATTTAAGGTACATCCTACCCGTCTCATAGTTAGTATAACAAAAGGTTGACCTCATTTATGTATGTCGCGTTAAACAATATGTAGATAATAAATCAAGACAGGCAAATTACTCGAAATGTCCTTAGGAATTATATGGGATTATTGTGCAGAGAACAGAAAAGGTGTCCAAGGACAAGGTCGTATTCGAATAATAGGGTGCCAGTTCCAAAACAATAATGTTAACCACCATAAAATAATTAGTTTGAAAATTTCAAGAATTTATAAATATCGAATAGTACAGGGTGGCGCAGTGTAGCGTAACATTGTTTATTAACGTGTATTTCGCATGTGTTTACTACACAAATGTCAAAACAGAACTGACATTAGGGGCCTCGCAAAATGTATAGCATTTTCTGATAGGAGGATTACTTTTGCGCCACCCAGTAGTATAAATGCCAATAATGTTGTAATGTTTTATGAACAAAGCCTTAAAGATTGGAAACATTTCGTATTAGTTTCTAATTACTGAACAAAAATAAGACTGAAATAGTTTCATTTATTTCATAAATGTTTTAACGATAGTTTCTAATAATTTACAAATAATCTTAATTATTGTTTTATTTCCTGTTGACTATTACGTACTCCAGGAATAGTTTGATTTATTTAAGATTTTCATCACATGTCACAGGTAAAACAAAAATTTCATTCATTCTTTTATTACAAATTCATTGATCAAATGTTGTTGGTGGCTTCAACTCGTAAATATTTCCAAACTCTAATTATTTCGCTCATAATTGAAATGACAAACACGTTTTAAATCTCATACAAAATGGAATCAGAAATGTTTTCCAAGAATTTCGATAATTTTCTTATAAACAAAAATCCGTATTTAAAAAAAAAAAGTTGTAATACCACCAAAGATAAAATCATAAAAAATACAACAAATTAAATAAAAACACCTTGGTTTCAACTAATAAAAAATAAACTAAGAATTCAAAAAAGAAAAAAAAAACAAAAAAAAAAAGGAATCTTAATAGAAATATAAAAAATAAACCCAACTTAAAAAGAATAAGAGATGAGAAAACGGAAATGTGGTGCGTGCCTAAAATAATCACAACTTTTTTCCTATTTCTACAAAATAAAAAAATATAAAAAAGGAGATAAGTATCTTGACTTCTTGGCTAGATACTTTTATTGTAAAAACAAAAAAAAAAAAATAAGAAGAAACTGAATATCATTAACTCAACAACATCACAATTGTTAACATGGCAAGATTTCAGTGACTTTTTCATTTCTTTCATTTGTCGTAGCACTTTGTTCATTCATTAAAAATTTAGTATCTCAACAATTTACACACTCAAATGTGGCAACAAGAGAATGGTGATGAAA
Organism: Bellardia pandia; assembly: GCA_916048285.2. NCBI lineage: Eukaryota > Metazoa > Arthropoda > Insecta > Diptera > Calliphoridae > Bellardia > Bellardia pandia. The sequence goes on from OU696531.1 coordinate 32,872,284, forward strand.
ATAAAAAACTTTTTCCTACAGTTTGTTTATCAAACATAAAGTTTTTTTCAATCTATTTCAGAGAGTAGTAGTACTCATATATTCAATAGATACAAGGTGTTTATGAAAACAACAACATATTAAAATGCTACTGTATCTTGTTGCTTGTTGTATCTCTACTTCTGTTTAAAGATTTTTCGTTTTTTTCATTCATTCATTATCATCCCAAAGGTTTAATTTTTGCCTTATATTTCCTCATTGGACACCAGAGTTTTCTTTTTCTCTACATTTGATTTTCTATTTCTTTCTAATCTGTATGCGTCATGTGACTTGATTTGCTCGTTTTTTCTATCTATCGTTTGGTATTTGCAAAAAATAGATTTCTTTGTGCATGTTTTGTTGCTGTTATTGACTTTAAGGATTTAAAATTGTTTACTTTCATTTGGTAGAAAGAGATTTTTGCAAATGTAAGTTTGCTAAAATTCTATTAACATTTTCAATTTTATTATTTGTTTGTTTGTTTGTTTTCAATCTATAAGAAGAAATGTTTGTTGATTGAATTTTGTTTGAGAAATTTTCATGGATTTCCATAAATAATGAGCAGATGCATAAATTTGCTATAGTTTTCTTTACAGGTTCGTTAATAATGCTATTATTAAGGATTAGCTTTAAAAAAAGTATTAAATAAATATTGCAATTTTTGTCAAATATTTCTTTAGAAATATTTTAGTTTCAACGGTTTCTCGTAACCCCCATACAAATGTCTTCCCGGCATATATCTTGGAAATATCTACAGTATCGCCGTGTTGAATTTCATAATGATCGGTACACAATTGACCATAGCCCCAAAAATCACTTAAATGTGCAAAAATTTCTTATCAAGTTTAAATTTAACACAAATAATCCATATATACATATAAATCGTCTTACAGTATTTCATGATGATCAGCCTATAATAGTTCCCTTATGTGGACTACTTCGGAAAAACTCATTGACTTACATAAATATCGATATAGAACCGAAATATACTATTGGATTTGGTGAAAGTTAAGCCATAATTGGTCATTGCTCCCATACAATGTCCGCGAAAATAACCATAGAAAGGTGACACTTTTGACGTTTCAAAATGGAAAAATTAGTTTCCTATGGCAGTTCTCATAGAAAGTGAAAGTGATATTACTTTGTGATACCTGATTGATGTTACACGCTGCAGAAATATAAACAATAGGCAGTTCTGAATGAAAGAGATAAATAAACACCTCCGTATACTTTGTGGAATAACTGAAATATGCATTAAATTCTTGTAAATATTCTCTCATTGATATGAAATTTAAACAAAATAAATAGAAATTACGCTACAATATTTTATGACAACGCACCTAATAAGTGATAGTTCCTACATAAGGGATTCGAAAAATAAAATAATCAGTATACATAATGTCATCGATACAAAATGTATCAGAAATTAGTTTCAAGTATTTATAGATTTGAATTCGGCATAGCCGAATATAATCTCTAATTAGTTTTACCTAATATTAACCCATCAAAAACATTCATTGTTAAGTAACTCATGATTTCGGTGATGCCATTAGAGGCAAGTACTTACCAAAACGGCTTATAAATAACTTGTCACTTTAATATCAGAGAAACAAGTTAGTTACATGTAATGACTTTAATAATTAATAAATACGTAAGTTTCTCAGTAGCCGTCATCACTAGAAACAAAACGTGTTAATACAAATGGCTAGAAAATAATCAGTTACAACAGATAATAAATAAAGCATTATACGATTTCTTAGTAATGCAGACGGCCATAAAAAAGTTATCCAGTAGTTGTCAAGTTTTGGCTGGTTAGTTTTTTTTTTTTTTTTTATTGATTGCCTTCAAAAGTCAGTTTGACTATTTAAATCTAGGAAATCTAAAGTAGAATTTTTTAGAGAATATTATTTCGAACTTTTTATATTTTATATATTAGAGAGAAAATTCTTAATTCAGGCTTGAATTCGTTTTTAATTAATAATAGTAGAATTGCTACTTTAGTGCAGTGGTCGGTTATCATAGTCACCAGCGGACGAATATGCTGGTTTATTTATGCGAATGTCAACGAAGTTTTTACATATACATATCTAACAAGAAACAAACATCTCTCATCAGACACACCATTGCTTTAATGTCTATAAATTATTAAAACTTTAGAACGTAACCTATTGTAGAGTCAGAAAACTAACAAATGACCCATTGTATTTAGTGATGGCAAAAAAAAAAAAGAATAAACGATTAATAGATTATATGATTAATCGAAAAGAAAAATAATTGATATCAATTAATTGGAAATATTTAATCGATTAATCGGTATTGATTGAAATTTTTAGAAAAAACAATTTCTGAATTTTAAACAGGAAATTCTACAAAAACTTTTCCTATTTTAACAAAACGTCGAAAAAATATTCAGCCAAATAAATTTAAATAAGAAAAATACGGAATTCTTTGAAGATAAGTACCCGTAGGTATATGATAGATGAATTGGATTCTATACCATGCGCTCAACCATGCGTTTGTTCCTCTTCTCTTTTTCAATTTCTTTTCTATCAGAATGATAGAATTATTAGACCAACAGAACCTATGATATACAAATCATTATCGTATATATCAAATTTTTCAGAAAGGATAAAAGAATCAAAAATCTTTAACAATGATAAATATAAGTTAACATACAAAGCTTATAATACATTGAATAGTTTATTTAGCAAGACAAAGGATAAAACTAGTAAATGGGATATGTCCAACATTGTATACAAAATTCCTTGTAAAGGAAATGATAATGAAAGATGCAACCAGGTTTATATAGGTACTACGGAGAACAAATTAAAGACTAGAATTGCAGGACATAGATCTGATCAAAAATATAGGGACATTAATTCAAAAAAGACAGCATTAAGTCATCATTGTCATCAATTTAATCACTATCCAAATTTTGAAGAAGCGTCGGTTTTAAACACTGAAACTAAGTACAAACGCAGATATATATTAGAAATGTTACAAATAATTAATACACCAATTACACAGAGAATAAATTTTAAAGCAGACACAGAACATATAGCTAATAATTATAGAAATTTAGTTATTAAGAGATAGAAGTTTAGATATAATAATATAAATATACATATCGTGACCTTGGAACAGGAAGGTTAAATTTGCAAATTAAATTACATAAAAATTAAGATTTTCTTGTTCTTAGGTCACGATATGTATGTTAGAATAAAATAAGTTTAATTAGAAATGTATTTATTTATAAGTATGTAAGATATATAGGTATTATTACTAGTTTAAAAAATTTTTATGACAAATAGTTTTTTGAATTTAATTTATGACAAAAAAGAAAAATATTTTTTCATAAATTTGTTATCGTTTTTGTTATTTTTAATGAAATTTGTTAATTAATTTCCTGAAGATGCTAACTAAAGGTTAGCGAAATATCGAAAATAATAAATATAATATTTTATAAATATAAAGACCTCAAGCTTAAATAATTAAAAAAGTCATTATTCCTAGAATTATTTGCAGAATTAATCACGAAATGCTTTCCAGTAACTAGGATTTGTGTTAATCAAGTAAGCATGTCTTACAATCTGTTGGATTTTCTAATAATTCCCATTAACTTTTAATGTCTATTTGAGGCGTATTTTTATTATTTTCCAATGAATTCATTACAGAGCACACAAACAAATAATGACATTCTATTTATGGTCATTATAACTATAAAACTATGTTTCCATGAGTTTGTGTCCATTCATTCAGTTTTAGTGCGTTCGAATCAATAAATTGTTTTATGACCCACCAGAGAATTATGATTTGCTATTGCCCATAGTACAATTGTTGTTTGTTGTTGTTGCTGCTGAGTCTATCGATAAACTCATATGTTCATATATGCCGCTGTTGTTGTTGCTTCTGCTATTGTTTAATTGTATTTTATTTGGTTGTCTTTTGTATTAATTATTCAAAAGTTTTAGTAGGTGTTTTCTAATTAAACTGTATTCTGTATTAATGTTGAAGATAATTATTTTTGTTATTTAGCATGAATATTAAAATCATCCCTGGCCGATGAATGGTGGAAAGGGTGGGTGGCAAGTGTATGGAAAATAATTAATTATTAAAGCGTGATCCATTTCGAGGTTCCCTATTTTTTTTTTAAAAGAATAAAACACAGAAAATTCAAATTTAATGGAGAATGTTTAACTATTATCATTTGAAAGAACATTCTATGGCATTTATTTTTTGACGATTATGTCTAGCAAATGTTGGCCTTTGCTACGTCGCAGATGGTATATCTGTTGAGTCCAATTTTCGATGACTCATTCGAGCATTTCGACTGGTAAGTGGCGAATGACACGCGTGATGTTTTCCTCCCAGGCCTGAATCAAAGCGGGTTTGCCCGCATGAATTTACACTTTACATAGTCCCACAGGAAAAAGTCTAACGGTGTGATATCACACGATCTTGGTAGCCAATCGACCGTAAAATTATGTGCTCACCGAAGTCTTCTCTAAATAAATGCATTGATTGATGGCATGTGTGGGAAGTGGCACCGTCTTTACGCTTTCAGTTTAAAATCTCCACGTAAAATGCGCTAAATCGTTCCATACGTCATTCCGAGTTACTGTGAACGGCGCTGAATCCAATCTCCACGGTCTTCGTGTACACTCTCAGCTACGGCTGCTATATTCTCTTCACAGCGTGCTGGACGTGGTCTATTCGGTCGAATATTATCCAATAATGAATGCTGGGTCTCAAAATGGGTGATGGTGTTTAAAATAGTACGCTCAGTAGGCCGATTATGTTGACCATAAGTTGAGCAAAGTGCATGAAACACATTCCTCACGGAACGTGAATTTTCGTAATAAAGTTGTAAACGTAGTTCAGCCGTAAGTCTTTCCATTATGAAACAATACTAAACAAAAATAACATGACTGCATGACACGACTCACACGTGATCTGTCAAAAAAAAGAAGGCCATTGAAAAACGTATCTCTACTTGAATCGCTCGTTACAAATGACCAGAATAAAAGGTAATATAGACATTTTATTCCAAATATAATTTTATTGTCTGAAACTTCTGCAGAAATACATACTATTTTACATAAAATGTAGATATAAAATGTAGTTATAGATTTCGTTTATTAAGAACAAGACATAACAAATATTAGTTCTATTTTATTTGATGATGTTTGATCTTGCAAAACTCTTGCAAGAGTAAACAACGACAAACAAATTTGTGCTAAAACAAGTGGTTACGCTTTTTTGAGAAAAATTTTCCCAATTGTGACCGTATCTTAAGAATTCAATATTAGTTTAATGGCCAGTTTTTAACTTAAAAATTAAAGTGTGTTTAAACGTAAGTTCTGTTTAAATACCAAATTAATTTTTTAAGATCATATTTAAATATAACTTAACATTTCTCTTTTTGGGAGTCTGTCCAATTTATAATGAAATACGTAGAACCTGTTTTAATAAAATAAATCTTTCTGTAAATGATGTTATCAGTATTCTGAATGGTTATAATTTTTCTACTTTATATAAATATATTGAACTATGTTTAAAGTAACGTAAGCTAATATTAAATGAGTTTTCCTAGTCACATATTTTATATACATATAATAAAATATAAAAATCACATTTTATGCCAATCTGGCTCACAACAAATATGTTTGGCCATATATAGATTAAAAATAATATTTAAGACTGAATTTGTATAAAAAAGAATCTGAATTTGTATATTAAAATATTATATAATCTATTAATAAATAAAATAAAATAATAACTTAAATCACTGACTACGTCCATTTCAATACAACTTAAGTTTTTCATACTACCATATGATTTTGACAGTTGTGCAAATTATGAAAATTACGCATTGAAGTTTTTTTATTATTTGATAAATAAAAACATTGTGCTTATTATTATCAATATTAACTAATATCAACTAAAACAATTAGCCCCTGGCCCACGATGTCGAACGATAACGTTCGCTTCGATAAGACTTAAGATACAAACTTTTTATCGTATCTATTTTTTACTCAATCAAGTTTGTTTATTCCACAATCAAGTTTGTGTTTTAAGTCTTATCTAAGCGATCGTTATCGTTCGACATCGTGAGCCGGGAGGTTAATTTAGATGTAGAGGATATGAATCATGCAGCTTTTTTGAAATCAGCTGTTAAATGAAGAAGTTGTTTATATTTTTTTCACATTTAATAGTGCTACCATACTTTTATCATAATTAAATACCAAACTTAATTTGAGACTGAAAAAATGAAACTGTATTTAAATACAACTTAAGTTTAAGAAAAAGTTAAAAACTGGCCATAATTCTTTTAAATTAAAAGTGTGTAACACTTGTTTTATTAAAAACCTAATAAAATCTGAATTTGTATAACAACATCACATGTAAATAAGTAAATATAAAGTTATTCTAGGTATAAGGATTTCATTCCTAAATCTTCAAATTATTCTTATTTTTTGTTGTGGCATAAAATTATCAAAAAATACAACAGTTGTGCCATAATTCTTATCATATTTAAGCAAAACAAAATGCCAAAAAGAAAAAAAATAATACAAATTTGGCAAATTATCATAAATGAAAAATTGCGAACAATTTCGACACCGACAAATGGAACATGATGATACAAGTACTTGTATCGATAAAAATCAAGGCATGACAAAAAGTAGAACAAAAAAAACTCCCTCTTACAAATGATGAATGGCCTGCAATACAAAGAGAAAACATATTTGAAAAGCATGAAATTCAAATCTACCACAAATATTTTTAGCAGCAACACATTTTCATATAACAATCATAAACAAAATGCATAATAACATACAAAAAACATCTTCCAAAACATCCAAATACAAATTCTACCATAAACAATGATAATAATGATAAACAACAATAAACTTCAGGAAGCAATTTCTCATCATACAAATTATCAGCAAAAATTAGAGAAAAATATGTAGAAATTAAAGAATATACTCGTATAGAAACCCACTAAACAGATATGTATATTAAAACATATTGAGCATAAATAAATCATTAATAATTCTTCATATTCATACAATAATAAAGTGGCTGAAACTAATATGAACCAACAAGGACAAATTTGATTTAAGCGAAAGTGTCTTAAGCAGCTCCAGGGTGTTTTTTTGCTTCTTTTTCATATTCCTGGCATTAAGCAATTTACTGCTAAATAACAATTGATAGTATTTGTTTTTAGAAAAATTGCCTGACTTTTCTGCCCACTTTTCAGTTTTGTTTTAAACAAATCATCCCTGGTTTCAAAATACAAATTTTAAAAGAAGAAAAATCTTGAGCATCATAAAAAAACAAGTAAGAAAGTATAGTCCGACCATATAATAGCCTACATCCAGTATATGTATAAAACAATTTTCAGAAATGGGCGCTCTATGACCTATTATGGAGCGATCATCCAAAATTTTAAATTTCTGTGAAAGTTTAACATATACTTATTATCGATATTAATACTTTAAAGAGATTTATGGAGGTATAATTGAATTACGGAGAGGGTCTTATATGGGAGTCTCGACTAATTATGGACGGACCATTATAAAATTAGGTGTCATTATTTCTGTATACAAGAAACTTATTTGTGTCAAATTTTATTTGGATACCAACATTTTTAAGTAATTTATGATCGTTAAAGTGATTTCAGGAAGTGGTCCTTATATCGGAGCTACGACTAACTATAGACCGATCATCATAAAATTGTACAGAATGATTTGTATATATATATATATATAAAGCAAATTTTCGTTCAATATATTTTGAATGGATTTGGATTTTTAGTGAAATTTGTTTGTATGCTTGCATAATTCAAACATTTATGATCGTTAAACCCCTATTTCGGAAGGACGTTTTTATGAAGGCCAGGTGAAATAATGGACCGATTTCCACCACATTCAAACCCATCCATTCTTGGGCCGAAAAAATATCATGTACCAAATTTTATCGAAATAGCTTCAAAATTGCGACCTGTACTCTGCGCACAAGCTTTACATGGACAGCCAGACGGACGGACGGACGTATATAGTTAAATCGACTCAGAGAGTGATTCTGAGTCGATCGGTATACTTTAAGGTGGGAGTTGGACCAATATTTATGGGCGTTACAAACATCAGCACAAATCCAATATATCGTCCCCACTATGGTGGTGTAGGGTATAATGAACATAATGCTTTTGAAAATCGACAAAATTATATAATGAATATAAAATTATGTAAATTACAATGCAGTTATATTTAATGGTCTATCATTTAGAGGGAATTCCATTTCTTTTTTGTTGAAACTAAAGCAAGAAGTACAACAAGGAGGGTTTCACAGTTTTAATTCGTTTCGATTGGAAAATATGTGTTATTATGGAAAATCGATTTGTACTGATAAGTTAAAATATGTTTGAATATTTTGAGCTTATTATGTCTGCTTCTATAGCCAGTAATGTAAACAAATGTTTGCCTAATGCCTTTATAAAAGATGAAAAATTTTGATTAGAGAACAAAGGCATGTTATATAGTATTCATCTATCTAGAAAGGTTTAATTTTAAATTAACCATGCAAGAGTAGAACTAAAATTTACATAATATTGTATGGTGTCTTCAATTGCACAAAATAAATCTGGTAAAAGCTCTAGTTCAGTTCTAGTTTAATTCTAGTTCAGTTCTAGTTCAGTTCTAAATTTTAAATATAATTAGAGAAATATATAGAGAAAAACAGAGCACAATAAACAGCGCAGTCAAGCATTAAAATTTATGCGCCGACATTACACGAAGAAGAATATGTGGACCGCCATGAAAAGAACTCGTTGAATGTGATGATGATATGCGGACAAGTCTACACAATAAAAGATTTTACAATGGATGGATGGATGTTGTTGTTTTGTGAGAAAGTAGTTACTGACAGAAAACCTAGTTGATACCATCATAACACCGATAACCCGGCTGAAGAGGATTTAAATCGCTGCCACAAAAAAAAAAACATGGCTCATAATTGAAAATATTCTGAAAAAATATCACCTTGTCTAAATTAAATGAAATTTAAACATTAATATGCTCTAAATATTTACAATAGCGCGATGCACAATCTTGTGCAAATAGTATTGCATCATTGCATTTGCAAAAAAAAAATTAGCATATTCTTGCTCTTGCTGTGTATTTCGTTAGTGTAGAGCAAAAATATGCTAAACCTTTTTGCAAATGCAACGATGCAATAACATTTGCACAAGATTGTGAATTGCACTAATAATTTTATAAAAAATACCTACTTTATTGTTTTGAAAACTAGGAAAAAAATATATCAGGCATGTGATCGAAATCGAAAAGGAATTAGTTTTGGAAATACATATTAATACATTTATAATAATTGGCTGCGATAGTGTGCCGAACTATCAGTCAGAGGGTTGCGGGTTCGATTCCCGCCAAAGACTCTGGGTGTTTTCTGCAGACAAAGCTTTGTTAAAAAAAAAAATCTAATTTTTAAAATTTTTGTTTTAAAATTCCCTTTAGTAGCCCAATATCTTTATATTTTATGTGATAAAAGTTTTTCAATATTACGAAAAAATTGACATCTAAAACTCATTCGTTTTCCTTTTCGATTTCCATCACATGCCTGTATGTATGTATATGTATTTGTTCTTTAATAACATGCAACACTGCAAGTTTTTTTCCAGTTTTATAATGCGGCTAATTTTAAGAAGTTGTATTTAGCAATGTAAAGATGATTAACTGTAACACACTCACTTTGCAGAAGAGCGCAAATACTTTACAAGGAGCACAAAGTCCTAACAAAGAGAGCAAAGTCTTTGCAAAAATTTACTTAGTGCAAAATGAGATTTGCAAAGAATATTTTGGTACAAAAACACTTATCTCTTTCTAAAAATATGCAATTTGATAAATGAAAAGTTGATAAATTCTTTGTTTGATGTGCTATGCCAAAATATAACTAAATTGCAAAAATATTACGACTGATTACGTATATTAATACCATTTGGTGTCCGCACTGTGCACTGCTTTCATATACATTAAATCATTCAAGACTTTTGTAAGAGCAAACAATTTAACTAATATTAATATTAACAACTTAACTAATAATAACTTAATTAAAGTTATTTAATTGTGATTTACCCATACTACAGCTTAAATAATTGTTAAATTGCTTATTTATTCCAACATTAAGGTGTTTTTTGATTCGATAATAGAGACCCACATGCTTCTAGTCTGGCTAAGCAAACCCATTGTTGATAAACAAGTCATGTCAAAACGACAAACAAAAAAATAACAAGAGTCTTTTAATAAAAAAGAAATATTGCTCACAGACAATATGTTTCAATTATTCTAAATATTATGCTGTGGTTAAATACCATATCATACATAATGTTGCATAGACAATACATCACTTTTTAAGAATTCCTTTTAAAATTGATAACACAACTAACTAATCATTAGAATTCTATGTAATACACGATATAAATTATTATTTTCACTATCACTCTAATTTGTTTTAAACAAAATTTTTAGCACATTTCTGTAGCTAAACAATACGTATCAAACGAAAAGATAGACAGACGCCTGCCTACCTTTTCTCACACCTTAATGTGTATGACACTTTATAATATTTATGATTGTGATTGCTTTATTTCAATGTGCTGCATTTATTGTGTGGCATTTGTATGACATACAAAAATAATTTCATAAATTTCCTGTTAAATTGTCGCATTGTTGTTGCACCTTCAGATAACAGTTTTGAGTATCTTGTTAGAGGCATGATAAACAAAAAAGAAAAGGACACTTGTAGGAATTTGTAAGGATACTTGTTTTGTAAATGTCTTTGAAAGTAACGTTTTGTGTGTGTTTATTTGTTTTTCTTGATTATTTATCACGGTATGCGGTCATATTATTATTGAAGATTCTCGCACTTTAACAATAAGAAACATATTTTTTATTAGATAAAGTTATTTTTTAATAATTAAAAAAATATTACTTTTTGTGTGTATTGTCTTCTATTTGAGATGTTGGCGCCAGTAGTATGCAAAAGATGTTTTGTTTTGTCCGTGTCTAACATTGAGAAATACTCATCTAAGACCCAAAAAAGTATATATATTCTTGGTCCTTACGAAATTCTAAGTCGATTGAGCCATGTCCGTCTGTCTGTCTGTCTGTCTGTGTAAAACATTCTCACGTCCAAAGGACACAACCGAAATCAACAAAGTTTACAAAAAAAGTTTATAGTTCTCCTAAGCAGTTTGGTATTGAAAATCAGCAAAACCCGGTATATTAGAACAAGAGTTATGGATCAAAATGTAAGACAACCTCCATAAAAAATTTATAATTGTTAAACATTTTTCTTCCATCTTTTTAAATATAATGCAGATATTCCCATGAAATTTTGTATACGTTGTTTTTATGTTAAAAGAAGAAAATTTGAAGAAAGTAGTAAGAATAGGTCCATGATTTTTCATAGCCACCATACAAAAATCTTCCCCAAATATTGCTCAATTATACATACAGTGGGTGGCCAAATTATTAGTGACACTTATTAATTAAGATTAAACCGCATTTAATACGTATATAAATTTATTTCTTGTACCAGATGTTTTCGTATTTTAATTCTGGTAATACTGTTAAATATTTTGTGCAGTGCCAACAATGATTGGTGACATTAGAGTGCAGTTGTAGATCATTATTTATCTGTCATTCTGCTCTGAAGTGTGAAATATGCAATTTTCATTAAACTGATTAAAGTCTGGCATCACGATGAAGAACTAAAAGAAAATGTTCAAAAATGCATTCAGAGCATGCCAAAAAAGGTTCAAGCTGTAATTGATGCCAAAGAAGGTTCTACGAAATATTAAGTTTTTTTTTCAAAAAATTTTGTAATATTTCTTTTCTTCAAATATATATTTTTAAAACAAAAGAATTTATTTTTAATTGAATTAGAAACACTTAATTTACCTAAAAGAACAAATAAAAGGATAAATTTCCACTATTTTAAAATGTTATACGGCTTCAAACTAAACAATTTTGCATGCGTAACTAATAATTCGGTAAATGCCTATAAAATTGGAATAGCAATACAAAATTCAGCTGGAATAAGTTTCATGCAAACAGAAATCGTAAAACGAAATTGTTTTTAGTTCGGTCCATGTTTGACCATAGCCCCATATAAAGTCCACTTCCAAAAGTCACTTAAATACGTATAAAACAGATATAAATAATGTTAAACGGCTAAAATTTGACATAAATATTCTTTATAGGCAAATAAATTGTTGTACTAAATTTTATCATGGTCGGCCCAGAATTAATCATAGCTCCCACACAAGGACCACATCTGAAAAAGACATTTTTCCCTATATATATTGTATAAATATCGGTACCGACTCTAAACGTTGCACAGATCATTTACATATATACAAAAATCATCCCACACAATTTTGTCAATTTCGGTCCATTTTTAACCGTATCCCTCATATAAAGCCCTCTTGCGAAAATCACTTTAATGCTCATAAATCTCTTATAAAAAATGGTAGCGATCCAAAATTTTACACGGATCATTTGCATACAAGCCAAAATCAAACTGCTGGATTTTGAGAATATCGGTCCATATTTGACTATATACCCTATATATGTAGATATAAAGGCACGTAAAGACTATTAGTTGTTGAGATCTGAATATAAAAGTATTATTTATGACATCCCTGAAGAAAACCTGTCGACAAGTGTCTCCAAGTCACCACTTTGTCTACTATTCTGGTGACTGTTTGGCGACATTGCCAAAAAAGGCGGCACAATGGTTATTATTAAACAATTATTCTTTCAGTTGTGTGCCCCGATACAGTAGGCGGTAGCAAGGTGAATTTATACTAGGTGACAGCATAGCGCCAGCTGATTATTCATGGTGAAATTGAAAATGTCAAAAAGTTGTTTACAAATAGTCAAAGTTTATTGTTTGTATTGTTGTATTGTTTGTTTTCTTTATTTTATGCCAGATGTTTTTGACAGTAACGAAAGTTTTTACACAAACAAAAATGCCTGTTGTTCTTGCCTTGTTGTAATTGTTGTAGCAATGCTGTCACCTAGTATTTAATTTCACCATGGGCGGTAGTGTGCCGGACTATCTCTCAGAGGGCTGCGTGTCTGGGTGTTTTCTAATTTATTTTTAATTAGGGAAAGCCTTTTAGAATTTTATTTTTTTAATAAAACTCCAAAAGTTAGCAAAAAATGCAGTTTCATTTACAGGCATACTTCTTGCTAACAAATTCGTATTCATTTCTAAATTGTAGCAGCACAAATTAGATGACTTCAGCAAATCATTTGTTTGGATTAGATTGGAGACAGTCGAAACAAACAGTCTGTTTCTCTCTTTGGTTTTTATTATATTTTTATACGAAAATATCCTGTCCTCATTTGCAGATAAATGTAGAATGGCTAATATTCTTTAAATATCTATAAACATTAGTTCATTTTTCATTTCTGATACCTTCGACCAAAACGTATTTTTCAGTATTTTTATTCTTATTAGGAAAAATTTTTATTATTAATGTTACAATGCTAGCTAGAAGTTCTACCCGAAACAATATTTTCTGGCGTAAACTTTTTAAACCGTAATAATATTTCATTATTAAAAACAATTTTTGCTTTTAAAACTTCACAGAATTTGAAGTAAAATTATTTTAGAATTTCTTTAAACTCCATAATAATACTTTTTTCAATATTATTTAATATGTATACATCAGTTTCTGTTGCACAATAAATTTCATTTAAAGGAATATGGTTTTCTTTGATATTAGTTAATTTTTAATATGTCACTTTCATCTAATATATCCTCATGTATAAAATTGCAAGCGATTTGTCTAAACAAAAATTTTAAGCAATCTAGAACTATATGCATTTTGGCATCCTCGGATTGCATTTCTAAATTTATAGTGTCTATACTTTACGTATAGAAATAAAAACAAGTAAGAAAGTATAGTCGGTCAATCCCGACCATATAATACCCTACACCCAGTATATCAATAAAACAGTTTTTCAGATATGGGCGCTATATGGGAGATATGACCTGTTATGGACCGATCATCCAAAAATTTAGTGCCATGACTTCCGTGAATATAAATATTATGTGTGCTAAACTTTATCTCGATATAAATACGTTTAAAAGATTTATGGAGATTAAAGTGAATTACGAAGAGGGTCTTATATGGGAGTTTTGACTATTTATGAACTGACTATGCACAAATCCAATATACCCTCACCACTATGGTGGGGTAGGGTATAATTACATTTTATATAGTGATACAAAAAATTAAATAGTGCTAACTTAGTCATTGGAGTGCTATTGTACTTTTGATTCACAAATAGTGCTAAAAAAAAGTACAATTGTACCAACTTTTGCAGCCCTGTTCCAAACAAATACAGCTATTTGATTGTGTCACTTTCATAAAATTCATTACGAAAATCCTGTTTAAACAATTTTGCAATGTTTCACAAACATAAAAAATACAATGACTACATAATTTTATTTACATTCTGCAAATACTTTTCAATAACATGTGCTATTGGAAACAAGAAAAAAATTAAGTAAATCACATCGAAAACTCTTTAAAAGAGCATTAAATGCTTAAAATTTATGACACTCTAAAGCAGCCAACTTAAAATGCAATAAATTTTTACACAAAACGAACGAAATAACAAGATATTGACATTATCGGCATTTGTTTGCACTTGTGAATTTTCTGCAATTGAACAAATAATAAAAAACAAAAAGAACAAAAACAATAAAACAGAAGTAATATAAAGATAAGGACTACAAAAGAAGTAACAAAAGATCCGAATATCATAAATAACCATGGCAAAAATAACAAAAAAAAACAACGCAAAACACGAAAATCAGATTTTAAAATATTGCAAATAAAAAGTTCTAAATCGTGAAAGTAAGGAAACGGAAATCCACATACTATACATAAATAAAAAAACACGAAAAGGCGCATATGTTTTCAATGGTTGTACCTACATATATGAATGAATAACAAAGAAAACAAGAAATATTTAAAGGTATCAACAGCAATTCCTAAATAACCCCCAATTTCTTTCACTCTGCTTGTTTTAACAAGAGTAGTGTGCCCAACAATTTTAAATCGGATTTATTTTTTTAATATGCCTCAGGGATCGATTATTACCGTTCAAATTCATATAAAACGTGCGCGTGTTCATTTTATTTTGCGATTTTAAACTTTACATTTCTTCGACAAACATCCCAAACACACATAAACAATATTTAGTCCTTTTGTTATTCCTTTTCATTATTTTACTTAGTTGTAGATAGAGTATTTTCATTTTGGCAAATGTATGTGTAGTGGGTTCTATAAATACATATGTATGTACGAGTATGTTCTTTATTCACACACTTATTGTGTTCTGTGTGAGTATTTTATAATTTTAAGAATTTAAAGTCAATTTCCCAAACACTGTGCAATAAAAAAAAACAAAAAAAAAAGTCAATCGAATTGTAGTATGTACATGACAAGTACATCGAAATACCATTCGAATGTGATAGACATTAGAAAATATTTGCAGCTAAAGTTTGAGCACGACAGAAATTGCACAACACATACAAAAGAACAGTGAGTTCTTCAGCGTATCAGCCCTAGCGTGGTCGGTTCTAAACTTTCAAAATTTCTAAGATCAATTTTATAAAATTTATAATCGTTCTATAGTTACAAAGATAATTGTAAAACTAAAATAATATGTATTAATATATAAAACAAATATTTGTGTTATTTGTTTAAGCTCATTTCAAAAATAAAATAAATTTTTTTTTAAAGCAGGAGCCAAATTACCGCATTCGATAGCGAGTAAAATTGATCGTAATTTTCTTATTTGAGAGCTGATTAAAATATAATTTTGAAATACGAGTACATAAAATTTCTTTAAATTTGCTAGTAATTTGTTTTCATTAAGTTAGTTTGGACTTTAATGTTACAACATAAAAGACGTCTCTATAAATCTCTATAAGATCATGAAAGTCGAGAGTACAAGTCACATTTCCAGCTTTGTGTATTAGATTACACAAATTCTCAAATTTCTTAAATTCTCAATCATTTTGCAAATATAAATAAATAAATGAGAAAACGGTCCTCAATCCATAAACACTTATCAATTTTAATCAAAATCGATAATACATATAAAAAACTTGTTTAAATGAGAAAACGGCTTTAATCTGTGATCACTCATATTTCTAACTTGAAATCAATTTGTTATTACTGGCATATTCTGGCTTAAAATTTATTTTTCATATAAAAAATTTAAAAATCTAAACGATTTTTCTTATAAAAAGTAAAAATTTTTTAAATCCTTAATATCTTTGTAAATAAGCGTTTAAATGAAAAAATATGATCACTCATATTTCTGACTCCATATTCTTATTCAAAAATCAAAGTTGTTATTTCTTATATGTACACAGAGGGAAAAAAGACGTTCTAAAATCGTAAACGGCTGGTATCAAATTGAGAACGAATCGTGAACAATATTTTGTTAACTTTCGGTATCAAATCAAGCTTAATATGTTATTAAATTAAGAACAAATGGTACAAAAATGCCATAAGTTAATAAGTTAAAAACAATTGGTATTACATCAATAACGAAGGGAAATAATAATAATAATAATAACGATCGGTAACAAAATATGAAAAAATGGTGTCATAATGAGAACGGACCGTTACCAAATTAAGAACAAACGGTAACAAAATATGACGGGTACGGTATCAGAATAACAACATTTAGTTATCGAAATATTAACGATTGGTAATAAAATGATACCGAGTTGTTCTTGAAAGGGTGATACCAACTGTTATCAAAGTAAGCACAAACGGGCTTAACTCAATTTCAACAACAAATGGTATCAATTTCGGTATTATACTGCCGCTTTTTTCCCTCTGTGTAGAAGAGATTCGGTTTGGATTCAAAATATAAGTGATAGCAGATTGAGCTTATTTTCTAAAAAAAAACGCAGTATTAATGGAGTTATAAACGTTTCAAGTTTTGATGAACTTTTCTAAAAAACAAAATCGTTTGTTGGTGCTTCGGTGAACGTTAAATTTTTTTCGAAAATGTATAAGTTTGTCTCGGATTAGCCCGAATAATATTAGGTTCTGTTCTTTTTTGGCACAAAGATACCGATTTCGGTCGGACTCTGAAAACATTATTTTAATAAAATCAGTTTGTAAATACAAAAATAAAAAAAAACTATTGTAACAATTTAACTTTTTAATATTTAAATTGTATTTGCAATTGAAAGATTTTTTTGTTCAATTAAAGAGATTAATCTTCTACAGTAATTGGGTTCAAAATTAGACCACTTTATTGAATATAAAAATAATGTGCGATTGAATTACGAGTTAGTATTAACTAACTACGATTAGTTTATTCCAAGCCAACCACCCATAATGTGGATATACTCTTGACTATTAAATGAGTTGTCTGTCTATTTCGCCTACAATTGAGTTGTATAATTTATTTCCTTTTTGTTTACTTTTTAGAATATGAACAATAGTGGTCTGTGGTTTCCCAGATTACTGCAAAAGTACTTTCATTACATAGATAAATGTTTTATAAAAGTTATCGGGCATTAAAGCACCATCAGCAGCAGATGTCAACTTCCTATTCTCGTATAGTTTTCAGTTATACGAATTAAAAGATTCAAAATTTTGTAATATCCTGTTCCGGACTTTTTTAAATATCGGGCAGAATTTTGGTTTGATTTTCTTCAATTTTTAATCATACTCTTTTCCAGGTCTAAAAATAAACGATTTTCAATTTAAAAAATATTCAGGTATGTGATGGAAATCGAAAACGAAAACGAGTGAGTTTTTGAAGTCCATTTTAAAATATTTCTAATCAAATTTTTAAAAATTTTGTTTTAAGATTCTCTTTAATAGCAAATTATCTTTATATTTTGTGGGATAAAACTGTTTCAATACAGAAATATTACGAAAAAATTAACTTCTAAAACTCACTCGTTTTCGTTTTCGATTTCCATCACATACCTGATTATATATTTTTGCATTTTTTTTATATATATTTTTTAATAAACTTCCGAACCTCGTAATAATACAAATTGCAATTTAAAAGAAAATCTCAATGCTGAGATTACTAAACGGAAAATGTTTTGGAACCATTACAATGCCGTTACAATATTTTACCAACTCCTATAGAAATGTGATTTTATGAGAAAAAATATAAAAAGTTATTTTTTTTTTAATTTTCGTCTCATTTTTTTGAATTGCGGATTTGTTTTAGAATCACAAATTTAATATATGTACATTGAAAATTGCATAGCATTATCATATTAAATATATCTATAAAAACACGTACGTAAAAAGTTTTTTTTTAGTTAAAGTAATTTTGGATCGTCGGATCTTTTAAGTCAATATCGTCCATATATTTCCGAAACAGTTTTACTTACGGAATTTATAGCTACAATTTAGATGCCAAATTTTTCCCACAATAAGAATTTTGGATAATCAATGATAAAAAGCAATTAATTGAATTTGTCCATTATTGCCAATAGCCAAAGGCAACGTTCCCATTTCCATATTTAATATTGTAATATTTTCTTTTTGCACACCCTTTAGTCATTTATTATTTCCATTATTACCACTGCCATCATATCAATAGGCATTGTGTAAAATAGTCGTAATCGAAATGCATTTTAAATGTTGTCAAAAGAATTTTCTCTTCCTTTGTGTACTTTTCTCTTTTTTTTCTCTTATATCGACTTTGTATTGAACATAAAATATTTGGAATTATTTCGTACTTTATAAAAATCTACATTTAATATTGAAATTTATTGTTGTTCTGTTTTTTTTACTTCTTGTGAAGAAAAAAAACCTTTGAATTTGTGACTAAACAAAAAAAAAAAACAAATGAAATTACTAAAAAATAAACAACAACAAATAGACTTTATTGCTATTGTACTTTTGTGTTCTTTTAAATATAAAACACATAATTTTGGCAATTTTATTGAAAGGACAGATGGGGACAAATTTGAATTTTATTAAAAATTTACTATTGTTACAGTTGATAACAGAAATTATTGATAATTCAAGTACTTATAGAACAAATTGGAGTATGTGGAATATGTAAAATATGTAAATAGGAAGGAAAAAACATATATTTCTAATCATACTTTTGGGAGCTTTAAAAACAAAATGCTTAAAATGGGTAAAAAGCAGGGATGCCAAACCCGATCCCCGGATTTTCAGAGTAACAAATCCCGAATCCCGGGATTTGCTGACAAAGTCATCAACAAAAATTTAAATTTTAAAACGTTTGTCCATGGTGAGTGCAAATCGGCAACAAATACAACACAATACAGAAACAACAGGCATTTTGTTTGTGTAAAAAAATATGTTCTATGTACTGTCAAAAACACTTGAAAAAGTAATACTTTTTACATATGTATGTAAGTAAATTGGATTAATTTATTGTTCACAAGTATTTTAAATTACAATTGTTTGGCAACACTAAAAAAGTTTGGCGTAAATCTACAACTCTGGCAACACTACTGTCATGTCCATTGAAGTGAAATAAAATTATTATTTTGTTTTTGTTTGCCTGTTACTTTACATATATTATAGACATTAATTTCTAAATTTAACTGCAAAATAAAACAAATGTACTGTAGAAACTCCTTTATATACTAAATACTAACTAACAGCTTTTTAAAGCAAATTTCCATACAAAATTTGCTTTATAAACCTTTTATAAACCTGTTGTAAGTTTTATGAATAAGGCCATTAAAATTTATTTTAGTTTACTGTTAACATATTTTCAGTAAATCAAATTAAAAAGGCTGATTCCAAAAACTATCTTTGGGTACTCCATGGAGTAGTTCAATAGTGTACTTTAAAAAGTAGTTTATGTATGTGCTCTATGGAGTACTTTCAACAAAGTGATCCATGGAGTAGTTTTGTGTGTACACAAATGTAATGTGGTCCAACCCTAGGACATTGCAATGTAAACTGGAGCATGTTTTTTTCATACACTTTGGCTACATTTGGAGTACTCTAACTCCATTGTGGAGTAGTTCATACACGCATGTATAGAGTAGACTCATTTTTGTTTTAAATTTTTGTTTTCAAACATATTTATATTTCAAACACAAGTAACTTTTTTGAAATAAATTGTTATTATTTGTTTAAATATGAAAAAAAAATCCCGATTCCGAGATCCCGAGATTTCATAAATGAAATTTGAAAAACCAGTCTCGTTTGGCATCCCTAGTAAAAAGGATTGAGATATTAAGATGAAATCAATGAGACACTGTATTTGGAAGCCTAAATTCTGTTGAAATCTTATGTTAAAATTTCTGTAAACTGTAAATTTACCGCCTTTAGTGAAATTATTTTTTAAAATTTTTTTTGTGTAAAGGTTTCTCTTAACACAAATCCGGTTTAGTTTGTATGAGAAACCAACTTTTAATTAACCTACGTTTTATTGCTACAATCGAAAACTTTATTAGACTGTTCAAAGGCCAATATGAATTATCCTTTATTAATTTTTAAAATAAAACACATACGACACATTATCCCTTTGCATTTTAATATTGTCTCTTTCAAAAATTACCTTAATATGTATTTGGCAAATCAAATTTCTCAAATATATGTACATATCACTCCACATTAATCACAATTTACCATAACGAAAAGACTTTTCCCAACAAAAACAAAATATCGAAAGAAGGACTAAAGTAAATATTAACCAGATTAACATACAAATTACTTCTTTATTTCTTTCAAACTTCCAACAACAACAAAACAACAAAAAACTAACAAAAGCTTGAACAATTTTCCCATTTCTTGGATACGTACAAGATTTATGACATTCAGCTTAAATCACATGTCATTTGATGTGTCAAAGATCAGCAGCAATAAATTATAAATCGTTTCGTTTTAACAATAAAGAATTTTTGATTGTTTTCATATTTTTGTACACATTCTTACTTATATACAAAAATATTTTTCCAACTTTAAGACAATATGTAGTTATAGTTTGAAATCTTTCCCTTCTTTCTTTTGTGTTCAATATGAAGAGAAGGAAAGCAGAACAGTTGATGAAAAGAACAGGTCATTTTTCATTAAAACTAAGGCAAAGCAAGTCAAAAGTGTGAAAAAAAATAAAATGAGGGAAAGTGAAATAAACCCTTATGGTTTGTTGGATGGACATTATGTCAGTTTAAGTGTTAGTTGGGCTATTTGTCTGTCTTTATATTAATATGATGTATTCTACATGAAATTTAGAAATAGTTGTGTGAAAAATAATAGTTTCATTGTAATAATGCAACATTTCAGGATTTTCAAAAAAAATTTTAAAAAAGTTGATATAATTTTATAAAAAGAAATATATTTTATAATTACTAGTACTCGTTTTGGTAAGAGATACTCAGAAAAGCATAAATATATACTGTGAGCGTCAAAATAAAGTCAACAGCACATATTATTAAAAGAAAAGCATAATTATATGAATATAAATAATATTATATCTGAAAATTATATTGCATTTTTATATATTTGAGTAGGTAAGAAGCAAAACTCGTTCGTTCCATGTTTACAAAATTTTGGTAAAAAGCTAAAAACTTGCTATAGCTTAGTAAATGAGCCAGATAATTTAAAAGCTACTAATTCTTAAATGTTAGGATATTCTTTCTTAAAACAATAAAATTTATAAAATCAATACTCCTTAACTAAAGAAAAATTAAGTTTTGAAGTTTGGAACCAACAAGTTTTGCTACGAATTTTCGTAACAAACGAGTAAAATAAATTATTTAGCTTCACTATATTTTAAAAGTTATGTTAATTTATTAAAGTTAAGGAAACTTGCTAAAAAATGAAAGTAAATAATATGCATATTTAAACAAACAAAGAAAGTACTTCCTCTTCAGTATAACCAGCATTGTCGTTGTCCAAAATCGAAACATAAAATTTCAAGGTTTTGTTTTGTTTTTAATTTTCTCCAAAGTGATTGGACAAAAGGGCTCCAACTTTTTTTCTTTTCAGGTTTAATCGCCACATTTATGGGCAGTAGTTTTGGAATAATATCTATAATCTGATATCTTTCATCGCCTCAAGAATGGTTCAGGGTCGCAGGAATTCATTCTATAATTAATCTCCCCTTGCAAAGTTATCTGACCATTTTAATGGTTGTTGTATTTCTAACAAATCACAATAATATTCTTAACAATTACAGTAATATAAGGAAAAATTAATACTTAAAAATATTTATTATGCAACGAGACATTAAAGTAAACAGTGGCATCATCTTTATGCAAAAATAAACCCCTGCCATTCCAAAAGTAGTGTCAATTCTTTTAATTTTTCGTTGTTTGAAAGTATAACGGTGAAGTGCCTTTTAAAATATTGGCAAATTTTATAATTTATCATTAAAAGAGATTAAGTTTTGACATTAAGTACTGAAAAATTGACAAACATCAATTGAGGCTCGGAAAATTATAATAGACTTATATATATATTATAATAGAATAGAAGATAAATACCTACATGAAATTGATTAAATCGTTGAAAGGCTGGAAGACAAGTATACCAAACACAATAGCTTAGAGAATTTTCCTGTTACAAAACGACCAAAGCGTCTTACAAAACCTAAAGTAGGAGCTATAGTAAGAGCAAACCCAACATCTAGTACTGTGAAAATGGCTAAAAATGTTACGAAAACTTCTGGAAAACCAGAGGGTTATTGTGTATTTCGATTCGAAAAGAAAATCGTTCTAATTTGTTTTGTGGAGTGCTACGTACGAAAGAATAACCAAATAAAATGTTTAAACTATTCAAAAAAATAATTATATATATGCGACTCTCAAATTTTTTGGAATAATATTCTTTTTACCGATAAAAGTAAGTTTGATTTATATGGAGTCAAAAGCCCCCCAAAATTTATGGCGTACCAATTACGAAACCTTTAGTAATAAATATGTTATCAAGAAGGTAAAACATGACGTTGGCTCAGTAATGGTCTGGGGTTGTATGGCGGCATCAGGGGTCGTTAATCTTACAGTTATAAAATCTACAATGAAAAAGGAAGATTATTTTGACATTAAAAGACAATGTAGCCCCTAGTCTAGAGAAATTAGAACTAGCGCAGAACTGGATTTTCCAACAAGACAATAATCTTAAGCATACCTCCAAAATTATGAGAGTGGTGGGTCAATCATTGTTCAAAAACTTTAGATTTTCCTCCGCAGTCCCCCAGACCTCAATCCAATCCAAACCTGTGGGAATATTTTGAAAAAATATTTGCCAAAGAAATATTTCTGATAGGAGTATTACTTTTGCGTCACCCTGTAGTAAAACTCTAGCTGCTGCAGATATTCTTCAAAAACACTGTTCACATGCAATCCGTTCGCATAAATGTTTTAATATTTATGTTATAAACAAATCGTTTAAATACGTTAGACACAGTTACAGTTGCATTCGGTACAGGTTACCTTGAAAGTCTGACCAGATTTCAATAGCTCAAATGAATGTTTTTGGTCGCCCCAAATCCATACGCAGAGAAAAAACATGGTTGTGGGAAACATAATCTAAGAGCAACATATTCAGCCCAATCATGAATAAAAATTCTACGCGAGTTTTTTCCCTTTTCCAATTTTTCCTATTCAAATTCAATGTTAAAAAAATAAAAAGAGAAAAAACTCCCGCAGAATTTGTATTCATGATTGGGCCGATTATGATAATATACAGGGTGATAATATACAGGGTGGGCCAAGTTTGACTGAATGATTTGAATCTATTGGCATATTGTAGCCGTTGTGGTGCATCCCTCGGCAATAATTCTTTGGCCAATTGAATTTTATATGGAAACATCTTCAGATCAACTTTTAGAATACGTCGTAGCGATGTTCTGGAGATGTTCAATTGAGTAGCTCGTCGAATGCAAAAGTTATAAGCATTTCAAATCAGTCAGTCCAAGTTGGCCCACCCTGTATATGATTGTAGTAAAAACATATCATGATGAATACAAGTGCCATGAAATATCATATTATGATCAATTATCATCATAATATTTTGTTATTAAACATAATTTAATATTATATTATATAAATATATTATAACCCAATATAATCATAAAATTGTCGTGCATGATCATATTATGATCCAAGGTAAACATATTGTGTTCTAAAATAATCATATTATGATAGTAATAATATAATATATTTGAATAGTTATCATTCAATAGTTCTGGTAAAAAAATTTTTTAAAATAATTATGTTTCAGTTTGCCATATTCAATTTTATAATTGCTATAAACATAAAATCAAAAAAAAATCAAATAAAAATAACAATTATTTGTGTACCACAACAATATATTGTTACCAAACACACAGATTATTTGTCGTAACCATGTCTAACAATGTTTGTTCTCTGCGTGCAGAGCATTACTTTAGCGCATCACATACGATTATTTACACTTTGGGCTAACATAATGGATCCATTTTTAATCGCAAGTAATGATTCGCTGCAGAAATGATTTGCTTTTATGGCGTTCAAGCAGCATTAGCGACATGCAAAACTATTTGCAAAGTTTCTCAGTTTCTATTTATTAGTTTGCACAACATTTCGATTCATCTGCGCTGCATTTAACATTGGAAACATCATCTATCAAGTATGAAAAACTGCTATATTTTCCTGTTTTATTGTAAAAATTTACTTTCAATAACTATCACACATTATGTTACCGTACTCGTATGTATGTATGTGTGTATGTATGTTGAGAACACACACAGAGAATGCTGCAATTTGTTGGCATTCTCTGTAGTTTGTTTTTGTGGAATCCCTTCATCAGATTCCAATGACACATACGATACTTTCTTGTACTACTTGTGTCACATGATAAATGACCACAATTCTTTACTGTTGTATTTTATGAATTATGACATTGTTTTTCTTTTTAACAAAAATATTTAGAAATATATTTAAGTTAACGAATTTTATGCACTAGACCTTAAAGTTGTCTTTGAGCTAACAAATATGAAGGTTTCAAACTGAAGATAAAGGAATATCGTTGTTCCGGAACATTGTCACCAATTCATTTTAAATACCCTTGAGGTTCTCTATAGCTTGTTGAAATGTTGTCTTCCTTTATACATTTGGTGTTTTGAACCGGAAACCGGAAATTATGTTTAGCTTTTAAACGAAACTGATGTTCTTGGCATGGAAAGTAGCACGCGCCTTTTTCAACACTATTAAACTCCCTGCTACACGTCACTTCAGCTACCATGTTACCAATACAGTATAAACCTTTAATGACTTTGTTAAATTTATTTTTGCATAAATTTACTCTACTTGTTTGTTTCATCGTTATGGAAATTCTATCAAAATTATATTCGTATCTAGTGATTATGCTAATTTTAACCCTTTTTAATATTCATTGTCTTATTTATTTATTTTTGTTTATTTGATTACATACTTGTATTTTTCTGGTGACTGTTTTTGCAATGGGGTGTGTTTGGTTTCTTTATGTTTTCTTAAGATGAAAGAAAGTGCAGATCTGAAGTGTGTATTATTTACATAATGTAATAGGTAGACAAAGATAGACACTGGTTGTTGAAAAAAAATGTAACAAATTTAGCTTTGTATTTTTTAAAATTTATACTGCAAAAAATCAAAATCCAATTAAATTGATTTCAAAAATTTATGGGAATTAGTATTATCCATATACAGTGCTTTTCGCTTATAGTCCATTCCGCTTAAATACCAAAAACTGATATAAGCCAAAACTGTCATATTTACTTGCAGATATAATCCATAAAATTGCTTATAAATCGGTTAAAGCCCACGAAACTTGTACCATTAGGCGGTAATCACTGATAAAAGGGAAATTTGTTTGTTTTTTTTAACTAATAAACTACTAACATAAAATTTGGAATATTTATATTATTTTTAGATAATGTATGTATAAAGTTGTAAATTGTTGACCTTTAGTTTTGTTGTTTGTAAATTTTGTTCGGCATAAGGTCATAAGGTAACAAATTTTTATATGAAAAATATAAAAATATTATAATTGTTAAGGAGTTTCCTTCAGGCTAATTTGGTCAAATGTTTGTTTCCAAACGTAAATAAAAAACTTGTTCGATTCTTATTTTTTATTTTATTTTCCCAACGTTTCGTT
This sequence comes from Bellardia pandia, assembly GCA_916048285.2. Classification (NCBI taxonomy): domain Eukaryota; kingdom Metazoa; phylum Arthropoda; class Insecta; order Diptera; family Calliphoridae; genus Bellardia; species Bellardia pandia. The sequence continues at coordinate 32,898,502 of OU696531.1, forward strand.
AGTTTTATTCTAACTTCTTCAGGGGTCTCGTTCTAAATAATCTAGTGACAAAATTTATTGGTTTATTACATAGCTTTAATTTATAGACTAAGTTTTACTTACAGCTTTAATGTTTATTATTATTGTATATTAATTTTTATTATTAATTAGTTACTTATAACTAAAAAACGGGACATCACGAACAGAATTTTGGTATAAATAATCAAATAATTAATAAAAATATAATTTACAATACACGAACACAAAACTTAAGTCAAGTTTAACTTAAAGCTAATATCACAGAACTGATTTAATTATTAATTGCAGAGGAGTATTGAAGTTTCGTGTTGTCTTTGTCTTCTTTCGTATTCATTGTTGTTCTTAACAACACTGTTCTTAACCAACTATTTTAAGAATTTTGAACGCGTACCACAACAAGATTAAATTCACAGTTGAAAAGGAAATAGATGGAAAATTACCTTACCTAATTCTTACCTTACTTAATTCGTATAATATATGTATATTATATTATATATGACATTTATTTATCATTCATGTGTATTTTTTTTTTAAATTAAAAATTTATTCAAGTGAAAATATGCTTGAAATTAGTTTTCTGATACCAGGATCCCAGAACATGAAAAAAGGCAGCAGGCTGAAAATTTAAATTTTTTTTGCAAACAAAATTCACAGCATACTTTGGGGCTGAGAAAAGTATTTGAGTCAGCCGGTTGCAGAAAATTTGCATAGGGTGTTCAAATACTTTTCTCAGCCTAAAACTATGTAAAGGAAATTTGTTTGCTTGAAAAAAATAAAATAAAATTACCTCCTGCTTTTTTCTGATTATGTGTGCCTGGTATCTGTAAACAATTTTTAGAATTTGATGAAATCGACTGAGGATGGAAAAAAATTAACGAAATAAATAAATAAAGCAAAATAAGCAAATAAGGAAAAATAAGAATTGTGTTTATTAATAAATAAATATTTTAGTATGTAATTATTTTAGGAACAATTTAAGTTACATTAAAAGAATTAATAAAATAAAATAAATAATTATTATTCAGATTGATAGTTTTTTTTGTGTTTTCCATCAGATTTTCTATCGGTTTCCCAATTCTTTACGTGGAGTATTTGTTGTTTTTCAGCACTGGAAGTCCCTTGAGGTATCTGAAAAACATAAAATAAAGGGTCAAGCATAATTTATAGTTGTAATATCAGAGTTAAAGGATAGTAAAGCAAATAATATAAATAGATATGTAAATAATTAAGAATCTTATAAATAATACTCGTAAGTTGATTCAGAGTGTGTTAACGTATTTTCGTTGGAATTTACTTCTAGTATAAAAAAACAAATTGGCTTTTTCTACTTTTTGTCATATATAAGAAGTACTTTCGTAAGCAAGCTATTAAAATGATTATTATTTTGTAAATAATATAACATATTCATATTTCATGGTTAAAATATTTTAAAGTGATTTTCGAAAGTGGGTCTTACATGGAAGCTATGGACCAATCATCATCACATGAAGCCTGAATGATTTCAAATTTGGCCGAAATATTTGTATTAAATATACAACAAAAATAAATATTATTTGGAAGTGGACCTGAATTACTTTTATATATAAATTATTTATGGAGAAATTAGATTGGACAAGTCTATTAATCCAACAGACAAGTATTATTTCGGAAAAACATTTCTATGGAAGCTAACAGAAATAATGGACCAATTTTAATCACAATCTTATTTGCCCCGAAAAAAGTTGACATACTAAATTTTATCAAAATATCTTAAAAATTGCGACCTGTACTTAAAGCACAAATTTGCAAGGCAACCAGTACGAACTGACATCGATGCAGAAAGTGATTATGACTCGATTGGTAAGTGTTACACTGATATTTTTGGGCATTACACACATTACCACAAATCATTACCTTGGTGGTGTAGGATATAAAAATGGTAGAATTAATACTCCTTCAAATTGTTAAAAGCAATTAACTAATTTTGTTTGAAAAAATCTATTTTTTCCTTTCAGTTGTAATAATAAGCACTGATTGAAGTATTAAATAGTTATAAATGATTTAAGTTTTGATTCAAATTTCTATGAACAAATCGATTCTGGATCTAAAATAGAAGTGATCACAGATGATGCTTATTTTCAAAAAAAAAAAACAGTTATAAAAGATTCAAGTTTTCATGGACTTATTTATGATTTTGGATGCAAAATAGTAGTATTTTTGGAGTTATGAAGGATTTAAGTATGTACTCTATGAAAAAACATCGATTTTTGATTCAATGTAGCAGTGTTAACAGATTTAGGTTATTTTCTTAAAAAACACAGTATTTAGCAAGTTATAAACGATTTAAGTCAAAGATATCACAGATTGAGCTTATTTTCTCAGAAAACGCAAAAATTGCAGAATTATAAACGATTTAAATTCTGATTGACTTTGTTATGGAAAAATTAATTTTGTATCCAAAATAAAAGCGATAAGAGATTACAGTGGGTGGCCAAATTATTGGTTACACTATATTAATTAAGATTCAACCGCTTTTAATACGTATATAAATTTATTTCTTGTACCAGATGGTTTCGTATATTAATTCTGGTAATACTGTTAAATATTTTGTGCAGTGTCAACAATGATTGGTGACATTAGAGTGCATTCTGCTCTGAAGTGTGAAATATGCAATTTTGATTAAATTGATTAAAGTTTGGCATCACGATGAAGAACTAAAAGAATATGTTCAAAAATGCATTCAGAGAATGCCAAAAAGGGTGCAAGCTGTAATTGATGCCAAAGAAGGTTCTACGAAATATTAAGATTTTTTTTTCAAAAAATTTTGTAATATTTCTTTTCCTCAAATATATATTTTTAAAACAAAAGAATTTATTTTTAATTACATTAGAAACACTTAATTTACCTAAAAGAACAAATAAAAGGATAAATTTCCACTATTTCAAAATGTTATACGGCTTCAAACTAAACAATTTTGCATGTGTAACTAATAATTTGGCCACCCACTGTAAATTTATTTGATTAAAAAACGTAGTATTTAGCGAGTTATAAACGCTTTAGGTTTTTTTATGATCTTTTCTATGGAAAAAATCGACCATTTCGATTGACAGAACAATGGTAAAAAGGCCTGTAGTGTGAGAGGAATTTTTTGTGAACAATGCATTACGCTATAGAGACCCTTATATGTTCCTATGTTTATTGTTGTTTTTTAAGAAACGTCATATTCCTAGATTTGTTGAGATTCTAGTCAGAAAAGAGACTTACTGAAAAAAAACACAGAACTGAAAAAGTGTCATGTCAAAAAATGAAATTAACTTCCTCGTGTCATTCTTAGACACATATGTACTCGTATGTATAACATGAAATTCTTTAATATTCACCATTCACTTAGATCAAATTACAAATTAATCAATGTTTTCCTACAACATGAACATTTAATATTCCAATGACACTAATATAATTACAGCCAATACCTGCTAAACATACAACTAACTCAAGCACACAGCGCAGCAGAAGCAACCAAAAAAAATATGTCATATTGCGACATACCTCTCCAAAAAAAAATTGAATAAATTTTAGCAAATGCCAAAAAAAAATTAAGGACATACTAATCAACTAAAGTAACATGACGCATAAACCTTGAGAGACATACGATTTATACAAATACTCGTACACACACATACACACACACACATTCGAAATTTGAAGATGTATACACTGATGTATGCAGTAAATAATGATGATCCTGGGTATATAATTTGAATGTACAATAAAACAGCCATAACGCTGCATAATTGAGGAACCATTGTGCAAATAAAACACTCAAATGGTGATTAAGTTACACAGTACTGGATGGAGTTACCCTCAAATATTTCGGTAGTATTAAGCACACAGTCAGTCAGTCATACATACTGGCACAATAATGTTTTATGTATGATGTGTGTAATAGATTATTTAAGGAGTTCACAGTTTCTATTTTGGAGTTTTTAAGCAGTAAAGTTATTATTTGGGAGTTTGACAGATACTTTTTATGAAGTTTTCTTTTAAATAAAATACAATTTTGTTGAGCGAAAATGTTTTTGAATTCAGTTAAAATTGTGTTTGTGACTCTATTTTTCGCATAAACTGTGATTACGCTGCGTAGTGTTCGTCTCAAAAGCGTTTCTTGGCTTGGAATTTACGACTTTATAGGATTGACTATAAACTATTTGCTTTGCTTTTGTCCTTTTCTAGTAGGATTGCAGTTTTACCACAGGTAAATATTATAAAAATGAACCTGCTAGAAAAGTAGAAATAATGGCGACAAAAGATAATACATACGTCTTTCTTTCATTCATTCGTTCTGCGCTCTTTTAACATTTTAGTTGTTTTTATTACTTTTGGTTTGTCATTTTGTTTTATGACTCTCGATGTTTGGGTGGCTTTCTTTCCTTCACATTCACATTCGCATTCCTTTGCTATTCCAGCTCCTGCTGCTGGAGCTATTGCCAGTGTTTCTGCGGCAAGTCGCCAGGTATGTGGGTGTATGATATAAAAATAAATATTTAACAAGTTGTGGTTTCTGTTGGAGCTAAAGTACATAAACTAATGAAAATGCAAACGGATATGGGTACGTAAAATATATTTGTTTGGGATTTGTATAGAAGAAATTATAATACGTTTTATGTTATTTCCAATAGCAATAGGTCGGCTAGAATAGATGTAGGGTTTTTATATCCTTATTAATCTTTGTGTTTACAACCAAAAATTTTTCGTTATGTATACAACCGTCATACCCGGGTAATAGCGTCGACAGAAGACAGCGTTAATTTGCATTAAAATCTCACTAATGTGAATTAAGATCTTACCCTGACAGACGACAGTTTTTGCATTTAGTAAACAGCTGTTTGTTTGTAAACAACTGTTTAATTGTGAAAAAATTTGTTTGGCATTTGGTGAAACATCAGTATTTATTTGAAAAAAAAGCTAAAATTACTTTTGCTGAAACTGCTCCATAATGCAAAAATTGTTCATGCACAAGCAACCATCAACCTGAACATGTGGGGAACGCAATGGGGCACTCTGAAATAAGAGAAAGGCATTTGTGGAAATCTATTTTTATTATTTTAATTTTACAATTGTCTTCTTCTTCTTTTACAATAGTAAACAATTTGATAACATATGATTGATTTTCGACGATGTTGCCATATTGAAATAGCTAAATGCAGTATAAATTCAGTTTGATTTTGTGCATTTACGTCTAACCTAATGCGCATTAGGATGGGGATAAATCACGAGTTAATTTGAATTAAGACTGTTAATGCAAATTAACTGTGTCGTTTGTCTACGCTAAAAGTCATATAATTTACAAGTGCTTTTGCGAATATTGGCCTACAGTTTTTTTTTTTTATTTTTATCAGCAAACTGATGCAGTTGCAACATGTGTATATTATAAAAAACTAGTTCGTGTATCGATGGGTATTCAACAATAAGCCATTACACTCGTATAAAACAATTTACACGATTGAAATTTTCTTCAAAATTGCTCTTTAAAATGCTTCAAACTTGTGTAAACAGCAAAAATCCTTCAAAATTTATTTATTTAATAGTTATTATTTGAAGCATTTTGAAGAGCAATTTTGAAGAAAATTTAAATCGTGTAAATCTAGCTTAAGATTTGATAATGGCAATACACGCCAGTACCGCAAAGAAAGGATGAAGCAACTGCCAAATCTGATATATTTTTAATGTTACACAGAAACCTACAAAACAACTATGTATAAGCTTTCTCCTTCCGCGGGGGAACTGAGTTCACACAGCATATTCCTTAAAAAACCGGCGAAATTGGATAAAGTTCTGGTGGGTTTGTGATGCTCTTACATCTTATCCCCTGAGTGGACAAATATATATATAACATTGGCGCCTTCTTTAGAAAGGGAAAAAATCAGAGTGAACAAGTCGTTCAAGATTTGTGTTGTCAACATTTTCGTGGAAGTGGCAGAAACATATATGTGGCAATATTTTTACAAGTTACAATTTAGCATCTTCTTTGATGTTGACTATAACTTGTCTATCTTGGGCACCGTGAACAAAAGGTGAACATTTGTTCCAGCTGAATTTTCTAATCCGAAAGGAAAAGAAGTACAATCTTCATTTTTTGGATTTATAAATTCCTCATATATTAAAAAAAAAATAAAACACACAGATCGGTTGTGCTTCTACCTCCATCTCGTTACAATATCAAAGTTGGAGATGTACAACAAAAGCCTATAATGACAATGGATTACAACAAAAGCAATTGTAGAATTGACAACATGGACAAATGTATTCAAGAATACACAACAGAAAGGAGAACAAACAAAATTGATACATATGTGCTAAAACAAGGTCTACAAGAAAAGCTTGCGAAGAAACCGGTACCACACGTGAACACTAGCCATACATGCTCAAACTAAATGCACAAATTATGTAAAAAAATTGAATTTATGAATCTCTAGTCTTTTTTATAACCAGATGCAATTTTTTAATGAAATGTTAAATGAAATATAATATTGAAATTTATTAAAAGTAAACATACATACAACTATGTACCTATCTTTGCATTTTAAATACAGATATTGCTTGACTTGTTCTGCGCTAATGCATATCCAGAAGATGATTTCCATAAACTGCTTGTGGATTTTTCCAAAAATTTGTTTCTTTTTGTTTTTTTAATAATTGAAAAACAATATTGGTGAAAATAAAGGGTGTCCCAACTAGAACGCAATTTTTAAATTTGGCGCCATTCGAAGTGTCATTGTTTGACATTTGAACAGTTGTTATTGTTTGCTAGTAGAAGGTACGAGGTTAGTAAAAATGGAGCGCTACACGAATGAACAACGCATTCTCATTGTGAAATTGTTTTACCAAAATGGTGAAAGTTTTGCGGCTACAGTTCACAAATTGCGATAAATTTGGGGTCACAACAATGCTCCAAAAGAGTCAACTGTAAAAAGATTAATGGATAAATTTGCCGAAACTGGGTCTGTTAGTGATGTAAAGACAACAACGCGCCTTCGACGAGGTCGATCGACCGAAAATGTCGCAGCTGTACGTGATGATGTCGCTCAAACTCCATCCACCTCAATTCGACACCGAGCTCAGCAAATTGGTGTCTCCAAATCCACTATACAGCGAATTTTGACGAAAGATTTGCATCTTCATGCATACAAAGTTCAATTGACTCAGGAACTGAAGCCAGCTGACCATGGACAGCGAATGGAGTTCGTTAATTGGGCATTGGAGAGACAACATGAAAATGCTGATTTTGCCGATAAAATCATCTTCAGTGACGAGGCCCATTTCCATCTTGATGGCTTTGTCAATAGGCAGAATTGCCGCATTTGGGGTGAGGAAAATCATCGAGTGATTCACGAGAAGCAAATGCATCATCAACGTGTCACTGTGTGGTGTGGTTTTTGGGCTGGAGGAATCATTGGACCTTTTCTTATGAAAATGAGGCAGGTCAAGCGCAAACAGTCAATGGTGTTCGGTATCGTGAAATGATAACCAGGGCATGTGGTTTCAACAAGACGGCGCCACATGTCATACAGCCAGAGAAACAATTCAATTGCTGCATCCGTCATTTCCCGGTCGTGTTATTTCGCGTTTTGGAGACCAGAATTGGCCGCCAAGATCGTGCGATTTAACACCTTTAGATTTTTTTCTTTGGGGTTTTTTAAAGTCGATGGTTTACGCGAATAAGCCGACTCAAGCCTTAAAAGAGGAAATTGGACGCTGCATTAATGAAATACCGCAGCATTTATGCAAAAAGGTCATTGAAAATTGCATTAAAAGATCGCGTGTGTGCCAGCAAAGCCGCGGCGGCCTTCTGCATGATATCTTGTTCCATACATAACCTCATTCTGTCTACTTTACGATATAATAAAGTTTCACGATTTTTTTTTTAAATATCTGTGTTTTATTTAAAATTCAAAAATTGCGTTCTAGTTGGGACACCCTTTATATTAAATTGAAGGTTAAACATTTATGCGACCGGATTTCATAAAAATTATTTCTTAGGTCACATTAATCTTTATAACAAAATTACAGATTTATACAAATTTATTACCTTTAAGGCTTTATATATTGTATACATATTTCTGTTTTGTTTTGTAATCAAAAGTAACTACAAATTTCACCTTAAATCCAATTTTAACACATTTGATTACAGATTTTAAACAAATTCGAGAGCTTTCCACAATGATGAGTTGACATTTTTGTTTCAGTTGAATTATTTTGGAAACCAAATTAATGGAAAGAAGTAAACAAGTATTAACAAATAAATTTCAGGCTTATGTGCATAATTTCGGGGCCAAAATCACAAAACTTTAAATAAAACAACATGGCTGACAGGCAGTCAGTTAAGAAGAAAAAAAGTATTTGTGTATACAAAGGGTACGAGTATAATGAAATGCATATATGTATGTACCTACATAGATACAAACATATGAATGTATGTATATAAATACCATATTACATTACTCTTTGCAAACTGTATATATGTATGTATGTATGTATTAGGTTATGTTTACTTGTATAATGGAATATGTATAAACAATGACAACAACAACAAAAATATTAAAGACATACATATCTATACATATGTTTGTACGAGTATGTTTGTACATATGTCTGTATGTTTTAATGTTTAAATGTATGTAAATAACATAAAAATAATTTGTCTTTGCATATACAAATAACTACAAGTATGAGCATTATTTTTATTCAGTTTTATTATTATTATTTTTTTTTTTCGAAAAAAAGAATTACGTATTCCAAGAGAGTTTACTGGGAATGTTAAATTTTTTCTACATTTTTTTTATGAAAAAATAAAATATAAAAAAATTAAATAAAAAAAAAATATACGTTTTTTGAAATCCTAATGACCATATATTGTGTATTCACATACACACACATATGTAGCTGCACATCAGTTATACAAAAATAAAAATAAATAAAAACAAATTTTAACGGCGGATAATGACAAACAAAATGCAAAAGAACATTACCCAAGTAACATATTATTTAAGGGTTTAGATTAATACATACATAGGCTGCTTCTTTAGACCCATTGAAATATTTTTGTATGTGAATTAGTAATCTGGCGCCTTTCGTAGTACTTCTGACATATCTCACCAGTTCCTGAAGGATTCAAAGGCATGAAGGAAGCGCGTGCCAAGTCTGATTTCACATAAAAGATGATTCAAAAATTCCTCAACCTACCTCCCTACCTCTCTTTTAAATCGAATAACTTCTACAGTAGGTATTTCATATTTACTATCATCTTATTATACTCACTACCAAAAAGATTTATTAAGTGTGTCAATCCGTTTGAAACACATCAAAATATTGGTCGTAAGATCAAAAAATATATTTATTCTAGGTCGCTTCAAGATTCGAGGACGATCTAGCCATGTCCGTCCGTCTGTTGAAGGCACGATAGAGCTTCCACAAACATTCTTTGTTACAACGAAATGTTTAGTATTGAAAGTATACAAAATTGGCCAAGTAGAATCCATGTTATAGACCATAGTTTCAAGTAATCTCTATATTTTTTAAATATTTTTTTAGATAATTATTTAGTTCGTTTGTTTGACCTTTTTCAATATTTAATTGTTTCTTTTAATAAGCAATAAGGTCACTTGAATTTTATATAAAAATATTTAATTTATTTATATATATTTATTTCCAATATTTCGCTATCATTTGCATTTTCTGTTAAAAAAATTTTTCAATTTCATATTTCAATTATTATTTTATTATAATTCAAAACTTGTATTATCCCTGAAGAAGCTATCCATTGTGATAGCGAAATATTGGAAATAAATATATATATAAATAAATTAAATATTTTTATATAAAATTCAAGTGACCTTATTGCTTATTAAAAAAAACTATTAAATTTTTTTAGATATTTTTTCTAAAATTTTTTATTCGAAGGTTTACTTCTAGTTAAACATAAAAATTTATTTGAAATTTATTTTTTTTATATTTTCTTCAAATATAATGTAGATAATAACATGAAATCTTGCACACTTTAGTTTTAATATAGAAGGTCAAGTTCTGTTGAAAATATTAAGAATCGGTCCACGATTTCTCATAGCCGCCATACAAATGTATTTATAGTTCATAAATGCCTAGAGAAAAGCAATATCCATACAAAATTCAGAAAAATTAGTTTGATGCTAAGAACTATATGTTGTTTGCATTGGTCCAAATTTGAACATAGAACCCATATAAAGTCCACTTTCACAAAAACACTTGAATGTGCATAAATATTTTATAAGCATAACAATCAAACTGAAATTCGCTACAATACACGTACAATACGAGTATGTGGATATCCTAGTGCCGAATTTCATGATGATCGGTATATATTTGATCATAGCCCCCATATAAAGTATATTTCTAAAAATCATTTAAAAGCGCATAAACCTCTTGTAAACATCGCTTGATATCGAACCTAAATTTTTACAAATGCAAAAATGTATGCAAAAACTACAATTTTGTGAAAGTTAATCCATTATTTATCATTCTTGTAAAAATCATTATTAAGATAAAATTCAATCACAATAAGCCTCAAAGAAACATAAATTACGGCTATATTATATGACGATCTCCCTATTATAAGTAATAGCTCCTACATATGTGAGGGATACGAAAAATAAAATAACTCGTATAAATATCGTTGCGAACACAAAATATAACACAAATTAGTTTCAAATATGAATAAATCACACTATTGGTGTATTGGCACAGCCGAATATGAACTCTTACTTGCTTTTATTCAGTATTGTTTTACAATTCAGCTTGAAAATGCTCACACCGTAATAACGTCTTCAAATTATTCATCTATAGCGTTCTGTTAGAAATGTTGTTTTCTGGACAATGTCTTTATTGTGAAATTTGTGATCTTGTCGCATAGATCGTGTGCTATCTATCACACATACAGTGGTTCAAACACATAATTGGACACTTGGCATGATAATATTCAAATGCCGATTTTTTCACATTAATAAAAGTAATTCTAAAAAAATGGATGGCATGTTGTAGATTATTAAAAAAAGCTTTAAAACAAAGTATAATACTTAGCATGTTTTATTGAAAATGATTTTTAAAATAAGAAAAGAAAACTAAAATAACAAATTTAACGTCAAACGCATAATTGGACAGTCAAATCAAATATACAGTTTTAGTACTAGGAAGCAAAACCATTTGCTTTTATTACTGCTTCTAAACGTCAGGGCATCGACTGCACGAGATTAGCGCAAAACTCTGGACTTATATTGTTCCATTCATGTCATATTCCCTCTTCAACTGGTCCAATGTGTTGAAAGTAGATTTATAGAGCTTTCGGGCAAGCTCTTCCCACACATGCTCAATAATGTTGAGATATGGGGACTGTGCGGGTGTTTTTAGTAATTTTGGGCAATTATGAATTAGCCACATCTTCGCAACGTGTGAAATATGCTTCGGATCGTTATCCAGATAAAAAGCAAATGTGTCCAATATGTTTAATTTTTCAGCACTCTGTTTTACATTTTGTTTCAATATGTGCAAATATTGGAATCGGTTCATTTTATCCTCTATAAAATGAATATTTCCTACTCCTGCACTGGAAACACATCCCCACAGCATTACAGACCCTGCCCCGTGCTTGACTGTAGCCCGAGTGTTATTAGGCAAAAACTCAGTATTTGGCTTACGACAAACGTACTGCTTTCCATCTGACCCATGAAGGTTAAATTTACTCTCGTCAGTGAAGAGTACCTACATCGAAAAAATTAAGGTTCAAAATTATCAATTTAAACAAGTTTTCTTCACTCACGAGAGTAAATTTAACCTTCATGGGTCATTCAACATAGCCCCACAAAAAGCATACGTATTTACAATGATATTGGGTTGAATTATTCATTCCGTTCCGTGATTGCCTAAAGAAATTTTTTGTGCGGAAGCATAATTTGAAATTATTCATTCCGTTGCTGTGGTATTTTTCCTTTTTGCGGTATCATCTCTACACAGACAGGAATGAATAATTACAACTTACGTATCGATCGATATTGCCTTCCTCTTAGTTGTCCTCTCCGTGCAGAATCAATAATACCACCCATTAATGATTTTGATTTTAATATGAAAAATCGATCCTTAGACAGAATAATGAGTGATCATTTTCCCATTTAAACGAATATTTACAAAGATATTGAGGATTTAAGAAATTTTTGGTTTTTTATGTGAAAAATTAATTTTGGGTTAGAAATATGAGTGAGTGATCACAGAATGATGATATTAAGATTTTAGGAAATGGTGACTTGTCATCAGGGTTTCAAAAAATGCTCCTGTGATGTCGCTGTATTTTATGGGAACAGTGTATTGGACCTTAAAATGCAAATTCCTACCCAAATTCTATTAAACATGTTTATTGGGTTACACCAGTACAGTACAATGAGCAGTAATACATGTAAATATCACAACAACGGATTACACATGCTCATATATCACAGAGACAAGTGAATCAAACCACCAACCAACCAACCATCCATCCAACCTACCGGCCAACCAACAAACAAACAAACAATACAGGCCAACTACAATAATGGCAACAACAATTGAGGGTTTAAACTCGGTGACGTTAAATAAAAAGATTTGTTTTTTTCGTTCAGTTTTGTATTTGTATTTCATTTAAATGAATAAACACTAGAGCAGCCTAGTGAACGAGCGAGCGAATGAGTGCCTCGCTGGGTCGTATAATGACCATTTTCAATATGCACAAAACGTCGCCATGACAGTAAAAAAAATCACACACACACACACACTTACACACAAAATTAAAAAGATCTATTTACAAAATGTTAAGAACTTTCTTTAAGTAACAACAAAATATAAAAAATGGGAAAAAATAAAATTAAATACAGAAAAATTGTTTTCTATATTTAAATGTGACTGACTATTTTTTTTCTATGGGAGGGTGACTGGCGGTACAAAGATCTAAGGAGTGTCTTATTTTTGTTATTTTGCTTAACATTATTGGCAACTGAACGCCAGCAGGTTGTGATGAGCTTCCATAGAGTCACACAAACACTCAGTTATACACACATGCCCCAACAGAAACGCTGGCATAGGTATGTGTGTATGTACTGTATGTATGTATGTATGTATATATGTATGTATTTATATAAAATAAATGTACGTAAATAAATACTGACATTCATCACAGAATTCTAAGGTAGTCAGTCAGTTCCATTGTAACAAATGATTGATTCACTGGAAATCATTGACAGTTCCCCCAGTGATAAAGATTTGTTTTGTTGTGGTTTGTTTGTTTTTTAACTGTTTCGACAAAAATACACTATTTAGCATTAACTAATACTGTAATAACACTAAAAATAAATAATAAAAAAAAAGTTTCAAATCGTTGGTACGATCAGTTGTAAACAAAACAATAAAGAGTGGAAGAAATAGACTCGTACAACTATGAGTCGAGTATGCGTAAGTGCGTGCATACGCTGTACATATTAAATAGTTTTTATTTTCCCATCTTTTTCTTTTTTGGAAAATACACTTGAAGAAAATTTATTTGACAACTGATTATTGCAATGTAGGAATTCGTTATTATAGGATAGTTCTCTGTTGGTATGTGGGATCAGTCGATTAGACGATTTATTGGTCTGCTCTTTACATGTTTTATTCATGTGGCAATAAAGACTGGTAATTAAGATGTTTATTTGAGAAATTACAAATAAGAAAATCATGAGACGAGTTTTTGGTATACTAATGCAGTTGATAAAAATGTTGACTAAAAGCCACATCATTCAATATAAAAAAAATAAATTTTTTTTAATTTGCTTAATCTCGTCACCCCATCAATAGAAAAGGCCAATACTAATATGCGGGAATTTTTATGCCCCGGAAAACGCCTGGCAATTACTTTTAGATTTTTAGCGACTGGGGACAGTTACCCAAGTCTGATGTTCTTGTTTAAAAGATCAAGATCATCGATATATGCCATATTGTACCTAAAGTCTGCGCTGCATTATATAAAGTATTAAAAGATGAATTTTTAAAGGTAAAACCTAATTTATTAAATAAAAAAACATATCAAAAATAATATCTAGATAGAAAACACATCAATATTATAGCACCAGCACATGTATTGATATGGTTTTGAATCAAAAGAATGAACATCCTGTCAAATTATTTATTGTTATCAATATTGCTAGATGCGATTTTGATACTCATTCACACGGCATCAATAAAATCTTCAAAAGTTTTGGTTAATAAATTTTGTTCAATAAATTTTGAAGAAATTTTGCTGTTTACACGAGTTTAAAGCATTTTGCAGAGAAATTTTGAAGAAATTTCTATCGTGTAAATCTAGCTTTAGTTCCAACAAGAAATAGACAAATATTTAGCAAAACTTAGAAATCAAACTTTTGGAATTCGTAGAGTTAAATTTGGCCGCAAATTGGAATACGATGTGTTAAAATTCCAAAGTTGAAACTGGTTTCAAAATTACAAAATCCGGGCGAGAAGAAATAAAGCTAAGATGGACCCGAACGTTATAACTCTTGCTCCCATGGCTTAGGTAAAAAATAAATTACGTATAGCGAAACACTACAGTACTGCAGAGTAGACGAGTATGCTCAAGAAAATATACATAATTTAGCTTATAATGCTGTACACCAATACCTCACTTTGCGTCGGGGTTACGTTCCAAAAAAACACGACGCAAATTGAAACGACGCAAAGAATTAAGACTTTCTATAGCAAACCATGTAAAGGCTTACGAAAATACTAAGTCGTCGGCTTTCTTTCACAAAAAATTGTTCCAATGTTTGCTGAACAGCTTTTTTCCTTGTAGTAATTGTATGTATTACTACCACTGGCATTATTTACTTTTTATGTCATCAAATAAGCTTTTTGCTTTTGTCTGAAATACCATTTTACTTAATGGTATTTTCTGCGCAACTTGATTTTCCATCCAAATAGAATGCAAAGACTCCATTTAGATCACCAAAGCATTCTTGTAGGGGTCATTGTTTTAGCATCTAATGATCTTGCAGATTTTGCAAAAATAAAAACTCTAACCCAAAACAACGCAACCTCGAAAATCGAATGACGCACATTGAAAATTAGTACTAATTAAGCAGCGACGCAACTTCGAAAAAGAAAAACGCAAAACAAATCGACGCAAAGCGAGGTATTGGTGTATTGTAATGTAGTTTAGTGCCATTATAACTGGACCGCCCCAATGAAAACTAGATTCTCCAGCATACTAATGTACATACTAATTCACATAGTCAACCAAAAGAATACATCTTGATAGCAAATTTAAAATCTAATGAGGTTTTTATACGGTCACACTTGGCAAATATTTGCTGAAAAGGACGTAACCACTAAATAATACATACATATATATTTGAACTCGTTTATTTATTAAAAATCTTTGTTTAACACAACAAATATTTAGTTTTATTTTATTTGATCTTGCAAAACTTTTGTAAGGGTAAACAACTTAAACAAATTTGTGCTAAAACAATTGGTTATGCTTTTTTTTAGTAAATATTTGTCAGGTATGGTCACAACCTTTGGTAAAATTATAGTTTAGAATAGCTCTAAATTGTAAGACAATTTTATCTTATAAATAAATGAAAATCATTAGGTAGGACAGCAAATTTCATTCACTTCATTTTATTCCCGCAAATCTTTGTGATTTATATGCCTGAAAAAGCGGTTGATATTCGAAAGGAATGTTTTGTAGTTATCTTGTTTGGAATATAAAAAATGTGATATAAAGTACTCGAAAAAAGCAATACAGCCTTTTCACTCGACTCAAGTTGTATGATTTCACATGCTTTTTTCCACAAAAAATAAGTAGAAAAAAGAAATTTCGTTAAGTGTTTAAATATATGGGTAAACACTTTTATACCGCCTTATGAAAATCTCCGTTCATATTTGAAATTGTATTGTCAACATTAAATACAAACCTAAATGAAATAAAATTGAGAAAGAAAGAAAAAAAACTCAAAACTACAAAGAAATAAAACAAAGTTTTTAATGCCTTTTTACAATTTGTTTTATTTTATTTAAGAAACAATTTATATTCATGTTGCACCTGTGTCGGTATAATTCGTGGAATTTTTTGTTTTTTATTTTCTGTTTTATTATAGCTGATCGATTCAGTCGAAATCAATTTCCATATCTGGGTCTTGACACTATCTACATGTTAATGTTGCCAAATTCATAAAAAAAACTTTTAAAAATAACTATAATAACTATAAAAAGTATCATGTACACCAGGTACTGTGGTATTGGTATTAATATATGACACAAAAGTAAACAATTTCTCTTTCAAAAATCATTTGCAACTAATAAAAAAATGTATTCTTAATAATTGTAATTGTCATTAAAGGCCCTCGTAGTCTTTATGACGATGATTACTAATCAATAATAAAATTATGTTTTCATGAGTCATTAAATTACATAGAAATTGTATTTTTTTATTTTTTATTGTGGTTAAGAAGTATTTAACATAAGTTGACATTTCTAAGAACGGTAGAATTTGCAGGAAAAGTTTTCTTTTGGAATTTAGTTGTGATTGATGGTTTGGACATTGAAATACAGGGGTCATCTTCGAGGGAATTTATAGTTATATATATTTAATATTATTATTATTTATTCAACTCGCCTATAGTGGCAATATACAGAAGAAACTTTAAACCCAGGAACAACTTAAATAGTTCCACAACTTGTTCTTGAGCAGTTGTGTTTAAAATATTAACGATTCTGGAACTAGTTCATTTTTATAAATGATTTCAGCTTGTAATTGTCTGCCTGGGAACTAGTTCTGAGAAAGCGATATATAACGAACACCATTTCTCCAGAAATGCTTGTGGAATTTTAAAATAGATTTAGAAATGAAAATTATCAACATTATAATAAATTTATATTTGTTACAAAATATGCCCTTAAAAAACTCATGGGAAATCATTGTTACTCGCCATATACTCACACTTGAAAAGTTCAAAGCAATTGAAAATTGTATGAGAAAAGTGTCACTGCAACCAACTTGAATCCAACCAGATCTAGTTGACTTCTTTGTGTCATTGTTAGACACAATCTGACTGCAACGAGTAACAACATACCGACGACATCCTCATCTCATGGCGGTATGATTTTATCTTAAAGGCTTTACAAATATATGTACGAGCAAACATATATACATACATACACACATTTACATATTTCGTATTTTTTTTTTTTTTAATTTAGGAAGACGAGTAGAAGATTTTCTTAAAATACAAAAAGCCACTGTTGAGCACAACTAAATTATGATTTCATAATTTTTCAACGTTATATTTATTTGTTTTTTTTTTTTCTGAGCTTTTTGTGGAAAGGATACCGCCAACTCATGACAATTTTAAAGCAAATAAAATGATGTCATAAGCAAACTAACTATGAATAAATGGTGGTAGGGATTTATAGCGAATATAAGATGAGCTATAGAATGATTTTTGGAAACACTCGAATATGAAGTTTTTAATAGTTATAAATGAATAATTAAAAGAGTCCGACCGAAAAAAGTTTTTTCAGGCCAAAACCAAACCGAAACTAATATGCGGCCAAAAAAATAGATATTCGGTCTAATCCGTAAGAAACTGAATCTTTTAAAATGTCGCTTTATTTGAATTTTATAACATGTTTAGATAATTTTAAGGTGCCAGAAAGTGCCGACACTACTCCATAAATCTAGTTTTTTCATCTTGAACTGGGAATTTTTTTTAAGTAACAGATTTTACTTCTTCTTAAATATTTTACAATAAATTTCTGTATTCTATTAATTATCTTAAAAACGTGTATTACCTGAAAAATGTTTACCTTTATAAAACCTTTGTTTCAGTATTCGATAAAAAGAAATGGTTGAATATTAGTATCCGGTCAATTTTTAGCTTAATCTGGAAACAAACCCAAATACTTGGTCGGACTCGGATAATTAATATAAAATCAAGTTAATTATAATTATAATTATTTATACAAGTTTTATTGATTAAATATGACAAAATTAGTTGCAATTTTAGATGCAGAAACTAATTCGGACTTGCCGATATTACTTAGATTTGAACAAATTTGATAACCATTTCAATCGGCAATATTTTAGTGTAAATTGGAAAATCACACTGATGATTGTTAGAAAATGTAACTTTAAAAATGTTTGGAGCTTAAAATATATATCTAAGTATGATTGTATCAGAGCCAATTTAAAATTTTATATTTGATATAAAGTTGGGCGGAGGTTTGTCTTATCTTTTTCCAGGGAAAATCAAATACATATTTTATGATTGTTTAACGACATCAAATGCAATCCGATCATAAAACCGTAGCTTGGGTAATATTTCAAAGCCTTGTTCGTATCTTCATAGTAATATAAAGCTTTTGAGATATTACTTTGAAGTTATCTACTTTTTGAATTATAAGGTCCACATCAATGATTCCAATGTCAATTTTGACTTTATGTAATTAATTTGCAAAATAAATCATAATGTTTTGTCTGATATTTGCAATAGTCGTGATAAAATATTTTATCACGGCTGTTAACTGGTTACACATTTTTGGTATTTTCTGATTGTTTTATTCAAGTTATATTTATTAAATTTAAACAATTGCTCAATATATAATAAATTGATTTTTGAAAGATTTATTAGCTGACTAAGGTATGGTCACACACGACAAATATATACTCAAAAAAGTGTATCCACATTTTTTAGCACACATTTGACGCTAATTGATCTTACAAGTGTTTTGCAAGTGTTACAAGTGTTTTGTAAGTTTAGACAGCATCAAATAAAATAAAACTAAATTTGTTTGTGTGAGTTGTCCTACATAAAGCAAGCTTATGAAATAAATGAATGAATTTGAATACATTTTACTTAATGGTTACTTATTTTAAGTCAAATATTTGCCATGTGTGACAGTACCTTTACAATGACAACATATAAGTCCAAGTTGGGTAAGACTACACTACCCAATGAGAGCAATAAAGTAGACAAAGACTAGATGCTAATGAAATGAGTAACAGATCCAAGCTGTCGCATTCAAGTATCCAGTAAAATACAGTCTGGTCGTCGATACCTCAGATATATCGTTGGGCTTGCGTTCATTAGGAAATATATGTCTTAATAAACGAAAAACCAGACATTCATAGAAAAGGTGAAAAACAAATTCCGTTCGCGGCTCCTATGACAGTCTCCAAACGTCTTGTAAATATCTTACAATACAGTAAACTTAAGCTATGTGTCCACGATCGTCAGATATTACAACGTTGTCATATCTAGCAATGTGCTAGCAATGTACTGACATTGAAAATTTTTTAGCAAAAGATAAATTGGCAGTTTAGACGACTGTAAGAAAACTAACAATTTCATTTGCACACAATTGTCACAAAATGAATTTATCTGTCAACTGAAATTATCAGTTTACACGGTTGTCAGATTGTTGTGTGGCATTGTCAAATTCGTTTTGCAGCTCTGTGTGTGTTTAAAAATTTTAAATATTGTCATGGAACAAAAAAGAGCAATTGGAACCATTTTATCTGCTTATGTCGTAATGCACACTTTAATTTAATTCTTTAATTTTCTTCTACTTTTATCAGAAATTGTATCAATGTACACTTGTTTGTTTATTTATGTATATACAGAGTGTCATTTAGAAATAATTTCTATGACAATGCTGCCATTGGCAGATGCATAAACTTTGCACATATGATAATGAAAAGTGTTTGACAATTGTCTTAAAACAATGACAATGACAAAATTGTGTGTTTACACGATTGTTAGATGTCTGACAATATTTTTGTCTTCCAATGTACTGAAAATGCTTTTTCTTACAACGTTGGAAGGCAAAAATTTTAAGTTTACACTGTTTTTAGACATTTTCTGAACATTTTTCGGACAACGTTGTATTATCTAACAATCGTGGACACAGCTTTAGATCTATATACACTATTTATTTTATATCACGTCAATTACGTCTAGAGGCTATTAAACCTTTGAACAACCTATGAAAGTCTACAGGGTTTTTCTAAGAGAAATTTTTTCAAAACAAAAGAAAACAAAGAATTTATTTGAAAATCATTCAAATTTGTTTTGAATTGAAAAAGCTAATGTTTCTTTTATTAAATTTTTTAATCTATTAGTCTATTTTTGTAATTTTGTCAAAATGGTCCAATTATGCCTCAAGTGCAGATAGCGCTATTGACAGTGACACATTCAACATGCAATTACATACTCTTGAATGTTCAGAAGGCAAAATGCGGTAATTTTATTAAACAATTTCTAAATAAGGATCTCAGAAGGACGACTATGTTGACCGAAAATATTACGAATCTTACGAAATGTAAAGCTTCAAGTTTTTATAGCTGCTGTGTGTGTTTAATGCTTAAGCTCTATATCTAATATTTTAGGAGAACTTGTTTTCTTATAAAATTATAAATGATTTTTTATAGATTGGACTTCATTACAAATACGAAACCATGTAAATACAAATCAATTTAATAATAGCTAAACACTGACACTGTGAAATACCATTAATATATGCCAAATTCACAATTTACCGAATAATTTTCAAAATTTTTTTAGAGGGAGTTTTAAACAAAGTAAGTTCATCAATTTATTTATTTTTATGGCAGTTCAATGTAGCATTCCTATTATTAAACCTATTATACAAACTAATTAAGTACATACATCTTTTTTAATATAAAATACAAATATATTTCTTAAAAACTGCTCGGCGTCGGCAAGTCTAAGTAATAGTAAAATGGTAATCTGATGCTTAAACAAGAACCAGCAAAAAAAAAAACATTTAAATAAAATTCAAAACATAAAAATATTAATAATAAAGATAATGAAATACTCACATAAAGGAGTTGAAATATTTTCAACCGAAAACAAGCAAAAAGAAATAAATTTTATTGACGACAGTAGTAGCTGGAAGCATAGCTGCCAGATTTATCGTCATTTTGACGATTTTTTGTTTCAAAAATGAAGAACATGACATATTTCAAAAACAAAACTAAGTAATCGTAGTGTTTTCTTAATTATTGACAATTGCTAAGTTTAAGTACATATAATAATTCCGAATAATATTGAGTCAGGATAGTAGAAATTACTTGTTGATCTGTAAACATAAAAAGCAATTTTAAATGCTGAATTCCATGAACTAAAATTTTTAGAGGAAACAATTTCTAAATTTCAACGGGGAAATTCTACAACCACTTCTCCTATTTTAACAAAACTTCCAAAGAATATTCAGTCAAATAAATTTAAATAACAAAAATACGTTATTCTTTTAAAATCTCTATATGATGGATGAATTGGATGCTATACTCAAAATTTTATTTAAAACTTAATAAACTAAATTGTTTTGACATTGTAATTTAACCTGAATTAATTAAATATGCTAAATTTATTTATTTATAAAATACTGTAAGTCTTGTTTCAAACTCTTCAGTTTTAGCTGACCAGTTTTTGTTCATTTCTCTTTTGAGCTTGCCATTTCATTCACACACATCAATTAAATTTTCGTACTTTTTAATAAAAATCTCTTGTCCCTTCTCATCCAAAATTACTTGCCTTGACGAGTCAGCATTGAAAAGTGTGAAAGCGGACTAAGATATTATAAAAATATTATACAAGTTGTGTTTAACATTATATTTTTGTGATTTCTTATTTAAAAAGTTCAAATTTATGTCTTTTTATATGTATTGTACAAGACAGACACTAGAAAAACTTGAGTTTATATCAGAGACAATTCACATTTGCTAACCATTCGCAAATTCACTGCTTTGTTATGCCGTTATACATCAAGCAACGATATAATTCAATGCCACATGAAAAAACTAAAAACATTCACACCATTCGTCCAGTATTCGTTGCTTTCAGTGAATGAAAACATAAAGAAAGATCAAAAACAATACAAAACCTAATGAGAAAATAAATATTTTTTGGTTGTTGCTTTATGTGCGATTTGTTGACAGTATACTAGTAAAGTTTGATATTTTTTGTTAGTATGTACAACTTATACAATCACCATTGAACCATTCATACCAATCGTTAACAATTCGTACCAATCGTTAAGTATTCGTTGCTTTTGGGAGTATACGTTTACATTTGTACAAGACATGCAATGCAAGCATCATTTTTCGTTACACTCCGTTTTGTGAATAATGACATGTATTGCTTTACGGAATTGATTTATATTGTCAACATGAGGTTCGTTTTTTGTGATTGTATTCAAAATCTAAAATTAACCAATTAATCCGTTCTCTGGTTTATATGTTTTTGTTTCAATAAAAATTTCAAAATACTATTAGTGACTTTTAATTTTTCCGATTTTTTTTTTGACGATTTTTAAAATTCGAAATGACGATTTTTTTTCTTTTCTATCGGGATTTTGACGATTTTTTCCGAAATTCATCTGGCAGCCCTGGCTGGAAGGCAGGCAACAAAGCAAAAAAAACAAAAAAAAACTGCTCATAAAACCAAAGACAGACAGACATGCAGTCAGGAATAATAAGTCACAAACAACTTGTACATAAATATTTAAGGCACTGCAAGCAACCAGCACGTTTTAATGCAAAAGCTTTAGCGTCAGCGTTGGTAGATAGATGAATTTTTTTTTAAATAAATTATTTACAATTTCAATGAAATCATCATATATGTATGTACATATGTATGTCTATGTACTTGTCATAACTACCCCTTTCATGGTATTAATCCTTGAAATAACAAAACACCAATATGATCAAGTCTTTAGGCTAAATAAGTATTTAGCTTAAATGTCAACTTTAATACAAATAAAGGAACTGTCCCCTTAATCCACACGAACATGTGTATGTTTGAGGCGATTTATAGAAAATATTAAAAGCATATGTATTGGCAATAGAAGACCAGGAATAGTGAGAAATTGTGGTCAAGCACATAAGGCACAAAATAAATACTTTGCGCGTGGCTTTAATGAATTGAAATTTATATGGACATCATGTTTGAATCTCTTAATTTCGTCTATACATTTAAGTAAAACGACAACCTAATAAAGATGGCTATAAAATCTCTGTGTAGTCAAATATGTTCAAACATTTATATATTTATGTACATTTCATGAGATATAAATGGCGCCATATGTAGATTTGCATATTTATAAAAAAAAACTTTTTTACTTTTTTAAAACACACAATGAAAAAAAAACAGCAAATTAAATTGTTCAATTAAAACGTAACAAAATCGTTTAAACATTTCCAACTGTAACAAAGTTTTTAATTTAACTTTTGACACTTTTTAAGATTAGATTCTTATCTATTTAGTTTGTCGGTGAAATGATAAAATGTTAAGCAGATATCTTGCACAGCAAACAACAAGGACCAGTTACACCTCCGCGTTAATGTTCATCACTTTAACTCAATTACACGCATTTGTAAACTGATACCGAACAATTAAAAGTCACTGTGTTTATTTCTGTTTCTTTCCACTCATTCAATTTTTTCTTTTATCGTTTTGTTTTTCTTTTTTTGGGTGGAAAACACCACCAAAGTTACAAGATTTTAACATTAAAAATGTTAATTAGACGAGTCTCTATGTTTCATTTTTGTTTTAATTTTTTTTTTGTGTCTGATTTGTAGGCAAATCGTGGTAAGAAACCTAAGAAACTTACAGGTTTCTCTTCACGTCCATATAATTTTTCAACAGTTTGTTTTTCATTTAGTTTTTTTTTTTTTGTTAATTTCATTTTGTGTCTAGTTGAATTACGTCCTGCTTGGGCTTTTGTTTAATACCGCTAAAGGAAATGCATCTATATACGAGGGTTGTTCATAAAGTTAACTTATTTAAACTGCTTATAAAAAATACGCGTTTTTACAGGGTAGATCTGTCTTGCTAGTTCCCACACAGTCTCCACTTTAGAGCTAAACAATGATCAAGTAAAACTCTTAATATTCTACGATTCAATATCGGACAGTTCAAATTGTTCATTGAAAACATCATATTTTCCTACCAATACACATGGGCTAGAAATGCCAGAAAAAATGTCTGTAAAAAATGGCTGGTCAAATCAAGATAAAATTTTACATGATCTTAGGCAAGGGGTATTCTAGTTTAAGTCTTAAAGATGGATCCTACTATGAGCTGAGCTGAGCTGTACAGGCTCAAAATAGGGCAACATGTTATTTATTTTAATCATCACAATTCCAAGATTTAAAAATATTCTGAAAATCCTCGGCTAGATCTTTAAAAAACATGCTTTCGTGTGTTATTTATCTTTAATGGGTTTTGAGAAATTTTTGCCAAACCCGGGTCCTGTTTTTTTTTAAATATCGGACAGCATTTTTAACGTATTTTGCTAAAATTTATTTTGTTTGTAAAATTTCTCTGCAGACAAAGAATATTTCAAAGCAATATTTTTTCTAGGTCCAAAATAAACGATTTTCAATTTGAAAGTTGAAAAAATATATTTTTTCGTTTTTTTTTTTTTTTGCATTTTTCGAAAACTCTAATTTAATGTTAATTTATCCTTAAAGTATTTTACCAGCCCCGATAGAAATGTGAACCTTTTTAGGATTTTCGTCTCATATTTTGAGAATTGCCGGATTCCTCTTGTACTTTTGTATTTTATAGGTTATTATTTATAGTAACAAATTTAATCTACATTGAAAATTTTATTGCACTATGTTTATAATTAAAGATTTTATTACATATTACATAAAGGGTGATTTTTAGCAACTTTCTTTTTTGGCAAGGTTGTTTTTGCAGCTCAGCTGTTTTCGTGTTACATGTTAGTGTTAAACATGTTCAGTTTGGTGTATAATTTAATCATGAATCGACTTACAAACGAACAACGCTTGCAGATTATTGAATTTTATTATCAAAATTCTAGTTCAGTTGAGAAAATGCAATTGTGTTTAGCGATTAGCCAGAAGCATTGCAAGAATTGTGCGGATTATGAGCCGGTGACATTATTGAACCGTACTTTTTCAAAGATGACAAAGGCAGAAACGTTATTGTGAATGGCGAGCGCTACTGTGCGTTGATTACAATTTTTTTTTGCCCAAAATAAAAGAGCTGGACTTGGCTGACATGTGATTTAAACAAAACGGTACCACATGCCACACAGCACGGGATTCAATGGCCCAATTGAGAGGCAAGTTCGATGAACAGTTTATTTCAAGTTTGAGGCCGGTAATTTGACCGACTAGATATTACGATTTAACACCTTTAGACTATTTTTTGTGGGGCTATGTTAAGGCTCATTGAAGAATTTATTCGTGAGACACCGGCTGATATGTTGTATAGATTATGCCAAAATTGCACCCAACGTATAAACTATTTGATTTACATGAAATCAACATTAAATATATGTGACCCGACCTATGAAAAGGTGGCTTATGACTCAAAAAAGAAATTGCGAGACACAGCTGTTAAAAATAAACAATGCATTTCGTCAGTTTCTTAGTAGTTTTTCTTTTGCATTATGAACAGTCATGCCCAAAAAAAGGCAAAAGAGCATAAATGAGATAAGTTCGTGTGTGTATATAAAGCGTTCAATCCTGGGGCCAAATTACCGCATTCGATCGTAATTTTCTTATTTGAGATTATGGCATTCGATATCGAGCAAGACATTTAGTACATTTTATCATAATTTCGATATCGAAATCATTTTTCGATACGATAGCTCATTCGATCACGAATGCGGTAATTTGGCCTCTGTTTTTAAATTTCTCAATTACGTTTATTATCTTGATATCTGATAGCGTCTCAAAAACTATCGAAACCAAAAAAAGTTAATTTTTTTTTTGAGTCATAGGTGGCTTCATAGGCCGGGTCACATATATATACTTATAGATCGTTTTTTCGACTTAAATAAATATTTCATACATTTCTCTAAATTGTATGTGCTTTTTAAATTAAATTCGAAAGCTCTTAAAAAAACACTGTTTATTTGTTGAAACGTAAAAAAAGCTATTTTCAAATATCGGCAACAAGTTGATCCACATTTTTTCTGAGCCTAATTGTTTTACTTAGATAAAGTAATTTCCAAACGTACCCGAACAGATCGAAGTCTATATCTCAAATAGTTAAAAAAAATACATATATGACTTTAAACCTTTAAAAATAATGAAAATTTTAACATTTTTGCATCAAATTAGCCTCGAAATAACAAATTTAAATCATCGTACCGAATATTAATAATTATCACGAAATTAAAACGTTAATTTTGGAAATATACC
Organism: Bellardia pandia; assembly: GCA_916048285.2. NCBI lineage: Eukaryota > Metazoa > Arthropoda > Insecta > Diptera > Calliphoridae > Bellardia > Bellardia pandia. The sequence goes on from OU696531.1 coordinate 32,924,789, forward strand.
GAACATAAGTATCGGTTAATTTCAAAACTAATATATCCATAAATGTGTGGTGATGCCAGTGGCAGATATCAGTATTATAGTCACCAGAGATGGTATTGTACTATGAACTCCAATCATATAATAGTCGTGAGTATTTCCACTCCTTCCCTATCTAAACCAATGTTTATGGATTTAAGAATATATCTAATATCCAAAGCTGTAGAGCGATTATTTATTTCTCTTGCCTTTTAACTTTTAGAACATTCCTCATAGATATTCTTCATACAGACAGACGGACACACACACACTTTCCGTACATACGTATTAATTTCAGTATTTTTTATATGTAAATTCAGTTTTTCTTGAACGTAGTTTTTTTCATTCTTCCACTTCTTTCTCATTTAAAACAGATGTGCCGCCTTATGTTTTAACTAACTAAAAGCCATGTCAAAAGCTAACAAATCCGCCTTCAGACACTTTAAGCAAAAAGTTTGTGGCAACACAGCAACAACTAAACAAACAAACAAACAACCCAACAAACGGAGATACAACTTAACAAGAATACCAGATAAAAAAAAAATTACACATGATACGTAACGAACGAAGCTTAAACAATGTGCCAACTAGAGAAGATGGTCAAAAACAAAAAACTTTCGTAATTTGCATATAAAACAACCTGAAGCGTATGAAATAAAAAAAAAAAAAAATCACGAAAAAACCAAGTCTGGTTAAAGTAAAGTGGAGCAGCAACAGGCCATAAAATACTACTTACTCCCTGAACACAACTAGTCATTTCTTCTACTGCTGACTCTACAACGGCTGCTGCTACTTGCTGATGTTGTTGGCATCTCATCACATGATTGCTACTTTGCATTTGTTTCTGGTACCAATCCAGGCTCATGTTATTATGACCAAGCCAAACGAAAACCAACAAATATTACACCCCTCCAGGGGTTCAAACATTAACTAGCAATTAGGTGAGGTGTAAAACAACTTTTGAAAGATTTTTTTTCTTCTTTCGTACAGATTTTTTTGTTTCTTGTTTTTGCTACTCTACAATTTTCTTGGGATGTCCTTCCTTTCATTACGAGAAAAACAGATTCTTATAGACTGCATGACGCTAGTTTGGGACTTTTAGTTCTTTTGCGTTTTATTTTATTTTTTTTTTTGTTTGCAGGTTTTTGTTGTGCATATTTTGGTTCCATTGAAAATGTGCTTGAATGCAGGCATGCGTGTTGTTTAGTCGTTGGTTGTATGTTTGTTTATGGAAATATTGTATCATTGCAAATCATGTTTTTGATTGTTAATACCCTACGGTAGGCAGTAACATAGTTTAAGTAATATGTGACAACTTACAAATGATTTTCCTCCAAAGCTTGATATTGTCAAGCTTTGTCGACTAACAATAAATTACAGATATATTTCTAATATCCGAGGTGCTTTATTTTAGGGCATTGTGAACCCGACCTTGTGCCTTGTACATTGATGAAAGATTTATTAATATCGGACCTGCTCCATTTTAGACAAACGAACAATGTTGTCCATTGTTTGTTTTTATCTTTTAAACGCGGTTTTTGTCTTTAGTAACTGAGATGTCACTTTGAAGGGTGCATATCTGTTGTTTGTTCTCACTTAGCTTCTGTGGAAAGTAATTCTCTGAACAGCTCACTTGTGCTTATAAATTGATCCTATTGTGTTAGACGTTAGGTAAACAACTGGTCGATCAATCAACACTTGTTGCTGTTTTAATATCAAACCACTTATTCATTGGCAAAAATAAGGATGAGTTTTAGGTTCATCCTAGATAGCTCCACCAAGCACGGAAGAAAAGCTACATCATATATACGCTCCCTCGTGATTAACAGAGCAAGTGATATATTGTCTCCTCTTCATTATTAGAGGCGCTAACCGGTCACTAGCCAATTGATAAGCATTCAAGCAGACTCGGACTTCCCTTCAATGATAACTGGCGCAGTTGCCAGGACCATAAGAAAGATAAAACAGTTTTTTATCTTCTCTGTGAATGTCCGGCTCTTCAAAACTCTAGACTTAAATTATTCAACAATCGTATACTAAACAACCTAGCGGAGACATCAAGTATTAGATGGTGCGATTTCATCGGATACCTGAACGTAACAGGCTGGATATACTAATTATATACTAGCATCTGGAAAAGATCTACTCGTAGTACTATCTTCTGTTCAACAAGTGGTGTGGTAGTTTTCAAAACGGAATCAAAGAATTCCACTTGAATGCTTGCAACCACGTAAACCAACTAACCTCCTTATTATGGTTGTTCTTACTTATTTACTCATATTGAATATTACAGTGTAAATAACAAAGTTTTTCTTTGCTTCGCAACTGTCGAATTTTGTGCCAACAAAGCGTCGTATGCGGAAAATCTTGCTCTACATATTTAAAACACCGATTGTTTACGTCCAAGAGTGGCTGATATTTAACTGGTTTCAACGTGCAAGAGATGGTAAGGGCGGTTCGGAAGTTGTGACTTTGACACGGAAGACAGGCCAGCTAAAAAAAGTTTGCAGACCAACATTTGGAGGCATTATTCCCTGAAGATTATTGTCATACTCAACAATAGCTTGCTACTGAAGCACACCGAAGCTTATTGTGAATATGTCCCATAGGTTTCAACGTGAGAGAATTGGTTTGTGCGGTTCAGAAGTGGTGATTTCTGATTTCACCAGCCGAAAAAATTCGAAGACCAAAAATTGGAGGCATCATTCAATGAAGACTGTTGTCAAACTCAACAAGTGCTTGCAAAATCAAAGGCAGCTGCTACTTAAGTTGCATATGAATTGAAGCCGAGAGATCTTGCAATACAATTCTGCCTGTCTAGAAATGCTACTTAAAAGATATAAAAGGATGATGAAAATGTTTCCATTACTATAACCCGAAGCATAAGAGATCGTATATGAAGCCAGAACAACCTGCCGATTCGACACAAAAGCCAAATATTTGTAGCACTAAGGTAATGCTATGTTTTTGGTGGGGCCAATCAAATATGAGATGCTGAAATCTTGCCAGACAATCACAGGGAACCTATACCGAATGCAGCAGATTTATTTGAAGCAAGTATTGGCAGATAAACGCCCAGAATATGCGGCCAGACATGAAAGCGTAATATTCCATTATGACAGCGTTCGGCCAGAAGTGTTTGGAAAGTTCACACTATGCCCACTCTAACTAATATTGATTTGGATTGAATCTCTTTGGAACAGGCTTCACTTCCAAAACTGACTTGTCTCATTCTTGGCCTCAAAAGGCGGAAGCCATACGTTGCCAAAAACATGAGAAAAGAACTAGCTAATACTTTCAATAAATTTATATTCACGCCTATCGTGAATAAAAATTTCACATGAAATTTGTTCCCTTTTCAAATGTTTCCTATTAAAAGGAAACAAATTTCATGTGGAATTTTTATTCACGATAGGGGTGATTGTAATAATGTTTTAAAATAAAAACTAAAATTTTGAAAAATATCGAATTTTTATGTTATGCAAGACTTATTTCGCGGCACTAATGACTTATAGTTAAGATTTTAAGCAGATTGTCTGACTAGAAAACTACAAGTGTTTGCAGCATTCTTATTTTAAAGCCGAACATTTGCTTTAGATCCTGTTGTATCACAACAGAAGGTCGACTTTAAATACTTAAAATCAAGCAAATAAGAAATTCTACTTCCAACATTGAATTCCAACTGAGTTCTTGTCAAGTGTTAAAAGCTTTTAATGGATTTTTACTATTCGTATGTAAAGAATTTCCGTTGTTGTTACTTTATTTTCAATAGTATTATGTTCGTTTTTTTTTCTGTGAGCTGCTGTAACTTAACAACTGACTAATTAAACTATGAATTTGTTGCATTCTAAAGCAATGTTGCAGCACAATAAACAAAATTAAACAGATATTGATACAAAGCTGCTGAATGTTTTTTTTTAATTTTTTTTTTAGCATTTAAACATATAAAAACATTAAGGAATTTTTTTAATAAAAATTACTGCACAAAAATAAAATTTGCTTTCATCATTAGCATTATCACAAATTCTTAATGAATGAGAATTGTAGTTTTAAAAATCGAAGAATGAAAAAACAATTTAATAACAAGTAGACAAAAAATAAAAATATTAAATAAATTCGTGCTGACATGAATTATGGCAGTTTGTTTATTTGTAGAGAACATTGTTGTCTTTTGTCATGATAAGTTTTATTTTGAACACGAATTAAGTTGTCTTTAACAACAACAAAATATCTTTGCACAAACATTGTAAAGAAAAATGTATAAAAATTTAATGTTTGTAAATAAATAAAGAAATAAATATGGCTACATACATATGTAACTACTCGCATGTATAGAAGAGAGCAAAAAATAGTTTAAAACTAAAGATAGGACCAAATATTCTTATATACAAGGAATAGAAAAAAGGCAGTCAAAAAATATCCTACACTTTTGCTCCATACTGTATAGAAACAAGAACAGGAACTCTAAATATTATATCATGCATGTAAATTTCGTGATTTAATTTTGTCAGAAACAAAAACAACAACAACAATAAACCTACAAATATTATATAACCGTGTGAATATAATGGTTAAAGCCAAAAATATATCAATATTTAGATACTTATTTGCTTTGTTACAGTATAAAAATAATATGCAAAAGAAAAGACTACTTACCGAATGTATTTAATTGTGGTTAAATCTGGAATAAGCAAAAAATTATATTAGTATAGTATAATATACATAAGTACATACCTGTGGACTTTTGACAAAACAACTTAAGTAACATTTTCATACTTTTTAGGAGAGTGCAAAACCTGTTGAATTGATCGATAATTATTTTATTATTTGCCCTTAAATAATTTCGAGAGCTTTGTATAATTCTTTGAGACAAATAATAAAGTTCTTCAAGGATAAATAATAAAATAATTATCGATCAATTCAACAGGTGTTGCACTCTTCTGAAAAATATGAAAATGTTACTTAAGTTGTTTTGTCAAAAGTCCACAGATACATATAATATGGAGTGTCTTAAACGAAACTTGTAGTGCAAAAGTTATTAGAAATTATGTTTTCTTAGAAATAAGAGAAATCACAATTGTTCAATTCACAAGTGATGTTGTCTGTTGTACGTTGTATAATTGTAGGATCTGATTGTGAACACAATCTTTCTTATTGGATGTATAACTTAAAAATGCGAGATGAAATATTTCTACAATATAAATTTATTTAAAGTATTGACCATTGTTAGATATGACTAGGGATGAAACGATACCACAATGGTATCGATTTTTTTACTCGATATGGTATCGGTCACAAAGTATCGATATCTACTCAGTATCGTAAGAAAAATATCGATACTTACTTGTATCGGTCAAAATAAACCTAATAATTTTGTGAAAGCAAATGAAAAGAGTTCGTGTTTAAAATTCAATTTTATTAAAAACAAAAACAAAAACATAAGGACAAATAATAGATAAAATAAAAAATACAATTCATGAGATCACAAAATTTACATATTGTAAATATGTACAAACTTATTACATATTATGTATGTATATATATTGAAATTAAATATTTTATTTTTATTAAATAATTTTTAAGCTTGAGGTCATTTTTTGTTTTTTTTATAAAAGATTTTTTATTTTTATATATAATTAACTCAATATTTCGATTTCCTTTAGTAATCTTCTTCAGGAGTTATTTTATTTTAATATTTAAAAAATACCAATTAAAAATTGGTATTGGTATATTTAAAGCATTTTTTGCAACAAGCATTTCTATCATCCTTTTTGGTGAAAAATGCTCCAACACTTGAGTTTGTAGGTGCAATTTTTACAAATTTTATTCATACAATAAATTTTTTATTCTTTTTACAGAAATCACAAATTTTGTTTAGTGACACCACTATATTTATTGTTTTTGTATGTAACGAGTACTTTTGACCGATACGAGTACTTTTTATCGATACCTATTTGCTAGTTGGTAGTAAAATATCGATACCAAAAGTACTTGGTATCGCAATAAAAGTATCGATATGTACTTGTATTTACTCGTATCGTTTCATCCCTAGATATGACCTTTTCCTATCTATTTGGCTACATAAGGATTCTGAACATATTTTGAGGCCATGAACGAATCAAGCCAATCTAGGATACCCTGTTCTGAAGTGCAGCGTATACTAGAGAGATCGTTCTGCATCGATCCAAACAAATAGAAGTCGGACTATAAGTCAGGTGAGGCAAAATCACTTCTTTCCAATTGGTTTTTAACAGTTATTGCAACATGTGCCCGACCGTAATATTATGCTTTCATGTTGACCGCATACTTTAGGCATTTCTCGGCCAATGCTTGCTTCAAACAAATCAGTTGCATTCGGTACGAGTTTCATCTGATGGTCTGGCCAGATTTCAGCAGCTCAATATAGATAAGACCAAATACAGAGCATTACCTTAGATCCATGGATATTTGGTTTTGGTGTTGATTCGGCTGGTTGACAGGGCTTCACATTCAATTGTCTTATGCTGCGGGTTATAGTAATAAGTCCATTTTTCATCGCAAGTAATGATTCGGCGCAAAAGTGATTTTGTTTTATAGCGTTTAAGCTCTCGGACATGTCTTTTCGTCTTTTAATATCTCTAGACTTCAATTCCTTTTATTTCCCTGCTTTTGGATGAATCCTGCTGCTTACAAATTTACAAACAATTTTAAATTGCTGTTTTAGTAGCTTTCAATAATTTTGCAAGCTCTTGTTGCGTATGATAACAATCTTCAGGGAATGATGCCTCCAATTCTTGGTCTTCGAACTTTTTCGGGTGGTGAAATTAGAAATCGCCACTTCTAAACCACAAAAACCATCTCGCGCATGTTAAAACCGTTGGAACACATTTACCATAACGCACTTCTTTCTCAAAAGCGTAACAAGTCAAAATTTTAAAATTTTCACTTTTTGCAAAAAACCAAACCAAAGAGGTCATATCTACCTACCCACTGTAAAAATCTCCCTTTGATTTGTCTTCTCTTCCGTGAAAAACCCCGTTATGACGTTTTTGTGTTTTTAGAATAACTACTTTAGTCTCAATTAAAGGGAGACATTTTTAGTTCAGATCAAAGTTTTTCCATACAAAGAGCGACATTTCGAGTTGTGTTTTAATTTTGAGTCATTACTCTTTAGTTGATACAGGTAATTTCAGTACAGTGTTTAAATTAGTGTTGCTTTCATTGAAAAATTAAAATTTTTTTCAGAAAAAGAATAACAACTCAAAAAGTAGTTTTTTTTTTGGAAATCACTTAAGTAATAAAAAGAACCAAAACGTTATAATATTTTTTAATGGTATTTTCTTACAATGACATCATTTTTTGCTCGTATATCGTTAGAATCAACAGAAACAGTTTTTGGTCTCAACTGAATTTTCAGTTATGCTTTTGAGGAACAAGTGCGATAAGCTTTGCTGAGCAATCGGTGTGCTTAAATAATAATCTCTTCAAACTTCAAACTTTTTTAGCTGGCCAGGGCAATTTTTGTCTTCCGTGTCAAAGTCACATAAAATGGCATATAAGTTACTAAAGACAAAAACCGCTTTCTGCAAGTTATACATCCAAATTCTTTAAGTGTCTCATGAAACAGTTTTTTGTCTATAATATAAGTTAGCCAAAATCAAGCTGCTTTTCTCGACTAAAAGCTTATTTAAAATTTTTTGAGAAAACTGGTTTCGATCGGACTCTGCCTTTTCAATTTAGACCACTACTAAGAAATCTATATAATAATAAGGAATATATAATTCCATATAAAATATTGATTTTTGATGGAAAATATAAGTTATCAAAAGTTAAACTCCTTTTTATATTTAGATTACTATTAAAAAATCCAAAATCTGTTTCAAAATTTTTTGTTGAAAAATAACATCATCAAGGACTATTCTCCGTTTTCAATTGAAAGGTGCTAGAGTATATTTTATAATTTCATAAAAATAAATGGTCAGAGATCAACCTCCTTCCTAATGAAGACCACTATTTAAGGATCTATAGCCTATTTTATAATTCCTCAACGAAAAAAGATTTCTGGCAGGAAATAGAAGCTGTCATCACTTCTATTATTTTCAATTTATAAAACTATGGAGGGATCTAGAGCCTATTTTATAATTCCATATAAAAAATTGATGTTTATTAAGAAATATAAGCGATCACAGATTATGATATAACATATTTATGTTTAGCCTGGTATTTACAGATCGAGTTTTAGACGATTTAAGATTTTTATAATATCCTTAATAAAGTCATAAAGTTCTGCTCAGAAATATGAGTGAAATGTAAAAGTGTAACGGCTATTAAAGATATACATACATATTTTTTGGCCAGTTGTTTGATTTTTGTTTCTTTTTACAATTTCATTAGACCATAAAACAACTTTTCGACTCATAGTACTAAACACACACACGAGTATATGCATAATGCAAACGTATTGTTAGTAAAACAATTTCTTTTATAATAATTGAAATCGCCATAAAGTTAGCAATTTCAATTTAACATACATATTTCTAACTGCAATTTTATTTAATAAAGTTGCCACAAAAAGAGGTAAGTAATATAAGAAGTAAATAAATAAAATAAATAAACGAACAAACAAACAAACGAAATATATATTCCCACATATTACCACAGCATGCATAAACAAGCATCTGGAGCGCCACTTGTCACTAAATTACAATAAATATAAATTCGTGATTACATGAACAAAAGACTACAACAAGCAACAGCAAACAACTAAATTTAATACTAAAATAATATTATATAAAAATATAAACAAGATACTTGGCAGTAGTAGATAGAAATGTACATACATACATACATCTTGGAGACTTGAAAATATGGTAAAAGAATAAACGTTTAAGAAAAATCAAAAGAGTCTCACGGGACTTAGCTACAAATACGATTGAATGAATGAATATACACTGTTGAAGTGTATATTTTTATCTCGAATTTTGTATTTGAAATGTTTAACAATTTCATACCTTTATCATCTTCCTGTTGTTTCCTGGTCTGTTTTAGGTTTATTTCAATTTTTATCTGATGGTTAAAATGAATTGATATGTTGCATAAATATAATGTAATCATGGTTTCTTATATTGCAAAGCTACACACTCAAAGAGATTTAGACATCAGTCTCCTAATGTTGCACAAATATTATATTTATATACGTTCAAACATAAAACATTATTCATATAAAATCAGGATACACTACAGAAGTTTTGTTTTGTCAGTGTTTTGCCAATCGTTATACAATATTTGACAATATTTGAACAAGTGCTGAACAATAGAAAATCAAAATAGAAAGGAAATCCAATGATTCAATGATAGCAAAAAAGCTAAAGCTTCAGAAAGTACTGGAGCCAAATTACCGCATCCGATATCGAGTAAAATTGATCGTAATTTTTTTATTTAAGATTATTACATTCGATATCGAGCAAGAAATTTAGTACATTTTATCATAATTTCGATATCGAAATCACTTTTCGATACGATAGCTCATTCGATCACGAATGCGGTAATTTGGCCCCTGTAAATAATGTTACAAAACGATACAATCACACTTCAAGCTCAAATTGTTAACAAAATTAAAACAAAATGTTATTAAAAGAATTATGTAGGGTTCTTAAACAAGAACTTTCTTTTCCAATAGGGGTTTATTGGAATAACATCAAAGTTTTGACATTTTACTTGTTGACATATCAGTCAGTAGGAGTTCTGACAACTGTTATAATTAATTTAATTCCTGTCGAAAATCACTGAATACATTTAAGAACAACCTGCTGGTTTTTCTGGACAAATCAGTTTTTCAGAACAAGAAAAATGTAATTTGGTTGAATATGTCAACAAGCTAAATTGCTGAGAAGCCTTTGCATGCTGAACGTGTCACTGTATGGTTCGATGTATGATCTGGAGGAGTGTTTATAATGACAACCACTTAATTTTGGCCTATTACACAGCCCAACACTAAAAATGGTGCCTTAAATTTTTTCGTCAATTTGTATACATCTTAAATAGGGCTCCAATTCCTCTCACATTTGTTCACTTTTTATGGATCAGCTCTAGTTTTCGAGATATATATATATTTTTTTTAAATTACGTAGTTTACAATTTCGAGTAAATTAACTATAATCTAATCTACAATATTAACTTTATTCTGCCCTAACACAATATTTACTCCACTCAGTAGTTTTGGAGATATAGGCGAATATATGACGAAAAAATATTATTTTTTTTTTTTTTATTTTTCAAAAGTTCATAAAAAATGTCAGTGATATCCATATCATCAAAATTGATAATCAATATCACTGAAAAGTTGTTTCAACAACCACCGAAAAAATTAATGTATTGCAAAGCCGATTGAAAATTTCTGATAATGCAATTTAACACCACTGGATTTTTTTATATAAATATATATTTATTTCCGTCGTTCTATTGAGAATCATTGGACCATTACAAATATATTCCATTGAAAGTAATTAGTTTTACATAATTTCAGGTCTATGGGGACAAAGCCACTTCCTTGTCCAGTTGCGCTATCCAAATGTGAGAAGGTCGCCCGCTCGCGGTCTTCCCTGTAGGTTGTTACACTCAATGACTATTAATGTTAGATTATCTGTGGTGTTACGTACTATATTACCTATCCAACTCCTCTTGCGTCTTAATATTTCGGTTCGCAATGCTGTTTAGTTTGTGGATGCCCATTATTCGATGTTAATAACTACGTTTGACCAAAATATTTTCATTATCCGTTTTAGATAAATATTTGCAGCATGTTTAGGTAGCGGGCATCAGTATTCCATAGAGGGTTGACTTAACATTAGAGTAAATAATTTTTGTTTGTCTGGATATAGCGATGCTTTTCTAGTTAGTAGATCAAATGAACATTTTGCACAGTTAATACGACTTGCGATATCCATACTTGAACCCGCTCTATTGTCAATTATACTGCCGAAATAGCAGAAGTTGCCAACACCTTCACCAACACCGAGCACTGTTTATCATAACCACAAAAAAAAAACACAAAAACTTAAAGAAATATTTGAAATGATGTTTCTTCAAATAGTTCATTTTGGCTTTCTCTCTCTATAACATATCGGCCAGTAACTCACGAATAAAGCAAAATTTTAATGATTTTATAAATTCTTTGTTTTTTTGTTTTTTTTTTAAGAAAGTTCTGTAGAAAAACCCAATATGTCCCATACGGCAACATTCAGTCTATCCTACTATAACCGCGCTAAAAATCCTAAATTTTTTAAACCTATCGTGCATATAGACAGTTCTTACATTTCAACAATAATTTCAATATGCCTCCCCGCAATGCTCCAAATGAAGATAGACTTTATAAAATTAGGCCTATTATAGAGAAACTAAATGCTACTTTTGGTACGATTCCAATGGAGGAACACCTTTGCGTTGATGAGCAGATCTGTTCAACTAAAGCCAGAAATAACTTGAAAAGATATAACCCAAATAAACCTCATAAGTGGGGTTATAAGATATACGTCCCTAGTGGAGTTTCGGGTTTTGCTTATAGTATCGAACCTGAAACAGGAGCTGAGAATATAGTATTAAACAATGAACCAGATTTAGGAGCATCGTCAAATGTCGTTGTAAGAGTGGCGAGACATATACCTAGACAGCATAACTATCAGCTTTATTTTGATAACTATTTTACCTCTCTACCTTTGCTAGAGTACTTAGCCAAAGAGGGTATAATGAGTCTTGGAACAGTACGCCGTAACAGAATAGCCGATTGTAAATTGCCAACTGAAAAAGAAAGGAACGTGTGTTTTCAACTGAGTATGTTGCTGACATAAATGGTATTGATGTATCAAATGTTATTTGGAAGGACAACAAAGTTGTTACCCTTGTATCAACCTTTGCTGGTGAATTTCAAGTCAAACGTTACGATAAGACTAACAAAAAATACATCAAAATTGATCGTCCTTACATTGTTGGAGAAAACAATCGGCATATGGGAGGTGTGGATTTAATTGCCAGTATAATGGGAAGATAGCAAAAGATGGCAGGTACGAATGTTTTATCACTTATTAGATCTGACAATGGCAAATTCTTGGCTGCTATACCGAAGGTTAAGAAAAGCAACAAATATCATTGATAAAAACATATCTTCTGCGAATTTTCGCCTTGAAGTGAGTGAAACTCTTTGTAAGCTTGGTCAGAAATCTAATATGAAGACAAAAAGATTTATCGAAAATGAAATTCAAGTTAAAAAACACAAAGGCCCGGCCCAACATGTTCCCCCAAAGGCCGTGCGCCAGGATCAAGTAGGACATTGACCGATTTGGGTGGAAAAAAGAATACGTTGCAAATTTCCTAAATGTACTGGCGTTTCCCAAACTATTTGTGAAAAATGTGGTATCTCATTGTGCTACAACAAACAAAATAATTGCTTTAAATCGTTTCACATAACATAATTTAGTTATCAACTTTTAACTCAATGTTACAGAAATGTCACACTCCCTATAATCCCTAATTAATAAATAAGGATGCATTTTTAAAACTTTTTAAAAATTAGCTGCCTTTTTATTTACCTAAATATATCTTTTTTCAAAATTGCAGACATTTTCGAGATCGTGGGCTATAAAAGGTTAAATAAAAAGCATAATGAATGGTGTTGTTGTAAAATAAACACGCATTCTTTTAGCTATGACTTCGGATAATGCCTGCAGAAACCTTTGCTGCCACTAATTATTATTATTCAGTAAAGTTTCGGAGCAATTTAGTTATATGTCAGTAATAGAGGAAACAAATTTTAGTTTATTCTCTTCAATATTAATAAATAAGTATAGATTTATGGTTGTAAAATATTCAATCAGTTCTTTGGTTATATAAATTTTAAAACATTTTTGCCAACGGATTTTATGTGAACAATACTTTATTCGTTCCAACATTTGTAGATTCATATAAATAAAGTCTCGAATAAAATTGAGACATTTCAACTTCCGAAATGAAATCGTGCTGGGTTAAATGTATTGTGTTCTGCATTTTGGGTTCAATATTTTTTTTTTCATTTTGTTCCACAACTAACTACTCTCGCTCATGTGAGTACAATTGAACTATTTGTCCGTCGGTTTTTGTTTATGTTGTGCCAAAATAATCATTTACTTATAAACACTGAAAATTCATAGATTCATACAGGGATACATACAATTTTTTTTTTTTTCATTTAAACATTTCTATATTTGTTTTGTACCCAGTAGCAGTACTTTAAAAGAGTCAGTTTGATGAAGCGAATTGACTTTATACAGTTTATACATCTGGCATTGTCGGGTAAAATAATGCCAAAGATCGATTAATTCAAAGTTTTTAGTTACCTCACCTCTATTATTTAACATTGTTGTTGATGGTAATGAAAAATAATACAGAAAATTCCATTGGCATACAATGGATCCTCTACAGACGACATCTCCTTTCCGTCACATATGTTCAGAGACATGTCCCCCAGACTTCGATCGCTTGAATCAGCAACATACCACTTATTTGTATTGAACTGCGACCGTTTGCAATATCGTTTTGTAGAACGAATCGAGTTTAGATATGCCTTTTGCGTATTTCAAATAAACATAACATTTACATAACACTTTTAACAACAAGTCTTAATATTTTTCTTAATATTTTTTAAAATGAATTGATTCCTTTACATACTCAATTGATAAAATTGAATATGAAATTGTTTGTCTATCTATCGAAAAACAGTCAGTTCAACCAGTCAGCAACCAACCTTCCTACTACAAAAACAACAAAAACTACAGAAAAAAAAACTGCAAAACAAACTTGAGAAAATGTTGTATTCGAACGTGGTTAACGTGACTTTTTTCCCATTTGTTTTTGCAAATGCTCATTTTAGGGTTAGTTCGAGAATAATATATGTATGTACGTTCATATTCGTTTATTTATTGCACTTTTGCTGTAAACGTACTCAACTCGCACATAGAAAATATTACCGGTCAATATTTTGTAGGTTGAATTTATTTTATCAGCAAAAAGAATAAAACAAAGAAAAAAAACAAAAAAAAAAGAGATTTTATTTCAATATTTGTCTGCTTCCATGATTGTATGTTGGGCATTGTAGCGCCACACATGTTTAAATTGTGAACTTTAGAGGTCACAACGTGATTGGCTTCTAACAACATTTTACAAATAAAACTTTTTTTCATCTTCCTTTTAAATTATGAACAATTTTGTTGATTTTAATTTAATGCATTTAAACAACTTGATATAAATAAGTTTATTAATAATTGTTGTAGATTTATCATCTTTTTAATTTTTATCAATAATATCAATACAAATCATAAATTTCAAATGTTGCAGATCAATTTTAACGTCGTTGATAATGCTTAATTATTTATTAACGTCATTCGAATAAGATTCATTAATTTTGTTTGCACTATCGAAAATGTGTTGTCGCTTCAGAGGTGTAATAACGAAAAAAATCTTCTACTAATTATCAGGGATGGAAAATAGCTTTTTGGATTTTATAAATAAAATGTACTTTTTAGACCTCCACAATATCATTTTTAATATTTAAATCTTTGATGTTTCTTTTATTTAGGCTCGAGTTCATTAAATTTAATTTTCATTAATTATTTTTACTGAAGGTAGGAATTGTTACATGAAAATTATTATTACAATTTATTGATAATTTTTCTTGACTTAGGATTCGAACCTGGGTTGTTGGTTGAATTTACATATGTTTCGAGAAACACCACTTTCGCTCATGAGAATTCTTTGCGTTCTCACCCTCTGCACCACTGTGCGGCGCCCGCTAGCCTACAGTCAAACATCAATCCTTTAACCAGTGTTTACCGGTAGTTCGAAATTTGCTGTAATTATCATTTTTCATTTATTTACATGTTGCCTGCTTTTCTGTCGGAGAGGCCCGGATTTTGTTTTATTGAATGCAGTACGTTATTTGTAAATTCTTGGTTTAATAACATTTTTATTAACATAATTTATAGTAATTTTTGGAAGCTTTAGCTTTTTTCGCAATCAATGAACATAACAATGTCTGTATATCATGTACAATTTGTGTTCAATTTGTATTCCAACTGATTAAATTGTTTGAACAACGGTAGCTGCATATGTTTAAAAAATAATTCACTAACGAAAATTTTGACACCACCAGATTTAAAAACAATCATGGCCGGTTTTTGTATAATCAATGCATTATAAAATTTATTTAATAGATATTAAATTGTATTAAACAAAAAAGTAATAAAGCTAATAAAATGAGAATTCCCGTGACTGTATTGGATCAAGGAATTCAGTCAATGTCTATTTAAAAATCCGAAACTTTAAGAAATAAATAAATTCAATTTTGATCTTAAGATTTTGAGGACCAATAAAACATTAAAATATGCTTTTCTTACATTCGAAAAACTCAATAGGATGTAAATTAGAAATTTGCAATTTGAAAAATATACTTTACTACAGTGCTGTCTGGGTGGAGTAAACCCCCGATGCTATGAACACCGCGTTAGAGTGAACACCAAAATGTTTACAAAGCAGGGACCGTAACTGTTATGACTTTTATCAAAAAAATCAAGAAATAAGAGTTATTTTTGATTTTTATATTTTTAGATAGAAAATAAGAGTTATTTTTTATATTTATTATTTTAAATGAAAAATAAAAGTTATTTTTCATTTTTATATTTTTAAATGAAAAATAAAAGTTATTTTTGATTTTTATATTTTTAAATGAAAAATAACTTTTATTATGACTTTTTTAATTATTTAAGCTTGAGGTCTTTATATTAATAAAATATTATATTTATTATTTTCGATATTTCGCTAACCTTTGGTTAGCATCGTCAGGAAATTAATTAACAAATTTTATTAAAAATAACAAAAACGATAACAAATTTATGAAAAAATATTTTTCTTTTTTGTCATAAATTAAATTCAAAAAACTATTTGGCATAAAAATTTTTTAACCTAGTAATAATACCTATATATCTTACATACTTATAAATAAATACATTTCGAAATATCGAAAATAATAAATATAATATTTTATTAATATAAAGACCTCAAGCTTAAATAATTAAAAAAGTCATTATAAAAATAAAGGTCAAATAAGAATAAAATAACAAATAACTTTTATTTTTGATTTTTATATCAATAATAGAAATCAATTCAAAATTCGTGACATAGGTACGCGGTACGCCACCTGTTGAAGAAAACTTATTTGTAATAGATGAAAGCTCCGTTGCAAGCTGTCGATCTGTTTTAGCAGACGGTTTAAGGTCAATGGAGATAAATTATTCGTCTTCGGACGACGATGATACTCCTACGACAATAAATGACAGCGTCCGCAAAGCTTATAGCGTGTTCAGATATAAACCTTAATTGCGATAATCGCAATTAACGCCATTATTGAGCTCAATATTCCATATAAAATCTCAATTAATTATTGCGCAATTAGTACGAAATTGTTATAATATTGAGTAAGATTTCGAATGCAACACTGTTCACAACTGTGTTTAGTGAACAAAAGTGTATAAAATGACAAATGTCAGCAAAAGAAAACAAAAGAAATCATTGAAAAATCAATGTGAAGGTAAGTTTGTTTACATAGAAACACAACAACCATATAGAGTATTTTTTTGTATTGTTTTCCAACTGTCAAATGATTATTGAGTAAGCTAAAAATTGCGTATGCCTGAACACTTAAAATAATATTGTCAATTAACCGAATATTGACTCAATTAAGTTTCATATCTGAACACAGTATTATTTTGAAATAGACAATTACAATGAAAAGCGTTTCGATACTTCTGCTAATTTATTGGAATATTGGGAGAACAAAAAATTTGTGTTTCCATGGCTTCGAAAATTAGCTTTAATTGTTCATTCTGTACCTGCCACTCAAGTCAGTGTAGAAAGGTAATTTTCAGCATTCAGATTAATATTGGGAGATTTGAGATATAATTTATCTGAGGAACATTTAAAATCAATTATGACGGTAAAATTGAACACCTGAAAACGACCTCTTAACACTGACTTGAATGGCAGCCAAAACTTATAAGCTATTTCTATGCATTCATGTTTTTATAGGTGATAATGGATAAGTCACATAATAAATTATATTCATATAGAAATTTGAATAAAGCAGCATATTACAATACATACGGCATCAACAAATAAATAAGAGGTTTGAATTGATTTTTATTTGATATAAAAATATAAAAATCAAAAATAACTTTTATTTTTCATTTAAAAATATAAAAATCAAAAATAACTTTTATTTTTCATTTAAAAATATAAAAATCAAAAATAACTTTTATTTTTCATTTAAAAATATAAAAATCAAAAATAACTTTTATTTTTCATTTAAAAATATAAAAATCAAAAATAACTCTTATTTTTGATTGTTAAAATAAAAATCAAAAATTTAAAAATCATGCAATATGTTGGATGCATTTCGCCTAAGAATCATGATTGTGTAATTAAAAGTTTTCTACGATGTTCATTTATGTATGATTTATTTCTTCAAAAATTGAAAAATAACTCTTATTTCCGGTCCCTGTTACAAAGACTACTCTATAGAGTGAACAATCATGAGACTCTTTAGAGTGAACAATAAAATAGCTTAAAGAGAAAAACAACGAAAAAGAATATAGGACTTAAGAGAAGCCACTAAATAACGGTAAAGTAACGATTCTTTTAGAGTATTGACATATACATACACGTAAATACATACGGATTCTATTGAATTCATTTAAGAGTGCACGCATATTCAGTGAAGTTTGTCTGTCAAAGTTGATTTGTTTAACGCTAAAAGACGCAGTGTCGCTTTTGCTGCTTGCATGGAACCAGTTCAAAGCTGATGTTGTTGAAAAATGTTGGCGGGCTCTTTTGGAAATCACTATAATTGAGTGCACTTCGCCAAAAATTGTTAGCGGAACGATACAAAGACTTCACATCCTTCATTCAGATGTAAGTTTATAGGTTTGTATGTAGACATTTTTGATAACTTATTCATATATACATATGTTGATTTTTATTTTTTGTTGTGTTTTTCAGACAAATTATACCGAAGACGATATTGAAAACTGGAATTCAATAGAGAACGGAGAGCCAATTTTTGGAGAAGATTTCGTCGAAACGGATGGCAAACGGATCAGATGACGAAAAAAATGGCGAAACACCAGCAAACACAAATCCGATATCAGCGGCTGAAGCCATTAAAATTGTCGATAAAGGTATCGAATATGCTGAGGCCAATACTACAAACTTCGCAAATATTTAAGCGTTACATTGCCTTCGCGAGGAAGCAGTGCAAATACAGGTGAACAAATCAAAGAAACAAACAACTATAACAAATTTCTTTCATTCCTAAACTTAAACTTCAATATTAAATTCAAAAAAATTAAATTTATGAACAATAAATGTGTTTAAATTAATAAATTAGTTTACTTTAATTATAAAAATATCAACCTTGATATAGTGAACAAGCTGGGTAGTATGAAATCGCTCTGCAAAAATTAGTTCACTCCACCCAGACAGCACTGTATTTGCTATAAATCGAACATTAAAATCATAAAAACTTCAGTTCTTTAATATTTAAAAAAATCTTTTAAAATTATTTAATAATGATAAAGTTTGTTTACATTGTAGAGAACATACAACCACAAAAAAGAAATCAACATTAGTTGCAAGAAAGCCAAAAATTTGCGCTCAAAATTCAAATGGGCTGCAGTTGTATGCAATGGAGTTTGGTGGTGGTATTAAAATGTCAATTACGAGTGTGTGTGTGTGTGTGTGAAAGCACTAATGCAATGAAATACACTGCACTGCACATTTAACTAACTCACTAACTAACAACAACGTTAATATGTTTGTTGATGCTGCTACACTCATGTTGTATCTGCTATATAAACAACAACAATCAAGAGAAATCCAACAAAAAAGAACAGCTTACCAATCATTTTTGAGCAACAGTAGCAGCCACTAAATTGCATGCAGCAATATCGATGCAAGTATGTGTGGCGAGTGTGTGCGTGTAAGTATCTGTGTGCATGGTTGGATGGCTGGAGCTGCTCAGCAGCATACCATCGTTTAGACAATCAACCCCAAACATGAATGGAAAATACGAACGAAAGAAACACAACAAGATAGGTAAGTTAAAGTGCACACGATTGTAAAGAGTTGTTGTCTGAAGGTAGAGAGCCAACAAAAACACCAACAGCAACATCTTAGGACATGTGGTTTGAGGATGTGGATTTTATGTTGTTGCTGCTGCTGCTTTTTGCCTTTATTTATTTGGTGCTCAGACACAAAAGAGTTGAGTGAGTTGCTTGTGGATGCTGGAGATTTTTGAAATTGATGCAATAACAACTACATACAGCATTAACTACCTCAACGACTGACTGACTACCTGTGTTTTGCTTTGCAAATCTCAGGTGTATACGAACGTTCGGTTATATGGTTCGTTCGTCAAGCAGAGATGTTGTTAAGAATGTATGATTGTTAATGTTGTTGCTATTGCTATTGCTATTGCTCTTGGTGTTTCTGGGGAGAATGTTGTTTGGTTCGATAGTGTTTTGATATGAAATCAATTTAAGATTTTATGTATATTCATACTCTCTTTGATAGAAGAGAAGCAGTAAGAACCAGGCGACCTTATACAAGAAGTAAAATAAAAACAATAACAAGAACTATAAGAGTTCTTAGGTACAATAACAATAACCACTAGTATGTTTATTGTAATTATGATGTTATAAACAATATTGCACAATGGTTTCTGAACAGATAATATTTATAACAAGAGATATTAATAGAATATTCTCAATTAAGAACTTTTAAATTAATGATCAAATTTCCTTATTATCTTTTGGATTTAATTATATTAATTGTATCGGTTTGCAGTATCTGTTCCTATGAAGCAATGGGTCAAGGGAACTCAAAGGAAAATGATGCAAACTATTTTATATTTTTATATTGACTAGTGTGAAATAAATTTTCGAATATTGCCTTATTGATTTCATTGTTAACTAACGACCAGCAAGGACATTGACAAATATAACTTATATTAACTGAAGGTTCCTCTAATAATGAAAGAAGCATGTAATTTTCAGAATACTAAATGTGGCACTTTTATCGACGAAATTCTTAATAGCGGTTTCAGAAGGACGATAAAATTGACAGAAAATATCACGATTTTCATATTGAATTTTGTGATGCAGTTTTTCTTTCTAACCGGGGTATACCTAGTCTGTCTAGGTTCTTCAGAGGTCTGCTTCCTCTGAAATATTAAAACAGAGCAGTCTTTTATCTTTAGTATACGATCGGGTCGTTACTGGGATTAATCTTTGACTAAAACTTTATTCTTAATTGTAGACTGTTAACAAGCGTCGGCTAACTATGCTTTGGCAGACGGTATTAACTATTTAAATCGAAAACAATAGATACGAATGTAATCCGATGAGATATATTATTCAGCTCTCTTCAACTGAGACGTGACTAAGACTATAATTAGACGAATAAATGCCGATACGCGGTCTGCTATCGACTTATTAGGCAAACAACAATAGCTATGAGTGTAATCAGATGAGATAAATTCTTCAGCTCTCGTCGGCTAACAATGATTAACTAAAGAGTAAAATCCGACTCTCGGTCGGCTAACTACTGGTTTTAGTTACGGTGTTAGTAAGAAGTAAGAACTTAGACGAAGGTCTGGTTATGGTTTGTTACTAGGGAGCAAAGTATAACTAGATCGGTACTTCGATTCATGCTTCCCTTATTGATATTTTCTTATATCTCTGATATTAAAATTCACAGAAACTATTTGTTAAATATTACATTAGATAAATTGTATATGATTAGTGCTGCAAAATATAACATGTGCTGAATTTAATTTTGCAACTACACGTTACAATTTTCGAGCTAAATTGAATACATTGTAACAATTGTCAAAGCTTGTAGTACTGATAAGTCAACATATAAAATGTTAAAATGTTAAAAAATAAAATTCTTTATAAGCTTCTTCGATTCATTATTGTCTTAATCTCATTTTCAGGACTACTTAACTTAAACTAAATGGGAATTATAACAGATATTATGAAAGAGGAGAATTATTCGTATTAAACAACTAAACAACGCCTTTGACAATCCCGCAATCATTAACTACGAATTATTAATTTATTTAATGTATAGTCTTATATAGTTTGCCAGACATAACAATAATTTAAAAATTTTTATTTTCGAAAGTTATACTTGTCTTGAAAATTTTCTAAATATCTAGAAAAGATGTCAGGAAGACTGAAATATATACTGGCTCAGAAAAGGCAAACATATGAGCATTACTTCAGAAGAGCGCGAAGAATTTTGGCTTGAAGGGTCCTTCAATTTTACAATCTGTTTCAAATGTCTTGAAATGAAGTCAGCAAGACTGAAGCATATACCGAAAACTTGGCTCAGAAAGGGCAAACACATGAATATTACTTTAGTAGAGTGCCGAGAATTTCGGTTTGAATGAAACCTTCAATTTAACACTTAAATAGGCATATTTGAAAACTGGTTATACAATTCTGTTTCTTTTTTTTCAAACGTTGAAAAGCGCACTTTAAGGCACAACTGAGCCACAGTGCAATAATAAAGATGATTACGATGCTGATGTCGAAGTTTGTGCACATAATTGTAATGTTGACAACGACGCTGGCGAGTATGATGACGATGATGATGTTGATGGCGATGATTATGATAAAACTAAAGATGGTGAAGAAGATGCAACACGTGATGATGTTAAAAGTGTAGCATCTAATCGAGAAGAGTCAGAAGAATATAAGGGAACAACATTTAAAGCTTCTCTACAGTGCAAAAGAAAAATTTATTGGTTTTTTGCGTTTGTCTTCCTTGCTTTGTTGCCTGTTTATCAGCCAGGCAGCCAGCAAGCAGCCTGCCAGTTTGGTTGGCCTGGTTGGTAGATTGTGCCTGCTTTTTGCATTTGTTTTCTGTGTGGCTGCTGGTAATGTTGTTGCTGCTGATGATATTGTTGTTGCTATTGCTGTTGTTGTTTGCATTGTTGCTGCTGCTGCTGTTTTCGCTGTTGTTGTTGTTGTTGTTATATATGTTTTTTTTTTATTTTTATTTTGTTTTTTCTGTTCAACAGAGATGTGATGTAGAGTGCTAGTATATGATGTGTTGTGCTATTGCTGCTGTTGAATGACTAAATGTGACCATGTTTCCCGATGCGAGGCGATAGTTTATCGCCAATTTTCATGCCGTGCAGAGGTGAACGCGGAACAAAGACGACTACGACAACAACGATAACAACAAACAAACGTGCAAACAATAAACCGTGATAGACACACGCATACACACTGTTGTAGGAATGTATGTGTTGCTGTGATACACATACATTTGCAAGCATTATTTTTACGTTCTAGAAACGATGTACACGATTTTATTCACACGAGATACAAATAGATAAACAAGAAGAAGAAGAAGAAAAATAACAAAATATACAACAACAAAAACAACAGAAAAATCAAAATAAAAATTTATGATAAAAACGTTCGTGAAAAACGGTTGCGTAGACGGCAAAAAATATCCTGGCGTCAGAAAGAAACAAAAATCCCGTCGGGTGTTTTAACAGAATTTCTGCACAATTTGCTACAAAAATAAAACAAATAGCAAATCAAAACGTAGGGTTTAATAAAAAGGAAATATAAAGAAAAGAAAATGTGTGTTAAATTAGCCGTATTAAATAAATAATTTTCAAACAACAAAATGTCTTAAAATTCTCTACAAATTTCTTTTGTTAGTTATTTTTTTGCAAGCAAATAAAAAAGTGTTACTTTAAGTGCAAAATAATTAAATAAATAAATAGAAAATATTAAAGAAATATTTAATAAAATGGATCACCACGGCAGTGGTTTTGTTGCCTCACCATGGGCTGCAGTTTTAGGTCATCATGCTATGGCCGCCACAGCAGGTGCGGATGCAGGATTTGCTGCTGCAGCTGCGGCAGCGCATGTGCAAAATGTGGCTGTTGCTGCTCAACATCATCACCATCATTCGCATCATCAAATAGCGGCTGCTGCCCATCACACCCACCATCATGCCCACACACATCCGCATTCGTCCCACCATCATCATCACCACCACCCGCACTCACATCATTTGAATCCTTCGGGTATGCCAATGGATTTACATGTTCCACAAGGATTTCCCTATTACAGGTAAACATACTAGTACTCGTACATCCATCCATCTTTCTATCTACTCAACTATACAAACAATCATCCATCTACCTATTTATCTTTGTAAGTAAAGTATATACTCGTATGTATGCGTGTGTTAGAAACATCAAAATAAAGGCACGCCTAAATTATGTTGCAAGTATCAGGGTTTTAGCAAATTTGTGATTCTTGTATATACTATTTGTTTAAGTACGAGACCATTAAATATCTCATCATGTACATGACTTTTTTAACGTCTTTTTTATTCTTTACTGTTCGTTCCTTCGCTCGCCTGATGGTTGATGCTTCATAATTCAAATTTACGCGCGTATTCCCCTAAATGTTTACAAAAGGTTTTTTGCTGCCGTTTATTTGTCGTCATTTGGTTTTGTTTGCCTTTTACGTTTATGATTTGTTTTCTTATTGTCTCTCCTCCAACAAATGGATATTTGGGGCGTTGTCACCTGAGACTGATTACTGTGTTATACACATGTCCTATAATCATAATTTTCAAATGTCTGTAATGAAAACTTTGTCATGCCGTCGGTGTTAACTATGGGTAATTTGAAAACGATTACTGCTTCAAAGAAGCAAAGGATTTAGGAATTATGAACAAATGTGACTGTTTTTATTAAAGAGTGCGAAAAGTGTTAGTATTTACCTTAAATAAAGGAAGAATATAGCCTGTTAACTTGTTAAGATGTTAATAAAAGCTATTTTTTTAACACTAATAATGGGTTTTTGGTGTTTTTTTTAACAAACTGTGTAAAAGAAAATCTTGCATGACCAATTAAATATTACAATTGATAATAGAATTAAGATACACAGAAAAATAACATTATGTTTTAATATATGTCTGAAAATAAATTTAATTTACTTAATATTAATGTTTTATTACACCAAACAGCAACAAATTTGGAACACAAAGAAACATTCAATAAGTTAAAATTAATATAGAGTAACCATTGGGTCGAAATATTCATTCCGTTCTGCGATTGCAGCAAGATATTTTGTGTGCGGAAGCATAATTTGAAAAATTATTCATACCGTTGCTGCGGTATTTTTCCTTTATGCGGTATCATCTCTACACAGACAGTACGAGTATTGCGGCATGCCTCAGGAATGCATAATTACATTTTACATATCGATCGATATTTCTGACCGCTTAGTTTTCCTTTCAATAATACCACCCACTATTTTTACAACAAATTTGTTTAACAATACTTAATGTTACAAATGTTTTGTAAGACCAAACAGAATCAAGTAAAAAATTGTGATTTGTCGTTAGTAGAATAAGTTTTCCAAAATACACACAATAATTAAAACAAATTTACGTCTTTTTCGTCAAATATTTGCCATATGTGACCGTACCTTAACTTAGCAATGGAACGTCAAATATCAAATTAATGTTGTTTTCGATTAAAATATTCAGTTAATTTTCTGTTAGGGCGCGTTTTCACTATGTCAGTTTTGTTGTCAAATTATTGTCAAATTGTCCAAATTGTTGGCAATTTTATGAAAACGGGTTGTCATATGGCGTCATCTATGTTTGCAATGATGATTGCAAAAAATTAAATTTATTGATGACAACCCGTTTTCATACAATTGCCAACAATTTGGATAATTTGACAACAAAAATGACATAGTGAAAATGCGCCCTTATAAATGGTATAGAAAATGAAAATGACCGTATATTATACGGCAAGTGATTCCAAGTACGCGCAACACTTACAAGAAATGATCTTTCGAAAACATTCCTAACTGAATATGTATATAAAATTGAATATTTGTAATAAAAATTGTGGTGTGTTGCTTTTAATGATTTGTTAACCCTTGTGTGATTAACAAAAAAAAAAAATCTCCATGTTTTCTACGATAAGGTACCCGGGGTACCACCTTCATACAAATCTTATGAAAAACAATCCATTTTGCAAAAAAAAAAAATGATATGTTACAAACGTTTAAATAAGTTGGGAGCTCTCAAGAAGTTTCAAGTGGGATGGTTGCCAATTTCTACAAAAAATTAATTTCCCGGGTGCCTTGTCAGTCACATAAGGGTTAAAATTACAAAGTTCTTAAGAAACAGTTTAGAAAACGGTCCACATGCGGTGGTGTATAGTTATAATCGTTGATCAGTTCGAATTTAATAAAGATTGTGATTGTAGCGTAGTAAAATTGTGATTTTACCAATATTACCAGAGGTTGTACCCAAAAATCTTTGCATGCCATAAGAAATTTGTGACATTAATAAAGCAGGAGCTACTTTAATTCTAATATGATGTGGTTAATCAATTTAGGCAATATAGTCGGCGAAGAGTGAAATAAACTTTTTTATATTTACTGTCTAAATGCCATGAAAATACCAGTCTGTCATCTAATATAATTCCCAATATATTCATTCTGTCAACAATTACAATTTCACTTTGACCCATGCGTTGAGTCAACCAGAGTAAGTGAACCAAATTTCTTTATACCGTATTTTACTTCCTAATCAATAAAGTATCACCATTGAATATCGTCGGCAAAGACATATATGCAACAAAATTCTAATTAAATCATGTTAAAAACCCATTTAAGCACACATTACTGGTATATAAGCAATACCTAATCTTACGTCCCAATGAAGTTTTTCTCGACCCCTAAACATTATAATTTGTCTTCTATCTGTTAAGTCAGAATTTTTTGATTTGTTGATTTTTGAAAACTTATTTAATATTAAATTGAATATATGTACTATTTTTTGACTTAACTTATAAATTTGTCAAATGTCTAAAAAAAATTCTGTCTACATTATTAGGGAATATTTTCTACACTTCTATTTCTGTGAAATTTGAATTCCCAATATTGAAAAATTAAATTTTAGTCTCCATCATTTAAACTTTAAATAAATTAAAAATTATTAACGCTATAATATAAAACAAAAGAAACTATAAACTTTTAATGAATTACTAAAGCTAGATTTACACGATTGAAATTTTCTTCAAAATTGCTCTTCAAAATGCTTCAAACTCGTGTAAACAGCAAAAATTCTTCAATTTATTTATTTAATAGTTATTAAATAAATATATTTAATAATAATAGTTATTAAATAGTTATTAAATAAATATATTTTAAAGAAAATTTCAATCGTGAAAATCTAGCATAAGACTTAAAAATAAAGTTATTTAAATTTCACTTCGTCTAATAAAAAAAAAATTAAATGACAAATGGAAAAGCTTACAAATACGTGTACATATACAGAAGTTATCGCAAAATTTAATTTTTGTATTGAAACTAAAACTAATAACTTGAGCTTTCTGAATTTAATACGATTTAAAGTGGTATTAATTTAGACCCAAAACGGTAAGATATAGAAAATTAAGCTAGAACCTTCGTTGCTAGATATTTATATCAATAACTTTTTAACCATTTTCACCTCTCATTTAAAGCTTTCTTTCTATTTTTATATCTTATTTTTTTATTTATTTTTTGCTAATATTGTGGAGTTAGTTAATGTTTAGGTTTAGATAATTGTGACAGCGATTATTAAACTTCAATGGAATGTGCATTAAGTTTAAAGTTAATTTACAGACGGAAAAAATATGTATTTTATGTTATAATTTCATGAAGCTGCCAACGAAATTTTGCGATGTCGTTTCATGTATTTTCTGTTTTATTAATAAACAAGTAAGAAAGTAAAGTCGGTCAAGCACGAACATACAATACCCTACAACGAGTTAGAATTGTGCACACTAGTGCAATAATTTTCGAAATTTCTTACTTGCGGGTAAAGATTGCGGATATTTTTTAGTGTCCGTCTAAAAAAATTGGATTGCAATTTTTAACATATTAATTAAATATGAATACATTTAGCTGTAAATATTATTTTGTTTAATACGAGTATTTGTTTCCCAAATATTTTATAAAATTTAAAGTTTTGTTACATTAATACATAATATTACTTGAGAAATGGTGACAATGAAAAATAATGTAAAATACTGAAAATATCACTGGGCAATATAAATATAATAAACAATATTATACGCAATTATTATTAAAATTACTCATACGCTGAAAATTTTATAAAAACACATATTTTAAATGAAATACAATTTAGTAAATTCCAATTTAATCCAAGTCCAATTCACAAGCTGATATCATTGAAAATCAATTATATTTCTCTAAGATAATTTTATACAAATTCGATAAATAATAACTACAAATCCCAAGCCATCCGTTAAATCTATTCGTTAAATCGAAAAATTGATTAAAAGAGTGACTTGGAGTATTATCTTAAAAGAACTCACAGAGGAATTGTAAAAAAGGTTCTAGACTGGAATAGAGCTTTCATACGTTCAGAAATTATTTAACACAAGACTAGTTTTATATTTTGCAAACTTATAAATAAACGTTATAAAATTTGTGTGATGATTTCCGTATGTATAAAACTTATTTGTATTGAAATTCATTTGGATACCAATATATGTAAGATATTAATGGTCGTTAAAGTGATTTTCGGAAGGAGGCCTTATATGGACTCTAGGACTAATTATAAGCCAATCATCATAATAACATATTTGTTTTGAATATTATTTCCATACCAATGTTTTTAAGTGAGTTATGATCTTTAAAGTGATTTTCAGAAGTGGTCCTTGTATGGCAGCTATGACCAATTGCATACCGATCTGCACAAATTTGTAGATATGATTAGGCTTTATGTACAAGTTATTTGTAGTGAAATTTGTTAGGATACGTGCATTATTTAAACTTTTATTTATGAGCGATATAGTCATATTTCGGGGGGCTAGCTGAAATAATGGACCAATTCAAACAATTTTAATCTCAACCGTCCTTGGGCCGAAAAAATATCATGTACCAAATTTTATCGAAATATTTTCAAAATTGTGCGACCTGTACTTTGCGCACAAGGTTTACATATACAGACAACCAGCCAGCCAGACGATGATTCGGAATCGCTCGGTATATTTTGAGCTATCCTCACTATGGTAGTGTAGGTGAAAATTGAACATCGTCATTATTCTCATGCAGTTTTCTTAACGGTGTAAAATGTTTCAACATTTTTCATATTTAAAATAAAATTTTTATAAAATTGTACCAAAATAGTCACTTGTGTTCCATAATACTTTAAAGGATTAAATTGTACCAAAAAATTATAATTTTACCAACTTTGAAATATAATAATTACAGGATTCTAAAAGCCCATATTACACTTTAGTATTAGAGATATTGGCCCATAATCATAGTCATAGAAAAAGCATAATTTAAGCAAAATCATGCTTTTATTTTAAATTCAGAACAAAATTTATATGTTTTTGTTGTTTAAAAGTCTACTTTTACTTAAAGTATGCTTTTTCTATGACTATGATTATGGGCGATTATATACAAGTCCATTAATATTTTTAGGTACGTACCACTAATTATGTGCGTCATTTTTGAAATAACAAATATTATTTTTAGTCCTTCCACTCCTAATTTCATTAATATGTCTGAATATCACTCATGTCATGATACCACTCAACTAACTAACCGCCATTTTTACTACAATCGCATAAAATTTAAATTTAATAAGCACATTACAAATTAAATTATTTTCCATTTTTCACCGACAAATGTAAAAATCGTAAAAGAAAAGTATCTTAAGCTCAAAAGAAAAGAAAAAAATAAACCCAGTGTTATAATCGATTGATCGTTTGTCCGTTTGATTTAACTGTTGTTGGCTTATTTTTTCATCATGATCAGCAGCAGCAGCTCATAAACTGTAAATTTTAATTTTTTGTTTTTATTTTCTCTAAAGAGAAAATCATGATTAAATTGAAAACGTAAAATTAAAAACAAAAACAAAAAAAAAATCATAAAAAACTCTTTGAGTTTGTTGCGAAATTATCAAACAACTGACCAACAACATTAATATTTAACAATAACAGCAACAACAACTACAACTAAAACAGCAATAATAATAAACTTTAACACAATATTGGCTCAATTTAATAGTTTCGTTGTAGTTGTTGTTTTTATTATTTTAATATGATTAAATAAGTTTAAGAAACAGAAAGAGAGAGAGAGAGAAGATATTAATTTCATTAAGGTGGTTGCTGTTGTTGTTATTGTTATTATGATTTTTGTAGAAGCTTTTGAAATAATCTACAATATTACTTGTTGTTGTTGTTATTGTTATTGTTCTTGTTGTTGTTGCTGTTACTTTTCACTTGTTTTTACCGAATAAGAAGAGTCACTGCATAAACTTTAAGAATTGTATTGTAGATGAAAATTTGTGTTCCTTGAATCTCTGGTTGGTTGGCTGCACACAAATAATCGTACCTACACCATAAAATATGTATCTGTAAGTCTCTGACTCTCGATGTACGACAGACTGCAATACACACATTTCGTTTATACACGTTGTTGAGGTAATAACTCAGGTGATTATAGTAATTATGCGTTCTGACGCGATGCAAGTACGGATAACGCTATTTCGATATAATTGAAAAATTCTGATAGACACTGATTGTAATAAGCAAAATGATGATGATGACCACGCTGCCATGATGATGAAGATGATGATGGCGAACACGGCGGTGATGTAAAGAAGCCTTAAAATACATCAAAATATATGAAAAGAATCGTCCACAGCCACCATCGTCATATCAAGTTGTTGGGATTTGAAAGCTTGTAATTCGCAAAGTATGAATTTAAGGATGGCTGGCAATCAAAAAAAAATATATATACATACATATGTATGTAGTGTATATAAATGAAAGATGGTGTTTTTAGGCAGCTCCTGCTGCTGTTCTATCATCCTCATCATAAGTAGTAAAATCTTTCATTTTTAAGTTACAGTGTAACGATTCTAGGTAGAAAGCTGTTGTGGGAAGTTGTTAAAGAAAGATTTATTGGGGTTTTTATAAGTTTGGAGTTAATTTTAATATTGAGGAGTTTTAAGTAGTAATAATTGTACTAACAATCAATGAATTAATTAGTGAAATAACCAGTTTTCTTTAAAACCAACTACTAACGAGTTGCTATAAAATTCGTAGGCCTAGCTAAAAGAGTTTACCGTCAAATACTAATGCAATAGTAATTGTCTGCGAGTAAAATTCGTGCCCGAACATGTCTTTATTTCTCCTTTATTTTGAAATATATTTTCTAGAGCGTTTTTTCTATGTATGTAGCTTTTTTCATTAAAATTAACTCTTTAATTGAGAAAATTACATTTCCGATCATATGAACAAAATTTAAAATCAATAATTTGTACATGCCCAAAAATTTAAATTTTTAATTTTATCGGTTAATCGTAACCTTCTGGAAAAAATGTTTACAAAAAAATTTTAAATTTCTATAATGATATATAGTGATTATATAAATAATGAGTCCAATTAAATCCATTTTATGTCGAAATTTCGGATTTAGTTTATTTTTTTGAAAATCTCAAGGCAGCGAATTCCCTATGAAACACGGTTTTATGTACTATAGTATGTTTTGAATATGCCTTGTAAATTGTTGTATAATTTTTAGAATTTTTTTTAAATTATGTGATTATTTGTCTTAAAAATTTTATAATTTACAACATGATTATACACCCACATCAGTCGATTAAACGATGTTCGTCATTTTGTCCGTTTGGCTGACGATGGCCAAGGACGATTGGGATTAAACCTTGTTAAAATTTGTCCCCATACAAATTTCGAAATAGGACTTTATCGGTCATAAATGTTTGATTAATACAGGGTGGGCCAAGTTTGACTGAATGATTTGAACTCTATTGTCATATTGTAGCCGTTGTGGTGCATCCCTCGGCAATAATTCTTGGGCCAATTGAATTTTATATGGAAACATCTTCAGATCAACTTTTAGAATACGTCGTAGCGATATTCTGGAGATGTTCAATTGAGTATTAAATTCAAAATGCAAAAGTTATAAGCATTTCAAATCAGTCAGTCCAAGTTGGCCCACCCTGTACTTTGACTCTGGATAATTTGAAATCAAGGGACCAGAGAAAAAGTTCAAATAATCGAGATTTCATATTAACGAGAGTTCAAATTAACAAGAGATAGAAAAAAATTCAAATTAACAAGAGTTTAATTAAAATTTAAGATCTAGAACATTTTGCATTTGCACTTTCGCAGAACCATTTGCACCAAGCACTAAATTCCGCAAATGAGCAAAAGCAAAAAGAAAAGCAAAGAAACTTTATTTTTATTTGACATATCAACTGTCGATGTGTTCTGTATGCTAAAAGCAAACGATTTTAATTTTTGTTTTAAAAACAGAAACAAAATCACATTACGAATTCAAATTATAGAGTGTAAAAAACATTAAAATAATTCAAATTATAGAGCGTAGAGCCAAAAAATTACGCTATAATATGAATCGTCGATAAATAGGCTATTAAAATAAATTAAAATTACCGAAGGGACATAGATTTTTTTAAATTTATTAAATGTTTTTCAAGGGCCTGGAAAACAGTTCAAATTATCGCCAGATTCAAATTAATGAATTTCAAATTATCATTAATACATACATACGTATATACTCAAATCATTCGGCATAATTTTATGATGATCGGTCCCGTATAGGGCTCATTTCCAAAAATCACTGCAATAGCCATAAATCTCTTAAAATTTTTTGTATCGCAATAAAATTCAACACAATTAAATTTCATAAATAAAAAAGAAATTTCAACAAATTTTATAGTGACCGGTCCATAATTAGACAAGCTCCCATATAAGACTTTCTTCTGAAAATAACTTTGACATGCAAATAATTTGTATATGTACAGAAAGAAGTTGGAATTGATCCAAAAGTGGTCATAGCTCGCATATAGCGCCATCACATACTCGTTGTAGGGTATTATATGCTCGGTCTTTACCGACTATACTTTCTTACTTGTTTTGAATTAAATTTTAGACCATAATACATTGTATTAAGAAATTTCCAAATTAAATCGCAAATTTTTACATTAAATTGAGAATTTGTATTATTTAAAATTGAGAAAATTCTAATTGAATTTCAGAATTTTAATGTGAAACTACGATAAATCCACATGAATTTTTATTTAATATTAACAAAACGAATAATTTTTTACTACTACTTCAAATTCAAGTCATTACTTTTAAAAGTTCGGTTTGTACCTACAATAATGCTAAATATTATTGTACGAAAAAAGAGCTGCATTATTTGGTGAAACTTTTTGGTAGTAAAAAAATCGGACTAAAAATAACAACACAGTGAACAAAATACGAAAAGAGCGGTATTTGTAGGCGTGGCAAAAATATAAAAAAATTATTTCTAGAATTGTTTTTACATTATTTTTAATCCTAGGGGGTGACTGACAAAACTTTTTTGTATTAAAGGCGAACCACTATAAAGTACACTCCCGCATGTGTATTACATATTTTTAATATAAATTCCAAACCCCGTTATTAGGTAAAATACCCTTTAAACGTTTTGACATAATTTCCACCAATTTTCCAATTAATTAATTCTCTTCACGATTTCTCAATCGGATTGCATTCGGGATTTTTAAAAGAAAATTCTGCTCGCTAAGCCATTTACGGTTTTAAAAGTGTGCTTTGAGTCACTATTCAGCTGAAAACTAACTTTATCCACATGATAGACCTTCTTATCTACAATATCGGAAATATGAGTTTCCAAAATACGTAGGTTGGCTTCTTGTCTCATTATTTCTTCCACTGCAAAGTGGTCCAAAATGCCTAAGTGTTGTTTTGGAACAATTGAACGCCTTTTTTGGACTCTTCTGACTTACATGAAGATGTTTACTCGTAGCTAATATTACTTGCGGAGAAAAGCAACTTTTTGTCATTGCTAGAATATCTTCCTCAATGGCACTTGACTATTGTTTGCATTGTTGATAATTTGCAAAAAGTGTTTATCACATGCAATTAAATTAATGTCAAAATAATATTTTCTTTTACAAATCAATCACATGCAAATCTAACGATAATCTTTGATATTTTTGTGCAAATATTTCAAAAGACCCATTTGCGCAAAATTGAGTAAATGCAAGTTTTTTTTTTTGCTAATTGTGAATATCCGAAAATCATTATTTTTCATTTTATATTGCACATTATATTGCTTAACAGTAAATTAAAATAAATGACAAAAAATATTTTTTAATTTTCTCCATTTTTATGCAATAAAAAGTGCACGAGGCAAAAACAATTACTCATTTGTACTCCCACTGTAGCTGTGGAGTTGTTTAGCGAAAAATTTACAAAATTTAAAAAATATTTTTGGCCATACCTCAGACATTAATTTCTGTACATATATTATATGTAACATATTTCAATTAACATTGCAATGAAGTCTAAAACAACTTAGAATTTTGAATCCATAAGGCGTCAATAGCGAATTAAAAACATTTTTTAACATTTCTAGCATTTCTAGCATTCTAAATTACATCTAAAATGTTTGAGTGTACAAAACAACAATATAAGTTCCATAAATTTACGGGATAATGCTTAAAGCCCCCCAAAAATTAGCGTTGAAAATATGCCCAGCAAATCAGTAAAGAAACACTTTATTGACCAGGGAGCCGTATGCTGTAAGTTATAATTTATTTATAGTTTATGATGTTAAAGCTGTTCAACACCACATCACATTTTTATGCCAGACTATTCAACCAATCAAGACACTTAAGCAAGTGTTGCAACTTATTCCTCAAAACCAGAAAAAAAAACTAGATACAACTCGTTTTATAGAAAAAGGGGCACAACATAGTCAAGGTACCATAACAATGCTATTCTAAGTTGTGTTGGACAAGCATCTTCAAACCATCAATGGACAATTTATGAATTATATTATTCGCGCCATAATTCTATTGTGGGAATTATTTATGTTTAACTTAACATCGATTTTTAAGCAGGCAGACAGCCAGCCAGCAACCAAACAGTCGAATGGCCATCATCATCATCCATCATGATTTCGGTGGATTTGTATGGGTTTGTGGTAGTTCTTTTACTTCACTTCATTTCACTTTAACCATAATCTTTCCAACTGTCGGTCTGTCTGTCTGTTTTTCTGTCTGTGGTGGTTGGTTTACTTGCACTGGTTGCCGCAATGCGGCTTAGTTCCTTTTGATGCTGATTTCACTTTAAGATATTTGCAAATAACCACAAATTATAAATTGTAAGCCAATCAAAGGATTCCAAAACATTCCTACTTGGAAAAATATTAAATTAATTCCATCTTACAAGTGTAATAGACAATAACTTTGTTGCGTTTTTTTTTTTAAATTTGTTACGGCCGAGGAATAGTAATCAAACATTTTTGTGTAATACGAGTATAAATAAGAAAAGCCCAGTGAACATGTTTTAAAATAGTATTATTAATATAATTTGCAATTAATTAAATAAACATTTAAAATAGAATTTTCTTAGTAAAAATGTTTGTTGGGTTATTTATATTTAAAACAAAAAAGTTCTCTGTTTTTAACTTCAATTTCATTTTTAAGCTGTTAGTTATTTTAATCTAACGCGTTTTTACTCGTATTC
The DNA here is from genome assembly GCA_916048285.2 of Bellardia pandia. NCBI lineage: Eukaryota > Metazoa > Arthropoda > Insecta > Diptera > Calliphoridae > Bellardia > Bellardia pandia. The sequence continues at coordinate 32,959,530 of OU696531.1, forward strand.
GAGCATTTAACAGAACGTGACTGTATAATTTCAAATTGTTGCTGTTGTTATTCGTTTTCTAATTGAGTTATTAAATAATAATTAATTATAGAAAACAATTTGCCATATAATTACTTGTAGTTTGTATGCATTTTTTCTAAGCATTAGTTTATTTATTTTGTATATAATTTTAATTGAAAAGCTCTTTAGAATGTTGTACGTGCGCCTGTAAAAGTCAGTGATTATCGAATTATCACAAGGTTATTAAAATTTCTGAAATCTAGTCAGCGACTAGTATTTAGCCAAATGTCGTTAATAGGAAATGAACTATTACTAATTGTGGAGTTTTATAGAATGGAAGCGGATTTCGTAGAGAATCATTAAACAAGAAGAAGTTTTAAACAATATTAATATCTAATTATACAGCCATGTCACAGAGTTTTGTTTTACTTTTTCTATAGCAACAAAATACGGAATTAATTCCACTTCCGAACGGAATTAAACTCTGTGACATGGCTGATAATGTTAAATATTATAATTGCTAATATAATGTTGTATGAAACTGATCTGCTTTAAATTTTATGTATGTATATGTGGTTTTAAATGCCTTACTTCACGTGTTCCTATTTATGGGATTTATTTACACTCTATTAAATTGTTTTTTTTTTTAAATAGTATTAATAATTACATTTTTCTAATATTATGAGTATAAAGTAAATCATGTATTAATTACAATCATTGTAGCCTAAATCGCACATGTCAAAAGCGTAACCACTTGTTTTAGCACAAATTTTTTTGACAGTGTTTGCTCTTACAAGAGTTTTGCAAGAAACAAACAGCATCAAATAAAACAAGTACGAAAGAATAGTCGGTCAAGCCCAATACATACACCCAGTATATGTATAAAACAGTTTTTCAGATATGGGCGCTATATGGGATATATTACCTATTGTGGACCGATCATCCAAAAATTTAGTGTCATGATGTCTGTGAATATAAATATTATATGTGTTAAACTTTAACCCGATATAAATACTTTTAAAAGATTTATGGAGGTATAATTGAATTACGGAGTGTCTTATATGGGAGTTTCGACTAATTATGGACCGACCGTTATAAAATTAGGTGTCATTATTTATTTATATAAGAAACTTATTTGCGTCAAATTTTATTTGGATACCAAAATTTTTCCGAAATTTTTGATCGTTAACGTGAATTTCGAAGGTGGGCCTTATATGGGAGCTACGACTAATTATGGACCGATCATAATAAAATTATACCGTATTATTTGTATACATATGAAATATTTTTGGGTTCAATATTATTTGTATACTAACATTTGTGAGAGAGTTATACTCTTTAAAGTGATTTTCGGCAATTCACCTTATATGGGAGCTACGAGTAATTACTACTAATTATAATTATGGACCAATCTGCACAAAATTTGTTAATTGTATGGGGGCCAGGTAAAATAATGGACATATTATCACCAGTTGCAATCCCATCCATCCTTGGACCGAAAAATATCACGTACCAAATTTAATAAGAAAAACTGTTTTCTGCAAAAATTTCGGAATGGCCGCTATGTTTAATTGTGGACCAATCATAATAACATTTTGTCACGTAGTTTGTGTATACATAACAGTTTTTTTTCGATATCAACAATTTTAATATGTTTATGTCAGTTAAAGTGATTTTCGGCAGTGGTTTTCATATGGAACTATCGTCAATTATTAAACGATCGGCACAATGTTTATAAATATTTATTATCGGGAGGATATTTGTACTTGGTAAAATAATGTATCAGTTTTCGACATTCTGCGGAAAAACATGCGCATACTAAATTTTGCGATGCAGTTTTTCATTTCAACCGGCGTATGCCTAGCCTGTTCAGAATCTACAGAGGTGCGCTTCCTCCGAAATGGCACATGTGCCAAATATTGAAAAATCCCATTCTTGAGTTAAAAAATATTTTTTTTGATAGTTATCCCACTCGCATCCCATTAAGCGATTATAAAGGCCTTAAAGTAAATTGTATAAGCTTTCTTTTGAGAAAAAAGGGCCCAAATTGAAAAAAAATTAAAAAAAGAAATATTTAAAAAAAAAAAATTCAAAAAAATTTTTTAAAAATCAAAAAAAATATTTTTGAAATGATTGAAGAAATAGCTATCTAAAGTGCTTTGGACAATTTTTGCTAGGACCAATAGGTGAAAAGTTACACTCATTTAAAAAAAAACCCTGTATGACCAAAATTGACCAAAACGTCCAATTTTGACCCCCTCTAACTCCGGCACTACTGGACTGAAAAAGCTGAAAATTTGTGTCTGGCAAGGTACTAACCTTGGTGCAAATTTCATCCAAATCGGAAGACATCGATTTTTAAAATTGGGTCACTTGACGTGAAATTCACCATATAATAAAAGTAACGAATCGAAATAAAATTTAACCACTTTATGTGTCATAGACTTAAAAGTGAATTATTTCTCAAGCTGATATCTTAATGAAAACAATAATACTCGTGTATACATTACAATGAACCCGAATATCAAATGTCACAATATTAACCATCTGTGTAAAAAAAGTGTTGTTTCCTCATTAGGCTAAAAAATGTGTCTCCTGAAATTTGCCCATTGTCGACCTAAATGAAAAGACATATAATTTTTCACAAAAGAAATTGTTAAAAATATAGTTTTCTATAAAAAAGAACTGTTATACACAAAATGATTTATATACAAAACTGTTAAACAGGCAATTACATATGTCAATAAATTATAGATGTTATACGACAATTTTCTATAGAAAAACTGTTATAAATAAAATTTTTCGCAACTGTAAAAGAGATAATAAAAAGAACTGTTATACACAAAATCGTTTATATAAAAAACTATTATAAAAAATTTTCTATAAAAACTGATAAACACATAATTTTCTACCGCGAAAAAGCAATTGAAAAACTGTTATACACATTTTTTTTAACCGCTATACATAAATTTTTTGCTAAAAAAGCAATGCTATACACAAAAACTAAACAAATAAGAATTAAAGAGATAAATTTCCATCAAAATAACTGCTATACACAAAATTGTGCATCTAAAAACTGTTATAAAAGCAATTTTGCACAGAATAAATTGTTTAATACAAAATATGCTATAGAAAACTTGTATACAAATTATTTTGATAGAAAAACTGTTATATAGACATTAATTTTTCTACAGATAAGTATGTACATAAGTCTGGCGTAGTATGTTGTAACTCATTTCGAAAGAAAACTCGTTCGAATTTGTATTGTTTATACATTGTAGTTCGGAAATGTTTGCTTTCAAATCGAAATACATAATAACAGGCTTTTTTGGAAATCCATCCGCAAAAGTGACAGGACATCATTGCGTATTTGGAACATTCAAATGTGTTCAGCATTTTTGCAATGAATAATGCAGTGTTGTCATTTTAGAAATAAAGAAAAGCGTCAAGTGTATAGTAGAAACGGGTAAAAAGGGTAAAAAATCACAAAAAAAAGGGTAAAAAACACAAAAAAAAAAATTAACAAAAATTTTGGTATCGTGTTGTTTTAACACCTACAAAAAAGATTAAAATTGGCAATAAAACAAAGGGTAAAAAAACAAGAAACTTAGAATATCAAAAAGCATATTAAAATTTTAAAATAAATAATTAATTTTATTATCAATTCAGTTACCAGGAGTAAACAAAAAATTAAAATAAAATAATTCATAAAAAACAAAATATAAAGTTTTATAGAACAAAAATTTAATTTTCAAATACATCTGTTTCATAATCATCGGGTCACAAAACAGATTTAATGAAGTATTCAGATCTTTTATAAGTTTGATTTGAATTAATTTTTAAGTAAACACTTAAAGGTAATTTGTAATTACAACAACAAACTTTTGGTTGAGTTTAAAGAAAGTCGGTTTCTGATCTTTGGTTTAAAAAAAATCATTAAACTAAACGTTCTTTCGACTTCGGCATTTGCGTAAGGAAAAGAAAGTATACGAATAACAAAGTCAGCTAGTTCATGAAAAGGATTTTCTCCCAAATAATTTTTAAAATTGTAGACTTCAATCCAAAATTCATCAGTTCTTTCAATATTTTTTCATTTTTACAACGTTAGATTCTTTAGGGAAATTTCTATTTTATTTATTAGAGACGAATCATCAATGAAGTTTTGTATGAAATCAGTAATATCCGCTTATATATTTTTAAAAATATTGTCAACACTAAATAACGATATTTTTGAAGCAATATAAAATTTGAAGGTAGTCTACGTCTTAGTACGTGATATTTTGTAAATTCTATTAAATTGTTCAATTATTTTATAATCTCTGCAAGACTTTTCGAAATGATAGTCAAGATAACAAAATTCGTTAACGCTTTCATCTAAATTACCCTAGATAATCAAAGTTTGTAATACTTTTAATTAGGTAATACAAATCGCTGTAAAGCTTGACATGGTCCGCATTGGCTGACTCGAAAGCTAGATTTACTTTTTGGACTTCTTCTAAAACTGCACCAACAAAAATTGAAAAAGCGTCAAAAAATACCCTTTTTTAAAATGGGTATTTGAAAAAAATAAAAGGGTAACGAGAAAAAAAAACGTCATAAAATACCCGAAAAGCGTCGAAATGGCAACACTGGAATATTGCCTTTGCATTGCATACTCATTTGCATTGTCTACTTACTCTATTCAATATTGTTTAATGCCCTTATTCAGAAAACTTACAACAGGTTTACAAGAGGTTTATAAAGCAAATTTTGTAGGGAAATTTGCTTTATAACTTTATTATAAAAGTATAAATTGAATCGTTGGGGTATTTTTGAATATGAAATAGTAAAAAATTTAATGATGCCCGAACATTTGTTTAATTATGGATGTGAATACTTTTATATAAGACTGTATAATTTTTTTTTTAGAAAACATAAAACGCACATATGTATGGATAAGTATTTATGGAAATAAAGAAACTTAAAAAAATCTTCTTTTCGAAAAGCAAAATAAAATACAAATCTACACACCATCATCAGCGGTCGGTCGATCGGTCACTCAGCCAGACTGATGTTGCTGCAAACAGTGTAAACCAATACATGTACAAGAATATACATATAAAAAAACAAATGTATTAAAACATCATCATAATCATAATTTCTTGCATTTTATTTCATTTTCTGTTTTTTGTATAGTTGCGTTTTTTTTTTTAAGATTTTATTGTATGAGTAAAGAAATGAAAATTGTTTTTTTTTTTGTTATTTCGAGAAATGGCGATTTCATATAAAACCAACTTTAAAAAATAAAAAAAACTGAACTTCAACACAAAACAAAAAAACTTTCAAGCAAAAACTTCACTTTAACCAATCACGTACGTAAATAAATTGTAGAAATTATGGTTTTGACTAAAGCTTTTCTTTAATATTGTGTTTTTTTATTGTATTTTATAGTGTTTCTTTTTTGCTACTCTGCGCTTTATTGTAAAATTACAGCTGGCTTAAAATGATAAGGATAATCTTGAATTAAAACTTAAAAAAACAACTGAAATGGGAAAATTTTTCTGAAAGTAAGAAGAAAAAAGAACAAACGACTGGAATTGATGGTGGTTGGATTCATCAATATTTGTGCAAATTTAGTTACAGTCTTAAAATAATTCTTTACGTTAAAGAATATAATTTTAGCAATAGATTTTAACCCATTATGGAGCAAATAATAATATATAAAGCAAATGAAAAATGTACTTACCAGTTTTGGTGTTTAATGTCAAGATCTGTTTGAATTCTGCTCTGAAAAGACATAATAAATAAAAGTTGCATTAATATACTCGTATTTTAGAGATTTGTTTAACAAAAATATACAGTTTTAAAATTATTAGAAATGGGTTAAATTATATCTTCTTTCTACCCACTGGGCACGTCTGGACAATTGTAATAAAATTATTGCTCTACATTTACTTTAGGTATTTCTCATAATATATAGACCACAAAATGTTAGAATAGATCAGCCTTATTACCAGCACCATTAGCATCAACTTTAAAAGGAGCCATTATTTTGAAATCTTGATAACTTTGGTCGGCAACATTTACTTAGCATTTGAACTTGTTACACTCCAGAGTTTTGTTTTTACTCTCTTAACGTACAAAATTAATCTATTATAGTTTAAAACAAAACAGAAACTAACAACCATTTCATACTCGTTTTGAGAAGAAGGAGTGCAAGTACTCTACAGTATCAAGTAATTTTGTAATTTAAAAATAAATTTACTCGAACATTAAATGAATTGTATGGGTCATTTTAAATTAAATGAACAATCTGTGGCTACAATTTCTAATCTTACCGGTTTTTTTTTTGTTTTTTTCTTGTTCTTATTTAATAATTTGCTGCAAGTTGAGTATGAGAGTTAAGGAATAAAAATCTTTCAATTAAATTATGTTAATTTTTACATGTTGTTCATGTATTTGCGGCATGTAAAATGACTAAGTTATCTTGGTATTTTTTTTATAGTTAATGTTGTTTTTAGAACAAAGCTGCCGCTTTAAATATTTGCTCCACCTACTTTTTTGTTCTGTGGCATCTGGATACATTAGAAATTATGGGAACCTCTTTAAAGTTGTTAGACCACTTACGCACTGGTGCAAGTGTAATGGCAAAATTAAAGGAGTGTTTTCGCATCAGTGAGAACGTATTTTAGTTACTCTAAACTAAAACAGTTTTTCTTTGAATACTTCTAAATACAATTTTAAAAGCCGAACTTTTTGGGTCGAAACCTATAGAACTTAGATTGCATTAGAATTTAGATTGATCCAAAACCCACGTATGTACAGTGATGGCCATATAATTAAAACATAATTCTAATCTCACTCAATTTAAAAATTTTATTTTTTTTTTTTTGCAATTTTAATCACCCCTATCGTGAATAAAAATTCCACCTGAAATTTGTTCCCTTTTCACATTTTCCTATTAAAATTCAATGTTAAAAAAATAAAAGGGAACAAATGTGGAATTTTTATTCACGATAGGGGTGAATGATACCTTTCCACAATAATTTTCTGTTTTATATCTTACGCACTTAATTCCTCAGTTGTTGCCTTCTATCATCAATTTATTTTCTAAAATTTTGCGAGGTGGACACATAATTAAAACATTTTCAACTTTGTTTTAATATTAGTTTTATAACAACAAGTTTTCAAATTATTTCCCACAAATATTGACCGTTGGTATTAAAAAGGTTTTAATGCTAAATTTTTACAGTTTTACAGGGTAAAGCACCAACTTGTTCCTAAAACCAGTTCCTGGTTGCGCCAGGGGAAAATTATACAAAGCCTTTAATCATTTAAATACATATGGGATAAGTAGATATGTTGCAAGATTAAGCTGATCCATTTAAAACTTCTAGGCAAATACCGGTTGAAGTGCAGAAATCGAATGGTATTGAAGTATCATCGAATGGTTAAGGAAGTTTCTCTTTGTAGGTGCTTCGTGCAACGCAAATCTTTTCTTTATAAAATAAATATTAAATCAAGGCTATAATTTGCGTAACAAAACTTGATAAAAATTTTTGGAAAAACATACTTTGGAGTGATATATCAAAGGCAGTGGTAATGTAATGGTTTAGGGTGCGATTTCTTGCAACGGAATAGCAGGATATTTCTTCAAAAATAGATCAACATTTATATTCACTGAAGAAAATTTGCACGCTATTATGGAGTATTATGAACGACAATGATCCTAAACACACTTAACGACTTGTGAAGCGGTGTTTAAAAGAACAAAACATAAATGTTTTGAAATGGCCGGCAAGTTCCCTGATCTCAATCCAATTGAGAACTTGTGGAACAAAGTTTAGAACTGTTTGGAAGGGAAACACAGCATAAATTTAGATAAATTGTAGGAAAACATTTCACTTTGTAGGCATTTTGTTTCGACAAAATATTAAAGGTAAATTTATAATTATTTGAAGGATGTTTAAAAATTATTAGGAACAATAAAATTATTTGTCCAAACCCATTAAAGACTTTCTTTAACTTTTTTATTTTCATATATATAAATAGAAAATAAATTAAATAAGTTACTGTTCTGATGAATGTTTTAATAATATGACCACCACTGTACATATGTCCCTTTGTGTAATCTAGTAGTCATTAAAATGGGGATTTTATATCCTACCATATAAAGAGTGTCCCAACTAGAACGCAATTTTTAAGTTTGGCGCCATTCGAAGTGTCATTGTTTGACATTTGAACAGTTGTTATTGTTTGCTAGTAGAAGGTACGAGGTTAGTAAAAATAAAGCGCTACACGAATGAACAACGCATTCTCATTGTGAAATTGTTTTACCAAAATGGCGAAAGTTTTTTGGGGTCACAATAATGCTCCAAAAGAGTCAACTGTAAAGCGATTAATGGATAAATTTGCCGAAACTGGGTCTGTTAGTGATGTAAAGACAACAACGCGCCTTCGACCAGGTCGATCGACCGAAAATGTCACAGCTGTACGTGATGATGTCGCTCAAACTCCATCCACCTTAATTCGACACCGAGCTCAGCAAATTGGTGTCTCCAAATCCACTATGCAGCGAATTTTGACGAAAGATTTGCATCTTCATGCATACAAAGTTCAATTGACTCAGGAACTGAAGCCAGCTGACCATGGACAGCGAAGGGCGTTCGTTAATTGGGTATTGGAGAGACAACATGAAAATGCTGATTTTGCCGATAAAATCATCTTCAGTGACGAGACCCATTTCCATCTTGATGGCTTCGGCAGAATTGTCGCATTTGGGGTGAGGAAAATCCTCGAGTGATTTACGAGAACCAAATGCATCCTCAACGTGTCACTGTGTGGTGTGGTTTTTGGGCTGTAGGAATCATTGGACCTTTTTTTATGAAAATGAGGCAGGTCAAGCGCAAACAGTCAATGGTGTTCGGTATCGTGAAATGATAACCAGTTTTTTCTTGCCTAGAATTGAAGAAATGAATGTGGAGGGCATGTGGTTTCAACAAGACGGTGCCACATGTCATACAGCCAGAGAAACAATTCAATTGCTGCATCAGTCATTTCCCGGTCATGTTATTTCGCGTTTTGGAGACCAGAATTGGCCGCCTAGATCGTGCGATTTAACACCTTTAGATTTTTTTCTTTGGGGTTTTTTAAAGTCGATGGTTTACGCGAATAAGACGACGACGACTCAAGCCTTAAAAGGAGAAATTGGACGCTGCATTTATACAAAAAGGTCATTGAAAATTTCATTAAAAGATCGCGTGTGTGCCAGCAAAGCCGCGGCGGCCATCTGCACGATATCTTGTTCCATACATAATATTCATATGAAATCGCCTTTTTACTCTACTCTAACTCTACTTTAACTCTAATTTAACTCTACTCTAACTCTATTTTAACTCTACTTTAACACTACTTTAACTCTACTCTAATTCTGTCGGACCCAAGAGTTATTTATCTGAAAACCTCACCAAATGTGCAAATATTACAGTAACTATAAAACTTATAGAAAATCATAATTTTTGTGCCAAACGAAATGACTAAAGAGTTATACCTATTATACTGTGTAGTAAAGATTATTAAAATGAAGAAAAATTGTCGCATAAATTATTTTAACATAATTATTATAAGTGGAAAAAAGCTACCGCTCTATTAAAAAAGTACATATATAATTTTTTGCCTCACTGTTCCTTAAAACCCATAAAAAATATTGATAAAGCAGGTTTAATGTTCACACAACCCAGGGCCAAACGCACTTAAGAGCTTGTCGTCAGCCAAGAACAAGCCAACAAACAAAAAGTATCGATAGCTGACAATATTGAAATGCAGGGAAGGTAATCTAAAACAAATCAAATTAAAATTAAATAAATTTCCCTATTATTTTATTTAATTATTTTTATTATACATACATATGTATGTCAGTATTATTTCCTTTAATTTTCACAATATTATTGTCATTTCTATTTATAAAGCATACCTTCCCCTTTTAAATTACACTACAAGTTACAAGTGCAAGTAATAACTATTGTTCCTTGCTAAAGTTCAATATTTAATTCTCTAACCGTTTGTAAACATTTTTTTCCGTTTAACAAATATTGCGGAAATTATTGACTGACTGTTGTTGTTTTTGTTTTTTTTTTTAATATTTTCTTAGCATTTTACTAGAATTGTATGTAAGCAACAGAAAACTTAGTTGCATGCCACTTCAAACTCACTCAATACATTGTGTCAAATATTGCTTAAAGGCATTTTAGCATTTTGCTGTTGCTGGTTGTAGTTTGTTTGGTCGTTTTTTTTTTCTTTCTTCTTTTTCGTATAGATGTTTTTTTACAGTGCATGACACATACTTAAAGTGCAAAAGTACAAATTCCTGATTCGCATACATAATGCAGCGTGCAGCAATTATTTCTTCTTCTTAAGTTTTTATTAGTGTCTCTTGTTTTATTTTCATTTTTTTTATATTTATATGAAAATGATAAAAAAAACAAACATTAAATACAATTTTAAAATTTATTAAGTGTTGACAATCTGTAGTTACTGTTTTTTCTTCTGTTTACTCTACTCTACTCTTAATTATTTTTTTATTAACACTTTTCAGCTAAAGCAAAAGTTTATTGATGCATAAAATTACTAGTCGTTTTGTTTTATTAATTGAAAGTTATAAGTTACCACTGTATGCAAATGAGGCGTTAATTAGCGATAAATTAGTTAAAAAGAGAGTGGGACTGCTACTTATTATAAGAAATTACTGCAATTTAGCTGAAGGGTGGAAATGTTACAATTACAAAATGTTCGGCTCTCGGCTTTGAAAGAGCTCTTAGATAATGTCAGACAAGACTATTTTATGGGGGGTTTTTGGGCTCGGAAAGAGCTCTTACATCATGTCAAAAAATAGTCATTGCAATTTTAAATACAACAAATTTAAAGGTCGCATTTATTATTTTTTTTTAAATTGTTTTTACTTAAACAAAAAGGGATTTCATTTACAAATAAACTAAATTAGAAATGGAAAAAAATTAAATAAATTAAAATTTTTATAATATTAAATTAACTCCTGAAGAAGATTTCCAAAGGAAATCGAAATATTGAGTAAATTATATATAAGAAATAAAAATCTTTTATAAAAAACAAAAAAGTGACCTCAAGCTTAAAAATTATTTAATAAAAATCATTAAAAAGGTCGAAGAATATAGAATAAAATTATAGAATAAAATTATTTATAAATTATAAGAGAAAAGTTTTTATTTAGGCTAATAGTTCGAATAATCAAGAATACTATTGTAAAGTACTGGAACAATTGGCAAATTGGAATGCATTTTCTACCCGGCCAAGGGCGTCATCAGCAATCTTCATTGTCCACTATCACTCTGTAAATATCATCTATTTAACTCACCGTTTTTTGAGAAATAGAATTCGAGAATTATCATATTTCTTTTTAACGTGTTGTGAGTTAGAACGTACGTTTACAATGTGTGTGTATTCTTTATATTTATTTATTATTTAATTGTATTTACAGTAAAACAAATATATTGGAATTCATTTAAATAAAATATAAAACATGGAAAAAAAATTAATTTTTTAAGCAAATTTTTCTTTCACTCCGAAAATGCTTTTTAGTTGGACTCTTTTCTGACTCCTTTTTCGGAGTACTCCAAAAATGCTCTTTAGTTTGACTCTTTTCTGACTCCTTTTTCGGAGCGCTCCTAGAATGGTATGCTGGATACTTATATGTATTTCCAGTATGCTTGATATGACAACAGATTTATTATATCCTACTAAATAAAGTTTACCAATGAATTTGATCGATGATGTCAATAATAATTTCAAACTTCCTAAAGATGCAGTTTTCTCTAACAAAACACAAGTATGAGTAAATCATGTCAATCTTCAATCTCAAATTAGACAAACAATTTCTGAAAAATTTTAATGCTCAAAATTTAGAGAATATATTGCAGATAATTTTGCAGACCACCTTTTACAAAATCTCATCTTGTATTTTCATCTTTAACAGAAAGAATTATATATCTGAATACTTTTTTGAACAACTTACGAGTCCTCAGGTTTGTTTCATAATTTTCAATGTAAGTTTCTCTTTTAATACTGCGAAGCCTAACTACTTCTTAAGCATAGAACAGAAAGAGCGGTTATTAAATTAAATTTCTTTTCGATCTGGCAACTCCTTCATATAGCAAGAGGTGTTCAAAAAAGACGCATCCGCGATTTATTTACAATGGAAAAAGTATTTAAATAAAAAAGGTTTATCAGCACAAGAAATTCATAATGATATGACGAATGTATTAGGTGAAAGTGCTCCTTCATATGCAACAGTAAAAAATTGAGTTGCTGAATCTAAACGTGGTCGTATAAGCATTGAGGATGAACCACGTAGTGGAGGTCCAAAAACAACAACAGAAATTGTCGCCAAAGTGCATTAAATGATATTAAATGATTGACGAATAAAAGTGCGTGAAATAACTAATATCATGGGCATCTCAAATGATCGAGTCAATTTGATTTTGCATGAAGAACTACATGAAAATGCTATCTGCAAGCTGGGTGCCGCATTTGTCAACAGTCAACCAAAAACGCATACGAATGAAAATTTTTCGTTTTAAGAAAAATAAAATGGATTTTAAGCATCCTTTCATAACTGTTGATGAGACATGGATCTATCACTATACTTTAGAGACAAGCCCCTAACCCCCCGTTGCCACATGCAAGTAATTACTTGCAAATTGAGTAACATATTATCTACGAAAAATACCGAAAAACAACAATATTTGTTTGAGTGGCTACACTAGCAAGTGCATGTTCTTTTTTGAAATGTCGTCTGCAAAGAAACTTCAAACAAAATTTTTTCATAAAATTCTGTTAATTTTCAAGCTCATAAGGATCAAGTATTGCCGTATTGTCAAAAGAAAAAAAATACGGAAAAATTTTTTTTTAATAAATGCATGAAATTAATATTTAAAAATACTATTCAGATGTGTTATGTAATAGTTTTGTTCTTTTTTTCTTAATAATTTTTTGTTAAATCCCGAAAATTTGTTATAAACATAACTTTTATTTTAACACTGGTAGCACTGTTTATTTATTTGTCATTCTACTTACGGCAAGTGCTTACTACCAAATTCTTTCGCAAGTTGAGCTGTAAGTGCGAAAAATATGATTGTGTTAGTAAAAAACTGTAATTGTATTGAGTTTTTCGAACTTGCACTTGCATGTGGCAACGGGGGGGTAAGAAGCAAAAACACTTCAATCGGCTGGCAAGGTTATAGTAACGGTTTTTTTTGGCACTTCTAAGGTATTCTATTGATTGACTATCTGCAAAAGGGTAAAACAATAAATTCAGAGTACTATTGTACAAATGAAGCTGAAATTACAGTTGTAAACCACTATTTTGAAGGCCTTGATGAAAACTATTTTAATCAAGGCATAGAATTGCTAGAAAAGCGTTGGGCTATTGAAATTGAAATTTCAGGAGATTGTATTGAAAAATAAAAATGTTTTTAGAAAACTAACTATTCTCTTTCTGTGCTAGGCTAAGAAGTTTCCGAAACGCCCTGGCAAACTGAGCTACGGGGGTAACAAAGTTGCTCATAAGTATTAAAGTGTGTTTAGTTGAGAAAAGCATTGAAAAAACTCTAATTGAATAGAGTTAGAGTAGGATCTCTTCATAATCTTATCAAGTGAATTTGCTACATTCTTTATTAATAACAGTGCAGTTTAGTAATTATGTTTGAACCTTAGAAAAGGATATTTAATAACGTCATGTCTCTATGTGATATTTTTTAAGGCATCCTTTGGTAAAATACACAGATTGCCTGTAAATATTCTAACCTTACATCAACTCGACGAATCAATTAGATTTGAACAGTATATGCGGACAATTACTGGCACGTATTTCGTCAGACTGTGCATCAAGCGTATCGATTTCCGAGGACCCACTTGCTTTGGGAAAACTGAAGATTTTGTCAACAGCTGCACGTTTTAAGATATCAAACAAATACAATTCCGTTTATAATGAGAATATTGAAAAATTCATTTGCGCCTTTTTTTAAACTGTAAACTGGCCCTAGACAAGGAATCAACCATATATCATCTGCGGTCATCGCTATCGATTTCAAGCAGCCACCAGCAAGACTTAGGGATCTTTAATTTTACTCTTGAATTTTATGTTTCAACCTGACAAAATTTAGAATGACACATTCTAAGGCATTAAATCATTAATTTTCATTAGGATTTCAAGTAAAACTATTTACAAAATCATTAACTCGAAAACTCTAAGTGACTACTTTAGTTTATATAAAAACCAACTGCAACTAAAAAAAAATAACTACAAAACATAAATGGTTCGATAAAATAATTGAGATAAAGAAATAAATCGTAACGAATACCCATGTACTCGTATACAGCTTCGTAGTAGAAGGTAAAAATATTTCAGTTAAAACATAAAAAACACTTTGTTGATCATCAAACCGAAACTTATAAATATGTATGAATTTTAAAATTATTGGAATCCCTTTTGATGAACACGAGGATCACACCGCAAACAGAAATTGCAGCTATATATATATAAAATAAAACTAAATAAAAATACAACAACTACAATAATAAAAACAAAAACAGGAAAATTGAACACTCTACAAAATAAAATAAAAAAATATTTAAAGGTCGCTAAGAACCAAAAAAATGTGTTTCTCATCAAAAGCTGATACAATCCAGCCAACCAACCAACCAACAAACCATCAAAACAGACAGACTTACAACGACTTTGCCAAGACAAAAACAAAAAGAACAGAACAGAGTTGAAAGCACAAAAAAAATCCATCAATACCAATCATCGATAACAGTCAACAAAAATAACAAAAAATAACAAAAAATAACAAAAAAAAAAAAAAAAACGATTGAGAAAATAAGATTTGAGGAAGGAGTTTAATGATGATGCTGATTTTTTAGTGATCGACCTAAAATTTACTACTATACTACTATCAAATCGTTTTTTTTTTTTTTGTCTAATTTTTGTTTTACACAATTTTGCTGTGGTCTTATTTTTCCTAATTTAACCTGGACCTGTCGTTAATCAATACGCGAGATTGTTGCTGTTTTTCTTCTATAAATTTATTTTTTTTTTAAAGCAATTGCACTTTGAATGTAATCAACTTAATTTAAAATACCATTTATGTCAAGCTTGAACATTTATATTAAACGTGTATACAGTGTGATAAGAAATAGTTTAGACAAATTATCAGCTATTTTGCGAAAACCCGGGGCAAAAAGTAAACATAGACAAAGAGAAAGGACAACAGGGAAGACAAGAAAATAATTCTGGATATAACTACTATTTTGTATAAATTTTAAATTATAAATTTATTTTATAAACTGTTTGCTGTTTTATATGTTCCACTGTGTAAATGCACATGTATATATATTTAATATATGTTTTATAAGCATATTGTCTCAGTACTTGTTTCCTAGTTATGTTAAATACTTGTTAAAATTCTAATACTACATTATACTCGTAGTTGTTTTGTTGCATTTAGAATTCTAATATGAGCAAGTGGCATCATTTGATTGGCGCTGCACAAATTGTTGCAAGTTAGAATTATATTCATATTAGGATGTGTAGTTAGTCATATTGGTTACAAAGTCCAATAATTAACATGCATTCCTTTTGCACCGCAAGCACATTTCTAAGCGTAACTGATTTATGTAATGACTTCTTAAATAAATGTTATTTTTGTTATTCAATTCATTTTCCTAAAAATATAAACAGCTTATTCAGATTATTTTATTGCTAAGGGTATGGTCACACTTGTGCAAATATTTACTCAAAAAAGCGTAACCACTTGTTTTAGCACCAACTTTGTTTGACGTTGTTTACTCTTACAAGAGTATTGCAAGATCAAACATCATCAAATATAATAGAACTAAATATTTGTTGTGTCTTGTTCTAAATAAACCAAGTTTTCTTTTAAATAAATAAACGAATTCAAATATATTTATACCCTACAGCACCATAGTGGGCAGGGTATATTGGATTTGTGCCGATGTTTGCAACGCCCAGAAATATTGGTCCGATCGACTCAGAGACTTTGTGAGTCGATTTAACGATGTCCGTCCGTCCGTCTGGCTGACTGGCTGCCCATGTAAAGCTTGTGCGCAGAGTACAGGTCGCAATTTTGAAGATATTTCGATAAAATTTCGTACATGATATTTGTTCGGCCCAAGGATGAATATCGGTCCATTATTTCACCTGGCCCCCATACAAATGTCCTCCCAAAATAGGGGTTTAACGATCATAAATGTTTGAATTATGCTAGTAGCCACACACATTTCATCAGAAATGAGTGGTAAATGAAGCCAAATCACTTCTACGAATTTTGTGCAGATTGGTCCATAATTACTCGTAGCTCCCATATAAGGCCCACTTCCGAAAATCACTATAAAGAGCATAACTCTCTCAAAAATGTTGGTATCCAAATAAAATTCTACACAAATAAGTTTCTTATATACAGAAATAATGACACCTAATTTTATAATGGTCGGTCCATAATTAGTCGAAACTCCCATATAAGACCCTTTCCGTAATTCACTTTAAGCTCCATATATATATTCACAGACATCATGACACTAAATGTTTGGATGATCGGTCCACAAAAGGTATTTATCCAATGTAACGCCCATTTCTGAAAAACTGTTTTATACATATATTGGGTGCATGGTATTATATGGTCGGGCTTGACCGACTATACTTTCTTACTTGTTTATTTAGTGGTTATGTCTTTTTCGGCAAATATTTGCCAATTGTGGCCGTACCTTAAGTATTTATTTCAAAAGTCTCTAATTTACCTAAACAATTCAAAATATATCATAAATATTTCGTAATATTTTCTACATTTATCTAGAGGCTAGGGAACCGACACGAAACGGTTTACATGGTTTAGTTTCTTGGGAGTGCTGACCAGTCGTGGTTCTCACATTTTATTTGAAAGGGACTTGCATTTTTACATGATCTTGGCCTAGGATATGGCCAATTGTCATGTAACAGGTCAGAGCCGAGAATTACATTCTAATTACCTGATATTATTTTTTACCAAAATAGTTTTAAGCTTCGAATATTTAAAAAAATATAAAAAAATTTAAAAAAATATAATTTGACAGTTGAATGTAAATCTTTCAATTTAGTTTAAGAAATGTGTGGCCAAGAATCAATTCAATTGAAAGACTCAATTGACGAATGAATTGAAACGTGTATGCGCTGCCTATGGATTTCATAAGACTCAAAGTCGAAACATTGTTGAAAGCTTATTTAATAGGGTAGCTAATAGGGTATACACCCCTAAATCGAGGGATTTCCAAAAAAATGTGTTTTACTTCTTGTAAAAGGATCTCAATAGATTGACCTCTAATATCAATCTTACTTATTTAAATTTCTGCGTATTGTTGTTTTCAATAAAGTATTGTTCACATAAAATACGGTCGCATAAATGTTTTAATATTTATGTAACTAAAAGGCGATTAAATACATTTGAACCACAAAGCGAAGCTAAAAGAAAAAACTAAAGTTAATTTTTCTGTTTTAAAAATATCTGTTTTTGTTTTGATAAATCGTATTAATTTAAATATGTTTCATCATCTAAAATAAGATAGTTGTTGAATTTTGTTTTAAGTTTGTTTCAAATAATGCATGTCTGTTTTCTAGTAAACTCAGTGTGCCTTTCACTAAGATTTGGATATTTCATTGTACGATCGGTTTAAACAAAAGGCATCACGTATTCATCTGGCGATAGTTACACTAGTATTGTATTTTCTTGCGCTGTCATTGTTAGAGAAATCTAGATTTTCCTTTATTGAAAGTAGTAAAGGGTGTACCAACTAGAACGCAATGGTGTCAATGGTGTTCGGTATCGTGAAATGATAACCAGTTTTTTCTTACCTAGAGTTGAAGAAATGAATGTGGAGGGCATGTGGTTTCAACAAGACGGCGCCACATGTCATACAGCCAGAGAAAATGCATCAGTCATTTCCCGGTCGTGTTATAAATAAATAAATAGAGGAAAGTGGGCGCTGCTTTAATGAAATACCGCAACATTTATGCAAAAAGGTCATTGAAAATTTCATAAAAAGATCGCGTGTGTGCCAGCAAAGCCGCGGCGGCCATCTGTACGATATCTTGTTCCATACATAACCTCATTCTGTCTACTTTACGATATAATAAAGTTTCACGATTTTTTTTAAACATCTGTGTTTTATTAAAAATTTAAAAATTGCGTTCTAGTTGGGGCACCCTTTATTTTTATTGTAAATTTCTGTTTTCTTTTAATAAAATTTTTGCTTTCTTTTTTGCACGGTGTGGTCTTAAGGTTTGCTAGAATAGTTATATAACATCATATACAGTAGCTACTTTTTGGAAGCTTTAGGTTTTTGCAATCATTTAAACCGACAATGCAGAATTTTCGAGAAATTTTAGCACGATTTTCTTTCTATTTTAATTTTGTATTGCTCAGCTTTCGTATACAAATATATTGCGACTGATAAAATTTTTTAAAAGATTACAGTATTTATGTGTCTGGATTTTATGTGAACATAGCCCTTGAGGGATTGGTACGGGAGTATATTGAGTTCTACAAAAAAAAAAAAAAAAAAATGATGGAAACTAATAAATGAATGAATTTTATAACAAAACATCTACACTGGTGTAAACACGAAATATCTCAAAACGTGTTTATTTTCCACTAATCCATATTTTTCTTTAGCTAAACCAGTAACACTTAAAATGGCTGGATCAAATAATTGAATTTGGCAAATATTTTAATTATAAACATTTAACAATGTCCAATGATGTATTTAATTTGTTTAAACTAAATCTATGTATTTACAATTAAGTGACGCAAACTATTTAAATAAATAATTATTTTATGTAATTGCAGTTTATAGAAATTTATTTTACAGTAAGACAAGAAATAAGTGAGACAACAATAAACAAAGGAGACATTTCTTTTCCAGCAATGTTTTTGTGTTTTCAGAAATGAAATTTTGGCTTTTAATTCACGAGACTCTGATTTAATCTAAAAAAAACATATCTTTACAACAATGATATTCTCTCAACTTTAAGCTTAAAAAATCAATTAAACAGTTTGTGCCAAAGATCTTCTGTCATCCTATACATATGAATACAATTGTATTTATGTATCTATTGAGGCTATATTAGGAAACATTTTATACTCATATCTGTTTCTGTATGATGAAACTATTTCACTAGTTAAATGCACCATAATTAGATGAGAACACGTGTTCATTAAACACTTTTGATGACAATCAACAAAATTAACTTGGAATACAATTAAATACTTTTAAAAGCTTGTAATACTCATATGAAAATCTCTATACAGAATGAGTGCAAGTAAAAGAACAGACTAAATCAGTGCAGATTCCTTTGATAGACACGTGTCTGTCTTTTTAAATAAAAAACGCAAATTTCTAGAAATAATAATAATAATAACAACAACAAAAACAACAACATCAACAGCAGCTACAAAAAACCCACCAACAAGACCTTATAGAGAGTTATAGACAAATGCAACAAACAGAATTGTGCAACATTAATGAAACGACACTATAAAAGGATAAAACTTTTATGTTTTTTTCTGCCTTTTTTTTAAACTGTTTTTGTTTTTTTTTTTTTTGATACTGTTGTTTTTGTAAAGTGATATTACAAAATTCCTGCAACATGTTATAATGACGATGTTGCTGACGATAATGATGACTACTTAAGAGGACGACTCTAACCAGAAACAGTGTTGTTTGTAATCAATATCGGTTACTTTTAAATACTTATTTTGAATTGTTGAAGAATTTTTAAACTTTTTCTACTTTGAACTTTTTGTTTTGAATTACATATGAAGAAGAAATGTTTTTTTTTTCTTGCAAAGTTAAAAATCTCCCGAGATTTGCAAATATGTTAAGAGATAAAAGAATTTTAGAACGTTTTTACTTTATGGTTAAATTGGATTTTAAGTAAATATTTTTAATATATAATAGCAGAGTTTTAAACAACAAAGGATCGTTTTATAGAAAAGACAAAGTGTTTTAAAACATTTATATTTATTATTTACGACCTCCCAAGAGGAAAGTTTGACAACTTTTTATTTGAAAATGTTTGTTTAGTTTGGTTAGTAACACTTGAGTGTAATTATCTAGTCCAGGGTTAGAGGAATTGTTAGTCCTAGTTAAATAGTAGTAGGATTTGCTGCATTTCTAGTTTAAGGTCGTTTGCAATGGAAGGCATTCAAAAATATAACTAGTATGTAAACTCTTATCCTTCATGGAAAAGATTAAAATAACCAAATTATTTACACACATGTATTAATAAAAAATGAGAGTGCTTAATATCTAACCTCATACTATGATATCTGACCAATGTGTTGGAAGTTTTAGCAGTTTAGCCTTAAGTTTTATGGAAATTGTACAAATGTTTATACTACTGAAAAAGGATATCAGTAACAAGTTGTCAAATATAGATATTTGACTAGTAATGTAAGCTTAAGTTAGAGTATTACAGGATCTACGAATGCAGCCAAAGTTGTAGTAAATTAAAATTAATGATTGAAGTTAATGTTGAAGTAATTAAAGATCAATGTTTGAAGCTAAATTTGAAGTATTAAAAATCTAACATTGCAACTAAAGTTACATTAATTAATAATCGGTGGTTGAAGCTAAAGTTGGAGTATTTTAAGACCTACCAATGAAGTTAAAATTAAATAATTAATGAAATTAATAAAGCAATGATTGAAGCATTAAAAGATCTATGATTGAAGCCAAAGTTGTAGTAATTAAAGATCAATGATTGAAGCTAAATTTTGAATATTAAAAGATCTAACACTAAAACTAAATTTGGAGCATTAAAAGATCTACGATTGAAGCTAAATTTGTAATATTATTAGATCTACCAATGAAACTAAATTTGAAGCATTAAAAGATCTACGATTGAAGCCAAAGTTGTACATAGTAATTAAAGATCAATGATTGAAGCTAAATTTGAAGTATTAAAAAATCTAATCATTGCAACTAAAGTTACAGTAATTAATAATCGGTGGTTGAAGCTAAAGTTGGCGTATTACAATACCTACCAGTGATGCTAAAGTTAAATAATTAAAGTGCAATGATTGAAGCTAAATCTAAGTGCTAAAAGATTTATGATTGAAGCCATATTTGGAGTATTAAAAGGTCTACCACTAAATCTAAATTTGGAATATTAAAAATTCTACGATTGAAGCTAAATTTGTAATATTTGTAATAATGAAGCTACGTTTGGAGCATTAAAAGATCTACCATTGAAGCTAAAGTTGTAATACTTAAAAATCAAGTTGGCATATTGCAAGACCTAGCAGTGAAGCTAAAGTAAAGTAAAGCTAGATTTACACGATTGAAATTTTCTTCAAAATTGTTCTTCAAAATGCTTCAAACTCGTGTAAATAGCAAAAATTCTTCAAAATTTATTTATTAATTGGTTATTAATAGTTATTAAATAAATAAATTTTGAAGAAATTTTTCTGTTTACACGAGTTTGAAGCATTTTGAAGAGCAATTTTGAAGAAAATTTCAATCGTGTAAATCTAGCTTAAGTAAAGTGCAATGATTTAAGCTAAATTTGTAGTAGTTAAAGATCAATGATTAAAGCTAAATTTGGAGTATTTAAAGACCTAAGGTTGAAGCTAAAATTCAATTATTAAAGATCTAAGATTACTACAATTAAAGCTAAATCGGTCTTTAACAATGTTTGAAAGTCATTTCAAAACCTGCAGTTAAGTTAAATGGCCCAAAATTTAAGTTAAATTTTTAATATTCAAAGACTTTCGATGTAAACTATATTTGGAGTAACTAAATACCTATAATTAAAGCTAAAGTTGAAGTATTAAAAGATATACGACTTAAGATAAAGTTGAAGTATTAAAAGATCCACGACTGAAGCATCATTTGGAGATTTAAACAACTTATAGTTAATGCTAAAGTTGGAGTTTTAAAAGGGCTAAATTTGAAGCATATTTTGGAGTATTAAATTAGCCACATTTAAGGCTAAAGTTGAGGTATTATTAATTACAATTAAACCTAAAGTTGTATTATTAAATATCTATCATTAAGGAAAATTTTGGAATATTTAATAGGGATATTATTTAAGAAAAATACTCTTATATCTAAATATCACACAAAAAGTCCTCAATGATCCTGTCACGCATTGTAAAAAACGACATAGCTATACAAAAAATCTCAATATTTAATTAAAATGTAGTGTATTTCCTGCTAAACAAATAAGTTCAAAACACTGACCGCTTTATTATTAAAATTTATATGTGTTTTATTGGTTTCTTATTGGCAACAGTCAAAAAAAAATACTTGATCGATCGATTGATCTATCGTCAGATTTTCAATCAAAAACTTACACACACAAAACCAACAAAAACAAAAAAAAAAATAAACACAAGGTTGTTGATACTACAAGTATTTTGTTAATAATAATAACGCATCTGTGTGAGAGTGTGTAGTATATTGTCCAATTTTTGGCGGAAAATACAATTTTAATAATTGGTTTTTGTCTGGCATCTTTTTTTTTTTTTTTTTTTTTTTTTTTTTGTCTTCTTCAAAACTCCACAATATTGGGTCATACTTATAGCCAATATAGCAACAACAACAACAACATACGCACCATGCTATAATAACAGTCTTAAACAAAATAATAAATACAACAACAGTAATAACTTTAAAAATTGGTCAACATTCACAATTTAAGGGGGGCCAGAACACCAACAACAACTAAAATACACCTATATATGTATATAATAATAAAGCCGAAAATTGTATTTTAGTTTTATTTATTGTTAAAGAAAATTACTTTGACTTTTGATTTTAGACAGTGATCAAGCAGAGCTTTATTTTAGAACGTTCAATTTTGTTGTTGCCTGTTTATACCCTACACCACCATAGTGGGGAGGGTATATTGGATTTGTGCATATGTTTGTAACGCCCAGAAATATTGGTCCAACACCCACCTTAAAGTATACCAATCTGCTCAGAATCACTTTCTGAGTCGATTTAACGATGTCCGTCCGTCCGTCCGGCTGGCTGGCTGTCCATGTAAAGCTTGTGCGCAGAGTAGAGGTCGCAATTTTGAAGAAATTTCGATAAAATTTGGTACGTGATATTTTTTTGGCCCAAGGATGTATGGGATTGAAACTGGTGGAAATCGGTCCATTATTTCACCTGGCCCCCATACAAATGTCCTCTCGAAATTGGGGTTTACCGGTCATAAATCTTTGAATTATGCAAGTGTGCACACAAAATTCACCAAAAATGAGTAATAAATGAAGCTAAATCACATCTACAAATTTCGTGAAGATCGGTCCATAATTAGTCGTAGCTCCCATATAAGGCCCACTTCCGAAAATCACTTTAACGATCATAAATTTCTTAAGAATATTGGTAATCAAATAAAATTCTACACAAATAATATACAGAAATGATGACATCTAATTTTATAATGGTCGGTCCGTAATTAGTCGAAACTCCTATATAAGACCCTCCCCGTAATCAACTTTAACCTCCATAAATCTTTTAAAAGTATTTATATCGAGATAAAGTTTAACATACACAATATTTATATTCACAGAAATCATGACACTAAATTTTTGGATGATCGGTCATATCTCCCATATAGCGCACATTTCTGAAAACTGTTTTATACATATAGTGGGTGTAGGGTATTATATGGTCGGGCTTGACCGACTATACTTTCTTACTTGTTTATTTTTGCATTTGATTTTAAGGTCTCTTGATGATTTTGAATTATGATCATCACATACGTAAAGGACGTTTGTGTCCGGCAAGTAAATTGTCTTTATATTTATGTGTGTATGAGGATAAATGTGGAGTATATGTGTTTTTTGTAGGTCTGTTCCGTTTTTGTTTTTATGGGAGTAATTTTTTCTTAAAAAATAATTTTTCAAACTTTCATTTAAAATTAATTGTGAGATGGAAAAGTTGATGCTATTTGAAAGAATTACGTCAATTGTGAAATTTTTACATCAATTCACTAGAAGTTGGAGCATTAAATGCCCATCACTGAACAAAGATCTATGGGTTATTTTGTAATTCCTTTCGTAAAGAAAATAGTTCGAAATTATAAATTTTTTACATTGTATTTCGAAAACGTTTGCTTTCGAATCGTAATACACCATAACCACCCCCCCCCCCCCCCCTATGAAGTTGAAGTTAGAAGGAATAATAAAACCTCTACGATTAAAACTATAGTTGGATCATTAAATACCCACGAGTGTTTAAAGATCTACAGTTGAAGTTTGAATATTAAAATATTTACAATTGAAACTTTAGTGGAGTATGAAAAACCATACAGATTAATGCTATAGTTGGAGTACGAAAGTCAATGCAGTTGAAGTTGAAATATTAAAAGTTAGTTGGAATATTCGAACTACATACATATATAATAAAAACCCACAGTTAAAGTTGGAATATTAAACTAATTATTTTCCATTTATTTTCTAAGAAATAAAAAGCAGCTGAAAAACTAAAAAAAAAATTTTAAATCATGGGAGATATGAGTAATTATGGAGTGATCATTATAAAATTAGGCCGAATGATTTGTGTATTAAACTATTTTTGAAGAGATTTATGGTCGTTAAAGTGATTTTGAGAAGACCTATCAAATTGGACAGAATAATTTGTGTATATATGTATGAAACATATTTGTGTTGTATATTATTTGGACACCAACATATTAAGGAGCAACATTATATTGTGGTAAAATCTGTTTGGATAAGTATATAAATAAAACATTTATGGCCGACAAAGTCATTTTTCGGGAGGAAATTTGAATGGGGGGGGCTTGATGAAATAAAGAACCGATTTCAAACAATTTCAATCTCAACTTTTGACACAGCCCCATACAGAGACCACTTCCGAAAATTACTTAAATGAACATAATCAAGTTGAAATTCGACAAGCATAATCAGAATTACATTTAAATTATCGTACTAAATTTCATGGTGACCATAGCCCCCATATAAAGTCGAGTTCCGCAAATTCGACACAAATAGTTAACACATACATATGTATGTATATATAATTCGTCACTCTCAATATGATGATGATCGGTCCATATTAGAACGTACATATAAAGTCTACTTCCGGAAATCACTTAAATGCGCATAAATCTCTTAGGGCCACTATTACAACTTGCCTCTAATGTTCTTAATAGTAAAAGGTAACTTTAATTAAAGTGAGGAATAAAGTGACCTTTAAAATTTTTCGTTATTACAACTTCCTTGTAAAATAAAATAATTTTTTTCTAAAATATGCCAATACAAGTGAATAACCGATTACTTTTGACAAATTACTGACAAGAAACAGTAAATTGTTTGTGTTTGTGAAAATATTTATTTGTGAAAAAATATAAATCAAACGTCTGCTTTCCATTTTTGTTTATCAAACTATTTATTGGCAAAAAAAAATTAAAATTAGTTTATTTTTCATGAAGTTGACATTTTTCCAGAACATATGGCAACTTCAAATACATAAACCTCACTATAAAATTTAAAGGCAAGATGATTTTCCCTTTAGCTTATCGGTCGATTTTATATTAAAGTAAACTTATAATAACCAAATACTTCTTATCTGTCCGATAACATCATACCTTTAACTATTGCCAAGTTGTAATAATGGGCCTTAGAATAGTTGATTTGGTGGTGGGTATATAAGATTCGGCACAACCGAATATAAACTCTTATTTGTTAAAACTAAGTACATGTATCACTTATATAGAGATATTTCTAGTATCACGATATTTATTGAACGTGTAGCAGTGCCCTATGACACCAAAGC
Source organism: Bellardia pandia (assembly GCA_916048285.2). Lineage (NCBI taxonomy): Eukaryota > Metazoa > Arthropoda > Insecta > Diptera > Calliphoridae > Bellardia > Bellardia pandia. Next base: position 32,985,399 of record OU696531.1, read on the forward strand.
ATTTTTTCTTGTCGGTTTTAAAACCAATTCTGACAATATTGGTTGCTATGACACCCCTGATTAAAATTGTGTCATGTTGCACATAATTCAAACATTTAGACCATTTTATCCTAAACATTCACATAAACCTTTTCAAGCTACAAATAAATACATATGTACATATAACAATTAATCAACTACTAATTTAATTATATACTTTTTTTCTCCCATTCAATTTGTTTGCAGATACCGTGAAGATGCTCTCTGCTGGGGTGATCGGTAAGTAACGAAATTTCTATTAACTTAACGTGTGTAGAGCGAGCAGCAAGCAATCGGTAATTGAATGAAAACTGCAACAGACACAGCAACGCATCCCGTTGGTTTTGGGAAGCTTTCTTCCACTGTATGATAATATATGCGTTTGTTTTAGTCATTCGTACGTCCGTTTGATCGCATTAAAATACAGTAAGAAAAATGCTTGTATGTGTTGTTTCATGTTTAACAAATTCGTAACTGTCTGTCTGTCGTTTCATCCATCCGTGAGTCTCGTAGTTGTTGCAGTCATATTGTGTTAATTCTTCCTAACACCGCAACACATTTACCGCATTATTAAATTTAAAGCAAAAATGCATTTAGCGTTTTTTTTTTTTTTTTTTTTTTTGTTGCCTTCGTCTTTCTTTAGCTTTACACTTTAATTCATATGAAAACATCATTTACAATAATGAAAAAGAAAATATATTCAGTTAAACTTATGTACAAGGTGGCGCAAAAGTAATCCTCCTAACAGAAAATGCTATAAATTTTGCGAGGCCCCTAATGTCAGTTCTGTTTTGACATTTGTCTAGTAAACACATGCAAAATACACGTTAATAAACAATGTTATGCTACACTGCTCCAGAAAGCGGAATATTGTTGACAGAACTGACATTAGGGGCGTCGCAAAATTTATAGCATTTTCTGTTAGGAGGATTACTGTTGCGCCACCTTGTACATGTATGTATGTATGTATACTGATATGAACAAAAAAAAATTATGTATGAACGACTAGAGTAGTGTTGTGCGATTTCTTAACATTTTTTCAATAGATTTTTTCTTTAAACCAAAAAAAAAAAAAAAAACATAAATAAATTGAAGATAGAAAAAAAAACGTTAATAATGTTTTTCTTGAATTTTCGCAGAAAATCAATGGAAGAGATTGGAGCCGCTCAGTCATCGGTAAATGCAAGGTAAGTGACAATGTTTTTCCTTGTTTTTTTTTTTTGTTTTGTTCGTTTCCAATATATTTAGCTTGTTCGGTTTTTCATTTCCAATTAGAGCAGTGATTCTTAAATGGTATATGTATAAAACAGTTATTCAGAAATGTGCGGTATATGGGAGATTTGACCTATTATGGACCGACCATCCAAAAATTTAGTGTCGTGATTTCTGTGAATATAAATATTGTGTATGTTACACGTTATCTCGATATAAATACTTTTAAAAGATTTATGAAGGTTAAAGTGATTTTCGGAAATGGGTCTTATATGGGAGCTACGACTAATTATGGACCGATCACAATAAAATTTTACCGTATTGTTTGTATACATATAAGATATATTTGCATTAAATATTATTTGGATATCAACATTTTTGAGTGAGTTATGCTCTTTAAAGTGATTTTCGGAAGTGGGCCTTATATGGGAGCTACGAGTAAGTATGGACCGATCTGCACAAAATTTTTAGATGTGATTTGGCTTCATTTACCACTCATTTGTGATGAAATTTGTTTGGTTTCTTGCGTAAGTCAAACATTTATGATGTTTAAACCCTAATTTCGGGAGTACATTTGTATGGAGGCCAGGTGAAATAATGGACCGATTTCCACCAGTTTCAATCCCAACCATCCTTGGGCCAAAAAAATATCACGTACCAAATTGTATCGAAATTTCTTCAAAATTGCGACCTGTACTCTGCGCACAAGCTTTACATGGACAGCCAGCCAGCCGGACGGACGGACGGACGGACATCGTTAAATCGACTCAGAAAGTGATTCTGAGTCGATCGGTATACTTTTAGGTGGGTGTTTGACCAATATTTCTGGGCCTTACAAACATATGCACAAATCCAATATACCCTCCCCACTATGGTGGTGTAGGGTATAAAAAAGCTAGGAATTACCTAAAGTGTACCACCTGAATTAAAACAGCATGCATTTGCACGTCCTGTTTTTAAAACTAGAGGTCAGAGCTGGATTAAAATATTGGCGAATTTAATAATCAGGCATTAATGGATATTATTATCCTTATATTATAGAATTATAGAATTGTTTTTTTTTTTTCTAAAATTAATTTTTGTGCAGCCGTTAGAGAAACTTTGTTTCCAACACCATTACATGTTTCATGTTATTGCTGCTGTTAAAGTTGCTGTTGTTGTGGTTGTTGCTATTAATGTTGTTATCTTTTTGTTGTTCATATTACAATTGTTATTCTTGTTATTGTTGTACTTAAGTATTTTTGTTGTAGTAATAAATGTATGATGATATTGAATTGTTTAACATAAAATTATTGAGGCGCATCATATGTTTTAAACGTCCATGTGACCGTTCATACGTCCCGTTTGTACCTTTCAACCAAGCAATCGCATATGCTGCATGTTGTCCGTCCTGAAAACAACACAATAATGTTCCAATGATGTTACATATTTTGTTGTTGTTGCTCTTGTTGTCTTCTCAATCTCTATGAGGTGCTGTTTTCGGTTTTAAAAAAATTCATTTAGCTTTGATTTTGTAAATGTGTACATATTTCATTGTATTTTATGTCTGTCTGTCCGTCCGTCCATCATATTTGTTGTTGTTGCTGTTGTTGAGCATAAACCTAATGACAATTGTCGTACATACTTGTGATGTTAAACTTTGTTCATACTGTGTTGCATTGTGTTGTCATTGCTGCTGCTGTTTAGATATGTAGGATTTCTTGCAATGTTATGTTGCAGTTGTAGTTGTTATTATTGTGTTTTAATGAGAATTGTCGCATAAAAAGTACAAATATCAGACTAATTGGATTTATCTCGTGACTTTTGTTTAAAATGCCAGCAAAAAAAAATACAAACAAACACACTGCAGAGAAAAATAATATAAAACATAGCGCCACTTTTATATCCATCCATCCATCCATTCGTACATCCATCCATGTCAGTATGTTCCCGTATGTACATACATATGTTCAAATGTATGAAATGTTATTGTTGCCTGAGATGTTACTTACAAAACAACAAGACTTTCTTTCGTTTTAATTTTGCTTTTAAAACATCTCATTGTCAAGCTGTCATTTAACCTATGATTACAAAATCTCAAGTATTTTCTAGCAGGGGTTTTCATATTAAGAAAACTTTTCGAAATTTTGGGTAGATTTGCGGAAGCAAAAATATTTAAATTTATTGTCTTGCACAGCAAAATTTAAATGCGACCAGTAAATATGTTTCAATGAGACGAAATCCTGAAACAGGTAAAACAAAAGGACTGCGAAGTGAACTTAAAGTTCGGTAGGTGAATAAGCTTTACCAAATAGTGTTTTCTGAAACCTAGATAAGTCATCAAGTTTTAAAGATACAAGACATTCTACATGTAACCAACTTGACATTTTCTGACTGGTACTGAGTACTAAACATGTTTCAAAGTTAAGATACAAACTCATCAAATTTTTTATGTTAATGAAAAACAAAACTTGCATCTTTGCAGTAGTTTTACAATTTTTTAAATCAGTAGCAACAAAAAAAACGACCAAATTTTTTGAAAACTTACTTTTTCATAATTAAATTTTGCAGGGTCAAAAGGGGTCAATATTTTATATTGTTAGGCATTGCATTGTTTCATCAAGTTCTTAGTCAAATTTGGAATCATGACATTACAAAAAATGAGAGCTAAACTACGGCCAATTTTAAGATTGGTTAAAGTTGTGTGCCATTAGTAAGATAAAGAAGTACCAACCAACCAACAAAGTTGGTCGAAATATTAGAAAGAAACAATAAAAATTAAAAAACATACAAGAGTTTTTTATAAATTGTTTAATAAATTTTAATAAATGTTAGATTTTTAACAAAAAAAAAGGCTTTTAACAATATAAATAAAAAGGTTATTACGTGCTCTGTACATAATACACAATCGAATAAGAATTGTGCTGTGTGAAAGAAATTTCAAGGAAAAAAATTATTTCAATCTTTTCAATAAAAATTATTTCGTGTTAAATTGTGGACTCAAAAATTTCTGTTTCGAAATACATTGGCAAACTCGTTCAGTAATTTTTTACTAAATAACAGATTTATTTTAAGAATTATAACATTAAGCAGATTACAGAGTCACTCATCTACAATGTACATACTTATATTGATTGAAAAACTTTATTTAATTTTCGTTTATAATAAAAATTCTACTTATAAATAGATTTAAGCAATAAGAATTGCGCTGTGTGAACACAGAAGAAATTTCAAACAAAAAATTAATTCCGTACCTTGACATGAAGATCATACGGGAAAACAACAAAATAATAACTGATTGGTATATGAAATCTATAGCATCTGGTCGCATTATAAATTTCCATTCCACACAACCATTTAAACAGAAAACTAATACTGCGACAAACTTCATTAATAAAGTTCTACAATTAAGTGATGAAAAGTTTAAATCCAAAAACATAAAAACAATTAGAGAAATACTACTAAACAATAACTATTCACAAAATATAATCAACGAATTAATACATAAGATAATAAATCCCATATCCGGGGAAAATAACAAAAATATAAATAATACATCTGGTAACACCAAATTCTTTATTGTACCATGTATACCAAAACTCACAGAAAACAAAAAGCTTAGGGAAATAATGAGAGAAGAAGGAATAGTTTTGACACACAGGGCAAACAAGACAATAAATCCACTATTTACGCAGACAAAAACAAAAATCAAAAAAGAAGACAGCTGATCTCGAGAATATAAGAATATTGCATAAAGAACGAAAGCATAACAAAAGATTTACATTGGAAAGTTTAAGTATACAACAAAAAACAAACATCGCAATAAACAACAAGACAGACAAGGACAACGCTAATGCAATTTACAATATTGTACTTGTTTAAATTTTAGTTTAATTACAACTGTGATACCTGGCATTAAGAGACAATCTACTGTGATATTTTTAATTAATTATTTTTGCATTTATTTAAAATTATATGTTATATGTCGTACCTTTTGTGTCGTGAAAAACATCTTTTATTTAAAACTAAATGTAAAACTGAATAAGAAAAGATATGTAAGTCTAATTGTTGAAATAATATTATGTGCCTTATTGTTGTTATTAAAATATTGTTCTTTTGTTAATGTTGCCAGATTTAATAAAAATTCATCCCCTGAAGATGTTGGCAAAATACCAACGAAACGTCGGATAGAAAATGTATAAATAAATAAAGTCTTTTATTTACATTTAGGAGGAAAACTGACCTTAAAAGCCTGTTTTAGAAATAATTTCTATAAAAACCAAGATAAAAATTGTATCAATCTTTTCGATAAAAATTGCGTGTAAAATGGGACTTACTAATAAGCCAACCTTACTTACGAGTGGATGGATCTAGGCTTAGATTTGACCATAATGTTTAAATATTGTAAAATTCTGCATGATTAAGCAACCTCTAAAAGTTTGAAATACAAATTAACAGGCAAATAACAAAATTGCTTTGAACTAAATATAAAATTTCTTAATAAATCGCTAATTTAGAAAAATGTAACATAGTAGAACCCTAATAACAATAAAAATATAGCAAATTACTTGTTACTCAATTCAAGCATAAATAGTACATGGCATTAACCCACACTTAATCCTTTTTTGCTACACTTTTTCATGACTTGCGCCGTTTGCTGATAACGACGTGTGTCATCCGATGAAAATATTTCTGAACAAACCATACAAACTATAAAAAAAAAATGATTTGAACTTTTATTTATCTTGTCATCTCGTAAACAAATTTCTATGTAATTCCCACAAATAAAATGAAATCATTGGACAAGACACACACATGCACACATAAAACAAAAGCAACAGCCAAATGCAACAAAAGTTGTAATGTGTCATTGGCTGCCACCGAAACTCATAAAATTTTATAACAGTTTAACAAAAACGGTTAAAACAAACACAACACTGGTTACAAAAGTGACTGGCTGGCTGGCAGCAGTGAATGAGTGAGTGACAGTATGCAGCAGCATTTAATGCAGTCATAAAATTTAGGCCTGCGTGGAGAGATGCTCAGTGGAAGCAAGCAATATGAAGCAGCAGAATATTTATGATCATGTTGATCATATTATTTTTTCCACTGTTTGTCCCATCCATACATCCATCTCAAATTACTTTTGCCACAATTTCATGCCAACAACAACAAAAACACCAAAGTACATTTTAATTTTTATTTGAAACCAACAACATAAGCAACACAACAAAAACAGAATTTGTTGGGGAAATAATGAAGGAAAAAAGTAGTCCAAAATAACTCATAAAAATAAATGAAAACTTCTGAAAATTTTGAAATAAAATTATAAAAAAGAGCCAACACTAACGAAAACAAATAAATAAAAAAAAATGTTTAAATTAAATCAGTTAAGAATGAAATTGTAAAGTTCACAGGAATTATCAGCGATTTTAACGAACCGTACGTACGTACGAGAGACGTACTTTTGTGCGTGTGTTAGCTGCTCATAATGCTCCTACTGAACCTGAACATTCTAGTGATATAAATTTTAAACTCAGTTGATTTTTTCTTAATTTTTATTTTTTTTCGTTGAAGTTTTCTTAAATTGTGACTAAATTTACGATCATGCTGGGTTTGTTTATCGTTTTGTTGTTGTTTTTCATTACGAGTTAGTGTGGCAGCTTGAACCGGAAAAATGTCATACAGTCCATCATCATTTAAAATTATAGGCTTCACAATTTTTTGTGCTGTTGTTTATTTGTTTGGTTCGGGTTTATTTAGGTAGTTTTTTATGAACCAAATACTCGTACATAAACATATAAACTTTAAATTAAAATTTTAAGTTGTTAGCTGGTGGAGAGTAATTGTTGATAAACGGTTGAGGTTGCCACACAGATTTGCTTAATACCATGTTTATCTGAATTCTGAAATAGTTTTTTTTTTTTCAAATTAATCAAATATTCCATTAAACTTTTTCTATATATTAAACCATATTTAGAAGAAAAAAATTATCTTAGATTTGTAATATTTCTGTAGTTGTGTATCATAATTTCTATAAGTCGGCATTCACACGCTTCAATTCTGACTCTTCAAGGCAAGTATTTTTGGGTGAGAAGGGAGAAGAGAACAACGTTATTAGTCAATTTTCTTATTTCCTTTTGATTTTTTCTTTCATGCATGTTGATTTGCATGGAAAAGTACGAAAATTGAATTGACATGTGTGAATGAAATTGCAAATTTAAAAGAAAATCGAACAAAATCTTGCTAGCTAAAACTGAAGAGTGTGAAACAGGACTAACTGCAGCTACGTAAACTCTATATTGTCGCCGTAAATCCAAAAGTACGTAACATCACTTTTACCATTTTTACAGGAGTGATAAAAAAATGTTATAAAATAAAAAAATAGTTCAGTGGCCATGCTCTGTAACTTTAGTAAAAACTTCTCGCTGATGATAGATACTTAATAATGTTTAGTCTGCTAGTTAAATTGTTTTTTTTAATAATTACAATGCTACTTAAAGTTATATTTACTGTCCAAATTAAGACCTAAAATTTAACAGTGGTTTACATTTTGAATAGTGGAGTTATTAAAATTTATATTTATGTCGTTACAATTATGTTTTTGCAAATGTGTAAATGACACTTTTTGCCACGTTTGCTCCAGAAGTTTTAGACCAACTGTAGTTTTAAGTAAAGTTTCTTGAAATACTTGAGAAATTTTATCATTATTTTGTTCTTTTGTTATAACGTAGAGATCGTCTGCATAAATACAATGATCGATTCTTTTATCATTTTTTAAGAGGCGGCATAGGTCGGGTAAGCCAATTATAAAAAGAGTTACGGATAACCCCTGGGGAATGGCATTATCCTAAGGAAACATGTTTGAAAAGGAGTCATTGATACAAACGTGAAATTTTCTTTTTGTGAGAAGAGATTTTATGAAGTTACACATTTTGACCATTTTGATAATTTTTGAAGTACCACTTGAATTCCTATTCTCTCGAAAGTCAATAGAGAGTATCGAAGTATGTTTTCTAGTAGAACAATTTTGGCATACAATATGATCAAGGTACAAAAGGGAATCAGTGGTGCTGGGACCGGACTGAAATTCAGGTTGGTTATGTGATAGCAGTTTGTGTTTTTTGATAAACCACATAGGCTTAATGAAAATGGATCTTTAATGACATTTAGAAACAATGGAGTTTTGCCCAAACAAGCAGTAAATGCCAATTACTGATACCTCTGATAGGTCATCCAATATGTATTTACCCAAGCACCCAAATATATTTCAATACAAAAGAAGCTGGACATTTACACAAAAAAATTTTATTATACATAATTACGACTACGTTTACGATTATGTTTCATAAATTGAAATGATCGTATCTTTCCGTTTTTTTTAAAGCTTTTAATTTAAACAAGAGTGTAAATATATCTTTAATAAACCTACTATTCCCTACAACTCCTTTCTCCTTTATATGGCAACATTTGTCCAAATGATTGATCATCATCTGTTTAGGACAAAGTTAAATTTTTTCATTTTAAAACCAACAAAAACGCCTTCAACGATAAACATCAAGAAAAAGGTATGGGATGTAAAAGATTCTATATTTCATTTTATTTGTATTTCTTGTTTAAATTCTTAGTCTCCGTTAAAGATTTTTATTGCTTCATTTGTATTGTATGTGTTGATTTTAAGGTTGTTATGGTGGTTTTGTCTAGTACTACTACTTTTTCTTGCAATCAACAATAACAAAAATAAACTAAATAAGTAACAAATTATAAACTAAATCATTAAACGCCTAAAAGTTAGTCCAATAATCAGCTGCTAAACTACTGTACTATCAAAATACACAATCGGAATTTATCTCCAAACATGCATCTAACAAAACGTAACAAGCCAACAAAAATCCTGTTATATTGAAATTGATAAACTAAAAGGATGTGATCTAAACTATTGTTTTTTGTTTTTTATTGCTGTGTTGCTGTTTTTTTTTAGGTGTCTGCTGTTGTACAGAGATATGATAACGATACGTTTGAATCAAGGTAGATTTGAAAACAAACAAACAAAAAAAAAAAATAATGTCATTTTGTTATTTTATCACCTACTGTCATTTTTATTGTTTTTTTTTTTTTGGTTCCTCCTCTATTTAGCTAACAACTACCACTTGTTATTGACTTTTCTTTCTGTCTTTGACCTGTTCGTTTTGTAGAGTTTAAATTTTGTTGTTATTAATATTGTAGTTTATGGCTTCCTCTTGCATAGACTCTGATTTTTTATTTGGATTTCAAGTGAAATATACCATTTCAATATGGAGTACTATCAGAGACAATTCCTGGGAATTTATTGATTTTTTTCTGTATTTTATTTCAGATTTTCCTTGATATTACATTTACTTCCAGCAAATAAATTAAACCAATGGCGTTGACTTCGCGATCAAGTTGTGTAGGATCATCACGTACGAAAAATTATTGTGGGTTGTCTAAATATTGTGTGTGTGTGTTGTGTTTCTGTTTGCCAGAAAAGTGAGAGTGTTTTTATAACGTTGCTTGCCTTGTCCTTTTTATGATAAGCTGATAAATCTGATTTAGATTTTATTTAAAATTTATTAAATTTGTGATAAGAATCTATGTTTTGGTCTGACAATTAAAACATTTTTCATTGATCATTTTTGGTGTAAATTCGTTAAAAAATTATGTATTTTGGCTTTTTTTTAGAAATAGTTCAGTAGTACGATTCACTAACTTTTAAAACTTTCAACAGGTTTTACATTAACCACGCATTTTGATGTTTGCACTAACCACTATGTGATCCACTAACTTATTTTTAGCCACGGTAAACAGTTTTATCAGCATTGTCAACTTGGTACGTTTCGCACCATTTTTGGTGCTTTTTTAAATTTTAGGTACGAACAATTCTTTAGTTGGTGCGCGGTGCACTTTTTTTTTAAATTTTGGTGCGCTTTTTAATTTTTGGTGGCACCAAAGCAAATTCAACACAACTTATTTCGAAAATGTGATGAAATCTTTATTTTTACTAATTTTTATTGCAGTTTTTTAATAATTCATAACTCATGAAATCTATACGATGAAAAAATGTATTTTAAATACGAATGTATGATAAATGAAATCAAATTCTTCAAAAATCATTGTTTGAAAATCAAATTACCATTTTAAACATGTAAATAAAAATTCTTGTATAACTATTTGTTGGTTTTGTTCGGCTACAGGTCGTTGAATAAATAAAAACTTTTGATTTTTATTTTAAATATTTTTATTGTTGTTCCCAAATTAAAAAACACAGACGATCGACAAATTAGTTTAGTAACAAAAATCTAAGCAGAGGGACAATAAGTGTAAACTAAGGAAAAATTTTTGTGTTATTTATTATTTTTAAATACCCCCGAAGATGATTAGCGACACTAATTGAAATATTGGGAACAACAATAAAAATATTTAAAAAAAAATCAAAAGTTTTTATTTATTCAACGACCTGTAGCCGAACAAAACCAACAAATAATTAACCATCAATAAGGTCTACTAAAAACATACATATTCTTGTATAACCTGATGGTTTGGTCTACTGAACTGTAGACGATCAACCAGGGTAAGAGTACCAGTGGAATCCTAACAAATTTTATTGGAAAAAAATTAAATAGAAGTACTTTAACTAGAGAACAAAAATATATAAAAAAAAGTACCAAATATGTACTGAAATTATTGGTACTTTAGTTCCGAATATCATATTGTGAGTTAAATTTTGAGTGGTTAAATGCTTATTTTATCATTATTAGCTCATTTATTAAAAAAGGCTTTTACTATTATTATTTTTACTAATAATCGTTTATAAAAAGCTTTTTGAAAAATTTATGATATTAAAAAATTTCAAATTAATTCAATAAATATGTGAAACAAAAACGAAATTCTTAACTTGGTGCGTTTTTTTGTAAATTGTGCGCTTTTTTCTCCATTTTTGTGCGTTTTGAAATTTCAAAGTTGACAACGCTGAGTTTTATTTTTCTCTATATTCAAATTAAAGTTACGTGGCAACTTTGTCAAAATAAGAGAAAAGAACAAAGAAGAATAGAAAAAACAATCATTTTTTTAAATTTTGAAAAGCAAGACCAGCAAAACATTACAAATAATTATTATTTTATTTATTTTAAACTAGATTTTTATTTATTTTGATAGAATGAATACTGTTACTACCACCAAAATGAATACCTAACTCACGAAGAACCCGCTGGTTGACTGAGGGAGCACTATAAGCTGGCTCATTATCAGATAAATTGTGGGCTAACTACTAATATATTATATTTTTTTTTTTTTTTATTAAAATTAGAATTTATTATTTATATAAAGAAACACTTTTCTAAACACACATTAAACAGCACCAAATATATTGCCGTTAATAAACCACAATTTATTTGGTTAATAATAACTGCTGATTGAAACAGCTGACTTTAAATGTCAACAGAAATCCATAAAGTGTTAGTGAATAGCAGAATGGTTAAAATTTTTAAAAGAAACAATTGTCGTTAAAAAAGCTTACTTAGTTTAGAATAAATGCAATGGAGTTTATGTGATTTTTTGTAATAAGACCTTCCAGTTCCAGCTAGATGAAAGTATACAGTGTATCGCAAAACTATTTTGCATACTTAGTTTTAGGAGAAATTTTTTCTTCATTCATACATAAAATTGTCAAAATCAAGTAAAAACTTACATTTTTTGCAATTGATAATAGATATTATGTATGTATATAAAATAGAAAACCCCCAAACAATTCATTTTTAGTTATTGTAACATTTTATTAATTTGCATCACAGTTTAAAAGTATACAATACAAGAGTATTTTCCTTTTTTTAATTCCTGGTAATTTTTTAAAAAGATACGTGTTATACAGAACGTGAAGGCTCATTCGGCCTTTCCAACCAAAATCCCGCTTTTTGCTAATTCGGAAGAAAGACATTTGAATTCAATTTACGTTATTTCCGTTAAAGTATTTTATCAGCAACAAATGAAAATTAAAATACCCAGTTATTTGGATTATTTTCTGAGTATTGCGAGGTTATTCATGTACCTGTGTTCAGATAGTCCCGTTCGGATCAGGCATTTAGTAATGGCATAGGTATTTCCAGACAGACAGACATGGCAGCTGTTACTGATTTTAAAAGTTAAACAAACAGATTAAAAATTAACTCTTTTGACAAACATAAAAAGGGACAAGAGACCGAAAAAGGGACAAAAAGGCCACCATTTTACCTGTTATCTTTTCAAGCAGATATCATTAACAGGTAACAGAAATATATTACCGCACGAGAGGTATTGTATATAAACTCAAGAAACTTTCAATCGCAACATCATTATCATTAGAATCTTCAAATTGAGAACACTTCAATTTAAAATGGATTTAAACTCTTTGACCTATACTCTATTCCTCTACCGTGAAGAATTGTTGCGCCCTAAACGCCGTAAGTCCATCTTGCAATACACCAAACTTTCTCTCACCGATAAATTAATCACTAAAGGTGTGCGTAATCTGAAAAAGTGTTCAATGCAAGATTTACGTGCCATCGACAGACAGCTTGCATTCAAAAAGGAATTGGAAAACGAAATCAAGAACAAAAAACCACCAAAGAAGGACCAGAAAACAGAAGTTGATGAAAATGAAACACCAGCCACCGATTTGGGAAAATGCTCATTGATAAATTATGACAAAATAGGATCACCCGATTTGTGAAAATGCGCTTTGGAAAATTATGACAACATGGAGTAATCAAGCTTACACTATGGCAAACTACTTGAGGAGTCTATATGGAACTATTTCATCTGAAAAAAATGAAACATAAAACTGACTATTATCCGAATTTTGTTCTATGAATAGTATAGGGCATTAAAACGCACTAGAAAAAAATATTGTATAAATACATTTTTTGGAAATAAAGATTAAAAAATACGAGCAAAATATTCTATTGTAATTATTTTTAAAAATAGTTTATACAGGAATAATCATTTTCATGTTAAAGAGCTAATAGTAAATAAATACTTCAGGAATTGTTGACAATAGCATTTTAAACATGTAAATAAAAATTCTTGTATAACCTGATGGTTTGGTCTACTGAACTGTAGACGATCAACCAGGGTAAGAGTACCAGTGGAATCCTAACAAATTTTATTGGAAAAAAATTAAATAGAAGTACTTTAACTAGAGAACAAAAATATATAAAAAAAGTACCAAATATGTACTGAAATTATTGGTACTTTAGTTCCGAATATCATATTGTGAGTTAAATTTTGAGTGGTTAAATGCTTATTTTATCTTTATTAGCTCATTTATTAAAAAAGGCTTTTACTATTATTACTTTTACTTATAATCGTTTATAAAAAGGTTTTTGGAAAAGTTTATGATATTAAAAAATTTCAAATTAATTTTTTTTTTTTAATACATTTAATTTATTTATTGAATCTTCAGAAATGAAATGGCAATAAGTTTTCGAATCTTAATACTAAAAGAAAATAATAAGTCCAGCCAGTGCTAGACAAAATATTATGATACTACAACAAATTTACATCCACTGATCCAGTCATCTTTTTTGCGTTTGAGTTAAAGCAAGGGTATCCCTCCTTCTCAACCGAACATGGCCACTAAAGTTAAGGATGTCTCGTGCAAGTGGGTTTGGATGGTGTTCAAGTTTGCTGACATATTTTGAGGCGTATTTTGTAAGTTCGACTTTCACCAAAGGAATGCCTAGATCTTTGTGAATTCTAGAATATTTAACGTACCATGGAGCTGCAGTAATTGTACGTAGAATCTTATTTTGACCCCTTTGTATTTTTTCAATGTTGGATGCTGAGGCAGTACCCCATAATTGAATTCCATAACACCAGATTGGCTTTAGAATTGCATTGTACAACAAAAGTTTGCAATCCAACTTTAATGTAGAGTTTCTGCCGATTAGCCAATTAATTTGCACTGCTTTTAATCTCATCTGGGTAAGTTTTGCGTCGATATGAGACTTCCAAGTTAAACGATGATCGAGGTGGATTCCGAGGTATTTCACTTCATTGTGTTGCGGGATAATTTGCTTATTTATTCTGATGAACGAGCAGGTATCTTTTCGCAATGTGAAAGTGATATGAATACATTTTTGTTCATTTACCTTGATTTTCCAAAGCTCTAGCCAATTCTCTAGTTTATAAACATAATTCTGCAAATTCTGTGATGCAACTAGGTGGTCCTTATGCACGCTGATAAAGGCTGTATCGTCTGCAAAAGTTGACGTATGGATATTGGGGTCTGACGGCATATAGGATGCATAAATCAAATATAAAGTTGGACCCAGTATGCTACCCTGGGGTACTCCTGCTTCAATTGGCTGAGCGGGGCTTAAAAAATCGCCTTCTTTGATTGTAAATTTGCGACCATATGAATAACTTTTCATAAGTTTGTGGGTGTTAGCAGGCAGAGTTAATTTAATTTTATGCATTAAACCTTCATGCCAGACTTTGTCGAACGCTTGGGAAACATCAATGAAAAGCGCGGAACAGTATTTTTCTTCAAACGACCGTCTTATCACATTTACCAATCTGTGTGTTTGTTCGATGGTACTGTGTTTAGCTCTGAACCCGAATTGGTGATTTGGGATACATTGAGTGTCGTTCTGAATTGGAATCAACTTAGCCAATAATTTTTCAAACAGTTTTGAAATTGTCGGCAGTAGACTAATTGGCCTATATGACTCTACTTTAGTGGGGTCCTTCCCTGGCTTAGGAATCATGGAAATCATAGATACCTTCCAATCTGCAGGATAGTATTCTAGGCGTAAAATAGCATTGAAAATAAATAGGATAATTCTTCTAGCTACACGAGACACAAGCATTTTGTTGCTGATTTTATCCATACCTGGAGCTTTTTTAAGATTCAGAGTACCAATAGCGCTTTGAATATCATTAAAGCTAAGTCTTAGAGGTACAGGAGGTCTAATAACGAGTGGAGGCAAATCAGATGCATTATTTGAGTTGTTTATAGTAAACACATTTCTCAAATAGTTAACAAATAAAGTCCCCTTCTCGGAATCATTTCTAGCCCAGTCACCAGTCGGATTTCGCAGAGGAGGCTTTCCTCTAACTGGTCTTTTTAAACCTCGTGCCGCTTTCCATAACGAATAGTCAGATTGTGGGGTACTATCAAGACCCTCCAAGTAAGATTTAAGTGAAGCCATTCTTTGGGTTTCTAAGAAATTTCTTAGTATATCTCTGCATACCCGTAGCCTATCTTTCAGTTCAGGAGACCTGTGAATTTGCCACTCTCTTCTAACTCTTCTTTTTTCTGACAGGAGATGATCGAGTTCAGCGAAATAAGTTCTATTTGTCCCACTTCTGCACTCAACGTCGTATGTGGAGGCGTGATGTACAGCTCTTCGTATGTCCTCAGTAAACTTGCCAATCGACCCATCAATATCCTCGGTAGTTCTCAACACTACATTTTCCGTGCAGTGGGAACTTAAATACTTTTTATACTTTATCCAACTTACTCTGGTTTTAGATATGTCCCGAAATGGACAGCCATTCCCTTGAAGGAAACGCATTGAAATAATAGTAGGAGAGTGATCTGAAGACAAGTCTAATGAAGGCTCCACTTGTATCGATTCTACAGGGATATTTTTCACTACTCCGAAGTCAATAACATCGGGAATCTTCCGTCGGTCCGTCGGCCAGTAGGTGGGATGCCCGCTTGGGAGTACATCTAATCCCATTTTGGCAATGGTGTTGAAGAGTTCACGATCCTTCGGGGTCACCAGACGTGAACCCCAAAAAGTGTGTTTGGCATTAAAGTCACCAGCAACTAAAAATCTAGCTCCAAGGGAATTGAAGAAGCTGTAGTATTGGTGTTCTTTTATTGAAAATGGAGGCGGCGAATAAATTGATGATAAAACAAAATTGTACTGATAGAATTCAATACAAATGTTTGTTGCTTGTAGGTAATCCTCACATATGTTGTTCATTAAATAATGTTTTATTCTGTTCTTTATAAGAATTGCCGAACCTCCACATGCTCTTCCGCGGGGATCTTTAGTATCATACAACACGTAGCCATTAATTTTGAAGTACCCTGTCGCCGTCAAGTGAGTTTCAGCAATCATCATGACATCAATCTGCTTATCCATCAGGAAGTGTTCAAGTTCGTTTTTATGTTGGCGGAGGCCGTTCGCATTCCAAAAACAAATTTTTAAACAAATCATTTCTTTAAAATGGCTTGTAAGATAGTGGATTGCATTTTCAGCATTTCCTGCATCATGGATGTCATAGTGGTCGTAAAAGTGTTCATGGTTTGGGCAAGTGTCTGCACTGTAGTCTCTAGAGTGTTAATATTAGGCTCGTAATATTGTGATTTAGGTGCCTGCTCCAAACCTGGCATATTAGATTTAACCACGTTAGCGTAAGAAACTTGTCTAGAACTAGGCGCGTTTACATGACTAGTGGACCGTAACAATTGCGGGAAATTGTCACTAGATGCCAAAATAGGCTGTTGACGATGATCAGGTAATACTGACGTCTTGTTGGTTCTTATGCCTTTCAAATGAGTGTAAATTGGACAACCTCTATAATTTGCGGTATGATTACCTCCGCAGTTACTGCATTTTTTGATTTTTGAATCAGTTTTAGACTTATCACATTGAGCAGTTGCATGTAGCTCCCC
Source organism: Bellardia pandia (assembly GCA_916048285.2). NCBI lineage: Eukaryota > Metazoa > Arthropoda > Insecta > Diptera > Calliphoridae > Bellardia > Bellardia pandia. The sequence goes on from OU696531.1 coordinate 33,002,290, forward strand.
AGACGCAACACAAACTGACGGCAATTTACAATACGCCTTGGTGTAACCAAATTCTTGACAGTTGAGACACTGGACGGGTCCCTGACGCTTATGTGGTTCTTCCACGGTGATTCTACGATGCAGAAGGTACATCAGATTGTAGATGGGATGGGACTCGTTTTTCTTTAAGACAACATCTCCAGGTTCCAATTCCACCCTGAACATGAGCTGAGGGATCTTTTCACGGTTTCTAATATTCACTACGCTCTTGATTTTGAACCCTTTGTCCATTAAACCGGTCTTTATCTCCGCAGGATCAACACATGGGTCTATCCTTTTAGAACGACTTGGAGTCCTTTTGCGCTTTTGAGCTGATAGGTATAGAAATCCCTAGTCTTCCTCTCCAACTGGTTGGACAATTTTCGAAAATCATCTTCCCTATTCACTTGGATCTTTGTCTCGCAGATATTTCCATGTTTAATTGAGGTTACGCTAAACATGTTTTCACCTATTACAGCAACAATTCCTTGTATCAGTTTGTTGGAAGTGGGCTCTCTCAGGTAAATTGGTGGGGGCTTAAATGTCTTTTTTCGGTATTTCTGGATCATCCGTCTGAAGTAGAGAAAATCTGTTTTGGTCATTTGGTTTACTACTATTGACGGTCTTAGGAACTTTTGAGTTGGAAGACATTTGAGCAGATGTCGGGCTTATCTGTCGCTTGAGAACGGTTATGTACTTATCCATACCTACTTGTTTTTTTGGGTTTGACTGCACTATTTGATGAAGATGATGTTTTTTCATCTGTTGAAATCACTATATTGGGCGAACAGGAACGACGCCGTTCTACGGCTCTTGTAGTGAGAAAATTCTCCAGAGATTTTTTTATGGATTCTTCCTCAGAGACCCATTTAGCTTTTCTAGACGAGCTAAGCTCTTTCTCAGAATTACATCTGAAAGGAACACTCATACAGTTTTTATGTGATGTTTAATGTTTTTTTTTTTATATTTTTACCTATTACGATTTTTTCACTTTTTTTATTAATTTCAACTTTTTACACTTTTTCACCTATTACGATTTTTTCACCGAAAATTCAGCCGAATTAAAAAAACACGTTCGAACAGTTCGATGAGACGAGACTGTATGAAATTAATTCAATAACTATTTAAAACAAAATCGAAATTCTTAACTTGGTGCGTTTTTTTGTAAATGGTGCGCTTTTTTCTCCATTTTGGTGCGTTTTGAAATTTCAAAGTTGACAATGCTGAGTTTTATTTTTCTCTATATTCAAACTAAAGTTACGTGGCCACTTTGTCAAAATAAGAGAAAAGAACAAAGAAGAATAGAAAAAAAACAATTCAAAAATCATTTTTTTTTTAAATTTTGAAAAGCAAGGCAAGCAAAACATTACAAATAATTATTATTTTATTTATTTTAAACTAGATTTTTATTTATTTTGATAGAATGAATACTGTTACTACCACCAAAATGAATACCTAACTCACGAAGAACCCGCTGGTTGACTGAGGGAGCACTATAAGCTGGCTCATTATCAGATAAATTGTGGGCTAACTACTAATATATTATATTTTTTTTTTTTTTTTATTAAAATTAGAATTTATTATTTATATAAAGAAACACTTTTCTAAACACACATTAAACAGCACCAAATATATTGCCGTTAATAAACCACAATTTATTTGGTTAATAATAACAGCTGATTGAAACAGCTGACTTTAAATGTCAACAGAAATCCATAAAGTGTTAGTGAATAGCAGAATGGTTAAAATTTTTAAAAGAAACAATTGTCGTTAAAAAAGCTTACTTAGTTTAGAATAAATGCAATGGAGTTTATGTGATTTTTTGTAATAAGACCTTCCAGTTCCAGCTAGATGAAAGTATACAGTGTATCGCAAAACTATTTTGCATACTTAGTTTTAGGAGAAATTTTTTCTTCATTCATACATAAAATTGTCAAAATCAAGTAAAAACTTACATTTTTTGCAATTGATAATAGATATTATGTATGTATATAAAATAGAAAACCCCCAAACAATTCATTTTTAGTTATTGTAACATTTTATTAATTTGCATCACAGTTTAAAAGTATACAATACAAGAGTATTTTCCTTTTTTTAATTCCTGGTAATTTTTTAAAAAGATACGTGTTATACAGAACGTGAAGGCTCATTCGGCCTTTCCAACCAAAATCCCGCTTTTTGCTAATTCGGAAGAAAGACATTTGAATTCAATTTACGTTGCTAGGTTATTCATGTACTTGTGTTCAGATAGTCCCGTTCGGATCAGGCATTTAGAAATGGCAGATGTATTTCCAGACAGACAGACATGGCAGCTGTTACTGATTTTAAAAGTTAAACAAACAGATTAAAAATTAACTCTTTTGACAAACATAAAAAGGGACAAGAGACCGAAAAAGGGACAAAAAGGCCACCATTTTACCTGTTTTCTTTTCAAGCAGATATCATTAACAGGTAACAGAAATATATTACCGCACGAGAGGTATTGTATATAAACTCAAGAAACTTTCAATCGCAACATCATTATCATTAGAGTCTTCAAATTGAGAACACTTCAATTTAAAATGGATTTAAACTCTTTGACCTATACTCTATTCCTCTACCGTGAAGAATTGTTGCGCCCTAAACGCCGTAAGTCCATCTTGCAATACACCAAACTTTCTCTCACCGATAAATTAATCACTAAAGGTGTGCGTAATCTGAAAAAGTGTTCAATGCAAGATTTACGTGCCATCGACAGACAGCTTGCATTCAAGAAGGAATTGGAAAACGAAATCAAGAACAAAAAACCGCCAAAGAAGGACCAGAAAACAGAAGTTGATGAAAATGAAACACCAGCCACCGATTTGGGAAAATGCTCATTGATAAATTATGACATCCCGATGATATATTATCCCGATTTGTGGAAATGCGCTTTGGAAAATTATGACAACATGGAGTAATCAAGCTTACACTATGGCAAACTACTTGAGGAGTCTATATGGAACTATTTCATCTGAAAAAAGATGAAACATAAAGCTGACTATTATCCGAATTTTGTTCTATGAATAGTATAGGGTATTAAAACGCACTAGAAAAAAATATTGTATAAATAAATTTTTTGGAAATAAAGTTTAAAAAATACGAGCAAAATATTCTATTGTAATTATTTTTAAAAATAGTTTATACAGGAATAATCATTTTCATGTTAAAGAGCTACTAGTAAATAAATACTTCAGGAATTGTTGAAAATAGCATTTTAAACATGTAAATAAAAATTCTTGTATAACCTGATGGTTTGGTCTACTGAACTGTAGACGATCAACCAGGGTAAGAGTACCAGTGGAATCCTAACAAATTTTATTGGAAAAAAATTAAATAGAAGTACTTTAACTAGAGAACAAAAATATATAAAAAAAGTACCAAATATGTACTGAAATTATTGGTACTTTAGTTCCGAATATCATATTGTGAGTTAAATTTTGAGTGGTTAAATGCTTATTTTATCTTTATTAGCTCATTTATTAAAAAAGGCTTTTACTATTATTACTTTTACTTATAATCGTTTATAAAAAGGTTTTTGGAAGAGTTTATGATATTAAAAAATTTCAAATTAATTTTTTTTTTTAATACATTTAATTTATTTATTGAATCTTCAGAAATGAAATGACAATAAGTTTTCGAATCTTAATAATAAAAGAAAATAATAAGTCCAGCCAGTGCTAGACAAAATATTATGATACTACAACAAATTTACATCCACTGATCCAGTCATCTTTTTTGCGTTTGAGTTAAAGCAAGGGTATCCCTCCTTCTCAACCGAACATGGCCACTAAAGTTAAGGATGTCTCGTGCAAGTGGGTTTGGATGGTGTTCAAGTTTGCTGACATATTTTGAGGCGTATTTTGTAAGTTCGACTTTCACCAAAGGAATGCCTAGATCTTTGTGAATTCTAGAATTTTTAACGTACCATGGAGCTGCAGTAATTGTACGTAGAATCTTATTTTGACCCCTTTGTATTTTTTCAATGTTGGATGCTGAGGCAGTACCCCATAATTGAATTCCATAACACCAGATTGGCTTTAGAATTGCATTGTACAACAAAAGTTTGCAATCCAACTTTAATGTAGAGTTTCTGCCGATTAGCCAATTAATTTGCACTGCTTTTAATCTCATCTGGGTAAGTTTTGCGTCGATATGAGACTTCCAAGTTAAACGATGATCGAGGTGGATTCCGAGGTATTTCACTTCATTGTGTTGCGGGATAATTTGCTTATTTATTCTGATGAACGAGCAGGTATCTTTTCGCAATGTGAAAGTGATATGAATACATTTTTGTTCATTTACCTTGATTTTCCAAAGCTCTAGCCAATTCTCTAGTTTATAAACATAATTCTGCAAATTCTGTGATGCAACTAGGTGGTCCTTATGCACGCTGATAAAGGCTGTATCGTCTGCAAAAGTTGACGTATGGATTTTGGGGTCTGACGGCATATCGGATGCATAAATCAAATATAAAGCTGGACCCAGTATGCTACCCTGGGGTACTCCTGCTTCAATTGGCTGAGCGGGGCTTAAAAAATCGCCTTCTTTGATTGTAAATTTGCGACCATATGAATAACTTTTCATAAGTTTGTGGGTGTTAGCAGGCAGAGTTAATTTAATTTTATGCATTAAACCTTCATGCCAGACTTTGTCGACCGCTTGGGAAACATCAATGAAAAGCGCGGAACAGTATTTTTTCTCTTCAAACGACCGTCTTATCACATTTACCAATCTGTGTGTTTGTTCGATGGTACTGTGTTTAGCTCTGAACCCGAATTGGTGATTTGGGATACATTGAGTGTCGTTCTGAATTGGAATCAACTTAGCCAATAATTTTTCAAACAGTTTTGAAATTGTCGGCAGTAGACTAATTGGCCTATATGACTCTACTTTAGTGGGGTCCTTCCCTGGCTTAGGAATCATGGAAATCATAGATACCTTCCAATCTGCAGGATAGTATTCTAGGCGTAAAATAGCATTGAAAATAAATAGGATAATTCTTCTAGCTACACGAGACACAAGCATTTTGTTGCTGATTTTATCCATACCTGGAGCTTTTTTAAGATTCAGAGTACCAATAGCGCTTTGAACATCATTAAAGCTAAGTCTTAGAGGTACAGGAGGTCTAATAACGAGTGGAGGCAAATCAGATGCATTATTTGAGTTGTTTATAGTAAACACATTTCTCAAATGGTTAACAAATAAAGTCCCCTTCTCAGAATCATTTATAGCCCAGTCACCAGTCGGATTTCGCAGAGGAGGCTTTCCTGTAACTGGTCTTTTTAAACCTCGTGCCGCCTTCCATAACGAATAGTCAGATTGTGGGGTACTATCAAGACCCTCCAAGTAAGATTTAAGTGAAGCCATTCTTTGGGTTTCTAAGAAATTTCTTAGTATATCTCTGCATACCCGTAGCCTAGCTTTCAGTTCAGGAGACCTGTGAATTTGCCACTCTCTTCTAACTCTTCTTTTTTCTGACAGGAGATGATCGAGTTCAGCGAAATAAGTTCTATTTGTCCCACTTCTGCACTCAACGTCGTATGTGGAGGCGTGATGTACAGCTCTTCGTATGTCCTCAGTAAACTTGCCAATCGACCCATCAATATCCTCGGTAGTTCTCAACACTACATTTTCCGTGCAGTGGGAACTTAAATACTTTTTATACTTTATCCAACTTACTCTGGTTTTAGATATGTCCCGAAATGGACAGCCATTCCCTTGAAGGAAACGCATTGAAATAATAGTAGGAGAGTGATCTGAAGACAAGTCTAATGAAGGCTCCACTTGTATCGATTCTACAGGGATATTTTTCACTACTCCGAAGTCAATAACATCGGGAATCTTCCGTCGGTCCGTCGGCCAGTAGGTGGGATGCCCGCTTGGGAGTACATCTAATCCCATTTTGGCAATGGTGTTGAAGAGTTCACGATCCTTCGGGGTCACCAGACGTGAACCCCAAAAAGTGTGTTTGGCGTTAAAGTCACCAGCAACTAAAAATCTAGCTCCAAGGGAATTGAAGAAGCTGTAGTATTGGTGTTCTTTTATTGAAAATGGAGGCGGCGAATAAATTGATGATAAAACAAAATTGTACTGATAGAATTCAATAGAAATGTTTGTTGCTTGTAGGTAATCCTCACATATGTTGTTCATTAAATAATGTTTTATTCTGTTCTTTATAAGAATTGCCGAACCTCCACATGCTCTTCCGCGGGGATCTTTAGTATCATACAACACGTAGCCATTAATTTTGAAGTACCCTGTCGCCGTCAAGTGAGTTTCAGCAATCATCATGACATCAATCTGCTTATCCATCAGGAAGTGTTCAAGTTCGTTTTTATGTTGGCGGAGGCCGTTCGCATTCCAAAAACAAATTTTTAAACAAATCATTTCTTTAAAATGGCTTGTAAGATAGTGGATTGCATTTTCAGCATTTCCTGCATCATGGATGTCATAGTGGTCGTAAAAGTGTTCATGGTTTGGGCAAGTGTCTGCACTGTAGTCTCTAGAGTGTTAATATTAGGCTCGTAATATTGTGATTTAGGTGCCTGCTCCAAACCTGGCATATTAGATTTAACCACGTTAGCGTAAGAAACTTGTCTAGAACTAGGCGCGTTTACATGACTAGTGGACCGTAACAATTGCGGGAAATTGTCACTAGATGCCAAAATAGGCTGTTGACGATGATCAGGTAATACTGACGTCTTGTTGGTTCTTATGCCTTTCAAATGAGTGTAAATTGGACAACCTCTATAATTTGCGGTATGATTACCTCCGCAGTTACTGCATTTTTTGATTTTTGAATCAGTTTTAGACTTATCACATTGAGCAGTTGCATGTAGCTCCCCAGACGCAACACAAACTGACGGCAATTTACAATACGCCTTGGTGTAACCAAATTCTTGACAGTTGAGACACTGGACGGGTCCCTGACGCTTATGTGGTTCTTCCACGGTGATTCTACGATGCAGAAGGTACATCAGATTGTAGATGGGATGGGACTCGTTTTTCTTTAAGACAACATCTCCAGGTTCCAATTCCACCCTGAACATGAGCTGAGGGATCTTTTCACGGTTTCTAATATTCACTACGCTCTTGATTTTGAACCCTTTGTCCATTAAACCGGTCTTTATCTCCGCAGGATCAACACATGGGTCTATCCTTTTAGAACGACTTGGAGTCCTTTTGCGCTTTTGAGCTGATAGGTATAGAAATCCCTAGTCTTCCTCTCCAACTGGTTGGACAATTTTCGAAAATCATCTTCCCTATTCACTTGGATCTTTGTCTCGCAGATATTTCCATGTTTAATTGAGGTTACGCTAAACATGTTTTCACCTATTACAGCAACAATTCCTTGTATCAGTTTGTTGGAAGTGGGCTCTCTCAGGTAAATTGGTGGGGGCTTAAATGTCTTTTTTCGGTATTTCTGGATCATCCGTCTGAAGTAGAGAAAATCTGTTTTGGTCATTTGGTTTACTACTATTGACGGTCTTAGGAACTTTTGAGTTGGAAGACATTTGAGCAGATGTCGGGCTTATCTGTCGCTTGAGAACGGTTATGTACTTATCCATACCTACTTGTTTTTTTGGGTTTGACTGCACTATTTGATGAAGATGATGTTTTTTCATCTGTTGAAATCACTATATTGGGCGAACAGGAACGACGCCGTTCTACGGCTCTTGTAGTGAGAAAATTCTCCAGAGATTTTTTTATGGATTCTTCCTCAGAGACCCATTTAGCTTTTCTAGACGAGCTAAGCTCTTTCTCAGAATTACATCTGAAAGGAACACTCATACAGTTTTTATGTGATGTTTAATGTTTTTTTTTTATATTTTTACCTATTACGATTTTTTCACTTTTTTTTATTAATTTCAACTTTTTACACTTTTTCACCTATTACGATTTTTTCACCGAAAATTCAGCCGAATTAAAAAAACACGTCCGAACAGTTCGATGAGACGAGACTGTATGAAATTAATTCAATAACTATTTAAAACAAAATCGAAATTCTTAACTTGGTGCGTTTTTTTGTAAATGGTGCGCTTTTTTCTCCATTTTGGTGCGTTTTGAAATTTCAAAGTTGACAATGCTGAGTTTTATTTTTCTCTATATTCAAACTAAAGTTACGTGGCCACTTTGTCAAAATAAGAGAAAAGAACAAAGAAGAATAGAAAAAAAACAATTCAAAAATCATTTTTTTTTTAAATTTTGAAAAGCAAGGCAAGCAAAACATTACAAATAATTATTATTTTATTTATTTTAAACTAGATTTTTATTTATTTTGATAGAATGAATACTGTTACTACCACCAAAATGAATACCTAACTCACGAAGAACCCGCTGGTTGACTGAGGGAGCACTATAAGCTGGCTCATTATCAGATAAATTGTGGGCTAACTACTAATATATTATATTTTTTTTTTTTTTTTTATTAAAATTAGAATTTATTATTTATATAAAGAAACACTTTTCTAAACACACATTAAACAGCACCAAATATATTGCCGTTAATAAACCACAATTTATTTGGTTAATAATAACAGCTGATTGAAACAGCTGACTTTAAATGTCAACAGAAATCCATAAAGTGTTAGTGAATAGCAGAATGGTTAAAATTTTTAAAAGAAACAATTGTCGTTAAAAAAGCTTACTTAGTTTAGAATAAATGCAATGGAGTTTATGTGATTTTTTGTAATAAGACCTTCCAGTTCCAGCTAGATGAAAGTATACAGTGTATCGCAAAACTATTTTGCATACTTAGTTTTAGGAGAAATTTTTTCTTCATTCATACATAAAATTGTCAAAATCAAGTAAAAACTTACATTTTTTGCAATTGATAATAGATATTATGTATGTATATAAAATAGAAAACCCCCAAACAATTCATTTTTAGTTATTGTAACATTTTATTAATTTGCATCACAGTTTAAAAGTATACAATACAAGAGTATTTTCCTTTTTTTATATATATATATTGATTCCTATGGTTCCAAGTTGGAACAAAGGGCCGTAACAAAATTCTTCCATTGGGATCTGTCCTGTGCGATTAGCCTGATCTCAGACCATGTTCTTCCTGTTTCGCTAATCTCGGATTCTAGTTGCCTTCTCCAGGTGTTAGCTGGTCTACCTCTTCTTCTGCTGCCATGAGGGTTCCAGTCAATTGCCATCTTTGGTATATCATCATGGGGTCTTCTCAGAATATGGCCAACCCAGCTCCATTTCCTCTTTGCAATTTCTATGCGAATCGGTATTTCACCCGTTCTTTGCCAGAGGTCTCTGTTGGAGACTACGTTCGGCCAAAATATTCGCAAAATTTTTCGCAAGCAACGATTAACAAATACTTGCAGGGATTGGATATCGCTTGCAGTAGCGTTCCAGGACTCGCATCCATATAGCAGGATAGAGCGAACATTAGAGGAGAAAAGGCGAAGCTTGGTTTTTTTATGTATTTGTGGTGACTTCCATACTCTTTGTAATGCACCAAAACTCTGTTTTGCTTTCCTTATGCGAGATGCAATATCATCACGTGAGCCGCCTGTTGTTGATATGATACTTCCTAGATAGCAAAACGATTGGACATCTTTGAGTTCTATGTTGTTTACTCGAAACTTGGAGAGATTAGTCGAATTGATACGTAGAGCCTTAGTTTTGTCAAAATTAATATGAAGACCAACACCCGATGCTAGCTGATGTATCTGGTTCAATTTGGCTGACATGTCGGTAAAGTTGTGTGCGAGCAGGCATATATCATCAGCATAATCAAGGTCTTCCAATCGACCATTCATACCCCATGTAATGCCTCTTCTTATTCGGGTTGCTTGCTGCATAATTGAGTCCAATACAATATTGAATAACAGAGGAGATAGGATACATCCCTGTCGTACCCCAGTGCTTACACCAATCGGGTTGCTTAACATGCGTTCATGCAGTACTCGACATGTTGAGTTGCCATACAGAGCTTTGATTAAGTCGATTAGCACAGGTGGAACTCCCTTGCATCGAAGTGCGTGCCAAATTGCCTGATGGTGGATCGTATCAAATGCTTTGGCGAAATCGATAAATATCAGGTATAGTGGAGATCTCCATTCCACCGACTGTTCCACTATGATCCGTAGACTATTTATATGGTCGGTGCAAGATCGGTGTGGTCTGAAACCAGCTTGCTCATTTCGAAGATCTGCTGAAATTGATGATGCCAGTCTAGCATGGAGTATATTCGCTAAAACCTTATTAATCATGGTTAAAAGAGTTATACCCCGCCAATTTCTACACTCTGTTAAATCTCCTTTCTTGGGTAATTTTATTATCACTCCTTCACTTAGTCCAGCAGGAAGAGAGTGTGATGTCCAGAAGTCTCTGATAATAGGGTAGATTATTTTAGCGCTAAGAGTCGGATCAGCCTTAAGCAGTTCGGGGTTAATGTTGTCTACGCCTGGTGCCTTGCCATTCTTCAGTGCACGGATTGCAATGGCGATCTCAGTTTCCTTTTTTTAATTCCTGGTAATTTTTTAAAAAGATACGTGTTATACAGAACGTGAAGGCTCATTCGGCCTTTCCAACCAAAATCCCGCTTTTTGCTAATTCGGAAGAAAGACATTTGAATTCAATTTACGTTATTTCCGTTAAAGTATTTTATCAGCAACAAATGAAAATTAAAATACCCAGTTATTTGGATTATTTTGTGAGTATTGATCCGTTCGGATCAGGCATTTAGAAATGGCAGAGGTATTTCCAGACAGACAGACATGGCAGCTGTTACTGATTTTAAAAGTTAAACAAACAGATTAAAAATTAACTCTTTTGACAAACATAAAAAGGGACAAGAGACCGAAAAAGGGACAAAAAGGCCACCATTTTACCTGTTATCTTTTCAAGCAGATATCATTAACAGGTAACAGAAATATATTACCGCACGAGAGGTATTGTATATAAACTCAAGAAACTTTCAATCGCAACATCATTATCATTAGAGTCTTCAAATTGAGAACACTTCAATTTAAAATGGATTTAAACTCTTTGACCTATACTCTATTCCTCTACCGTGAAGAATTGTTGCGCCCTAAACGCCGTAAGTCCATCTTGCAATACACCAAACTTTCTCTCACCGATAAATTAATCACTAAAGGTGTGCGTAATCTGAAAAAGTGTTCAATGCAAGATTTACGTGCCATCGACAGACAGCTTGCATTCAAAAAGGAATTGGAAAACGAAATCAAGAACAAAAAACCGCCAAAGAAGGACCAGAAAACAGAAGTTGATGAAAATGAAACACCAGCCACCGATTTGGGAAAATGCTCATTGATAAATTATGACAAAATAGGATCACCCGATTTGTGGAAATGCGCTTTGGAAAATTATGACAACATGGAGTAATCAAGCTTACACTATGGCAAACTACTTGAGGAGTCTATATGGAACTATTTCATCTGAAAAAAGATGAAACATAAAGCTGACTATTATCCGAATTTTGTTCTATGAATAGTATAGGGCATTAAAACGCACTAGAAAAAAATATTGTATAAATAAATTTTTTGGAAATAAAGTTTAAAAAATACGAGCAAAATATTCTATTGTAATTATTTTTAAAAATAGTTTATACAGGAATAATCATTTTCATGTTAAAGAGCTACTAGTAAATAAATACTTCAGGAATTGTTGACAATGGCACAAACAGTGGTAGACATATCTTAAAAATTTTACATATAAATTCTTAATAATTTTTATAAACAAAATTCCTAGGAAAATCTTATTAACAAATTATATAAAAAACATAGATAATCATCTGAAACGTAACTTAACCATATTATGGTTGCAGAAATCATATAAATAATTACAGTGACCATAAAATTGTAAAAACTTTTTTAGAAATGTTGAAATAGTTGTGGTAAACATGCACAACTATATTTTTCCTCTGCGTGTAGGAATTGCAATATTATTTACAACACGTTTCTAAGTTCATAAATTGTATTTCTTATTGTCATATTCCTCCAAATCATTCGAAACTTATTGTAAAAGATTTTGTAGCCATTCCTTTTGTCTAATGCTTTCTGCAGTATTTTTTGCAAATACTTTATTCGATGAAATTATATGGTAATCATTTACGTGCTTCTGGTATAGTTCCAAATCATTCGATTAAGGAATCCTAGTACTCAATTCAATGCATCTACTTTTGTGTTCACAGATCCGTTGAAGGTAATTTACTTGGATTGACATTTTTCATGCCCAGCTTCTCCAATTGCTTGCTGCGTTGCATTTCCGCTTTCAATTTCTTTTGGTATACAATTTCACTATTGATAGCAAGCAAATTTTCGATTGAACATTTTTCTTTATTACGCAGGCTTTTCGAAATTAATTAATCGGTAATAGAAATCTTGGTTTGACACAAACGTATAAAACGGGACTGAGAGCGGCGTAATTCTTCACAAAGTGTAGCTGACGGAGGTTTTTGATGTTGAATCCATTTTTACTGGGCCAGTATGAAGGGCTACCTGTAGACAATGTTGAATAATTGTTCTTTGAAATGCATTTATATAGCTCTCTTCCTTTTGGGTTCGCCAAACGGGATCCACACCAAGGGTGTTTGGCATTAAAGTCACCACCAACAATAAATTTGGGGCCAAGTTCTTTAAAAAAGCTTTCATATTGTTCGCATTTAACACTATGCACAGTGGGGCCAAATGCATGAAAATTGGCGATTAATTCATAGAAGTCGTAATTTAAAAAAAAAATATTTTTTATTAATGGATATTTATAAATACATAAAAAAACCAACATTTAAAAAAAACAGAGTGAAAAAACACATTTTTTAACCCTTTATGGGCCATTTTGTGTTCTGTAAAAAAATCCTCTTTTTTCACATTTTTTGCTGTAACTTTGGAACGGTGCGCTATAAATTATTCAATTAAATTGCAAATTAAAGCATACTAAATGTACTTTAAGGAAAATAAGTAATATTTTTAAAAATAATAAGGAATAAATATTTTACATGTATTTCTATTAGAAAATTTTTAAATTGAAATCATACCTTTTTTCTCGAAATTTTAAAATTTTGCTCAAAAATGAAACATTGGAAAATCTAATTGTTTTTTTATTGATAAATAACTATAAACACACTATTTAAAAAAAAATTAATTAAATTCGGTTATTCTATTTTTTTTTTCTTTTTGAAAACAACAATATTTTATTATAATCATTATTACCTTCAATGTTAGTATTTACTTCACATTCAATTTCATAATCATAAATTAATTCGTTACAATAATCTTAATCTTCATCTCCATCTTCATCATTGCTATTTTGATTGCTGGGAAGTACAAGCAACTCCAATGCAGATTCTTTTCTTTTTAGAACTATTGTTCATGCTTGTTATAAACGGATCTGAACTTAAGAGAAATCTATTAAAGATATCTTCCATTGTTTTTTCTCGACTGCATTTACGGGCAAAATTCTCCCTATAACTTTTAAAATCTTTATTTCTGGCTTCCTGAGACTCTTCGGTTAGCTGACCAATTGGCAATGGCGATAATGATATAATTTCAGGCCAATGAATAAAATATTTGTGAAGAGTAGGAGGCATATAGTACCATGGATATTTTTTCACAAATAGCCTGGCAGTGTTATTAGCGAAGTTTGTAAATTTTTCAATGTTGACCTCAATACCACTAGAAACTACAATTAATATTGTGTGCATATTCCTTTAACCCTGTACCGAATAATTTACACTTTCACAACACTTTAAATATGTAACATCACATCACAAAACATTGACAGCTAAAACAATAAATAAACGTGTCAGTACCGAATCAATAATACCCTACGGATGGATAGAAATTCTTAAAAATGTATTATCATTATATTAGTAGATTGATATCACCAGCTTAAAACAAAATTAAAACTTTACTCGTATGATGCATGTATATGACCAACAGTTATTATGCAGGACTCAAATAAATGACAATAATAAATAGGGATGGGAGCGTGACCTCCTTCAATTTTTCAAAATAGTGCACTTGTGCCATATACAATTTTCTAATAATTTAAAATTAACAAATGTTTAAGTAAAATTCATTGAAATATCATAAACACATGTAAAATAATTTAATTAGTTTTATTCATAGTAAATAAACCCAACATATGTACGCAATCACGTGAGCATGCGTGAATTAAAGTTACTCACGCCCCCATCTCTAATTAACAACACAATTTTTTTTAGCTACAATAACAACTACTATAACGAAAATAATGACAAAACAAAATAAAAACAACTTGATGTTTTGTTTTGTTTTTTTTTCATATTTGTGGATTTTTAGCATCTTGAGTTATTTCACAAAAACAAGCACAACTCAAAAATCGCAAAAAATCGCAAAAAAATATTTTGGGGTTTATTAGTTGAGATCTGATATTATAACACTATATAGACGATTTTACGCAAGCTCACGAACAAAGTTGTTGAAACTCCATATATAAATCAAAAATAGCCCATTTTTGGGCTAATTTTATTTTATTAACATTTAATATTTTTAAAACATTTATTTAAACAAAAAAACATGTACTATATAGTAAACTACCTGAAGTTGACGGTTCCATTATAAAAATTTAACTTTTAGAAGTATTAATAGAAAAAATGTCAATTGAAATATCAAAATTTTCACTTTTTTCAATATGCACAAAAAAAAATAACAATTATTCAACTTTAAGTGCTCACTTCAACTAAAGCAAACAACTTAAAAGTATAATTTTTGCAATTAGTGATGCAGAATTTTATCCACTTTCACCCGGTACCAAACACGATCATGAATTTTAAAGTTCATATTTTGAATTAATCGCCACTTTTCATTCATTTGGCCCCAATGTGCTATGCCTTGGTGGAAAGTAAATAGAAAAAAATATTAATACTGTTATTATCACATGTTAGTTTAACGCCTGCAGCTTGAAGAAAGTTTTTCTCAATAGGATGTAGAATTTCATATTTAATATTATTTCTTATTAAAATGGCTGCACCACCGTGTGCTCTTTCATCGGGATGATTAGCAGCTACAATGTTATAATATTTTATTTTAAAGAAGGTTCTACTTGTGAAATGAGTTTCACTTACTAAAAATATATCAATATAGTTATTTTTAATGAAAATTTCAATTTCATTTGCATGATTGGATAGACCATTCGCATTCCATATTGCTATCCTTAAATTTATTTGCATAATTTTGACATTATCATTGACATCATATTCATCAGATTTTCCATAATTTTTTCAAGTCGATCGATTCGAGTGTTTTCATTAACATTTGAAGATTTGACAGCATCTGAAAATGACACATTAAACCTATTCTGATTAGGTTGATTAAATTTTGAATTATTTAATTGCGGATACTCCGTTGAACTAATGTTAAAATTAGTAGTTTTTTCTCCGTTTGAATACTGGCTTCGTCTTCTGGCAACAAGATGTTGATAGACTCTACATTAGAGTGCCAATTAACTATATGGGAAAATTTTTTTGAAGGAATTTGTTTCACGGCACCCCCCAGATTGGTTCGAATTGCTAAAAAAAATACTCCCTTGAAAATTTGAGTTATAGACAAAACTCAGAGGAACAACCTTTGCTCACAAATTTTTTTCGTATCTCCAATATCTACTGAATTAAGAAAAAAAAAAATAAACGAAAAACCATGGATTTATACATACATATGTTTATATGGGTGATTTTATTTACTTAAGTGTAGGCATTACATGAAAAAAAAACTTGTAGTATTGATATTATAATTTTATTTGTAGCAAGTATTGTTTTGTTTTTTTATATTTTTTATTGTTTAAAGATATCTACTTTGATTTAAAGTAAATTTTTTCAATAAGAATATGATGAATTAAGATTTTCAGGTAAGGATTTTGGGATTATATTAAAGAAATGACGGGAGTTGCCGAATTTAAGCCGCACAGGTTAATATTAACCCTTTCGACTTTTATGCGGGAATTCCTGTTATTCACTTGTCTTTAATTAAATTAATGACGGGAATTCCAGCTAATTCAAACAAGTTTTTTTAGCTACTACAGCTAATTTGTGTTATTCTTTGTTCAAAGTTAGAGTTGCTATTATAACCACACCTGCGTTGTACGTAATGATAATGATTCTCGCCATCTCGGGAGTTCCCATCAATTGATCCACAGTTAAAAATCATGATTTAACGATAAGAAAAAAGGGGAATACCCGCTCTTCATTTCTGTATGAAAAATCTGTGTTTCTCTTGGTAGTGGTACTGGAAGAGCACAAGCACATGCTATTTGCAAATCGCTTTTTGATTGGGGTCTACAAGATTATGTAAAAGCTTTAGTTTTCGATACAACAGCAGTTAATACTGGACGATTCAATGGAACTTGTTCCATCATTGAAAATACACTAGATAGGGATCTGCTATATTTGGCTTGTAGGCATCACATCTTTGAACTTATTCTTAAAAGCGTTTTTGATATTAAATTTTGCAAGACAGTTCCTAATGTGCAAATATTTCAACGATTTCAAAAGTGCTGGCCATCAATAAACATTGATAATTTCAGGATCGGTATCGAAAATGAGAAAGTTAAAAAAGCTATTAGTTTATGTGATTTAGAGCGAATTACAAATTTTCTTAATAATGGTCTGCAGGAAAACCAACCGCGAGATGACTATAGGGAATTTATAGAGCTTGCTCTAATATTTCTCAGAAAAACACCAACCCGATCATGTATAAAATTCCGAGACCCAGGCGCTATGCATCAGGCAAGATGGATGTCAAAGGCAATATATACCTTAAAAATATTTTTGTTTAGAGACGAGTTCGATTTAACAGAGGTTAAACTAAATGCTCTTTGCGATGTTTCCATTTTTTTATTGTCAAAGTGTACGTTGAGGCTTGGTTTTGCGCTCCATCACCTATAAAAGCTCCGTATCACGATTTTATGCTTATTACAGTATTAAGTCAATATCAAAGTGTTGAAACTGAAATTGCTACTGTCGCTTTTGCAAAATTTTGCAGTCACCTGTGGTATCTAGGGACACAAAGCGTTGCTTTGGCATTTTTTGATGAAAATGTACCAGTCGAAACCAAAAAAAAAAAAATGGTAAAAGCTTTGAAGAATGAATCTTATGTAAATAGCAAAAAGGCCCTAATAAACACTTTGAACGTAGATGATGTTATCAAAAAAGGTATTGCACAGTTTGTGAATAAAAGCACTATAACATTTTTTAAGCGTTTTGAATTATCTGAAGAGTTTTTAAAAACAACTCCCACAAAATGGCCGAGTAACAAAAAGTTTATTGAAGCTAAAAAAAACTCTTTCAGGTTTAAAAGTAGTGAACGATACCGCTGAAAGGGGAGTCAAATTAATGCAGGATTATAATAATATTTTATCAAGAAGCGAAGAACAAAAACAATATATTTTACAAATTGTTAAGGATTACCGTTTACGTTTTCCAAAGTGCAATAAGGAAACCTTTTGTAACTATATAAATTAAAACAAAAACCAATGCCACAAAAAATACTTGCTACAAATAAAATTATAATATCAATGCTACAAGTTTTTTTTCATGTAATGCCTACACTTAAGTAAATAAAATATGTATGTATAAATCTATGGTTTTTCGTTTATTTTTTTTTTTCTTAATTCAGTAGATATTGGAGATACGAAAAAAATTTGTGAGCAAAGGTTGTTCCTCTGAGTTTTGTCTATAACTTTTACTAACAAAGTTTTTTTGTAAAATGGATATTAAAGAAGTTATGGACAAAAAAAGTCAAAAATCAGGTATTTTGCAAATTTTGGGCGGCTCAGGGGCACCTTTTCCCCTTATCCGATTGAGCCCAAATTTTCAAGGGAGTATTTTTTTAGCAATTCGAACCAATCTGGGGGTTGCCGTGAAACAAATTCCAACTTTGAAAAATAACTGGCACCCTACTCTACATCCTTTGTAGTTGGCTGTATGGTTTAACATACAATGAACACAACGCGGTGGAGTGTCAATCTTTTTTTTACATTCAACGGTGGCATGATCAATACCGCACTTAACACATCTGTAAGGTTTCTTGCAATATGCTTTTGTATGCCCAAATTGTTGACATTGATGACACTGTACCAGATCATTATTTCTAATTGGGGGTTCAATTTTAGCGACTGCCTGATTTATGTATTTTATTTCATATATAGATTTGTTGTTGGGATTTGGATCTAAGTCCACAAAAAACATTGATAGGGGCTCTTTTGTAACACGGCTTCTGACATTTGTTAAACATCTAACTGAATGACCTAGGCTTAAAAGTTCAGCTTTGATATCTTCCGTAGGTGTAGTTGGATGCAAACCTTTTACAATTACTCTGTATGATCTTTCTTGCTTAATTTGGTATGTATGAAAATTTATATTAGAGTTATCAAAATATGTAATGACCTTCCTATAAGAATCAACAGACTTACCCCCTGGCCCACGATGTCGAACGATAACGTTCGCTTAGATAAGACTTAAGACACAAACTTTTTATCGTATCTATTTTTTACTCAATCAAGTTTGTTTATTCCACAATCAAGCTTGTGTCTTAAGTCTTATCTAAGCGAACGTTATCGTTCGACATCGTGGGCCAGGGGTTTAATCATCAATCGAACCTGACCTTCCCTCAAACACTTATAATTAAAATCAGTAACAGAAATAGCATCACTTAATTTCTTCATCATAAGGTTTATGTTTTCTACATTTGGTATGTAAATTGCTGGAGGTTTTAGTGCTGTTCTCTGATTATCATCTACTCTTTCGCCTTCAGTATCAAGGGCTGAGTATCTGTTGTTGTTGGATGATGTAGATCAAGGTGAATTTAAATACAAGGTGACAGCATAGCGCCAGCTGATTATTCATGGTGAAATTGAAAATGTCAAAAAGTTGTTTACAAATAGTCAAAGTTTATATAAAAAAAGATGTTTTTGACAGTGACGAAAGTTTTTACACAAACAAAAATGCCTGTTGTTCTTGCCTTGTTGTAATTGTTGTAGCAATGCTGTCACCTTGTATTTAAATTCACCTTGATGTAGATGGTTCATCATACAAATTTTGTCTTTTTGTTTTTTTAAGCTGCGGAGATTCAACTCGTTTACGTTTTGATGTTACACTTTGCCAGGCTGGCTCAACGTTGTTTTTGCTTTTTTGGCATGGTTCTATCATATCAACGGCATCATCACTGCTTTCTTCACTTAAGTTTACCATCGCGTAACAATGTTGTTTTTGTGCGAAAGAAAGTAGAATTTTTTATGTGCATTCTTGCACTGCAATTGTTTTTATGAATGTAAAATTTTGTTTTTAAATAAATATTTGTTATTGTTAATCAAATGTGTTTGTTTTTTTTTATTGTTTTTTATATGTAATTGTTTTAAGAAAAATTATACGTCTGTTTGCGATCGCGGTCAAATCAAGACTGATGTACGATAAATGAAATCAAATTCTTCAAAAATCTTTGTTTGAAAATCAAATTAACATTTTAAACATGTAAATAAAAATTCTTGTATAACCTGATGGTTTGGTCTACTGAACTGTAGACGAACAACCAGGGTTAGAGTACCAGTGGAATCCTAACAAATTTTATTGGAAAAAATCAACTAGAAAACAAAAATATATAAAAAAAAGTACCAAATATGTACTGAAATTATTGGTACTTTAGTTCCGAATATCATATTGTGAGTTAAATTTTGAGTGGTTAAATGCTTATTTTATCTTTATTAGCTCATTTATTAAAAAAGGTTTTTACTATTATTATTTTTACTAATAATCGTTTATAAAAAGCTTTTTGAAGAATTTATGATATTAAAAAATTTAAAATTAATTCAATAAATATTTGAAACAAAAACGAAATTCTTAACTTGGTGCGTTTTTTTGTAAATTGTGCGCTTTTTTCTCCATTTTTGTGCGTTTTGAAATTTCAAAGTTGACAACGCTGAGTTTTATTTTTCTCTATATTCAAATTAAAGTTACGTGGCAACTTTGTCAAAATAAGAGAAAAGAACAAAGAAGAATAGAAAAAACAATCATTTTTTTAAATTTTGAAAAGCAAGACCAGCAAAACATTACAAATAATTATTATTTTATTTATTTTAAACTAGATTTTTATTTATTTTGATAGAATGAATACTGTTACTACCACCAAAATGAATACCTAACTCACGAAGAACCCGCTGGTTGACTGAGGGAGCACTATAAGCTGGCTCATTATCAGATAAATTGTGGGCTAACTACTAATATATTATATTTTTTTTTTTTTTTATTAAAATTAGAATTTATTATTTATATAAAGAAACACTTTTCTAAACACACATTAAACAGCACCAAATATATTGCCGTTAATAAACCACAATTTATTTGGTTAATAATAACTGCTGATTGAAACAGCTGACTTTAAATGTCAACAGAAATCCATAAAGTGTTAGTGAATAGCAGAATGGTTAAAATTTTTAAAAGAAACAATTGTCGTTAAAAAAGCTTACTTAGTTTAGAATAAATGCAATGGAGTTTATGTGATTTTTTGTAATAAGACCTTCCAGTTCCAGCTAGATGAAAGTATACAGTGTATCGCAAAACTATTTTGCATACTTAGTTTTAGGAGAAATTTTTTCTTCATTCATACATAAAATTGTCAAAATCAAGTAAAAACTTACATTTTTTGCAATTGATAATAGATATTATGTATGTATATAAAATAGAAAACCCCCAAACAATTCATTTTTAGTTATTGTAACATTTTATTAATTTGCATCACAGTTTAAAAGTATACAATACAAGAGTATTTTCCTTTTTTTAATTCCTGGTAATTTTTTAAAAAGATACGTGTTATACAGAACGTGAAGGCTCATTCGGCCTTTCCAACCAAAATCCCGCTTTTTGCTAATTCGGAAGAAAGACATTTGAATTCAATTTACGTTATTTCCGTTAAAGTATTTTATCAGCAACAAATGAAAATTAAAATACCCAGTTATTTGGATTATTTTCTGAGTATTGCGAGGTTATTCATGTACTTGTGTTCAGGTAGTCCCGTTCGGATCAGGCATTTAGAAATGGCAGATGTATTTCCAGACAGACAGACATGGCAGCTGTTACTGATTTTAAAAGTTAAACAAACAGATTAAAAATTAACTCTTTTGACAAACATAAAAAGGGACAAGAGACCGAAAAAGGGACAAAAAGGCCACCATTTTACCTGTTTTCTTTTCAAGCAGATATCATTAACAGGTAACAGAAATATATTACCGCACGAGAGGTATTGTATATAAACTCAAGAAACTTTCAATCGCAACATCATTATCATTAGAGTCTTCAAATTGAGAACACTTCAATTTAAAATGGATTTAAACTCTTTGACCTATACTCTATTCCTCTACCGTGAAGAATTGTTGCGCCCTAAACGCCGTAAGTCCATCTTGCAATACACCAAACTTTCTCTCACCGATAAATTAATCACTAAAGGTGTGCGTAATCTGAAAAAGTGTTCAATGCAAGATTTACGTGCCATCGACAGACAGCTTGCATTCAAAAAGGAATTGGAAAACGAAATCAAGAACAAAAAACCGCCAAAGAAGGACCAGAAAACAGAAGTTGATGAAAATGAAACACCAGCCACCGATTTGGGAAAATGCTCATTGATAAATTATGACAAAATAGGATCACCCGATTTGTGAAAATGCGCTTTGGAAAATTATGACAACATGGAGTAATCAAGCTTACACTATGGCAAACTACTTGAGGAGTCTATATGGAACTATTTCATCTGAAAAAAATGAAACATAAAACTGACTATTATCCGAATTTTGTTCTATGAATAGTATAGGGTATTAAAACGCACTAGAAAAAAATATTGTATAAATACATTTTTTGGAAATAAAGATTAAAAAATACGAGCAAAATATTCTATTGTAATTATTTTTAAAAATAGTTTATACAGGAATAATCATTTTCATGTTAAAGAGCTAATAGTAAATAAATACTTCAGGAATTGTTGACAATAGCATTTTAAACATGTAAATAAAAATTCTTGTATAACCTGATGGTTTGGTCTACTGAACTGTAGACGATCAACCAGGGTAAGAGTACCAGTGGAATCCTAACAAATTTTATTGGAAAAAAATTAAATAGAAGTACTTTAACTAGAGAACAAAAATATATAAAAAAAGTACCAAATATGTACTGAAATTATTGGTACTTTAGTTCCGAATATCATATTGTGAGTTAAATTTTGAGTGGTTAAATGCTTATTTTATCTTTATTAGCTCATTTATTAAAAAAGGCTTTTACTATTATTACTTTTACTTATAATCGTTTATAAAAAGGTTTTTGGAAAAGTTTATGATATTAAAAAATTTCAAATTAATTTTTTTTTTTTAATACATTTAATTTATTTATTGAATCTTCAGAAATGAAATGGCAATAAGTTTTCGAATCTTAATACTAAAAGAAAATAATAAGTCCAGCCAGTGCTAGACAAAATATTATGATACTACAACAAATTTACATCCACTGATCCAGTCATCTTTTTTGCGTTTGAGTTAAAGCAAGGGTATCCCTCCTTCTCAACCGAACATGGCCACTAAAGTTAAGGATGTCTCGTGCAAGTGGGTTTGGATGGTGTTCAAGTTTGCTGACATATTTTGAGGCGTATTTTGTAAGTTCGACTTTCACCAAAGGAATGCCTAGATCTTTGTGAATTCTAGAATATTTAACGTACCATGGAGCTGCAGTAATTGTACGTAGAATCTTATTTTGACCCCTTTGTATTTTTTCAATGTTGGATGCTGAGGCAGTACCCCATAATTGAATTCCATAACACCAGATTGGCTTTAGAATTGCATTGTACAACAAAAGTTTGCAATCCAACTTTAATGTAGAGTTTCTGCCGATTAGCCAATTAATTTGCACTGCTTTTAATCTCATCTGGGTAAGTTTTGCGTCGATATGAGACTTCCAAGTTAAACGATGATCGAGGTGGATTCCGAGGTATTTCACTTCATTGTGTTGCGGGATAATTTGCTTATTTATTCTGATGAACGAGCAGGTATCTTTTCGCAATGTGAAAGTGATATGAATACATTTTTGTTCATTTACCTTGATTTTCCAAAGCTCTAGCCAATTCTCTAGTTTATAAACATAATTCTGCAAATTCTGTGATGCAACTAGGTGGTCCTTATGCACGCTGATAAAGGCTGTATCGTCTGCAAAAGTTGACGTATGGATATTGGGGTCTGACGGCATATAGGATGCATAAATCAAATATAAAGTTGGACCCAGTATGCTACCCTGGGGTACTCCTGCTTCAATTGGCTGAGCGGGGCTTAAAAAATCGCCTTCTTTGATTGTAAATTTGCGACCATATGAATAACTTTTCATAAGTTTGTGGGTGTTAGCAGGCAGAGTTAATTTAATTTTATGCATTAAACCTTCATGCCAGACTTTGTCGAACGCTTGGGAAACATCAATGAAAAGCGCGGAACAGTATTTTTCTTCAAACGACCGTCTTATCACATTTACCAATCTGTGTGTTTGTTCGATGGTACTGTGTTTAGCTCTGAACCCGAATTGGTGATTTGGGATACATTGAGTGTCGTTCTGAATTGGAATCAACTTAGCCAATAATTTTTCAAACAGTTTTGAAATTGTCGGCAGTAGACTAATTGGCCTATATGACTCTACTTTAGTGGGGTCCTTCCCTGGCTTAGGAATCATGGAAATCATAGATACCTTCCAATCTGCAGGATAGTATTCTAGGCGTAAAATAGCATTGAAAATAAATAGGATAATTCTTCTAGCTACACGAGACACAAGCATTTTGTTGCTGATTTTATCCATACCTGGAGCTTTTTTAAGATTCAGAGTACCAATAGCGCTTTGAATATCATTAAAGCTAAGTCTTAGAGGTACAGGAGGTCTAATAACGAGTGGAGGCAAATCAGATGCATTATTTGAGTTGTTTATAGTAAACACATTTCTCAAATAGTTAACAAATAAAGTCCCCTTCTCGGAATCATTTCTAGCCCAGTCACCAGTCGGATTTCGCAGAGGAGGCTTTCCTCTAACTGGTCTTTTTAAACCTCGTGCCGCTTTCCATAACGAATAGTCAGATTGTGGGGTACTATCAAGACCCTCCAAGTAAGATTTAAGTGAAGCCATTCTTTGGGTTTCTAAGAAATTTCTTAGTATATCTCTGCATACCCGTAGCCTATCTTTCAGTTCAGGAGACCTGTGAATTTGCCACTCTCTTCTAACTCTTCTTTTTTCTGACAGGAGATGATCGAGTTCAGCGAAATAAGTTCTATTTGTCCCACTTCTGCACTCAACGTCGTATGTGGAGGCGTGATGTACAGCTCTTCGTATGTCCTCAGTAAACTTGCCAATCGACCCATCAATATCCTCGGTAGTTCTCAACACTACATTTTCCGTGCAGTGGGAACTTAAATACTTTTTATACTTTATCCAACTTACTCTGGTTTTAGATATGTCCCGAAATGGACAGCCATTCCCTTGAAGGAAACGCATTGAAATAATAGTAGGAGAGTGATCTGAAGACAAGTCTAATGAAGGCTCCACTTGTATCGATTCTACAGGGATATTTTTCACTACTCCGAAGTCAATAACATCGGGAATCTTCCGTCGGTCCGTCGGCCAGTAGGTGGGATGCCCGCTTGGGAGTACATCTAATCCCATTTTGGCAATGGTGTTGAAGAGTTCACGATCCTTCGGGGTCACCAGACGTGAACCCCAAAAAGTGTGTTTGGCATTAAAGTCACCAGCAACTAAAAATCTAGCTCCAAGGGAATTGAAGAAGCTGTAGTATTGGTGTTCTTTTATTGAAAATGGAGGCGGCGAATAAATTGATGATAAAACAAAATTGTACTGATAGAATTCAATACAAATGTTTGTTGCTTGTAGGTAATCCTCACATATGTTGTTCATTAAATAATGTTTTATTCTGTTCTTTATAAGAATTGCCGAACCTCCACATGCTCTTCCGCGGGGATCTTTAGTATCATACAACACGTAGCCATTAATTTTGAAGTACCCTGTCGCCGTCAAGTGAGTTTCAGCAATCATCATGACATCAATCTGCTTATCCATCAGGAAGTGTTCAAGTTCGTTTTTATGTTGGCGGAGGCCGTTCGCATTCCAAAAACAAATTTTTAAACAAATCATTTCTTTAAAATGGCTTGTAAGATAGTGGATTGCATTTTCAGCATTTCCTGCATCATGGATGTCATAGTGGTCGTAAAAGTGTTCATGGTTTGGGCAAGTGTCTGCACTGTAGTCTCTAGAGTGTTAATATTAGGCTCGTAATATTGTGATTTAGGTGCCTGCTCCAAACCTGGCATATTAGATTTAACCACGTTAGCGTAAGAAACTTGTCTAGAACTAGGCGCGTTTACATGACTAGTGGACCGTAACAATTGCGGGAAATTGTCACTAGATGCCAAAATAGGCTGTTGACGATGATCAGGTAATACTGACGTCTTGTTGGTTCTTATGCCTTTCAAATGAGTGTAAATTGGACAACCTCTATAATTTGCGGTATGATTACCTCCGCAGTTACTGCATTTTTTGATTTTTGAATCAGTTTTAGACTTATCACATTGAGCAGTTGCATGTAGCTCCCCAGACGCAACACAAACTGACGGCAATTTACAATACGCCTTGGTGTAACCAAATTCTTGACAGTTGAGACACTGGACGGGTCCCTGACGCTTATGTGGTTCTTCCACGGTGATTCTACGATGCAGAAGGTACATCAGATTGTAGATGGGATGGGACTCGTTTTTCTTTAAGACAACATCTCCAGGTTCCAATTCCACCCTGAACATGAGCTGAGGGATCTTTTCACGGTTTCTAATATTCACTACGCTCTTGATTTTGAACCCTTTGTCCATTAAACCGGTCTTTATCTCCGCAGGATCAACACATGGGTCTATCCTTTTAGAACGACTTGGAGTCCTTTTGCGCTTTTGAGCTGATAGGTATAGAAATCCCTAGTCTTCCTCTCCAACTGGTTGGACAATTTTCGAAAATCATCTTCCCTATTCACTTGGATCTTTGTCTCGCAGATATTTCCATGTTTAATTGAGGTTACGCTAAACATGTTTTCACCTATTACAGCAACAATTCCTTGTATCAGTTTGTTGGAAGTGGGCTCTCTCAGGTAAATTGGTGGGGGCTTAAATGTCTTTTTTCGGTATTTCTGGATCATCCGTCTGAAGTAGAGAAAATCTGTTTTGGTCATTTGGTTTACTACTATTGACGGTCTTAGGAACTTTTGAGTTGGAAGACATTTGAGCAGATGTCGGGCTTATCTGTCGCTTGAGAACGGTTATGTACTTATCCATACCTACTTGTTTTTTTGGGTTTGACTGCACTATTTGATGAAGATGATGTTTTTTCATCTGTTGAAATCACTATATTGGGCGAACAGGAACGACGCCGTTCTACGGCTCTTGTAGTGAGAAAATTCTCCAGAGATTTTTTTATGGATTCTTCCTCAGAGACCCATTTAGCTTTTCTAGACGAGCTAAGCTCTTTCTCAGAATTACATCTGAAAGGAACACTCATACAGTTTTTATGTGATGTTTAATGTTTTTTTTTTTATATTTTTACCTATTACGATTTTTTCACTTTTTTTATTAATTTCAACTTTTTACACTTTTTCACCTATTACGATTTTTTCACCGAAAATTCAGCCGAATTAAAAAAACACGTTCGAACAGTTCGATGAGACGAGACTGTATGAAATTAATTCAATAACTATTTAAAACAAAATCGAAATTCTTAACTTGGTGCGTTTTTTTGTAAATGGTGCGCTTTTTTCTCCATTTTGGTGCGTTTTGAAATTTCAAAGTTGACAATGCTGAGTTTTATTTTTCTCTATATTCAAACTAAAGTTACGTGGCCACTTTGTCAAAATAAGAGAAAAGAACAAAGAAGAATAGAAAAAAAACAATTCAAAAATCATTTTTTTTTTAAATTTTGAAAAGCAAGGCAAGCAAAACATTACAAATAATTATTATTTTATTTATTTTAAACTAGATTTTTATTTATTTTGATAGAATGAATACTGTTACTACCACCAAAATGAATACCTAACTCACGAAGAACCCGCTGGTTGACTGAGGGAGCACTATAAGCTGGCTCATTATCAGATAAATTGTGGGCTAAATACTCATATATTATATTTTTTTTTTTTTATTAAAATTAGAATTTTTTATTTATATAAAGAAACACTTTTCTAAACACACATTAAACAGCACCAAATATATTGCCGTTAATAAACCACAATTTATTTGGTTAATAATAACAGCTGATTGAAACAGCTGACTTTAAATGTCAACAGAAATCCATAAAATGTTAGTGAATAGCAGAATGGTTAAAATTTTTAAAAGAAACAATTGTCGTTAAAAAAGCTTACTTAGTTTAGAATAAATGCAATGGAGTTTATGTGATTTTTTGTAATAAGACCTTCCAGATCCAGCTAGATGAAAGTCTACAGTGTATCGCAAAACTATTTTGTATACTAAGTTTTAGGAGAAATTTTTTCTTCATGCATACATAAAATTGTCAAAATCAAGTAAAAACTTACATTTTTTGCAATTGATAATAGATATTATGTATGTATATAAAATAGAAAACCCCAAACAATTCATTTTTAGTTATTGTAACATTTTATTAATTTGCATCACAGTTTAAAAGTACAATACAAGAGTATTTTCCTTTTTTTAATTCCTGGTAGTTTTTTAAAAAGATACGTGTTATACAGAACGTGAAGGCTCATTCCGCCTTTCCAATCAAAATCCCGCTTTTTGCTAATTCGGAAGAAAGACATTTGAATTCAATTTACGTTATTTCCGTTAAAGTATTTTATCAGCAACAAATGAAAATTAAAATACCCAGTTATTTGGATTATTTTCTGAGTATTGCGAGGTTATTCATGTACCTGTGTTCAGATAGTCCCGTTCGGATCAGGCATTTAGTAATGGCATAGGTATTTCCAGACAGACAGACATGGCAGCTGTTACTGATTTTAAAAGTTAAACAAACAGATTAAAAATTAACTCTTTTGACAAACATAAAAAGGGACAAGAGACCGAAAAAGGGACAAAAAGGCCACCATTTTACCTGTTATCTTTTCAAGCAGATATCATTAACAGGTAACAGAAATATATTACCGCACGAGAGGTATTGTATATAAACTCAAGAAACTTTCAATCGCAACATCATTATCATTAGAATCTTCAAATTGAGAACACTTCAATTTAAAATGGATTTAAACTCTTTGACCTATACTCTATTCCTCTACCGTGAAGAATTGTTGCGCCCTAAACGCCGTAAGTCCATCTTGCAATACACCAAACTTTCTCTCACCGATAAATTAATCACTAAAGGTGTGCGTAATCTGAAAAAGTGTTCAATGCAAGATTTACGTGCCATCGACAGACAGCTTGCATTCAAAAAGGAATTGGAAAACGAAATCAAGAACAAAAAACCGCCAAAGAAGGACCAGAAAACAGAAGTTGATGCAAATGAAACACCAGCCACCGATTTGGGAAAATGCTCATTAATAAATTATGACAAAATAGAATCACCCGATTTGTGGAAATGCGCTTTGGAAAATTATGACAACATGGAGTAATCAAGCTTACACTATGGCAAACTACTTGAGGAGTCTCTATGGAACTATTTCATCTGAAAAAAGATGAAACATAAAGCTGACTATTATCCGAATTTTGTTCTATGAATAGTATAGGGTATTAAAACGCACTAGAAAAAAATATTGTATAAATGAATTTTTTGGAAATAAAGTTTAAAAATTACGAGCAAAATATTCTATTGTAATTATTTTTAAAAATAGTTTATACAGGAATAATCATTTTCATGTTAAAGAGCTACTAGTAAATAAATACTTCAGGAATTGTTGACAATAGCATTTTAAACATGTAAATAAAAATTCTTGTATAACCTGATGGTTTGGTCTACTGAACTGTAGACGATCAACCAGGGTAAGAGTACCAGTGGAATCCTAACAAATTTTATTGGAAAAAAATTAAATAGAAGTACTTTAACTAGAGTTAAATTTTGAGTGGTTAAATGCTTATTTTATCTTTATTAGCTCATTTATTAAAAAAGGCTTTTACTATTATTATTTTTACTAATAATCGTTTATAAAAAGCTTTTTGAAGAGTTTATGATATTAAAAAATTTAAAATTAATTCAATAAATATTTGAAACAAAAACGAAATTCTTAACTTGGTGCGTTTTTTTTTTTTTTTGTAAATGGTGCGCTTTTTTCTCCATTTTTTCTGCGCGTTTTGAAATTTCAAAGTTGACAACGCTGAGTTTTATTCTTCTCTATATTCAAACTAAAGTTACGTGGCAACTTTGTCAAAATAAGAGAAAAGAACAAAGAAGAATAGAAAAAAAAACAATTCAAAAATCATTTTTTTTTTTAAATTTTGAAAAGCAAGGCAAGCAAAACATTACAAATAATTATTATTTTATTTATTTTAAACTAGATTTTTATTTATTTTGATACAATGAATACTGTTACTACCACCAAAATTATTACCTAAGTTACGAAGAACCCGCTGGTTGACTGAGGGAGCACTATAAGCTGGCTCATTATCAGACACTCAGCCTCGTCTCATCGAACTGTTCGGACGTGTTTTTTTAGTGCGGCTGAATTTTCGGTGAAAAAATCGTAATAGGTGAAAAAGTGTAAAAAGTTGAAATTAAACAAAAAAGTGAAAAAATCGTAATAGGTAAAAATATAAAAAAAAAAACACACATTAAACATCACATAAAAACTGTATGAGTGTTCCTCTCAGATGTAATTCTGAGAAAGAGCTTAGCTCAACTAGAAAAACTAAATGGGTCTCTGAGGAAGAATCCATAAAAAAATCTGTGGAGAATCTTCTCACTGCAAGAGCCGTGGAACGGCGTCGTTCCTGTTCGCCCAATATAGTAATTTCAATAGATGAAGGAACATCAACACCTTCTACATCAAATAGTGCAATCAAACCTAGAAAACAAGTAGGTATGGATAAATACGTCACAGTTCTTAAGCGACAGAGGAGCCCAACATCTGCTCAAGTATCATCAAATTCAAAAGCTCCTAAGACCGTGAGTAATGATCAAAATAGGTTTGCTCTCCTCCAGACGGATGAGCCAGAACTTCCTAAGAAGACGTTTAAGCCCCCACCAATTTATCTGAGAGAGCCCACTTCCAGTAAATTGGTACAAAGAATTGTTTCGGTAATAGGTGAAAATATGTTTAACGTAACATCAATTAAACATGGAAATATCAGCGAAACCAAAATTCAAGTGAAAAAGGAAGATGATTTTCGAAAATTGTCCAACCAGTTGGAGAGGGAGGCTAGGGATTTCTACACCTATCAGCTCAAAAGCGCAAAAGGTCTCCAAGTCGTTCTAAAGGGTATAGACCCATGTGTTGACCCTGCGGAGATAAAGACCGGCTTAATGGACAAAGGGTTCAAAATTAAGAGTGTTGTGAATATTAGAAACCTTGAAAAGATTCCACAGCCTATGTTTAGGGTGGAATTGGAACCTGGAGATGTCGTATTAAAGAAAAACGAGTCCCATCCCATCTACAATCTGATTTACCTTCTGCATCGTAGAATCACCGTGGAAGAACCGCATAAGCGTCAGGGACCCGTCCAGTGTGTTAACTGTCAAGAATTTGGTCACACCAAGGCGTATTGTAAATTGCCGTCAGTTTGTGTTGCGTGTGGGGAACTACATGCAACTGCTCAATGCGATAAGTCGAAAACTGACTCAAAAATCAAAAAATGCAGTAACTGCGGAGGTAATCATACCGCAAATTATAGAGGTTGTCCAATTTACACTCATTTGAAAGGCATAAGAACCAACAAGACGTCAGTATTACCTGATCGTCCTCAACAGCCTAATTTTGCTTCGAGTAACAATTTCCCTCAATTGTTACGGTCCACTAGTCATGTAAACGTGCCTAGTTCTAGACAAGTTTCTTACGCAAACGTGGTTAAATCTAATATGCCAGGTTTGGAGCAGGAACCTAAATCGCAATATTTCGAGCCTAATATTAACTCTCTAGAGACTACATTGCAGACTCTTGTCCAAACTATGAACACTTTTACGACCACTATGACATCCATGATGCAGGAAATGCTGAAAATGCAATCCACTATCTTACAAGCCATTTTAAAGAAATGATTTGTTTAAAAATTTGTTTTTGGAACGCGAACGGCCTCCGCCAACATAAAAACGAACTGGAACACTTCCTGATGGATAAGCAGATTGATGTCATAATGATTGCTGAAACTCACTTGACGGCGACAGGGTACTTCAAAATTAATGGCTACGTGTTGTATGATACTAAAGATCCCCGCGGAAGAGCATGTGGAGGTTCGGCAATTCTTATAAAGAACAGAATAAAACATTATTTAATGAACAACATATGTGAGGATTACCTACAAGCAACAAACATTTGCATTGAATTCTGTCAATACAATTTTGTTTTATCATCAATTTATTCGCCACCTCGATTTTCAATAAAAGAACACCAATACTACAGCTTCTTCAATTCCCTTGGAGCTAGATTTTTAGTTGCTGGTGACTTTAACGCCAAACACACTTTTTGGGGTTCACGTCTGGTGACCCCGAAGGGTCGTGAACTCTTCAACACCATTGCAAAAATGGGATTAAATGTACTCTCAAGCGGTCATCCCACCTACTGGCCGACGGACCGGCGGAAGATTCCCGATGTTATTGACTTCGGAGTAGTGAAAAATATCCCTGTAGAATCGATACAAGTGGAGCCTTCATTAGACTTGTCTTCAGATCACTCTCCTTCTATTATTTCAATGCGTTTCCTTCAAGGGAATGGCTCTCCATTTCGGGACATATCTAAACCCAGAGTAAGTTGGATAAAGTATAAAAAGTATTTAAGTTCCCACTGCACGGAAAATGTAGTGTTGAGAACTATCGAGGATATTGATGGGTCGATTGGCAAGTTTACTGAGGACATACGAAGAGCTGTACATCACGCCTCCACATACGACGTTGAGTGCAGAAGTGGGACAAATAGAACTTATTTCGCTGAACTCGATCATCTCCTGTCAGAAAAAAGAAGAGTTAGAAGAGAGTGGCAAATTCACAGGTCTCCTGAACTGAAAGCTAGGCTACGGGTATGCAGAGATATACTAAGAAATTTCTTAGAAATCCAAAGAATGGTTTCACTTAAATCTTACTTGGAGGGTCTTGATAGTACCCCACAATCTGACTATTCGTTATGGAAGGCGGCACGAGGTTTAAAAAGACCAGTTAGAGGAAAGCCTCCTCTGCGAAATCCGACTGGTGACTGGGCTAGAAATGATTCCGAGAAGGGGATTTTATTTGTTAACCATTTGAGAAATGTGTTTACTATAAACAACTCAAATAATGCATCTGATTTGCCTCCACTCGTTATTAGACCTCCTGTACCTCTAAGACTTAGCTTTAATGATGTTCAAAGCGCTATTGGTACTCTGAATCTTAAAAAAGCTCCAGGTATGGATAAAATCAGCAACAAAATGCTTGTGTCTCGTGTAGCTAGAAGAATTATCCTATTTATTTTCAATGCTATTTTACGCCTAGAATACTATCCTGCAGATTGGAAGGTATCTATGATTACCATGATTCCTAAGCCTGGGAAGGACCCCACTAAAGTAGAGTCATATAGGCCAATTAGTCTACTGCCGACAATTTCAAAACTGTTTGAAAAATTGTTATTGGCTAAGTTGATTCCAATTCTGAACGACACTCAATGTATCCCAAATCACCAATTCGGGTTCAGAGCTAAACACAGTACCATCGAACAAACACACAGATTAGTAAATGTGATAAGACGGTCGTTTTCATTGATGTGTCGCAAGCGTTCGACAAAGTCTGGCATGAAGGTTTAATGCATAAAATTAAATTAACTCTGCCTGCTAACACCCACAAACTTATGAAAAGTTATTTATATGGTCGCAAATTTACAATCAAAGAAGGCGATTTTTTAAGCCCCGCTCAGCCAATTGAAGCAGGAGTACCCCAGGGTAGCATATTGGGTCCAACTTTATATTTGATTTATGCATCCGATATGCCGTTAGACCCCATAATACATACTTCAACTTTTGCAGACGATACAGCCTTTATTAGCGTTCATAAGGACCATCAACTAGCATCACAGAACTTGCAGAAATATGTTTATAAACTAGAGAATTGGCTTGAGCTTAGGAAAATCAGGGTTAACGAACAGAAATGTATTCATATAACCTTCACATTGCGAAAAGATACATGCTCGTTCATCAGAATAAATAATCAAATTATCCCGCAACACAATGTAGTCAAATACCTCGGAATCCACCTCGATCGTCGTTTAACTTGGAAGTCTCATATCGACGCAAAACTTACCCAGATGAGATTAAAAGCAGTGCAAATTAATTGGCTAATCGGCAGAAATTCTACATTAAAGTTGGATTGCAAACTTTTGTTGTACAATGCAATTCTAAAGCCAATCTGGTGTTATGGAATTCAATTATGGGGTACTGCCTCAGCATCCAACATTGAAAAAATTCAAAGGGGTCAAAATAAGATTCTACGTACAATTACTGCAGCTCCATGGTATGTTAAAAATTCTCGAATCCACAAAGATCTAGGCATTCCTTTGGTGAAAGTCGAATTTACAAAACACGCCTCAAAATATGTCAGCAAACTTGAACACCAACCAAACCCACTTGCACGAGACATCCTTAACTTTACTGGCCATGTTCGGTTGAGAAGGAGGGATACCCTTGCTTTAACTCAAGCGCAAAACAGATGACTGGATCAGTGGATATAAATTTTTTGTAGTATCATAATATTTTGTCTAGCACTGGCTGGACTTATTATTTTCTTTTAGTATTAAGATTCGAAAACTTATTGTCATTTCATTTCTGAAGATCCAATAAATAAATTAAATATATTAAAAAAAAAAAAAAAAAAAAAAAAAATTATCAGATAAATTGTGGGCTAAATACTCATATATTACATATTTTTTTTTTTTATTAAAATTAGAATTTATTATTTATATAAAGAAACACTTTTCTAAACACACATTAAACAGTACCAAATATATTGGCGTTAATAAACCACAATTTATTTGGTTAATAATAACAGCTGATTGAAACAGCTGACTATAAATGTCAACAGAAATCAATAAAGTGTTAGTGAATAGCAGAATGGTTAATTTTGTGGTTAAAATTTTTAAAAGAAACGATTGTCGTTCAAAAAGATTACTTAGTTTAAAATAAATGCAATGGATTTTATGTGATTTTTTGTAATAAGACCTTCCAGATCCAGCTAGATGAAAGTATACAGTGTATCGCAAAACTATTTTGTATACTAAGTTTTAGGAGAAATTTTTTCTTCATGCATACATAAAATTGTCAAAATCAAGTAAAAACTTACATTTTATATACATGTATGTATATAAAATAGAAAACCCCCAAACAATTCATTTTTAGTTATTGTAACATTTTATTAATTTGCATCACAGTTTAAAAGTATACAATACAAGAGTATTTTCCTTTTTTTAATTCCTGGTAATTTTTTAAAAAGATACGTGTTATACAGAACATGAAGGCTCATTCGGCCTTTCCAATCAAAATCCCGCTTTTTGCTAATTCGGAAGAAAGACATTTGAATTCAATTTACGTTATTTCCGTTAAAGTATTTTATCAGCAACAAATGAAAATTAAAATACCCAGTTATTTGGATTATTTTCTGAGTATTGCGAGGTTATTCATGTACCTGTGTTCAGATAGTCCCGTTCGGATCAGGCATTTAGAAATGGCAGAGGTATTTCCAGACAGACAGACATGGCAGCTGTTGCTGATTTTAAAAGTTAAACAAACAGATTAAAAATTAACTCTTTTGACAAACATAAAAAGGGACAAGAGACCGAAAAAGGAACAAAAAGGCCATCATTTTACCTGTTTTCTTTTCAAGCAGATATCATTAACAGGTAACAGAAATATATTACCGCACGAGAGGTATTGTATATAAACTCAAGAAACTTTCAATCGCAACATCATTATCATTAGAATCTTCAAATTGAGAACACTTCAATTTAAAATGGATTTAAACTCTTTGACCTATACTCTATTCCTCTACCGTGAAGAATTGTTGCGCCCTAAACGCCGTAAGTCCATCTTGCAATACACCAAACTTTCTCTCACCGATACACTAAAGGTGTGCGTAATCTGAAAAAGTGTTCAATGCAAGATTTACGTGCCATCGACAGACAGCTTGCATTCAAAAAGGAATTGGAAAACGAAATCAAGAACAAAAAACCGCCAAAGAAGGACCAGAAAACAGAAGTTGATGCAAATGAAACACCAGCCACCGATTTGGGAAAATGCTCATTAATAAATTATGACAAAATAGGATCACCCGATTTGTGGAAATGCGCTTTGGAAAATTATGACAACATGGAGTAATCAAGCTTACACTATGGCAAACTACTTGAGGAGTCTATATGGAACTATTTCATCTGAAAAAAGATGAAACATAAAGCTGAATATTATCCGAATTTTGTTCTATGAATAGTATAGGGTATTAAAACGCACTAGAAAAAAATATTGTATAAATGAATTTTTTGGAAATAAAGTTTAAAAATTACGAGCAAAATATTCTATTGTAATTATTTTTAAAAATAGTTTATACAGGAATAATCATTTTCATGTTAAAGAGCTACTAGTAAATAAATACTTCAGGAATTGTTGACAATAGCACAAACAGTGGTAGACATATCTTAAAAATTTTACATATAAATTCTTAATAATTTTTATAAACAAAATTCCTAGGAAAATCTTATTAACAAATTATATAAAAAACATAGATAATCATCTGAAACGTAACTTAACCATATTATGGTTGCAGAAATCATATAAATAATTACAGTGACCATAAAATTGTAAAAACTTTTTTAGAAATGTTGAAATAGTTGTGGTAAACATGCACAACTATATTTTTCCTCTGCGTGTAGGAATTGCAATATTATTTACAACACGTTTCTAAGTTCATAAATTGTATTTCTTATTGTCATATTCCTCCAAATCATTCGAAACTTATTGTAAAAGATTTTGTAGCCATTCCTCTTGTCTAATGCTTTCTGCAGTATTTTTTGCAAATACTTTATTCGATGAAATTATATGGTAATCATTTACGTGCTTCTGGTATAGTTCCAAATCATTCGATTAAGGAATCCTAGTACTCAATTCAATGTACATATCTACTTTTGTGTTCACAGATCCGTTGAAGGTAATTTACTTGGATTGACATTGTTCATGCCCAGCTTCTCCAATTGCTTGCTGCGTTGCATTTCCGCTTTCAATTTCTTTTGGTATACAATTTCACTTCTTCGATTGAACATTTTTCTATATTACGCAGGCTTTTCGAAATTAATTTATCGGTAAGAGAAATCTTGGTTTGACACAAACGTATAAAACGGGACTGAAAGCGGCGTAATTCTTCACGGTAGAGGTGCAAAGTGTAGCTGACGGAGGTTTTTGATGTTGAATCCATTTTTACTGGTATGTATTTGTCTTTGAAACTGTGATTGATTATTAATCAATGATTAATGTTTTGATGTTGCTTAAGTACTCTAAAGCGGGTGTTTAAATATCAGTAACATATCCATAGAAATCGGATGCATCAGGTAGTCAGACACTTTCTTATTATTTGTGATACCCATCCACATTCTGACCTGTTGTGGATGTAAATCCTCAATAGACTTGAAAATGTTACATTTGTAATCTAATTGTTTATTTTTATTTTTTTTAATCCTTTAGTTTGTCTAATACATACTATGTTTTAAAATTAGTCCATATTGTTTGTGCGTATTTAATGCTGGGATTTCCCCAGTTTTTAGAACGTTCGTGGCAATATGTACTTGCGTAAATAGGAATTAATAAATAAACAAACGTTAAACCGGTGCTTAAGCGAATGTTACCAAAACAAAAGGATTAACATAAAAACCTACCTTAGTTTTGGCAATGAGTTTAGATTTAGTTTTAATATGTACATACATACATATATTAAAATACACATTTGTGCAATAAATTACTCGACAGGTTTTCATTTGTTTACTGCTGACATGCAACCAATATCGCGAAGAACTTGTCCTGCTGTCCATCAACTAACGGGTTCGCCTATTGCTGTAGTATATTTTGGTGTTACATACTTGTTTCTTTTCATATGTGTTATTGTGCGTTCGGCTTTGTTAATAGATTTTTGCGACCTCTGATTTGTAGCTTGGGAACAATAGTGCGCTTGTTTTGGACCCTGATTGGCAACACTTTTACTTTAAGCTGTGTAGTTAGTACTCAACTTTTTGATATTTCTAGAATATTGTCCTCAATAGCTCTTGGCAGTTTCTTCACTATTTATTATAATTTGAATTGTGTTGTATAATTTGCAAAAAGTGTTTAACACATGCAATTAAATTGCTGTCGAGCTAATTAAGTCATAAACATGGAAAACATACATATACAAATCAAAAGACATACTTGTGCACAATTGAGTACATGGAAAATTATTATTTTCCACTTTGTATTGTTTTTTGTAATGACAAAAACAATTTTTAAATTTTCTTCATTTAAGTGCACAAGACACAAACATGTATGTACTCATTTATGCTCTTGACTGTTTCTTTGATTCAAAATCGATTGTGTGTCTACAGATTGAGCTTATTTTCTCAAAAAACACAGTACATATTTACTGACATATAAGTTTTCTTCCTAAAAGTCACTAAAAAACGAAAGTTTTGTTTTGCGTGCAGTAAAACACAAGCTACGTAAGAATCAACGCCTATTAGTTTGCATTTACATATTTTAAACCATTTTTAAAACGTATAATTTCAAAATATTTCTTAAAACAAAAGCACTGTTTACATTTTTTGGCATTTCATTGTGTTATTTATTAAACATCTCAACACAAGTCCACGAACAATAAAAAAAATTCTGCTGTAGTCATAATTATCTTGACATTCTAGTTAATTTAATGACAGGTCTTGCTAGACTCGTGCAAATCTTTATAAATAGATCGTAATTTATTTTTATAAACTCCTTTTTGAAAACTTACAAGGTTAATGATTTTTTGTTGCATTACGCCATTTAATCTTCACTAATAAGATTTATTAAAGTTTTGTGAAAATTTCATACAAAAAAAAAAAACTATGTATTTCGTTATGATGTTTTTGCACAAAACATTTAACCAATGTTATCTTTCAAAAAAGCGGAAAGATCGATACAAAATAGTTTAACAAAACCACACAAAAACAAAATTATATTAACAAAGTACAGCAACACAAAATGATTTCCCCCTGCAACTTAAAATGCAGCTTAAAGTTGCAAGTAGTGCATTTCTTAAATTGATTTGTGCAATTAATTTGAAAAACAAAATCATTTAGCAAAAAAAAAAACACACACACACACAATACGGCCAACAAATTCCTGATTGAACTGAAAATATTTTGAAAATTTACTTATAATGTTTAAAAAGCTTAAATTCATACCACTCACAGCACAAGCAACATTACTCACTCACTCGTACTACACACTATTCTGTACACACTATGCCACAACTCAGCACTTCACATCACACAACACAGCGAAACAAGCCAAACTCTGATGTAAAGTTTACCGGCAAAAACTAAACATCATAATGTTTTTGTTTTACAGCATTATGATCACACAATACTAAACACTTCTTACCACTTCATACTATAAATGTACTGACGCTCTCAGTTTAAACTTTAAGGTTTGTTTGTTACATTAAAACAAATAAATGTTCATGTTGCAGCAGCAGTGACATGCAGCTTTTTATTTTTATTCTTTTGTTTTTTTCATGTTGCAATACTTAGTTCGTTAGTAACAAATTTGTTATTGTTGCATTTACTTAACATTATGACCGAGATCAATGAATCGAACAAATTAGTTGTTTTTGTCACATACAAATATTGTTGTATTTCTACTACTAACTACATACACAGACTTTATGTCATCACATCGGTTATCTTGCCAATGGCAAAGTTCCTACATGGCAAGGATGTTTTCTGACACAACAGACCAGTACTGCGATTCACTAACTTTTTTAACGATAATCGTATCGTTAAAATAAATATAACGAAAATTTATCGAATTTGCAATTCAGTAACATTTTTAACGATATTCGCTGTCGGCTGAAGTCAGCTGTTACTCTTAACAAGTTTTTCTCTCGTTATATTAGCGACAAAAATTTTAGTTGTGTTTATTTTATCGATAAAGTGTATTTATTATATAAAGTGTGTATATAAGTTTATTTTGTGTTTAACATGGCTTTTGAGTATTTGGCATACGAATTAGCAAGGGATGACCAAATTTTTGACGTTCCAGCAGTTAATCGTCGTATTCTTCGGGATTTGGAAAATACTTTTGAGTTGACAGCGAAGGAATTGCAAAAATTATACCGACTCACTCCGGACTTGGCTGAAAATTTAATTTTTGAGTTAGATGATCAACTAAGAGGATCTAGAATAACATCTATATCGACAGAAAAGCAGGTAAGACATGCCAGCTTCAAGTTAAAATGAAATTTTAAGTATTTTATTTTGCTAGGTGCTTTCGTCTTTACGTTTTTATGCAACTGGATGCTATCAGCGGCTCCTTTTAGAATTTGAATTGGTCGCCATTCTGTTAAATGCACTTAAAATGTATGTATATAAATGTAAATAAAATAACAAAATAAAAAGATAATCAAATCATACATTTTTTTACTTACCTTACTTAAGTCAAAATTTACAAAAATAAACTAAACTCCCAAATTATGCACAATTCTATTTGTTTTTGTTCAATTCTCTTTTGTGCTTTTCGCTTATTTTGACACTTTGTACACAGAGGTGCCACATTTTATTAAATTAAATGAGTACAAAAAAACAGCTGTATACTATCGTTAAAAAAAAGTTACAGAATCACACAATCGTTACTGCAAACGACTATTTATGTCGACAAATGTTACGATTGTCGGATCGTTAAAAGTTAGTGAATCGCAGTACAGGGATGCAAAATAAAATTTTACAAATTGTAGTAAATTCCAAAAAAAATGTGTACTATTTTCAGCCCAATTGTACTAAATTTTTTTATTTTTTTTTTATTAAAAATTAACTAAAAACGTACATAACAATTCAGTATGTGTAAAAAAACTTCACAATTAATAAAAAAAAAACACATTAACCCTCTTGCCCACGATGTCGAACGATAACGTTCGTTTAGATAAGACTTAAGACACAAACTTTTTATCATATCTATTTTTTACTCAATCAAGTTTGTTTATTCCACAATCAAGTTTGTGTCTTAAGTCTTATCTAAGTGAACGTTATCGCTCGACATCGTGGACCAGGGGTAAAATTCATTCGTACTAAGTACTTACATGGACGCGAACACAAAAAATGGGATAATGATGAATTTTTTTTTAAAATACATTTGTGCAATGTAATAATATGTATAGGGAAATTATTTAAATAGTGCTAAATTAGTCATTGGGGTGCTATTGTACTTTTGACTCTCAAATAATGCTAAAAAAAAAAAAGTACAAATGTACCAACTTTTGCATCCCTGCAACAAACGAATTTGAACAACCTTTATGAAACTTAATTAAAACTGACAAGATTAGATCAAATGTGACTTAAGCATTGCCAACCAAGGAATCTTTTGTGCAGCATTTTAGTGCTGCTATCAAGTTTGAATTACATTAAATTAATTAGAATTATTAAAAACATACATATCTTGCAAACAATACACATAAATTCTGAAGCTCCATATGCCAGCTAATCAATCAGTCCTCACCTCTATCTTTGATCAGCCACCATCATTTTTGGCTTTGGACAACCAACACAATTCCAGAGGGACCATTCACGAAAAAGTTCTGTGACGTTTAGCTTTCTCTTAAGGAAGTTCCGCCAATTAATCAGTGCTTTCGTTCCCAGAAGCTCTAGTAACTAACACAACGTTAAATTATTGTGTCTCCATATTTCCAAATATGTAACACAGTTCATAGTCACTCCCAACCATATCGAATATAATGATAGAGCCAATGCACACCACAAGAATGACTTAAGCCGACAAATTTTTCGGCGGCGGCGGCTACTATATTTTGTCGGCGGCTAGGCTCAGCCGGCTGTCAGCCGATCGGCTCAGGTCTCTGGTCGGTAGTCCTTCGCAAATACTTAATTTCATCCTATGATACTTCTTAGCATTTCCTTATAGTAAATTCCACAACTAAATATTTTGATTCTTCGGAAGTAATTTTTTGCTGGGAAAATAGGAAAAATCAAAATGTAAACTGAGCCCTTAAACAACCCAAAATTTATTTCAAAATATTTAAATCAACCAACTTTTAACACAACATATTCCTAAAGGATAAAAGACAACAATCAATTCGATAACAATAACAGCAGTACAAAAACAACAACAGCAATGCTAGTTAGTTAGTATCCACTCATTGAAACAAACACAGTTTCCCATATTGTTGTCGCCTGTTTGTTGTCATTGTCATTGCTCTCAAGTGACAACTTGTCGTTTCATTTATTCGTTCGATCAAATGATTCGTAACGAGTAGTAACGGCAGCAACAACTAGCTACTGATTGTAAATGTTGTATATTTAGTTTTACTAGAATTTGTTTCTGATCAATATTAATGCTGATAGTCTGCTGGCTGGTGGTGGACTCTACCTTTACTTTGCAAACGAACCAGTTTTCCAGTTTTTAAGCTCACGCTTACAAACAGTAGAGCATCATGTTAAACACTGGCTGTATGACTTACCGCCTTTTTCAACACCAACCCCCCCCTCCTACAACAGATAGTTGTTGTGTGATGTTGTCAAAACCTATATAAACCTAGTTGCAGTCACAATGTTCAATGTAAGTTGTTGCATTGTATGTACGCGTTGTAGTTTATATGTCCGTTAAGTGTTTTAGTTGTAGCTGTGATGTTTTTGTTGTTGCACTACGATTCGATATTGTGTTGCAGATTTAACACGTATTCAAAGAAACATTCAGTTACAAACTTGCACAAATAGTGGCATGTTCATGTATCTACAAGATACATATGTATGTACATAACTAATACATTTAGTTATTGCTGCTGCTGTTGCATTTGTTGTTTTTGTTGTGTTAAAAACAAAAGGTGCAAGAATATTAATTAATAATTCTGATCACAACTTGTAACTCTGTGTCGGCGTAGTTTGTTGGCTACGGTTTGGCATGCGAATTATTCGCTAAATACCAGACACAGACGACTGGTCGGTCGATAGATGCACCCCGATGACCAATGAATGTTTTTTTATGTTGTTGTCATTTTGTTATTGTTGTTGTTGTTGTTGTTATGTTTTGTCTTTTATTATTTTACTGTTGCCATTTGTGTTTGTCAAACATGACAAAATTTTAAAATTCATTAAAATCAAATAACTATAAAATCAATGAAACGATAAACTATAGGATTAAAATAGAGCAGAAAATTTGTTTCGTTTAGATTTTTACGCCCCTAATTGGTATCAATAGATTTAAGAATTTCGGTGCTATTGTTGTTCGCTTGCAAATATTTTAACTTAATTAATTTTACAAGAAGGTTGTGAAAATATTTTTTAAAATTTAATTAATATAATCTATACATACAATAAAAATTGGAGGCACAGCGTTATTTCTATTGCAGACAGTATTTGTTCTAGTTTAGCGTTGCGACTAATGGTTTTTGTTTGAAAATGTCCCCTTTGAAACAAGTTCTGTGGA
Organism: Bellardia pandia; assembly: GCA_916048285.2. NCBI lineage: Eukaryota > Metazoa > Arthropoda > Insecta > Diptera > Calliphoridae > Bellardia > Bellardia pandia. The sequence goes on from OU696531.1 coordinate 33,045,169, forward strand.
ATCGTTACGACGTCAGCACCCTTACGTTGGAAGGATTCTAGAATTTATTCTGGAATCAATAATTATTGCTTGAAAAAGTCACCCGAGAACTACTTCCATAAAAGCGATAAATAACTATCTAGTTCTAGAACAGTTTATTTCATCATTGTTTTTTTTTTTTTTTTTATTTTTTTTTTGTTCGAAATGTTAAAGGCCTTATGACACTACATTTTTAATGCATTGTTCAAGTTTTGGTGAACAGTACAAATGTAATGTAATAGAAAAATTTACCAAGTGCAAAGAGTTCAGCAGTATTAACATAAATGACAAACTGTCAAACATTTTACTAAAGTTATCGATAATAAATGAAGTTATGTCAAAAAAAATGTAAAATTGTTCAACTTAAAATTGACATTTCAAGCTTGAAATATTAAAAGTTTTGCTGAATCAACGGTTTATGGGCAAATTTGGCGATTAGCCGTTTTTTTGTTTGTTTTGTTTTTATGTTTCTCATAAACAAAAAGTTGACAACATTTAATAAAAAAACTAAAAGGCTTTTTTGTTTACATTTTTTATAGTTTGCTTTTTCTAACATTTTCTGTTTCCTTCTATCAATTCAATGAACAAAAAAATGTAGTGTCATAAGGGCTTAAGGAAATATTTGTTTCTTTCAGTATATTTAAAATTTTAATAAGGCAGCAACAAGCATATCTATCGATTCTTTGTTACATTTTGAATTGTTGAATTGAATTGCCAACGATGAATCTTTTTAAAATATATTGAAAAATATAATCGAAGGTCTTTATTAAAGAACAAAATTTTGTATTGCATAACTCATCACTTAATATTCACAAATAAATTTTATTTTTTTTCCAAAACCAAATTTTAACCATTAGAAAGGTTTCCAGTCTAAAACTAATGTGTAACTAGTATATCGCCTATGTTTTATATTCCACTACGAAGTGAAACTAAATCGTTTTCAATTCCACATGAACAATTTCACGGCGTTCTAGAAAACGAAGTGAAACTTTTAACTACGACGAACGAAACTAAAAGTGATATTTTACTTTTCAAATCATTTTCACAAAATTTAGAACACAAAATTAATGAAAATTTCACTTCCACTTCATTTTACAAATGTAGAACCCTGGTGAATATTTTTCAAGGATCTAGTTTAAGATTTAAATGAAGCTCCTTAAAAATTCGATAAGTCATTTAATAATAATGATCCAAATAGAACTCTTCGTTGTCTAAATAACAGTGTCAGCTCAAGTATTCTTGTACATGGTAATTGAAGGAAATGAAAAGTCACGTACAAAATTTTAGCCTTTACAGATAATTATTCAGTCTCGTCTCATCGAACTGTTCGGACGTGTTACTTTTAGTGCGGCTGAATTTTCGGTGAAAAAATCGTAATAGGTGAAAAAGTGTAAAAAGTTGAAATTAAACAAAAAAGTGAAAAAAAATCGTAATAGGTTAAAATATATAAAAAAAAAAAAAAAACATTAAAAATCGTATAAAAACTGTATGAGTGTTCCTCTCAGATGTAATTCTGAGAAAGAGCTTAGCTCGACTAGAAAAACTAGATGCATCTCTGAGGAAGAATCCATAAAAAAATCTTTGGAGAATTTTCTCACTGCAAGAGCCGTGGAACGGCGTCGTTCCTGTTCGCCCAATATTGTGATTTCAACAGATGTAAAAACATCATCTTCATCAAATAGTGCAGTCAAACCCAAAAAACAAGTAGGTATGGATAAGTACATAACCGTTCTCAAGCGACAGAGGAGCCCGAAGTCTGCTCAAGTGTCATCAAATGCAAAAGCTCCTAAGACCGTGAGTAATGATCAAAATAGGTTTGCTCTCCTCCAGACGGATGAGCCAGAACTTCCGAAGAAGACGTTTAAGCCCCCACCAATTTATCTGAGAGAGCCGACTTCCAGTAAATTGGTACAAGGAATTGTTGCTGTAATAGGTGAAAACATGTTTAGCGTAACCTCAATGAAACATGGAAATATCTGCGAGACAAAGATTCAAGTGAATAGGGAAGATGATTTTCGAAAATTGTCCAACCAGCTGGAAAGGGAGACTAGGGATTTCTATACCTACCAGCTCAAAAGCGCAAAAGGACTCCAAGTCGTTCTAAAGGGTATAGACCCATGTGTTGATCCCGCGGAGATAAAAACCGGTTTAATGGACAAAGGGTTCAAAATCAAGAGCGTAGTGAATATTAGAAACCGTGAAAAGATCCCTCAGCCCATGTTCAGGGTAGAATTGGAACCTGGAGATGTTGTCTTAAAGAAAAATGAGTCCCATCCCATCTACAATCTGATGTACCTTCTGCATCGTAGAATCACCGTGGAAGAACCACATAAGCGTCAGGGACCCGTCCAGTGTCTCAACTGTCAAGAATTTGGTCACACGAAGGCGTATTGTAAATTGCCGACAGTTTGTGTTGCGTGTGGGGAGCTACATGCAACTGCTCAATGCGATAAGTCGAGAACTGACTCAAAAATCAAAAAATGCAGTAACTGCGGAGGTAATCATACCGCAAATTATAGAGGTTGTCCAATTTACACTCATTTGAAAGGCATAAGAACCAACAAGACGTCAGTATTGCCTAATCGCCCTCAACAGCCAAATTTAGCATCGAGTGACAATTTCCCTCAAGTATTACGGTCCACTAGTCATGTAAACGCGCCAAGTTCTAGACAAGTTTCTTACGCAAACGTCGTTAAATGTAATATGCCAGGTCTGGAGCAGGAACCTAAACCCCAATATTCTGAGCCGCATATCAACAATCTAGAGACAACATTGCAGACACTTGTCCAAACTATGAACACTTTCACGACCACCATGACATCCATGATGCAGGAAATGCTGAAAATGCAATCCACTATCTTGCAAGCCATTTTAAAGAAATGATTTATTTAAAAATTTGTTTCTGGAACGCGAACGGCCTCCGCCAACATAAAAATGAACTGGAATACTTCCTGATGGATAAGCAGATTGATGTTATGATGATTGCTGAAACTCACTTGACGTCGACAGGGTACTTCAAAATTAATGGCTACGAGTTCTACGATACTAAAGACCCCCGCGGTAGAGCTTGTGGAGGTTCGGCAATTCTTATAAAGAACAGAATAAAGCATTATCTAATGAATAACATAAGTGAGGATTACCTCCAAGCAACAAACATTTGCATTGAATTCTGTCAATACAAATTTGTTTTATCATCGATTTATTCTCCGCCTCGATTTTCAATAAAAGAACACCAATACCATAACTTCTTTAAATCCCTTGGAGCTAGATTTTTAGTTGCTGGTGACTTTAACGCCAAACACACATTTTGGGGTTCACGTCTGGTAACCCCAAAGGGTCGCGTACTCTTCAACACCATTGCTAAAATGGGCTTAGATGTACTCTCAAGTGGACATCCCACCTATTGGCCGACGGACCGACGGAAGATTCCCGATGTTATTGACTTTGGGGTAATGAAAAATATCCCTGTAGAATGGATGCAAGTGGATCCTTCACTGGACTTGTCCTCAGATCACTCTCCTACTATCATTTCAATGCATTTCCCTCAAGTGTGTGGTTCTCCATTTATGAACATGACTAAGACCCGAGTAAGTTGGATAAAATACAAAAAGTATTTAAGTTCTCATTGCACGGAAAATGTTGTGTTGAGAACTACCGACGATATTGATGAGTCGATTGGCAACTTTACCGAGGACCTTCGACGAGCTGTGCATCACGCTTCCACTTATCACGTTGAATGTAGAAATAGGACAAACAGAACTTATTTCTCTGAACTCGAACATCTCCTATCAGAAAAAAGAAGAATGAGAAGAGAGTGGCAAATTCACAGGTCTCCTGAACTGAAAGCTAGGCTACGGGAATGCAGAGATATACTAAGACATTTCTTAGAAACCCAAAGAACGGCCTCACTTAGATCTTACTTGGAAGGTCTTGATAGTACCCCACAATCTGACTACTCGTTATGGAGGGCGGCAAGAGGTTTAAAAAGACCAGTAAGAGGAAAACCTCCTTTGCGAAATCCGACTGGTGACTGGGCTAGAAATGATTCCGAGAAGGGGACTTTATTTGTTAACCATTTGAGAAATGTGTTTACTATAAACAACTCAAATAATAACGAATCTGATTTGCCACCACTTGTTATAAGGCCTCCTGTACCTCTAAGACTAAACTTTCGTGATGTCCAAAACGCTATTGGTACTCTGAACCTTAGAAAGGCTCCAGGTATGGATAAAATCAGCAATAAAATGCTTGTGGAGTTACCTCGTGTAGCAAGAAGAATTATCCTCTTTATCTTCAACGCTATTTTACGCCTAGAATACTATCCTGCAGATTGGAAGGTGTCTATGATCACTATGATTCCTAAGCCAGGGAAGGACCATACCAAAGTGGAGTCATATAGGCCAATTAGTCTACTGCCGACAATTTCAAAACTGTTTGAAAAATTGTTAATGACTAAATTGACTCCAATTCTGAATGACACTGAATGTATTCCTAATCATCAATTCGGCTTCAGAGCTAAACACAGCACCATCGAGCAAACACACAGATTGGTAAATGTGATAAGAGGGTCGTTTGAAGACAAAAAATACTGCTCCGCCCTTTTCATTGATGTGTCGCAAGCGTTCGACAAAGTTTGGCATGACGGTTTAATGCACAAAATAAAATTAACTCTGCCTGCTAACACCCATAAACTCATGGAAAGTTATTTATACGGTCGCAAATTTAAAATCAAAGAAGGTGATTTTTTAAGTACCGCTCAGCCAATTGAATCAGGTGTGCCACAGGGTAGCATACTGGGTCCTACTTTATATTTGATATATGCCTCCGACATGCCGTCAGACCCTAAAATCCATACGTCAACTTTTGCAGACGATACAGCCTTTATCAGCGTCCATCAGGACCACCAAGTTGCATCACAGAATTTGCAGAATTATGTTTATAAACTAGAGAATTGGCTAGAGCTTTGGAAAATCAGGGTTAACGAACAGAAATGTATTCATATAACTTTCACATTGCAACACAATGAAGTCAAATACCTCGGCATTCACCTCGACCGCCGTTTAACTTGGAAGTCTCATATTGAAGCGAAACTTACACAAATGAGATTAAAAGCAGTGCAACTTAATTGGCTAATCGGCAGAAACTCTACATTGAAATTGGATTGCAAACTTTTGTTGTACAATGCAATACTAAAGCCAATCTGGTGCTATGGAATTCAATTATGGGGTACTGCCTCAGCATCAAACATTGAAAAAATTCAAAGGGGTCAAAATAAAATTCTACGTATAATTACTGCAGCACCATGGTATGTTAAAAATTCTCGAATCCACAAAGATCTAGGCGTGCCATTAGTAAAAGTCGAATTTACAAAATATGCGTCAAAGTATGTCAGCAAACTTGAACACCATCCAAACCCCCTTGCACGAGACATCCTTAACTTTAGTGGCCACAATCGGTTGAGAAGGAGGGATACCCTTGCTTTAACTCAAGCGCAAAATAGATGACTGGATCAGTTGATGTGAAATTTTTTTAGTATCATAAAAATTTTTGTCTAGCACTGGCTGGGCTTATTATTTTCTTTTTAGTATTAAGATTTGAATACTTATTGTCATTTCATTTTGAAGATTCAATAAATAATTAAATGCAAAAAAAAAAAAAAAAAAAAAAAAAAACAGATAATTAACCTCATAGAGTTATCACTCTTGCACTCTAATTTGACACACACTAAACCAAATCCAATAGACAGAAGTTTTAAGTACGCAGTATTTTCAAAGTCTAACTATCGACATACTCTATAACTACAGATCTAAATGACTTGTTGATTAATATTGCAGTGCAAAATCAAGTTATCTTCTCCATTTAAACCAATTTAAATTGGACATGATTTGAATCAAATCCGTTGTCTTAAGTAGAAAGACTCCTCTAAGACTAAATACAAGAACTGCCACTTAGAATTATATAACTGTCCTCTGTCCCAGCCGCTTTAGGTTAGGTTAGGTAGGAAGGCTGGTGTGAGTCACCTCACACCCTCACCCAGAGACCAGTATGGTCCATTGCGATGCCTTAGATTCTCTACCAAATGTCTGACTGGTCTATATATGTCTGACTCGTCTACATATCGAGCCATTACCGCCAAAATAATGTATCCCACACCATAATCTATTGTTGTTTTTTTTATCGAAATCGATAGTTCAACATCATTTAAAATTATTAAAATTAAATGTATTACACAAAACAATATTTACATTATAAATTTTAAAATAATGGCTTTGTTCAAACTGATTTTATTTATAAAAAACCTTCCCCTGTAAAATTTTGAGTTTGTGGGATACATTTTTTCGGCGGTTATGGCTCGATATGTCTGACTGGTCTACCCACAGTCTTTGGCGGGAATCGCACCCGCAACCCTTTGACTGGTAGTCCGGCACTCTATCGCCTAGTCTATCGGGGCACCCTCCCAGCCGCTTTAGATAAGTTCGAAAAGATCTTAAATGTATCATTTCTAGCCGCTTTAAACAAGTTCGAAAAAACCTCAAATTTATAATTTCTTGTAAAGATACAAAAAAAAAATATTTAATATGCAGATATAATTCTGTTAAATTAACCACCATACATTGGACAAACTGCTCTAATCTAGTGCACAGATTCTTCTATTCCAACCGATTTAAATCAATTCGTAAAGATTTCAAATGTATCATTTCTAAAAAAGTTACAATGATCATTAACTGTCGTAGAAGAAAAAGAATATAATTAGGAGGGAAACAATAAGCTTATTCCGGAAACAAAGAGATATAAAATATTTGGATTCTCAGTATTGAAGGCATATTGTTGTTCGCTTTATCAGTCTTTTTAAGCAAAATTTAAGTGGAACAAATATTTTTGTTTATTGATTATTTAACTGATTGTTCGACCTTTTTATTTACTAAACAATTATATTTAATTTCTAAAGATCTATTTTTACGTATTTTTAAATTTTGTATAATTGATTGCAGATATTTTCAATACAATAACAATATATATGAACAGAAAATAGGCCTTCCAATTGGATCACCAGCTTCTCCAATTATTGCCGATATTGTCATGGAAAAATTACTTGACACTTGTATGGAAAAATTAATTATAAAACCAAAAATTTTAACAAAATATGTAGATGATTTGTCTTGCATAATTTCAGAAAGTGAAATAGAATATATATTGACGATTTTTAACTCAATTCATCCTTATATTAAATTTACTATAGAAAAAGAATGTAATTCTATACTTCCTTATTTAGACACTTTAACAATAAAGAGAGGTAATAAATTATTAATAGACTGGTGTCAAAAACCTACATCATCAGGAAGAAGAATTAATTATTATTCCAAACATCCTAAAAGAATTATTACTAATACAGCTAAAAATCTTATAGAGAAAATATTAACAATATGTGATAAGGAATTCCACAAGAAAAATATAGATACGATTAAGAAAATATTAAAGGATAATAATTTCCCTATTAATATAATTTGTAAATTAATAAGACAATTCAAAAATAAAATGAATAACACAAAAAGATTTTCTGAACCTAAAATATATAAATCTTTAACTTCTGTACCTAAAATTTCCGAAAGATTAGAAAAATCTAATATATTTGATAACATCAAATATAAAATGGCTCCAAAAATGTATAATACAGTAGTCAGATTATTCAGTAAAATAAAAAAAAATACCAAAATTAGAAATGTCAAACGTAGTTTATAAAATATGTACCATGTAATGGTAATAACAATGAAAAATGTATCAAAGTATATGTAGGTACAACTAAAAATAAATTAAAAACTAGAATAGCTGGACACAAATCTGATCAAAAATATAGAGATATATCATCACATTGTAAAAATTTGAATCACTATCTCGACTTTGAGTTTTGAAAACAGAAAATAATTATAAACGTCGTTATAAATATGTCAGAAATGTTAGAAATTATTAATGTACCAAAAAAATCTTAGAATTAATTTTAAAGTAGATACAGATAATGTTGCTCAAACTTATAGACACTTAACTTATAAAAACACAAAAACTAAAATATTTTTCATATCAATATTTTTGTTTGTGTAATATTTAAATTTTGACAATTACTGTTATTTTTAAAAATATTTTTGTTGTTATTAATTTTAAATTTTGTTATTGTTTCCCTGAAGATGCTACACATTGTTGTAGCGAAATATCGAAATAAATATAACATAAAAATAAAAACAATATTAGACCTTAATCTCGAAAATAAAATATAAATGTTTAATTTTTTTTTTTGTTCTGGAAAAAGAAATGTCTAACTTTTCTGAAACAAATTAAAGCAGAAATATGAAGTCTATTTTTTGGGAATATCTATCTTGTTTGCCTAATAATAGCAATTAAGACTGTTTATAAATCTTAAAAATCAAACTACAATTTTAATTATTAAAGAACATTTTTAAATGTTTAAAATTCAAAACATTTAAAGTCGCACACTGAAAACACAAAACAAACATTTTAATTCAATGGTAAAAATCTTAAATTCTTTTATGCATAAGATAACGTAGTCAGTTACATATATTGCAAACTTCCCAGGAAAATGGAAAGCAAAGAAAAACGTTTTTCATTTTTATTTATGGAATTTCTAGACTAGGCGAAGTAATTCCATACTGAAAGAATTTGTATAATGGCAATGATGGGATGATGGGAGACATAATGGCAGAATATGACTATGAAATCTATACCCTTTTTAAGATTTGCGAAAATTTCCATAGAATTGAGAAGATATCATAAGAGTGTGTTCCATACAATTCTATTCTATTAGAACGTAATACTTTGTCTTTATAGCATTGAATCATTTGGTTAGGTGTATTCATATTTTCCATAAGGCCATTTAAGGTACTTCCTACACACTCACAATTACCCAGATGTGAGAGTGTGGATACCTCTCATATACTCGTATACAAATATATAGACAATTTATTAAAAAATATACATACATATACATATGTACATATGTACCATATTTTTATACAAAAAAAAAATCAAAGAAACCAAACGCAAAACAAGTATGAGTGTGAGTACGTCGAGTATTAGTTAAAATGGATCTCTCGTACAAGACAGAAGCACGTGATGGTCGAACGTGTTTAATGGACAAATGAGTAAATAAATAGTGGTTGACTAACTGGCTGGACGAAGCGACGGATGGTTCGTTTTGGTTTAGATGGAATGGAATGGATGGCTGGCTGGACGTTGGATGTATGGATCTCTGCTTAGTGGTTGTATGAGTTTTGTTGTTATTCAATAAATGATTGGACAAATGGATTGGTAACACATTCGGCATTGCATCACATACCGCATTATTATTATTAACAGCAATATGGCTTGTTTGTATATATGAGCATATGTACACTTGTTGAGTCATTATACGAATTTAGGCTGAAAAGTCCTTTGAAAATAGTAAATAAATTAATATTCTGAGTTGAAATGTTTTTAGTTTGTCCAACAAATGTCATATTTTTTTGTAATTTCGAGTCTCAAATTTCAACAATTATTTTTCCAAAGTTTCTTCTTGTTTACACTCGTACTATTATGATGAGGAGTTAACAAGTTCTAGTATATGTCTCCTCATATATCTACTGTTAGATTTTAATGAAGCTCCATAAATTCATTCAATACTGACGATCCAAATATAATCCCATTCCCTAGAAATTATTCATTTGAGATCTTTACGAAATGATATAAAACGAATGGGATTATAAGTGATTGTATTATCCATACCCAGTTTTGAAAACAGGCATACATTCTTGATATTGAATCAATGCTGCGCTTGCCAGCTATTCTATATGTATAAAGAATATCGACAGTCCTATAAAATAACTCAGAATCGGTTGCCTATACCTATATATAGTATAGAATAACCAATTTAGTTTGTGAATTTTATTAATTAGAGAAGGAATTGAGCTAATATTTATCTTTTTTAAGAGAAAAGTTTTTTTATTCAGGCTAATAGTTCGAATTTTCAAGAATACTATTGTAAAGTACTGGAACAATTGGCAAATTGGAATGCATTTTCTACCCTGCCAAGGGCGTCATCAGCAATTTTCATTGTCCACGATCAATCTGTAAACATCATCTACCATATTTAACTCACCGTTTTTCGAGAAATAGAATCCGAGAATTATCATATTTCTTTTTTACGTGTTGTGAGTTAGAACAAAATTTACGTACGTTTACAATGTGTGTGTATTCTTTGTTACTATTTACAAATCTTGTATTGTTACAAATTTGTTTTTGCTTTTCTTGCTGCGTCTACTTTTTTTGTAGATCAATAACAGCAATATATGTATGTTGTTGTTGTCATTTCACCTTTTTTCTTGGTGGATTATGTTATTTTTGAATGTGAATGTTGAGTATCTCTTAATGATATAGCACAATATACGATAATATCTTCTCCAACGATTTATATTTTCACCAACAAAATATACTCTGTTTGTAAGCGCAACAGATTATTTTAGACATACATACATTTGTTTGTATTATCTAGAACCAAAATGCATCCATTTGGTCACTTCCACAGGGAAGGAAGTTAAAAAGCTTTGAGAGCGAAGTTTGCATTAGATTTGTTGGCTATTCCAAGGTCCTCTCTTTCACGATCACGGATGTATATATTAGTTAAATAACTTTCCAAAGTTTTTGGCTTGAATTAATATTACCATGCCCTTCACATCGGTTTCATGAAGACTGTAACCTTCCAGACTCGAGAGAATGTCAATCTGGTCACTCAGACTTCTCTAATGAAAAATCTGTCCTAGTAGCATAAAAGCTAAATGAAAAGTAAAAAGAAAAATTTGTCCTAGTAGCATAAAAGCAGATTACAGATTTTAGTGCTACATATCACCAAGACAGTTTATACCTCTTCATCATATGTGAGAAACAGAAGATGCAGCAAGGATTTTGAAATGTTGAAATTCGGAACAATAGAACCAAAAACAGAAGATGGAAGCTGGCTTTTCCAACATAATGAGTTCTCATTTTACTCACTCAGTGAATTATCTGTCAAATGTGAGAAATAGCCGTTATCAAATGTAACACTGATAGACTACGCGATAGTGTGCCGGACTATCAGTCAGAGGATTGCGTGTTCGATTCCCGCCAAAGACTCTGGTTGTTTTCTGCAGACAAGACAAAAAGCTTCACAGTTTGTGTTTGTTAATATTAAAAAAAAAACGACATTTAAAACAAACTGGTTTTTTCTTTATAAAATACAGATACACAAATATATGAACAAGGATCCTGGATAACATAAGGAATATGTATTAAGTTTAACAGTTGGGTTACCTGGGTTCTGAGCATAAAGAAAATGCTAAGATCAAACCGGTCATAGTACAAAGAACCAATTCTGTGAGAAGTGGAATTGGAAGCTCTTAGTATATTTAAGCCATGGCCTGGATGCGTAAACCATCATGTATTTCGAAAGGCCCACTAACATTCGAACCAACGGAACCAAAAAACAGAAGGGTGGAATTTCCCCTATGAAAAAAGATTCAGAAAAATTAACAAGGATCCATTAGCTGCCCTTACCATAAGCAATATACGATAACCGTGAACAAAATTATCAAACCGCTCATAGCACCAAGGACAAATCCTGTGAGAAGTGGAATTAGACACGTCTTTAGGATGCCCGCAGTACGAAGACCGAAGATGTCACACATATATGTATTTCAGAAAATGATCTGACACATGATATTTGTAAAAAAAAAACAACCTATCTATCTTTCTATGCTAAAGACCTCCCAAGTTTGCCCTCGTATAAAAATGGCTATAATGATGCTGTAACTATTGCATGAGTGGCTTAGTTTGATTTTATTAGGTTAGTTTGAGTTTTCCTTACGGCTATAATGAGCATGATAATGAGAGTGTGTTAAACAAATGTTTTTAACTGATATTGATGCTGGCAAACTGACCAAAAGGTGGTGGCCGTAAGACATTTATACTCGCTCATATGTGATGATTACGCCAGGATCTTCTATATTCACCTCATACAAATACATCGATATATACGAATGCACATACATACAAATACAGACCACAATGCTTACAACTATAGTTCAAGAACGCTTTGGACGTGATGTTTTGTTTAAATTGTTGTATGTATTTGTGTAAATTTCGTGAGACCAACTGACTGATTTTGATTGAAGTGTTGCCATTGCACGTTTAGAAGCGCCACTTGTTTACAGTATTTGTTTTTTTTTTTTTGATTTTTTTTTTATTATATGTAATTCCATTTTTCATTTCATTCATGAAATTCAGCGTTTGTGTATATGCTCGCTGGCATGTACGAGTGATTATTAAAACAAATGTTTAAATTTGGAACAAAACTTTTCATCCGTCTCTCTTACTCGGGGATGTGATTTGTATGAATGAATCAATTTGGCTGGCGTATGATGATTGCTATGGCTTTCTGTCAGTCTGTCATCATGTTGGCACATAAATGCACGTTTGGAATTCAGGTAATGTTACGACTACGCTTCATGGACACTTTCGTATGTGAATGTGTTTTCATTTCAACGGTGTTTTTTATTTTGTTTTCTGTATTTTTGCGCTAAATCCAAAATGGAAAAGCTTCAAATAACACACGCATGAATTTGCAAGCGCCACCTCCAGTTGTTAAAGAAACTGAACAAAAAAAAAAGTAGGTATGTTTGGTTGGTTTTCGTATTGTTCGTATTCAAAAACCATCTTCTATATTTCATACAAATAAGGAGTTCACGTCGTCAAATTGTTCGTGCCAATCGATTATCTTTACGCGCGACAGTGACTCCCTTTCAAATACCACAACAACAGTGGGTTTAGCGGGCATAAAAAGTGATACAAATTACTAGTTATGTTATGCGGTAGTCTATTCTCTAGTCAAACCAAAACCATAACAATCCTTCGGTTATTCGTAGTTTCACACATAGGCTTGTGGTCTTGGTCTGAATTCTCTTTTACCTTTGTAGATTTTAGTAATATACCTAGACAGTTTATTCCTCTGTTATATGTTGGAAACAGAAGCTTTCGGAGCTTAGATACATCATGGATTTGGAAATGTTGAAATTCGGACCAATAGAGTTCTTCAACAGGATGAGTTACTTTCTCGTAAATACAGTTTATTATTTATCAAATGTAAGAAACAGGCGTTATCGTATGTGACACGTCATGAATTTTGAAAGGTTGAACAGCATTCAGACCATTAGATCCAAAAACATACAATAGAGGTAGGTAGGTAGGTAGGTTAAAGAAATGCTCTAGATGGACACGAACTAACATAGAACTGAGTTTTGAACAATAAATCAAACTAAAACCGCAGTAGTCCTTCGGACAGTCGCAGTTTCTGACGCACTAGTGGCACTTAGGCTTCTGACCTTCGGAAGTCACAATATAGATTTTGTAAGTCTACTAGCATTCGGAACAGACAATGAAAGGTGAACCATAGAAAGTTTCCAAATGCAAAAGAACCAACATAGAACTGGTACCACGACTAGTTCCTAATATTGATTCGTTTGTTTTCTTTTGGATCTCGAAGACTTCATCCATTATGAGGCAGATAAACTCGGCATATAAAGCTATTTTCAACATGAACTTTGTTTACTTTTTAAAAAAGTAAGATGTTACAATTATAAATAAAAAATTATAGCGGACAGTTGAACACCAGAACCAAGCATACAGATTTGGATTCAAAATGCTTAATCTCATTTTGGCAAAATGGTGGGTCTATGTCGTTAATCACGCCACGAGTTTAAATGCGGTAATAGATTCGTGTATATATGGAATATATCTTTAGCATATAACCACAAAAAGTAATCCATTGGTGTTAAATCAGGGCGGTATATTAACAGCTAAATTTTTTAAAATTATATAAATTTGGTTTTCCAATAAATTCATTGCCTATGTGATCGTGTGAAATGTGTCATCGTTGTTAACAACTCTCGTTATCCATTCTCCGTTACCGCATTACCCGATGAATTTTCAAAAAAACAAGGTCGAATCACGCCTCCAGACCACATTCTTGGATTTTCAGAAGACCAAATGTGGCAAGACTTCTTATTGTCTCTCCAGAGAAACCTGCAGATTTTTCTTGAATGAATTTAGAGGATCTACCTTGCAAGGTTTCAAAGGTTGAGAACATCGAGTAATTCTCAAATTCGGATTATCATCAACACTGCGGCTTTCCGTTGGTTGGTTGGCACATTATGTAGCGAGTCAGTCCACTCAAACGATTTTAGAAGAACGATTAGTTATATTGACCGAAAATATACCGAATTTTAGGAAATGTAGCTTTCGCAGATCCACAATTTTCATAGAGAACTCTTAATATTTAAGTGCGATTTTCGAGCGAAATTGAATTCATTGCAACAATTAAAAAGCTTCTACTGATATGTCAACAAATAAAATGTGAAAACTTTCATGTTATACCAATATCTTCCCGTTGGAAAACGCAGTTCTTATTGAAAATCCCTTTACATTTGAATTGAAGGAATAGTGATAATGCTGATAAGAAAATCATAAAACATAAAGACCAAGTAAAACCGTAATTAATGATTCCTAGAAAATGTTGCAAAACAAAGTTGTAGTTAAACCCACTGTAGCTGTATGCACTACAAACATAACTACGTGCTAAACTATTTAAGTTGGTAATACTTTTTTATTGTTTTCCGACCTACAAAACAGAAAAACTCTGCGAATAATATTTTGCTTTTTTGTTTAGCTGGTTACACATTTTTATTTTATATTTTTTTACTTAGTTTTAAAAACTAAAAAAAGCAGTCTATCAATAAAGAAATTGGTACGAGTTGATTATTATAAATCCGTCTAGTGGATGTCTAAAAATGTTTTGAGTGTAATCACACAACGTGTGTATGGATGTGAGAGTGACGTTACAGTTTACGTGAGTCCAAAAAACAAACCCCCTTGGCCACCAAGTACAAGATACAATTGTAATAGTTTTCATGCCTGAAAATATTTTTAAATAAGACTGACTTACAAAAAGTACGTGAGAGTGTGTATGTGTGTGTGGCTAGATGTCGATGTGTGCGTGTCTTTTTGTTAGTGTTAGTTATTAGCAAAAGTGGTTGGTGGGTTGTTAGTACGACAGTGGTATTTGTACAGACAATATTTGGACGTGTTGTCTTTAACTGATGCTTTTTTCGATTCCTGACCACGTTCATTGTACCGCTGTGGTTGCTTGTCGGCATCCTCTACCTCTCCCCCAACAGTATGCTATGGCTTTTTTGGTCATATTTTGTGCGTCTTAATGTGCGTTCGTCATATGACTACAACAACAATGTCTGCTTAAAAATAAAAAAAAACAACTCATTGGTTTGCTAAAATTGTTATCGTATTCATTCATTGATTTCATTTCCTTTTTAAAATTCTATGTTTTCACTTGCGTGACGTGTTAGTATGTCGGCTCTATCAGTTATTTTTTGTCTGTCTGCATTGCTACCAGCTAAAACGATGGCCAACGACGACATTGAAAATTTCTATGTGATGATTGTCTGGTCATGTCGTTTTGATCACGTCCCAGAGTATCTCCGTAGTTAGAGGGGGTTTCCCCTTAATATGATTCACAGAGGGATTTTGTTGGTTTTCTATATTATTTAGATTAATTTATGTTTTTTTTTTTAAGTTTTAGAATTGTTTTAAATTATGAAAGTATTTTCTAAAAACTGACCTAATTTTTTTGCAACTTTGGCTTAAATCCAATACATTTTGCATTGAATATTTGTGAAAAATTATAAACAAATTTATGTTGACAACTCTTGTGTATAACAGTTTATTGCAACATGTTGCCAACATTTTAAGTTTGATGAAAATTTATTAATTTTTTTTTATAAAACAAGTAGAGAAGTGTAACTGACATGAGTGTTTAGTTTAAAGTAGCTAAATAGTTTATTTTTTTTTAACTCTAAATTGATTTTATATAAGAAGATTAAAATATTGATCAGAGTCTTTAATTATACTCTACACTACCATAGTTTGGAGGGTATATTGATTTGTGCTGATGTTTGTAACGCCAATAATTATTAGTCCAACACCCACCTTAAAGTATATCGACTCATAATAACTTCCTGATGCGATTTAACTATGTCCGATCGTGCGTTTGTCTGCCTGGCTGTTCACGTAAAGTACAGCGTACAGGCCGCAATTTTGAAGATATTTACATAAAATTTGGTACATGATATGATTTCAAGAATGGTTGTGATTGAAATTGGTTAAAATGAGTCCATTATTTTACCTAACCTCCATACAAATGTCCTCTCGAAATAGAAGTTTATCGGTCATAATGCACATATCCGAACAAATTTCGCCGCAAATAAGGTGTACATGAATTGTAATCATATCTACAAATTTTGTGCAGATGGGTCCATAATTGACCATAGATCCTATGTATATAAGGTCCCTTGAAGAAAAAAATAATATTCAAGGCAATAATGTTTTATATACACACAAATCATTTGGCCCAATTTTATGAGGATCGCCCCATTATTAGTCATAGCTTCCATATAGAAACCAATTCCGAAAATCACTTTAGCGACGATAAATCTCTAAAAAAAAATTTAGTATTTAAATAAAATTCAACACAAATAAATTTCACATATACATATGTAGATATAATGATTCCTAATTTTATAAAGCTAGGTCCATAATTAGTCACAGCTCTCATATGAGATCCTCTTCGCAAATCAATTTAATACATGTAAATCTTTTAAAAGTGTTTATATCGAGATAGTTTAACACAAAAAATATCTTCATGTACAGAAGTCAAACAATTAAATTTATAAATGATCGGTCCATAATAGGTGATAGCTCATAGCTACATAACTAAACAACTGTATGTATCGCTAGTTAGGCCCATTCTGGAATATGGATCCATCATATGGGATCCTTATTATGAGATTTATAAGGAACAAATTGAGTCCGTGCAAAAACAATTTTTGCTTTTTTCTTTAAGAAGTTTTCAATGGAATTACTCTAATTTAGCATCTTATGCTAGCAGATTAGCTTTAATTAAATTACCCACCTTGAAAAGTCGTCGTATTAAATGTATGTTTTATGTTGAATATTGTGAATGGAAATATTAATTGTGAATATCTTTTAAAATTTGTAAAATTTAATGTTCCACGTCGTAATACTCGATACTATAAGCCTTTGCATGTAAAATTCTGTAGTACAAATTATGCTGATGCAGACCTATTTGTTACAATATGTAGACAATTTAATGATTCATACCAATTTGTTGATTTTGGTCTCAATTATTAAATGTAAAATTATTGTCTTTCTCAATTGTTAATTTTATTTTCTAATTATTTTCATATTTCTAATTTAAGTAAATATAAGCTTTTTTTGTTAATAGTCTGTAAGGAATTATATTCATAGACTAAATAAAGAAATAAATAAAAAAATAATTATATACAGGCCAGTCAAACTAAAATGTGATCAGACAAAGAAAATATGAAGAAATTTTCATTATTATTAAATAGAATTTGTCACAAATTAAATGTTCGCTACTCCTGATTTTAACGATTTTCTCCATATACCTCTCAAACCCAGCGTTGTCAGTTTAGGGGATTTATCCCCAAATTGAGGATTTTTTTCGTGATTTGGGATAAAAATTTCATTTTGGGGATCCGGGGATTTGTTGGGGATGACCACACAATTTTAATGGATTTTTGGGGATATTTTTTTAAAAGTGATGGTAACAAGAATGATTTTGGAGCTAAAAAATATGCGTCTGGCAAGTTTAAAACTGTGTGTTATTATTTATAGAGTATGGTTTCTAATAAAGAAGATTTATGTATGTAAATATTTAAAAAAAAGTATATTTTTTACCGTTTAAAATGGCTGCAAATACTAATGTTATTAGCAAAAATCATAATGCTTCTTGGGAACGCGAAGATTGGGCAAAAGGTTTGAAATATACATATACGAGTATATTTTTAAAGGGTAACGCTTGCGTTGGACGCGTTTTTTGAATAATGAATACTACCAAAACAAAAATACGTAACAAAATGCAATATGAATTATTGGAAGCACTTCTCAGAATTAACACATACTTTAAAAATAATTAAATTTGTTTTAAGAAATTTAATCCATCTGCTGAAATTCTAAAGCTTTTTAATACAAGCACAATAAAATTTCTGAGGCTGATGAATCAGAAGATTTTGATTCTGAAGTTTTTGAAATGCTAAACTCTGTTAAATAATTTTTTATACTTCTATATATTAAATTATGTGTAATTTTTTCTTTGCAAGATTTATAATAACAAATCTAATTAGTTTGAATACTAATATATGTAGCTATCGATAAAAATGAATTTTTATTATTATTTTTATATTATTTTTTTAATAAAATAAAAATTTTGCAAAAAAAAATTTGAATCAAAAAAAATCAGTTTGGGGATGACAAATCAAAAATTGGGGATAAGCTCTAAAAAAATACTGGCAGCACTGCTCAAATCAAGGGGGCGTTACTCTCTATTGCGATGCGAAAGCAAATGCGATAAGCATACAAATTGTACAAATTGCAATAGAGAGTAACCCCCCAGGGATTTAACATTATCAATTAGAGCTTTCCATATTAATTTTTTTAACAAACACAAACTGCGAAGTCTTTTTGGCTTATCTGCAAAAAAACACTTTGAGTCTTTGGCGGTAGTCGAACCCGCAACCCTCAGACTGATAGTCTAGCGCACTATCTTCTAGTTTATCGGGGCATAAAGATTATAAAGCATGAAATACCAGTTGAAAACGTTTTCTAAAATTCAACTGATACTCACGAAACATATATACATACATAAAGAATCATTCAAATTTATATTGTATTGGAAAGAGATACCGGACAAATGTCTACCACGACCATACATATAGATCTCGCTTCTTTTATCAATATGTTCAATAACATTTTGGCTAAATGGCGGGTATATTTCGTTAAGCCCTTATGACACTACATTTTTTGTTCATTGAATTGATAGAAAAAAACAGAAAATGTTAGAAAAAAAACTATAAAAAATGTAAACAAAAAAGCCTTTTAGTTTTTTTTTTTATTAAATGTTGTCAACTTTTTGTTTATGAGAAACATAAAAACCAAAACGAACAAAAAAACGGTTAATCGCCAAATTTGCCCATAAACCGCTGATTCAGCAACACTTTTAATATTTCAAGCTTGAAATGTCAATTTTAAGTTGAACAATTTTACATTTTTTTTGACATAACTTAATTTTTTATCGATAACTTTAGAAAAATGTTTGACAGTTTGCCATTTATGTTAATACTGCTGAACTCTTTGCACTTAAGGTACGGTCACATTTGACAAATATTTCCTCAAAAAAGCGTAACCACTTGTTTTAGCACAAATTTGTTTGACGTTGTTTGCTCTTACAAGAGTTTTGCAAGATCGAACAGCATCAAATAAATTAAAACTAAATATTTGTTGTGCTTTGGCCTAAATAAGAAAAGTTTTTTTAAGTAAACAAATGAGTTCAAATAAATGTTATTTAGTGGTTACGTCATTTTCGGCAAATATTTGCCAAATGTGACCGTACCTTTAGTAAATTTTTCTATTACATTATATTTGTACTGTTACCAAAACTTGAACAATGCATTAAAAATGTAGTGTCATAAGGCCTTTAATCAAGTCTGGGATTTTGAGTTTTAAGGCTATGATCGATTCGATTGGCTCTGAATAGACTCTATCCTTAACATAGCTCCACAAAAGTTCCACTCAGTGGTATTAAAACGCAAGCTAGAGGCGACAAATTAGCAGCTGAATTTCGTGATATTATGAGTTCAAAAAATTATATATGTATAATAAACAATAAATTTATTTTTTCAATAACTGTGTAACATGTGGCATCGTCCTGTTAAAACCACATGTCAATGAAATTCATATCATCACTTAGTTGTTAACATCTCTCGAAAGCGTGATACATTACCATTGCCCATTAAATTGGCCAATGAAGCCTGCAGACCAAAGCGCACCATAAATTTTCGAAAGCCAAAATGGCTCAATTTTACTCGGCAAATAAAAGAAGGTTTTTTTAGGAATTTTTATAATTTAATGCGATTTTCAAGCGAAATTGAATTTGTTGTTAGAATTGCCAAAGCTTCTACTACTGAAATGTTAAGTAAATTGTCAAAACTTACTTAACTTACAACTTACACCACCACCAAAGGGGTAAGTTTGTCATTCCCTGTGTAACATTGAAAAATATTCATTTGAGGTCCAACAAAGTATATATGTATATACTCCGGCACTTCTGGACTGATAGAGCTAAAAATTTGTGCCTGGCCTACTATCCAATAGTACTAAGCTTGGTGCAAATTTCATCCAAATCGATTTTTAACATTGGGTCACTTGACGTGAAATTCACCATATATGTATATCTTTATTCTTGATCCTTAAGAAAACACTCTCACGTCCAAAATACATAACCAAAATCCACAAAATTTACAAAAGAAAATTAATAATTCTCCTAAGCAGTTTGGTATTAAAAATCAGTAAAATTTATCCAGTAGAAGCGCAGTTACGAATCAAAAACTGAGACAACCTTCAAAACGACATTATATTTTTCACATATTTTTTCGAATTTGTTTAAATATTTTTTAGTTAAAGCCATGCAATTTTACACCAGGAAAATAGTAAGAATCGGTTCATGATTTCTAATAGCCCTCAAACAAAATTCTGTCTGAGGTACAACTAATTGGTGCATAAATAAAATGATCTTTAAAATGATCAATACGAAACGATATTTGGTTCCCATACAAATTCCACTTCCAAAAATCACCTAAATGCGTATAAATCTGTTAAAAATGCCGGTAGTGATACAAAATTTTTCACAGATCATGTATATATATACCAAAATCAAACATGCAACAGTTTGTGAATATTGGTCCATATTTGACCATATCATCCATAAAAGGTCCACTTCCGAAAATTACTTAAATACTCATATCTCTCTTAAATACACGATATTTTACTGAAATTCGACATGATATATACTCATGTACATATATAAAATTCTCTGTACCCAATTTTATGAAGTTCGGTCCATAATTGGCCATAGCTCCCATATATGGAACAATTTCCGAAAAACAAGTAAACCTACAAAAATGTCTAATAAATATCGATATCAAGCCAACATTTTATACGGATCAGTAATTTTAATCCAGGAATCATACTAGTAATATAGTTCATATGGCAATTATACTACTGTCAGCCCATAATTGGTAATAGCTCTCAAATAAATTAAGATTGCGAGTAACATTATAATAACCATTTAACATTTGTAAACTTAAAAGGGTCCTGTAGCTTAATTGGTTAACGCATTTGATCATTAAGCATGAGTTGGTATTTGTAGCCACTTAAACAACATCAGTTTCTTATAATTATTAGCTTTCTTTCATAACTAATATTTATCACAGCGAAGTAAAATAATTAATGCGCCTACTCACCACCAGAGGCGCTGCAACTCTGCACTAAAAACAAACATAATGCACAATTGCCGAGTTGTGATATAAAAAAAAGCTTTCTTCTTTCACCACCTTTATCGCTTTAACCCATCCTCTTTCCAAAGAAATTAACAATTATATGTAGGCATATTAATTGCCTGAGTGTTACTTCTCTTTAAAAAAAAAAATAAAAATAAAAAAAAAAATAAAAAAAAAATAAAAAAAAATAATAATAATAAAAAAGTATTATTGAGATGAAATTCTTCCTTAATAAGCCTCAAATACATAGAAATCACGTTATTATACTGAATTTTAAAGATATTATCCAAAATTAGCCCATTTCCATTATTACACCTATAAACTCTTGTAAATAACGTTATTGAGACAAATGATTGATGAGTAGATACATACGAATCCCAAACTGAATTCTCTATATTTATTACTTCTTGTATTCTTTAAACATATTTCAAATATGAGTTTTTTTTTTGTTTAAATGCTGCTTTTTTGAGAGCCACATGAACAAGTTAGACATGGTATAAAAAATTTGGGAAGCACGGATCTAGAGCGATTGTGATGGAAATCGAAAATGAGTGAGTTTTTGAAGTCCATTTTAAAGTATTTCTAATCAAATTTTTAAAATTTTTGTTTTAAGATTCTCTTTAGTAGCAAATTATCTTTATATTTCGTGGGATAAAACTGTTTCAATACAAAAATATTACGCAAAAATTAACTTCTAAAATTCACTCGTTTTCGTTTTCAATTTCCATACGACTTGTATGATGTAAAAGTAGCTTTAACTAAACTTTTTAGAATTTTGCACCAGTTTGTGAAATTTCAATATGTTCTGATCAACCTTCTTTATTAAGCTGAGTGGTTATTTAAAAGTCCAAGCTAGGCTTAAAAACTACGTGCATATTTTCTTAATCCCAGTTAAGCTTCTATTGTACATAGTTTAATTATATTGATCGTTGGCTTCATATAATTCTAGTTAAGCTTGTTAATTCTTTTATGTTTTCTTTTCAACTCATATGCAAAACTAAGATGTATAATTGGATTGCATTTGAATGAAAAATTAGATGATATTCGCATGATTACATTCCATCGATTTCTTAATACTTTAGATTTAAGCAAATTGTTCAATTCATTTTACCAGTGACGATAAATATCCCATAAGATTTAGTTACTTACCGACGGAAAGTAGATTTTTGCGGGAGATGTGTTAGTTATCTTTTTCAAAAGATAAAAACTCTTAAGTCTCTGCTTCGTGGATCTGGATATTTCATAGAGGTTAATTAAAATCGAGCATCTTTTTAGCTGTTTTTTTTTAAGATAAAATCTGTCAGCTCGTCGTTTTGCGAGAGTAAAGAGATGAATCAGTATAGTTATTTCAGACAGGTTATTTGGCGGACCCTTTATGTATATACTTCCTATATCAGCATCGGTATATCATCGATAATAACTTCTTCCAATTCATATCGAACTTTCTGAGCGACCACATAGGTACATTATACAAGTAAAGTTCAAGTTATAAGAAACAATTAATACTTTCGAATGTAATGCAACAAATTTCATGTAAAATTCGACATATTCAAATAATATTTATTTACTGCATACAAAAACCCTTCTCGAACTTCAAATTCAATTATAAGTACTTATGTACTTTCTTTTCAGACCTTTTAAGCATCAACCATAATAAACACTTGGTGTAAATTTATGACCACAAACTTAAGTATTTTGAAAAGCTATTTAGTATAACTAAAACATATTGTACCTATGCAAATCTAAAATTTATTTGGTAAAGTTATTTATGAAAACAAAAACTTAATTGAAAAGTAATGTCTATCAGGGCAAGTATACCAAAATGAGAAGAAGAAGAAAACAAAACTTAAAACAGAAAACTTTCGAAATTAAAATTCCATATAAAAATTAAATTAAACCTTTCTCAAAAAGCAAACACACCCACATTAGCTTACACACACATTAACACGTATCTTAGTTATATACATATATGAATGTATACTATTTCTATACGAGGGCAAACTGAAAAAGAGTCGATAAAGACCAAAAGAGTGAAAGGCAAACAAATGAGTCCAAGCTTATTTGTAATTGTAATTCTTAGGTTTTTTTTAATCGTTCGTCTTTATTATTGTGGTTCTAAAATTACTAATTATCTCTTTCTTTTAAAATCCCAGTTGGGGTTAATAAGTTAAGCTTGATTTGTAGTTTTTTATGTAGTTTCCGCTAAGCATAAGTCATTCTTCTTTATAGTCCCAGTTTAGTATCATTCGTTTTCTTTCATGCTTCCAAGGTGGTATTTTCACAGATTCAGTTGAGTTTCAATTAAAGTTCTTTATATTTCTATTTGAACTGGATCGTTGTTATTTCAAAAGCTTTACTTAAGCTTAAATCATTTTTTTCAAATTCCCAGTTGATCGTAGCTTTAGTTAACCTTAAAAGTTGATATTTTGATTGGCCCAGTTATGCTTCAAGTATTTTCTTAGTTTTAGTTATATCAATCGTTACTCTTTTAATAGTAAGAAGTGATTTTTAACAGCTTTTGGATTTGATTTAAAAAAACTCACATAAAGTTTAAAGAAATGTATGAAATCTTTATTTGAGTTAATAGAACGATCTATATAATTCCATGTTTAAAGATGATTTCATGAAAATTTTGACCGCTGCTACGCCTCATATGGTTCATACAATAGGTCCAATTTTGGCATACTCTCTCCATCATATCGGCCGATATCTTACGAATAAATTCGTCAATATTACGACATAGGCGGTCAATTAATCAACCCCAAACGTGATATAAACTGTTCTCTACATTGTGTAGCGCTCGCCATTCACAGTAATGTTCCTGCCTTCGGCGTCTTTAAAAAAGTACTGTCCAATTATGCAACCGCCCCATAATCCACACCAAACAGTGCATTTTTCGGGATGCATTGGCAGTTCTTGCAATGCTCATGGCTGCTCTTCACACCAAATATGATAATTACGCTTTTTCTATGTATCCATTCACAAGAAGCTTTGTCGCTGAACACAATTTTCCGCTCCAACGATGCCACCGAGATGAATTGGCAGACCTTGCAATGCTTCTGGATGATCTTCACAAATTGGATTGGATGCTTGTTTACGTTTCCATTCAATCAGAAATCAGCTTCGTCGCTGAACATAATTTTTCGAGCGAGAATATTAATAATAAAATTCAATAATCTGCAAGCGTTGTTCGTTTGTAAGGTTAAATTATAGACCAAACTGAACATGTTTAACAGTAACGTATTACACAAACGCAGCTAAGCAGTCTTTAAGAAAAGAAAGTTGCTAAAAAAAAATACCCTTTATAAATTCCATTTAACCATCAATTGTATCGCTTGTCTTTTCACACTTCTAGTTAAGCTTCAATCATAATTCTTTAAACAAAAAGAACTATTTAATCGAACTTCTTCGATCATTCTAGTTAAGCGCTAATCGTTGGTTTTCTCATATTCCCATTAAAGCTTCACTCACAACTATTAAATTAACAATGTGTAAGCTTCAGTACCTTCATACATACATACATATATGATAATTTTATAATCAACATTAAGTAGGTACCAACAAAAGTTCTTAAAAAACTTCCAGTTTAGCTTCAATCTTGGAACATTAAATATATAGGTATATTTTAACTTTAGTAATTAAAGCTATAACAGATATGCAGATAACGATAAATCTAAGATTTGTGTTTCTTCAGGCAGGTCTTCTTCGTTTAGAGATGATCATAAAATATGTTTAAATGGTCTCTTATACACCATATTCATTAAACATATCTCTTAATATCATATTAAGTACCATTACCAGTTGGCAAACCTAAATAAATCGCTGGTGGCAGAGATATTGCTCCTCTGAAATGGTCTCCAGTAATGTTAAAATTTAACAAACCATAAGGAAACTATACTTAGCTAAATACATATTAATAAATTAATCCAAAATAATATATCTACATAGGTAAAAAAAATCTTTTCAATCTGCCCTCTTAGTAGATTTATTTTGCAATTAATTTACCATATACCTACCGAGTGTCTGAATGAGGAGGACGTGTACATTAAATAAAGGTTCCAACTAAGGAATAATAACTACATATAACTCCCACGCTTTCCCCCCACCCCCTGCATTAAACTATAAACAAACAAACAAAACGACAGCAGGAAAAACAACAAAATGAGACGCCCAAATTAAATCATGGATTATGTACCTGTAAAACACAAACAAACACAACAACAACAAAACGACTTTATATACATACAATAGATGGAGTCATCATCAACAGCTATCTACTCTCATACACATAAAGAAAAATCCAACTACGATTGGTAATTGAAATTTCGGTCACATACCAATGCACGAAAAAACTGAAAAAAAAAATAAAAATATTCATATACACAAAAAACACTAACAACACATACTACTCCTAAATTTGTATTCCCCTTTTTCCATTTA
This sequence comes from Bellardia pandia, assembly GCA_916048285.2. Taxonomy (NCBI): domain Eukaryota; kingdom Metazoa; phylum Arthropoda; class Insecta; order Diptera; family Calliphoridae; genus Bellardia; species Bellardia pandia. Next base: position 33,071,148 of record OU696531.1, read on the forward strand.
TAACGGTTTAGACAACCATTAGACAAAGACAACTGCATGCAATGAAAGTGAGCGCTGGCTATAAAATTCCCAAATGTAGAAAAAAGACATCGACTAATTGAGAGAGCGTGACTGAATGTGTGTGTGTGTGTGTTGCTTCAGTAAGCAGAGCGCGAGAGTATGTGTCTTGTATATACAAAAGCTACAACTACAAAGCTACATTGGGCATACAAAATATCAACAAACATATACGGGCGTGGTAAGATAGAGAGAGACAGCACGACAACATCATATAGCTCTATAAGTTTGAGTAGCTGTGTTTATTTAAATGTATGGAAGAATGTGTATGTTTTATATTTTTATACGAGCAGTGCAATGAAACTTGTTTCACCATTATTTTCTTCAAAACACACAGATGCTACATTGTACAAACATACATAGATACAAATGCCAACAGCCAGCCATTCGCACGTACATTTTAAATTGTTCTTCTTTTTCAATTTTTTTTGTCTACTCTAACAGCAGCAACAATAAGGAAGCAAATACCAAAAAGCAACAGTCTGAGAGTAATTTCAAATAACTTTTTTTTTTTGACAAACACAGTGAGACACACGATTACAACTCTGCACGAGCATATCCTGTTGTACATACATACACATTTATATACATAATAAACTGCTTTCTTATACTGTGAGAATATTTCTGTGTTGTGTTTTTGAGGACCCCCAACCAAACCAAAGATTTCCTTAACAACAAGTACGTACCACTCATTATGTATGCGTGCTACGTCGATTCCGATTCGTGCGAATTGTTCCATATTATTGTTTTTGCTATTTGGTGCCTTTAAGCTAGACGACTATTGAAAAACAAAAGGAACACACAAAATATCGACTTTTAACAGTCACGTCCCGCCCATTTGCGTACGCAACAATATATTATAAATGGTTGTTGGAGAGAGCGAAAGAGCTACACATATTAAGCGAAAATGAGCGAATTTCTTGGTGTGCAAAGTGTGTGGTAATAATTTTGAGTGCTAAATTGATATATGGGGCAAAATTTTACCCATTTTATACATGCTTGAGTTGGTGCAGTCTTATTTTGAAAGCTCTTGTAAAAATTTTGTTTTTAATCAAAAGATATTAAATTTGATAGGTATGTACCTATGTACCTATTTTTTATAAAAATTTAGGGGACAGCAATTTCCAAAGCGTAACATTTAATTAAAAAATGGTTTGTTTAAAAAAAATAAAGGAACTGATTAATTACAAATCATTTGTTCTAAAAAAAGGGTAGAATGACTGAAAACAACTCTTTTTTTTAATGTTGTTACTCATTTTTTATGAGTTTCTAGAAAAGTTTTAAGAATTACATACACATATGCTTAAATCTCGATTTTTATTTGTTAAAATATTTATTTCTTTTTTTGTTTCAAAATTTTCTAAGTAAATATTTCGCATGAAATGATTTTTAAAAAGTGATCGGCCCTCAAAGTCACTAGGGACCCAACATAATCCATAATTTACCCCTAAACATGAATGTCAAAGAAATTCATGAAAATTATCACAAAAGAAATAATATTCACTAGCTGATAAAATTTTAAAGAAAGCGCTGAACCTAATATTATAATCCAAGTTACATGTTCTCTTTATACCTACATACATTGCATTAAAGTGCTAAATTTAAAATAGATTTTCAAAGAAATTGTTATTTTTTTTAACAAAATACCATAATTCACAATCCTAAACAAAAATTTATCACAGTGTTTTATTTTTAAATCCTTTATATCGTATCAAACATTTGTCGTAAAACTTAGGCCTGCTCGGAAATCTGCCAGGAATTTATGATAATATTCAAATGTTGACTATTTTCTACCATTTAATACCACATTTTAAATAATTTGGTGTACAAATGTTTTAAATTCTGAAGATAATACAAATATTTTTGCAACTTGATTTTTTTTTGCCATAGGATCAACCTATTGGTTAAGATCTGACGAAATAACTTGCATATTACAAGAATAGATCCATTATTGGTCATAGCTTCCACATAACCAATTATAGGGATATTTGTACTCTTAAAAACCCAAATAGGTGTTGTAATAAAGATAAAACTCAAGCCCTTTTTTTACGGAAAGATAACTCAATTTTCTCATAGAAAAAAGTTGGTATTGAGACAAAATTCATTAAATTCACCCCTATCGTGAATAAAAATTCCACATGAAATTTGTTCCCTTTTCACATTTTCCTATTAAAAATAAAAGGGAACAAATTTCATGTGGAATTTTTATTCACGATAGGGGTGATTAAGTTTGTTAATAAAATTCACAAAAGTTTAAAATGTTTAAAGATAAAAACTGAAAGCCAAGCTTCAGATTTAATGAATAGGAATAAACAAATAAAAAAATGTGTCATTAATTTAGAAGTTCCTTCTTATAAACTAAATGAGTAATAGATGAAAAATGTTGCAAAATTAAAAGAATCAGAGTTTTATAAAGATCTACAGTCTAATTCATAAAAACTTATCAAGGGTTTATAACAGTCTAATAGAGCAAATATCCATATAAAATTTGCTTTATAAGCCTGTTATAAACCTTTGACAAGTTTTATGAATAAGGAGGCTAGACTTTAGAACAAATATTAAAATCTTTGCAGGTGTCTTGCAACACTACACCAAATAAACACAATTTTTTTGTGAATTCAAATGTTGGAATTCCAATGTGAATCCAAGCTTGAATTACATTTGAAATCCATCCACTTTCCAGTCTAAAATTCCATGCTTGAATTCAACAGTAAACAGGTTCGGTTCGACTTGAATCATACTGTTATTAAAGGCTGGAATTACACTGTAATTGTTCGACTGTAATACAATGATTAATTTTGCTGGATTCGCTATTGAATTCAACTGTGTTTCAAATGTAATTCAACTTGAAAATTGTGACTGGATTTCAAATGTAATTCCACTTGAATTCCAGCCAAAATGCTTATTGGGCATTTATTTTTGTTAACATACTTATCGGACTTTTGTTACACCTATTCCATTTTGTATCTTAAGTTTGAACAGCAGACTATCGATTGGCATTGTACATTTTAGTGACATACAAGTCCTTAGATTTCATTAGCGCAATTCACAATCTTGAGCAAATGGTATTGCATCATTGCATTTGCAAAAAAGGTTTAGCATATTTTTGCTCTACACTAACAAAATACACAGTAAGAGAAAAATTATGCTAAACCTTTTTGCAAATGCAATGATGCAACACCATTTGCACACGATTGTGAATTGTGCTGTTATGTTTCAGAAATGTATATCTCAACAATTGCAGAACCTCTTATTCACAGAAAAGGTGAGCAACTATCTGCCTGTTGCTTTCAATAGCTGTTGAAGTCTAACCCCCTTATTCATAAAAACTTACAACAGGTTTATAACAGGTTTATAAAGCAAATTTTGTATGGAAATTACAAGTTTTATGAATAAGGGCATAAGTCTGCTTACATATATGCTTACCGTGACTCATTGGCTCTTCTGTTAGCCTCGCAATATCCCTTCAGTTCATATTCAGAAGTTGTATATTGTGTTTCCTATGGTATGGATGTTTTCATTTTGATTGACCTATTGTCAGCCTTTTAAAGATAGTGTGTGAAGATTTGGCTTTTATTAGTCTTGAGCGGAAATGCAAAAGCTACTACATCTGAGACATTTAAAACGGGTCCTTCTCGGATGCTCCCTACAAATGTTATTGTCGCATAAAATATGTTTGCTTGTAATACAGTAGTTTTATCCAAAGATGTGTTGAAAACATTAACAAGTGTTCATTGCAGACGACAATTAGTATGACATACATATGTACATATGTAGTTCGTAATCACGATTTAGAACATTCAGCTTACCGAAAAGCACATATGAAAGTACTGATTTAGTACCGTATGGAGATATATCATTCTTGCTATATCAGATCAGGCTCACGTTTGTTATATATAAATATGAATCATTAATTAATTTATTTCTTACTTTAATTCTCGATCAATGTTTAAGTAAATAACATTCATTCATTGTTGAATTAATTCATAATTATATTTATATTTTATGAATATGTATATTACAATAAAAATATTTTTTTGTTCATTCAATTATGATTAATAAATTAATTTGTATTTGGATTTTTCAAATTTGAAAAATATTGATCCAACCGAATATTGGATTTCGGACAAGGCCAAAAATTAGCCTAAAAATTTGGATTTGAAAAATTTCGATTAGTTTTGGATTAGGCCGAATGTAGTTTTTTGACCGTATACATATTAGGTTTGGTCACTCGGTCTATGTCGCCCAGAAAAATCGGTTTCGGTAGGACATTGTACAATTAAACAAATAAAAATGTATTTAATTTAAATTATACAAATTGTTAAGTAATCAATTACTCCAGGATTTCGAATAATCAAAATGAAAATTATTTTATTAATCATAAATATGAATAATTGATGTTTGATTAAAATAGTAACAATATTAAATTTAATTCGATGTGAAAATTGGATATTGAATTAAGGTCTTTAAAACTTTGCTTATAGGCAATTGAATAAAAAGTAGGCAGATTGTGAATTTTATTACTATTGAAAGCCCCTTTATTTTGTCTTCTTGATGGTCATTAGTAAAAATGTCATCAGGATCTTTTAAAATCCAACCGGATATGTTATAATCAGCGCTGCCAAAAGTACGATTATAACTTATTTTTTAAGATTTTTTAACCGAAAAAAGATTTTAAGATTTTTTCCCCAAAAAAAAGATTTTTTGTTTTGTCTAGACGAAGGTCAGGTTCAATTAAAAACAACCTGTTTTGTAATACTTATTTCCAAAAATAAGATTTTTTTCTTCAAAAATAAGACTTTTTTTGGTGAAATTAAGATTTTTTTGCTGAAAATTTCTGGCAGCCCTGGTTATAATATTATTTATTGCAATGTATTTAAAAAATTTGCTATTAGTTACACCTAAGTAAAATTGTTTTATAAAGAAGTCAAATAATCACTAAATATAACATTCAATCAATCGATTACAACCTTGAAATACATTTTACGCATACAAACTGTCCTAACATTTATTTGAAAACCATTATATACCTCTAGGTCAGTTTGCTACTCGTCGTATTGTTTTATTATTATTTTTAGACACAAAATATTCAATTATTTTTCCAAACACGCAGCACGAAAATGTCCCTAAAATGTTCAGTTTGGTGCCATATTTGGGGCCCTTTTTTACAAGCTATTACAATAAGAAGACGAGCAGTGCTACATACGAATAGAAATTCTCTGAGTATTAAGTAAATAGAAAACAAGAAGTAGAGGAGTAATAGTATATTATTTTGTGGGGCTTTGTTTTTGCTGTTCTCGTTTGTAAATAAGTAAATCTATGAGAGTGTAGGTGAGTCGTAAGTAGAGTGTAGTGACTTTTTGTATACACTCACGTCTAAAGAGTAATGTGCGAGCGTGAGACTGCTTAAAATGCTACTGGTGCGACAAGTACATGACCAAATGCTAAGTCAGGTGCAGGCATACATACTCTTACATGTTCGTAGCTGTATGGATGAATGTACATGTATGTAAAATGGGTAAGAAAAGCATCCTGACAACAACAACATTATTAGTTGCTTTTACTTATTTACTCGTACCACTCAAAATTGTGTAAGAGACTGTGTTGTTGTTGTTCTGTGTGTGTGAGTTAAAAAGAACTTGCACGTTCGTTGGTCGTTTACTCCTGCTACAGCCTATTGTGAGATTTTTGTTCATGTTGTAGTTGTTTTTTCGTTTATTTTTTTTTTTTTTTGTTATTATTTTTTGTTGTTGTTGTTTCTGTAACTGTTCGTGTTGTGCATGCCGAGTCAACAATGTCACCCCAAAAAATTGTGCGTGAGTGAGTGCGAGTTAAGGTTTTTATGTGTATGCGAGTGTATACGCTAAGATTATTTCGTGTGTGTGTTTGTGAAATTTTTGTCAAACGTATACGCTGTGTGTGTCAGTCAGTTTACTGCCAGCAACTACAGCAACATTTGTATGTGATTGTTGTTTTTATTGTGTATTTTTGAGACATCTTCAATTCCACTTTGGTTTTTGTTTTGTTTGTGACGTGAACGTGGGCTTCTCGAATTATTCTGCACGTACTCGTTGCCAACAACGGACGTACGCTTGTATTACGCTTAGCACTTTACAAACCGAAATACAATAATAACAAAAAATTTATAAAAAAAAAAAAAAGATAAACACAAAAACAGTAACACCATCAAACGCTCGACACACAAACCAAGGAAGAAGATTCGTGTTGAATTTTTATAATTTTGTTCAGTTTTGTAGCAACATAATTGCCGCCCTCTGCTCCATTACCAATTGGCTTTGAGTGTGTGTGTTTTACTGTTGCAGTTAGTGAGCGTGTGAATGTGAAAGAGCTTACAATACATACAACTGCATATACATACATACATACATATAGTGTAAAGTGTAATTGTGTCTGTTTCGTCGTCATCAACATCATCGTCGTCGTCTTCGTCAACATCAATCGGATGCTGGACTTTAGTTCAATAACGTCTATTACGTGCCAAACCCATTTAAATATCTTTTTTTTGCTGTAAATATACGTAACGTAACGTATACGCGTTTAACGTGAGGAGGCTGTTTTAGCCTGTTCGTGTGTGGAATAGTGTCTGTCCAACTGTCTGCATGATGATGATTATTTTGTATGAACGTTGGTTTGTTTTGAAAACTGGACGCGTGTGAACTTTTTCGTGCAATATTTTTTTTATTTTTCTCATTTGTGGCTAATTCTAAACGTAACACGTTCGGCTGTTAGCAGTGTAATTTGAATTTTGATAAGTTTAATACTGGTTTTTGCCACTAACCTTCAAACAAAAACAAACCCCCCTCAAACATACCAAAAAATTAACAAAAATACAAATGTATAATAAAACAAAACAAAAAGGATAAAACAAAAATAAATTTTAAAATAGAAATTTTTTTCGTGAGTTTAACCAACAATAAAGAGTTTTTAGCCTTCAAAATAACAACAACAGCCAGTGAAAATCAAAATAAAAACAACAAGTGAAAGTTCCTTTAAAAATTAAATGACCCTTAGAAATATTTGAAAGAAGATATATGTAATCACTAAAGGTCATACAAGAAAAACCCCCTTAAATACCTATAATGAAAATGTTTTAGTTAAATAATAGTAATTAAAAAAAACGTTTAAAATTTTTTCAAATAAATACCTCAACATTTTTGAATAATTACAACTAACCAGCTTTATTATTTTATAAAATAAAACATAAAAACAAATCAAAATGTTACCTTATCAAGCTGTGGCGGCCATGGATTATGCGGGCTATCAACGCCAACCCACACCGGGCCATCCCGGCAGCCATATGGGCCCCATGGGCTCTTTGGGCATGACGGGACCGGGTGCCTTTACACATTCGTGGTTAGTGCCAACACAAGATTTATGCGCTGTGCCTTATAATAAAATGCCAAATCAACATCATCAATCACAACATCAACCACAACCTATTGAACCAGGGTTAGTTAAAAGTTTTAGTTTTTTTTTTTAATTTGCTTTAATCTGAATATATTTTGTAAGAGTAACAGGACAGGAAAATTTAGAGATTTCTTATACAGAAATATAAGTTTTTGTTAACTCAGGATACCGAAAATCTTGGTTTAAATTGATTTAATTCTATAAAATTGCCTAATTTTTCAAAGTAGGGTTAATTAAGTGTTTAACAAAATTGCACAAAAATAGATTTTGTGATGATATTTGAACATTTAAAATTTTCAAAATTTAGGCAAATTATTTGTAAAAATTAACAACCAAGATTTTTAAATGTATTCTTAAAAATGTGCGTACTCCTCGTTAAAAGGAAGAACTTAACTGTGGGAATGATTCAGAAAAACGATCGGAAAATATACATATTATTTTTAATTTTATATAAAACCAACTCAGTTTTCAAATAAATCTTGGGTGTTCTTCAAACAAAAATTTTAAAAATGTTTTCCGTAATACGATCGGAAATAATTTATAAGTTCTCAAATAATTTTAAAGTTTTTTTTTAAGCAAATATTAGAAATTTGTTTTTCGCCCATTTTTCGGAATCAGTTTCTAACTTTTGACGAAGTTTTGTTAGTAAAACTTTAACTTTTAAAACATAATTCGAAGGAAAAGTTTCAAAAATCATTAATAGAATAATTAAACTCAAGTTCAACCATATTAAATGATAAATTTTTAAAAGAAACCACACCAATTTTGAAAACAGTTTTAAAATGTTCAACTCGGAACAAACCTTTATTAGATTTTCTTTAATTTTGAAAAACTCCAATATATTTAAATCATAACTAACAAACACAAACTGCCAAGCTTTTGGCTTATCTGCAGAAAACACCCAGAGTCTTTGGCCGAAACCCTCTGACTGATAGTCCAGCACACTATCGCCTAGTCTATCGGGTCACTCAAAAAAAAATAGTTCGAAATTTGAAAGTGGAAAAAGTATCATCTCCTACTATTCTGAAACCCTATTTCAATAATGTTGAAACCGACTCAAGGGTTTCAATTTTAAAACTAACTAACCAATTTGTTCAGATCATAACAAAAATGTCAGAAAAATAAATCTTTAAATCTTTAATTAAAAATAATTTCACACAACGTTCAACTTTACAAACCGAAATAAACTTCTGCCAAGCTATTTTCACTAAAAACATTTGTCATAGAACAATAAATTCAATAAATTTAGAACGATTTACAGAAATCTCTATTTAATATTATAAAAATAATGCAATTATTTCGAAGAACAAAAGGAATGAATGTAAAAGTAACTCATAACTCAGTAATTGTAATTAATTCCTAGAGGAATTAAGAGACAGCAATAAAATGTTTTGAATGACATTTATTTTGATTACAAAAAGCGACGGCAAAAATTATTTATAGAAAAATTACTATAAATGTTATTAACACAACAAAAATGAATAGTATTTTGTTCTATCTAAGTTCTTAGCTAAGTTAAGGAATACTAACTTTGTTCACACGAGAGTAAAGTAAGAGTAAATCAATTACTTAACATGTGCAATTATGTTAAACAAATTATGAACTTGAAACAAATTTAATCAAAAAAGTAAAATCAAATTCTGTTGATTCAATTTTGTGTGCGTTATTATAATTTGTTCTAAAAAAAACGTTTGGATTAGTTTTGTGATCGTTACAGAGTATCTAAAACTTGCTAACTGCAAGTTATAGAAATATACAAACAAGATTAAAATTAAATTTACTAAAAAATCGTTTAATAAATCTTTCAAATTATTTTGAAAAGAAAGCTCAAGTTAAATTTTATGATATTTATAGAATACTTTGAAAATTAATAAATACATTTTCTAAAACGCAAAACAACTTCCAGAGAAGTGAATACTGGATGTTATTTATTCAACTCATATTCATTGAATCAGAAGTTGTTTTCGTTATGTAATGAAAGAAAGATTTGTTTGATGATACGAGAACACAACTATATAAATTTAAGAAAAAAGGTTATCTAAAAAATAAATAAAATATAATAAAAATTATAAACGAACAAGAGTTTTTATATTTTTAATAAAAGGGACCTCAAGCCGAACTAATAAAATAGAAAGATTGTTATCTAAAAAAGTCAAATTTACTAAACAGAAGTGCTTATAGAATGCCGATAGCCTATGTTCAACTTCATAGTTATTGTTGTTATATTTAAAGTTATTCTAAAGCACATACATACTTATGCATATTTCTCAAAGATTTTAATAAATAAAATAAATTACTTTGACTTTTAATACACCTGAAAATATGGATGCCAAACCCGAAATTCGAAATTTGTGGTAAATATTAGTTTTTGTGTAAAAGATCCAGGGAAGAATAATTGTTTTTATCTGCTTGTTTGATATTCAGCATTCTAAATAAGAGAAAATAAAAGAGATCTACTGACAGATTTCACATAAAATCACTAAATGAAAAGGTCAGAAACTTCTAAATTTTTGTACAAAGTTATCAACAAGAATTTAAATTTTACAAAAGTATATCGAACAAATAAAAATGAAAGAAAAAAAATTCATTTTGGATTGCCAAACTCGAACGCAGTAATTGATGTATCTACGGTTTCTTCTTCCTACTTAAAAGCTTTAATTGATTTAAAAGCTCAACAGATGACAGATAAAGAATTTGTTTTACTTTGATGTTACTCTTTTATTATGCTCAAAGAAATGAAATAGTTAAATCTCTCCTTAAAAGAAACCAAGAAAGAAGGATGATTTACTCCACACTTTAGAATTTTAAAAAAAAAAACCCCAAAATTGTAAAGTGAATTTGTTAATGAGACAGAAATGTTTGTTATTAGAAATGAATTAAAAACGTTGTTTTGCAAAACGAATGAAATATTGAATGTAATTGCAACATTTTACACAACAGCTAAAATTGTCTGTAATGAATAAGAATTATTTGTTGCGAAGGGTGAGAAAGGATTGTTTACGCAATCAGTATACGCAACAATTTGCTAAAAATTTTGCCTACAAACTTAATATTTTTAAAAAGCTTTTTTCAGATCGAACAATATTTCATTGCATTTCAATTAATGCAGTAATTAAAGGCGAAATGACATATTATTTTTGTCAATCTAATATTAATAATGTAATGTTATTATGTTATTAAATTATTAATGGTTTTTAAAATTTTTTTTTACAAAATACCAAATTTGGTATATAATCTTTTATTAAATTTAGAAAATGTGTTTTCAAATAAATTTAATAAAAATTACTTTTTTGAAATAAGTAGTTTTTATTACTAATAAAGCAATTTGTTTAAATATGAAACAAACATCCCGAATCCCGAGATTCCCGTTTGCGTTCGAACTGATGAAAAAATCATATTTTACTGCACACTTAACTACAAGGTCAACGAATAATTTCTAACTCAAAAGTGTCCGTTAATAAAATTTTGTGCATTAAATTAAAGCGATTCAAATTTGAAAACTCTTTTGTAATGATGGAATAAATATTCTTCGTTAGAAATTTATAATTTATAACTTACCTATCATATTTAATTTACGAGTATAAATAGTCAGCGAAGAAATTAAATAAATGAATTAAAACCGGTAAATGTAATATTTGTAACTTAAATACTTATAAAGTTTCTAGCAGAAGTTACGATTCTTGTCAATATACTACAGCTCTTCAATACAGTAACTATAAACTTATCTTTCAAAAATCGTATCTTTAAAAAGAAAAATACAACTGTAGGTTAAAAAATTCTGTGTTTTAAAAAAACTATACCAACACAATAGACAAAATATAAAAACTCGTCTTTCGTTTGATTTCACAGTATGTATTTCCAAAAATCACGACTCTACAGCAGTGATCAAACATAATGATTTTTCATGTTTCTTAGACCTTATATATGTATTTAGTGTAGGGTGTTTTTTTAGATACACAGAACTTTAAGGTACACTTTTTTAACTTGCGGCCATTTTGTCAGCTGTCAAATGATAAGCCGGAAACGATTGGTCACTTGGAGGACAACATTCGCCGATATACGGCCACAAATGTTGGAAAAAGTCATCGAAAATGTAACCTCCAGCTTAGACTACGTACGAGTCACTCATATTATCTTTCAAATAGAGTACATTTCATGTCAATTTGCCAAACCAAACATAAGTCATTTGACAGCTGACAAAATTGTCGCCAGCTAAAAAAATTTTGCCAACTAAAAGTTCTATACATTAAAAAAAAAAATACCGTTTTTATAACGTTTTTTATATATATAAACCAATCTTTTAAATGCCAGTAAAATTCTCAAAATTTCTTTTAAAATAACTAGTTCTTGAAGTAAGTATAATCAGAAGCACGTCAGATTCTTTTATAACAGTCTTGGAACTAGTGATGTCTCATCAATTACTATAATTAGTTCCGTGAAACGTTATAGCATGTTCACATATGACCCTTAATTGCGTTAATCGCAATTAACACCATTATTGAGCTCAATATTCCATATAAAATCTCAATTAATTATTGCGCAATAAGTACGAAATTGTTATAATATTGAGTAAGATTTCGAATGCAACACTGTTCACAACTGTGTTTAGTGAACAAAATTGTATAAAATGGCAAATGTCAACAAAAGAAATCATTGAAAAGTCAATGTGAAGGTAAATTTGTTTACGTAGAAACACAACAACCATATAGAGTATTTTTTGTATTGTTTTCCAACTGTCAAATGATTATTGAGCAAGCTGAAAATTGCGTATGCTTGAACACTAAAAATAATATTGTCAATTAACCGAATATTGACTTAATTAAGTTTCATATCTGAGCACGCTATTATTACGATTCTAAAACACTTCTATAAGGTTTTTAAAGAACCAGTGGGGTTACTCCGTATTTCGATTCGAAAAGAAAATCATTCGAATTTGTATACTTTTTGCATTGTATTTCGAAAGCTTTTGCTTTCGAATCGAAATACGGAGTAACCCCTCAGTTCTTTGCCACTAGTTATACATTGATTCCGGATTAGTGACATTAACAAATTTACATTATAGAAAAATTAATTCAAATTAATCACCAATAAATTGGAATTAGACATTAAGTTCTGCAGCAATATTTGGCCAACGAATCTATTTTAAAAACCTGTTCAACGGACAATTATCTTTTAATCTCAATAAACCATTGAATTAATGAAAATTTAACGTCTGCTTCTTGAAACTAGTTCTAAGCAAGACAATTTTAAACACAAATTACTGATGACAGAACTAGTTCTAGAAATGTTGCTAAGAATGAGTGTTTGCTGCGTAAAGCTTCCCTAAAACTAGTTCTGAGGGTGAAAATTTCAAACAAAAATCATTGATTAAAGAACTGGTTCCAAAATCCTTCTAATAAAAATTATTGATAACAAAGCCAAACTAGAATCAGTACTGGCTATATAAATGCATTCTACAATTAGTTGTGTAACTAATACATGTGTTGGGTGGAGATGATCCTTTGAAAAATTCGATCTACTAACAGAGTAATTTGAATTTACATTGGTCGCATTCGCGATAGCATTTATTTCTAATTGTTGATTGTTATAGTGCCGATATATAGTCTTTGAACCAAACAAATAATATTATTAACAATGTGGCACCTTAAAATTGAAAACAATTGTTTGTAAATTTTGTTCGGCATAAGGTCATAAGGTAACAAATTTTTAAATGAAAAATATAAAAATATTTTGTTTTAAAAATTTTTATTTTATTTTATTCTTAATATTTCGGTCAACTTTGTTGACCATCTTCAAAGGTTATTTAAAATAAATAAATGAAAAACAAATTTCACTCTGTTGAGTTTGTTGTCCAGTCGTAAGCTTTTGTCAACTAGTTGAAATATTGGGAATAAAATAAAATAAAAATTTTTAAAACAAAATATTTTTATATTTTTCATTTAAAAATTTGTTACCTTATGACCTTATGCCGAACAAAATTTACAAACAACAAAACTAAAGGTCAACAATTTACAACTTTATACAAATTGAAAACAATTTCAAAGAAACAACATTTATATATTTCTTTTTATTACCAGCCAAGAAATGTAAAACCTTTAAAGATAAATTACATATCAATGCAGTTATCCAACTAAATATTACACAAAATAAAGCAATATTTCAACAACATTTCTTTTATTATCACATCTTCACAGCTAAAGATGATGAAAAGATGTCATACAAAATACCAGAGTTATAAATTACCCCTCCATCCATCTAAACGTATACCACACAACTTGTGTAACTTTGAAAAAATTTTTAACTCAAACAAACAAATAGAAAAGAAAAAGAAAGACTAATTGCAGGCAATTAATTTGGTAAGAACACAACATCCTTATTGTGAATGCAAGTGCTGAAAATATTTAAAGATTTCCAACTTGTTCACACATTAATTATCAATTGTAAATGAAAATTCTTTCTTTACATTTTGAATACTACTTTATACAACTACAATAATGAAATACAACAAAATACGAGTAAGTGTAACAAATTAATAAATGTTAGTTTTAGTTTAAAAACAAAAAAAAAACCAACTTAAGTTGTAGGTAAAAAAAACAAAGCGGCTTTATTAATAAAACACATACATTTTTAAGATTTATTTACATTTGTAGCAAAACAAAATACATAAAAGATGATGAGTTTTAGATGTTAATGCTGCTGAACGTAAATTAAAACGTTTAAAAAATATAAAAATAAAAAACATGCCTTAAATTTCGTCATAACTGAGACAAAATGCTACTTAAAAAATGCCCCAAAGAAGAAACGTACTGGCTGGCTGGCTGGCTTTAATTCTTCAGATGAAAACGTTTCTTTAAATGGTTAAAAAGATGGATACATTATTTCTGCTTTAAATGCGTATCTAGAAAAAAATTAAAGTTTTATTTTTGTTGCCGTTGTCGGCTTTTGTTCGTTTCTAAATAAGTTTGTTTAACACGAATTTATTTTGATATAAACCAGGTTTTGTGTTGGCTGCAACTTTTTAGACCGAGATGCATATCATTTTGCCACATGTGTTTTAAACTTCTTAAGAAAAGCCGGTATTTTAATAAAGCTCATAATTTTTTTTTTTCTTCAGTTTCAGTACTTTTTTGTTTATTTTGTTTTCTGGTTTTTTTTTGTAATTTTTTTTTTTATGAATTTTTGTAAGTTTTAACTATTTTGTTGGTTGGTTTTTTGTGTCTGCCTTCATAAAGATTTGATCTAAACTTAAGATTTGAGAGCATAAAAATATTTTTTGGTAATTAAATTTTATTTTAAATACTCTTACTGATGATGACATATTTATACATACATATATTCGTAACGTACGTATGGCACGGGCCAAATCAGTTAAATGGTTACAAACCAAAACCTACTTAAATTTTAAATTGTAATTGTTTTACCAACTTGTTTGCTTAATTGTAAGAAATTTCTTCATTAGATTTTATTTTTTTTTTTTATATTAAAATTTAAAGCTTTCATTTGTAGGTTTAAGACTTTTATGTTTAAACTATTTGCTGATTTTGTTGCTTATAAACATAATGAAGTTTATTTGCCAATTGTTCAATTTAGAGCAAATTTTATACAATTTCTTAAATATTATATTATTATTATAGGAATAGAAATAATTAGTACCTATTCACACATGTTTTAAAACTAAGTAGGTATTTCCAGTTATTTCTCTTTCCTTATTTTTAGAACTTTTGTTTGTTTATTTTGAGTTTACAGCCAAAATAACATAAGTATCAAACAGGTTGATGGATTTTTTTTATCTTGTATTAGTTTGATAGAGTTCGGGAACAATATCTCGACTATTCGCTTTATAACACTAAAGCCCAAGAGTTGTGTAAAGTTTTGCAATCGAACTACTTCCTATCAATTTTAGCTGGAACTTTTTTAACTTTGCAGGGCCCTATTCCACTAAACAGCTTATCAACTTTTCACTTTGCACTTATGCAATTTTTTGCATAATAAGTATAATATGCAGTTTTTGAAATTTTTATATTCGCTTTGCCATTTCACGTACGTTCTCTTGTGCAAAAGTTAATACTAAAAAGTTAAATTTTGAAATAATTATTACGTTTCGTTCCCCAAAAATTGTAAATTCTATTTTGGCAAAGCAAATTTTGATAAGTCAAAAATTTGCAAAGTAAACGTTAGCTCTACAAATTTATATTGTTATAACTAGTGAAGCTTTCACTTTTTGTCCGACGAAATTAGAGAAAAATATAATAAGAGCACAATACACAGCGCGGTCATGCTTTGTCGGCTAAAAATCAGAATTTCTGCTTTGAAAATAAAATGGTTCATGAGTGCACTTAATTTTAGCTACAATGGACCACATACTTCACAGATTTTTGCAGGTTATTGCTGAATAGTTTTCTTATGATGGATGGATTCCCTTGTGTGTTTGGTTGACACAATCATTAAAATTGATGCGCCTACATTACACGAGGATATGTGGACCGGCATGGAAACTACTCATTAAATATAATAATAATATGCGGGCCAAACTACACATTTTACAAAGCGTGTTTGCGGAATGTGGCTGTAAGTTAAAGATTTAACAATGAATGGAGCCCATTTCCGAATGCTGTTGTTTTGAGTGATAGTGGTTACGGACTGAAAAACTAGTTGATACCACCAATACTACGAAATCCCGACAACCCTGCTGTTGATACAAAAAACACGACGCATAATTGAAAATAGTTTTGGTATATTCAAAGAAAGATATGCGTTTCTAAATGAAATGAAATGTAAACTTTAAAATGTTTTCAATATTTACAATAATTTCATAAAAACTCTTTCTTTTTTTTCTTTAATAACATGTAATACTGGAAGTTTTTTTTTTAATTTTTATTTTGCGGTTCATTTTAACAAGTTGTATTTAGCAATGCAAAGAGAAAAGACAGAAATGCAAACAAGATTAAATGTTTTGTGGAACACTTTGCACACTCACTTTGCAGGAGAGCGCAAAAACTTTACAAAAAGCGCAAAGTCTTCTCTGCAAACATTTTCTTAGTGCAAAATAAGATTTGCAAAGAATATCGTAGAACATAAACACTTATCTCTTTGCAAAAGAATGCAATTTAATAAGTGTGAAGTTAAAAGTTGCTAAATTGTTTGAGGAATAGGGCTCAGGTCAGAAGCTTTGACTTAACCTATGCAATTATAGTTTTTTTTAGTTTTAAATTGAGTACCATAACAGCATAAATAACTTAAGTAATAAACATACTCGTATTTAGGGATTTTTTTCATCTTATTTTTAATGGATACAGTTCCGGAATATTTTGACATCATTACCAATAAAGCATTGAAAGTTTGCAAAAACTATTTCACTTGACACTTTTTGACCTTAAGTTCTTCCTAGCGTTCTAATCAAAACTTTTTAAACTTTGAATGCTAAAAACTCAACATTTGCTTTAATATGACATAGATAAAATTAGTCCCACTTCCCGCCCATAAATATTCACAAAAACTTCTCTCTCCACTCTCTAATGATATAAGCCTATTTCAAGTTTTTTTTAACAGTTTCAAGTTTCCTCTCAATACTTAGCAAACCCATTTTTAAGTCTCATGTACCTCCACTGAAATTTGTATGTGATTACAATAATTTTTGCTAGAATTTATACAGATATTATTAGTTCTACTATGAATTTGTATAAATTGTTTAGTTTTTTTTAAGTATGGGAATAGTTTTCTATTACAGAACCTAACTATTGCAACGAGTTTCAATTGCCTAACATCTTTTTTGAATATTGTGCTAAAAAACCCTCTTTTATAAGAATACCTAAACATAAAGCGTTACTTTTGAGTCTTATCAAAAGTTTTAATCGGCTTTTAGTTTGGTTACGATTTTATTTTCTCTCTATTGGCAAAATATTCGCTGACATTTCAAATTGAAAGATGCTGAGATTGAGTTTTTTTTTTTGATTTTACAATTCAATAAAAGAAAATGCTTTAATACCTTTAATAGGCCAACTAATCCTTTAAGCTACTTAATACTAAAAGAAAGAGCATTAAACAAAAAAATGAGTAAACACATTACACAAGAGATTACAGGAAGACCGCAAAAGGAAACAATAGCTTAACAAAAGAATAATTACGATACATTTTCACACGGACCGACCGACGCAACTGTAGAAAGAATGAAATGTCCGTAAAAGACAGGTAATAAAAGTCAAATTTTTTAAGAAAAAGGAGCAGAAACAGCCTGAAAAGGGAATTTTTTTAATTAAATTAAAAAGAGAATTAAAGTTTAATTTTATTAAAAAATATTATTAAGATTTTTTAATTATGTAAAGAAGTACAATTTAATTTAAAACCCAATTTCATTAGTTAAATTACATGGTTGTCTTGTTAATTTTTGTTTACAACTTTTTTTTAATAAATTTTCGTTTCAATTCATTTATCATTAATCTTAACAATTTGCCAAAATTCCTAAATTATTTTAGCTATTCATGTTTTTTTGCAAATATGATTCTACATGACAAATGAACTTCAGTTTTTGTGACATTTTTTTAAAGCAATTATTTACCTACAACTAAATTTTTGCAAAGAAAGGCATTTGTTTATTGACAGCTAATTTGTTTAGCAATTGATTTGCTTCGAAAAGTTGTTGTCGTCAATTCAATACCAAAAAAAAAAAAAAAGATTAATTGTTTTGTGAGACGCTTTTCATGAAGGGAAAATAAATGTATGTAACCAAGCCAATGTAAAAGTATATGAACAATGTAATTATTTGTTGCCTAGACAAATTTACTACAAAATGTTTTTAAATATTTACACGGATGTGTTGTGACAAATGTAGCGTAAATAATTTGCAACATTTTAACGAAAATGTTATAACAAAAGCAATGACAAATACACAGATATTAATGGGAGACAAAATAGAGTAAAATATAAGAAAAAAGGAATTCTTTAAAAATAAATTCAGAAAATTCGAATGATTATTATAATTTGAAATACTAATAATGGCAATGCAGTCACACATTTTTGCTAAATAAATTATGGTTTTATTCGCTATTAAGCCGTTTGAGAACAGTTTTAAGAATTTTATCAATTTGCTAATGCTTATATTTGCATATTTAAGACTAAACAGCATATTTTACTGCTAATATCATACTTTTATGAACAATTCTTATTTTAAAAATTACTGTCAGCGTCAAAATAAAGTCTACAATGCATATTATTAAAAGAAAAGCTTAATTTAATTCAAGTAGTTTCGACCTTTTCATGTGTAATAAATAAAAATGCTTTTATTTCAAGCTTAATTTATTATATTAATATAAAAATTATTACATTATAAAATTATATTGCAATTTTATATAGTTATTTAAGTAGAATTAAACTCAAAAAAAGAAACATAAACAAAAACAAAAGCGTAGACAAATTTACTGTAAAAATTTTTACGCGTCAAAATAAAGGCAACAGTGGCATCATTCTTATTCAAAAAACCTTTTACATTCCAAACGTACTGCCAATTCTTTTAATTTTTTTTTGTTAGAAAATATAACGGCAAAGTACCATTCATTAAAATAATCTATTTAAGTTGTAACTTTAAGTATTGCAAATTTTAAAATGCGAAGACAAACATCTATTGAGACTCGGCAAATCATAATAGACTTACATAAAAAGGGTAAATCGTTGCGTGAAATAAGTAAAATCATTGAAAGACATCACTGTACAATAAAGAAATATATAGACAAGTATACCAAACACAAACGTAGAAAATATGTCTGGTGCAAAACGACTAAAGCGTCTTATAAAAACTGATGTAAGAGTTTTAGTAAGAGAAGTAAGAGCAAACCCGACATCTTCTGCTGTGAAAATAGCTGAAAATTTTACGAAAGCTTTTGGAAAACCTGTTAGCGCAAGAACGATTAGCAAATATTTGCATCAAAATGGCCTACATGGTAGAGTGTCACGTAATAAGCCCTATACATATATCAAAGAACAGCCAACCCAAACGTTTAAATTTCATAAAAAAATATATAAACGATTTTCAATTTTTTTTTTTTAATAATATTTTTTCAGCAATGAAAGTAAAACATGGCAGCGGCTTAGTAATGGTCTGGGGTTGTATGGCGCCAACAGGGGTTGGTAATATAACATTTCTCTACAATGAAAAAGCAAGATTATCTCGATATCAGAAAATGCTATAAATTTTGCGTGGCCCCTAATGTCAGTTCTGTCAGCAATATTCCGCGTTCTGGAGCAGTGTAGCGTAACATTGTTTATTAACGTGTATTTCGCATGTGTTTACTAAACAAATGTCAAAACAGAACTGACATTAGGGGCCTCGCAAAATTTATAGTATTTTCTGATAGGAGGATTACTTTTGCGCCACCTTGTATATAGAAATTAGAACTAGCGCAGAACTGGATTTTCCAATAGGACAATGATCCTAAGCATTCCTTCAAAATTGTGAAAGGGTGGTTGCGCTCTTGTCCAACAACTTTGGATCTTCCTCCACAGTCCCCAGACCTCAATCCAATTGAGCACTAGTCTATATGGGTGCCAGATAGACTAGGCAATAGTGTGCCGGACTATCAGTCAGAGGGTTGCGGGTTCAATTCCCGTCAAAGACTCTGGGTGTTTTCTGCAAATAAGCCAAAAAAACTTCGCAGTTTCTGTTTGTTAACTATAGAAATGTTTAAATCCTCTAGTCACAATTTACCTTACTTATTCCTGTTTATTGAAAATATATTAAAAATTGACAAAAAATTAGGCAAATTATATTTTTTGCAAGGATAACCTAAAGTCAATAATACAGAATGAATGAAACAAAATTTCGCCTGATTTCACTAAAAAACTTGTTGATTACATGTCTAGCAGTTTGTCAGCTGTCATAAAGGCAAAAAGTTAATCAATACATAATTTGAATGTATCTGTTTACTTTATTTTGATACCAAAAATCTGGTTCTTTGCCGTTAAAATTGAATTATTTGTTTGTGTTCCTTAATTATCTATTCTAGGCATATCAATCTCTAACTTTTTGTAAATGCAAAATCAAAAGAAAAAATAAAAATAGAATTAAATTTTACAACTTACTTTTCAAACCTAGAGTTTGGAAATGTTTCTAGAGGCGAATAGTCAATCTTACAAATTTGATTAAGATTAACTGTTACTCTTACAAATATTGCTTAATAGCAAAAAACATTTATAAAAGAAATAGTTCTTATTCTTTTCTCTATATTTAACCTTGAAATTTATCTAAATCTTTTCCTAATTCCAATAAAATTACTTTTGTATTCTATAAATATCTAACTGTAATCTTTATATTATTATTATCATCTTCATATTTCTTTCTAAACAAAAGTAAAAATATTGTTCTATATTGTTTTCCACAAAAAAAGAACTACAATCTTTAAAATTTCCTACCTCCTGTGTTAAAAGACAGACAGACAGAAACTTATCTTCCATTGTCTACTTTCACAGCTGTATTGCTTTAATATATAAATCAAATAATATTTTGTAGGACCTCCTGCCAGCAGGACCTGCAGGTTTTCACAACAAACTAACTAACGGTTAAAAAGTCATAAAATCAACAAATAAATGTTGGTAACATAAATTATTTGCTAAATTATGAAAAATAAGAATATATGTACATATATATATATATATATATATTACTAAAATAAATACCTCGAGGGAGAGAAAGATAAAGAAATAAATTAACACAAGTGTTACTTAAATATCAAAAATTAAAAAGAAATATAAAACAGGCCTTCAGATTATGCACTTATGTTCAATATAAGCAGAGCTAAGAAGAAATATACATTTAAACAGTTGAATAAAAATATTTCTTTAGTAAGTATTTTAATTATCAAATAACTTTAAATTGGTAATTGGTAATACAAATTCTTTGTTTGAAAAAAAACAAGCTCTACTTATTTTAAAATTTTAAAAACTGTTCCTCCAATAATTAAATTTTTAATTTTTTTTTGTAATTTCTTTACAGAATTCTTGAATTACGCAAAGAGAAATCACGCGACGCGGCCCGTTCAAGACGGGGCAAAGAGAATTTCGAATTTTATGAACTGGCAAAAATGTTACCACTACCCGCAGCTATAACCAGCCAATTGGATAAGGCATCGATAATAAGACTGACCATAAGCTATTTAAAATTAAGAGACTTTTCCGGACATGGTGATCCACCATGGACCAGAGAGCAAACCACCAGCAGCAAATTGAAAAGTAAGTAAAATTTTAATATTAAAGAGTGATTTCGGATTTGATTTGAAAAAAAAACACTTAAAATTTAGAGAAATGTATAACATCTTTATTTGAGTCAATAGAACGATCTATATAATTCAATGTTTTAAGATGATTTCATGGAAATGTTGACCGTGTCTACGCCTCAAATGGTTCATACGCTGGGTCCAATGTTGGCATACTCTCTTTAACATATTCTCGGTATCTCACGAAAAAATTCTTTAATATTAGCTTCCAGTGCGTCAACCAGACTTGTCTCTGTAAATATGAGGCCTTAACATAGGCCCCACAAAAAATAGTCTAAAGGCGTTAAATCGCACGTTAAATGTTGACCGAATTCGCCTCTCAATTTGGCCATTTTTTCAGGCAAGTCCAGATCTTCCATTCTGGGCAAAAAAAAGACTTCTGCCTTCGTCGTATGTTGCAAACCAAACAGTGCATTTTTCGAAATACATTGACAGTTCTTGCAATCAGCGTTACCGTTGGAAAATTTGAGAAAGTCGCACAAAAAGGGGATTTATTAAAAAAAAGGGGCACCACTTTTAAAAAGATGGAAAATAAACAAAAATAAAAATCGTATTTTTTTCATTTAAATGTTGTATATGATGTATGTTTACATATGCATATAATAAAAAAATTAATAAAAAAACTAATATGTATCAAGTAAAACAAAAAAAAGGTACACAAAAAGTGGCAAGACATCTGTAAAAGGGTCAAATTGCCACTTTAGTCGCATCAACGGTAACGCTGCTTGCAATGCTTCTTGGCTGCTCTTTAGACCATATATGACAATTTGCAATCAGAAAAGAGCACAATTTTCCGATAAAAAAAACTGCACCATTTTCTTAACCGAGCATGAATTTTGAAAATAAAATTCAATAATCTGCAAGCGTTGTTCGTTTGTAAGTCGAATAACGGTTAAAGTATAAACCAAACTGAACATGTTACACACAAACAGCTGAGCTGCCAAAAATAGTTATGCCAAAAAGAAAGTTGCTAAAAAATCACCCTTTAGTTAAACACGTAATTTGTTTAAAAAATTAAGCAGTTTAAAATGTTTGCTTGATCTAACATGACTTTTGTAAGAGCAAACAAATTTCGCCTGATATTTATACAAGGTAGCTCTAGAATGGCATTTTTATTCAATGAAAGTAAAAAGGAATACTTCGCATTTTGAATAAAAAAAACAATATGATTGGGCTCATGAATACAAATTCCGCTGGAGTTTTTTTCCTTTTCCCATTTTTCCTATTCAAATTCAATGTTAAAAAAATAAAAAGGGAAAAAACTCCCGAGGAATTTTTATTCATGATTGGGCTGATAGAGTCTAATAATTTTTAACCAAAATTTGGAGAAATCGAAACCTTATGACTTAAAGGTTTGCAGCAATCGAAAGAAATAAAAAAAACTGAAATTTTATAAACAATATTTTTGGAAAATAAAATATGGCTTTAAACAAAAACTGAGACTTTTGTAGAAGAACAACAATGTTTATAAACAAGATACAAGATTAAGTAAAAGGAAGTGAAACTTTTGTGTGTGTGTGTGTGTGTATTTTTAATTTTGAGTGTGTGTGGTGTTTAAAATAAATGTGTTCAGCATAATTAATTGAAACGAAAACAAAATTTTCTAAAAATTATTGTAATAAAAATTTGATGTTCGAAAAGGGGATTATATTGTGTATAATAACCAAGCAAAAACCAATTAAAAATCCAGCTTAATAAAACTGACCAATATTTTCTAAAAACAATTAGTACATATTTATAAGTTTGTATGGGTATTTGTTTGTTTAAACAATATGTGTTGGTAACAAAACTGTACTGACGTTTCTGATTACAGTTTATGTGACTGGGGCTGGCTGGCTGACTTACTGAGTCTACACATTCGTAACGTAATTCATTCAATTCATTTCAATTCAATTAATTTGCATAAAAAGTGTGTAAATACTCGTATATAAAAATTTTTAGTTTTTTTTTTTTTTTAATGATTATTTGTTTTGTTGTGCTCATGCGCAACCATTTTGTTTTGTATTTTATTGTTTTGTACTTTTAAGTTGGTTGGCTTTTTTACTTATCAATTTAATTTTCTCATTTTGAATTTTATTTTCTGTTTTTAGTTGGTTTTTTTTTTATAAAATTTTTTGTTTAATTTGAATTTATAGAAGGTAACGGAAGGTTAAATTATTATTGTTTTTTTTTTTTTTTCATTTATATAATTTTATTTATACAAAATGGTTTTGTCATATATCATTATCATTTTGTTTGATTCCAAGTATTTATTACCTTGATTTTTATTTATTTGTAAACATACATAAATATTTTTGGCTTGGGTTTTTTTCTGTATGGCATTATTGATTGTTTTTTTTTAGGGAAAATTTTTGTTTAAATGGAAATCAATAATGAGTAATTAAACAAAAATTATTTATATTTTAGTTATTTTAGCGATTGAATCATTGTTTGAGTGAGGTGATTCAGGCAGAAACCATTTTAAATATTTTAATATTATTTTAATGGTTAAATATAAAAGAAATCGGGAGAAATTTTTAGTGTTAAATATAAAGCTTTGTTCACATAAAATCTGGCCACAATACGGAAGCTGTTTTCAGTGGTTCTTTTTTTAAACATACTGTGAGCGTCAATATTAAGTGAACACCTAATATTGTTTAAAAAACAGTTTCATTATACATATGTAATACAAATGCAAATTAAAAAAATTTATAATTCATAAATAACTTAAGGAACATAAACAAATATGTAGTTCAATTTTAACGGAAAAATACTAGATTTTTCGCGGCAAAATAAAGTAAACAGATATATTCAAATTATGTTGTATTTAATATTTTGTTTGTAGCTTTTATCACAGCTGACAATCTGCTAGACATAGAATCAGCGAGTTTTTTTTTGTGAAATCAAACGAAATTTTGTTTCATTACTCATGTATTCTGCCTTTAGGATATCCTTGCAAGAAATATTTCTTTGCCTAATTTTTTTGAGGCGGATGGATGGATGATCTTAAGTTTTTGGACTGTGATTGAGCAACCACTCTTTCACAATTTTAGCTGGCTGTATGCTTAAGATCATTGTGCTGTTGGAAAATCTAGTTCTGCGCCAGTTCTAATTCCCCTATACAAGGAGGTACATTGTTTTTTAAATATCGAGATAATCTGTCTGTTTCATTGTAGATTCTATAACTGTAAGATTATCGACTCTGATGCCGCCATACAACCCAAGACCATTACATGTTTTATCGTCTTGGTAACATATTTATTAGTAAAGGCTTCGGTTCTTCGTTCGGCGGTTTTTGACTTCAAATATCTCATACTTACTTTCATCGGTGAACAGAATATTTATCCAAAAAATTTTAGACTCGTTTATATATTTTTTTTCCTAAATTCAAACGTTTGGCTTGGTTGTTATAGGGATTCTTATGTGGCACTCAACCATGTAGGTCATTTTGATGTAATGATCTTCAAGCGTACAGTTTTCCAGAAGTTTTTATTGACATTTTAAGCTTTTTTACAGCACTAGATGTCGGGTTTGCTATTACTTTTCTTACTATAGCTCTTACTTCAGTTTTTGTAAGACGCTTGGTCGTTTTGCACCAGGCATATTTTCTACGGCATTGTGTTTGGTATACTTGTCTATATTTTTCTTTATTGTACAGTGATGTCTTTCAATGAGTTTACCTATTTCATGCAGATATTTACGTTTTCTATGATTTATCTATTATGATTTATCGAGTCTCAATTGATGTTTGTTCACTACTTAATGGCACAAGTTAATCTTTTTTAATGATAAATTATTAAACTTCCAATTATTTTGAAAGGCACTTTACCGGTATATTTTCAAACTAATATAAATTTAAAGAATTGCCTCTACTTTTGAAATAATAGGGGGTTTTTTGCATTAGGATAATGCCACTATTTACTTTATTTTGACGCGTAAAAATTTATTTATTTTAACAATAATTTAATTTAATATGTATACACTTTTATTTTTGTTTCTTTTTTTTTTTTGTAAATTCAATTCTACTTAAATAACTATATAAAAATGCAATATTATTTCTTAATATAATATTATTTATATTAATATAATATTATTTATATTAATATAATTAAGCTTTTCTATATTTTCTAGTGACTTTATTTTGACGCTGACAGTAGTTATAGTTACTAGCAAATGTATGCTTTAGTGTGACCACGTTTATTTTGCCAAATTGTCGTTTATAATGACATATTGCATGCAAAATAGTAAGAAGTAGATTACATAGTATTAACTACATACATAGTTTATAATCTAAGAATATTTGAACAGAAATTTTGTTGTACCTTAATCAAATATTTAATAGAACACAATCTAGCCACTATTTTTAGCAATTATTTGTTTGATCTTGCATGACTTTTGCAAAAGCAAGCGTAAGCAAACAAAGTGAAATATTGATTTTGTTTGGTCACTTTTAATTCTCTAAATGATAAAAAATAATTAATGGCTGCTTTATAACCAAACATATGTAAATGAGTAAAGAAGTTAAGTTTAATATTTTCAGCAATTATTTGTTTGTTCTTACATGAATTTTGTAAGAGCAAACATAGACAATTAAAGTGAAATATTGTATTTTTGGGCCACAGCTAATTTGTTAAATGATGGCTAATAATGGTTGTTTTGTAATCAGACTTAAAAAAAAACTTTTTTTTGTTAAATAAGTACTGAAGTTATGGCAATTATTTGTTTGATCTTACAGCACTTTTGTAAGATCAAACCAGAATCTTAATCCAGATTCAAAACAAATAATAATCTAGCTGTTTATACAGCTTTTAGCCTCAAATACCATACTTTCTTTGCCCTAAGCTTACTTAAAGTAATAAATTTACTTTTAATTCAATTATAGGATTTAACGATTATGACCAAAGGCCACACCCCCCAAACAAAAACATAAATAAAAAATCTTGTAAATATTAAATAAAAACCTTAAAAAAGACTTCCCACAGCCAAAAATAACAAAAATAAAAAAAGAAGTAGCCAAGAACTCCTATGTTTATGATTATTACTTACAGCCACTGGCCTCAGCCTCAGCCTCAGACACACACACAGGTCAACAACTGTTGACCATAAACCACCCACCCCCAAACAGAAATCCCTGGAGTAACACATATGCTTAATAAAGTTTTATTTTATTTTTTTTTTGCTTTTACACCCAGCAATTTACTTTGGCTCATTTTTATAGCAATTCAATAATATTATTGTAATAATAATGATATTTTTTCCTATTTTTTTTTTTTTGGACCATAATTTTTCCCTGTAACAGAAAAGGTGTTGGTTTAAGTGTTAATGCTTGCTACAGCAAAAAAGAAATAAGGGGTGGAAATGTAACCACTTATTTATTTATACTTTATTCATACCTTTTGTTATGCAATTTTAAATTTAACTTAATTCAACTCATAATTCCGTGCTAACTTGTTATTTTTTTTATCTGAGGAATTTCAAATGGTAAAAAATTCAATTGTATGTCGTCAGGCTTGTCATTATTTTTCTGCTATAAATAAATTTATTTACCACTAAGTATTTATGTGACAAACTGTCACTTTAATCATCGAAGCATGAACTTATTGTTTAGTTTTATTGAGATTGTATGAGTTTGAATACACATGAACAAATTATTGTCATGAATTTGTAGTTAAACATTTAAATAATGTTTCAAATAAATTTGAAGGTTAAAGTTTTAAATTTAAAAAAATAGCTTTAAACAAATGTTTAGTTTAAAAATTGCATAATTATTTTAAACAAATGTCACATTGGAATATTTATTTAAAGGTACTGTGTTGTTTATTTGACATACAAAAAAAATTATTAAAAATGATTTTTGATTAATGTTTTTGAAAAAGGACCCAGAGCAAAAACTTTCATTAACATTACATAATAAATTCTATTCCTTCACTACTTACAAGCTAGAATTTTAACTCATTACATATTTAAATACATTGATGTCATTGAGGGCAATTATTAACCACAACCAGTTATAGACATACATAAAACTAGTTATAAGTAATGACTTAAATAACTCATTGATAGTAAGGTCTCATTAAAGCCGTTATGTATCACTAAAAACAGAATTTGAAAATGTCTAAGAAAATAAGCTCTTATACTCGTACAACAGATTATAAATAAGTGATTATGGAACTACTTCTAGGTAAAGCAGACGGTATGTGGCAGTCGTTGTAATGTTTGCTATTCAGTATTCGGAAGTCATTACCCAGTTTTTTAATTTTTTAGAGTTTCATTTCTTGGTGTATATTCTATGACTATTAAATTAACCCATTAACGGTCGACCAATGACCAGCGAACTGTTTTAGTTGCATTTTTGTATTCTAACATCACCTTGTGCCAGGGTTGGCAAACATGGTACAATTGTACTTTTTTTTGATACATTTTAGACTCAGTGGGTACCGTTATGATAGTATATCAAGTGTCATTTGGTACTATTTTAAAATATTGCTGCACCAAAAATTGTTGTTGCAGATGAAATATATAAATATATGATTTAGGTTACAATTTGTATAATAGTGCAAGTCGAAGAAATAATTTTATTAAATTTCATGAATATTTGATATGATCTTTAAAAATTAATCTAAAAGATTATTAACACGAAAAAAAGTTGTTGATTGAATTATCGAACAAAGGCAGGCTGTTGGCTGATTAAGAACTGCTACCAGATTATATCTTTGTAATCTATTGTAGATAACTTCCTGACTAAGTAGTTGTTATTTTACTCACTAGGAACATATTAAAAACTAAATAGAAACTATTTAGTTGACTTCCTGACTAAATTGTAGATGACAGATAATGTCAGTCTAAACTGATAAAAATATTAATTAATAAAGCCACGTTTTAGTATAGAAATAAATTACATATAAGGTTTTCTTTAAAAAAAATCACTTCCCTTTCAGATTTCCGTGTCTTGTTATTTTAAAATTTTGCTTTGCTACCCATTTCAAAATATATATATATTTTTTTTGAAGTAACACTCAGGCCTATATATATTAATATATATTAATTAATTAATTGTGTTACTTTCTTTGGAAAGGGATAGGCAGAAGAAGAATAGATGGTGAAAGTAGAGAAAAGCTCTTCATATGACAATACTGTAATTGCGCGTTATGTTTGTTAATAGTACAGTATTGCAGTATTGATCAAAGCTTTATTTATAGCCATTATTTTACTTCGATGGGCAATTGTTTTCAAACCACAAATATTTTTGAAAATCTAAAGACTGGAAATAATACTGAATTATGGTCAGCATTAGCTGCCTAAAATAAACTTTAGGCAGTCCCCAAATAACTTACGGAAATATTTGATATTTGATTATGGTCTTGAGAATTTTTCTATAGAAAATCAGCTTAATTAATTCATTTTTCCAGGCTGTCGATGAAAATCAACATTCATCAGTCACGACATATTTTACGATAATGTTTGAATCGTTAATACATCGGACTTAGTCTAGAGAATTTTCTTATAGAAAATCAATGTAATCGGTCTACAAAAGGCTTTATTGTCAATCAAAAAAATACCTCCAAATTTCTTTTCAACAAAAGAACTGATTTTTTAATAAAAAAAAAGAGTTATCTCCAATAAGTGGAATTACCTTGTAAACTTAGTAGTTCAAATTTGAGAAAAGTTAAGGAAGCTACGATTTTCCTCCCATAGAATTAAAATTTCCTTGTAAACTCAAAAAGTTTAAATTTGAGAAAAGTCTAATTGAAAATTACCCAGTTTTTGCTCTCAGACGGAGTTCTTAGAAGTTTACTTTCCTTCAAATATTTATTTATCACATTGTTCTTGGGTCATTCTAGGCGAGGTACCGATTTATGGCAGCAAACTACCAGTCATTGACTATAATATGCGAAACAAAATAATCCAAAGAGATAAAGCTTCCACAAATTACACTTTGTTCCCATATGCAAAGTAAAACAATGCTGTCCTGAACTGTTAATCTTTTCAAAACATTTATGTTAAAAATTGCACAAACTAAATGAGCATTATATGTATACCATTTTCAAGCACAAGTTATATTTATTATCAATTAGAACACCAATGCCATTTTGTTTTCATTCTTTAATAAAACCTCAAAGAGTTACTTTTTTACAGTATAAGAAACTGTTTAATATAATTTTTAAAAATGTGATTTTTGAGAACTTTTTTAGAATAAGTTTTCAAATAAAATTCTTTTTTACATTTTAAAATTCCTGAAACTTTATTATTTTCTAATTATTTTTAAGTGTTTTTTGTTCGGGGTCTTTTCGAGCACCCCATTCTTCCTTAAGGGTTAATAAACTTTATTAAATTGTGTGTTTTTCCCATTGTTATTGTGTTGTTTTAGGTGCAGCCATAAGACGCAGTCCCGCCGTTGATTTATTTGAACAACATCAGGGTACCCACATATTACAGGTATGTTTTATACAGTTTGTTGCATTCTTAAGAATTTGTACTTTTATGCTTATAATATGCAAATATTATGTAGTTTTCTACAAAGAAAAATTCGCTGTTAACTTTATTATCTACTCTTTCCTTCGTTTTCAAATATAACAAACATGATTAGTCTTTGGATGGTTTTGCATTGGCCGTTGCAGCTGATGGTCGTTTCCTGTATATATCGGAAACGGTATCCATATATTTGGGTTTGTCGCAGGTGGAAATGACGGGCAGCAGTATATTTGATTATATACATCAAGGTGATCATGCTGAAATAGCCGAACAATTGGGTTTGAGTTTAACATCGGGTGGTATAGCGAGTTCCGGCTCACAAACAGGACCAGCTGGTCTGGCCTCACCACATTCCGGTGGTTCAGACGATGGTGTGGGCAATCATGGCACCAACAATCCAGATGGTAAGTATCAAAAACGAATGCGAATTCTAATTCCAAATAATGCTAAATATTGTATGTTTATATTTTATAGTTTCTGGCCAAATGACTGTTATATCGAATAGTGGTTATAAGGGTTATGAACGTTCCTTTTGTATACGCATGAAATCGACTTTAACCAAACGAGGCTGTCATTTTAAATCTTCCGGTTATAGAGTGAGTCCATAAATATCTCAATATGTTTTTTCTTTATTTTAAAAAGTAACTTAGTTATTATAGATATGTGTATGTATGTATGTAGTTTTTTAATTTGTTTTAGAATTTGTTTCTTTTCTTATTTGTTTTTATATTTTTTTTTATTTTCATTACCTCCCTCATTCATTTTATTAGTTGTACAGCAAAATTCAAAAAAAAAAAAAAAAGAAAGCAAATTTATTTATATATTTATACTAAGTTATGCATCCTCTCCCTTTTCCCCTTCATTATCTACAGGCTAATAATGAGCAAACGGCTAATGGTGGTAAAAATGGTAAAACAGTGGGCACCAATTATTCGGTACGTATCAATCAAAATCAGTACAAGTCAACAAAACAACAACAACAAAAACGTAATCGTTTAAAATTAACGTTTTTTCGTTTTTCCTTTTTAACAAAATTTTAAATTTGCTGTAAAAACAAATTTTCTGTTGTAGTTGAAATTTTAATAAATTTAAATACTAACAAATTTTTTGTTTAATTGAAAATTAATAAGAAAAACTGAAACTATTCGAAATTTTTTTTACTAATCTCTAAGAAAACGAATTTTAAAAGTTTATTACAAATAAAAAACAAACTGATTTTATTGATCAGTATCGAATTGTTAAGTGTTTAAACAATGCAAATGTTTATCATAGTCATCATGCATACAGTCAGTCAGTCATTTATAGTCATTTTATTATCATTCATATTATATTTGCCTGTATAACGTTTAAGTATTTAAATTTTATTATAAATTAACATTTAGGTATCGGTTAAGATTAAACAACTTTAGAACACAACTTTTATAAATGAAAACAGGACATCAAGAAATTCTCAAAAAATCTAGAACTCTAATAGAAATGGATTTCTCAGCAAAAGAAAATACAAACAATATTTCAGTTAATTGAATTGTTTTAAAAATCAAAACCATAGAAATACAAAAAGGCTTTATAATAGTGGATTTATTGCAAGTGATAGAAAAGTATACATCAAATAAATGGCCTTTTAAAAGAATTGTATATAAATTATAATACCCAGATGACTTAGTAGAGCACGTCAAAGAATCGCAATCTAACTCCTGGAGACATTCTAAACGCGACATAACTGGTCTATATAGGAAATTGCTACCAGATAAAGCGTTTTTTCTTGCTAAAATAAAACTAGTGATCTAGGAAGAAAGTTATCAAAGCATAGCATAAAGGTTTTATTTTGCGGTAAAGCATCTGAAACAAAGAAAATTAAACAACTTTCTTATTACAAAGGCAAAGAAAAAGAGCTCTGTAATAAAATGTTTCCTGTAAATTATCTTCATTCAAATAAATCATATTTAGAATAGTTTATACAAACTAAATCCCTCTCAATGAAAACTTTGTGACTTATTATAGGCATCCTAATATCTCACCGTTTAAAGCATATTACAATATAAGACTTGATGTAATGAATTTTACGATTTACGAAAGAATAGGCTTGATATTATGCCGTTCGTTATACCGGAATTTGTCTGTATTTGTTTAAATATTTCGTTAGATAGCTACTTCTGCATCTATATGAATATTATTTTCGTTTATTATCACGATTCTCCATGACCCTGAAATGTCGGGTTATTTGTGAAAAGGTAAGCTTGAAAAAAATATATATATACATATGTATATCCTTCGCATATCCTTCGATTGCATTTCCAAAATTACTAGATTTATTATTTTAAGAGTATATTAAAGAAATAGAAGGGATAATTTTAATAATTTAAATTTTTTGAAATCCTGATTAACTAAATTTTAAATTTTGAAACTTTCGTGTTAACCATCTTTTAGATGCATATTTATAAATCACATTAATATCAGTTCCAAAATGTTTATGAAATTTAATAAAATCATCTATTCGGCTTGCACTATTACATTTCATCTGGAATACCAAATTTTTATGCAACAGTATTTTGAAATGACTCGTGCTAGTATCATGGTACCAACTTAGTCTAAAATGTATCAAAAAAAAATACAATTGTACGAAGTTTGTCAGCCCTGGCCTGAACTTTAAATTTAGTCATAACCATTTTTCCAATTCGTAAAATTAAATATCGCTTGCTCAATCATTTGGATTAAACTAAGCAGCAGTTTGTAGCAACATTTCAAGGATGTTACGATAGAAACACGTTTTCCCTTCTTTTTGACTTCAATATAAATTTGCACTCTCTAAATATTGGCAAAATGACTATGGCCCATAATCATAGTCATAGAAAAATCATACTTTAAGTAAAGTAGACTTTTAAACAACAAAAACATATAAATTTTGTTCTGAATTTAAAACAAAAGCATGCTTTTGCCTAAAGTATACTTTTTCTATGACTATGATTATGGGCCTATGACTTTAACTAGGACACAATTTATCTCAACCAGAGTACATTGCTCCCCACTCTCTAGTTTTCATTTGTATCATAAGTTTACTCCAAAAATTGGTTGGAAGATCTGAATCACAATTATGAGAATTATACAAAACCCTCAAACGCTATTCAAGACACTATATCAAAAACAACTTGGGATATTGTGGAGGCTTTAGTTAAAAAGAGTTAAGGTAATACTATTCCTAAAAATTTAGCTAATTGTAATAATTTACACATTTTTGATTTGTTTTGAATTAAAAAAAAGACACCCAACTTCAATTTCAACCCATAGAAATACCAGAGTTTCTCTTCTAGTTATTTTTCATAAATACTTTACCACAATTTTAAATTAATCCCCTTTATTTTCATAGGTTTACTTATTACACTTCTCTCTGTTTATTTGCTTTACTAAATTTCTATACTTATTTTCTTCTATTTGTAGGTGGTTTTATTATTATGTAAATTACGGCCACAATACACATTTTCGCATACACGAAAAGCTCAACCACCTCTATTGGGTATGGTGGCATTGGCTATAGCTTTGCCACCTCCCTCAGTGCATGAAATTCGCTTGGAATGTGACATGTTTGTAACGAGAATTAATTTTGATTTTCGCATTGCCCACTGTGAGCCAAGGTAAGCTAAGAAGAGATAAATCATTTAACTAAGGCAATAAAATTCATTGACAAATCTTTAATTTAAATTACAGAGTATCTGATTTATTGGATTACACGCCAGAAGAGTTGGTGGGCAAAAGTATGTATTCGCTGTGCCATGCCGAAGATTCTAATCGTATGAGAAAACATCATATGGATTGTAAGTCTTACAACTCTCTTTACAAAGCACACAAATAATACAATTATTTTCTATATCTTCTAATAGTAATCGAAAAGGGTCAAGTTCTTACCAGCTACTATCGTCTAATGAACAAAAATGGCGGCTACACTTGGATGCAAAGTTGTGCCACTGTTGTGTGCAATTCCAAAAATGCCGACGAACAAAATATCATTTGTGTCAACTATGTGATCAGTAATCGTGAAAATGAGAACCTCATTTTGGATTGTTGCCAATTGGAGCCGAGTATAGATAGCATTAAGCATGAAGATCTTCCGAGTATTGATAAGAACTCCGGATCTCCTGGTGGAGATGCTGCCACAGCTGGTGATATTAATCATAATGGACTAGCTGGCACTGAAACGAAGCTAACATCTCCTAAAACAGAACCGGACTCACATCAACAGAGATCCAGGGGTAGGGGAGCAGCGAATACCTCAGCTAATAGCATAACCTTAGTTAAGGATACAAATAATACTACCGGCTTAAATGTACCAGAAGATGGTTTGGTTAATACCTTACCCACCACAGTGGTCACAGCACCCACCCCAGCACCTACCACTACGAAACGTAAGCGTAAGAGTAAAATTACCCCCGTTCAACAACCGGTAGACAATGACGGTGTTATGGACAACAATGTCTCCATAAATGAACCTAACGCCAAAGTTCCTGCTGTAGATCGTGAAACACCGCGTTCACGCTTGCCCTCCATAATAGATGAACAACAACAACAACAGCAGCAGCAACAACAACAACAGCAACAACAAACACCAGCTCCTACACAAATACAAAATCCTGAAACTTCAGTAAAAGACCTGGAACAAGCCATGTCTAAGCATTTGCCCTCACCGGGTAGTGTTAGTAATACGGGTCCAAATACTACCGATTTTAGTACCGATTCATTGCTTAAACAACAGCAACAACAACAAAATGAAAAGAGCAGTACCATACAATGGATAGGAGCCCCCCACTATCAGCAGCCGCCGGCACCTATGCCGGCTACCGCCCTGCTAAGGCAACTCTATGCCAATCGTGAAAGTGTGATACGTGCCACCGCCCGACAAACACCCACCGGCGTATTCTATGGTGATCAACAGACCGGTCCTCTCCCCACACCACCCGGCAGTGAATCTTCTTATGATAATCAATATCTACAATTACACTCACACCCCCAAAAGACCTCTTCTGATGCCTTCACTAATCTGGTGTCCACTTATGGCACCTATCATCACAGCTCCATTGACTATCACAATGCCATGACACCACCCAGTTCGGTGTCACCTCGAGATTCGAATAACTCCCTAAATGCCGGCAAATCAACCTCAACATTAACCTCTTTAAATGGTGGCTATGATTATGCTGATCCCTTAAAGTCTCAATACTCTACCAGCACCAGCAGCGGTGCAGATGTATCCTCTGCTCTACCCCTAAAACCTCAACCTTACTCAGCAGCTGCTGCTATGCACACAACTGATGCCAGCAGTGGTTTGACTTATAGTAATTTAGATCAACAATACTTTCCTCCGCACTCCAGTTTCCATTTGTATCATAAGGGTGCTCCAACGAGCGGTTGGTATTCGACACCCTCATAGGTCGACCTTAATCAAAATTGCGAGCTATATACAAACCCCTCAAACAATATATTAGACACAAATCAAAATTATGCCTCAGCAGCAACGAACTCTTTGGCCTCGAAGGATAGTTGGGATATTGTGGGCGCTTTGGGTAAAGTGGCGCGTATGTTTTTCAATGTTAGAAAGGGTAATTGAGGTTAAGTTCTAATTTACTTATTTGACGAAAATGAAGTAAGCACTAAGTAAAATATATTTAAATTTCGTTTTATTTTATTTGATGCTGTTTGATCTTACAAAACAGTTGCAAGATCAAATATCGCAAAAAAAGTGTGCTAAAAAATGTGGTTACGCTTTTAGAATCTTTAGAATCTTAATATGTAAAGACATGGATTTCTGGACGAATATATAATGAACGATCTGTTGATATAGTGATTCGAACTCATTGATTGATTCCATTTAATTGCTTAAGTTCAGATAAAGAACATGTACAACAATGTCACAATGAACAGTAGTCTGTATAAGGAGAACATGGAACATAGAGTTATTACTTCTGTGTTTTAATCTGTTCAGCTATTGATTTTATGAACTTCCTTAACATTTCTTTAGCCTTTAGGTACATAACCTATAATTTTTATTTACTGATGGCTATAAATGCCAACCACTGTGGCACTACTAGCAATTTAAACTTTTAATGAAAACATTTGCTTAAAAATGGTCTGAAAATATATAGTAACTATTATAGCTGCTGGATGAATTATAGTTTCAATTCGAATTTGTGTTAATTTTTATTTAAATTTAATATTTTCTTAATCATTTCGCTGATTGGATATGAGCCATGAAACCTCTCTTAATATAGTTTAATCTCAAATCAATGGAAAACAAATTAAATATAAATTTTAAAGTGGAAAAAATTTAAGTTCAGAAATCAAATTCTACAGAAATTTCTCAAAGAGTCCGTGAAACATAAATTATGAAATTATGAAAATCTTTGCTCTACAACAGTAATGATTTAGTTCACAGAATTTGTGCTCGTGACTATAGTTGGTTAAATTCATATGCTTGGTTTTCACTATGTCAGTTTTGTTGTCAAATTGTCCAAATTGTTATGAAATTACCAACAATTTGGACAATTTGACAACAAAACTGACATAGTGAAAACCAAGCAATAGACATTATGTTAATTATGTTAAAATACATAACAACAGTATACATATACATATAAAGAAGCCGTCTTGAACATAAAAAGCAAAGTGATAAATCTTTGCAAATCTTTTTTTGAATTAAGCAAATTTTTGCAAAGACCTGATTTGATTTAAACGAAGGCAATCTTTCAAATTAAAGTTTTGTAGTCCCGAAAAATTAATTCAGTCTCTATAATTTGTTGTTCTAACCGCGTCTTCATTATCGTTGAACAAAAACTCATGTCTTAACATTCCGAAAGCTTCACTAGTTACAACAATATAAATTTTCAAGGTAAACAATCAACTTGCAATTTTTTATCAAACTTATCAAAATATAATTTACAGTTTTTGTGGAACGAAACAGCAAAATTATTTGCAAATTACACTTTTCAATATTAACATTGCACTTTGCACAAGAGAACGTAGGTGGAACAGAAATTGCAAAAATAATCATTCTTATTCTGTTTGGCGTCGTCGACACAAGACGACATCGTTTGTTGAAAATCCGTATTCTCATTGTCAATATTGCCATCTATCGATTACTGTCGCCATTGTTTGGCTTTTTCGGCGGTCTTTTTAGTATCGTGTTTTGTGTAAAAAGAAGAATTTGAAAAAAAAAATTTAAATAGTAAAAATAAAAAGAAAAGTTATAATTAAAAAATATGAAAAATAACATTTAAATTACAAACACAAATCAATTTGAAAAGCTGGTGGAAGAACTGAAAAAAAATCTGGCTTAAGTTGGTTTTAGTGACATTTTTCAAATCATTTCCAAAATTGTATCACTAATAGAGTTTTAAAATAAAATTATTTTTTGTCGGCCACGCCTATTTTCGAGTGGAAACTAGATTTATGTATTTATTAAACGATATATATATCAAATGATAGGTAGCTTTTCAACGATGTATAACACACCTACTTGTGGGGACTATTTATAGGTCAATTTCGAAAAATAATTTTTTGATCCGATTTTTTTTTTAATCTAAAAAATCCGGGAAACACGTCGATATGAGTAAGTAAATAAATCACAAAATTTTAAAGTCAAGAAATTAAGGTTTAATTTGAGTTATAATATAACCGTGTAGGTAATATACATAGATCCAAAGATATTAAAGAAAGATTATGACGTTGACTCAAAATTGACGACAATGTCGACGACGCCAAACAGAATAAGGTTGAATATAAAAATTGCAAAAACTCTGCAAATTACACTTATCAATTTCAACTTTTAATTCAAACTTTATAGTTATAAAGAACATAAAGTTTTGCAAATTGACGAAAAATTGCATTAGTACAAATTGAAAAGTTATTTTGTGGAGTAGGAGCCAGTTTAAATCTGCCAATTTTGCTTGAATAAAATTAAATATGCATCATTTTTGGGATGCGGAAAATGTTCTGATAGAAGTTGAGCTTTACAACTCAAATTCCACAGAATTTCTCAAAAAGTTTTAGGGTCAAAAACTATAAAAAATAATGATTTAATTTTACGTTAAGTTTTACCAATTCTTCTTTGTCCAATAAGAATAAAATTTGTATTAAATCGACATTCCTATTTCCTGAAATATAATTGTGAATGATCAACGCAATAATTTTAAAATTTTTATAAGTTTCTTAACAATATTATGGTCACTGGAAATATTTATATGATTGCGGCAACCAAAACTTGCAAAAATTATATTTATATTAATCTAACAAGTTCATTATGTAATGAAAAAAAAACTTCTAAAAATATTGACATGATTGCTGTGATCATATTTAAATATAATTTTTCTCTGTGTGCTGGAAACTAGATAAATATTATAATAAAACAGCCATTAAAATTTACCAGAATTAAACAGCCTGGCAAATAAAATAAATCCAATTATATGGTAATGTTTCTTAAATCCTTATTGTGCCAAAGAATACATACAACAATGAAAACATAAAGCCAAAAGATGTGAAATATTTTTGGCAAACTGACAAATTGACAGTAATGTTTAAAGAAAGATATAACTGAGACTTAATAAACACAAATCATTAAAAGATTAACACTTCCAAGCAACAAAACAAAAACTAAACAGAAAGGTGTAGTAAAGAGTAGCTGCAAAAGGTGGTGGTTGTGTGTCTATTTGTTGGGGTAAATGTAAAGAAAAATGCTGTTAAACAAATTCCACAAACACTTAATTATATGACTATTATAATAATTAAGTTTTTTTTTTGTATAAAGTTGTTGCAAACAACAAACAGCAAGAGTAATAAAATGATGTTTGTCATAATGTATACTACTTACTGTACTACTCTAACATACAAAATACTACTTATACTAAGAATACTATTAAATTTACTACTATAATTATGTTATTAACAAATGACATACACTGTAATTAAAAAAAAAACTGGCAAAATTGTGTCAATTACATACATACATAGCAACAAAAACAGAGTTATAAAACATTTTTATGAGTGTATGTAAGTGTAATAATTGACATCGAATTTTTTTTTTGGAAAAGTGTAAATAAATAATTTATAATATTAGTACGTACATACTTATACATTTTATACCTAATTAAAATTTTTCTTTTTTATTATTTCATATGTTTCTTGTAAAATTTAAATTAAAACGATTTAAACAAAAAAAAATCATGTTAAAACATTAAATGTTGTTAAATAATTTTTAAGCTTGTAAATTAATAAGACAAACTCTGACATTCCCTTAAAAAAAAAGCAAAAATAAATAAATATATATTAAAACAACTAATAAAAAATCAATACTCAAAATGTAGTTTTTTAACAAAACAACAAAAGAACACAAAACAAAATATAATTTAATTTTTATTATTAAGTCTTATTCTTTAAAATATACTCAAAATAATTTAATTATTTTTTTTTGCATTAAATTTAAAAGCTTAAATTATAAACATAACAAAAACAAACCTAAATAAAAAATAATTAGAAAAAAAAAACTAAAATTAAAAAAAATAAAATTCACAAAAAAAAAACTTTAAGACTTAGATAGTGTGCCAATAATTTAATAATGGAAAATTTATTGTTTTAATCCATGTTTTCTATATTTTTTAATTTAAATCATAACCTATAAAATAATTATATAGATTTTTTATTAAACAACATATCAAATGCTTCCTGTTTTTTTTCATTAGTATAAAACCTTTAATATAAACAAAGGAAATTTGTTTAATTTTTCTAACATTTTCTTTTTTAAATTGTTTTTCTTTATCAATAATATTTTATTTTTTTAATTACTGTCTTTAAGTTTAACTTTAACTGTTTATTTTGTTAATAGTTTAATTAATTAATTTGTTAGTTTATTATCAATAGTTAAAGTTGTATGTAAAAATTGAAAATTAAAAAAAAAATTAAAAAAAATAAAATCACAAAAAGAAAAACAGAATTACATATTAAGTAAACATTTTTGCTAAAATATTTAAATGTTCGCTATTTAAAATATAAAGAAAATAAATAATAAAACTATTTAAATAATAGCACTACAAGGTTAATATCCAAAATACATAAAATATATAAAAAAAAAGAAAAATAAACAAATAATAAGAAATAAATAAACAAACATAAATTACAAAAAAAAAAAAAAATTTGTTTTACTTTTAACATAAGTAATTCAGAGAACTATACTCATGTAACATATTATGGTCATGACTGCATATAAGTCATATAAATAATTACAGCCACTATATTTTCGTTAAAAAACTTGTAAAAATGTTGAAATGATTGAAACATGCACAAACTTGCACCCTGCATTCTTGAACCATCTAGAGATCTAATGACCCATTTTCTAAAAGTAAATATGTTCAATACTGAACATACTCGTATACTGAATCTCTTCTGCGGATAAATTTTAGATATTATTTCGCCCTGAATTATGATTTCGTAATCTCGTAGTTCATGAAACATTCTCAAATTCAACTGATCAGAAAAGATTCAGAGATATTACAATAAAACTCATAGAATTTAAATGTTGGTTTAATGGAATGAAATTGTTCCTCTAGAAATTGAAATTTTAAGTTCTTTTATTCGTTTACTTATAAAATCTATCGGTTTAAAAAAAAGTACAGATGTGTTCGTGATTATCGTGGGTTCCTGCTTCTTAGACCTTACTCCCCGGCGCAAGGACATTACCAATGTATGACTTGTAAAAACTTGCTAGGAATATACAATTAGCAATTTTTCGATACATGACTGCAACGATCAAGGAGCAGGAGCACCTCGCTTAAGAGCTTGGGCTATCTAATCCCTGTCATCCAGGTTAGTCAATCAACAAAGCCCAGAGCAATTATCAGATCAGTATACAACCGCTGTAGCTAGTACTCATTATGTCAAGCATAAAAGTCAATGCAGGCTTTTGAATCACTCAGCTTGCTGCGACCCGAACACTTCACCAATACATTTCCTGAGCACATAGCCAATTGCCACCACAACTTTCAATAGCTTAGTCATTTGGCATGAATCGTCTCAAACCCATAGCCGAAATGCATTGACAGCGAATCAATAGATCCTGTCAATGACGGCTGCTGGGCCCTCAAGGAAAAATCACAATCCTAATACTTTCCCTGAGCACAGAGCTAATGTCACCACTACTTTCAATGGCTCCCCGGTTATCAGCAACAGCACTTAGGACAATTTGGTGGACTGAATTTTTCTGCTCAAACAAATATCAGTTTTTTAACCAACTGCCGTTTTCCCCGCTTTGGGTATCAAACCACAGCCACTACGTGTACCCCTCAACCAATTATCAGTTAGGGGACGAATCCCCGGGCTTTTAACTGATCCCGTAGTTCTAGATAAGTCTTTAGGCAGCTGCGAATTTAATTGGTGTGAAACAATCAAAGTCTTACCAGTTTCGAGCCCATGCAAGCTCATGGCACGAGTGTCGACATATCTCTCCCTAGGACGGTAAAAGCATAAAGGTGATTTAATTACACCAGGACATATTATTTGGTCGGAAAAAGTACTGTCTCATCGTAACACGACGGTCGATTAAAAATTAAAAAGAAAGGCGCTAAAAATTGGAAAATATTTTGAAAATAAATCAGCAATTTTCAAAGATTTCAAAATATTGACATGCATTTTCACAAATACTTTAAATGTTTTCTTAGTAAATTTTATATGTTTTATCTATTTTAAAATTATCTCTGTGGATCACTATCTCATACAACATTATTTCTTTAAAATACATGTCCAATATCCTATTAACTAACTATTCGAAATTTTAATCCGAAATTGACCAATTGACTTAAGGTGAATTCCACTAAAAATTTCTCGACGAAGTATGAAATCCTCATATTTCA
The DNA here is from genome assembly GCA_916048285.2 of Bellardia pandia. Lineage (NCBI taxonomy): Eukaryota > Metazoa > Arthropoda > Insecta > Diptera > Calliphoridae > Bellardia > Bellardia pandia. The sequence continues at coordinate 33,113,227 of OU696531.1, forward strand.
TTTACAACGTTCAAAGCTGTCTTGGAATTTGAACACTCATGTGAGAGTATCGCTGCAGCCATAGACTCTTGTAGGATATAAAAAACACATAGGTGCTTCGACCATGCAACTAAAATTTGCTGTCTTGGGCCGCTATTGCACTCCTGGCCGCTTCCTCGATAAGGGTTTTATTGTGTCGATCCTCAAGGAAAAAACATTCGAGATCTCAATTAATATTTTAAAATCGGATGTGGTTGTAAGAGGTGGACTTTATACCGATACACGGGTGCCTTTTAGACTACTAACTCAGTGCAATGTTCTTCATGTTAAGATTTCAACCGTAAATAGTGCCTCCAATTCGCTGAGGTTTTAGCGAGAATATGATGGGAATATTTGAATTTATGCCTGAATTAGATGGCAAGTAATTTTTTCTTCACTTGGACTTTTCACCAATATATTCCAGGAAACTGCATGGCGTATTCATTAAGGTGTCTACTGACTATCCTATTTAGTCGTACAATATGTCAAAAAAATCGTGTGTGTTCATAAAATATGATAGTGTGGCCTAAAAATTTAACTAAATAACAGATTTTTTTGACAAGTCTGTCCGACTTGCAAAAGTTTTTAAAAATTTTCATAAAATGATAGTTTCTATGCGATCAGAGTTGTATTTTCTAATACAGCTGAAAAGAAAACAACAATGTCGGCTTCATTGATTTAAAAAATCAATTATAATTTAAAGGACAGACCAAGGTGAATTTAAATACTAGGTGATAGCGTAGCGCCAGCTGATTATTCATGGTGAATTTGAAAATGTCAAAAAGTTATATAAAAAAAAAACTTTTTGACAGTGACGAAAGTTTTTCATATAGAAAAATGCCTGTTGTTCTTGCCTTGTTGTAATTGTTGTAGCAATGCTGTCACCTGGTATTTAATTTCACCATGGGACAGACGTTTAACATTTTTTAATTGTTTGTATAGTTTATACAATTTATTATTTTTACATATAACAACAAAATACAATGAATAAAAGTTAATTTAAAAGGCGGAAAACTGCGTTTGTTTATAATACATTTACACATGTAATTTTCAAACTAGTTTATGATCATAAGCTACTTTCATAAACCATACCGTTTACATCAGCATTTTTGACAGTTAAGTGGTTTATCTTTGACAAGTCATAAAACAGCTGACTTTAATATTAAAAATTTTATAAAAATATGGACGTTGTTATGAAGAAAAAATTTTAATTTGTGTTTTTCATCCAGGATGAATAAAATTCAATTACAGTTTCTTTTTTTAAAGAAAACTTTTTTTTTTATTTTTGAGCAAATGTCAAATGTGTCCAGCGTTGCAGAAAACTGTTGAAAAAACAGAGTTGCATTAGCAGAAACTGGTTGTTTGTAACTAGTTTATCTCAAAAGCTAGTTACAAAACCTGTTTTTGATTTGTATGGATAAACAAGTTTCTCAAAGTAGTTTATCACCATAAACAACTTATAACTAGTTTATGGCGTAGGTGTAAATGCACTATTACATTAGCAAAAACATATGTTTTTGCATCTTTTTTGTGCAATAGTGTGGCACCTATAATAGACTTTGTTGCGATTTGTTTTTGAGTGTGATAGAAATCGGTCAGATTTTCCAGTGAATGAATCGTACGATTGTGTAGGATAGTGTATCACGACCTTTAGCCATGACAGCAACCCCATTCTCTGAGAAGGAAACTGATCAACTGGTTGTAATTCCGCCTACGCTACGTGCCAAAGATGGGTCTATGGTGAACGTTAGAATTTCGCGCAAGTCAGATGGTCGCTTGAGACCAAGTGTGCAACGACAAGTTTTATATGGTCTAATTATGATTGTCACAGAATTGGTAAACGGAGCACAGTGGAAAAAAATTTTGAAAAAAGAAAACGGTAAGTTGCAATAAAATTCCACATGTCTAAGGAAGAAGAGTTGTCGAGTTCAAGTTTTGAATTCGGATCGCATTAACCAACCAGAAGCAGTGCTAATGGTCTCAAAGTGGGGCACCTCGGATATGTGAGATATTAAAAACGATCTCAATTCTTCGTTTGTGATCCGATTTCAAACATTATACTAGATATGAAATCTACTATTCGAGTACTAATAGTTTACGAGATATTCGCATATGTAAATTAAAATTTTTAAATTTTGTAGCCACTCTGGTTTGGTTTTATGCTAATATCAGATTCAAATATTTCCCAATTTTCTCTAAATATTTTTTTGCTGATTTACAACACTTTTGTAAACCTAGTAAAAGACAGAATTGTTTAAAAATCATCAACGAGTTAAAAGTTATAAGCATTTAAATTTAAAAATATCTAAGTTTTGGCCATTTATTGACATAAAAAAGTACTTCTACATATCGTCACCTGAAATGCCCAAAGACGTAACCCCTCATTATCATAATTTTACAGGAGAAGCAAAAAAAGTTATAAAATGAAAACTGTTTAATTGAAAATTGCGATATGTGCATATCGTCACCTGAAGTTTGTCGTCTATCTTAAGACAAGACAGTTTTCATTTTATAACGTTTTTTGCTTCTCCTGTAAAATTATGATAATGAGGGTTACGTCTTTGGGCATTTTAGGTGACAATATATTCTTTTTACATTTTTTAAAAATTTTCCAGGAAATCTCCCTTATAATGACTTCTGTAGAAGCTGTAATAATTCTGTGCAAATGCCATGCAACGGAATCGTTTGATTAAGAACAAATTACTTAAAACTGGTCAGCTAAGGATAATTGTATTTTTCTTTGACATTTTATTTTTATGTATCACAATGAGACCCTTAAATGGGGCACGGTTGGAATTTTAATTCCTGTTAAACATAACTAATATACGTAGAAGGAAAGGTCTCTAAAATACCTTTCAATAAATGACTTAGTAATCGAGATGTAGACAAAATTAACAAATTATTGTAATGGAAATTTTATGATTGGCTAAAACATTTTTATACCTTTAATTGATATACATATTCAATGTAATTTAATTGGACTATGCCAGGAAATACTGACACCTGTCATTAACTCCTAAGATTTATTTTCTCTGGCATAAAATAGGTATTCAAAATATTTCAATTATTCACTGATACATATGTTCTGTTGCAAGTCTAATATAATGTAAATTTTATAATGTAGCCAATTTATTTGCATGTTAATGTAATAACAGATATATTTAACGTGTTATAGAATGTTAGAGTGCTATAGCAGTAAGGCCTATCCTTAAGGAATTATTTTTTTATTTAGCATGTCGTTGGAAATCATGGATAACTAAAATCCCGTTATAACTAAAATATCAAATTCCAGAAACGCATAGCGTATGTATGAACTCAAACACAAGCATACCGGTTCGTACATGTCCCAACGGATAACGGTTTTAGATTATAAACAAATTTTTACTAAAAAATTTAAAACCAAAGCATTTCTTGCTTATTTTTTAACCAAACACATATTAAAGTAAAGAAAACAGCAAAAATATAGATACGTTTTCTTTTTAGTACAGAATATACTTATGAAGAGTAGCAGCAACATGTGCAGTAAATTAACTTTTTATTATAATGTAATCCTTCATAACTTATTTTTATTAATGATGTTAAAAACACAAATACTAGAATTTTTTTATGATAGAGCATAAGTAAAAATAAAAATAAACCTTTAATAAATGACCACTTTTGATACAACACACATACAAACATCTGTGGAAAGTGTGTTTTAGGTGACCTCTTCAAAATAAAGACATCAAATGTGACTGACATTCGATTAGGTTAGATATTTCCATAAAATAGACATAAAATTGTAATTTTCCACATTTGTTGCGGTCAAATGTTTTTAGACAATTCTGTTTATTTTTGCAAATGTTTATCATCACAAACAAGCAAATTGGGGAGGTTAGTAAATACAAAAAATCATTTGATGTATGAGAATATACATACATACAAGTACATACATACATACGTATGTACATATTTTAACGTTTTTTTTTATTTTTTTGATGCATTTTTGTAAGTAATTTATTGGTGAAATATTGTTGAATGCAAAAATTGGTATTTGACATTGATTATAAACAAATTTAGACTACTAGCTATTTAAATTAATTTGGGTCTTTATACCAAATGGTATTACCCAATTACAATTTTAAGCACTTATTAAATTCTTATTACGAAACTGTAACTTTCAAACCGTAAAATTATTACAAAATATCGTAATTTTGACCGAAGACCCCTGAGTTATATTTTACTGGCCATTTTAAAAAATATTCATTTTAATAATAATAATTATTCATATTCATTTTATTTTTTTTTTTAATTTTGTTAAACAAAATTTAAGTTTTTTCCAGAATTTAATTTAAAACCCATGAAAAATACAGCGAATTCTAATGGTGCTAAACTTTGATATTTGAGCTTTACGATTTAATGGCTAATGTTGTCCGTTTTGAGTAAAACTTTCGTAAAGTATTTAAAAGTATCTGGACTATATTATTCTGGATGGGTCTTATTTAAAATTTATAATACTAATGAAATTAAGGTTATTAACTAAAATATGGCAAAAAAAAAAAATTTGTTCCAGAAATCCGCCAAATTTAAAAAGAGTGTGCAGAAAAACTATGGTAGGTATTGACATAATATTGTTGTTTCCTAATATATCCTTAATAAATCTCATAGAGATAGATGTTCTAAAAAAGGAAGTTTTGAAACGGCCGATAAAAAATCAAACATTTTTGACCCCACTACCGTTATCCAACTCATATACAAGTTAAAACGTTTAAAAATATTTAAAGTAAAAATATGATTTTATTCGAATATGTCCCAAAATTTCTTAATTTTGTTTCTACATTTCATATTCAAGTGGACTGGTCTTAATTGCCTGGGGAATACTTAATAACTTTAGAATTTGTTAACCTATTTTTATATTTTATATCTTATTAGAACTCTAATTTCGTACAAATTTCGATTCTTTTACATTTAAATGCAAAAATAATTTAGTGACAAAATTTTTGCAAAAATTAGAAAAACAAATTCATATATTTCCCTTGTAAATGCACCTTCAGGACGTGTTTCTACAATCCATAGATAATATCTAAGCAGGGAATTTTTTTCATACAATCTTGAAGCACTCTAATGTATATACATTAGGGTGGCCCCGTTTGTATGGAGAAAAAATAAGGTATCGATGTTCCCGACTAATATGAAAATTTGATTCATTTTAAGACTACGTTTCTCAATTTTTTTGTCCTGGGGTCAATATTTGGTGAGCTGGATCAAAGGATAAAAATGTCCTTTTTAGAGGTTTTTTTGATTTTTTCACATTTCTTCCAAAGGAACTATATGTAAATTTGGTATCATATGAAAGGTCTTTGAGAGGCGCATGCAATGGTTTATCAAAAATTAAAAAACAATTTTTTTTAATTTAAAAATTTTGAAAATTTCAGACAAAATTTTAGTAATTTTTTATTTTTTCATAGAATTTACTTAAATAAATAGTTGAAATTTCTTGATTATAAACATCATGCAATTTAACCCAAATGGTTTTTCCCGTTTTTTAAAATTCAACCTATTTAAATTTTTATTAATTTTTTTTTTTTAAACCTTAACTCTTCCCTATCTGACAATCTCTGTTAACTCAATTCGTTAATGTAATGGGTATTAAAATAACGTAAATTTTATAAGCTAAAAACGGGAAAAACCATTTGGGTTAAATTGCATGATGTTTATAATCAAGAAATTTCAACTATTTATTTAAGTAAATGCTATGAAAAAATAAAAAAACACTAAAATTTTGTCTGAAATTTTCAAAATTTTTAAATTAAAAAAAATTGTTTTTTAATTTTTGATAAACCATTGCATGCGCCTCTCAAAGACCTTTCATATGATACCAAATTTACATATAGTTCCTTTGGAAGAAATGTGAAAAAATCAAAAAAACCTCTAAAAAGGACATTTTTATCCTTTGATCCAGCTCACCAAATATTGACCCCAGGACAAAAAAATTGAGAAACGTAGTTTTAAAATTAATCAAATTTTCATATTAGTCGGGAACATCCGCAAACTTTATTTTGGGGCCACCCTAATATACATACATATTTGAAGCAGTTAAATAATAAATACTTTAATTTCGGTAACGATATTTAATGTTATTTAGGAAACGTTATTTTAAATTTTACCATTATTTCGGTGAAAATAAATTATTAACAACATTTACTACAACGTACATAAAATCTTGACAAATATAGTGTACTTCAGATTTCAATAAATCGTTTTATTGAGAACAAGAACTGTTAAATTGTTTGATTCAAAACAATTGTGGGTAGTCACAAATACCATGCTCAAAAGATTCGCCCTACAACCCATAAAATTGACATAGTACGGTTGCATCTACACAGCGTATTGGTGATATCTATGATCACAACGTCCAGTAATACATTACAACGAACTATACAGGCATGTGATGAAAATCAAAAATGAAAACGAATGAGTTTTAGAATTCAATTTTGTCGTAATATTTCTGTATTGAAAAACTTTTATCACATTATATATAAAGATATTGTGCTACTAAAGAGAATCTTAAAATAAAAATTTTAAAATTTAGATTAGAAATGCATTAAAATATACTGCCAAAACTCATTCGTTTTCGATTTCCATCACATGCCTGATAATACAGATATTAATGACATCTCATCCAGAAATACAGAAACCTTACTTTATATGACCCCAATAAAAAACAATCAGAAAGAACATGCTTCGAGGTTTTGTTGTACAATTCACAAGGGATACCCATTGCAACATTACACTGAGCAAGTTGGGAATCCTAAGGGCGACATTCTCCCGCTCCAATTCAACCATTTACCACCAAGGATGCGTCCGTGAGTCATACTTAATCGTAGTCGGAATTATTTGAAATAGATGTATGACCAAACATCCGATACGAATAAATTTGTCTTAAGATCCCTTAACTCTCTTAATCCATTTGCCATTGTGGAGCCAAATGATATTAACCCTTATTCTGTATTAATGGGTCAAAATTGTCCAAACAGTATTTATTGCTCATTTATTTTTTAAATACTTAGTGGATTTTTTTGAAACTTTTGTACAATTATTTGTTTAGTGAATACTATTGAAATTTAAAATATAATTTTTGTAGGTCGTTTCACAAAGCGTATATGAAAAAACAAAATCAATTTACGCATGTGATACGAGCTTAGTAACAATTTTGTTTGCCTTTACAACATCATGCCTAGCAACAAAACAAAAAAATAAAAGCGCAGCTATTTGATAATACACACAAATGTTTTTTTTTTTTGCTTTCTGGCGATGAAAGCATTCAGGACACATCAAGTGAAGATGAAAACGATCTCATTTCTGCACCTGCATCTGATTATGACCCCAACTTCTCGTCAGGTACTAACATGGATATTTCCGAAATTTACGATCAAGCTACAGATGAAATTTTAATGTATCCATCCAAAAATGAGAAATATTTATGGTTACAAACATAAACAATAAAAAATATTGGAAGAGTTTCTAAACAGGACATAATTAATTTGACTCCTGGCCCAACGCGTTATGCTATTTCAAGAGCTGATAGTATAAAATCTATGTTTGTGCTATTTATGCCCATTGATATTATGAAATTAGTTGTTGATATGACTAATTTACAAGGTGACTATAAGTGGTAATATATTTATAAGAGTAAACGTGTTATGCTATTTCAAGAGCTGATAGTATAAAATCTATGTTTGTGCTATTTATGCCCATTGATATTATGAAATTAGTTGTTGATATGACTAATTTACAAGGTGACTATAAGTGGTAATATATTTATAAGAGTAAACGTAGACGACATAACAATTGAAGCCTATTTCGGTCTACTTTTGTTAGCGGGTGTATTTAGATCTCATGGTGAAGCTTTAGAATCTCTATGGGACGACCGCAAAGGCAGACCGCTATTCAAATCCACGATGAGTTTCCGCCGATTTCAAAATATATCTCGAGTGATACGGTTTGATAAAAAGTCGGACAGAAGCGAAAGAAGAGTTCGTGACAAACTTGCTCCCATAAGAGATTTTTGGAGCCTTTGGGAAACAAATCTACGAAAAATATTTAATCCTGGCAGGAAAATATGGTATACAAATTTGGGCGTTGTGTGATGTAGAAACAAATTATGCTTGGTCCTTACAGGTCTACACTGGAAAAGAAAGAAACTGTAAGCCAGAGAAAGATCAAGGACGACGCGTTTTCTTGGACCTAATTAAAGATTTGAGAGGACATAATGTAACTTGTGACAATTTTTTCACTTCCCATGAACTGGGTATTGAGTTGTTAAAACGAAGTATTACAATAGTTGGTACCATCCGAAAAAATAAAACTTTTTTGCCAGAAAAAATTTTGCAACTAAAAAACAAACCTGAAAGCTATGCTCACTTCCTCTTCGACAATGAGAACAAAACAACTTTAGTGGGATATGTACCTAAAAAAAATCGATTAGTGTTGTTGCTTAGCACATTACATCACGAGGAAAACATAAGAGCAAGCTCCAAAAAGCCAGAAATAATTCACTTCTATAATGAAACGAAGTCAGGGGTCGATACATTAGATTAACTTATAAGAACTTACACATGTAAAAGAAGAACCAATCAATGGCCTCAAGCACTGTTTTTCAATATGTTGGATATATCCGCTTATAATGCTTAATGTAATGTTTTTCTAAAAATTAATCCAAACTGGAATGAAAATACGAAATATAAGCCACGGATATTCTTGGAATGCTTAGGTATGAAGCTTATAAGCGGAGAAATATCTCGTAGACCAAACATGCCACAAAGTAGTCCTGCTAGAGCAGTTGTGAGAAGCCTTCAAAGGAATTCTGCTGAAGTTCCGGAAGCAAAAAATTTAAAAAGAGGACGTTGTTACTTTTGTCCAAGTCGTTCTAACAGCACCAAATATGCAAACAAATGTTCCGAATGTGAAAAATTTATTTGCAAAAAGCATTCTGAGACCAATATTGCATGTAATGAATGTAAAAAAATATAAAAAATTAATAAATATTAGAATTTTTTGTATTGGGCAAATTTGACCCACTAATGTCATATGCGTTTTATTTCTGAAGTACAGGATAAGGGTTAAATAATTAAATAAGATTTTGACGGTAAGCCACACTGGATAACTGCACTAATGTTTTACAGTGATGATTAGGACAACAAAGTCAAGCTTAGAGGAAGCTGTTGCATTGAAAAGTAAAACAGTATAACACAATTGCCGTATATATTTGGTCGCTACTTTTCGAAAATGAAAAATGTATTTAAATTAAAAGCAACTGAAACAATAAAACAAAAAGAAAAACTAAACATTTGCATTTAAAGCAGTAAAGATATTTTTATTAATTTAGTAGTATTTTAAATAAATCTTTTAATAAATTTTTAGTAATTTTCATTAATTATTAAGCTGAAGTACTTCGAGGGTTTCCTGTAATTTGCCATATTTACTTTGTAATTCCTTTTCACGCTCCATTTGACGACGCACATCCTCTTGCAAAGACTGTAATGAGAAATATTAATAATTCCGTAAAAATGCTCTAAAAAATAAATTACCTCTAAACGTCTTGGTATGGCCACTGATTCCTGTTCGGCTAAAAATTTAAATGTCGACAATGCCAAAGTGTTTTGTTCGATTTGTTCGTAAGTATCTTGTAGTTGTTTTATTAACGCTTGGGCACGGGCCTGATAGCCACCCGTCAGAATTTTTAGTTTCTTTTCAATTTTTCCGCAGCGTTTTGCTTCTTTAGCCATGTGGCGTCGGTTATGTTCCAAACGACGTTCGGCCGACTCTAAACGATCCTTTTTACTGGCCAAATTAGCGCGTGTGTAACGATTTTGTGAGGGCAAATACAGCACCTGACCGAGACACTCTTCCCAAACTTGTGAATATACATCTAAAGCTAAGTCGCCATGACCCATGCCTTCTTTAACCACATCCATTTCCTCTGCCAGCATTTGTTTGGCCACCTCGAGCTCCTCTTTGGAGACTTCTTCATAAGGATTGGATTTAAAGTATGATTGTAATTGATCCATTTTTGCTTGTGACTGTCCGGGCACTGGATCTTTTGTGGAATCAAACAATAGCATGGTGATCATTTCATGTTTTATGAGTTCTTCTGCTCTTTGCAGCTCTGTTAGATTTTGTTTGTCCGATGGCGGTCTTAGAATCTTGGTATTGACTTCTGTGGGACGTGGCAAAGTGCGTTGTATAACCTGAGAACGTTTTTCCAGTTCTCGCTTACGCTGTGCTTCCTGTTCCGCCACTATACGAGCATCAACATCAGCCTGATCTTCCACCATTGCACTGGCATGCAAACTATCCATGGGATCATCTTCATTGCCCTGATCTGGCACCACAATTTCATAGTCATTGCGGGGTGTGGGCAATGTTGCTAAACCTTCTCTTAGTGTATGTTTCAATTGTTTTTGATAGTTTTTGTATAGTGCGGGCGTTTCTCCTACGCTTATATTTTCCTCAGGATTAATACTCAGCTTATCACGCACCAAGGCCACAGTTTGTGAGCCTTCAGTACGCGGTGTTTTACCTACTGGGACCAGGGCCGAAGACATTGGTGTGGCAAAACCGCCAGGTGTACCGTTTTCATTACCTCGCTGTGTTCTGAGACAAGAATAGTGTAGTATTTTTTTAGTTTTAATTACAATTTTACTATGTAAGATGTGGTGATGGGTAGAAATAAAGTGAATGAATTATGGTTCGTTTTTGTTCAGGTCAATGATTTAGAATGTTTACTTATCATTAGGAATGTTAATTGTACTGTTGTCAAATAAAAATTTTCTATAAGATTCTGCTGCTATTTCTCCCACACATATTTGTTTAATTAACTTAGTTACACATATCAAAATATTCCGAGAAATTGCATTGCCAAGACATGAGCTTCACTCTCAGCAGAGAAAACTAAATGTTTGGAATTCCGCTTACGTCGTGCAAACAAGTGCGCTCAAACTAGGTAGCTGCTTGAAATCACCTGTGGAGCAAGGGCTATTTGGTCCTACTATGACTGTTACGGATCTATCGGAAATAGACGTCAGAAGGCTTGGCAGTCCTGGAGTTTCTCTACTCTCTGACCTTATATTTGCAGGTATCACAACGGGACCCATGGAGGACCCACATATGTCAATTTTGAACTCCTGATTGATTGCCTGTTTAACTTAAATTTACCTATAAACATATTATTTATTCGTCCTACTTAATTAAATTGTTCTTCGGAAATTAAACATTCTAATGCGTTCTAGCACAACATATGATTAAAGATTCAAGCTTGTATAAAGAAGTTATAATATTACATTCAGCTATAGTATGTTGACCTTTGTATACATTTAAATTCAATTTTATTTTTATTTGGTGAAAAATCAACATTTCGTGACAAATCGGTTTATTTGCGAAAATATTTTTTTTCTTTTTAAAATGGATTTTTAGTGAAAATAAGATATTTTGGTGAGAAATCTGGTTTTCTGGCTTGGCTACTGTTTGGCTACTATTTGGCTTATTTCGATAACGATATTTTAGCAGTATATGTATTTGCTGTACAGCTATTTAAATGCTAACTGTAATTCTGGAATGTCTTAAATTATAAACAAAATTTACAAATATTTTAAATAAGCATTTTAATGTCGTTTTGTTATTTCTGAATGTATTGCTTTGTGTAAAAGAGGAAGGAGCATGCTTTAGGAGTTCGTATGATTCTTTAACATTTGTATTAACTTTCAGATAATTCTAATAACTTATAACAAAGATTGGAAATTGGTTTATTAAGTTTTCATCAAATATTATAAGTTATTTTTCAAACCTGTACATTGTGTGGCACAGTCCTAAATCTAGCTGAACCAAAAAAATCAAATGTATGTCTTTAGAATGAATTAAAAAATATACATATATTTTTAATAGCTAACAAGAAAGAATTGTTTGGACTTGCCCAGACAGTTTAGTCTAATGAAATCACTTGTGCTACTGCTGGCAGTATGAATTCACTCAGTAGTATTCCTCGTGATCAGATAAGACTAATTGTTTCAATAATTACTCTGGACATTGTACTGTCGGAACTCACGCCAGGAAAATGGGCCTTCGATTAAATAAGGAGGAGAAGAAGAAGAAGACAATATCCCACTGACTTTCCCAATGTCCGATCCTGTCAATCACGTGGGAGCACATATTTGGTGTCTCTTTTCTGTCGTACTTGGAGGAACTATCAAGGATGAATCTAAGAAATATCTATACTTTCGCCAAAGAATCAGGGTAGTTCGAAAGGACAACAAGTGTTGATTGATCGACCAGTTGTTTAATTAACTGGTAACGCAATTGGATTAATCTAATGAACCCAAATAAGCTGCTTTTGAGAATGGCTGCCTGCCCATGGAACTTAATCTAATAGCTCACAAGTTGGTCTCAATTTGAGAAGCAAAACTAGATGTTACCAAAACTAGTTTTTGTTTTAAACTCTCCAGAAATTTATAGTTTTTTTTTTCAGCATATAGTTAACAATATTTTTTAAACTCGTTTTTGGTAAACCTTTACTTTTCAAAAATAAATGAGGGATTTTTCAACATACATATGTATGTAATTTGAAATCACACTTTTTTAGTAAAAAATTAAATTTCAAAATTTAATTTTTAGTGAAAAATTTAATTTTTAGTAGAAATTTAATTTTTAGTAAAAATTGGTTTTTAGTGAAAATTTTAATTTTTAGTGAAAAATTTAAAAAATTCGTAAAAAATTTAAATTTTTCGTAAAAAAATTAATTTTTAGTAGATACATAATTGAATTTTTAGTAAAAAATTGAATTTTTCGTGAAAAATTTAATTTTTAGTCAAAAATTTAATTTTTAGTGATAAATTGAATTTTTAGTAAAAAATTGAATTTTTAGTTTAAAATTTAATTTTTTGTAAAAAAGTGAAAAATTCATTTTTAGTAAAAAATTTAATTTTTAGTATGAAAATTGAACTTTTAGTGAAAATTTTAATTTTTAGTAAAAATTTTTCTGAGTTTGTAATCTGCTGAGGTACCATAAAAGTGCAATCTTTTGATGGTTGAGATATAAATCAAATCAGGATTTAAAGCTACTTTTTGACTCTCCAAATCCATAAATTGATAAAAAATTTAACAGCTGTGTACCAATGAGTATTTTTTTTTTTAAGTCAATGACAAGAGATATTAAGTGAAGGAAGAGATTAGTATTTGTAATTTATCTAACTTTTCCTTTCTGCCAGCGAATAAGAATCTAATTAAGCAAAACAAAAACGAGATTGGTAATACTTTAAGTGTATTCAGGTGCTATTTTTTTTTTCTAAGATAATAAAGCTTAAAATAAAATTGACGTGAATGTTGCATATGTATGTTCTTGACTAAAATAAGAATATTTGGTACTCTTGCTTTAAATCATATTAATGCCAACGCCGAAAAATTAATAGAAGTGTCATTTCATGATAATAAAAATTATATAAAATAACCTAAAGATATGGAGAATGGTACTATTTCTTAATAGTACATACTTCCTTTTTTCTAAACCCTTAATAAAGTATTACTGTACATAATGTTAATAATTTGTTTATGAAAAATATTAAAATTGTATTTTTAAAATTCCGGTAATGACATTAAGTTGCAAGTATGTTTAAAAAAAAAACAAAAATATACATTTTTTGTTTTTCTCTAGTTGTTTTAGAATCTTTCAAATTGCCTTTGAAATCAAATTTTACCAAACTTCTACTTTTATATTATAATTTCTATGCTTGTGCTTTGATTTCAGAAATACTATTATGGTACTAGGGAAAACTAACTCTTTTCTTACTACCATTTCTGATTTGACATTAGTTCAAGCAAAAATATGCATTTAATACGCTCTTTTTCAGTTAAAAGTCAAAGGTTGGAAAATGAAGAAAAACCTAGATAAAACACTTACCTAAATGGTGTTGCTATAACCGTATTAGGCGTTGCTATAGATGAACCTTTCGGCACAGTACTTGAGAAATCTGAGTCGTGCAGTGGCGTATTTAAACCACCCTTAAGCGGTGTTTCGACATGTGTAAGAGCCATAATATTTTGAGCTTCTTGCATAATGCGATCTGTATAGGGTGCCGGTGTGCGAGGTGTAGCCGTGACTTGGGGTGTTATGGAATAATCAGCCAACAGGGCATCGTTTGTTTCAATGCCACTCTCAATAGCCACCTCTTTGGCAACCTCACTGGCTCGTCCCAGCTTGACGACTTGTTGTAACTCCTGATCGGAGATTTGTGGTGTTGGCAGCACAAGTTTGGAACGTTTACGTTCTGGCTCTAAATTCTGTAACATAGCCGTGGGCATTTCATTTTCTTTACGCTGCTTTAATTTTTGTTTGTCTTTTTTTCTTTCCCGTTCCTCTTTTTCCGAACGTAGTTCACCGTCTAAATCTTGTTGTCGCATTTTATTGAAATTTGGATCGTTGGGATCAATGTGTTCTTCAGAGGTGTCATAGAAACCCAAGGCAGGTCGTTTTTCAAAGGGTATTTCAGCATTATAATCGATACCCTTAACTCGTTTAGGTTTGCCACTACCAATGCCAGCAGCACGTAATTCACGACGCTTTTGTAAAGCTGCCAAACGTCTAGCTTCTTCTAATTGTTTTTCACGGGCCTTACGTTTGGCTTTTTTACCTTGGGTATTGGCCAAACGAGCACGAGCTTCTGATAACATTTCCAGCTCTGAAAAATAAAGAAATTTTATTAAAAAAAAAGTGTTCAAATATAAAAACTTGTTTTACCATCTTCATCCATATCCTTGGGATCTGGCCTGGCTGGTTTTGTTTCGGGATTTGGATCAATTTCACCGGGCTTTAGCTTGCGCGGATCGTCAGCAGCATCTTCACCATCTTCTTTGCGTTGAGCTTGATCTCTTTGATATACAAAATATATTATTGTAGAACGATATCGAAACCTTAACTTTAGTTGTTTTTAGACTTACAATAAATACTCATAACGTTCCAAACACTGAGCCGCTGTACGTCCTATAATTGGCGCTATGGTGCGCCATTGTGTTGGCATTAGTTTGGCCAAATGTAACAATTTCTCATCTTCTTCACGCGACCATTCGGTCTTTTTGATACTAGGATCTAACCATTCGTACCATCTGGCTTTACATTGTTTAGCACTTTTTCGATGCAGCAGTGAAGCAATACGTGACCATTGATTTTTGCCATATTTCATGACAGCCGCTTTAAGGATTTCATCCTGAATTTTGCAATGGGTTGAAATAAAATGTGCTTTGGTAAGTTCCAATATTTCGCAAAACTTACCTCGGTGTTACGCCATACACCACCCTTTATCATAATACGCGGCATTTTGTTATAGTTTTATTTAATTTTATGTCAAATATTTTTGTTTTTTATTATTTTTCCAATAAGATTTTACATTTGTAAACGATTAAACTTAAATGAAAACAGCACCGGCAAGTAATGATGGTAATTTAGCTGTTTCTTATCGAGTTTAGCGATTTGAATGAAATTTAGCGAGGGAAATTTAGTATTGCCATTGGCAACAAAAGCAACTGATTTCCGATATTCAGCATTCAAAAGCTCTTGCAGCAATTTTGCTTGTTGACTTATCCAACACACTGAAATAGGTTTCCCTGGCTGAATTTGTTTACAATTTACTTATGTCAAAAGTAATACTTTTTTAAGTGTTTTTAACAGTAGTACTTTATATTACACAAACAAAATGACTATTGTTTCTGTATTGTTATATTTGCGATTTGCACTCACCTTGTATAATTACACCATGTGGGTTTCGTTTGGAAAAATGATTTTCAAGATATAAGGTTATTCTATTTTCGTATCTTAAAAATTAAAAAAATTACCATAACTATTACTTTTAATCCTTTCTTTTAGATTTATACTTGGTTACTGTATTAAAAAAACATAATTTTGAGCTTTTTACATAATTTGACCTTTTATTGTATTTGTCAAAACTCAGATAAAATTAATATTGGACAAATACCATTAGAATTGGTGTAAAGCAAGGCTCTATTTACAATCTGGTAGCATTATACTGATAACAGAGAAAAACATCTGTTAGTATTACAGTTTCCGCAGTTTCGCGAATGAAAATAAAAACAGCTTTTTTATTTTGTTTACCAAGTATTAATTTAATCATTTAATGTATATTATATTTATTGTATGTCCTACAAGGAAAATAAAAACTAATTGAAGTGTATAAAATGAATGATTCCACATTCGCCAGTTATGAGAATTATTTTTGTACAACAAGTCACCAGGTATACATATATAAATGAATCTACGCACTACAAGTACTTATTTTGCTTTGTTTATACAAGTGTTAAACTATTTAATATAAATATACTTATACACTATTTAGGTGACGGATGTAAATCTTCTAACACAAACTACAGAATATGATGAAATGCCACCCACAATTCATTATATAAACAACAATGACATGACACCTTTATCACAAAATGCTGCTGTGGAGCAGAGGCATCAGCAAACAAACTTATTCAACTATATATCAAATACCCATGAAGAACAGGAAAAGCTTGATGAACAGTGTGCTAATAAAAGAGTTGGAGGATCCGGCGTTAGTGGTGGAGTGGGTACTGTGGGAACGTCTTCCAGTGTTTTTGGTAGTATACCATTTGTTCAAATACACACTACAGACGTTCAGCCTCAACGTACCAGTTATGGCAATGTATTTCGCCGTAATATAAGTAGACAGGAAGAAATTAAATCGGAACCTATTAAATCCGAAAATGCTGATGCTGCTAAAGATCGTACCAATGCCACTCCCACACCGCCCAGAGCCGCTAATCAAACACAAAATGAAAATAATATGGATGATATGGCCACAAATGAAAAGCAAACAACCAGCGGTATTAGTAAAAACAATATAGAAGAGAAAACCTCTATGCTTATACAAATATATAAGTGTTCTAAATGTCCATTTATAAGCCTAAGAGAGTCGGAACGTGATGATCATATAGCCTCAGATCATACCGAAAATAATGGTACTCAAAGTAAACCGCGTTCGGTAATTAATTGTCCAGGTACTCATATAGAATAAACTAATATTTAAGGCATGTAGAATTCCAATTTTCTTTTTTTTTACAGGTTGCAGTAATATCTTTTTCAACCAAGAGTGTCTGCAGTTACACTTAAAATTAGATCATTTAATGAGGAAAGATGATGTTTTAAAATTGATAAATGCGTTTATGGAATCTAAGAAAAAATCCAATGAAGATCTAAACAATAGCTCTTTAGAATCAACAAATAAAACTGCAGATGAAACTCCAAAAGAACCTATACGCAAAAGTAGAATTTATTTAAAAAATGTCGATTGTCTTAGAGAACCCAATCGCCAGCCTATGGAACAAACCGATAATCAGCTAACAGGAAATAATACCAGCCACACTGTAGAGCCCACCAAAACAAGTGCTTCCAAACAAAAAATATCCATTAAAAGCGTTGACGTTCTAAGGGAACCAGCGCTCTTAAGAAGAGATTATGAAATGCAAAGTAACAATATAAACAATTTCCTAAATTTCAATACAGATTTATTAAACACCAGCATGGATTTAAATACCACCACTAACTATGATTACACACAAAATTTAGACAATGCTATTAACACATCAAATGTAAACATAAATAATAATAATAATAACAATGACTGCAACCTGGTTAATACAAATAATTCTAATGGTGTTGGAGAGACGGTGGAAAAATCTCGAAGACCTAAAATCTATGTAAAAAGTGTAGAAAGTTTTAATTTAATGCCTCTCGATTCTCTGCACTCAAACAACAACACTGGATTTCTTAATGATCATGGCAATTTGTGTAGTAATACCCAGGTCTACGACTCAAATATGGTACATTTACCCTACATGTTCGATTCGAATTCAACCGGCAATAATTTGAATAATAACGCTAATTTTATTAACAATCATAATGACATGGATACGTTTCAATTTATTAACACCTCTAGTGCCAATAACAACAATTACATATTAGAAAACTCATTATTTCTGGGCAATGCTGAAGAGCTTAATGTAAATGATGAACAAGTGGTAAATATTACTTTAATGCCGGACGCCGTAACACCTACCCCACCTTCAATGGCTGATATCAACTCAATGATGGTAAAGTTATGTTTTCGATTTTATTTTTATATAACCTGCTGTGTATTTTGACCCCAGTTATAATTGGTTGAAAATTTGATGATACCCTTGCGGATAGTGACATTTTTAAAGGGATAAGAATAAAATTAAATTTTTCAAAAGAATTTTCAAAATATTATTACTCTATTTTTCGTATTAAACTTTCCTAATACATCTCAAAGCGAGAAAAATTAAGTAATAAATAGTACATATTTTGATGAATATTTATTTGAAATACTTTAAATTTTATATAAAGAAGCCATATCAAAAAACAAAAATGTTGTAGGGGTTTTGCAACAAAAACTTTGTTTTTCAAAACGAAATAAAACACAGAATTTATTTTAAAGTCTTTAAAAACTATTATTATATTAAAATGAGTAACGTTTGACACAAATGAGTACACGGCCATGTTTCGGGTGTTAAAATTGTCACTTACATTTTGGTAACATGGCGGCTCTGTTTCGATAATCACGTCACGGATTTTTCATTTGTATTGACTATATTTTATTAGCTGGGTGATATGTGGCATAATCCTGTTGAAACCACATGCCAGTGATATATATTTCATCAATAATCGTCCAAAATTTAACATAGATAAAGTGATCCTTTCACCGTAAACATTTTTTAAGTCGAAAAATAGCTTTTACAAATCCACCAGTAAAATCTCTAAACTTTCAAGTTATTCCCATATGTCTCCCTTGGAAAATAAAGATCTTGTTGAAAAACCCGTTATACATATTAACATTATAAAAAAAAACCTTATCACTCGTAGATAATATACACATTTCTCTATGGTGCAGGCTATTAAATTATAATTTTATAAATTTAAGGCTGAACATATTTTACTAATTACATTAATTTCATTTAGAACAAACCAACGCAAGAACAAAGAGGAACACTTCACTTACGTACAGTAGACGAATTGAATCTAATGAATAAGACAGAAGTACAGCATTTAATAGCGCCCAATTTGGACAACAATCACACAAACGAAATCTTGGATAAAGTAAACTCATCCAGTCTGAATGACATTAATCTCATTGGTGATGATTTATATGAGGATGATCCTTTTAAATTCCATGATTTAGACACACAAATGGTAAATGATTGGCCGGAAACATACGAAGATCTGGCTGAGGATATTAATTGTATAATTGCTGATGCTTCAAATGAAAATAGTGCAGAAAATTTTATGTATACTGTGAACCAAAACGACAACAATCAGAAAATGATCAGCAGTAATTTTGATATTGCCACACCACCGGTTTCTTTAATAACCATACGTGACATAGAGGAATTAACTGGTACGGCTAGTCATGCCGCTATACATAATTCTTTAGATCATCCACAAGACTTACTAGTAGAAGAAATACAAGATAGTCACAACGAAGTTCCGGCCAATATAGATATAGCAAGTCAGGAATCTTTGTTGGCCATACCAAGCATAATTGAAAGTGTTAGTGACAGCAACCTCAAAAGAGAATTGGTTAATGCTACCCCAGAATCTAATGAAACCTCAACGGCTACGAAAGTTATAGAGACTAATACCACCAAGGAAGATTCTAATAAAACTATAGCTTCAGCCAGTGAAGTGCCGCCTTTAGTGCCGGTAACAAATAACACCACGGATGTAGTTGATGGCACCAATATTAATCCCTTACCCAACAGTGGCCTACCTTTGCCACCCTTAGTACCTGTTACCCCAATGATCAAACTTAATAATAATGTATTCAACAAACCCTTGTCAAAGCAAACTTCTCCGGTAGAAAAAGGTCGCATATATGTAGCTAATAACCTAATGGAGCCCTCAAAACGTCCTATAGCTGTAACGGCTACCAGTGGCACCTCTGTGAGAGGACGGCCATTTGGATCTAATCGCACTCGCATTACCAAACTAAAACAAACCATCGGCATTGCAGCCGAAGATTTATTCTCAAAATGTTCTGTTAAAGGCTGTGCATTTCGCTTTAAGAAACCCGAAACCGTCGAATATCATCGCAAATGTCATGATATTGCTTCAGACAACCCTCAAGCTGTTTTATGTCCAGAATGTAAATCCACAGAATTTACCAATTGGAATACTCTACATACCCACCTATGGCGGGTGCATCAAATCGATATGGAACTATATAAATGTGAGTTATGTGAATTTAAAACACCCATATTTTCACGACTGGTTAATACACATGCCAAAATTCACTATGATGATCGCAACTATAAGTGTGAGCATTGCGAAAAGGCTTTCAAAAATTCCAAACAACTAAAAAATCATCGACGTTGGCATCGTGTGCAAGCAGCAGCTGTTGTTACCACAACTGTGCCCAAAGCCCCACCAACCGAGATACATCGTTGTAGCGACTGTGGTTCGACGTTTTCCCAGCAGAAAACTTTGCGTGAACATTGTTGCAAAAAAGGCGATTCATCGCTAAAGTGTTCGGTATGCGAGAAGCTAATGAGTTCGAAATCATCGCTAAAATTGCATTTATTAACGCATAGTGATGGCGAGAAACGTTATAAATGTCAAGACTGTGATTATGCCACAAATGATCACAATGCCTTTCGAAGACATCGCATGGGTCATGAAAATCGCAAAATGTATGAATGCAATTTTTGTCCTTTTAAATTTGTACAAAGTGTGGCATATCAGGTTAGTATTTACTAATTGTTATACAATTCAAATTATACATCTCAATTAATTAAATTATTTTTTATATTTCAGAAACATATTTTACAAAAACATCCCGAAAAAGCCTATTCTGTTATACACAAATGCACTGTCTGCTCTTACTCCACCATTAATCGTTCCCTACTTGTGGTACATCAGGCTAAACATGATAAAATACCAGATGATGTAGCAAAATCAAAAACTTCTGACGATAGTTCTGCGGTAAAAATTACAGAAAGATCCGTCACAGAACTTCAGAGAAGTAAAATTAAAGTCAAAAGTAATTTATTTACCACAAACACTACAGAAACTGTGGTGAATATGAATCAGAACGATTTGAATCTAGTGCAATTATACAGTGCCGATAGCGGTAGTGTTACTTAATAAATGGTTGTATGTGGGTGTTTTATACATAAATTAAAACAGTTTGTTTTTATAGTAATAAAAATATGAAAATTGATCAGATTTGCACATGGCGTAACTATGTAGTAGGTAAGTGCAGTAGCATAGCTGATTGACTTTGTTTACAAAAGTAATACTTTTTCCAAGTGTTTTTGACCATAGTACATTATTTTACACCAACAAAATGCCTGTTGCATTATGTTGTATTAGGATTTACCTATATGTTTTCAGTCAAAATAATACTGAAATACTAGCTCGTTTCAATTCCCAGCCAGATTTACAGGTTTTTTTATAACCATAACAATTGTGTAGGGTTAAATTTGGAATTCCTTTCATAAATTCCACCAACTGAAAAAGCCTTATATTTAACAAAAATAATAATATATATATGTATGTATATACAAAACATTTTTAGCAAATGTTATCTATTGATATGCATTTCAAATTAAAAATTTTTCAACGGTTGGTTTTCTATTTTTCTTAAAAATCCGTTAAATCTTTACAATATCCAGATATCTGGCAACTTCATTCAACACCATATGTTCACTTTTCTCTCTATAACTCTCTCTAATATGAAATGTCAAATGCGGCTGCACGAATTTTAAAAACATTGCAGTTTTCATAAATAAAAATCGAAGTCAAATAAATAAATTAAAAAATAAATTTAAAGAAATAAAATGATACTACAGCGTTTACAGTTATTGCGTAATGCAAACGTATTAAAACAATTTAATACACAAAACAAAGTAAGCAAACGCTCGAGAAATGGACCAACTTAGACGAATGACATAACCTGCAAATGTTTGTTAATAATAAAATTTTACGAATTGTCTACATTTTAGTTTACATCATCTGGTATTGGAGCAGTATCAGTTATAAATACTAGAAATTTACATGTAAGTAGTGATAAGAAATGGCAGAAAGGTGTAAATCAACAATTACCTCTGACGGCTTTGGTTATGCCTAGCATGGCCGTGAGATATGCCAGTACAGAAGGTGCCTCCAAAACCATAATAGATTTGGCTGATATTCCAGCACCACCTGTAGCACCAGAAACCTTGGGAGAGGTGGCAACTCAGGCTCTTAATGCTTTAGGCGAACCCACCTTCGCCTCAATTGGTTTAGGTGGTTGGTCACCAGTGGGTTTAGTGCAACACTGTATGGAATTTTTGCATGTGACTTGTGATTTACCTTGGTGGGGTGCTATTGCCATTGGTACTGCAGTAGTGCGTACTATAATTTTCCCCTTGGTTATTTTGGCTCAGCGTAATGCTGCTAAAATGAATAATCATATGCCTCAAATGCAAGTTTTGCAAATGAAAATGACCGAAGCCCGTCAATCAGGCAATGCCATAGATTCTGCTCGTTATGCCCAGGAAATGATGACTTTTATGAAGGAAAAGCAATTGAATCCATTGAAGAATATGATTGTACCTTTGGCTCAAGCTCCCCTGTTTATTTCATTTTTTATGGGTCTGCGAGAGATGGCCAATACCCCGGTTGATTCGATGAGAGAAGGTGGTCTATTTTGGTTTACAGACTTGACTTTGGCGGATCCTACATTTATGTTACCCATCATTACAAGCGCTACACTGTTTTTGACTGTGGAAATTGGTACAGATAGTGCTAGACTGTCGGCACAAAATATGGGTATGATGAAATATGTACTAAGAGCCTTGCCCATAGCTATTTTCCCTTTCACAATGAATTTCCCTGCTGCTATTTTAACATACTGGGCTTGCAGTAATTTCATATCTTTGGGTCAGGTAAGAAAATATTTTCCAATAAATAATATTTAACAAATATAAATAGCCTGTTTTTCAACTTAGGTGGCTGTTTTAAAAATTCCTGCCGTACGTGCATACTTTAAAATCGATAAAATGGTGATACATAAAGCAGAAAACTTACCAATTAAAAAGAAGAAATTTGTTGAGGGCATGAAAGATTGTAAGTACATATAAAATACTCTTAAAAGTTAAACGATTTTTCTAATATTAATTATTTTTCAGCTTGGCAAAATATGAAAATCACCAAAGAATTAGAGGAACGTCAGAGATTAGATGAAATTCGCTTTGCCAAGGCCGGCAAAGGTCCGTTGATTAAAACCTATAAATATGATCCCACAAAACCTCGTCCGACTGTCAATATCCAAGCGAAAAAGAGTAGTTAAGTTTAAACAAAAATATTAGTCCTTACACAAAATTAGTTGTTTTTATTGTATTATAATAAAACGAAAAAATCTACATTTTCTAATTATTTTTCCTAAGCAGCTGACACTTCTCTAGTTGCTATACACTGGTTTATAACTTCAGCCAAGTGTTTATTTTCTAAAGCTGCGGCTACTCTTTCCTTATCGGCCAGCTGCTTGTTGACCGCATTTTCTGAGGCATGAGTTCCTGGAGTAATTTCTACGGTTACCTTAAACCGAGGCGGTAAAGATCTCAGAAATTTCACTCTGATGGATAAACCAATAAGTGTAGCCATAGAGCAGTGCGGTATAGTGGGTGTAAAGTTAACAAAAACTTCATTGTTTTCATCGCTGACTTTGATTAAGTCTTCTTGCACTACTCTTAGTTCCTCTAAAGACAAAGGATGCTCCGGGTCATTGATGTTTCGTATAAGATCTGAAATTATAAATATTGTTAAATTTTTGGTAGAGCACAAACATATTTTCATAAGTTACCAAATATTTCTCGAGTGTCAAAAGGATCACTGACATTTTCATCGATATTTTCCTTGGTAAGTATGCGTTCTTTGGATTTACTGTATACACTGGGATTAAGATTTTCTATTTCGGTAGGCATCTTTTTAAGTTAGTAGCGAATTTTAATAATTATCAATTAATGCGTACTTATGTTTTGTTCTTTATCTTATTTGAGAGTATCAATCATTATAAATGATTAACACGAACTAAGTGTTACCATAATAAATTTTTATTTGTTGATAATTGCCAACTTTTATAAATGTGTGATAATAGTAATTATTGCGATGCGCTACTAAAAAACTAAATGAAAGCAAAAATTGTGTACTTTTTAAGTTAAACTGCCCTTAACATAAAAAGGCCCGTTTAGATAGGCAATATTTACCTTTAAATACCGTTACAGAAATTACTGCAATTTCCATTACCGATATAATATAAATAGTTTTAAATTATGAACATATAAATCTTTATTCTCCTTAATTTCGTTTGTTCTAATACACAAAAGTTAAAATATTGTAATACCTTTTACAATTTATTTTATATACCTATGTCTACACTTTATTAACAATTTAAATTAATTATTTAGAATCGTCGGCCAGGTTTGATATATACATATTAAAATAATATAGCTTTTTAAATACAAGCTTAATTTAATTATTCAAATTATTTTTATTTTTGGAGATTTTAAATTCAATAGCAAACTAGATAATATTGCCCAATTTTAGACGATGTCAGTAATTGCATGTGATTGCTCACATATAAAGTTGCCATATTATTTAATCTTGGTAGCGTTGTGTTTTACAAATCAATTCCATTTGTTTCAATAATTTTATCAGTACACCGAAATCCGCAAAATCTATATATGTATTAATTTTAGATATTAGTTAAAATTTAAATTTCCGAAATGTTAAAAAAATTTTAAAAATTCCAAATAATTCTAACATATTTAATATTAACTTTTATTTATATTGGATGAAAATATCCATACACTTTATTTTTCCTAGATAAATTTACAAGTACATAATTTGTTTAAGAAATCATTAAAAAAATCGTTCTGATGTAGAAGTTGTTACTTACAAAATATAGTTCCCATATTTAGATAATTTTTAATAAAATTATTAATTTTATTTCACCTATTGAAAGTCGCCGTAATGATTTTTTGGCACTAAGCTAGTGTGAAAGTCGCAAGATTGCCAACACTGTTGCCGGTATTAAAGCACATAACCATTGTGCAACTAAACAAGGTGAGTGCAGTAGCCCAGCTGACTGACTTTTTATAGAATCTACTTATGTCAAAAGTAATACTTTTTCTAGTATTTTTGACAGTAGGATATTATTTTACACAAACAAAATGCCTGTTGTTTCTGTTTTGTTGTCGATTTGCACTCACCTTGTATATTTGCACCATGCACATAACCAAGCTAGGCACAATTAACCAGCTGATTACAATATTGATATGGAACTATTGTGTATAGGCGTTGCCAAACATTATATATAAAAAAATACTAGCTGGACTGCTGTTGCCACCTTGTTAATGTGCCTTGATTGCAACAAAATTTAAGCATTTATAAAAAATTCCTGACGCGCGACAGTTGGGTGCCGTTGTGTGTGTGTTGTTTTGCAATTTGAATAAATTTATAACTACAAAAAAAAAAAATAATTAATATAATTTATGTACATATGCATACACAAAAAAGAAAATATTTAAATAATTCTTAATTTCTGACGCTGAAAATAGTGCATTAATTAGAAATAGCTAAACGAAAAAACTTAATAAGATAAAATAACATCATAAAGAAAAGAAAAAAATTAAATAGCATCCTTAATGCGTCGTGTGTAGCTCAGTTCAGTTTTTTGTCGTACGTATGTACTGGAAGTTACCAACAAATTAAGCCAGCCTCACCCTCTTTCCGTTTATCTCGTCGGGTTTTGCTTGGATTTTTCTTAATATATATTCATTCCTTGTTGGATTTGTTGCCGTATTCTTATTTTTTTTGTGTGTGTACATGTCCTGTATGTTAGCTCTTATGCTGACATCTTGATGTTGATGCGGGTGCAATACAATTCTGTATTTCTTATTATATTCTACAAACAACTTGTCTGTTATTTTATATAGTGTCAAGTATTTTTACAAAATAAAGAAGAAAAATAAAATTTTTTTCTTAAGTGGTTTTTTGAGTGAAAATAATCGTGTGTCTTTGGTTGTTTTTTTCTAAAGCAAAGAATTAAAAAGTTGGCATAAAAAAGGTAAATAAGCTGACAAATTTTAAATAAAGTAGCACATAAAAGGTTTGTTAAAAAAAAAAACTAATAAAATAATGATCAGTATCAATAAAACAACAAAGTGAATAAAAAATAAATAAATAAATAAATAAATAACAAAACCAGAATAAGAATTAGCAGAACAACGAAATCGACAAAGTATTTACGTGTGCCATATTTGGGATGCCAAAGTCCTAATTTCGTAGTTAAATTTTATCATGTGATTTTTCTTCGCTCTTAATTCAACATTTTGCTTCAATTTATTCAATTTATCATTTGCCAATGTTACTAGTTGATGTCTAATTTTCAAGGTAAGTTTTCTATTATTTTTACTTTTAATAAACTTTCCTACAAACATACAGACTTAGTAGTTGCAAAAATACCGATTTGTGTATGCGTTGCTATACGTACACACCTTTTATTAAATTCCCTTTTCTTGTCGTTGCTTTTATACATATTAATTAATTTATCCTATTTTAATCCTTGTTTTCACTCTCTCTTCCTTGGTGTGTTCACTCATACATGCATAGACGTCTTTCTCATCTATCAATTGTGTTTTTTTGTCTTTCCTCTTTTCCTACCTTTCATATTCTTATCAGTTGTGTATATTTTATTTTGTTGCTGTTGTTTTTTTAATTTTTCTTTCACTAATATCCAGTGTATGTTGTGTGCAATCGTTAATGATATTTTTGTTGTTGTTTTTTCTTGTATATATATGTATATGTATTTTTGTTTTGTTGCTGTTTTTTTATTTTGAGTTATAGTTGTTGTTTATACCTATTGTGTTTTGTCTTAATGGCAAGATGCCTGTTAAAAGTTAATGAAAGTGACGTCTGACTCATTTTGTTTTGGTATTTAATTATATTTGGAGATTGTGTAGACAATTTAGATTAAAACTGGGGGAAAGTAGGTAATATTTTTTTTTTTTTAAATTTTTATTTTTTTTGTGCAAATTATTGAAATTAATTAATATGTATAAATATTTAGTATTTTTCGGGTTTTTACATATAAATTAACACGTTTCTTAGTTTAGATATGTACACATCTTCAACGTTAATACATGTACTAAATATGTATGATGGATATGAATGAGAAGAACTTTAAAGTACATATAGGGGGTTTCGACAATAAGTTTGTTTTTTAACGGAGGCCTATTGGAATAACAAGAAAGATTTGAAAAATATTTTGTTAGTAGTATAAGGTTTGACAATTGTTAAAATGAATTCAACTTCACTCGAAAATTCAGAATGAAAAAGGTGGACTTGTAAAGTCTACAGTTTTTAAAATTCGTTATTTTTAGTTAATATTATCCTCATTATGAGACTGACATAATGCATTTCCAATAACTCAAAAGAAAATATTGCATGCTCAACGAATGACTGCATGATGCGCTATCTGGTTTGAATGCGCGGTGATGGTGCCACAATGAATTTATTGAAATTAATCAGTTTCTTCTTTCTAAATCTAGTAAGAAATTGAAAATCCGATCATTATCAACAAAATTGCAGGCTTATATGTCGCTATGGTAAAATAACCGGGTTTTTAACCTTAAAACCGGATTTTGGAGGTGTCAGCAATATTTCACTATTAGAATCTTGTTTTACTCGACAAGCCCTACAAGAAAAATAATATCCGGCCCCAGGTTTTTCAATTTCATTCAGTTTTGTAAAACTGTGTTAACTGATTAAAACAATTTGTATAAAATGTTTAAAAGTTTATTTTCATGAAAAGTGAAACTCAGTGAATTACTTATCTATTTTTAAACCCAAATATGCGTTGTAATCGTAAATAAACGTACTTTTTGAATAAATTCAATAGCATTATATTATCACCAAAGTTGAATTTTTTTTGAAAAATCTACAAAATTTGTGTTTGCTCGACAATAACACCAAAATTTCTCAAGTTTTCTTAGATAAATTATATATCATTCGAAAAATCTCAGTTTCTTCTTTCCAAATATAGAAAGAAATTGAAAATCGGATCATTATCAACAAAACTACAGGGGCCAAATTACCGCATTCGTGATTGAATGAGCTATCGTATCGAAAAATGATTTCGATATCGAAATTATGATAAAATGTACTAAATTTCTTGCTCGATATCGAATGCCATAATCTCAAATAAGAAAATTACGATCAATTTTACTCGATATCGAATGCGGTAATTTGGCCCCAGGCTTATACGTGCGCAAAGGTACAAAAACCGGTTTTTAACCGTAAAACCGGATTTTGTAGGTGTCCGGCATATTTCACTATTGGAGTCTTCTTTTATTCGACAAGCCCTACAAGAAAAATAATATCGGGTCCCAGGTTTTTCTATTTCATTCAATTTTGTATCACTGTGTTATCAATTATAAGCCAGTTGTTGAATTTTGTTAAAAATTTTGTCGTAAATAATGAGTTTCCGTGTTATAGCAACACCATTGCGTTTTTGTTACTATTTGGTTATTTAATTACTCGATAGATGGGATATACAGCATCGACAAGTATTCTTCTTGCGATACTTACACTACGTTACGGGGTTTGCTTTATGGAACGTAGTATGTTATTTTTGAGTTACTGGCTTCTTTTAATAATACTTTTGCTTTCTTTTTGTTAACGTTTACTTGTCTTGTTTTATAACCTCATTTACCGAACTTTTTGAAAGCTCTAACTTGCTTTCTTTAAATACAATTTAAAAAATATATTCCTACTGAGACGTTCTTCGATATAGAAAGGTACCCCACACTAGAAATTTTATGGCTCCCTGCAGATAATCGGCTATACACAAAATGTGAATATTATTATAACATCTCTGAAAGAAATCTGTTATAATGTCTATGCTCCGGTCGATGCCGGCTATACAGAAAATATGAAAAATTTTGTAGTAGGTACATAACTATTTATGAAAGAGATTTATTTATTATCTTTTAAAAATTAAATTTAAACCCAAAGTTTGCTTTCGATATTTTTAACTAAAACTGCCAAGTAAATTAAAATCTTATTCTGGATAATCAAAAACAACAGTCTTTAAGATGAAAATAAATTTTTTTTTTTTTTTTTTTTTTTGAATTAAATTCATTTCTATACAATTATTTTTTATAATCTTTACACAATATCTTTGCTTTTCATAAAAGATTTGAATAGCCTTTTATTCAGAGTTGTTTTTCTTCATATTCTTTATAAAATATAATAACCATTATGTATTTGTCAGCACTAAAGACATGTCCACATGTCTGCTATTGCTATAAAAAAGGAAACAAATATTCAGTTGGTAACTTATTTCTTATTTAGCACATCTTATTCTTAGTTTTTTTTTGCTACTCCATATTTGTATTGTGTAAAAATAATTACAGCTGCGTGCATCTAATTAAGGACAGTTGTATTCAATATTTAAATCGTTATGTTAAAGGTAGTATTTATTAAATAAAGCGCTAAAATTTAACACTTGTTTTTTATTTTTTATTATACTTTTTTCTTTTTGGTATTTAATTTGTGAAATAAATTAATCGTGCACTATATTAAATAATTTTTAAGCTTGAGGTCACTTTTTTGTTATTTATAAAAGATTTTTTTATTTTTATATATAATTAACTCAATGTTTCGATTTCCTTGGGAAATCTTCTTTAGGAGTTATTTTAATATTATAATAAAATTTCTATGTGTAAAAAAAGTGACCTCAAGCTTAAAAATTATTTAATAAAAAATCATTAAAAAGCTCGAAGAAAATAGAATAAAATTATAATTTAACAACAAAATTACAAATATTTAAAATTTGCCACGTAAAATAAAATTAAAGCAATCACAAATTCTCGTTTGCCATGTTCGGCAACTGAAGTTCATAGCTGACCATTCGCAATTGACCCAGAAGTCTAGCTGTTTTATGGCACAGACAACTGCTTTTGTCGAGTAATTATATGAAATATTTTTAGCAGTGCTTTTATGCTTGACACATTTAACTCACAGTTATTAATTATCTAACCAACACTCATCATTAATTTAATAATAAAGTAATACATTCTGAACAAAAAGCAACTTTAAGCCTCCGAAATTTCTTTTTTAAGAAATATCGTAATACCTTCCGTAGGTCTCTTCAATAGCTGTTACACCATCTGTTCCATTAAGAATAAAAATAACCCTAAACAAATACATGTTTACATAGTGCAACTATTAAATAATGTTATCGGTTTACCTATTTCCAGTTAGTTTGTTCATTCATTCATTAATAATCTGACCAAGACTCTTTAGTGTGTTGCTGGCAAAATTTACAATTCTGTGATTTCCCCTTTCAGAAAGCTTATTTTCTCGGGCTTATTTGCAAAAATTGTTACTAGAACATGTGATTGGTTTATTTTTTGGAAATTACTGCTAAACTTAAGCTACTTTTCATGAAAAGTTATATATGACCTTTTTTAAAATCACTAAGTTACGAACCATTTCAGAATAAATAGCAGTTATACTTTTGTCTTTCTATTATTCTTCTTTGTATATCATAAAATGTAATTATCGTTATGAAACACTAACAAAATCTTAATACAAACACAATTTCTCTCTTTTAAATTAATGAATTGGTTTCCAAAATTTTACATAAACAGGAGGATCACTAACAATATTGTTAAACTAATTTACACGTTTTAAAAACTGTAAAACAAATAGCAACAGCAAGTGTAATTATAGTACATAAGGCAATACACTGTATATTTCTTTGAACACCGCTGCACGAAGCTATTTATGAAATGCCAATTAATTCTACAGCCTGCGAAAAACTTTGAACTCACAATTAAATTTTAATATGTGATAATTAAAATATGTTATTACCAGGGCAAGGGACTTCATGTAAATACATGTTTGTTGTCGTTAGCCTGAGACAAACATATAGTAAATCTGCCGTATTTATAAAAAATTAAAGTAGACTTCAAATGTACTTTAAGAAAATTTTGTATGAAAATTTTGTCTAAAAGCACACTTCAAGCATACTTTATTTTTTTATAAATACGGCAGAATATCTTTACGAATCAATAAATTTGCTGTAAAATGGCATCGATTTGTTAGTGCATATTTTTGCATATTTTGCTAAAACCGCATGTTTTTCTATATATTTTTTAAAATACAATGATTTTTTCTTTGTTTTATTTATTTTTATCGTAATTTTTTTTTTTTCATTAAAAACCATTTTCATTTTTAATATTTCTTTGAATGGATTTGGTACATTTGGAAAAGGTGAAACATGCCTTAATCGCTCAAGCTTTTAATGACTCGATTTCGCTTTTAGGAGAAGATTTTAATAAAAATAAAATTTTACTTTACTTGACCGACGCCGCGCCATACATGGTAAAGTCTGGACATTTTTTTAAAGTGTTTTACCCAAAAATGATGCACGTCACATGTTTAGCTCATGCAATGCATCGTGTGGTTGAAGAAATAAGAAATCAATTTGAAAACATAGATTCGTTAATATCCTGCGGGAAAAAATATTTCTAAAATCACCTTTGCGTGTTTCAGTCTTGGAAGAAAAATATCCTCAATTAAATCTCCCACCACAACCAACTATAACAAGATAGAGTACCTGGTTGGAGGCAGTTGAGTATTATGCTAAGAACTTTGAAGAATTTATTAAAGATGTGGTGCAGAATTTTAATGAATATGATGCAGTAGTTAAAACTATTTTAAATATACCTAATATAAAGGCTCAGTTAGTATTTATAAATTCAAACTCTGGATTTTTAGTTAAAACACTTAGCAAACTGCAGGGATTTAAATCATTGACAATCCAGATTAAATTAATTGATTAAAATAAGAGAAGCGGAAGGTTAAATTGGTGAAAAAATTAGAGCCAAACAAAAATAGTGGATTTAAAAAAATTAAAGAAATTGCTAGTATTTTCGATTTACATACATTCTAGTAAAGAAAATATAGTAGTGAATAAATACTCTACAAAGGAGTTGGCAACTTTTAAATATGCACCAATTACATCCGTTGATGTCGAACGGTCATTTTCAATGTTTAAAACATTTTTAAGACCAAATAGAATGAGTTTTACTTAAACTTATTCATATATATAAATAAATCTTTATCTTAAGTTATACTACTTTTTTATACTGTTTTTACACGTTTTGTAAAATATTAAAACCAATAAGACTGAATTAAATGTTTGTTATGTTTTTTTTGTATTTCTAAGATAAATAAATGGTGAAATAAATCAATTTTAAATGCATATTTTTTAATTTTTTATTGAATATTTTTGGATTTATAGTGCATGTTTTATGTACATAAAACGCGATTTGCCCTGGTTATTACAAACAGTTTCGTACTTCAGCTGACCCTTTAGTATTTCTCACAATATAATTTTAGTGTTCAACACTTTTGGGAATCTTTTTTAAAAACAAAATTTTAAAACAAATTCTTAGAATTCAATAAGAAAACATGTTGTATTCTTATCATACAAGTGTTTTTTCTCCAAAAGAACAATGGCGTTGCCTAAAAGCAAAGCAAGTGGATCTAGATTAGAAAAATTTAATTAAAAAAAAAAAACATTTTTTGTTTATCAAGATTTGATAACAAAACTTTGACTACATAGTAACACATTCCAAATCAAATCTTATTAATATATCTCTCTCTAATTTTTTTGTTTTTGTTTATTTTTTTTTTGTTGCAAATAAATATTAGGCAATATTGCTTTGTTAATTTGTTTAAATGCCATATCCAAAACTATGGCACACACACATGTGTACTTCTGCTTGTAAGTTTAATTTTTTTTCGTGTTTAGCATTATTTTTGCTACTTAAACAAAACACATATAAACATTAATAAAATTAACACAATCAACTAAAAAAAAACAAATACAATAATTCACTAAAAGTAACGAAAGAAAGAAAGAAGATTGAAAAAATAACAAAAAAATATTATAAAGACCAATGAACTTTGGAATGACGAAACCACCACACCGGGCCATCATCATCATCCCATAAACAATAAACAGTTGCCGTTGAATTATGTTTGAAATATAAAAAGAAACAGAATTTTCCAAATATTTGCTTCATTTAAATGTCGCATAGTGGGTTTGTTTTCCAAAAAATGGTACTAAATTGTGTGCTTAATAATATAAATTTATTTCCGACGATTCTGAACGTGACATTTGTATGTATGTAAAGTTAAGGCAAAAATAAAGTAATCTCTCAATCAATAAATTTTTTTTATTTAATTTTTTTAAGCATATTTGTAGACCTAGGTTTTATTTCCATAGGAGTATTAGTAGCACTAGGTTTTGTCGATTGGTTATTTCCAATATATCAGCAATAAACAAGCGATCCCGAACGAGACAAAAAATGGAACACTAAATCTACGAATTGGGATATACTTTTTTAAAGCGATTTGTTTTAATAAAATGGAATAATGTATAGGGTGTTTTTTTTACGGGTTTGTTTTTCGAAAAGAGATAAAACTGGCATTTTGTGGTCAAATCTGGCAACTCTAATGTCATTTATGTTCAGTTTGGTTTGCCATTTCATCATGAACAGGTTGACAAAAGAACAACGCTTGCAAATCGTGCAAATTTATTTCGAAAATAACGGTTCAGTTCGCGAAGTTTACCGCAAGCTCCGTCCATTTTATGGTCGACATAATCGTCCATCAGAGCAATTAATTCGGTTAACCATGGATTGTTTTCGCACTACGTTTACTCTATGTGATAATACGCATCCGCAGAGACGTCGAACAGTGCGCACCGAAGAAACAATTGCCGCTGTAGAGCAAAGTGTTGAAGAGGACCCGAATGAATCGATTCGCCACCGTGACCGGTATAGAGCAATGATAACCGACTATTTTGTTCCCGAATTGGATGGCATGAATGTGGATGAGTTGTGGTTCCAACAAGACGGCGCTACATGCCACACAGCGCACGCCACAATCGATTAATTGAAGGAAACATTCGATGAGCGCACAATTTCGCGGAATGGACCTGTCAATTGGCCACCAAGATCGTGTGATTTGACACCATTGGATTATTTTCTTTGGGGATATGTGAAGTCGCTCGTCTACGCCAACAAACCAGAAACGTTAGGGGAATTGGAAGCCAACATTCGTGGCGTTATTGCCGACATACGGCCCCATATGCTCGAAAAAGTGGTTGAAAATTGGACCTATAGAATTGGCTTTATTCGAGCCAGCCGCGGCGGTCACATGCCTGAAATCATATTTAAACATTAATGGCATAAAATTATCCTTCCAATAAAGCCAAATTGATGGTCATTAAAACGATTTTCTTGTGTTTTATTTCAATTCGAAGTTCTATACCTCTCAAAAAACACCCGTTAGCTATATATTCAAAGTTGTCATGTTATAATGTTTACATTGGTTTTATTTATATAGAAAGAGACGAGACATTTATAACAAGTAAGATTTTTCCACTACGTTTATTAGTTCGATTAAAAGTAATTTGTATTTATTATTAATTGGTTCGATATACTTATTAAATAGTTACAATAACATCAATTTTAACTTATTACTTAAGTCCAATTCTGCACTGCTATTTACAATGTTTTATTGAAGGTATAAGGTTAAAACTTTTATTTTCTTACCCCAACTTTTCCCAAATTTTTTTGTTGTTTATTTGTTTTTGCCAATTTTGTTTATTATTTAATGGATCACTATTTTCCAAGTACCGGATTGCTATGTATACCGTTTTCCTTATCTAAATTGCATGTTAAAATAATAAAAACATTTGTTTTTTTTTTAAATGCACTTTCAATAGCGAACGCGACACAATTTGAAAATCAATTAAAAATGCTGTGATTATTGTATACAGTAACGTTTTTGTTAAGTTAAGCTATTTAATTTTGATTTGTATTAATATTTTCAGCAACCTGATTCGTAAGAAAGCGATGATTTCGATACTGGAATACTACATTAAAACATGAAATTTGTGTTTATTAATTTGTTGTTTATAGAAAGATTTCATGATATAAATATGTGAGTAATAAGTATTAAAGAGAAATATCATTAAAAGTAGTAGTAAAATAATATTTTCAGTTTTCAAGTCAATTTTCTCATGATAGCAACTTAGATTAGATGAATATACACTGATTTTCTAATGACATACATATACATATTTTGACAACAGACATTTAGGTTGAAATCCTTATTTTATTTTAGCAGAAATTCAGCATTGTCTTGTTAAATATATTTTAATTAAAAAAAAAGATTTTTATTTAAAAATTACTTTTTTTTTTGTAAAAATTTTTCTTTTTGAAAATCGGTGTTTTAATAAAAAATCAATTTTTAGTAAAATTTAATTTATTTTTTTTAATATTTTTTTAAATCGATTTTTAATGAATAAAAAATTTTCGGGGAAAATAAATTTTTAAAATTTTTTTTGGAAAAAATCTTTTATTTATTAAAAATATTTTTTTTTTACAAAATCAGACTTTTTTAGACTTTGTCATATGGGGATATTATTTATGTTGAGAAAATATATTTTCTTTAATTTCTGCTCTAATTTTCGTGCTTAATATGTTGTGAAGAGTGTGGTGTTTTATTATATTTCAGCCTACAGACACTGGCTGCGTGATGTTCATAATCAATTCATATCAGTAACGTCAGCAGAATTGCTGACAAATTTTTTAATGTTATCTGTGAGGAGAACGTGTCGATATATACTATGATAGTTTTTTTTTTTGTATTTATTAAAATGGCAATATATTACATTTGTTTTGACAACTTTGTTCAACAAGAGTTGTTCACACAAGGTGGATATAGGGGGTTTATTTGCTAATCAGTGTTGTACACTTCCAGTTTTTCAAGAGCTTGAAAAAATTGGTTCTTTATCCGTAAATTCGCATTATAAATTGATGATAAGTTATTCTTCACTCAAATATGAGGTCAAGACAATTAGTACAACATGGTTCCAATGTTAGATAAGGTATGCCAACATCGTTACAACATTATCTTCTCCCAACTCTTGTTTCCTTAAATTTATCAGTGACAATATTTAGAAGAGTTGTAATTTCCATATGCTTGGAGTTGATTTTTGAGAATTAATGCTGAATTGAAACCTGTATGTCTAGTTTATTTCGTACTAAGTATTAGATAATTAAATGTTGAATCGTATAATTGACGAAAATTAACTTCTCTTACAGAACTACTGTGCTCGTATTGATTTTTTCAGTTACATAATATAGA
Source organism: Bellardia pandia (assembly GCA_916048285.2). Taxonomy (NCBI): domain Eukaryota; kingdom Metazoa; phylum Arthropoda; class Insecta; order Diptera; family Calliphoridae; genus Bellardia; species Bellardia pandia. The sequence goes on from OU696531.1 coordinate 33,149,600, forward strand.
TTTTTTAGTTCTAAGTCAACTTATCTGTAAATTGTCATATAAACCACTCATATTACCATTATAAGTTAATGATGACTTTTTTTCTTTATAAAAATCGCTAAATTTGACAAATATTTACTCAAAAAAGCGTAACCACTTGTTTTAGCACAAATTTGTTTAACGTTGTTTACTCTTACAATAGTTTTGCAAGATCAAACAGCATCAAATAAATTAAAACTAAATATTTGCTGTGCTTTGGCCTAAATAAATAAACGAGATCAAATATATGTTATGTAGTGGTTACGTCTTTTTCGGCAAATATTCATTGTTGCATCGTTAGCCAAGGTATACCAACATAGCCAAACATTATCATCCCCCCAATTCTTGATTTTTATCTATTTGTTAATCAATTTGTTAATTTGTTTGTTTTTTAAAACTTGTATACTTAGTTTATTTCTAGCTACCCAGGAAAAATGCCAAAGATATAATTCAGACAGGGGTAATTCATTTAAAGATATTTTTAAAGATTTTAGAAAAAAGTCAATTGCACACCAAATTTTTATAAGACAATTAAACAGAATTATATCAAATTTCATATTTATATAATGGTACTAAAAAAGTTTAATGCAGAATGATCTGTTAAATTTGAAAAATAATAGTCTGGGTGGGGTTCCTAAATTGGTTGGTGTTACTTTTATCTCAACCTCTCAGCACCTCATTTTATAGGCGTTTAACATATCAGTTATTTCTAACAAGAATTTTACAATATTTATGAAAAACCTATAGATTGTGAAATGTCAGGAGAGTAAAGTTCTTTTTAATTTACAATAAGAAAAACATATTTTTATAGATTAGAAATTGTTTTTAAATTCTGTATTAGAGAAGCAGTATAATATTAATCATAACAAATACCAAAATATCTCAATATTGAACCCGTCTGAGTTATCTGCAAAAAAAAAAACAATTTATGTATAATGTATAATTTGAAAGAAAAAAATAAACAATTTAAAAGGAAATACTCAAACAAATGGTGCCATTTGGTCGAGCTTAATATAAATAGCTTGTAATATATCTTTTTTTTGGCATAGCACACATGCTTGCTTTTAGGTTTTTACTTTTGTTTGAACAGAAAGCAAACCCCTGCTTTAGCTGGGATTATGGATTGAGCTGCATATGCATATGTTTTACACATGTTTGCCACATGTGTCTGTTAATTGAAATAAAACGGAAGGATTTCCATAAAAATTCTGTTGCACATCTTTGTTCTATGAAATGCAATTGTCAGGCAAAGTTATACTATGTCATATGAAATACTTTATATAAGTAAATAGTTTTGTAAAATATGTTCTTTAAATAGTCATTGGGCAAAAATGAACATTTAAATAAAGAAATGAAATGAACATATGATGAGTGTTTTATATTGTGCTGTTTTATTTTTTACTTTTTTTTATGTATTACAAGTAGTTTTTCTGTTGTTTGGTTTTAATTTGTAATGGAAATTGTTAGGGCATATTTTTACATGAAAAATTTTTGTTAAAGCAAGAAAACAAAAAAAAAAAAAAACTAACAGCATGTAAATGCTCATGTAATAAAACAAATACAACCCCCATTTTATAATACAAAACTCTATATAAAAAGAATGAGGGTATAAAGAACACAAACTGTTTTATTGGTTTTAAGTTCAACACACTTTTCAAAACAGGGAAAGCATATGAAATAAATTTTTATAAAAGGGAGTTGTTTTGCTTTAGCATCGATAAAAATAAATGAAAAATAAAATCGTGTTAAAATTATATTTTTATATTTCCTTTTTGTATGTCAATACACCAGGCGTCATGTGAATAGGTTAAAGGCGGAGTATTAATTTTGTATATACAAATTTAATATTAATAATTTTGTATATACAAAATTAATACTCATAATTTTTCCATAAATTTGCTAAATGTCAAGAGCATAAAGCTGGTGCTTTTTTGAGGAAGTTGAAATTTCTCTATAAACCAATTTTTTTGTTGGTTCATAGATTCTGTCGTCCGAACGCTGCAGTTATCCTTGTTTTTCAAAAATTCCGATTTGGTTTTGAGAACTCTGTTTGATTCTTTATATTTTTCGGGAGGTTGAGCTTTTTTCCGAACAAGCTCTTCATATCGTGCAAGAAGATTATAAAGCAAAAAATTTGAAATTTGAATATTCATCGGGTACAAACAAACCTTAAAAATGGTATAAATTTGGAACGGTAAGGGCAAATTCAAAAATCATTTCCTCTTAATTGTTTAGAATTAATAGATCTTTCAAACTGCCTTTTTAGTTTTTTTCATTTTCATATAAATTTTAAAAGTTATAAAGCGTTATTTACGAAACATATGGAAACATTATGAAAAATTGTAATGTAGGGTACCAAAATGAGCAAAAGCTTTGCCAAAACTTAAAGTTTTTGCACACAAAAATAATGCTTGGACACTTTTCTTTTACATTGTTTCCTCAAAGGTAAAGAATATCATGGTTTTTAACAAAGCTATGAAGAAAACTCAAAAAAACAGCCTCCTGGTCACTTTCACACTGCCGAATGACACAGCCGCGAATTCGGGAACTAAAGCTCGAAACTTCAACCTATCTGCGCGGCCAGCCTAGCATCAACCAAGGCTCTCATCCCCAACGTTAAAAAGTTAAAATGTCTTCTCGATTGTATTTTATTTTTAGACAATTTAGACAACATATTATCGAGTAAGTATTTTTTGTAAACAGACACAAACTTCGAAGGAGGAGAACAAAACCGCAACCCTCAGTTTGGCACTTCAGCACATTCTCGTTTATTGGGGGTTTAGTTGATGGTGGTATTTAAAGGAATTAAATCGCTGAATAGTGCAAAACAGTCGGAGCGACTTTGAATGTTACTCTGGCTAGCGCTAAGGGATGTTCACACCCCTTTTATAGACGAATAGGTGTTGAAAGATACGGAACTCGGAAATATATAACTCTACAAATACGTAGCCAGAATGCTGTGGCTCTCCAATTCTGTAGGGCTGGTGGATACTTGGAATGAGGGACATATGTTACCCATTGTATAGGAAAAATTGGTACAAAATATTCTATATGCGTAGACAGAGATAACTTGATAAACGTCTGATTCTGATCTAGACAGTCTGTGAAAGAATGTGAAACTGACGAATCTGATCAAATTTTTTCAGAAGGTGGGCTCTTAGAACAGGAGTTTCAAAGTTGTCCAGATTATAGACAACGAATATTCTTAAAAATTTTAATAAACAAAGTATTTCATCAAATTGGCATGATAACGTGGCTCTTAGTCACATTTAATGAGATTTGTTCTTTAATGTTTGGTGTTCACATATTTATATCAGGATTGCATATAACAAATTAATACAAAAGCATTAAAAGAGGCCCATCAAGGCTCCATTACTGAGAAATTTTATTTTCTACGTGTTACCATGTCGCCATCTGGTATCTATAACATAGTTTGTTATAATTTAGTTACTGTGATTATTATATTTTACTATGTTTTATGAATTATGTCGCGTTTGCTATCGTAGTGCAACTTTTTTTTTACAATTAATGTTTTTATTAATTTAACATTGTATACCTCTATATCTACCTATATATGAAGGAAGGGGAAATGTAATTATGCGTCTATTTAAGTAAAATTTTAAATATAACAACTATAGTATAAAGTATAATTTGATAAAGCTGCTGATAATATGCTGTAAGAAAGAAAACACCAAAAAAAGAGATAAACATTCTAAAAGTCAAAACAATTTGGACAATAGAAAAATAAATTATAAAAAGAAATAGGGAAGTTTGAGTCCTATACCTGCTTGCAAACGATGGGAAAACAGTAATGAAGACAAAAATGCATTATCACAGGGATTAGTTAAAGAGTTATAGTTAATGTTATTGAAATACTATGAAAATATGTCACGTGCTAAATAATATGTTGGATACTTAAAAAAAAAAACATGCAAATATTTTAACTTGACAACTATTCTCAAAAAGTCTGCGTCATGCTTTAACTATGTTCTTACATGCAGTAGAAAACGAGTTAAATTTTTTTGTAGCATTCAGCAGCCTCTGATTATTGCTAATATTAAAATGCTTTCAAAACCTGAAAACAAGGAAAATGATTTTCAGATTTTTTTTATCACTTCAAAGGTGTATTAATGTCGCGTTCTAGATAGTGGAAACTCCCATATTTAAAAGCAACTGTTTAAACTATTTAATATTGTTAGTAAACATTATAACAATGCATATACATACATATTAATAAATTAAGGTTAATTGCTATTAACATTAATGTTGTAGTATTGCTGAAAGATTAACCCAAATATATTTTTTCTAAAGTGAAAATGATACAAAAAAAAAAAAACACCAATAAACAACTAACAAATAAACATTTAATAACACAAATAAATTAATAAAAGTCTTAACGTAGTTATATATAAACTCTTTATCATATTCACGTGATAAAGTCGATTGGAAAACGCCAAGCAGGTTTTAACAATGAAATTAATTTCTACCTTATTAATTATATTTAAAAAGCATTTTGCGTTAACGATAATGAAAATACCAGGAAAAATAACACTAATCAAGTTAATAGCGTTATAATAATTATTTTTAAATACATGTGTCAACATTTATCAAATTTTAACAAAATAATATTAGATCTTTTAGAATTATATTTATATATGTAAGTGTGAACATAATAGTACTCCGCAGTTTAAGCGAATTAGTGAATAGTTAAAATAAAGTAGCTACGATCTAGTTTACTTAGAGAAATTGAAATAACAACTGCTTTCACGCTGGATTATCAGGAATGTCTAAAATAAGCAACTGGCTTATCTTTGCATTATTAACTTTTAGTCATTCAAATAACTAGACATTAGTGTCAAAGTCAAGGAATACCTTGGCTTCTTTATTAATCAATGAGAACTGATGGATTTGTGTTATTAGAACTATTAATATTTTTTTCATATTGAATTTAATTTAACTTAAACTTTTCATTTTATTCACTAATGTTTTATTATTAAATTATTTAAATGTTGCTGTTGCTGCGAATTAGTTTAAACGTAAAGCTTAATTGTTTGCAATTTTTTTATTTATTGTTTATGTCAGCAATTTTCTTATTTGTTTAAATAAAAACAACATATACAATATAATAAGAAAATAAATAACAATTTAATACGCTGCAAAGTTTGCACTGTTCTTTATTATTTGAACGTTTTCGTATTATTGTGGAATTTAAATATTATAAACAATTTGCATATATATTTTTATATATAAAAAGTATTTATACAGTCAGGGCCACAAAAATGGAACACAATAAGTAATGTGTCATAATTTCAGGCTCACGTTAATGAATTATGTGTAATGCCAATTTAGGATGTACTATTGCAGGTGTTTGTTTGTCTTACGGAAATTGAACGTAAGTTAAATTGGTTGCTAGAAAGCCATACGCACAAAACACAGGGGCGGGGATTTCTAGCAATTGGTTTTTAAATTACAGGTTATTTAAAAGAAATAAATAAGTTAAATATAGTTTAAACGTCCAATCTTTTTCTTTCGTAAAATTGCAATTATTATTATATTTATTTTTCACTTGCTTTAAGTTTTGAAATACCCATAACGTTATTGTTACCGTAGCTGCTGTGATTATCTACAGCATTGCGTTAATTATCACATATGAAGGCTGCAAACAAACTCAAATATTCTATGAGTATTAATAAATGAAACACTTTAATACACACTGGCTCTAATTGTTTGCTCTACTAATTGACAGTCTCTGTGTAATATCTTTGCGTTATTTCAAGTAAAGAAACATATTTATTTTTCATATTTTCAAGTTCAATGTTTTTTGCTGAAGAGATTGGAAGAAGTCTTGACATGTGAGACACAGTGGTCCCATATAAAAAATAAACAAGATTAAATTGTTGAGCAAACTGCAACTATTTATATTCCAAGTGAATATAACTAAAACTGAAATATGTTTTTGACATCTTTTTTGCACTGAAAAGTGTAAAAACGATATTGTACGAGGGTTGTTTTAATGTCGCTAATCAAATATTTTCTTAGCTCTATCATTAATTCTAAAATACATTCAAAAAAGAAGTTGTCTTTGGCTCTTCTAATTTTGGTCATATTCGCTAGAGCCATTTGGACAATTTTCTTTTCTGCTTAAAAATAATGGAAGCATTATAGTAACGATAATTTTTTCATTTGATTCTTTTTTGTTCTAATGTCGCGTACGAAATATTAATTTGTTAACAGTACTACGCGATCATTCCAATCAAGTAATCGAAAATGTTCATCACACTAAATATTTCATATTGATTTTGAAATTGCGTCGCGTTCGCTATCGGAAATGTATTTTGTTTTTATTATTTTAAAATGCATTTACTATTTTAATATAGAAGATTTAACAGGGTGGCGAAAGAAGAGGGAATGAAGATCCACTAAATTATAAAGAATATTGCAATAAAACAGCTGAGAAGTCGCCTTGGATTTGGTAAAGATACTGCATTTCTTGAGAAAATATGTTCGATCTGTGATCACTTCTATTGTGAATCCAAAATTGAATTTTCATAAAAAATTCTAGCAAAACTTAAAGCGTTTATATCTCGTAAAATATTGCATTATTAAGAAAATAAGTTCAATCAGCGAACCTTTTACTTCGGATAAAAAATCGATTTGTTCACAAACATTTTAATCAGAACTTAAATATTTTATAATTGTGCGATCACTTAATAGTTATTAATATTTATTAAGTAAATAAATTTTGAAGAATTTTTGCTGTTTACGCGAATTTGAAGCATTTTGAAGAAAATTTCAATCGTGTAAATCTAGCTTTACACTTCGAATCCAAAATCGAGTTTGCCATAGAAATTCTAATCAAAAATTTAATTGTTTATATCTCGGTGATCACGTCTACTTTGGATGCCATATCGATTTTTCATAGAAAATCCTTTCTTTTATTTCTCTGTGATCACTTCTACTTTGTATGCAAAGTCAAAGCTAAATCTGGAATCTCTCATTCGAAAGAGTTTTACAAAGCTGCTAGGAGCTATGACAGCACGATAGCTGGGCTAACAAATTGTAACTTTTATTCTAACAAAACAAATTTGCTGATTTTAAATACCTAACAGCTAAATACCTAACAGACCTCGGGCCTGATTATTTACCTAATTTATTTAAAATTTAAAAGGTCGAAACAAAAACATATTTAGCTTGGCACAATTTTAAACCTTACAGTACTATGTTTTGAATTTATCATTTTTATTTTGGTCAAGAGTGTGCTTTACACAGACATTGTTAATTAGGTTCAGAATTTCCGCACCGCCTTAACTAACTATTAGGGTATTCAATTAATCGGGGTTTTAGTTTAATCGGTTAATCGAGCAAATAATTAATCGGGTTGAGATTTAATCGGTTAATAATCGGTTAATTAAGAATTATTCGGTTAACCGAACAATTTAAATTTAAATAAATAGATTGGTTAATATTAAAATAAACACTTATTTTATGTTTAGAATTTATATTTTATAAATAAAAAAAAAACAAATAAAACGTAACGTTAATAAGTAATAAAAAATTAAAGTAAATGTGATCCTTCTTTGTACATATGTATATGAGTTAAACTAAGGTTTTCAAGGGATCTTGTGAAATAATCTTTTAAAAAAAGAATATTATTCAAATGTATAGCTTTTAAAGGGGTTTTTTTCTTAATTTTTTATAATACTTGACTTGGAAAAAACTCTCTCGCTGATTGTGGATGTTGGAGAAATCGAAAGTAAGGCATTATAAAGAATATCCAATTTATCAGTTCTGTTCTTTGTTTTTTCTAAGCATACAAAATCATCCATTATACCATTGAAGTCCTTTTTAGAATTTTTTACATTTTTAATATGTACTATTAATAGTTTGGTTAGTTCTAAAAAAAGACTATTTTCATTAATGTCAAAAGTTTCTTCTATTATCATATCGTCATCCGAGTCATTATGACAAAGTTCATCATGGAACATTCTAGAAAAAATTTCATTTCCAAATTCCTTAGTTTCAGTTTTAGAGCTATATTTCAAAAAACTATTGCTAGAAGGAAATGTTCGGTTAATCGGCACAAATTAACCGATTTATTTGTTATTTGAAAATCGCCAATATTAAATTATTCGAACAGTTAATCGACCCAAATTAACCGGTTAACCGATTAACGGTTAACCGATTGAATACCCTACTAACTATGCATGAGATTTCCTGTATTCTCCCACAATTTTCATCTTCTACTATAAATATTAGATTAACTATTCGTTTTACAAATATTTGCGTGGAGGTCATACAATGTCCTATAGTTCTATACCTATTTACAAATACAATTTCCATTTGTTATTTATGTAAAGTTGTAGAGTTTTATAAAGGTAGTTTTAAATTTTAAAAATAAATTTAAACTTATGACTCAAACTTTTAAATATGTACGTACGTATGTATGTATGTATGTATGTCTTTACAATTGCATACTTGCCTAACTTTGTACTTTGTAAGGTATTTTTAAATTGTATTTAATGCGTCGCCACCACAAAACTATATTTTTCAATCGATTTCTTTTTTTTTTTTTTTTATTAGAAAAGAAAAACACAATTTCTTTTGTATTTATAATTCTGTTGTTGTTTTTAGCACCTTTAAAGAGCAGTACTTTAGCCAGGCTTATTTTAAACTACTTAACAAAGAAACAAATAAGCAAGTTTTTCTTATAGACACAGTCAGCAAGACCCTCAGACTGCCCTCTTCTTTCCTTAAAATAACTAACCCACCAACCGGCCAACAAGCCAGCCAGCCAGGTTATTTTATTATAATTGTGGGCGAGCCACAAACAGAAATAACATGCAAATGCGGAAACCCTCTCTTTGGCTTGCCACATTCATCTGTTGTAAAGACTCACACACACTTACAGTATTCAAGCATAAGTATACAACATGAAAAATGGTTAAAAAAACGAATCTTAAAAACCAGTCACGCACACGCATTTAAATTTCACTTCAAGTGTTCAAACGTCTCTGTGTTAAACACAGATACAAACACCACTCATTCACAATCCCTCATTAACATTTTCATTTCTTTTTTTTCAATTATTTTTATTAAAATGCATTAATGTTCTGGTAACATGCCATACACGCGGGAATTAATTAAATATTTAAGACTCTTTTACATTTACTTTAGGTAACACTCATAGTTATTGTGAAAATTAAAACAACATTGTGTCTAAATGAAACTGTTTGTCTCACAATTTATATTTACATAAATACTATATTAAACCATAATAAATATGTTAAATAATGTGTCTACAACTAAGACTATAACAACTGTTTTAATCTATTTGTAAAAAAAGAGAAAAACACCCTCTAATGCTCGCATCTATTGCTTTATCACAGATTAGTGGTACAGGGAAAAGTTGCAATTCGCAAAAATAATAGACATATAAAATTTTTTTTTGAAATATGACATTCGGAATGAGTCAGAGCTTTATCTTTGTCACATGCTAAATTAAAAAAATAATGTTAACACTTGAATAAATTGTTTACTGTTTTATTTCAAAAATCTCTGTATTAGATCTTCTAATTTGTAGTTCCTATTAGTTCTTATTCTTTTGATGCTATGAGGGAGTTCACACGCTGCGACTTTTACCTGCGATTTTTCTCCTGCGACTCGAGTTTATGATGAAATACGTAGTAGAGAATACGGGGTAGCTAGTGTCGCAGCGAAAAATTTGACATTTCTTCTTTTCTCTTGCATTATTTTTATTTCATTTGATGGATAACCTCTCAACCCTCTCCTTGGGTGCCTAAAAAGTCGCTTTTTTAAGTCGACCAGTTAAGAATGGTTAATGTCAAGATTATTGTCAATCTGTAATAAATATTGGCGATTGAAACTAATATCCTTGTTTATCTTAATTTAACGATAAGTCATAAAAGCAACCTGCAATATTAGTATCCAAACCTAACTCGGATACTCGAAAAACCAGAGAAACACTAATTACACTGTGGATCATTTTTGGGATTATTGTCTGGCGGGTGAGAAATTCCAAATCAGGGTGATGGTACTAGGTCAGTATAGTAAAACCCTCAAAGGGTTTGGCGTTCGTATGTGTCAGTTTTTTTTATGACCTTTTAAATTTTTTCCTTATCTTGATGTTTTTTCGCTTAGTTGTAAAATTTTGGCAAAAACGTAGTTTAACATAACTCGAGAACCACTTGTCCGATTTTGATGAAACAAATTTAGAAAAATTAAGAATTTATTTATTTATTTATTTACAATTAAGTAAACATTTTTATAATTTTCTATTTTTATTTTATTTATTTATTTTTATTTATTTTAATAAATATTGCCTAGACTTTTTCGATGGTGGTTGTTCGGGACTAGTGGCATCGCATTCATCGCTATCATCAGTTTCTGAACCACACATAATGTCAATGTGTGACTCCACTGTTGGCCCTTCTGCAAAAAAAATATTTAAATTTTTAGGCAAAAAATACTTTTTTCCCTTCACACATTCATTTTTAACTTCGAAAGTGTTGCACATATAGGAAAACGGTATAGAAACAGATTAGAGAAATTGTAATTCTTAATTTTTCTAAATTTGTTTCATCAAAATCGGACAAGTGGTTCTCGAGTTATGTTAAACTACGTTTTTGCCAAAATGTTACAACTAAGCGAAAAAACATCAAGATACGAACGCCAAACCCTTTGAGGGTTTTACTATACTGACCTAGTACCATCACCCTGACTTGGCATTTCTCACCCCCCAGATTGGCTGTTGTACTGTGTTATTAATCAGCAAAAGTCGTCTTACAACAGAAAGGAAGTATTAAAAAAGTAAGTCTCAATTTACACGAAGCAATTCTTTAAGCTAAGCTGATAACCTTTTTGACATCGTGGTTGGGGGGGGGGGGGGAAGATAAGACGACACTTGATTGTACTAACAATTCGTTTTACTCTCATATTCGTATTACATATGTATGTGCATACAAATGTGTTTATACTCTGAGAATAATTTAGAAGACAAAAAGCAAAGCAAATCAACTAAAAAAATAAGTCTAGGTCGGTTTTCGTAAAAGAACCACTACGGCCTTAACCAAGATTTCACAATCCTGTGAGGTAAACAATTCTTTACTGCTTGTAACCAGCAACTATACCAATGAAGTCATCGGAAACACTATTCGGCACTTGGACTGTGAATAATGTCACTGTAATCGGGCACACATTTCGAAGTGAAAATAAGGTTCTAAACACAGTTAGCCGGCGGTACTTCAGTCATGGATATGGAAACCTTGCTATCAACACACTAGGATATTGGTCGGTTAGTAGTAAACTACGCTACTGCAGTTTGGACTTCTTCGCTGAGTGACGCATCAGAGAACGCAGCTTTTAGGAGACATAATGCCACATTGTCTTAGCAGTATCCTCTTGAAATTTTGCCGGATTAGTAAGTCAAACTGTTGGAGTCTTTTCGAATATTTGAGAATAATAAACAGAGTTATATAAGGGCAGGAATAGAGTATTCAGAAACCGAAATCGTATGCCGTTTAATCGGTTATTTTCTATTTGAAATACCGAACGGTTTCGAAAATTTTATATTTCGAATTATTCCACAATCCGGTTTTTTGCGATCGGTTAACCGGTTTTTATAATTAAAAACATTTTTTTTTAATTTTTTTCAACAAAAACATAAAGTTTTTTCTGAATATTTGTATTTGTTGCGACTGCTTGACAACATTTTCATATTTTAGCATCAAAAATCTTACGCTGATTAAAATATGTTGTAAAAACGTACAAATATTTAACTGAACCAAACCTGTTTGTAAAAAAATAAAAAGTTTTCGATTCCGAAACCGATTCCAATTGATTTAGACATTTGTATTTGCGACGTATATTACGACGTTTTTTAAGAATACATATTTAAATATTTTGTTAAGGTTTCCAAAAAGTCTTCAATTTATAAATACTTTAGACACGATTACTATTATGTAACTTTTTTGTCGACAGTTTAATTATTAATTAATAAATTAATATGACTTATTAAGTATACTTTGATTATTGTTTTTTTATTTTTCTCTTAATGAAAATATCACGAAAATAATCAAAAGCTGCATATAATGGTAAACCCGGTTAACCGGTTTTAGAATATACAATTTTTTGAATAACCCGAAAACCGGTTTTTTTAATACTCTAGGCAGGATTCACTAGAAACATGCAATGCAAAGATTTTATGTTGCTAATACTCTGACAAATGTTATAAAAAATTGTTAACCAATAAAACAGACAGAAATTTTTCCAACAATTTCTTTGAATCAACGTGCTATATAAACACTAAATTTTTATATTAATGAGTGTTTACAAAAATATGTTGTAAATGTCAAACGCACGTATTTTTGGTATTATTTGCAAATAAATTAAAAGATTTCAAGTAATATCCAAATTTTCAGAAACTGCAGGCATATGATTTTCAATTCATTTCTACACATACGAAACAAATATTTCCCCTACCCAAGTTTAATTTTTACACAAATTATTTAATTGTCATCTGTTTATGGCTTTTATTAATTTTCTCAAGTTATTTTTGCACTAAATAACAAGTTGTTATTATTTTGTCAATTTTTTATTTTAGTGATTGTGACGTTGTGCTTTCGTTTTTAAACATACACTCTCATCCGAATTATTACTAGTAAATACTTGTACATAGAGATAAATAGATACACTTGTATCTACATGCCATGCGTTGTTGTATGTTTATAATTGCATTTAACAAAGTCTGAGAGTGTGTTGTGTGCTTCTGGTTATTTAAACCTAAACTAGTCACAATTAAAGCATTGTTCATATAAAATCAGGTTGCATAAATCTTTCTATGTTAATGCAACAAAAACAGAACTTTTGAACCAGAAATTGGTACTCATTTATTAGTGTTTAAGAAACACTAAAAGATGAAACTAAAATTAATTTCCACTGGAATTATAAAAGACCGACGATTGAAACTAAACTTGGACTTTGTTAAGACCTACGTCTGCAGCTAAACTGGGATTAAAAAAGATCTACAATTGAAGCTAAACTGAGACTAAAAAAGATCTATGGTTGAAGCTAAACTGGAACTTTATAAAGACCTATTATTGAAGCTAAATTGGGACTATACAAGATCTACGATTAAAGCTAAACTGCGACTATATAAAAAACTGCGATTGATACTAAACTGGAACTAAAAAAAGACCTACGATTGAAAATAATCGATGACTATATATATGTAAAGACCTACGATTGAAACTAAACTGGGACCTAAAAAAGATCTATGATTGAAGCGAAAGTGGTACTTTATAAATACATATGATTGAAGATATACTGAGATTTTATAAAAACCTACAATTGAAGCTTAACTAGGACTAAGAAAATATCTACGATGGAAGCTAAATTGACACTAAAAAATGATCTATGATTGAAGCTAACCTGAGACTTTATAAAGAGCTACGATTGAAGCTAAACTGTGACCTTTCATGCTTACTTTTTAACTTGTATAGTTTTATAACAACATTTACACTTATTTAAAGCTTTAGCAATTTTGCAATAATTGAAGACGACAATGTCGGATTTTTAAGGAAGTTGTGCACGATTGTCTTTCAGCTTTCGTACAAATATATTCCGACTGATTAAATTGTTTGGCAGACTAACAAATTATTTAAAAACGGGGTTTTTAAAAAAACTTTTGGTAGTGTGGTCAGATTTGATGTGAACAATGCTTTAACACATTCAGGAAGATAATCAAAGTAAATTTAAATAAATTTTTATACAACCTACTATTAAATAACTAAACGTCATAATTGTTATAGTGCATTGCAAATATGCGGAGATTGTGGAATATTTTATTACTAGTTTTCAATATTGTTTTCATACGCATTCGAAACCAGATATGTAACTGCAAACTGTTTTTTTTTTTTTTTTAAATAACTTTTTCAAAAAACGAAATTTTTTAAACAGCTGTTGAAAGCTTACTACATATACTATATTTCCTTAGAATATTAACTGATAATTAAAAAAATACTAATCAAGAATTCTTCGTAAATATTTATCATAGAAACAAATCATTTGACCTTTATATAGGAAACTTGTAATATGTACCTACAAATTTTTTATACGATTCCAATTCTGTGTATAACACAAATTAATTCAATGTGCGTGAAGATAAATTTGAAATTTAACTCCCTAGACACAAACCATTTATGTTAACAGAGTCATGTTAACTATTTAACAGAGACAATGTTAAAGTTTCAAAATTCAATATATTTGAACATAAAAACAGTCCGAAAAATTTAAAAAAAATCAGCATCTATAAAAAAGTCTTAGAAAATTTAAATAATTAAAAATATTACACTAAAAACATTTTTTATAGCGATTTTTCGAAAAATCAATTTTGAAATTTGAAAAAGGACTTTTGTCATTTTCTCACGAGTTATTTTCGATCTCTGGTAAAGTTATAAAGCGTGATCCACTTCGAGGTTCCCTACTTTCTTAAAGAAAAAAACTGCAAATTCAAATTTAAAGGGGTAATAACATTCTATGGCATTAATTTTTTTAATATTATGTCTATCAAATGTTGGCCTTTGCTACGTCGCAGATGGTCTATCCGTTGAGTCCAATTTTCGATGACTCGTTCGAGCATTTCGACTGGTAACTGGCAAGTGACACGCGTGATGTTTTCCTCCAAGGCGGGTTTGTCCGCATAAAGTCTAATGGTGTGGTAGCCAATGGACCGGCCCAAAATGTGAAATTATGTGCTCACCGAAGTGTTCTCTCAATAAATCCATTGATTGATGCGATGTGTGGAAAGTGGCGCCGTCTTGCTGAAACCAAATGTCGCCGAGATCACGAGCTTCAATTTCAGGCATCAAATAGTCGGTTATCATGGCACGATAAGAAATATGGACCTATGATTCCATCGGCTCACAAACCACAAACGTGGTCTATTCGGTCGAATGTTATTCAATAATGAATGCTGGGTCTCAAAATGTGATGGTGTTGCGAATAGTACGCTCAGTATGTTGACCATAAGTTGAGCGAAGTGCACGAAACACATTCTACACAGAACGTGAATTTTTGTAAAAAAAAAAAGTTTAAAGTAGTCTTTCCATTATGAAATGCCAAACAATATTAAACAAAAATAGCATGACACGACTCACACGTGATCTGTCAAAAAAAAAAGCTATTGAAAAAAGTATCTACAAGAATCACCCTATATATTGAATTTTGAAACTTTAACATTGTCTCTGTTAAATAGTTGACATGACTCTGTTAACATAAATGGTTTGTGTCTAGGGAGTTAAATTTTTTCACACACATGTTAATTTATATCAATATTTGTACAATTTTAACATTGCCTGCTTGTAAATTATTAAATTTGTTATATGGGTACATAAAAATCTATATTTACTTGCTACAGTTTATCAATAATATTTATCATTAAGTCAATATGTACACTTTATTTGTATGCCCAATATGTAGGTACATTAGGGATACAACTTTTTTACAATTTTTGAAAATATCAAAATGGGTCTATACATACCATGATGTAGTGCATAAAAAAACAATAAGAACTGCATCTTTAGATTTTCAATATCGTTAAAAAAGGTTCCGCGTCAAATGCAATTAAGTTTGGGATCAGTAAGTTCTTAAAAAAATAAAAATATTTTCTTTATAAATTCATTAAATGATAAATAAATTATAAGTTTTTCCATTAAATATTGAATAATATTCTGTATAAATTCAATCGTTCAGAGTTGATAAGCAATTACAATACATTAAAACACGAATATCAGCAAAACGAGAAACGGCTATATGTTGAAAATTTAAAGTGGCGTGATGATATGCAATATTTATATGAACTAGGTCAGGCTTTTAAATACTACATGGAGCACAATAAATTTCCATTTATAAACTTTTAAACTACACCACCGATTAGTAATGCTAGATGCAATTCTAGAGCAATTCTTGCGATTCTAGCTTACATACTAATTCCAAAATATCGTAGCAAATTATATGCAATATGCGAATTTATATGTGACCCTTGGTACAACATTTGATTTTCAGACCATTTTTACAATAAAAATGACTTCGAAGCCTTAAACAAATCATTATCGGGCTTTACTAATGCTCAGAAATGCTTTCTAAGACATTGGGTGAAAGATGAATCAAGAATTCCAAAAACACAACACAGCAACATTTGTGCGGAACGCGCCATCAAAGTCGTACAAGTTATTTTCCCCCAATGCAAATCAACACAAACTCTTGATCTTAAGTTAATTTCACTTAACAAAGATAGTTTTTATTAGATTGTGATTTTGATTATAATCATATAATTACATTAAGAAATGTAAATAGTTAAATAATTATAAAATAAAAAATTAAAAAAAAAAAAATCTTAAAGGGCTTTCAGAAATATGTTTTGACGCGGAACGTTTTTGTTCCGAAATGACCTGAGGAAACACTTTTTTGTTTCAGCACAACATCGGCTACAGCGTGTTGATAGGGCCTTATTTTGGTTGTACCCCTAATGTACATACGTATTTAACGAGTCAATCAATATACATACTTAAATATGAAATTAAATTGGACTTTTATTACGAGTATTGTATATGAGCAATATATGTATTTAAGCTTTTATTAATATAACACTTGAGACAATAATTGTAAGTACTAAATCAAGCTGAATTCGGGAAAATCGTAAAACTTTATTTACTCCATAACATGTTATGGAATAGTGTGGGGGGGGGGGGGGGGAGGGGGTGTGTGGTTTAAGCAGAGACATAATGGATTACTAGCAGCAGTTATGATATTTAATAAAGGGTTCAATTTTTTTCCAAAACAATCATTAGACAAAATTTCATTAAACTTGTTTAGAACAAATTCTCGTAGTATATCTGTTTTATCTTGACCTATTACATTTATAAGCTTATCTTTGATAATAAACCCTTCATCGCTTGATCGCTATCATTTTGTTTTTACAATAATCTCTAGTGCTAGAGTTCCCTTATTGCCCTAGTATTTTAATCATGTGGCCGTTCTATGATAACATTCTTATCCCATTTCTAAATTAAGAACTGAATTAATTAATATCTTGTCTCACAGTCAGATTTACGACAACCCTATCTGATATACATACGTTACAAAAGTATATTTTAAATATGACAAACCTAGTTCTTGACCTGGATGGTAACAGTGTGGAAAAATCCTTACGCTCAGCAGAAAGTGACCCAAAATAAACACTAACAAAGCTGAATATGTACTGTTTTCTATAAACTTCTACTCACCAAGATTCAAACTACTACGTTTACGGAAATCGCAGTAGCAGGCAGAGCAAAATTATTAAAAAATATCTTTTAGACTCTATTCTAGACTAAACATTCAACATCGAAATCTGAGATCAGCTTACGCTCTGGATGCAGTAGATCAAGTACGGTCTTAAACTATCCTTGCGACTAAACAATGCTTCGTCTTACAGACTTTAATTGTTTGTTCAAAGTTTTAATTTATTTTCTTTGAATAATATTCATAGAAAATATTAAAAAAGTTAAATCAAAAAGTTGTCAAATTGTCCAAATTGTTGGCAATTGTATGAAAACGGGTTGTCATATGGCGTCATATATGTTTGCAATCATGATCGTGATCATAGATGACACCATATGACAACCCGTTTTCACACAATTGCCAACAATTTGGACAATTTGACAACAAAAATGACATAGTGAAAACATAGTGTAAGTGATATTTAATATTTAACAACATGAATCTGAAACATTTTTTTATAACATTATAAGATATTTAAAGAAAAGTATTTATATAAACCAGCATTATTTTAAAAACATGTTTGCATCACAATCACCATTTAAAATTCAGCCACATAACCTTTAACATTTTTGAGACTTAATCAAAATGTAAAATTAAGCAACATGAATCTGCAACAATGCTGCACATTAAATTTTGCGCGAAAAATTTCAAGGGAATTACTAAAAACAAAGTAACATCAGTCTACAAAAGTTTTCCATACCAAATAACATTTAAAATTCAGCAACATACAATAACTGCAACATTGTTGCAGCTGATTTTATATAGGATTAATTCAAAGCAAACTATTAAAAATCAGGTAACATAAGAGCAACATGTATCCGTAACATTGTTGCAGATTAAGTTTTGTGCAAAAATTTCATGGAAAATTGCTAAAAGCAAAGCGATATCAATTTACAACGGCTTTTTATTCAAATAGCATTTAAAATTAAGCAACATATATCTGCAACATTGTTGCTGTTTTACTTGTATATAGGATTAATTCAAAAATGTTTCCAACTCCATTGGAATTCTATATAATGCATCATTATGTATAATGTCGTTAAATATATAGACTCTTTCTTTATCTAAAAATAATTCAGCGGTGTTAAATCGTATGATCGAGCGGCCAAGTAACAACTGAATTTCGTAAAATTATGAAAATTAGTTTTGCAATAAATTCATTGTTTCGGTTACGTCGTGTTTGAACTATATGACATCTTTCAATAGCGTAATCCATTCATTGTAAACGTATTTCTAGCCAAATTAAAACAACATTACGTAATCAAGCCTCCAGACTACATAGCGCACCATACAGTATCACGTTCAGCACACAAATATCTTCTCAAAAGACGAAATTCGGCAATTTTATCAATCAACTTGTTATTAGCGGTAGAAAAGAACGATGATGTTGAACGAAAGTGAATTCTTGAGCATTGTAAAAAGTCCTAAAAAAACGTTAAAACTTTCGTGTTATTCCAATATGCTCATGTTGAAATTTAAAGATCATGTTAAAACCCCTGTTATATGTACATATATTGCAGCAAAAACTTTTATTTTTAAGTAATAAGTTAAAATTGTTTACTCTGAAATATTACTACTTATGCAATAGCATTTAGTTATGAGCTAAACTTGCCACAACCGCATATAAACAATTGATTACTTTTATAGCAATAAAACTAGTAATAAGTAATGGTTTAAAAACTCTTTAAGTAAGAGTAAGATCTCACAAAAGAATTAATGATTCTTGAACACAGAATGTTTTAAGTTCTCACCACTCATTGAAAAGGGTACAAAAAAAATACAGTAACATTTTTCTTTAAAGCTTCTTATAAAAACGTTGCTAAAATTATCTAAAACTATAAATTTAAATCCTTTTTAAGAAAAACCTTCAATTAAAATCTTTTGAACTATTGGATCTTTAGAAATTTCTTAAATTAACTATGAAGAAATACCTAAAATTTGCCACACCCGATCTATATGTATGTAACATTTAAATGTCTCTTAAATTTATAACTTTTAAGTTTTTTACTATGTATAAAAAACAAGTCATTTACAACCAACCACATACAACTTTATCGTATGAATAAACTTGTAGTTATTTATTTTTTATTTAAGTTTTTTTTGTCTTAAAAAAGCCAAAAAAGAAATAAAACGATTTCTGTATTGACTGCGAAATTTCTTTAGCTGGCACCAGGCCAAAATAACTGAAAAAATAAAGAAAATTCAAATAAAAAAAAAAAACTTTGTTTAACCCTTAAAATGAAACTAAGTGTGTATTTGTCTTTTAGATGAAATGAAAACAATAATAATAATAAAAATTATGTGCTAATTCTATAAAAGATCCTTAAAAGGCTAGGTTTATATTAAATTTTACATTTTCATTTATAAAAACGAAATCGTATGGTTTTGATTCCTTCAATTGCTGATTAAACATTTTAATATGGATCGCCACACAACAATTGAGCTTCGAAATTTAATTATTGAACATTATAAAAGTGGAAAAACTCAAAATCAAATCTCTCAAATTGTTAAAAAATCCAGGACAACAGTGGAAACCATCGTCCATCATTTTAGAAACGAAGGTCGAGTTATAAGTAAACCAAAAAATAGCCCAAAAAAGATGCTCAGAGAAATTGGATATGGTTAAAAAAGATTTCAGTATTAGCTGTAACGCTGAAACGATTCGAAGAGTGCTGCGTAAGAATGGACTATAGGGTAGAATATCGCGCAAGAAACCCTTTGTAAGTGCGAAAAATAAAGAAATTCATTTTGGCAAAACGTTTTTTTTACGGATGAGAGCAAATATAACATTTTTAGGTCAAATGGAAGAGTAAACGTTTGGAGGAAACCCAATAAAATAAACCCAAAGAATCTGCGCTCAACAGTTGTACATGGCGTTGGTTACGTGATGGTTTGGGATGCATGTTCTGCTGCTGGTGTTGGTGAACTCCACTTTGTTGATGGGAATATGGAATACAAATAAGAGACACCTTTCATTTTTATCAGGATAATGATCCGAAACACACAGACGGAATTGTTAAAGAATGGCTTCTGTATCATTGTTCCAGAGTAATCAAAACTCCTACCCAATCACCGGACCTTAATGTCATTGAAAATTTGTGGCAGAAACTCGAAGTTGAGATCCGAAAACATGAAATTTCCAACAAGAATGATTTAAAAGCTGCTCTTATAGAGGAATAAATTAAAATAAAAACGGAATATATAAGAAAACTAGTGGAGTTTATTCTAAATCGTCTGAAGTCGGTAATTCTTCAAAAAGGATATTCTACAAAATATTAGGAATCGGTTTTCAATTAAATTAAACTTAAGTGGACCATTTTCACTGTGACATGAAATTTGCTCTGTAGTTTTTTTTTTTGCTTTGTATTACGTAGCTGATGATTCATCTATTGTTTGAAAATTATCTATATTATTATTTTATTTTTGCCTTTCCTCTGACTCTGATTTTATATAGCAAGCCTAATTTTCTATTTGCTTCCTCCTCAGACTTTCCGTTTTGTTATTTTTTTTTTTTAATTCTAGTGAAATTTCTTTGGCTTTATGAATGAAAATTTACGAGGTATAGTCATAGCACTCGTGGAGTGACTGTTTAACCTTGATGTTAATACAAACACATTAAATATCGCCACTAACCATGGCATCCAAAACAATAGCAGACGTAATCGTCGTATTTTGATTCAAAAGCTGTAACAGAAATGTGTCGCCGTCTGCAGTAAGTTAAAGCAATGCGTTCGTTGTCCTTGTTTTATTTAAGGTTAAAGTTTTTAATTTGATATTAATAATAATTTTTAATTGCAACAATGTTATCGTTTCTACTTGTTCTAGTAGATTAAGTTAAATTATAGTTTTCTTATAAAGAATGAAAGAAAGAAACACAAACTCGTGGTACATGTAAATAAGAAAGTTAATACATTAGAGGTGTTCACAGTTTGTTAATGAGCGGTAAGAAAATATGCTTTAGGTTTATGTAGGCTGTAAATAATGTCAACAAAAATGTCAATGACTACTTTACACCATCTGCATTACTTAGAAATAGCTGGACTATGGCTAACATAAAATTTGATACATAATTATTTGTTTACAAAATCATAAAAAATTCATTTAATCTTTGTTGCTTATCAATCTATTTCAAATTGATTTTAAATTAAATTGTTTTTTTTTCCATTTCTTACAAACTTAATAGTAATTAGTAGTAATTTATTTATGTCCGCTATTTGTAAGAGTTTCTAATAAGTACTTGCCTCCAATGACATCACCGTGTTAAAATAAAAATACAATATTAAAATGCCAATGTTTTGCATTTTAACTCATTAACTCATTTTCTCGGAATTTTTGGCATTAGGGCATTTGAATTTTTCCCTTGCTTTCCAGCTATTTTGCAAGTAGTCAAATAATTTTTAATAATGTAAAATTTCTTGACTGACAGCAATTAATATTATCAAAAAAATTAAAATCGAGCTTTTGATTGCAACGCTTTCATATCCATAATTGAAAATAACGTATCAACATGTGCATTATTTTCTCAAATCAAATGAACGTATGATCAAACTTGGGGTAAGAAATGAAAATCAAAATATTTGAATTTTTTAAAAAAATAAATGTACAAAAAAATATTGTACACAATATCGTTACTCATAAATCTGACAACTTTGTCTGGGATGAAACTATAGGAAACCGTGTTGCGTCGACTTTCACCACTAATCTCATAAAACATTTAAGAAACGAAATCCTCCGTACGCCAAATTTGCATCATATAATTATATATTCAGACGGATGCTATTACCAAAATCGCAATCATCACTATTGAACATAAATATTTAATCGTAGGGCACACACAAATGGAGTGTGATTCGACTCACTCTCTTATTCAACGAAGAATAAATAACAAGAAAATAAATTTACTCCCACAATTTGTGGTCCTAATAAAGGATTCCCGTCAAAACCCATTTTCTCTTAACGTTCATCACCTTAAACATGACTATTTTCTTGATTATAAAGCTGTTCCTAAGAAATACTCATCGATTAAACCAGGTATACATTAAATATATAAGTTATAACTTTAAACAATAATTTAAAAATTTAGGGAAAACATTACTGTTAATATGTTCAGTGTTTTAGCTTACAAACAATTTATTTTAAAACTGATATATAAGAGATTATAAGGGGCTTCCCCAACAAGCAAACAAAAAGTACAAATTCGCCCATCATAACCTCTAGCATCCTGAAAGAATACAAATTTCTAAAAACAAATGATAGCATTTACAGGACATTAAATTATTATGAACTTTCTAATTTTTTATGAACTTGAATTTCATACATATTGTGTTTTATTGTTACGAAATTGTATTTCAGTTTAAAAAAAACATATGTATACTCGTATGTACATACGAGTATGTATATATAGTATTTTTTATTTTATAATAATTTTTTGCTTCTGTAAAAATGGAAAAAGTGATGTTACGTTCTTTTGGATTTTCGACGACATTATATATTTCTAAATTTTATTGAATTGAAAAAGACAAATAAAACAGTTTGGATATAGAGCCCTTATTTAGCTATCGTAGATGTAGGACAACTGTTTTTCTAAACATCAAAATTTACAAATTAGTAGCAAACGTTTAAAGTTTATGCATAACTAGTGTGACCACCTCAATTTTGAGCGAAACCGGGACATTTTTCGAAAAAAGTACTAAAATCCGGAACATTCAAACTTAAAACCAGACCATTTTTTTATGGGAAAAAAACTTTATTATTTAAGTTAGATTTAGACAATTAAAATGTTATAAGTAATTTGAATTTAATTTTCTGTCGCTTTTTGTTTAAAATCGTATTTATCCTGTGATGAAATTTGCTTCAGCAATGTTGGGGAAAATATACGCTCTGCACTTGCAGATGTTGCCGGCAAACAATAAATAAATTCAATGATTCGCGCGAAGCGAGTGTACGCTACATTGTTACTTTGAAAATGTTTGAAACATTCCACCCAACGTTTATGTGGTTTAGTAGAACGTGGCTTAGTAGGAGGATTATTTTTATTCCATTCGCTTATTTTCTCTGGGGTGATAAATTTCAATATGTAACCAAACTCGTCAAACAATTCTACATTGTTGTCTTCAGGTTTTAACCAATTCTTTTCAACCATAAATTTGATCGTTGTTTGTACATCTTTCCAATTCGGTGCAGCAGCGAGTTTAAGTAAAAACAATTAAAAAAAAATTAAATGCGACCTTTAAATTTGTTGTATTTAAAATTGCAATGACTCTTTTTTGACATGATGTATGAGCTCTTTCTGAGCCCAAAAAACCCTCATAAAAGACTCTTTTCTGACATTATCTAAGAGCTCTTTCTGAGCCCAAAAAACCCTCATAAAAGACTCTTTTCTGACATTATATAAGAGCTCTTTCTGACGGACCATTTTCGAATGTAATGACCCTCTTTTCTGAAGGTTTTCGGAGCAATAATGATTGTTTTTTGGGCTCATAAAGAGCATGAACGCTCCAGAAAAGGCTTCCTGGGGATATGCATAGACACATGATTTTAAAATGAATCATTCAAAGGAATTAATTTCCATTAAAATATGATGCGATTGTTCCAAATTGCAATGAAATGGACTGTCTTGTTGTTCAAGTCCACATCTTTTTTATTTAATTGAATTCAAAATAAAAATCCGGGCCATCCGGGGGATGTCACCGGGACATTGGTTCCAAAACCGGGCCATGTCCTGAATTTTCCGGGCCAGTTGGTCGCACTATGCATAACTGTGATATTCCTTAAACTATGTTTTGTTGCTGCTGTTTTGCTTCTAATTTGCCAGTTGTTTGCTGTTTGAAACGCAATTTCTTAAAGGTCATATGCGCGATAAAATATTAGCTTGTTGTGTTGTTCTTACAATCTTTTATTGTTATTGTAAATAGTTGTTGTGGAAAATTTGCAGTCAGGGTCAAAATGTTATTGTAGGCTCGATTACAAGGAATACTCAGCTAGCTCGTACTTGTGTAAAAGCTTGTAGTAAATGCAAACACACGCTGACAATTCTTGTGCACAAAATATAACTACACTGAAACAAAAAATAACAATAAACAATTAGAAAGTATAAATAGTTAAATAAGGGGTAATTACCGAACACATAACTATAAATTGTAGTTAAAGAAAGTGAATGCATTGAATGAAATGAAACTCAGAAATGAAAAGAAAATTATTAAAGGATTTGCAATTAATTTCTGATTTCTTCTACAAGGAAACCAGACTATAAAAACAATTGTAATGTACTCGTATGTAATACACTTTGTATTAGGAGTTAATTTTTAAGATACTATTTTATTTATTAGGCAGATTTTTTAGGGTTTGATGACTTGGGAATGACACCAACTGTTTATACATATGTAATTTCAATTATATTTTAAATATATTTGTTACATCCTGCTGTTTTATTATAATTATTATTATTACTTTTTTTCATTAAACACCCTTAAAAAGTCAATCACCTTTTATATTTATTATTGTCTTATACAATTTTCAACCAACAATGTTCGTGTTAACAAAGATAGAGGAGTGTTTTAGTTTCTTTTCTTTTTGTGTTCCATAATTAGTTTTGAACGTGACTCTCTAACATACAATATCAAGGATCTTAAGGACATTTTGTATTTAAATTTTGTTGGGTTTTTAATCAATATTTAAATATATTTTTGTTGGTTTTCAGTTTCAGTTGCTGGTAATTGTTTTCAAAAATCAATAAATAACCTATATACATTATAATTTTATATATATTTTCTATTTTTTAAATATATGTTTGTCTTATATGTAAGTTGTGTGAGTATTAAGTTAGTTTATTATTTGCTTTTCTTAAACTTGTACAAAAGGCGTTTGTGGAAAGTTTGCCAGCTGCTCGTTTGCCCTTTTACAAAATTGTGGCTGGTTGGGTGTAATGTACACGTATGTGTCGAAAATGAAATGAATATATAGTATCATGTAGATTTTTTGTTTGGTATACAATTTATAACGTTTTTATGTAAATGAAGAAATGCACAGATACAATGTATTTTATAAATATGGGCAAAAGGGTTAGAGTAAAATCTTTGTAAGTTGGCAACACTTTTTACATAGCGGACATTTTGTCAGCTGTCAAGTGATTTATGTTTAGTTTAGTTTGGTATATCAACATGAATAGACTGACGCTTAAACAATGCTTCCAAATTATTTTGAAAATCATGGTTTTGTTCTAAATACGTATCGAGGATGTTTCTTTTTAGACGTATAGAACTTTGAAATTTAATAAAACAAAGATGATGAAAATGTAGTAAACTGTCTTTAATTTTCTATAATTTCATTACTTACTAATAATATTTATGTATATGCTGATTTATTGGCCCATAATCATAGTCACAGAGAAAGCACTCTTTAAGTAAAAGTAGACTTTTAAACAACAAAAACATATAAATTTTGTTCTGAATTTAAAACAAAAGCATGCTTTTGCTTAAAGTATGCTTTTTCTATGACTATGATTATGGACCATTGTCTTTTTATTTAGGTATTATGAAGGAACTTTAATTTAATTTCATTTTAATTTAATTTAACAGTGTCACCCCTGTCATTTAGCTAGGCGATGATAAACTATGAAAATCATTAATTTATTCTTTGTTTATACATGATATACCATTTTTAAAGTGATGCTGCGCATATTTTAAAAGCATGACTTGACAGTGTTTAGTATGACTCGTGTCTGTGTGTAAAACAATGCAACATTTGCAGATATTATTCTAAATTAATTCAATTATTGTTTATTAGACAGCTTCAATTTAAATTAAACTATTTTAGGTATTAAATAAACTGTTTTAAAATGAAGTGTATTCAGTTAAGATTTGAATCCAACTTCTTGGCAATGTAAGGAAGTTTGTTAAGTTGTGTAAAATTTATTTAAGTTCAATTACACAGAATTTTGATGAATTATACCAGACTTAATGAGTCAATATTTTTCAAAAATGTCCAACAAAATCGAAATCATGTTCCAATGTCGCGTTCTGGTGTCTAAATCATTGTTTTTTTTTTTATCAGTAATCTGCAATGGCTTTAATCAAGAGCATTTTTAAATCAAATTAAAATTTAGTGACATGACCTAAAAAAAAAAATTAAAAAAAAATTAAAAATTAAATTAAAAAATTATATTACAATTCGTACATTTTTGCATTTTCTAGATGCAGTCAAACGATACATATATGTTTTGAAGCGTTGTCGATCTCATGTTTATTGCTAATATATTTGATGCGACAAAACTTTTGCACTAAACACAGTGCTACTAAAATGCTATTGACTAATAATAACAAAATAATGATAAGATTTCTTTAATTTTTTATTTTATAGGCACTAGTTCTAGAACTTGGAAATATGCATATGTCAAGCAACCCTTAATTGATTAAATGTTAAAGTCTGAAATATACCCTAGTACTAGTACACACGAAGAAAAAACATGGTTAGACATGGTTACGACAACTACTCCGTGTTTTTGGAAACAATTAGCCACAATGTGTTCTAAAGTCCTAAGTCATAAAATACTATTTAAGGCCAAATAGCACTGTTGTGAACGGCCTATCGTATATTATTTATTTTCATAAACGTCATTACTGAATGCACACATTCAATAAACATCAAATATAAATAAAAATATTTTAAGGGCGCAATTATTAAAATAAAAAATGGCCAGCAAAACAGAAAAAGGAAAAATTATGGAGGAATTGTGTGAAAAATATGCAATGGATACAATTATGGCAGAAACAACAAACAAATTTCAAATGTGAGTCTGTCATCACTGAATTAAATAGCATAGCAAAAAAACATGAGTTTCAATGTTGTATTGTCATATTATATTTTTAAATACGAAATACCAACAACATTTTTATGACAATCATAAATTTTTAGTCAATAGGACAAATATTACAGAATAGCACACATTGTGAATTGGCTAAATATATTGTTGTCGTACACAAATAATTATTATTTTAATATGATTTCAGCAATATTTTTGTTACTATAAACATTTTTATGTTTATCGCAATTATTAAATTGAATATGGTTCACTGAAACATAACTATTTTTAAAAAATGTTTACCACAACCATTGCATGATTATTATTCAAATATTTTATATTATTTACAACTATTTAAACTTACAAATAACCTTTAAATGATAAGTTTCTATATTTGTACTCATATTATGTTTAAAATGCAAACAAAATATGTTTAGTTTTGACAATTTTTTGTTTTAACCATTTGTAGAATGCTTTTGCATCAGTTCAGTAGTTTGTCTGCGTGATATCGAATTATTTATTTGCATTTACGTAAATGTTTCAATAACTGAAAAAAAAAAAAACAATTCGTATTTAAAATACTCTAAGGGCCATTATTACAACTTGCCTTTAATGTTCTTAATAATAAAAGGTAACTTTAATTAAAGTGAGGAATAAAGTGACCTTTAAGATTTTCGTTATTACAACTTCCTTGTAAAATAAAATATTTTTTTTTCTAAAATATGGCAATACCAGTTAAAAACCGATTACTTTTGACAAATTACTGACAAGAAACAGTAAATTTTTTGTGTTTGTGAAAATATTTGTTTGTGAAAAAAATATAAATCAACGTCTGCTTTCCATTTTTGTTTATCAAATTATTTATTGGCAAAACAAAATTAAAATTAATTTATTTTTCATGAAGTTGTCAATTTTTCAGAACATATGGCAACTTCAAATACAAAAACCTCACTATAAAATTAAAGGCAAGATGATCTTCCCTTTAGCTTATCGGTCGGTTTTAGATTAAAGTAGACTTATAATAACCAAATACTTCTTATCTGTCCGATAACATCATACCTTTAACTATTACCAAGTTGTAATAATGGGCCTAAATATTACTACAAAATACAAAACTTTCAAAGAAGTGTAAAAGACTTATGTAAATAAGGTGTACATAAAAGAAATGATACTAAATTTCACAAAATAAAAATCTAATTATATACATACGTTGAAAGTGAGCAAATATTTATTTCTATTTACAAAAATGTTAACTAGTGTGTGTAAGTTTTCTGCTTAAAAAAATGTAGAAATAATTGCGATTTACGTCATACAAATTATTGTTTTTCATTAATAATATTATGTTGTAATTTTCAAGTTAGTTATCATATTATGATGAGAAATTTCCGTAACAGTTTTTATCAAGGTTGCCAGAAAACCTTGGTATAAAAGTGTCACAATTGATGAGACAGTTCTAAAAATAGAAAAACTACTGGTCTTTAGACCATATTTTATACTTTATATATTATACTTTAGACCATATTATAATTACTTTAAATCGTAATATGATTACTTTAAATCGTAATATGATTACTTTAGATCACAATATGATTACTTTCGATCATATTATGATTACTTTAAATCATATTATGATTACTTTAAACTAAAATATGGTTACCTTGTGTCATAATATGATCATGTATGACAATTATATGTATATGATATGATATAATATCAAATTATGATTAATAAGAAAATATTATGATGAAATATTACAATGATAATTGATCATAATATGATATTTCATGACACTTATATTCATCATAATATGTTTTAACTACGATCATAAATCTTATCATAATATGTTGCTCTTAGATTATGTTTACCACAACCATGTTTTTTCTCTGCGTGTAGGTATAATACTAACTGGCTGATTGAGCTAACGTTCATATATGGAACTTCTTATGCACAGTTCCACTTGCCAACCTTAATTTTTATTTTCGATTTCTCTTACCCTTTTGGTTTGATTAAGGTGTCTCCTTAATCATTAAACGCTGAATTTTCTAACCACTTTATAAATATAATTTCATTTTATACATGTACATACATATGACTCTATTAAAATGTGTATAGAAACAAGTTGAAGTTGTGTGATTTACAATAATCTGAAACATTTTAATTGTGCACTTGTTTTTTAATCACATGTATTTTTAAATAATAAAATGTTTCTCTAGGAAACTATAAATAAAAAAAGCAAATAAAAATATTGTTTAATTTGCAGTTAAAAGATATTATCTAATATTAAGTTTTAAATACTTTATACAACGCACAACGTTTAAATTTTAAACGATTCTGCAGTATCATTTTGTGATGACACAAATCGTCCATTAAACATTCAAATACATACTTCAATATTCATAGCTGTGTATTGTTTTGAATAACAGTTGATGGTTTTTAAATTAAATTTTCTAAAATTAAAAATTATGTCAAATAACTTTATGTTTAACTAAACATATTTAAATGTATATGTACTTAAAAATTAATTGGTGTTTAATAATGGAAAAAATTAGTTCAATAGAAGGCTTGATATAAATAAAGGGGTTTTTTCAACAAACTTTTATGAATGTTTGTATTAGTTGCCGCAATCATGTCGTCATCTCAAATTTCGAAAATGTAACATTGAAATAAACAATGAATCCAACTATTAAATTTCACTCTTACTTTTTGTTTAACCGTTTACATATCTAGCATTTGCGACTCATTCTAAACAAATTAATAGTGTTTATTGTTAGCCAAACACCATGTCGTCTGGCGGGATATTTTCGTATCACTATGGCAAATCTTTGCTAATTTCTGCAAACAAAGTATTCAGAACTTTCACAAATTTTATATCAATAAAAATGTGATAATTGATTCTATTTATTTTGACACTTTATAAGTTAAACCAAGAATGATAAAATAAAGATTACGCCATGCGCATGATTTCCAGTTATGTGACGTAGAAGGGCCATTCTAAGGGTTACCAATAATGTTTCATGTGTTAGAATTAAAATTTCTTGCGAAAAATGTGTGTTTTATGTGATAGTTGGCAACCTTGCAAATTAATTCTCTGAGAGTTCTAAAATAAAATCTGTTTAAAAAAGAACAACAAACAAAAAAAAAAACAACAAAAAATATAAACATGAAGAGTGAAGTGAGCAAATGCAAGCAAACATGATTAAAAAAAACAAGTGAGAAAAAATTAGCCAATAGAAACACAGAATGTGTGACATCACAGGGCCTAAATGCGCAGAATATTTTAAAATTTTACGCCCGTTGGCGTAATCTTTATTTTATCATTCTTGAGTTAAACAATAGTAAGTAGTGCAATAAATGCAATTGTATACTTCCTCAGTAGTTAAAAATAAGAAATAAATTAGCTTTATTTTTTTAACATATTTTTATGATTAATTTTTATTATTTGATTAAAGTTGTATTTTGCTTTATATTTCTTTGCAGTTGCTGCTTTTTCAAATGATGATAAAAACGTCTAAATTTAATGTTTGTGGTAAGTTTAAACGTCATATTTATATTACCTTTTATCAGATTTAATGTAATTTATTTACAATACAATACGTATACTTATGAAATGCTGTAAATTACTTTTAAAACTGCAGCAACTGTAATAAGCTTTAAATAATTAAAGCTAAATAAAACAAGTAAAAAAGTAAAGTCGATCAAGCCCGATCATCTAATGCCCTAGTAAAAAGGGTCTTATGTGGGAGCTATGACTAATTATGGACCGATCGTTATAAGACTGGTGAAATGGCTTTTGTATTTATGAAACATATTTTTGTTGAATCTTTTTTGGAAACAACATTTTTAAGAGATTTATGATCGTTAAAGTGATTTTCGGAATATGGGAGCAATGGTCATTTATGGTCTTATATGCACAAAATTTGTGGGTGTAATATGGTGTTATATATAATTTATTTGTGGCGAAATTTGTTTGAATTGGTGTATTAATCAAACATTTATGACCGATAAAGTCCTATTACGGTAGGGCATTTGTTTGGGAGCTAGGAGAAATAATGCACCGATTTTAACCAATTTCAATTCCAATCGTCTTTGAGCCGATGAAAGTTTACATACTAAATTTTAACGAAAAATTGCGACCTGTACTGTGCGCACAAGGTCATCATAAAGTAATTCTAAGTCGATTGGTATTCTTTAAGGTGGCTGTTAGACTAATGTTTTTAGGCGTTACAAACATCAGCACAAATCTCCACTATGGTGGTGTAGGGTATAGTCATTTCATGTCTAATAAAAAGTTTTGAATTGCAAAAAAGTTGCAGTAATCTGGGTTTGGTGGTTGTATTTCCCACTTTTAGTTTTATATTGGTGTTTCAATACGAATTGACCGTTTTACATTGTAATTGCTCGTTATCAACATTTCTGGGGTTTTCGTCAACATAACTCAAACAATAGTGTCGATTTATCGAAAAGTATCGGGTTGCAATAAAAATATTTTTCCCGAGTAAAAATACATCTCCATGAACGTCAGAAAC
Organism: Bellardia pandia; assembly: GCA_916048285.2. NCBI lineage: Eukaryota > Metazoa > Arthropoda > Insecta > Diptera > Calliphoridae > Bellardia > Bellardia pandia. The sequence continues at coordinate 33,181,280 of OU696531.1, forward strand.
ATTTGTCGAGAATATTTTTTTTAGAAATTTCCGAAAATGTTTGTCAACTATAACAGAGAACTTCGGTCATTTAACCCTACACTGCATGATATTTTATATTTGATCGAAAAAAAAAAATTTTTTTTTAAAAGGGGTAATTTCCTGATTACAGGAAAAATATTAAAAAAAATTTAAAACAATAATTTAGTAGATATTATACAATTTTCATATGTATCACCAGTGATACACTATGCAGTAGGGAAATGTATAACATAATAAATAATAATATTCCAATAATAAAATTGTGTATCACCAGTGATACAATATGAAGTGTAGGGTTAAGCTAAATTATTTGATTAGCAATGAATTTAGTTCAGTGAAAGATTTTTTATATACATTTGAAATTTGATAAAATAATGCTTATTTCTTTTTATTATCCTTGAAGGTTTGGCTTCATCCCATTCCCATTTGGATTGTTTAACGCTATATAGAATGTAAAGCCAACACTTCAGAGATTTAAGAACTGTATAGATCGAGCGTAGATCGAGCACAATTTCTAGTTTTGGTAGTTTTTTGAACATGAGTCGTAACTCACATATAAAGCCCACTTCCGAAAATCACTTAAACGACTACAAATCTCTTCAAAATGTTGTTATCCGTATAAAATTTCACAAAAACAAGTTTCATATGTACAGAAATGATGACACCCAATTTTATTATGGTCGGCCCATAATTAGTCAAAAATCCCATATAAGACCATCTCCGTAATTCACTTTAACCTCCATGAATCTTTCAAAACTATTTATATCGAGATAAAGTATAATATACACAATATTTATATTCACGGAAGTCATGGCACTAAATTTTTGAATGATCGGTCCATAATAGGTAATATAGCGCCCATTTCTGAAAAACTGTTTAATTTATCACTGTGTGTAGGGTATTATATGGTCAGGCTTGACCGACTACATATTCTTACTTGTTTTAATTTATTTTCTCTTAGAAAATAGAAAGAAACTTAAATTTATATTTTTTTAATAGTTTCATAATTAAAAACGGCACAGTTCATTTTAAAACTTTTGTTAGTATTCATATTTATATAAAAGTCAAGCAAAAATAAAAATATTTTTGACTTGTGACGTCACAAGAAGAAATTTTGCTCTCAATTTTACTCTCACAGCTTTTGTAAAATATAACGGACCTGCGCAATTCGTAATCTTTATTATTTAATTTTTTAGTATTAACCTCGTATATAATTCATCTAAAAGTAAATATTATTTGTTTTTGACATTTCAATAAGCTAAACTATGAAGTTATTAAAAATAAATAGATATAACTAGTGGTTTATTGGCAGTGTTGCCCGAAAATGAATTTCAAAATATGCTAAAACTTGAAAAACTAAGTGCTAAAATGTTCTACAGAAGAAAAAATAAGTGCTAAATTTTTTCAATGTAACAATACAATTTTTATTTCAAATATAAATATAAATTATAGTTTTTTCTAATTTTGTTCATAACAATTGTTGACTTGTTTTAATAGATTATATTTCATATATTAATTCAAAAATTTTCGTGTTCATTTACTTACCACACCGAAAGAAATTTAGTTGAAATATTAGTAAAAGTTATTTTTTATTTCTCCAAAAGTATTTGGAGTAAAATAGTAAAATTTTTTTCGAGAAAGCATTTAGCATAATTTTTAAAAATTTCAATGCATTTTCGAGAAACAAAATGCTAAATCTAGCACTGAAAGTGCTAAAATGGCAACACTGTTTATTGGAAAAAAGCTTATCATTATTTGAAACAGACAGCTATCAGTCAAATTAGAAAAAAAGCATATAGTATTCCCGTTATCTACAACTGTCAACACTTGTATTTTCTTCAACAAAATAATTTAAGAGGGTGTCATGAATGTATGCAAGTGTCTAACACAACAGTATATTAGATATATACAGTCAACGATAATGAAAAGTTTACGTCTTTAAAAATTACAATTTAAAAATCGTAAATTGGGCTAGAAAATAAGTGGTACGACGTTAACGTTATTAAAACAGCTGTCAAAATATATTAACAATAGGGAATTGTAAGTGTATAGAGCAGTAATCGGCATTCATTATCACCAGGGGCCGAATATCATCGGTTATTTGCAAAGCAAACCACAATCATTATCAAATTACAGCAGTTCGGATCACAACAGAGAAATAAAGTGTGTAAATAACATGATATTATAATCCATGCTCCATAATCTCTGTATGCCGACCACTGGTATATCGGAGTATATAGAGTAGTAATCATATAAAACAGCTTTGACTCTATCTTGGAACTTTTCGTATGAATAGATCAAAAACAAGTGTGGTTTCTTTATACATATATATGTATATATATCGCTTTTTAGCGGTCATGGAAATAATTCAAATAATTAAAGAATTTGTATCACACTGTATAGTTAACTTGTTGTTTATGTATACCCAGGCAGCCAAGTACAAATAATAACTTTGGTTGTTAAATTAAGTACTTTATACGTTGTGCCACACACCGACAGGTCATTATTTTATTCCTAAGTTTGTTAATATGAACTTAGTACAAACTAAAACTATTAGCAGACAGCAAGCACTAAACACAATCAACATATATGTATATATTTATATAAAATTAATTTTAAATCATCCACTAAAAAGTAAAGCAACCTCTACAACAATGACTTTATCATCCACTACATATAATTATTTAAAAAATACCACCTAATGCTTTTCAAGTTGTTTTAAAATTTGACAATTTAATTTAAGTGATACGCATGACTTTGTCAACAACTTTTAATAACGACAAGTTTATGCTTTTAGTTGAAATTAAGTAAATTAACTATTTAATATATAAGACAATATTTAAATGCATATTATAATATTAACAAAATAATGTTAAAGTAATGATGTCAAAGTCTTTCGGTTGTAGTAATTCATAATTAAAAAGTTTCAAGTCAATAAATGGGTACAATGTCAAGTGTAAAGGGGCTTATCTTAAGATAAGTTTTTTAAATAAAATTTTAGAGTTACATGAATAGGTATAAACGGTTTGATTATATGTATATTATATTTTGTATTATTATAAAATAATAGTGCTAAATATCGCCTTACTAAACTCATAAATTTCTAGATTTTCCCTCTTAGATTATATTGTATTTTAATAGACTGATTGACGCACAGTGGTTTAGAAACGTTTTATTTTATTTGCAAATAAATCTGGATTCGATTTGATTTACAGTTTTGTGAAGTCGTAGGCGGAAGGTTCCTGGGTAGTCCCTCGGGTCGCACATTTAAAAAAAATCTCTAAAATTCCTTTTATGTTGCGAATGTATTGAAATTTAAAATATAAAATATAAACAGTTCAGAAGATCTACAAAAAATACGTTTACATGTGTATGTTATATCTATTAGTTCAAGAGATATATAGGATTGTTTTTTAATATTTTCAATTTTGCTAAATTTTTTTGGGCTTCAGCTATGTTTGTGATAAAATTCTAAATAAAACTATATAAACTTGCATCATTTATTACTTTCCTATAAAAAGTTACACGCATCCAAAGTTGGAACATGTAAAAATGTCCATATTTTTTATATTTTTCCCCAAAAAGTTCCTATATCTTTTATTTTATAAAAAAAAATTTTTTGGAACTGTCTACAATTTTTTATATGAGCCGAAAAGAAAACATAAATATAAGCGTGTAAAATAAAATTTAACTTATTTAGGCCTGCTAAGCCCTATCCAAAATTGACCAATTAAAAAAAAAAACTTAGGTTTAAGTACAAAATTCTAAACACGCAAAGCTCCTTTTAGAAGTTCCATACTTGTATAACCCTATACATATACAGAAGTTATTTTTACTATCACACGACAAATAACGTCACAGTGGGTAATTTTGTATTCATTTTAAATTTTGTTATGATATATTTAACTGTTAACATTTTACGTTAATTAAAATTTTATATTTTTTACATTTTTTGTAAAAAAATCTATCATTTCTAAACCGTTGATCCGATCAATATTAATAATATCAATATTAAGAATATTGGACATATAGAAAATATAGCTTTGAAATATTTTGTGTCTGAGGATCAATTTTATTGTTTAACTAAAAAAATAAATTTGAGGGAAATCGGTCAAAAATTCTTAGCCATTCTTTTAAAAAAATCGGACCTGGATTGGGTAAAATTTTTAAATTAAAATTTTAAAATACTTATAACTCGAAAACTATACACGCGAACATGTTTTTTAAGATCTAGCAAACAAATTGTATATCACGAATTTTACGAAATTTAGCTTTTACAGATTCATTGTTTTCCTACTGATCGGTTTGTTGACTATGACCCGACCCTGATTAAAAGTAGGGATCAAATTTGTATGATAATTAAGCTCAAACTTAAATCTTGAAGATAGCCCAATATTGTTAACTTAGTCGAAGCTGGGGACAATTAAGGGAGGTCACATACTTTTCTACTATAACATCGACCTGATTTCTTCGATACCAAACCATTGAAAGTTTTGGAAAATGAAAGCTTTAATTAAGAGTATACAGCCACTTATAATATTATTTATATAAATATCGGAAGTTATGCTTGAAGAGGTGACAAAGATAGTAAACTATACTTGCTCTTCTGTTCTCACGTGCAAATCGATTGTCAGAATTGAGTATAGGGGCGAAAGGCCAAGTTTTTCTTAGGATAGCTGGTGCATTAAAAAATTATGTATGTAAAACAATCTTTTCTGGTAAAGCGAATGATTAGAGGCCTTAGTTTCGTATTTGCAAATCGATCATTTTTACTTTGCGTTCTCCAGATTCCAATCAATTTTGATTATTCCCAAAAAATTTTTAAATCTCAATTTTTAACTTAAATATGGCAACGTTGTGTAATCAAAACAAAAAACATATGATTTTTGTAATAAAAAGTATAACAAAGCAAACAAAAAAAGCGCGAATAAAGAAATTTTAAATAAAAGTGAAAAAAAAAAAATGTTTTAAGCAAGCTCGAAATTTCAATTATTGCTGTTTTAAATAAACAAAGACATCAAAACGCAGTGGAAAAGCTACGAAGAAAAAATCTTATCCTTTGTCATATTCCAGTTCTGTGTAAATATTTTTAATTTTTGTAATTTTTTGTTTGTTGCTGCCATTAACTTTGAAATTTTTAACATTTTATTTAAATATCAATAAGATAATTAAAAAAACAATGAAACAATAAAATTAATTATTTTATTGTCTTTTTATACCCTTCACCTTCATGAGAAGGGTATATATAAGTTTGTCATTCCGTTTGTAATTTCCACAATATAATTTTCCGACCCTATAAAGTATATATATTCTGGATCCTTATAGATAGCGGAGTCTATTAAGCCATGCCCGTCTGTCTGTCTGTTGAAATCAATTTTCTGAAGTCCCCAGATATCTTCGGGATCCAAATCTTCAATAATTCTGTCAGACATGCTTTCGAGAAGTTTGCTATTTAAAATCAGCCAAATCCGTCCATTAATAACGGAGATATGAGCAAAAATCCGAGACAACCTCTGAAAATTTCATCAAAAAAACTAAATTAATAGTTTTACTTTAAGTGTGTTCTTAAACCGTAATATAAGTGTGTAAAAAGACAGTGTGTTCATTTTTAATTGTGTTTGTGTACATTTAAATAAATAAAGACTCGTCATATTTTCTTCAAACTACTTGACACTTTTATAAGTGTGCCAAAAGACAGTGTGTTCATTTTTAATTATGTTTGTGTACATTTAAATAAATAAAGACTCGTTATATTTTCTTCAAACTACTTGACGCTTTTATTTTGCAATTAAAAAGAATCCGGTTTATTTAAAGGAAATAAACCACCGTTTTTCATTCCGAAAAAAATCGTTTTTCGTTTTTTAAAAACTCAATTTACGGAATCGAAACCATTTTTGATCGGAATTGGGTTCTGTGACATGGCTGTATATAAATATTTTGGTTTGGCATAATAAGATAGTTCTTGAATTTTGTTAAAATTTGTCGGCTTTTCTTTATTTTAAACTGCTTGTATCTGCAATTTGGTTATTTTTTTTTTTTTTTTTTTTTTTTTTTTTATTTATTTATTTCAAAAATATGCCGCAAGCCCATGGGGCCAAAATTGTACGTTAGGTTTGAAAACCAGCATCCGTACCGTAGAAGAACTTCTTGCAGTATATTTACTGGTGTCGGTCATTGTCAGAAAGACCCCAATTTTGCTTTACTGAACGCCATATTTCTGCTTTAATTTTTGTTTGATCTATGCTTAAGGTTTGCTTGAATCGTTTTATAGCATCACTACAGTATTTAAAATATTTACTAGAGTCCGACCGAAACCGTTTTATTCAGGCTGAAACCGAACCGAAACTTATATATTCGGCCAAAATATCGATATTCGGTATAATCCGAAACAAACCGAAGCTTTTAAAATATACATACCATTAAATTCAAAAAAATATTTATTTTAATTTTATAACATTTTTAGATAATTTTCAGGTGCTCTAAAGTACCGGCACTGCTTCATAAATCTAGCTTGAATTGAAATTTTTTTGAAATGAATATTTTTTACGTATTCTTAAATATTTTACAATAAAATATAAATTTTTGTATTCTATTAAGTATATTAAAAACGTGCATCACCTTTGTTTTTTGGTTTCGGCATTCGTTCAAAATATGGCCAATTTTTGGCCTAATCCCAAACCGGAATACTCGGTCGGACTCTAGTATTTACCATGCAATGTCGGATTATCCATCATCACAAAATGACAAAATACCGATAGTGATTAAAAAAAAATGGTTCTAGTTTTTAAAAAATACTGTACTGATTTTTTGTAGTAAGATGTAGAAGAGCAGCATTCAAATAAACAAGCACATGCTGTCAAAGAATCCGCTAAACATTTATGTTTAGCTTTGCACTTTTTAAGTTCCCATAATTTCTGCATAAAAAATAAACTTAAAAGTATCAAGTTCTAATTTAAATACTTGGAATTCTACATACATATGTTTGTTATGGGATGATACATTTAAATTTTGTAATAAATTTTTAGTCTTAAGATGCAACTCGTTAAATAAACAGTAAACGTTTTGAACTAAAACTGAAATTTATAAGTCTTTATATAAATTTATTAACTTATTTTTCAATTATGTATTACAAAATGTTTATTATTATGAGATTAAATTTACAATTGTGCTTTAAAATGAATTTGTACAAAATATAAACTTTTCTAATATATTACAATTTACATTTTCTTTTCAGAATACTTATTATAATACCAGCAGTCCATTTCTGATCAATTGCAACAACCTGCAATGCGGTACCAGAAAACACGTAAAAAATTATTTTACAAAAACAACAACAACAACAACAAATTTTTTAACTACACAACAACAACAATAGCAATAAATTTATACAATTATCAACAAAAAGACGACATAAAAGTACAACAAATATTTGATACATAGTTAAGCAAAAACTAAAAATAAAAAAATAGAAATTATTGCAATATTTTTAGTTTATTTGATTTTCAAAAGTAACGCTCTTTCTTAACCAAATTAAAATTTTCCAAAAAAAATCAACAATTACTTAGTCTTGGCTAGACTATAGTAAGAAGCAGAAAGTGAATTTCAAGTTTAAGGTCATGTTTGAGAAACGTTCAATTTGGGGTTTAATAGTGGGACTCAATGTCTGCATACTAATATGGTTGATCTCAGTACAAGAGCCAGTTATGTTTGATGCGAATACAGCGGCTATCAGTAGTAGCAGTAGTAATAATTTTATAATAAATGCTAACCCAGGAGGAGGAGCAGCAGCTTCAGTGGCGCAACAACAAATTAGTGGTGGCTGGGGCAGAGATCTATTATCAAAGCATATGCCGGTACAAAGTAATGAGTATATAGATGAAATGCCTGTGGCTGCCTCAACATTAACCACCTTAATTATTAGCAACAACCAAAACCAAAACCACAACAACAATAGCAATTATAATAATACGAATATTAATACTAATAATTTAACAGCAACCTATGATGTAAAGACCACAACAAAAACTAGCGATTTGTCGGCGGACATGCAATCACTCACCTCTAGTCTGGGCACAGGAGTGCTGGATTTGAAAATCAAACCAACACCATCATGGGCTACACTGACCGCTGTCTCATCAGCACTGCCGGACGAAGACTTTAATCAATTGATAGATTTACACAATTTTAAGTTTCTCATGCCCCAGCCTGTTTGTGGCAATCACATAGAAGCCTTAATTCTAATACATTCAGCACCGAAAAACTATGAAAAACGTCAAGTCATACGTGAAACCTGGGGCAGCATTAGCCATCACAGGGTTGCGTCTCCACTACGTGTACTATTTTTGCTGGGTGCTGTTGCCAGCGAACAAGTACAAGAGGATTTACAGCATGAGAACAGCATCTACAGAGACATAATACAGGGCTCGTTTATAGATGATTATCGCAATATGACCTATAAACATATAATGGCCTTTAAATGGTTTCTCTACAGTTGTCCGCAGGCACAAATTTTGATTAAGGTCGATGATGATGTTTATGTAAATACACCACAGCTAATAAAGTACCTTAAAGAACAGCAGCAGCAGCAACAACAACAACAACAAAACCAGCAGAAAGATATGTATAATAATGATAAACCCACCATTGCTACAACAGTGACACCAAACAAAATTTCAACCACCACCACCACCAACACCACCACCACTACTAACAACACAACAACATCTTCTATATTTCATAAATTCAACATATTTGCCTCTGAAACGCCATCAGCAGAAGCAACAGCAACATCAGCATCAACGTCATCGTCTTCATCATCAGCGTTTAATGCCTCACAAGAACTTTTCCATTATCCACAAAATTTATTGTTTTGCCAAAAAATCATTGGTTCATTGGTTAAACGTTCCTATCGTTCGAAATGGCGTGTTAGTTTTAAAGAATACTCCGAACGTTATTATCCACCCTATTGCCCCGGCTACGCCATTATCTACTCACCCGATATTATCTTCCGTCTCTACACAGCTGCTCAAAATTCCAAATATTTTTGGATCGATGACGTGCACATAACCGGCGTACTGGCCCAACAAACGAATACAACTATAACCACATCATCACATTATGTACTGTACAGTGACGGATGTGATCAAATTTTAACGGGCAAGACTGATCTCAGTAAAACGGAATTTCTATTTGCTTGGCACAGTATATCAGCACAAAAAATCAAATTACTCTGGCATCTCCAAATGATGGCCATACACACACCCGATGATTTGCACTACAGCAAACAAGTAATGATGAATGATGTTTATAAAATTCAACAGCCGGGAAATGATAATAATGATGTTGATGATTTAGTTGATAATGACATTGCAGCATCCTACACGTATACCTCTGCGAATGGCTTCAGATAGTAGCCTGGCATGAAAATTCAAACACACACTCAACAGAAGAAAAACACAAAAACGCTTATATTACTTTATTTAGTCTGTTCTAATTTATAAGTTTATTTTTTTATATCTCTATAATAAAAACATTTAGTATATATACTTGCTTATGTATAAATATAATTTATGATTTATGTTAGTATTTAATTTTGTAAATGTTTCGTTTAAAATTTGTCATTGAAAAGCAAGTGAAAAGATTAGAATGGTTCTTTCCGTTGTGATTGGAAAGACGCCCGCCATGCCACAATTACACAATATATTGCTTTTAAAACTTTTATTGATTTAGACCTGTACGTTTTAAAATCATATTTTTCTGATTGTTTTCTGTCATGTTAAAGCTTTAATTAAGCTAAGGATTTGCAATAGCTGATGCAGCTTAATAAAATGAAAATTATTCTCTATAAATTTATTTGGTTTTTGTGTTACAAATGTTAAACGAAATTTGTTTTTTGTTGTTTTTTTTTAATATAAATAAAAAATACTATGGCTTTAATTATGATTTCCTTTTATAAATATTTTTGTGGAAACTTAAACTATAAACTAAGTTGTTTGTTTAATTAAATAACACTATTCTACAGCAAATATTGTTAAATACGCATCAACAATAGTTTGTAACCCAAATGAAGTTTCAGCAAAGAAATTTAAATTCATCGAGTAGAGTTATTAATTAATAAACTTTAGTACAAGGTAAATTTTAAAGAAAATCAAGAAACGCAATTATACTAAACATTCGACATTTTTCTTCCAAAATACGAGTACATTAATAAATTAATTATCTAGTTAAAAACTTGTTAAAAATATATAATAAAATTATTTAAATCTAAGTTTTTTTTTATAAAAATTCAGTTGTTTCCTTTAATCTCAGTTCGTAAACGTAGTAAATATGAAATACATTAAACTATTTAAATATTAAACAAAAAAACTTTAGTTTGTAAAAACCAAACTTATTCATATATTTGAGATATTATTTTAAAGTTAAAAACACTTTTTTTAATAAAAAAAAACCAAAACAAATAGATTTTAAAACAACCAAACAAATAGTTTTAAATAATAAATTTAAATGTATTAACTAAAACAAAAGGCGTCAAATAAAATAAGTTATAGTAAACAAAAATTTAATTATATTTGCGAAAAGTATTACATATAAATAAATGAACTGCAATATGGAACATAAGATTAAATTGTTTTGAAAACATTTGCATTACTTTGCAGAGATTTTTACAAAATTCATTAGTAAAATTGTTAGTGAATAATTAGAATAATTTCGAAGGCTTGTTAGCAACGTCAAGTAGTTGATTTAAAAGTAGAGAAAGAAAAGAAATACTGTGAGCGTCAAAATAAAATCAACACCACATATTATTAAAGTAAAAGTTTACTTATACAAATAAAAATTATATGACATTAGAAAATTTAATTGCATTTTTACTTAATTATTAAAGTAGAATTTGTGTATTCAAAATTCATTGATTTATTGTTCAAATAGACCAATTTTAACGCGTCATCTTTCTGCAAAAAACCCTGTCTTTCCAAAAGTAGTGGCTTTTAATAAATAAATAAATTTCTTTTACTGGTTCTTTATTTAAAGAGCCGTTCAAAATAAATTCAAGGTTCATAATTTATCATTAAAGTTGTGAAATTAAGTAGTGAACAATTTACAAAGGGACGACAAACAACAATTGAGACTCGGCAAATCATAATAGATTTACATAGAAGTGGAAATCCCTGTACAATAAAAACAATTTTTTGAATTTGCCTGGTGCAAAACGACCAAAGCGTCTTACAAAAACTGAAGTAATAGCTATAGTAAGAGAAATAAGAGCATACCCAACATCTAGTGCTGTAAAAATTGCTTAAAATGTCACGAAAACTTCTGGAAACCCTGTAAGCGCCAGTACGATTAGAAGATCTTTGCAACAAAATGGCCTTACATGGTAGAGTGCCACGTAAGAAGCCTTTTACAATAAATAAGAGCCAAAGCAAACGTTTGAATTTCGCAACAAAAAAAAATATATAAACGAGTCTCAATTTTTTTAAAAATAACATTCTTTTCCCCGATTAAAGTAAGTTTGAGATATTTGGATTCAAAAACTTTCCAAAAATATGGCGAACCAAGAACGGAGCCTTTTTAATTAATATGTTACTAAGACGTTAAAACATGGCGGCGGCTCAGTAATGGTGTGGGGTTGTATGGCGGTAATCTTACATTTATAGAATCTACAATAAAAAATAAAGAATATCTCGACATTTTAAAAGCCAATATAGTCCCCCAATAGTGTAGAGGAAATAGAACTAGCGCAGAACTGGGTTTTCTAACAGCACAAAGATTCTAAGCATTGCTGCAAAATAGTGAAAGAGTGCTTGCTTGGACAGTGATTAGGTCTAAAGGCTTTAGATTATCCTCAGCAGTTTCCGAATCTCAGTCCAATTGAGCAGCTGTGGGAATATCTGCACAAACAAATTGGGAAAGAAATAAAGGCAGAAACAAAATTTCGCCTGATTTCACTGAACAATTTTGTTTATTCTTTGTGTAGAAGATTGCCAGCTGTGATAAAGGCAAACGGACTATAAACAAAATATCAAAGGCAATGTTTTACATAACTTTATAAACTTGTTTACTTTATTTTGACGCGACAAATTTGGTACTTTTCCGTTAAAATTTAATTATTTTTGATGTTCCTTATTTATCTAGTTTTTGCTAATGCATTATATTTTGCTTAAATTACTCTTAAGAATTATGCAATCAATTTTGTTTTAAAATTTTACTTATGTTATAAATAAAACATTTAAACAATAAACACATAATGTTTACTTTATATTGACGCTCACAGTATATAAGTTCGAATTAAACTTGAATATAGTAATTTAAAAAATCAGTTCAGCCATATTGTAATGACCTCAAATTGGATTGAACATTTTTTTAATCCTCAGATAAACGACTTAGTTTTATATAGCCAAGATCGTTAGTTAAAAGGGAAATCATAAATTCATACAATGGTTGATTCGATATTACAATTTTTCTTGACTTTTTTATGTGCTAAATACCTTCATTTGAAATTCTATTACAATTTCGAAATGCTTCAGTGAAATTAAACAAAAAAAAAAAAATAAATTGTTGAATAGAAACAAAATTTGGCACCCATTATGTATGTTCCCCAAGTAGGTGAAGTCTTTAACAGATTGAGAGGACCTTTTCTGATATCGGGGCTTTAGGAAAGTTGTGACTAATTTTAGCTTCTTTTGTCGTAAACGCAAATGATTTGATACAGGTGAATTATATTAAGGTACGGTCACACTTGGCAAAAAAGACGTAACCACTAAATAAAATATATTTAAACTCGTTTATTTATTTAAAAAAGTTCGTTTATTTAGGGCAAAATACAACAACAAATATTTAATCTTATTTTATTTGATGTTGATATTTGCCAAGTGTGACTGTACCTTTAGTCAAACATAACTACAGCGTGCAAAGATTTGAATTTAAGAAAATTTTACTTTTATTTTTAGTATTTACTGAAATAATAATTTAACTCTATTTCAAAAACTTTCAATTTTAATTTTCTCAATATCAAATTGCTTTTCTAAATTACAATTTGAATTTGGAATTGTGAATTTGTTATTTCTCAATATAAATATGGAATTTCTCAATTTCAACTTGAAAATGTGTAGAATTGGTTCCTGGACAGAGACCTATCAAAGCGAAAAAATACATATTTTAACATAGGTAATTTCAATACTCGGAGTCGAAATAATAAATATTTGATCTAAGTTAATAATTTATTCGCTCAAAATTGTAACGGAAGTCAAAGGTTATTTTTAAGAATGCTAAAAATCATAATTTCTTTTATTTACATTTCGAATAGAATATTACAAATTATTATTTTTAAGCCATATTACGCTAAAGATTCATTGGTTTTCCTACGAATCTGCATTTCAACTTATTTTTTAAACTTTGTAAAATGAATGTAGCTTCAAAAGAGCAAACTTTAAGGCTTGTGTAACCCCATTGTCAAACTGAAAATTGTTTTCCTTTGGCGGTTGCTAATTATCTAAGACATTTGCAAATATAATTAAAAGTAGTCTTAAATAACCAAACAGAATTAAAATCAAAATTGTGTAAAAAAAAACAAAACATTTTATAATTGATTTAAAACTGAAGAAACACCACAAAACTCTATCTCTATATTTACGTATCATGAGTAAAACAAAATGTTCAAAATAAAAACTTTTTAGAATAGAGTAGCTAAAATAAAAAATAAAACTAAAAAAAGAACAAATAAACTAAAGTATTGTAAAGACAAATTAATTAAAACCAAAATTTAAAACACGGAAAGTATTTAAGGTGTTCACAGATTGAAATCAAAACTAATATTTTATTGATATTAATAAAGTTACACTACTCGTATATTGATTTGTGTAAACAATTCAAACAACAAAGTTATTTTTGTTTTGTTATTTTTTTTTTAAGAGATTCCTAACTGTGAGGACACTTAAAAAAAGTCTGGAAATCGTACGAAACAGGCGTCCTGTTTCACGACTGAATAATTGGTACATTGTAAAGAGTGATTTTTTAAGAGCTTTTGGATGGGATTTAAAAAACACATCGCTCGCCATTCAGATTAACGTTCCTGTCAGTCGATTCATACTTAAATTATAGACCAAACTGAACATGTTACACGAAAACAGCTGAGCTGTCAATAACAGTCTTGCCAAAAGGAAAGTTGCTAAAAAGTCGCCCTTTACATTAATAAAAGTTTGTTTACTCCCAAGTAAAACGAAAGAAAATCTTGTAGATTCATTTTAAAAACAAAAACGTTATTCGGATTAGGTCTATGGACACCTGGGGTCCGATTTATGTTTTGTGGTATATACATTTTAAATTTGTTCTCTTTTCACATTTTTCCTATTAAAATTCTATGTTAAAAAAATAAAAGGCAACAAATTTCATGTGCGATTTTTATTCATGATAGGGATGAATAACTTCTAAAAACGTAAGAGAGCGCCGCCAATATCTCCCGTAGCGGACATGATTTTTCAAAACATTTCGTTGCAAATTGTTAATGGGAATAAAACTAATTTACGATTCAAATAGTGTTAATAAAACGTTCCATAATATAATAAAAACAACAAATGTATAAATATAAATTGCAATAAATATAATTTTAATTATGATGTAGCAAATTTTTTTTTTTACTAAACACATTTTCACAATGAAACTTTTAATTTCCTTTGCAAAATAACATTGATTTAATTTTGTTTTTATAAATTGATTAGTTAGACTTGATTTGCTATAAATTGCAATTGCAAAAATGTATATGTATTTAATATATTTTTTATTATGTATACATATGTGTTAATAAACCATAAAATGTAAACTTAAATAACAAATAATTAACTGTAGTTACAAATAAATATATAACAAACAAAAAGAAATCATATAGTACATAGTTGATAAAATTTAATAATGACCTCCTATACAAACAAAATTATAATATAGAAAATATTTGTCAAAAAATAAACAAATAAACAAACAAAAAAACATTTAATCAAACATTCATAACATTTAGTAACACTTAAGTTATGTGCAGACGGTTTTCAGATCTTACAATATTGTCAGAAAATGTCTAACAACCGTGTTAACTTAAAATTTTTGTCTACAATTTGGTCTTCAATTTCTCTAACAATATCGACATTGTCAGAGAAAACTTTCCAAATACATTTTATGTCAAAAGTTCGCAGATTGCAGACATTTCTTTCAGCCAAACTTTGCGGCGTTTTTTTATTTTGTCTTCATCCCCTTCTTATTGTGTGTCAATTGTGTGCCAATGAAATTTTAAACTTTACTTACAGTCGTCTGAACTGACAATTTACCTTTTGCGAAAATTTTTTCAATGTCAGAACATTGCTAGCACATTGCCAGATCTGACAACATTTTATGATCTGTTAACTGTCTGTACATAGCTTTACAAATACATAGTCGTTCTTATCTACAAACACATTTTTGAGTACACGTTTAGTATGTAATGAAATGGTTGGCTGAATCTAGCATTATTTACAGTTAATTAGTGGGATCATATTGTAACTGTTTAGTGAAACAAATTAAATTTAAAAACCAAAAACAACAGCAACAAAAACAAAAAGAAAAACAAAACATTTTAAATATTATTAACATAGAAACTAGAATATGATTGACACAAAAAACATATTTATTGTAATTGTAAGTATTAAAAAAAATCAATTTATATTGAAAATTTATAACAAATTTGGTTGGGGGGACAAAGCTGAAATTTTGTATAACAGTCTATTCTGTAGAAAGTCTTGTGTATAACAGTCTATTTTATAAAAAATCTTAAGCAAAACAGTCTATTCTATAGAAAATCTTGTGTACAACAATATTTTCCGGAAACATGTCGTCTGAATTAGGAGAAAGTTAAAGTCCTCTTAATAGTCTAATTGATAGACTCGAAAGTGGATAGAAACGGCGACTCACTGCTTTGTCGAGAAGTCCATGGTCTGTGATTCCCTTAATTTTTGTTCAACTAAAAAGAAACCACCCTAATGTAAATTCTCAGCATTATAATTTTAATGAATTGGGGTGAATAATTAATTAGAAATGACCTCAATTAGAAAAAACATTCTATTTATCATAATAATGCATTGTTGTCTTAGGTTACTAATTACCTTACGGATGGATAGGATGAACTCATTACACAATAAGTATAAAATACCAGTAATGTCGGTCAAGCTCGACCATATAATACCCTACACCCAGTGTATGTGTAAAAACAGTTTTTCAGAAATGGGCGCTACTAGAGAGCTGACATATTATGCACCGGCCATTGAAAAATGTTAGTGGCACAACTTCTGTGTATATAAATATTTGTTGTATTCAAAATCGATAAAAACTTTTTTTTAAAGATTTATACATGAAAACTAATTTTCAAAGAAGCTTCGACTAAAAAGACCGTCCGTCATTAAATAAAGTAGGTGTCATGATTTCTGTGGATTCCAATATTTTTAGAAGAGCTATGCTCGTTAAAGTGATTTTCGGAAGTGGACCTTATATGGGAGCTATGGTCAATTATGGACCGATATGCACAACATTTTTAGATGTGATTAGGCTTCATTTACAACTTATTGTTGGCGAAATTTGTTTGGATACGTTTATAAATCAAACATTTATGATCGGTAGAGTCATATTTCGGGAGAAAATTTGTATGGAGGCTTGGTGAAATAATAAACCAATTCAACCAATTTGAAATACAACTGTCTTTGAGCCGAAAAAAATATTATGTAGCAAATATTTTGAACTATCATTAAAAGTGCGGCCCTGTAATTTGCGCACAAGCTTTACAAGGACAACCAGCCAGACGGACGGATGGACAGACATCGCTAAATCGACTCAGGAAGTGTCTGAGTCAATGGATATACTTAAAGGGTGAGTGTTGGACTAATATTTATGGATGTTACAAATAATCAGCATAATGTGGTGGAGGTGGTGTAGGGTATCAATAGCTAGAAAAATTACTTTTAAATTAAAAAAAAATTAATTTACCGTTTAAACTAATTTTCAAATTAATTTTGTTTTTGTGTGTAAAACCCAAAAGAAGAACTTATATGTTCACCACAATAGGTTAATTTATGTACTACTAAAAGAAAATTAAACTTTAAAAGTAAATTGCTATTATATTATATTAATTAACTAACTGTATTATTAATTAATTAATTAACTATATAATTTAGTGTCATTTGAATGAAAATTATTGCCATTATTATAATTAAATTAACATAAATTAAATTCAATTAAATTAAACTTATATTATGTATTTGTCTGTATTATATGTTTAAAATTGAGAAAACAAGAAATACTCACAGCAAACAAAATTAGAAGAACATTTAAGCAAAATTCAATGTAACTATTAATTTATAAAATATAAAAATAAATGTTTAACATTACAAACACAAAAAAAACAACAAATTTGCAAAACAACAATTTAAGAGAAAAAGTAAAGAAATGAATGATATAATTAAAAAAATGTTTTATATGTATTTACCACATTATATTGTATATTTAATTGTTTTTTTTTTTGTTTTTCTTTTGGAAAAATAAATAAATTTAAATTAAAAATTTTATTTCAATGTGTCTGTCTGGTGGGTGGTTATCAGCGTTGTCAACTTTGAAATTTCAAAACGCACCAACATGGAGAAAAAAACGCGCCATTTGAAAAAAAATCGCACCAAATTTAGATTTTCTTTTTTATTTATTGAAATAATTTCACATAAAGAATATAATATTATTTATAACAGTCTTTAACAGTTCAGTGTTTTTATAAAAAATAGAAAACTTGACAGAACTAAACAAATTTGTTTTTTGTACCAGATGTAATTAATAATAGTAAAACTACTTATATATGCTATTCGGAATTGACAACACTGGTAACAAGCATAATATTATATTGGATCACCTTGTTTGATTTTTTGGCTACAGGTTGACTCAAATATGAAAATTTTCGAAAAACGGTATTTGTGGTGAATTTCTTATTTGTTAGCTAATTCAGCAACCACCCGTAAAACTGTAAACCGCGCAAATCCATTGCCTGCTTTTAGGATGACAAATTTTCAATGACCTTGAAAAATTTGGAATAACGGAATTTGTGGTGAATTTCTAAAAACTCACCACGATTTTTTATACTCACCACTATTTTTTACTCACCACGATTGTTTACTCACCACGATTTTTTACTCACCACGATTTTTTACTCACCACGATTTTTTAGTCACCACGATTTTTTCACCACATGACAAAAAAAAAAAATTTTTCCGTCGGTCAACTCCGACGGAAGTCCTCCCTTCTTTCTATCCATATTTGTCAGTCAGTCAGCGCTCTTTTTTCCACAACCTCTCTTCTCTCTGTCTCCTGTCGTCTCTAGAGCGTGTGGTCGGTCATCCGTCGCCGGTCCGCTCCGCACACGTCCTCAGTGCGGCGTCGTCCTTTTTGCATGTGTGCGTGTGTGGTGTGTGTGCTGTCGTGTTTTGAAAAACAACACCGGATGTTCTATTTATGCGAACTTTTTTAGAAAAAAGAATATGGGAATTTTTGATTGATTCTATTTTTAGACAAAAAAATTCGTAAAAAACACACCAAATCTTAGGATGCCAAAAAATATTTGAGTCAACCTGTAGCCAAAAAATCAAATAAGGTGATCCAAGTAATATTATGCTTGTTACCAGTGTTGTCAATTCCGAATAGCATATTTTCACTATTACGCATAGTAATCTCAAGGTGAATTTAAATACTAGGTGATAGCGTAGCGCCAGCTGATTATTCATGGTGAATTTGAAAATGCCAAAAAGTTATATAAAAAAAAAACTTTTTGACAGTGACGAAAGTTTTTCATATAGAAAAATGCCTGTTGTTCTTGCCTTGTTGTAATTGTTGTAGCAATGCGGTCACCTGGTATTTAATTTCACCATGAGTAATCTGTTCAAAATTTCAAGTGGAATGCTGTCAAACATGTTAAAAAAAAATCACATGAACTTTTCATGAAAAGATGTTGCAGAAAGAAGTTCATTTTGTTCAAAATGTAAAGGTACTTTTTACAAAACTGAAATATGTAGGGCGCAAGCTTAATTCTTAACAAAATTATTTACAATATTATGCTTAAGTGGACAGTGACAAAGGTTTTTACATATAGAAAAATGCCTGTTGTTCTTGCCTTGTTGTAATTGTTGTAGCAATGCTGTCACCTAGTATTTAATTTCACCATGCATATATGTATGTATGTACAGTGTAAAAAATTTTGTTTTTAAAATTATTAACTTTTAATAAATGAAAAAAACTATAGCTTTGAGACAATTTTTTGTTTTTAAACAAATTACTATTAAATAATTCTTTAATTCAATGAACTATTTTTTTGTTATATTTTTATTTAAATTTATGTATTAAATAAATAGTTTTTTCATTAATATTGTAATTTTTTTTAATATGAAACAAAAATCCCGAAAATCCCGATTTCGGGATCCCGGGATTTGAAAAAGCAGTCCCGTTTGGCACCCCCTAATACATACATATTTATAACATAAATAAAAGGGTCATACTTGGCGTATGATTAATAATTATAGAAAACATTTCAGCTAAAGTTAAATGTTACGTATACGTTCTGCACCACAACAATCAATTACATAATAAAAACACAACAAACAAAGCAGACATTAAATTAACAATGAACATAACAAAAATAAAAATAAAAATTGGCATTTCAATGTACTACTCATATTGTATTGTTTCAAAAAGCCATTTATTATGGAAACAAAAATGAGAACAGCTAAAACATCACCACTACTAGGTGAACATTTAACGAAAGAAAAAAAAAACAAAAAACAAATAAACATTAAATAATTTACCACAAAATATTTTAGCGACATCAGTAAACAATTTAGCATATTATAGTACATGGCCCTGACAGGTGAAAATGCAACAACATCTGATTATTCCATTAGAGGTGGTCTCAAATATTGGTTCATAGCTCTGGTTGACCTAAACCGATTTTGCTGATTTTAAATAGCAAACTTCTCGAAAGCACTTCTGACAGAATTATTGAAGGTTTGGATCCCGAACATATCTTGAGACTTCAAAAAACTGATTTCAACATCCAGACAGACAGACAGACAGACAGACAGACAGACAGACGGACATGGCTTAATCGACTTCGCTATCTATAAGGATCCAGAATATATATACTTTATAGGGTCGGAAAATTATATTGTGGAAATTTCACACGGAATGACAAACTTATATATACCCTTCTCACGATGGTGAAGGGTATAAAAAGGATTTTTTAAGAACCTGAATAGTTGTTCTATAATATTAAATCACATACATACATACATATCGATGGTCTCATGTAGAAAGGCCGTAACTCGAAGGTAAAAACATAATAGAAACTGTAATATTCAACATGTAACTTTTTTTGTACAACTGCTTATAAAAGCGTTATTTTTTTACACTATTGCAATCAATTTTTGTGAGGAGATGTATTTGCGTTAAATGCATTGGAATCGCAAAAAAAAACAAATTTCGAAAAAATAGCGAGTTAGGGCCTTTCTACGATGTGTTTTAACACAAGCATAGCCTGTTAAGAAAAAAAAGATATGCACTCTAAGCTTAAAAGTAATGTAAAGAAAAGAATGACAACTTGTCCTTGAAAATTCCCCCAAATTTAAGCTATTTACAATTGCTCTAACCAGTAAATTTGCTTGTATCCGCAAAAAGGCAATTTCCCTAAATTTGTGATATGAACATATTTCGCAAAAATTACATATAACCAACAAAAATTTAAGACCAAAAGATTTTGAATCGTGCTATATAGAATAAAGTAGTGTAGGAAAATTAAAAATTTGTTTATTTTCAAACCGTGTTATATAAAAACCGTACAAAAAAAGAATTATTTGTATTTTTATAATTTTTTTTAATAATATGATTACTGTAATTATTTATATGATTTTAGCAACCATAATATGTTTAAGTTACGATTCATATGATTATCGCAATTTATTTATTTATTTATTTTAGGTCTACGGAAAAAATCCTTACAGACCAATTATAAAAAATTTATATAATATACAAAATAATAAAAAAAATTTAGACAACCATTTAATTCTGATTAAGGTACAAAGTGATATTACGTTTAATTACATTAAAAAATCAATTAGAAAATAAAAATCATTATAATGTTAACACAATTTTCTAAGAGAATCAGAATTAGCATAATTTGTTTGATTAATTTGAATATAAATTGGAATGTAGAAACGAGTTGATCGATGAGGAAGTTTATGTTGCTGAGTAGGAAGTCAGAACAGACTGCACCATTTATTAGGTTAAATGAAAATGAAACGCTAAGCATAGGTCTTCTGCTCTCCAACGTTGGTAATTTTATTAATGCAAGCCTTGTAGTATAAGGAGGAATAATGACGTTAGGATTCCATGTTGAATTACCCAAGCAAAAAAGAAGAAACTGTTTTTGCACTGATTCTATTATGTTGTTGAGATAATCCACATCCGGATCCCAAATAACAGATCCATATTCCAAGATTGGTCTGACTAAAGAGCATCTAAATCGTAACTTAACTATACTATGGTTAGCGCAATCATATAAATATTTACAGTGACATTACTTTGGCATCATGGATATTTGGATTCGGCTGGTTTATGGGTTTCTATACAATCAGTTACGTTTAGTGTACAGTAATGAATCCATTTTTCAAAACAAATATTAATGAATTAGTTTTCTGGCGTATTAGCAATATTGCGGACATGAAAAATCGTTTTTGAAGATCTCTCGGCATCAGTTCATTGATACGAATTTTCCTGATTTTGGCTGAATACTGCTGTTTCATCATTATGAAAATTAATTTTATTAAAATTTTAATTATTTAAAAAATAAATTAATTCCTTTAAATTACTGTAAATAGTTATTATATTTTTACAATTAATAGCATGGTGTAACTATACAAGGTGAGTGCAAATCAGCAACAAATACAACACAATACAGAGACAACAGGCATTTTGTTTGTGTAAAATAATGTACTACTGTCAAAAACACTTGAAAAAAGTACATATTACTTTTGACATAAGTAAATTGTAAACAAAGTCAGTCAGCTGTGCTACTGTACTCACCTTGTAATAGTAACTCACCATGATTAATAGTAAATTGAATTGTCAAAAATATTTGAAATTGTCAATACGCTTGGGTATTTTTTTATTTAAAAAAGTTTTCAGAACCATGGTGAAATTAAATACTGAGGCTGATTTTCGTCTATGTTCCATTCATACTAAGCAACTATTTGTCACTCATTTACATACATACATACAGTTATATTTTAAATTTACAGGTGATATTGTATATTGTACATTGTATGATACAACTATCTGCTTGTGAACACAATTTTGGGCAACGTTGCATGTTTATGTTGTAATGCCTTCAAAAAAAAAATTTAAAATAAAAGTGAGAAAAACAAATAATTTCTGCATAGCGTGAAAAATATAATGCAAACATTTTAACAATCGAGTCCAGTAAGTAAAAATTAATGATAGTTTTTCATAAATTAAATACAACAATCTTTATTATTTAAATTTGTTGTTTATTAATTTTATTTTCGTGTTTTTAATTTGCCAATCGTTTATAATTTGAGTGACATTTTTTGATTGACATATGTACATAAATATGTATTTCTAAACTTTTGGCAATACTTACAGCATTATGCAAAAAAACTTAAAACAGGCTGATAAACCTCTGTTAAGAAAAATTCCTTAAAGTATCATGCAAAAACAACTTTTAGCTTAACATACGTCTGATAAAGCAATGATAACATTAAATAATTTAAAGCAGCACATACCTACTTTAAAGTGTTGTTACAATATTTTATTGTTTTAACAAATAAAGTTTTGTTAATTTTTGTGTAGATTTTTACATAAAAATTGGATACATGGATATATTTTTTAAATTAATATATTTTTTTTTAATGTAAAAATAAAGTTTTTTGAAAGCATTCAATGAAAATAATTGAAATTGTATGAATTTTTGACATAAAAACGCTTAAGTCGGTTTTAGTGAGTTTTAAATTCTGACTAAAATAAAAAAGAGTGGACGGGGCTCCAAAGTGTGTAATATGTTTAGCTATATCCTGAAAACTGTTTTTTAGACGATATATATATATATCAAATGATAGGTATTTAAAAAAAACTAAAAAATCCATTTATCAGTATGTATATAAATTACAAAATGTAAAACTCAAGAAACTAAGCTTTAATTCAAGGTATAATATAACCGTGTAGGTAGTATAGATCCAGAGATATTTAAGAAAATCATGACATTTCACCATAAAAATTACAATAAATTTGTACTATGCGAAGCCGGTGTTCTGTATACCATATAGGAGAACATCTTATTAAAGCTTATATATGACATTAATATTAAAAGTATGAAATTTGATTTCAAAGTATATATACTAAAGTTTGGAAATTATAATTTAAAGAAAAATAATTCTTGTTTTTTAATTTTTCAGAACTTATAAATCTGTAATTATAATACCTACAGACACATGTCATACCTTAAATTAAAGCTTGATGTCTTGGCTATTAATATTAATAATCTAAAAAAACACTTATATAGACTTTTTTTAAGATTTTTTAGATATCAAAAAAAAATTTGGGGAAAAAAATATGTATCTCGAATTTAACCCATAGTGGGTCCATATTTTATAATCATGGTATATTTCGTTGGAAAGAAATTATACCATTAATTTGACGTATCATAAATTATCAGACACCGAATAGTTTCTGAGATATAGGCTCATATATTTGAAACTTTGAAGACCCGCCCACTTGAAAATAAGCGTGACCGTCCAAGAAATTTTATACCACTCTTATCTTCTCTAAACGCCCTATTTGATGCAATTTTTTATTTTGAGCAATGTCACTGAAACCAACTTGTTCCAATTTGTATTTATAATTTTATAATGAAAACATACAAAACATTATAGTGATTACATACAATCAACCAAAGTAAATAAAGCTCGTTTTTAAAATAATCGCTTTTATGTTAGGAACAAATAAGCGTATTTATTATTTTAAATTATTATAAATGTGCTTAGTTTATGTTTTTATGCAGTATAAATATTATTTGAGATATTAAAATAAGATTAAAATTTAATTTTATATTGAAAATATACAAAACATTATAAGATATCCGTCTATCCGAATGAACTAATAATTGTTGTTTTACATCATTAACTATAAAGAGACAAAAGAGAGTGATAGTGTTGCCAGTATCAACATATAGAATTAATTGATGTATATAATAGTTAACGTACTGTTTTTGCATATGAATTTTTAACATTGGTGTGTTAGCCTTAAAGTGTCTTTTAACTAACGTGAACTACAATCCTCAAATAAGAATTTTTTTGCATAAGGCTGTTAAACTTTACAATAACATTCAAAAACATGTGTAAAAATCTCGTAGGTGTTGTACAAAATATTTATGTAGAAATTACCAACAACATTTGTAATAGGTGTTTTTTTTTTTTTTGAAGTGATACAGCTTTGAGTTGGCATCACTGCTTTATTTGACCACCCATTTAACAGCTAATAGTTGCTTTTTGTTTAGTTTGCTTTAACATTTCATTATGGATCGACTTACATCAGAGCAACGCGTGCAAATTGTTGAAATTTTTAATCAAAATAATGGTTCTTTTCGTTAAACTTATAGTGCACTTCGGTCATTTTATGGTGTATATAATCGTCCTTCAGAGCGGTTAGTTTGAAGAACAATAAATCGTTTTCGGACCACATTTACTGTTATTGATAATGTGCATCCCATTACATCCACAGAAAATTACTGTTTGGTGCGCTTTATGGGCTGGCGGAGTATTGGCCCTATGTCTTCAAAAACCGATGATGATCAGAATGTTACTGTCAATGGTGAAAGGTATAGGAACATGATTCGAAGTTTTTTCGTACCTCAATTAGCTGGCATTACTCTTGCTGATATGTGATTCGAACAGGACGGAGCCACATGCCACACAGCGGGCACTACAATTGATTTACTCAAGGAAACTTTTGACGATAAAATAATTTCACGAAATGGCCCAATTAATTGGTCCCCAAGATCGTGTGATTTAACCACATTGGATTATTTTTATGTAAAGTCACTTGTGTACGTCGATAAACCACAAACTATTGAACACCTGGAGATCAACATTCGAAGAGATACGGCCGCAAATGCTGGGAAAATTTGTGAAAATTGGTGTTCCAGCTTACACTTTATACGCGCCAGCCGTGGCAGCCACATGACCGAAATCATATTTAAACATTAATGTCATAAAATTTTCTATCCAATAAAGACCGTTTCATTTATATCAAAAATATATTACTATGTTGTATTATGATTTAAACTTGTATCACTATATAAAAAACACCTTTAACATCTACATCTATTATAAAATTTTAACAGTTTGATACCATACGTCTCCAAATCCAGGTATGATATCAAAACTTTCAAAACTTAGGTTTTAAAAAACCAAAAAATGTAATTAATCAATTTGGCAATTAGAGCATATGATATTTGTTCTTTAAACACTTCCTCACACCTTATAGAAAATACACACAAACTAAGTTAATAAATAGGATTGCCAAATAAATTTACGTGCAAAAAAATACAGCTATAAATACAGCTACTAAATTGTAATTTTCACATTTTTAATACAGAATTAAATAAATCGTTTTGTAACTTATGTTTATTATAAACTAGCTAAAACCCGGTGTGCTTCGCTACCCGTATTTTTTTAAAATTAACTTTGTATGGGAGGTACCACGCCCACTTAAAATTTCCAAAAAAAAAGTAGCCTATAGCTCCTTCCAGACATACAGAAATATACTGTGAAAATTTCAAGAAAATCGGTGATTTTTAAAATTAACTTTGTATGGGAGGTACCACGCCCACTTAAAATTTCCAAAAAAAGTAGCCTATAGCTCCTTCCAGACATACAGACATACTGTGAAAATTTCAAGCAAATCGGTTCAGCCGTTTAGCCGTCTATAGACTTCAAACTAATAATAATAAACATAACGACACACATTCACTTTTATATAAGAGTTTTTACATCAATGAAAACCTTACCCCGCACAATTATGGTATATTTAAAACAGCGATTGGACTAAAAAAGGATAAGCTATTGAAATCAGTTTATACTCTGAGGGGAATTGTCTACATTAAGCAACATGAGAATGATGAACCCAACAAAATTATTTTTCCAGAGCAATTGGGGCAGTTTTTTCGCTGTACTACACAAGTTTTTTAATGACCTTATGATAATGACTCTATATTTGTTTGTTGCTTTAATAATTGTTTTGAAAATTGTTTTGAATTTCTTTAATAATTACATGACTTTATTATTTTATCTGACTTCAACATTTAATTTAATTTTACTATTTCAATACATGACTTTATTATTTTATCTGACTTCAACATTTAATTTAGTTTTACATTTTCAATACTTTGTTATTTTTGCTTCAATTACAATGATTCAATTTCTTAATTTAATATTATCTTTATATTATATAATTTCTGATTTTATTAGCATTACACACATTATTATGCACTTTTATGACTTTTATCAGTGATGATCGTGGAAGGTCCAAAGACTTAACAATGAATATGGTTAGAATTTTGGCTAACTATAAAAGAGGTTTTAAAATTGTACACATAAATGCACAAAGTTTAAATAATAAATTGGATGAATTTAAAATTGTTTTTGAGAACTCTGGTATTGATGTTATTTGTGTTTCGGAAACATGGCTGTTAACATCAACCACAGATAATAATATATGTCCCAATGGGTACAAGGTATTTAGAGATGATAGAGGAAGTCATGGTGGCGGTGTGGCCATTTTTACTAAGAATAGCATTTCTTGCAAAATATGCAACAAATCATCTTTGACATACAGTACAACTGAACAAGCGGTTGAGTTTATATTTATCGAAATTTCTTCATTTGGCAAAAAGATGCTGGTAGGTTGTGTTTATAGGCCAAATAAGAGAATACCATTAACTGTTTTGTATTCAACACTAGAAACTCTCGCCACAATGTATAATGATATAGTCATTACTGGTGATTTTAACTCAAACGTATTAGTGGAGACGACGCTCCATGATAATATGTTATCGCTTGGTCTTTTTCCAGTCAACATGATTAATCCAACGCACCATACATCCACAGCAAGCACGCTGATTGATCTTTTCTTTGTGTCCAATACTACGAATATAGTTCTGTATGATCAAATATCTGCTCCGTGTTTTTCTAAACATGATCTAATATTCCTAACTTATAACTTTCAAATCCAACAAATTGAACAGTGTTTCAGTTATCGTGACTTTAAGAATCTAGATTTTAATATTTTATATGAATATTGTTCCCATATTGCCTGGAATGATATCTATTTTATGTACACCGTTGATGAACAATCTTCATTTCTGGAACACAATATTCAATATCTTTTCGATCAAACAGTACCACTAAAATATAAAAAAACAGTACATACTCAAAAACCATGGTTTTCAAATTCTGTTAAGAATGCAATACAATTGAGGGACTTAGCATATGCCAGGTGGAAAAGATTTAAAACTCCTGAACTAAAATTACAATATTCCAATGCCAGGAAAAATGTAAATAAACATATTAAACAGGCAAAAACTGAATATTATTCCAACCGCTTTGACTCAGCTTCTCAACAAACTTGGAATATCATTCGCGAAATAGGAATTGGCAATACTAATAATCGTACAGATTGTAATGTGGATGCAAACATGCTTAACAGAACTTTCACTGACATACCTGTAGTACAGGCAAATCCCACTTTTTTTAATTTTTCCTCATGCTCGCCAAATACAAATACTGGAATAATTAGTGAACATTTCCAATTTTCGTGCGTTACTCAATATGACGTTATTTCAACAAGCTCTTTGATTAAATCAAATGCAGTAGGAATTGACGACATACACCCGAAGTTTATAAGATTACTTTTACCTATGATTCTACCGTATGTTACTTATCTATTTAATACTATTATAATGTCAAGTACGTATCCGTTAAACTGGAAACACGCAAAAATTATACCATTACCTAAATCGAATGGAGAATATAGACCGATAGCTATCTTGTGTTTTCTATCGAAGGTTTTAGAGAAGCTCTTGTATAAACAAATGATGGAATATATTGATACTCATAGTTTACTTTCCAGCACGCAATCGGGGTTTCGTCAGAATCACAGCTGCGTTACGGCTCTTGTGGAGGTTAGCGAAAATATACGTCAAGGATTAGATGAAGGTAGTATGAATTTTTTAGTACTTCTAGACCATTCTAAGGCGTTCGATACGGTAGACCATGACATACTCATTAAAAAACTGTACCACTTTTTTCGGTTTAGCGACACTTCTACTAAACTTATATATTCGTATCTTACGAACCGCACACAATCGGTGTTTGTGAACAATACATGGTCAGATAGCGTATCCCTTAATAGAGGAGTACCTCAAGGCTCTATTTTAGGACCACTCTTATTTTCATTATATATAAATGATTTGCCAAACCAACTCTCTAAATGCAACATCCATTTATACGCAGATGACGTGCAACTTACTCTAAGTAGCTCTGTTATAAATATAGCTTCAGGAATATCATCTCTAAATGAGGATTTAAACAAAATTTACCTCTGGGCTTGTGCAAATGGGCTCTGTTTGAATCCACACAAATCTAAATGCATTGTGATATGTAAAAGGAGCTTAAATCGTTACATTTCTGAAGATATTGTTTTAAATGGTGAAAAAATCGAAATTGTTAATTCAGCGAAAAATCTCGGTATAATCTTCAATAGCAATCTGACATGGACTGATCATATAAACTCACTGGTTGGTCAAACATACATAAAGTTACGAGCTCTCTGGTCTACACAATATTTTACACCAATAAGAATAAGAACCTTACTAGCCAAGACGTATCTGATTCCTTCTCTAATATATGGGTGCGAGTTGTTTGGAAGCTGTGATTCAAGTAGTAAAAGTAAGCTTAATATATTGTTTAACAACATAATAAGATATGTGTATGGATTGAGAAGGTTTGATCATGTTTCTGCTGTTTCCAATAAACTTTACGGAGTTTCACTTGATAGCCTATTAAAAATTCGTATTCTTGTATTCTTGCACAAAATAATAAATACTCAAACCCCCAAATATATATTTGAAAAAATACGTTTCTTCCAATCGTCTCGAAATCGAAATATTATAATACCTCGACATCAATACCTAGTGTCTGAATGGCACTTTTATGTACATGCCGCTCGTCTTTGGAACAATCTTCCACGAAATCAACAAATAAATAGTAATGCTAATAGTTTCAGAAATTTTTTATATAACTTTTTCACGTAAGATGTTATCAATATAGGTTTTTCTGTATCTAATTTGTTTATGCTCATAATAAAATTGTTTATAACGTAATGCGTTCCTGTACTATAAATATAAGACTTAGTCTTGTTGTACAGGAAATGAAAAAATTCAATAAATAAATAAATAAATAAATAAATAAATATATATAGATAACACCAATACAAAATTTGCAGTAAATTTAATTTAATATTATTATCGTAAGAACTTAAATTTAATTGCTAGATTTAAATGTTACAAAATTCTTATATTTTTATTTCTCTGTAAACTTGGCAATATGTACGTTTAAGTTTTCCATATCTTTAAATAAAATCTAAAAAAAAAGAAACTGTATCTTATTGCTTAAACCATTAGTTTATTTATTCAAATTTAGCCTGAAGTATTTTAGCAACAGAAATGGTGCAACTAAATGATGCTGGCAGCTCTGTCACTAAAATTCAGTTTGAAAATTCAACATATACGTGAACAATGGCTGTTGCAGTTCTGGTTGAAAAAGTTCAAAATCCTGTCTAGTGTGTTCCAACATACTACAATAAAATAATCGTGTGTGTTTGTGTGAGCTTACGTTTCAATTGTATTGCATGCAATAAAACATTATTTTTTTTTATAACTAAACTATGTTAATGTATTCATACACATATGTATATAAACATAAATAAATACAAATGTGCAGGCATAAATACATTAGCGTGGCTCGTCTTTTGGGGAAACTTAAATTGTTTTGCAAAACGCCATCTCAACAATTTTGAAGGAAAATTCGAATTATTCTTCTATTACTATTAAAACCAAAGCTTTAGTAAGAGAATCTTTGACGTAAATTTTTTCCTGAACCAGCCTAATAAACATATATTCATACATTTGCACATAAACAATAAACTAGTACTAATACAAATACATGATACTGTGTATATATATGATGGGTGATTCATTTAGACCTGTTTTATAATTTCAAATAAAACACTTAAAATAGATTTTTAGTATTGCCCGGAGGAAGGAATCTTTGATATTTATTACTACCCTGTAGTTGATACCTACGCAAGGTTCAATTGTTTATTACTCTTACCTAGGGATGGAAAATGATTTTTTGGATATAGTAGCAACTATATAATTAAAATATACTTTTTACACGAGTATCTCAAAATCGTCGAACTGTTTTAAAAATCAAAGCCATAGAAACACAAAAAGGCTGTATAATGAATTTAGTCCAAGTGATAAAGAATTATAAGGTGTAAAGGAACGGTCATATTTGGCAAATATTTACTCAAAAAAAGCATAACCACTTGTTTTAGCACAAATTTACAAAACTTGCAAGAACATCAAATAAATTAAAACTAAATATTTGTTGTGCTTTGGCCTAAATAAAAAATTTTTTTTTTAAAGAAATAAATGAGTTTAAATATCTGTGTATTTAGTGGTTACGTTTTTTTTTTTGACAAATATTTGCCAAGTGTAAACATACCTCAAAGAATCGCAATCTAATTTCTGGCAAAAATCCTACTAAATAAAGCGTTTGTTCACGATAACGCACTACAGTTCTAGGAAGAAATGTATTAAAGGATAGAGTAACAATTTCATTTAAATAAGATAGTGACAGTGAAACTAAGAAAAATAAAGTTTTTCTTGGAATGGCAAAGAAACAGAGCTCGTTTCATAATAAGCGACAATGGAAGCCAATTCAAATTGAATGATTTCAATACATTTTTACAAAGATACGGTGTTAATGACATTTATACTGCATTATACTCTCCTCAGAGTAATGCTTCAGAAAGAGTGAACTGGTCCATAATAGCTGTGATTAGAAGTTACTTAAAAAACAGACCAGAGGGAAAGGGGATGAAAACATTTCTTTTATAAGTTGTTTGCAATGCAATCCATAGTACCATTGGAATATCGCCGTACCATGCGTTATATGGATTCAATATGGTCACACATGGATCATCCTTCCAACTGTTGAAAGAAATTCATTCGATAGACGATTCTGTCATAAATATAGAACGAGATGATAAACTAGCATTACTACGTAAACAATTATCGATGAATATGAAAAAAACATACGATATGTTTGCTTTTGTTTTTATAATTACAAATGTAGTGAGACGGCAGCTTCTGAATCTTTAAAAATATTCAGGTATATGATGAAAATCGTTTTCATCGTTAAAGTGATTTGAAATCGTTAAAAGATGTGATGTGTCGATTTGCTGTAACGATTTCATATTCCATTTTGTTTCATAAAAAAAATGTCGATTTCGACATGTGACGCATTTCGATAAAGTCAGTTTAAATTACTTTTCAAATCGACGTTTTTAACTTTGACGAATATTTAGGAAATGTAAGTTAAATTTATTAAAAATGAAAAAATTGATAATTAATTTTTATTTCTAGCATAAGAATAGTTCTCAAAAAAATGTCTTTATCGAACTCATGGTAAACCATCCAGATATAGCCCGGGGTTTTACCAAAGGAGATAGGATTGATGTTGTTAAGCTTTATCCATTCCGAAGAACATTTTCTTTCCAACAGGCACAACATTTTCGAAAAACATTTTGAAACAGTAGTGCAAGCATGCCAATACATATTCGGCTTCATCGTTGGAATTATTTTCATTAAGAAATAAATAAACTGCAACAGCATTAGGCATTTTGTTTATTTTAAGTATAAATATTTTCAAATGTAATTCACAAAAACACAGTTCAGAATTGTATTATAAGTTTTCGCCAAGTTTTATTTATTAAAGACAATTAGAAATAAAACAAAAGTGGAAAATTAAATCGATCGAAATCAATCACATACTTAATTAACGATTTGGAAAAGCGATTTACTTTTCAAATCGAACGATTTACATCACATACCTGATTACGTTCGTTAATTGCCACGATTATCTATAATATTTTTATTTATGAAGTATCGGGTTATTTGCAAAAAGTTAACCCAGATAAAAATATATATCTATTAGGGTGGCCCCGTTTGTATGGAGAAAAAATAAGGTATCGATGTTCCCGACTAATATGAAAATTTGATTCATTTTAAGACTACGTTTCTCAATTTTTTTGTCCTTGGGTCAATATTTGGTGAGCTGGATCAAAGGATAGAAATGTCCTTTTTAGAGGTTTTTTTGATGTTTTTCACATTTCTTCCAAAGGAACTATATGTAAATTTGGTATCATATGAAAGGTCTTTGAGAGGCGCATGCAATGGTTTATCAAAAATTAAAAAACAATTTTTTTTAATTTAAAAATTTTGAAAATTTCAGACAAAATTTTAGTAATTTTTTATTTTTTCATAGAATTTACTTAAATAAATAGTTGAAATTTCTTGATTATAAACATCATGCAATTTAACCCAAATGGTTTTTCCCGTTTTTTAAAATTCAACCTATTTAAATTTTTATTAATTTTTTTTTTTAAACCTTAACTCTTCCCTATCTGACAATCTCTGTTAACTCAATTCGTTAATGTAATGGGTATTAAAATAACGTAAATTTTATAAGCTAAAAACGGGAAAAACCATTTGGGTTAAATTGCATGATGTTTATAATCAAGAAATTTCAACTATTTATTTAAGTAAATTCTATGAAAAAATTAAAAAAAAACTAAAATTTTGTCTAAAATTTTCAAAATTTTTGAAGAAAAAAAAAAGTTTTTTTAATTTTTGATAATCCATTGAATGCGCCTCTCAAAGACCTTTCATTTGCTACCAAATTTACATATAGTTCCTTTGGAAGAAATGTGAAAAACATCAAAAAAACCTCTAAAAAGGACATTTCTATCCTTTGATCCAGCTCACCAAATATTGACCCCAGGACAAAAAAATTGAGAAACGTAGTCTTAAAATTAATCAAATTTTCATATTAGTCGGGAACATCCGCAAAATTTATTTTGGGGCCACCCTAATATCTATATGTAAATATATATTCACAAATATAAAGGGTGTCTTTTTTTAGATGTAAATACCTTTAAAATGGAATAAAACAAATACGATTTTATTAAACTGACATAAAAATTCATTTCATTCGAAAGATAATTTTTTGGCATTATAATTTAAATATGACTTCTGGCATATAACTGGCTCGGACGTAATCTAATCTGGAGCTCCAATTTTCGATGACGTTTTCCAACATTTGTGGCGTATATCGGTAATAACGCGGCGAATGTTGCCCTACAAGTGATCAATCGTTTCGGGCTTATCAGTTTACTCTAGAAGCTTCACATATGCCCACAGAATATAGTCAAGCGGCGTACGATCTTGGGAGCCAATTCACGGGTCCGAAGCGTGAAACTATGCGGTTACCAAACGTTTCCTTCAATAAATCAATTGTGGCACGAGCTGTGTGACAGGATACAAAATGAATAAAATTGCTGTGAATGTTAAATTATAAAAATTAGTAACTAATTGTAACTTGTCGAAACCACAACTCCTGCACATCATGATTGTTCAATTGATAAACGAAAAAGTCAGTAATCACAGCTCTACAGCGGTCACCATTGACTGTAACGTTCTGCCCAGCTTCGTCGTTTTTAAAGAAGTACGAATTAGTTATTCCACCACCCCATAATGTACATCAAATAGTAATTTTTTCTGGACGAAACGGTGTCTCAACAAGCACTTGAGGATTATCATAACTCCAAATATGGCAGTTTTTTGCAAATCGTGTTTTCGTATTTCGAACAGAATCATGATGTTCCAAAAAAAATTTGCACAATTTGGAAGCGTTGTTCAGGCGTCAGTCTATTCATTTTGAAATGCCAAACCAAACTAAACAAAAATCACTTGACAGCAGACAAAATGACCGCCAGTATTCTTATTATTTTAAGAATATATTGAAGAAATAGAAGTGCGCTTTTGAAATCGTGACTGACTAAATTTTAAGCTTTAGTTTTTGGATTCAGCCTCAAAATTATTTAAGGCTTCCCATTGTTTGATAATTCAACCAACACCATCTTATAGATACATATTTAAAGATTATCAGTTCCAAAATATTCATGAAATTTAATAAAATCAACTCTTCGGCTTGCACTATTACACAAATGGCTTAAATCAAATATTTATCTATTTTATCTCGAATACCGAATTTTGATGCAACAGTATTTTGATTGAACCAAATGACTATCCCCAAGGAAAATATGTCCTCGTGTAATTCCATCACCTTGACGCTGTTTAAATCCTAGGGAGAGATATGACGACACCGTTGCCATAAGTTTGCATGGGTTCGAAACTGGATAGTGTCTCATTGATTACACCCAATGAAGCTGACTAGAGTCTCTATCCCGGGGACTTGTCTCTAATTTAATTATTGGTCTTCTAACTGATAATTGATTGAGGGGAGAATGGCACCAAATTGTCCTAGCTGCTGTTGCTCGTTGTATCACAAAAGGCTGATTTTCCTAATACAGGTGATTAATTTGAAAAATTTGTTGCGGTAAAAGCCTTTCCATAATGAATTGTCAAACAATGCTGAATAAAAATAAGATGACAGCATAGGACACTAGTCATGTGTTATATGTGCAAAAGAAACAAATGTAAAGAAATGTCTAAATGCATGACTCTATACATATTACAAGTGTGCATTTAAAAAACGTGCATATTTTGTAAGGATCTCCTCGTTGTATTGCAATTACATGTGCTTGTGTTTAAGAAAATATGAGAAATGTTTTGATTTTGTTTTAATTTTTACCTGTAACTTCATTTGTTTCTTTTTTCACTTTTAATCCTTGTAACAATACGTCACTGAAAATGAATATAAATTTGTATTACTTTTAGTTTTAATAAAATTTCGAAGTGAATATATGTATGTATGAAATCTTTAAATTTGGTTACATTTAGTAAGAAGTAAATCGTATATTATAGGGTTGGAAAAACTGATACTTTATTTTGTGAATAAATTTAGGAAAGTTATAAAATCGTTTAATAAAAGTTTTGTGTTTAGCAATTCTAACTAAAAACTTAAAATTATTCAGGAGTATAGAAAAGAGTTTCTACGAATTTATTATATATATTTCTAAGAGTTTAAAAAGATTCAGTTTTTTAGATACCAGCCAACTTTATATTTTAAGAGATATACGAAGGCGGTTCGGAAACTTAGCCTAGCACAGAAAGAGAACAGTTAGTTTTTAAAAACATGTTTATTTTTCAATATAATCTCCTGAAACTTGAATACACTTAGTTCAACGCTTATCTAAAAATTTTACCCCTTGATTAAAATAGTTTTCCTCAAGGCCTTCAAGATAGTGATTTACAACTGTAATTGCATCTTCATTTGCTAAAACGTTTGGCAGCTAGGATTTCTTTTTATATTTGGAAACAGGCAAAAGTCACTATGAGCTAAATCAGGAGAATAAGGTGGGTGGTCAAGCAACTCGTACTTTAATTCGTTGATGTTAGCCATTGTTAAAACACTCTTGTGAGCTGCCAACATGCCAACTTTATAGCAAGTGTTGTCTTGATGAAAAATTATTTTTTTGTGTTGTAAGTTGTGTTGTAATTTATCTAGAATGTTGCAATAGTACTCTGAATTGTTTTAGCCTTTAATAAATAATAATAAAATACCTTTAAAGTCTCAGCCGATTGAATTGTTTTTGCCTTCTTTGGGGCACTTCCTCCAGCTTCAGTCCATTGCTTGGATTGTTCTTGTCTCTGCAGTATAGTGGCGGATCCATGTCTAATCAACAGTAATGAAACGATGCTTAAAATCCATTTTATTTTTCTTGAAACGATCCAAACAAGCCTGAGAAATTTTCATTCTTATGCGCTTTTGGTCGACTGTTAACAAATGCGGCACCCATCTTGCAGAAAGCATTTTCATCTCTAGGTCTTCATGCAAAATCAAATGGACTCGATAATTTGAGAAGAGCATTATATTAGCTATTTCACGCACTTTTATTCGTCGATCATTTAATACCATTTGATGCACTTTGGCTACAATTTCTGTTGTTGTTTTTGGACCTCCACTACGTGGTTCATCCTCAATGCTTGTACGACCACGTTTAAATTCAGTAACCCAATGTTTTACTGTTGCATATGAAGCAGCGCTGTCACCTAATACATTCGTCATATCATTATGAATTTCTTGTCCCGATAAACCTTTTTTATTTAAATATTTAATGACAACACGAATTTCTAATTTCTCCATTGTAAAAAAATCGTGGATACATATTTCTATATGAAGCAGTTACTAGATCAAAAAAAAAAATTTAACATATGTTCACAGCACAGATTACGTTTCCAAAACACTTAACTTTTTTCTGTTTATATCGCTCTTTCTGTTCTAGACTAAAAACCGCCCTCGTATATACACACTATCTATGTACATATGAATGTTAGTTTATTTTTTATTCAGGGTGCTGTTGCTTAATTGGTTAGCACATTTGATCATTAAGCATGAGTTGGTATTTGTAGCCCGGGTTCGATTCACAGCCGCTGCCATTCACACAACATCAGATAATATTAGTTTTCTTCTATCTATTATAAATAATATTTATCACAGCGCCATTCTTCGGTGGTATAGCATTCAAACGCCACCGACGTAAAATAATTAAATAAAGTCTATAAAATCAAACTTTAACATTAATGCGCCTACTCACCACCAGAGGCGCTGCAATTCTGCACTAAAAACAAACATAATGCGCAATTGCAGAGTTGTGATATAAAAAGCTATCTGCTTTCAACACCTTTACTTCTTCAACTATCCCTTTCCAAAGAAAGTAACGCAAATATATACAGGTATATTAATTGCCTATTTAAAAAAAATTGATCTTTGTTTTTATAAAAATATTGTTTTTGTAATAAGATATGTAGATTTTAAAACTTTGTTATGTTTTACCTTTAATAAAAAATGTTTTATTTAAAAAAACAGTGTTTTTTTATTTAAACGTTTTAATGACGATTTAAGTAAACCATTTTGACGATAATGACAATTTGTTGCCCAAAATTTTACGCTATTACCTTTAATTTATCTGGCAGCTGTGATTCAGACTGCATCTACTGCATAGGTCGGCATCCTATAGCACAATAGTGCAGAGAGCACTTCACACATACACTTAATCTCTTTCATTCAGTCGTCATTGAGACATCAATGAATGCACATGCGGCGGATGCTTTTATATTTTTTTCAGAAATACTTCCCAACAAACATTTCAAATTAATAATGAACTACGAAAAATATTTTATGATTGATAATGCATATGACCAATTACATGCATGTAATCAGCTTTTGAAGTATTAGAAGTTCCGTTTATATATAAATCTCGTTGTTAATTTCTTATATGTTACGGAAAATATATTGTGAGTGTATATTTCCTATCTAAGTTTTTTTGTATAATTTATATTATTATGTTTATGTTTGCTGGGTAGTTCGCTCACACACACAACCTCATTTTACGCTTTGCCTACCTCTGATCTACTGCAAACACAAGTATCTTTTCACTGTAATTTATATAATGAATTGCCTAACGAATTTAAAACCCTAATAATGATTATCTGCCAAATACGATCTTAAAGATTAACTGTATTTAATGCTACAAACCTGCTACAAACAAAACAATTTGCCAACTAAAAAATCTTTAAACAAAGTTTTTGTTTACATTCGTATACATTTTTATTTAAATCATTGGCACCACTTCCACCACATTAAATCTATTAACACTGTCGTACTTTCACA
This sequence comes from Bellardia pandia, assembly GCA_916048285.2. Classification (NCBI taxonomy): domain Eukaryota; kingdom Metazoa; phylum Arthropoda; class Insecta; order Diptera; family Calliphoridae; genus Bellardia; species Bellardia pandia. Next base: position 33,219,388 of record OU696531.1, read on the forward strand.
CACACAAAAAAAAGAACCTACAAAATGAAAAACTTCCTCTCAACTTTTACCTTGTGTTGCACCTTGTTCTTTTTTTAAACGTTTCTACGTTTTTTTTTGTGTATGTTGTTTTCTTTACCAACATGCCAACTTTATAGCAAGTGCACTTACCTTTAATGACACAATCGTGTACAAGACCGTATTGGGAAATAATGTCTAATAATACTTGTACGGGGTAAGAATGTGTGTATGTTGTTAAATGAACCAAATACTTTGGAGAAAAAAATGCGTCATTGCAATCAACTTCACAAACACACACCGCGCTAGCTTATGTATGTACATTAGTAGATTTTGCCCGGCGGTTTTAAAGTTTACCTTTCACTAACAAAGTTTTTAACTATGAAATTTAACAAAACATGAAATGAACACCTCAAGCAAACAGATTTTTTACACTTTATGAGCATAATTTTATTTTCTGAAAATTGTTAACAAAACTTCAGTTGTTTCAATCATATATATATATTAAAATTATTTGATTGGCAATAAATTCAGTTGCCAAAAGTATTCTAAGTATTCAAAATGTCTAAAAATAAACAGAGTGTGCCACACAGATATAAAGAGGGTGTAAATCAACGCAAAATCAATTCCTTGCGCTGCAGGTTTGAGACAACATAACCGCAAGCACTACGTACAACACTACATACGTCATGGACTTTAACAACAAAAACCAACAACAACGACGCCAGCAACAAAAACAAGTTGAAAATAAATATTTTTAACCTAAAAATCAGTGATGCTATTAAAGTGAATGTTTCGTGAGGTCACAAAATGACGTTGTTTAAAGGAAATTGAATGAAACTTTTTCACTCTTGCATTGAGTGTGATTGTGATTATGGCTGTGTGAGTTTTAGTCAACACATTGTGTTGCACACTTTGAACACACATTCAATATTCATATACAAACCCACACTACTACTACCACTACTCGTACTGCACTCATACATTGCCACCACAACAAAGTGTAGTTTAAAAATGGCTTGAAAATTCAAGAGTAAACTGGAAAAAGGGTTTAAAAGAAAGAAAGGAAATTAAAACAAAAAAACGACAATAACGACGATGCTTCGTTAAACAAATATTTGAAACGAGTGTTTTGTATGTCTGTTTGCCTGGCAAATTTATAATGAAATGCAACAACACAAAAAGCCGAATTTCTCTTTTATTTTTGTTATTCGAATAGGCAATAAAGCACGTGTTATTTAATGCCCTACATTATGTATTAAGTGAAAGAATTGTAATAAAATGTGAAGTATTATTTATTTTTATCGCATCTTAAACAAATAAAAAAAACATTCCAATAATTGTTTAAGCTTAAGGTCTTTTTTAAATAAAATTTTAATTCTCGATATTTCGATACTTCGTTGTGTAGCATCTTCAGGAATTTTTTTTCCTGAATTGTTTTCCTAAGGATGCTACACAACGAAATAGTGAGATATCGAGAATAAAGAATAAACCACAAGAGTGCTGCGATATATGATCAAATTTTGTAGTAATAGTCCTCGCACAGACAACTGCTTTTGTCTAGTCCACTTATGTTTGATTTGGATACATTTACCTCACATTCATTAATAATCTGATCAAGACTCTTCATTGTGTTGCTGGTATAGTATAATTCACTGATTGTCACTTTCAGAAATCTCTTTTTCAGGCCGCCAATTTTATTTTTACAATAATAATCCGGATTATTTGCTAAATTTATTGCTATAGCATGTGATCATGCTAATTGCTCGACAACATAAGCCACTTTTTATATAAACTGAATTTTTAAAATCACCAAGGTACGAAACAAGCAGCTTTTTTTTTTAACAAATTATTGAAAATTACATAACAACAGTTATACTTTTGTTTTCCTGGTATTCATCTTTGTTTATCATAAAATGTAATTATAAGTATGAAACACTAACAAAATATTAATGCACAATTTTTCTCCTAAATTAATTAAGTGGTCTCCCTTAACTGTTACAACAAAACAAATAGCAAACATCAACAGTAATTATAGTGATGAATAAAGTTTTCTGTTTTTGAATATTGATATGACAGACGGGCGTATCTTCTATACAAAATATTTGGTTGAATCGGTCCAGGCAAATATTATTATATAAAATTTGGTTTCGATATCGATATTTTTAAAATTTCTATGTAGGTTAATATGTTCCTCAGAAGTGGCCTTATGTTATCTTAAATTGACAATATTTTTCATACCAGGTTTCTGCGTATTTAAGTGATTTTCGCAATTGGAATTTATATGGGTGCTGTGATTAAATAGGGACCGATATTTACAATTACAATTTCATTAGTTAAATTTTTATATATATGAGGATAATTGATGTCAACTTTCAACACTATTATGACGTTTAAATGAGATTTATGCGTATTTGAGTAATTTTCAAAAGTGTACTTTACATGGGGGCTACAGGCTTAATTTTATGTAGATATTTTTATTTTTTATGCATTTCTTTTACATTGAGTTTTAGTTCAGGAAGAAATTTGTGTCTGAGCTATAAGAAAACATGGACCGAAGCTTACTATTTTCTTCACAGGAATAACAGGAATGTAAAATTTCATAGCATTATCTCAATATGAGCTCAATTTTTGATTCATAACTTTGATATCATTTTACCAATTTTACTGATTTTTAATACCAAACTTCTTAAATTGAATTATAAACGTCTGCTGTATATCTTGTTGATTTCGGTTGTGTATTTTGCACTTGAGAGTGTTTTACACACACACACACATGCGGATATAGCTCAATCGACTTAGAATTTCATTAGTATCAATAACATATTTACTTGTGTTGAAATGTGTTGAAAAAAACGAAAGTTTAACTTTCATATGCCTTCTTGCTTAATTTATTGCGACATAAAGACTTATAGCTCATTTAATATGATTACCAAAATGGTTACACAATCTGCTAATAGCAAAAATCTGAACGTAGTGCTCATAAAAATGTCAACAAATTGCTCAAATCCAATGGCTTAATTCTGTACAGCATCCGTTTGTCTTCAATGGCCAATTGTCGTTTATTTAACATAAAGGATTGTTTGCCAATTTTTCTAGTAGTTGTTATTGTTGTGAGCCAATATTCGTACGAGTGAGTGAGTACTACTTACTCATTTTCATTTTCATTTTAATTTTTGTTTTTTTTTTTTTTTTTTTTTTTTTTTTTTTTTGGTTTATTTGTTCGTTCGTTCGTTCATTCGAATTACGATGCTCTCAATATTACAACAAGATGTTTATTGGAGAGTGTATTATACGACATAAGTGTAAATGTATTGTTCACAAAATAACCAGTGGAAAAAAGCTGCAGTGAAGAGTACTTCTTAAAGGCCTTATTTGGCAGACACAAGTTTAATCAGCGGCATTGCAAAATTGTTTCAAATTTACATGGCGTGTTGTTGTTAGTCAAGACATGGGGGGTTACTCTCTATTGCGATGCGAAAGCAAATGCATACAAATTGTAAGCTTATCGCATCGCATTTGTTTTCGCATCGCAATAGAGAGTAACCCCCTTGGCCTGTTCGCTACATGTTTTATATGACTGATTGGACAACTATTTAAGAAAGGCATTGTGAATGTTTTTCGTTGAAGACCAGACCGGTAAGGAGATTTGTTAGGTAATGCCTAATAGACTGACTACATAGGTGCACCTATTAAAATGCCTGAAAAGTAATGCCTTATTAAAAATCTGCTGAATCAAGACTGTTTTTTTTATAAGTGTTTATTTAGGCAAAAAAAGATTAAAAACTATAAATAAACAAATAGTATATATATACATATATACATAGTCCCATAAACGGGCTCTCAGGTACATTATTATATGATTTTCATTATTATTTTTCATAAATAAATATAACCTTTATTTTTTTTTATTAAAATGCAATATACTTTTATGTAACAAAAAAAAAATGCGAAAAAAGATACTTCGATATTTGTATAAAAAAAAATATGTCAAGGGGTAAAAAATTAAAACGGAAGTTTTTAGCTTAGCCACCAAAATTAGTTTTGTTTATGTTTGGTCTTATGTTTTTATCATTTTTATAAATATTTGTATCAAATCTAGTATTATCAATTGTGATTTGATTGCTATTATTGCTTTATTATTGGCCCTTCTATATATATGGTACAGTATAGGTATGCCCAACTCATTTTGGATAAATCCTTTGCTGTCGAGGTATACGAAAGCCTCAGGTGGTACATAATCATAATTAATAATAATATGATGCCATAATTAAGTTATTTTCATAGCATTCTGAGCTTTTCGCAATATGATTTCTAATAAGATGTATAATCCAATTATCTATTCTATTTATTTTTGAAGCGTTGTACAATTTTTTGTTTGAGATGTATTTAGTATATTCACTTTACTTAGATGTATACATCGATATGCACGCTCTAATACATTTTCTTTCGACAACACCCATTTTTTCCATATATGATGGAGAAAAGTTACTAAATTGCTAAAAAATTTTATAGAAGAATCAAAGTTCTTCTTTAAAATATTTTGAGAGAAGTTGATTTGGATTGCTCGTTACGTGTACGAGTATGTTTTCAAGTAGAATATTTTTATTCCGTTTTTAAATAACCCACCATGAGCGTCAATATAAATACTATATTGTTTAAACAAATATACTACAAGTTGAAATTTACAACAAAATATATTGCATAATTCCGCTAAATGGAACTCATTCACAAAAACTAGAAAAATAAGAAACATAATCAAGTAAGAGTTTATATTCGGCTGTGCTGAATCTTATACACCCACTAGGTTGGGACGCTTCTATAATAAAAATAAAGTGTGCTAAATTTGACATTATCTGCATTATATTTGAAGAAAACAGCAAAAAATAGCTGAAAAATATCGAGGTAGTCTGAAACTTTGATCTATAACATAGATTATACTGGACCGATTTTGCCCATTTGCAATACCAAATATTTCGATGGATCAAAGAATGTTTTGTAAACATTTCATTGTTCTATGTCATTTTTTCGAAACTCTATCGTGCAAACAACAGACATATGGACATGGCTAAATCATCTTAGAATCTTATAAGGACCCAGAATATACAGACTTTTTGGTTCTACGACTATTATTTCGATGTGTTACAAACGGAATGACAAACGCAATATACCCCCCATCTTTTTGATGGTGGGTATAAAAATAAGTCAATTTTAACGGAAAAACACCAAATTTGTAAATCATTGTATTTAATATTTTGTTTGTAGTCCTTTTACCTTTAGCACAACTAAAAATCTTCTACACATAGAATCAACCAGATTTTTAGTGAAATCAGGCGAAAATTTGTTCCATTCATTCTGTATTACTGCCTTGCAAGAATATTTTTTTTGCCTAATTCTTTATCCAAACATTACCGCAGGTGCTCAATTGGATTAAGGTCTGATGAAAGCTTTCGACAATGATTAGTCAACCACCTTTTCACAACTTTGAAGGTATGCTAGGACCATTGTTCTAAGCAATTTCAATATTTTTTTAAATTTCCTTTTTCATTGTAGATTTTATAATTGTAAGATTACCGACCCCTAATACCATGTTTTACCGTCTTGGTAACATATTGTGACGGAATTCAATTACAATTTTAATGTAAATGGTGCAATTTGATGGGGATACCTGAAGGCTAGTAAGTAGGTATTGTAGCCCCTACTTACTAGCATCTGAAACTGCTATTCTGAGCCGGGCATGACAGGGAAGATGAAAAACTGTTTCTACCTTCTAACGATGCAGGCAACTGTATCAGTAGCTGTTGAGTTGATTCCTGTTTACTTGAATGTTTACCAATCATCCAGTACGTTCTGTTCCGTTCCCTATCTTTCGTTATATGCTAGCCTCATTTTTCTAGGAGTCTTAAATGTTTCTAGATTGCGTGTCCTGTTGTCAATATCTGGGGATTTCAATTTTATTAATTTCAAGCGGTAGTGGGACTGTTACGGCTGGTGAAACATTTAAAGCGGATTCTTCTCTGGTCGTTTCGTCGGCCTGTTCATTATCGTAGTAGTCCGTATGCGAAGAGACACGAACTGAAGTGATGTCCTTACACTGTCTGACTAGAGTATAAGTTGTAGTAAAGGATTTAAGTGACATGAGTGACGCTTGCTGTAGCGAATATTGCAAGTCAGGCAAGTTTCTGAATTCTGTACAGTTGATATACGACATATTTTTTTTATTGCATTCCACTAAGCTAGAGATGCAGAAGTCAGTATTGGACGTATAATAGCTGTATACATCATTTTACAAGCATAGGCTTCAATGTCCATTTGGGGTTAATCATAAAAAGCGAATCTTTTATAAAGTGTAAACACGTCGTTTAAAAGGCCTACAAAGTGAGGCCCTAGTAATTTTAACCGCAGGAAATATACAGGATGCTAGTGTGTGTCTACGAGTTTGTGCTTGATAAACCGATATACTTATACATATATGTATAATATATATGTATATAATATATATATGACGAACAATACAAAACCGAATACGTACTTGGGACATTAATGCAACGACAGCCTCACAAACGGACAAACAAACAGACAACAACTACTAACAGCAGCAACATTGGTGCTGCTTTAGTCACATCCTCATCAACACCACTAGAATATGGTGTTTAAACTATCAGATTCAGTTTGTTTCGTACTGTGGCAGTGGGCACTTTTCTGAGCCATTTAGGGTTTTTTATGGTTTGATATTGCATCAAAATGAAAACGAACCAGAAACAAATCGTGCTCGTAGTTTTGTGATGTGATTTTCGCTTTAAAAAACAATCCGTTTAGTTCTGTGTTCAATTATGTTCCTCTGTATAAATGTATCTATTACAATAACGCTCTAATACTTTTACTTATAGGCACATGTTTGTGTCCTTTACTCCTACTTAATACTTTAACCGTTTATGTCTACGTTTATGAGAAAGTGTGTAAGAGTGTGTCTTTATGAGAACGTGTTCATTTGAAAGTTACTTCCTTATGTTAAGTTAATACTTCCTGTCACCATATATGTATTTTGCCCTTATTTTCTGTGTGTGTGTGTGACTGTGTGAATAATTATGTTATTATTTTCGTGTTTTGTGGTCGATAATGTGTCATTGTGATTGTGCATGATTAAGCTCTGTCAAGTTGACATTTAAAAGAAACAAAAAAAAAAAAAAAAACAACATGCTGCTGAGGTTTTTGTTTTTATCAACTGTGTAAAAGTGTGCGTGGTATTTGTGAATAAATTTATAACTGTGTTAGAGGAGAACATTGCTGCTAACACACATTCGCAACATTGCCAATTCAAGTGAATTAAGTAAGCAGCCAGACAAACCAGACAGTAAACCAACCAGCCAACCATTGAATCCAACAACAATACTAAACAGCAGCAGTCGTATCAGACAGCAAACACAACTATTACAGTGTGCGTTTTGCTACCGGTACAAGCACTAAGAGTGTATTCATACAATTTCACCTACACTTTACTCAGTCATACAAAGAAACACACTGTGTATATGTAACACACGTATATACATATATGTAGATACAGGTTGTGTATGTATGCGTTTGTTTTTATATGTATGTACATAAATTACCGTTAGATCAACAGGTGGCATAGCCTGTGACTCGCAGAGTGCATGCAGTTGTTTTCATCTAAAAATCTTCACCGCTTGCAACTACAACATGTTGTAAAATTATTTTTCTCCATATTTCCATTCCATCCAGTCTAATATGTTGGAAGAGTTTATTGAAAAATTACCCAATATTGACAGTGATAAACGTTACGAGGTATGTATGTATGTATATGTATATTTATGGATGTGTGTATATAGTTAAATGTGTTTGTGTCGTTTTTAAGCTTTATAAATCATTTCAAGTAGTATTGTCTTTAGTTCTGCTGGAGCATATGTAGAAAAATGCATGTATTTGCTTGTGTTTGAGACACAGCGATTTATTCTAATCGATGTTTTCTATTTTCTCTATTACCTTAATGCCATTGTAGTTATAGCCAGTAGCAATGAAAGTGATTTATTTAAAGCACCTCTTAAATACAGTGAGTGATAATGCAAGAGAAAATTTAAACATAATTGATTGCCTTAAAAGACTTGCAATATTTTGAAGTTATAAAAAAGATTTATAAAAGTTGTAGTTTTTGCTAAATGCAAAGAAATATTGAATTTTTCAACTACGTATTGTGGAATTAAAAATTATAAAAAAACGTACTAGTTGTTCTTTTAATCTAAAATACTAATGTTGGAAAGGGTTTTTATTTAAATTGAAAACAGTACCACCCTTTTTTTTGTCATGTATTCGTGTCCAAATTTAACGTAAACTAAAGCAAATATTAAAGTACAGTACACTACATCAAGTATGTGTGTAAAAATAGTTTTCTTTTAAAAATTTTTCTAGTATGGGAACTATGACTTATTGTGAATGATCATTATAAAATTATGTGACATGGTTTTTGAATAGTATAACTTATTAAATACAAATGATTTGTGTTGATTTTTTTTTTGATATTAAAATTGTTAAGACATTTATGCTCGATAAAGTAATTTTAGGCATTGAATCTTCTTACATGGAAACTATGTGTGATTTATTTTGTATCGAATTTATTTGTGGGGATTCCAATGTGAATCATTCGTATGGGAGCATAAACTAAATTACAAAATGTTTATATGAATAGCCAGTTAGATGGCTCCATTTATAGAACTTTTTAAGGACTAATCATTGCTTCATTTAGGGACATTCATAAATAGTGGTAGTGCGCATATGCATTCCATAATTCATTAATGCAACTAATACTTACCATATGTTAATACATGTTTTGTGTGTATGAAATCTAATTGCATGACCCACATATTTCATGCACTTAAAAATAAAAACACGAAATCTAAATCCAAAGAAATAATTGCAAATTGATAACAATGTAAATAGAGAATAGAGATAAGAATAAATTGAGTTAAGTAATTTTTTGTTTAAAAGAAGACAAATTTTGGAAATAAACTAAAAATCAATTTGACAATCAAAACGACAGTTTAGCTGTAAAAATATTCACCCCTATCGTAAATAAAAATTTCACATGAAATTTGTTCACTTTTCACATTTTTCCTATTTAAATTCAATGTTAAAAAAAATAAAAGGGAACAAATTTCATGTGGAATTTTTATTCACGATAGGAGTGAATGTCTTTTTCATTAAACTGCGGCTTTGGCGTGCTCGCCTTTAAAATAAGCAAAACCGGACAACTGATATACAAGATATAAATAGAGTATAAACATTCATTATTTACCCAACACATAGTGGAATGGTTCACAAGTCGGTGTTTAATTCATTCCCAATTATTCATTAATCGTAATTCAATTTATAGTCCTAATTGGACATCGATCAGTGCCCCATCTATAATCATAATTATTCATCAATCCTTGCGCTATATAAAGTCCTAATAATGCATCAAACGCGCCTTTGTTTATATTCTTAATTATTTATCAATCGTGACTTACTTTATGGGCCTAACTACATATGCATCAATTGTGGCTCTATTTATAATCCTAATTATTTATAAATAGTGACTAAATTTACATATTGTCATAATTGTGCATCGGTCATGGCCCCATCTACGAGTATAATCATAATAATACATCAATCCTGGCTCTATTTATAGTCCTAAAATTGCATCATTTATAATCATAATTATTCATCAATCCATTTATATTTCCAATTATTCATAAATCGTGACTAAATTTATGGTTGTAACAGTGGATCAATCGTGGCTTCATCTATAATTCATCTAATTACTCATCAATTCTGGCTCTACTTAAAGTCCTAATTTTGCATCAATCGTGGCTTCATTTATAATCCTAATTATTCATCAATCCTGACTTAACTTGTTATTATATATATGTATGTATATGGTGAATTTCACGTCAAGTGACCCAATTTTAAAAATCGATATCTTCCGATTTGGATCAAATTTGCTCCAAGGTTAGTACTATTAGATAGTAGAAACAAATTTTCAGCGCTATTAGTCAAGAACTGCCAGAGTTAGAGGGGGTCAAAGTTGAACATTATGGTCCATTTTGGTCATACAGGGTTTTTTTTTAAATTAGTGTAACTTTTCACCTATTGGTCCTAGCAAAAATTGTCAAACGGACTTTAGATAGCTATTTCTTCAGTCATTATAAAAATATTTTTTTTTTAATTTTTAAACTTTTTTTTAAAAATAATTTTTTTTAAATTTTTTTTTCAATTTGGGCCCTTTTTTTCTCAAAAGAAAGCTTATACAATTTACTTTAAGGCGTTTATAATCGCTTAATGGGATGCGAGTGGGGTATCTATCAAAAAAATTATTTTTTAACTCAAGAATAGGATGTTTCAATATTTGGCACATGTATCCAAATCCAAATCGGAAGACAACGATTCCACCATATATTAAATTATATTTCTATATTGTGCATCATTCGTGGCTTCATTTATAATCCTGATTATTCGGGCTATATTTAAAGTACTTTATAGACAAAATTATTCGTCAAACTCGTCAAACAGAAATTTGTCCAAAAATTGTCGTGTAATTTGTAACCCTAATAGTTAACCAATCGTAGCCCAATTTATAGTCATAATTGTTAATCAATCGTGGCTTTTGTTTATTTTTTCATCATTCATTCGATCACGAATGTGGTAATTTGGCCCCAGAATTCAGCAGGTCATAATAGATATGACCCTCTTAGTCCCGCCAAATATAGAACTTTTCATCGCAAGTATAAATAAGTTCCTTTTACAGCAGCGTTGCAGCAGCATTTCTGACATGCAAAACTGTGTTTGCAGATGAATCCTGCTGCTCGCAAAAGTTTTGAAATTGCTGATTGAGTAATGATTTTTCAAGTTTTTGTTGAGTTTGATGACGATAATCTTCTAAAAGTAATGCCACCAATTGTTGGTATTCAAAATTTTTTGGCTGGTCTGGGCGATCTATATCTTTCGCTTTAAAACCACCACAAACCGATGGAACACATTCACAAATTCAAAAAAAAAAAGAAACTTTGTTGTTTGCACTATAATGTTAAATAACTAAATGAGAATAAATGACAGATATGTATCCTTCAAAATGTATAAATAAATAAAAATAACATACACAGCCTTGTCACAGAATTTAATTCCGTTCGAAAGTGGAATTAATTCCGTTTTTTGCTTCTATAGAAAGAGCAAAACGAAATTTTTTTTTCGGTATGAAACCACTTTTAATTTGCTATGTGGAATTGTAATTTTAAGCATTTCTAGGTTTCACTACGAAAAAATTGTTCGTTTTACTTTTTCTATATATATATTCCTCTTCCGAACGAAATTTAATTCTGTGACATGGCTGATAAGTTACTAAAGACCAAATACTTTTTGCAATAATGAGTAAAAGCAGTATACTTGTTATAATTATTAAATATCAATCATACGCACAGATGTTCAAAGGGAAAAGTAACAACAAAGTACAAATGGCTGAATCCATTTTGAAATAGAGATTTTGAAATAGAGATTTTGAAATAGAGATTTTCCGATTTAAATGACCACTTATATTTATATCATATAAGGGTGTCCAAACTAGAACGAAATTTTTAAATTTTATATAAAACACAGATGTTAAAAAAAATCGTGAAACTTTATTATATCGTAAAGTAGACAGAATGAGGTTATGTATGCAATAAGATATCGTGCAGATGGCCGCCGCGGCTTTGCTGGCACACACGCGATCTTTTAATGAAATTTTCAATGACCTTTTTGCATAAATGCTGCGGTATTTCATTAATGCAGCGTCCAATTTCCTCTTTTAAGGCTTGAGTCGTCGTCGGCTTATTCGCGTAAACCATCGACTTCGAAAAACCCCAAAGACAAAAATCTAAAGGTGTTAAATCGCACGATCTAGGCGGCCAATTCTGGTCTCCAAAACGCGAAATAACACGACCGCGAAATGACTGATGCAGCAATTGAATTGTTTCTCTGGCTGTGGCGCCGTCTTGTTGAAACCACATGCCCTCCACATTCATGTCTTCAATTCTAGGCAAGAAAAAACTGGTTATCATTTCACGATAACGAACACCATTGACACCATTGCGTTCTAGTTGGGACACCCTTTATCTCTTATACAAGGTGTTCTTTATTTTTTTTGGCTTTTTAACCGAAGACCAGAAATATGACGTCTTGAATATTGCACAAAAAAAAAAGAAACTGCAAAATTTTAAAAAAGTGTAGAAACGATTTTTTATTTCAAGTTAATTTAAAAAGAAAATTATTGCTTTTGCAGGATATGGGCCAAATATGAATGCTAAAATAAACAATTTTAAATTCTTCATTACATTGTCACTCACTGTAACTAAAAACGAGTGACGGTATAAGTAAAAGATGTGCATGTCTGATAATGTGTGGCTGTTAGTGTATAAGTACGAGTATATATATCTTTGTGTGACTGATTGTGTTTATCGCTAACACTCATTGATTACTAAGATTAATGAATTTAAAAATTGTTTGTTTGAATCTTTGATTTTTTTTTATATTCATTTATTTTGTTACCTACTTCTGTCTTTTATTTATTGTTTGTGTATTTCTTTTTTCATACCTTTATTACGGTTTGTTTCTATCAAGGATATTTCACCAATGGAACAGCACACAATGGCATCGAATGGTATTGATAATATTGTCATGAGACGTGATGATGAGTACCGGAATCGTATAATGAGAAGTAAGTAAAAGTGTGTGCGATGTCTTTGTAATTACAAGTATTTTATGGTTATTGGCAAACGTCAAATAAATAAAACATATAAACACAATCATTTAATCGTTAATTGATGCTTGTCGTTTAATTTAATTTGCTTTGTAAAAGAAAAGAGGTGGAGATTTGATTAAGGCAAAGTTGAATAATAAAAGGTATAAAAGATAAGGGGGGGGGGAGGGGTTTGTAATTTAGGTTTTGTAATAAATACAAATCACAAGTTATGTTAGATGGTTTTGTTCGTATCAGAGGTAATAACATTAATAATGTAACAATAAAAATAATGATAAAATGTAATAAATTTGTAAAAAAAAAAATATTTGCCAAATAAAGTTTATATTGTATGGGAATAATAAAAACAAAGTCTTGCTCGTATCCATTTTACGTAATATCCAATTAGTTTCTTTATTATACTAATAATGAATAATATTACGGAAAATGGATTCGATGTTAAGTAAGTCATAGCAACTCGCATGTGAAAAATCGTAGCTAAGCAAATGGTTTGTTAAGTTACACATGAAATTTAAATATTAAATTCAAATATTATGCCCAAGTATCAATAAATTCTAAAAAAGTCGTTGTAAAATTTAAAAAACTTTAGGGGCAGTCACACAGTCAAACATCATTATTGAGCACAAATGTTGTTCAATGTACAAAAAATATGTTCTACGTTTGTTACGCTCTGAGGTTTTGTATACAAAGGATTGTGTAAGGATATGAACAAACAACATCTTCTTAAAAATATAAAAACTGTTTGTGTATCTTATTTATAAAGTATCCTATATATGTAAAGGGTTTTTAAAATAACACTTTGTTTTTACGAATATACAATAAAATAAAGAATTTATATGGAAATCATTGAAATTTTTGATGAGACCTTTTTAAGCTTTAAAATTGAACTGAATGTCGGAATCTTTATTATTGCCCAAAATAACAAGTTATGGTATTGGCCGCGAATATGCTGGTCCATTCGGAAATTCAAATGTTCAATTATTCTTTCCAGCATTGCTACCGGCATGTCACGAATAACGAGAGCATTGTTATCATCCAAGTTTCCAAGGCATTTGGCAGGGTGTGACATGGTGCTCTTTTATCGAAACTTATTGCTTTTGGTATTGGTTATAATTTCTCTTTATTTGTATCAAGTTTTCTCACAAATCACACTATATGAGTTGCTTTAGATGGGACCTCATCAAATGAGATCAAGTTTTTCAAGTCTTTTTCGTATGTTATTTTTTATCTTTCTAAATGACCTTTTACTTCAAACTTTCAACCCCATCTACGACATTTGTCATTTATATTTATTTAACCAAAGACCAAACCCTTTTAGAGATTTGTGCAATGAGGCATAAATGATACACAGAATGGGGTTCTTGATGTTCTAGGCATGAGAATCCAGAGTGATGATCGCTGGATTAAACACATTTTTCGAGTGTCAAAAGAAGCATTCAAGTGCCTTTGTGTTTTAAAACGGGTTTTCATACTTCACTCCATCTGATCTCCTTACTATTTATACTACATATATTTGTACGAAAATGAAATACAACTCTCATGTATGAGCCGGTACTACAGGAAAGGGCGAAGGTGCTTATCGGTGATAGTAGAGTATTCAACTCTTTTGAGTTACTGCGTTCAGCTGAAATTAGGAAACTTGATACCGAAACCTGGGGGCTAATTCTGGCAGTCATGATCGAAATTGTTTTCGAATCGAAATTTATTTCGACAGCGCAAAATTATCTAATGATGGTACTCGATACGCATCGAATCAATTAATTGCTTCTCTGTTGTAAAAAACTGAATAAAATAAAAGAATAGCTCAAGTAAAACCAAAATTATTTAAAGAAATTATTTTAAATTAAAAATGCATCCAATTATGTTTTTTTACTCATTGTCTTCTGATATTGACGATACTGAAAACATTAACAACATAAGGATACAAATAAGAAACACCTCCGACCCCTTAAGATTGACAAACAATGAGTAAGTATAAATGAGTACATACATACATACATATGTATTAATGTATGTATGTGTCTTTCTAGATTCAAACGAAGTTTTAGGCTCTCAAGGGAAGCATGGGTAAAATTTATTTTTGATATTTTTGATCTAAAAGTAATAAAATTAGTAATATTATGATATTTTTTAAAGCAATTAACAAATTTTTTACTTACATACATTTTCTTTTTTTCTTCTGTTTGCTAAAAAAATGTTATTTCAAATGCTTCTTTGCTTACGAGTAAAAACTCGCAAGGTTGCGTTCGAATGATCATTCGTTATCAAATGCCATCATTAGAAATTTCGATACATTCGCTATCAAATGAAGAATCCCAAATGTTGAAAAAGTCAAACGTTCGAATGAAAATTTATTCGCATACGAATGCGAAAATTAGCCCCCTGTTGTTTTTTGCGTTCTTAAGCAGGGTTCATTCATTGATGATCGACTGGACAGTGGATCGCACAACACATTACAGGGAATATTCGTTCTTTAGCCGTACAGTCCGTATATAGAATAAACTTCCTGCATAAGTACTTTCAGCATTGGAAAATTCAAATTAAATCCTCCCAAATACTACTCCCTCTATTCTCCCTCACATAACCTATTTTCCTAGTTCAAACACAATGTATTGCAAGAATTGGGTGCAAGTGCTGGTCCAGCGAAACGCCGGGACACGTATAACTTCTTTTTTACCGAT
Source organism: Bellardia pandia (assembly GCA_916048285.2). NCBI lineage: Eukaryota > Metazoa > Arthropoda > Insecta > Diptera > Calliphoridae > Bellardia > Bellardia pandia. The sequence goes on from OU696531.1 coordinate 33,234,847, forward strand.
ATAACTTTCCCCGGTAGTTTGAACACACACACAGTGTAAGTTTCACTTACGAAAGAAGCCAAATATTTATACAAATTCGCCATGTGTCCTTGAGGATATTGAGAACGTTGAGAACGATGAGAATTACACAAATTGGGTTCTCCTTCAACACTGTGGCTCACGGCTGCAATATTTTAACTGAAATGGCCTGAACGAACACGTCTTGATGTTGACACATTTTGTAGCGAGCCAGTCGAGTAAAATTATTCAACCAAATTCTTAATAGCGGTCTCAGAAGGACGATTATGTACAATATTACGAATATTACGAATTTTACGAAATGTAGATTTTACAGATACACAATTTTAATAGTGATTTTTTAAGTGAATTTGAATTCATTGTAACAATTGTCAAAGCAGGTACAACTGATATGTCCACAAGTTAGACCTTAACCCCCTGGCCTACGATGTCGAACGATAACGTTCGCTTAGATAAAACTTAAGACACAAACATTTTATCGTATCTATTTTTTACTCAATCAAGTTTGTTTATACCACAATCAAGTTTGTGTCTTAAGTCTTATCTAAGCGAACGTTATCGTTCGACATCTTGGGCCAGGGGGTTAATCCTTCATGTTATTTCAATATGCCCATTTTAAAAAATAGAATTCTTTTTGAAAAACCCGCTATAAGTCTTGTTTATATATACAAAAAATCTCATCTTAAAAAGTTTCATATATGTGTACATACTACATACATGTATAATAAAAACCATGAGTAACATACCAAATTTTAAATGACCTTATTAAAATATTTTTTTTATTCTTTCCACACATTTTTATTTATCCTTCGTAAGTCATCAATATAAATATAAACACATATGTACATATATTGACCTCATAATATATACATATGTGTATATATATATATATATATTTGTGTATATAAAAAGAGTTAAATCACTAAACATGTATGAGTATATTTTATTACACTGGAATTAAGATAAGCAAACAAACAAAAAAAATAATAAGGGCCAAAAAATATAGACTATCGTTGTGACATGACAAATAAATGAATCGACAAACCTCTAGAGATTTTTGTCACGTACTTACACAAACAAGAATTTTAAATACTCAAATAAATACAATATAAAAAAAAGAAACACTAAAACAAAAGTGTAGCAACTTATTGACAAAATATTGAATGTTAACTAAATAAATAATAAATGTGTGGCACATACATACAATGTGTGTGCATGTATGTATTTTATATTGAAATGTAACAAATTGTCGACGAACAAATAAATCATTGAAAAGCAATTTGTGTAGTGTAAAATGTGTCAAAAAATTTATGGTTTATAGTTGTAAAATCAAACAAGCAAAACTAAAAGGGAAAATTTGTTTTAGATTGAACAACATCAACATGTTTGAAAATTTGTACACAAGGCTGGCTAGCAAAATGTTGTACATCTGTAGGTTCAGTCACAGAAAATAAAAATTGGTTCAATTTAAAATTCAATTAGAATTTTGTAGTGTAGAGTTTTTTTTACAGTTTTATTTATTTTTAAATTGCAGTATAATTTTCTTATTCAAAGTATGTATAGGTCCAAACATACATATGCATACCATTATTAAAATGTAAACTGTTTTAAATATATTTTTAGCTAACTTCACTATCTAAACTAAAAAATTTAAACAGAAAAAACATAGTGCGAAAATTCCTTAAAAGTTCGTCATTGTCAAAATTAAATTAACCAAAAAAGAACTATAAATTATGTTAAAAAAAACAATACAGGAACAGATCGTAAACAAAAATTTTGCAAAATGTTAATAAAATTATTTTTACACTCATAAAGAGAATACTACGTTCAGCAAGGCTAAATGCCAGTCTCTCCGACAATGAGAAATACAACACCAGCATCATAATTTGTTTGTATGTGCTAAAAAGGGATTTGCTCTAAATTTGTGTTATTTACAATTGTTCTGACCAGTAAATTTGCTTGTATCCACAAAAAGGTAATTCCGCGAAATTTGTGATATGAACATAAATATTTTGCAAAAATTAAATTTAACAAAAAAAATTTAAGCCCAAAAGATTTTGAATCTTGCTAAATGTAATAAAATCGTGTAAAAAATTTAAAATTCGGTTATTTTCAAACCGTGTTAAATCAAAACCGCGTAAAAAAGATTGTGCAAAAACAGAATTAGGTGTACGAGTACACGTAATATTTTGTAACGAAGTTTCGTTACATATACATATATATATATATATTATACATATTTTATTTTGTTTGCTTTTTATGAACCGTAGTTGTTACCCATTGAATTATTAATTTGTTTACAGTATATTGGATATTATATTTATAAATAATTATTATGGAGTTTATACGTATTTTACATTGTAGTTATGAATCGCATTTATTATCATTTTGAATTATCACTTTATTTTATAATATGTTGAATATTACTACATAAAGTATAGGCTAGTTAAAAGTATGTTAACTAAAGCGATGTTAATTAAAAGTAACAGAGTATGTTAGTTATAAGTATAAGAGAACTTAACAGCAGAGTATGTTAGTTATAAGTATAAGAGAACTTAACAGCAATTAACACTCACGCATACCTTAATAAATAATTGCATACATAGTATTGGTAACGATGTACACTACTACGCCATGAAGATCAGTTGATCTTAAAATGCTGATGACTACAACTTCAGTTGAGCCTAGACTGTGCTCGTGTGCGGTCAGAGTATAAGTTTGTAACAGCTTTACTACTGGCTACATACAAACACAAATAGGTCCAACTCAAGTAGTAGTGTAGAGGGATACTATTGGTATGATACAGCCATAGTACCCAGACACTTTAGTTGTAATGCCCAACTTCTGTTGAGCCTAGACTGTGTTCGTGTGCGGTCAGAGTAGAAGTTTGTAACAGCTTTACTACTGGCTACATACAAACACAAATAGGTCCAACTCAAGTAGTAGTGTAGAGGGATACTATTGGTATAATACAGCCATAGTACCCAGACATTTTAGTGGTAGTGCACAGGGACACTAATGGCCATAGATCCCAGGCGTAGTAGTGACTAATACACTAACCTTCTCTTAATGCATTCCAATAAACGTCCCAGTTTTCCGAAATTCAGGGCAGTCTGTAACGAACTCGTAACCTGGTATGACGTCACGGTCAAATAAGAAAAAAGTGTAATTGCTGTTCGATAAAAATATAATAGTCCGTAAGATCCTGAATTTAAAATAAAAAATAAAAATATATATAGAAAGGAATTGTGTTTCTATCCTGGCGGACTGAGATTATCCTGGCAAGTTATATTATAAATGGCGCCCGAGCAGGGACTTCTGTAAAATAAAATAAATATATATATATAAATAAAAAAAAAAGAAAACAATTCTTCGCAATGAGTCGAGCTTTTATAAATTTTTTGAAAAAGGACAATTTATGTACTTGTCTGAGAGATCTGGGTATGAGTGATGACGGAAGTGTAGAGGAGCTGAGAAGCCGTTTGAGGACGTATTTGGATAAAGAGGAGATTCCCCCTGATCATGAACTATACATCAGTAACTTAAGGTCCAGTTACGAATCTGGTAAGGAAGTAAAAATTCCTAGTATTCAAGTTTCCCGTTCATCATCTCCGGTACGACCTAATAATGAACAAGAACACCATTTACCTAATATGTCCGAGGTCTGTGATAAGGTGCGCAAGTGGGGCGTAAAGTACGATGGCGGTAAGGACCCGTTATCATTCCTGGAAAGAATTGAAGAACTGGCCACGTGTTATTCTATCCCTAAAAATAGTTTACTAAATTACATGCCCGAACTTTTAAAAGGCGATGCTTTAGCTTGGTTTCGTAACAATAAAAATAATTGGAGGATTTATAAAGACTTCGTGGAAGACTTTAAATTATTCTTTTTGCCAAATCGTTTTTTTGAAAATCTAGATGATGAAATTAGAAATCGGGTACAAAGGGTCGACGAGCGGTTTGTAGACTACGTAACAGAGATTCAGTCCTTGATGAGGTGGAGCAACTTAAATATAAGTGAACAATTAGAAAGAATCTATAAGAACTGCAGAGCTGAGTACAAGATTTATGTTAAAAGAGGTGAATTCAACAGATTGCGGGAACTGATCGTACAGGCGCAAGAATATGAAAATATACGAGCAGAAGAAAATAAACAAAAGAGAGGAGGCCGTCAGGTTCAAACAATGGTAGCTCCTACTAGATCAAATTATGTATGCTATCGCTGTGGGGAGTCGGGTCACAATCGTGCGGTTTGTTCAAATCCGAAGGTGCTATTTTGTTGGGATTGTGGGAAAAGAGATGTAAAGACCATCGATTGTTGTCGATCCGGTACGGAAAACTCAAGCAGAGGTCCTTTAGAAAGGGAAAGGGGAGAAGACCTCTGAATCCAATGACTTTTCCTATTAGAGTAACACCTGATGATGATTTTCGCCTACGAACTTGGTTAACGATTAAGAATAAAAAAATATCCGCTATTCTGGACACTGGAGCTACCCACTCTTGTATGAACTTGTCACTCGTAGAAGAAATGCAAATCCCTATCGTTGCTGCTGAATTCGAGACTTTGCACTTAGCGGACCAATCTAGAATTCTGGTCGAAGGAGCTGTTAATCTGTGGCTAACAATGGATGGTATGGTTTATCGTCATGATTTCTTAGTGCTGAGGACGAGTTTAGATCCGATTATAATTGGAATGAATTTTTTACAACAAACGGGTCGCGAGTTACGTATCCTTCCCCGAACAAGAGAAACCCATACAGGTATCCCACAGAATTTAAATACGTCTCAAATAAGCTCTTTGCAGGTAAAATCAACAGTGGAGTCAGGGTATGAACGACAGGCAGAAGAACTAGTAAACGAATTTTTAGGAACCGAGCTACCACGCTTTGAAGTTATTGATGGGCCATCTGAAGTGACGCAACATGTAATCACAATGAAACACTCACGACCCCTTCGTCAGCGATATTACCCACGAAATCCAGCAATGCAGAAAGTGATTAATGAGCAGATAGATGAACTATTAAAGGAAGGAAAAATCGAACCTTCTAAAAGTCCGTATAGCTCGCCTATCGTTTTGGTACGCAAAAAGAACAATGATTGGCGACTATGTGTAGATTTCCGCCAGTTAAACGAGAACTCCATTCGTGATGCCTACCCTATCCCACAAATAAATGCGATCCTCGAAAAACTGAGGAATAGTAAATACTTCAGCACAATCGACCTTCGAAACGGATATTGGCAAATTCCCATGGCCCCAGAGAGTAAAATATACACTGCCTTCACGGTTCCCGGTCGAGGCTTATTCCAATGGCGAGTCATGCCGTTTGGCTTACATTCCGCTTCAGCCACGTTTCAACGGGCGTTGGATTCAGTGATCGGTATAGAACTAGATTCATTTGCCTTCGCTTATCTTGATGACATCGTTGTACTAGGCAGTACTATAGAAGAACACCTACGTAACTTAAAAACCGTGTTCGATCGACTTATAGCAGCGAAATTGCGTATTAATCCAGACAAGTGTACATTTGCAAAGAAATCCATCCGTTATTTGGGCCACGTGGTAAGCGAACACGGTGTCCACACCGATCCTGAAAAGGTAGAAGCAGTTATAACTCTCCCTGAACCGACCACACTTAAGGAACTGAGATCATTCTTAAACACAGCAGCATGGTATAGGCGTTTTGTACCAAATTTCTCGACCTTAACCAGCCCTCTGAACGAGCTTTTGAGGAAAGGCAAAAGGTGGATCTGGGGTAACGAACAGAAGACGGCGTTCGAAGAAATAAAGCAAAAACTGATAGACGCGCCAGCCTTAACTTGTCCAGATTTCTCACGCACTTTCATCTTGCAAACAGATGCCAGTGATACCGGTTTAGGAGCGGTACTGACACAGGAATTTGAAGAAGGTGAAAAGATAATAGCTTATGCTAGCCGCACATTATCATCTTCAGAACGGAATTACACCGTAACTGAAAAGGAATGCCTGGCAATTATATGGGGAGTGCGAAAATTGAGGCACTACATCGAAGGCTACCACTTCATTATCATAACAGATCATCAGTCCCTTAAGTGGTTAAATTCAATTCAGTCTCCCTCCGGAAGAATCGCACGTTGGGCTTTAGAGTTAATGCAATTTGATTACGAGATCCGGTATCGCAAAGGTAATTTAAACGTCATCGCGGATGCGCTCTCTCGAGCCCCTGTTCCAAATCTGGACAAAGTTCCCGTAATACAAACACTTAAAAGGATACCAGAAGATGAGGACCCATGGTTTAAAGAAAAGATAGAAACTGTAAAGGCAGACCCGGAGAAACTGCCCGATTACCAGATTGACGAACTCGGAAATTTAAGACGACACATTTTCGACTCATCCTGCTACAACGATAACGACCCCATACCGTGGAAGCTAGTGGTACAGAAAAATGATAGAAAACGCGTTCTAAACGAGTGCCATGATGACGTTTCAGCGGGACACCTGGGAATAAACAAAACCATCGCCAGGGTGACTAGATTATACTACTGGCCTGGCATTTTCCGAGATATTACCAGGTACGTAAGGAACTGTGAAACCTGCCAACGTTTCAAACCTCTGCAACAAGCACCCGCTGGAAAGATGTACACCGCATCAGCTACTAATCCCGGTCACACTATATGCTCAGATTTTGTAGGTCCTCTACCTAGGTCTATTCACGGCAATACAATGTTAATTGTTTTTCACGACAAGTTCACCAAATGGTCCGAATTCGTGCCGGTCAGAAAAGCCACCACCCAAACGTTCCTGAAGGCTTTTCGGGAAAGAATATTAGCCCGTTTTGGTGTACCTCATGTCCTTCTTACCGACAACGGCTCCCAGTTCACTAGTCGAGAATGCCAAAAATACTTCAAATATTTGGGAGTTCAACAACGGTATACCGCCCCGTATTCTCCACAAGAAAATCCGACCGAGAGAACTAACCGGACTATTAAAACCATGATTGCCCAATATACGGAGAAAAACCAGAGGAGATGGGACGAGCATCTGCCCGAACTTACATTGGCAATAAATTCCAGTAAACAAGCGTCCACGAAATACAGTCCGGCATACTTAACCCTCGGTAGAGAACTACGACTACCAAATACCTTATTTGATGATAAGACCAACGCCGAAGTTACAGCTCATGACACTAGTCCCGAAGATAATGCCAATCAATTACATGATGTCTTTCAAATAGTCAGGTATAACCTACAGACCGCCGCGGATAGACAAGCATCACATTATAATTTAAGACGTCGGGAATGGTCCCCTAGAAAGGGAGATCTTGTTTTGGTAAGAAAACACGTTTTGTCTAAAGCCATTGACTATTTTGCAGCTAAACTCGCACCCCGGTTTGACGGCCCCTATCTGGTTAACAGATTCATATCTCCAGTGATCGTTGAGCTAGTTGACCCCGAAAACACAAAGAAGAAGAGAGGTACAGCACATTTAAAGGATATAAAAATATACCAAACCGATCGATCAAATGGCGGACGATAAATTTAAGAAAAGCTGCTTGCGCTTCAAACAATCGATGTACAAAGAAAGGGAAAAGGAACGTAAAACTATATTTCTACGCACTCCAGTGGACAAGGCGATAATAACTTCAATCATAAAATTACCAAAAGTAAGCTTACAGGAGCTGACGACCATTCGAAAGGGCAAGTCAGATGTCCTGGCCACATTAGTACGCGACCTACAACTCGACCAAGAGGAGGAATTTGAGCCAAAAAACCGCATTATCTGTGACGTATTATCTTCAATCGATCCAATTGCACCAGGCAAACGAACGAGGTTTAGACGAGTGTATGATTCGGTTGCTGTTGTAATATACATACGATGTTCGTTAGATGTCTGGTTGATCCTTGGAAAAGAGAAGTTAATTTTCCCAAAGCCGCGAGATGACATTGCAATAGAAGATTTCCAAGATTAAAAAAAAAAAAAAAATATAGATAACCAAGAGGGAGATGTAACGAAGTTTCGTTACATATACATATATATATATATATTATACATATTTTATTTTGTTTGCTTTTTATGAACCGTAGTTGTTACCCATTGAATTATTAATTTGTTTACAGTATATTGGATATTATATTTATAAATAATTATTATGGAGTTTATACGTATTTTACATTGTAGTTATGAATCGCATTTATTATCATTTTGAATTATCACTTTATTTTATAATATGTTGAATATTACTACATAAAGTATAGGCTAGTTAAAAGTATGTTAACTAAAGCGATGTTAATTAAAAGTAACAGAGTATGTTAGTTATAAGTATAAGAGAACTTAACAGCAGAGTATGTTAGTTATAAGTATAAGAGAACTTAACAGCAATTAACACTCACGCATACCTTAATAAATAATTGCATACATAGTATTGGTAACGATGTACACTACTACGCCATGAAGATCAGTTGATCTTAAAATGCTGATGACTACAACTTCAGTTGAGCCTAGACTGTGCTCGTGTGCGGTCAGAGTATAAGTTTGTAACAGCTTTACTACTGGCTACATACAAACACAAATAGGTCCAACTCAAGTAGTAGTGTAGAGGGATACTATTGGTATGATACAGCCATAGTACCCAGACACTTTAGTTGTAATGCCCAACTTCTGTTGAGCCTAGACTGTGTTCGTGTGCGGTCAGAGTAGAAGTTTGTAACAGCTTTACTACTGGCTACATACAAACACAAATAGGTCCAACTCAAGTAGTAGTGTAGAGGGATACTATTGGTATAATACAGCCATAGTACCCAGACATTTTAGTGGTAGTGCACAGGGACACTAATGGCCATAGATCCCAGGCGTAGTAGTGACTAATACACTAACCTTCTCTTAATGCATTCCAATAAACGTCCCAGTTTTCCGAAATTCAGGGCAGTCTGTAACGAACTCGTAACCTGGTATGACGTCACGGTCAAATAAGAAAAAAGTGTAATTGCTGTTCGATAAAAATATAATAGTCCGTAAGATCCTGAATTTAAAATAAAAAATAAAAATATATATAGAAAGGAATTGTGTTTCTATCCTGGCGGACTGAGATTATCCTGGCAAGTTATATTATAATTTAGCTCAATTGCTCATTTAATTATTAATCATACGCCACGTAGGACCAACATGTACTCGTATTTCATAAAGGTATATTTATTAAGAGCGTTTTTTAGATGTATAGAACTTTATGTTGGCAAGACTTTTTTAAGTGGCGGCCATTTTGTCAGCTGTCAAGTGATTTATATTTAGTTTGATTTGGCATTTCAACATGATTAGACTGTGCAAATTTATTTTGAAATCATGGTTCTGTTCCAAATACATATGGAGAGTGTTTTTTAGATGTCTTGATGTTTGAAATGGAATAAAACAAAGATTATGTTTTAAAATTGACATGAAACTTACTTTATTCGAAAGATAGTCTTCTGGAAAAATATATGATTTCTGGCATAAGACAGCCACGGCTGGCGAATGCTGTCCTCCAAATGGTCAATCGTTAACTTTTCATTAAAAATTTAAAAAATGTAGTCATCATTATATTATTGTAATATATATTTTATTATACAGTTTGGGGACATTTTGGTCCCAAGTGCGGTTAAGGGTTAATTTAGATTTTGGTGCTGTTATTGCAAATTTTTTATAAAAAGTCGACTCAGAAATTTATAACATTTCGCTATCTTTCCTTTAGAAATACCAAATATATGAAAATTTCACCTTTGAACTTCACGATTTAACTTGAATTTCTTTTGTCCATGCAAACTTGAAACACTCTGTGCTTATGATGGACATTTGTGGAATAGCATTTTTTGTTTATAATTGTAAAATCGTACTCTTTCCAATTCAACAACAAGTTTATTGATTTTTATATAAATTATTTGTTTTATTTTATTAAAAACTTTTCGTTGAAAAACTTTTATATGTATGTACAGTCGACCCTCGGTTAACGAACGCCTCGCTTAACGAACATTTCGCACAACGAACACATTTAAAAACAAAAAAATGTTTCGCTTAACGAACAAAGTTTCGTATAATGACCAACGAAAAATGAGAAATATGTATGTACTGAATTGCGCGAAAAATTTTTGTCGGTGTTCAGCTTTGGCATCACTTGTGTTCGTACAATGAAAAAGACATGTTGAGACATACAAACATATAGTACATGTTCATTGTACATATTTACATATTTAAAAACTTAAAATTTCCGAGTTTTACCCGGAATTTTTGAATTTTTTTCTTTACAAACCATCTCCTGAAAATTTCGAATCGAATAAAAAAAGAAAATCAGCCAAATCGCTCCAGCCGTTCTCACGTGATGCCATTATATACATGGACCATTTCATTTTTATATATATATATTAATTTATAATTAAAAACCTTCCCCGTCATTTTTAGTCGTAAATTTCAATTGCTGTCATGATTTAGCAGTAAATTTTTAGTAAATAATGAATAAATTATTTGATAACCTTGACACGAGTAAAATTAAATTAATTTAATTTGAAATAGCACGTACTATATAAAGGGCTAATTTTGATACATAAAAATATATTTAAAAGAAGTGCAAAGAAAATGTTAACTGTGAAACTATTACTGATTTTATTACTTTGCGCTTGTTTTTTATTCAGGCAAATTTTAGCCAACGATATATCCAATATTACCGACATCTTGCAATTGTTTTGCTTGTCCATTCAAGATTTGTTCGCTTTACCAGACGATAAACCAAGTTTGTATGATGCATAATTTAATCAAATAATTTTAAGTGGAACTACTACAAGTATGTTGGATTATTTATAGGTTCTATTTATTTGAGTTATGATGACGTCAAAAGGGAAATGAAATGGAATTTATATTACAAACAACTTGCAAAATTAAGGCTTTTCACTTTTACGCCTAATTCTGTTTTTACACGGTTTTGATTTAACACGTTTTGAAAATAAACAAATTTTACATTTTTTACACGATTTTATTCCATTTAGCACGATTCAAAATCTTTTAGGCATATCACAAATTTAGGGGAATTCCCTTTTTGGGGATGCAAGCAAATTTACAGGTCAGAGCAATTGCAAATAACACAAACCTGGGGGAATTCCCTATTAGTACATACAATCAAATGAACTTGTCCTACAGTTGCTCACATTACTTTTAAGCATAGAACGTTTTCCTTCATCTAGAACAATATCGATCGTATATAATGAAACATAACTCAGATAAATCTCTCGCATAGAATACGATAAAATGTGACAAGGCGATATAAATTTATTTTGTATGTTTTGAATGACTTTAAATGACTTAAAATTCAAATGTGCCCAATGCGAGTGAGTTTTTAATTTATCAAGTTATTTTTATTAAATCTCGCTTTATTGTGCAAAATCTCAAGACCACAACTGTAATTTTCTTGCCAAACCATTGGCTCTTAACATTTGTATTCAATTTGTATAATTATATTTTGGGTTGGCATGTCCTCGTTTCGCTGCAACATAAAATTTGGCTTCTCGGTAGCTGTTTGGGTGCATTATACTTGATTTACTATTTATAACAAGGAAGTTGTTGAATTTGTTTTAAAACAAATCAAATCATTGCAGTTTACATATTTGCAATTAATGCATTATAACTTTTAAAAATAGGTGTTTTGGCATAAGGTTTACTTGTATCTTTTTATAACATCCTTTACAGTACCTTTTGCAAAACTTTAGTTTTTAGCAATCATTGAACCCCAAAATTTCGTACTCTTAATGCAATTTTTTCACGATTTTCTATTTTAATTTTCTATAGCTCTCCAAACGTACAAATACAATTTGAAAGCCTTTTGAAGCCTGTCCTTATTAGAATTATATATCACTTCAAACAATATATTATAAGCTTTGCCATTAATCTACCATACGGCAAATAGTTTAAGCATAAATTGTATAATATATTAAATACAGCCTTAGGATTTAAAAAAAAACATTAAAACAATATTTATTTAACTGTGTTGGCACTTTTTAGTATTTTTCTTAATTTCTTTAATAGTCGCAATGGTGCAACTAACCTAATTTCTTTTTCAACACTTACAATAAATATTCTGTCTGTATGAACGTGATAGAAAAACTCAAATACATACATATGTACATATGTTCATATTTTTATTTAAAAAAAAAATCTTGCGCTTTTATTTGACTTGAATACTAATAATGTCCTTTTGTGTTATGTATATTGCTATACTTTTTCTTTCATTTGATGAATAAAAATAAGTTTCAAATTTAACAGAAGTCACATATACTCGTAGACATATAGACACGGAAACATATTTAGATAGAAACAAACAGACACACACACATGTGATAACAAGTTGTGCTTAAAGGAAAAATGTTTATAGCTATGTTGCGTTTAATTTAAGCAAATGTTTAAATAAATATTTCTTTCCAAATATGCCTGAGTACATGAGTTGGAACATGTTTGTGTGTAGCAATTTTTGCTACTTTGCCACAATCCAACTTTTTTTTATAAACCAACACCTTTGATGTTATTTATATATGTTTCTTGTTTTCTTTTTTCTTTTTTTGCTTGCAACACCCATTTGTATGTGTGTGAGTAACTGTGTTTGCATTTAATTATATGTCGGTTTGTTTGTGAGCTACATTTCTTTCTGTTCTGTTTAAAAACGTCAGCTTAAACATGTACTTGTCACATGTTTTTTTTTGTAGTAGTTGTTGATGTTGTTGTTTATTACCATTATTCTTATAGTTTTGTTGCTGGTTTTGTTGTCTTATAAAAGTCTCAGCCTTTCATTCCTTTTGTCCTTCAAGTGAAACAATTTTAAACTAAAAATGCCATTGTAAGTAATATATGTAGATGTATGTAGTGGGAGTGTGTGTACAAGTATTTAACAGTAAACACTTTTGAAGTAAGATGTATAAAGATATATATTTAGATAACAAATTTAGAGATCACTTGAATTTGAATAATGCTAGCAACACAACTGGGACGAAAGACGAATTTCGCCCAACACCACGAACTAGTTGTTACTGTTAGTGATAATTCGCTGTGTATACAAATTTATAAATTTATCGTATGAAGCACAGTAACGACGAAAAATAATAAATAGTTTTTAATAATTTAATGTTTTTGTTTTCGTATAACAGCTGATAGGTAGTGTATACCAGAGAACAGAATGAAAGCATTCGCTTTCATTGCATATTCATACAATTTGTTGCATTTGCCATGCAGTCACTCGACAACATCAACTATTGATGTTGCCATGTAATGCATACATTGTTTTTGTTGATTGCCTATTTCGTATTCGTTTTTGATAATGCTCTTATATATCAAGCAACGAAATGCAATGATGACACATTAAAAAACTAAAAACATTCGCACCATTCGTTCAGTATTCGTTGACCTGTTGGAGTAATTAATGTATTTGTGTATAGTTTTGGCCTACTGATATGTTTTTTAGTACTTTAAATAATGCAGCATGCAGAAATTTTGGAAAAAGTAAATAACGGTGTTTTTCATACCATAAAAAACTCACAAAGTAAAATTTGAATTTGAACTTTTCATTCAATAAGCATTACTAACATTTGTACCATTCGTTGTGTATTCGTTGCTTTTGTGAGTATTAGGTGACATTAATAGAAGACATGCAATGCAATGCATGGTATTCGTCATACTTAATTTTTTTTGAATGGTGTCATGTATTGCTTTTCTCAAATGATGTGAATTGACAACAACATGCTCACATTTCGTGATTGCATTCGAAAGCATAAAATTCTGCATTCAAACCGTTCTCTGGTGTATACCTCTTTCAGACCGTAATGCATTGATTGTGCGGGTGGGTTTCGCTGTCAATATTTTTACTTCTGTTAACCCAATTTGTGCTGATTGTTTTATATATTTACTTCTCACATTTCTATTCTGTTTGATTTGCGAAATTCTTCAGTCACATTTCAGTTTTAGCAAAATGAGCCGTGGAAGTAAGTATGTGTTTTTAATTACAAAAGTATTAATCGTTTACAAATAATGAATTGCACATATACATATTAACTAAAAAAATTATACATTTAAATACTTCAAACTAATTGAAATCGTTTCATACAATAAAAATGTGTTTTAGTTAAAAATATTAATAAAAATCGACCGAGATGCAGCACTGCATCTGAACTGTGCGTGTCCTGGAAAACCTTGAAGGATATAAAAATGATAAAACCTAATCATTGGTTATATTTTCATACGCTGTAGAGATTACATATTCCAAAAATTATAAAAAAAATTCTGGTAGTTTTGCGTCAGGTCTGAAAGTAATATATAAAAAAATTAAAGTTAAAAAATACATTCATTTTTATATTCCATTCTTTTTTATATTCTATATTTTATTTTAAATTCTATAGACCAAAATTATAAAACAATAGTTAAAGTAAAAATTAACATTATTTGCTAAAACATTAAAAACTAAAATTAAATATGGTCACCCCGTTTTGTGCTTTAGTCGTTCGCCAGCGTAAGAAATATAAATAGACTCTATTTTAAACTTCGCCGCATATTACGAATTCAGCCGACGCACAGTGGCGCCCGTAGAGCAAACGAGGTTGCAAAAATCAAAATTTTTCATGAGCGCCGACGAAGTTTTGAATAAACGCATGTTATAAAAACTTTTCAACGATTTCAAATATGCTACTCTTAATAATATCACATTTTTAGTTTAGAAGATATAACCGTTCAAAGTTGACCGACTTTCGGTTTTCAAAAAAACACACAATTTTTAGTCAATTTGTTACGATTTCAGGTGTAATATCACGAAAAATAGGTAACGAATCGCCATATTTTTTCTTTGTATTGCTTAATGTATTTATTAAATGTATAATGATAAAAAAAATTATCTGTTTGCTTTGTGTAACACAAATTGTGTTTCTCCTGGTAAATCACTATTTAAAAACTATCCGTTTTTTCACTATTTTTCAACTTTGACGGAAAATAAAAAAATCTATATTTTTTTTGATTATTTCTTTACATAATTCAAAAGGTTTTATCTGCCCGTACGTGCCCGTTTGGCTTCTAGAGGTAAAAAAGGTTAAAAAGACATGGTTGCAGAAATTGTATGGCGTCCATCCCTTATATGTTTTGACTGACAGTAGTTTTTTTTAGAAGTAAATTTTTAGGCATGGTAGCATAAGCCTATATATTGCTAAATAAGCATAATGCCTGAATTAGTCTACGACTGAAAGTTGGCGCAACAATTACTGAAACCATTAAACAATTAAGTACTGAAAATATGGCGTTGAAAAATTTAAAATAATTTGAACTGTTTAGAAAGTCAACCACACCAAAGTTTTTCACAGAAGCTGCTTTAGAAGAACTTGACAGCTTATACGGAAATATTGAGAGAAGCGAAATTATAAAAAATAATTTTTATCTGATATATGCAAATATTAAGGCAAAATGGGTGAAATCTAATCGAACCATTCAGAACTTCAACTCCAAATACGAGGACTGGCTTAATGAACACACCATTCTGGATATATTGGCACCCACCACATCAACCAGAGGAGCAAAAGGAAGGCAAAAAGAAGTATTGAGGAGTGTTCAATTTTCACAAGAAAGAGGAGACTTGCCGATGCCACCATGTTTTTCAATGTTTTTTTCGGCGGCGCGCAAATTGGCGCATATTTTTTTTTAGTCTGTTAGCTGAGACTCTCAGCTTTAATTTGGTATATGACTCCATGTGTCGCACTGCTTCGCAGACAACTAAAAATCTAACGGAAAATCATAAATGTTTTTTTTGGCTCTAAATATATTGTCAAAGGAAATTTTTTTTCAATTTTTTATTTTTTTTTTTTATTTACATAATGCTTAATGTCTATTTCAAGTGAAAAAATACTTATAAGGTACATTCGGTGTATAGTTTATAAGTAACAAGCTTTCGAATATGACATGGAAAACTATCACATTTGAGACTTGTTCACATACTTCAACTTTGCGCTGCTCGGGACAGAAAACCAATGGAGATATTTGCATGCAATTTTCCACACATGATCTTTAGATAGTTTTTAACCATCCGTGCAAAAATCATCAAAATCGGAGAGCAGGTCCAATTTGATTTATTTCCGCAGTGGACACAGTGTGCGCCGGTATTATTTTCATATCCAAAAAAGGTGTTCCCAGCCCTCTTAAATAAACTTATAGAACAGGCCTTCAACAGATGGTTCGCAACATAGTCAATGTTGAAATTAAGAGTTATGACACCATTTCCTGTGAACTACTTAAAATCGAAACTGGGCTGTTGTCTCCACTACTGTAGCTCATTTTTGATAACTCAAGTTTTGTCGAATTGCACAATAAATTAATGAATTGTTGGTTTCTAGTGTGCTGCAATATGCAATAATATGTATACGATCAGTAATTTAGAATTTTTAGAATATCTTTTTTGTATTTATTAGCTACTAGCTAAACCCGGTGTGCTTCGCTACCCCCTCGCAAAACGCGCAAATATATACACATTAAATTTCTTATGTGCACCCTCCACACAGACCCCAATCACCCCTGAAAATTTCATTGAAATCGGGCAAACCGTCTAGGAGGAGAATGCGAACAGGAAGTTTTGCCACTTAATTTTATATATATAGATATATAATGTATTTTATACATATTGATCAACCTTCTGCTTACGAAACTGAAAGATTCCAACATGTGAAATTCCATTAGAAAATCTCTAATAGCTTCCGAAATACCGAATTATTCCCACAAAACCTTTTCTAAACCATTGGGCATTTGTTCGCACAACTATGTCTGTTATCAAATGTAAATTTCACACTAACAGATTGCCATTTTAAACAATTACAAAGAAAACTATGAACATGAACATCGACATGTTTTTCATGTTCTAGAAGAACATGAAAAAAATTGTATCCGTGATGCTGGAGTTGGAACTAGAGTTACATTTATTCGAAAACCAATAGTATGACAAAAACGGAAAGAACAAATTTAATTTTTAAAACTTACTAGTGCCAGTTAACATTGTGTTTACTGTTGAGTATGTATATAAGAATTTTAAGTGCATAGATAAGTATGTATGTATGCATTTATATTCATACACATTCAGTTGTATGGGTGTATGTATGTTTAAATAAAATATAGGCCTACAACATTCAAAATGACTTAATAAAAAATTATAGGACATTTACCTCAAGTTAAAGGAGACAAATAGAAAAGAACCAGAATTCATTTAATAAAAGAGAATTTTCTATATAAAATGTTTAATGTAGCTTTTGTTTCTAAATACTGTTTCATGTTATCGGGCATAGCAGTTTAGTTTTATTTCTCTTTTCCTTCTTTTATACTGCTACTACTTTAGTTTTGCTTTAATGTGAGCATCATTTATCCTTAAGGCTGTGACAGTGTTTTATTTTCTTGTTTTAGCAAGAGTTCCATTTAGTTGTTGTTTAGTTTTTGTTTCTTTTCTTTTTGGGCAGAGTAAGAGTTAGAGTAAAGAACAAATGCTTAATCCTTTTCAACAGTTCATAGCAAAGACAATTGAGTCATTGTTTTATGAACCTTTTCTAAGTTTAATTTTCTTTAGAACAAAAATGCAGCAAGCAGCAGAATATGATGACATTAAACCAAAGTATGAGAAAAAATGTTGGCAGAGTTGTTATGAAACTAATAAAAGTATATTGTAGCAAAAGGTTGCATATTTAAGGTAAAGAAGTTAGATAATAATGTTGATAAATAATAAATAGTTTCTACTGCCAGTTTGCAGTACAGTTTGGCTAATATAAATTGTTAAGTTGTAGAAAAAAAATGTGTTAATTTAACAAGACATTTCATAAAGTTTTTTAAATATGAAATGCACTTTGTGTAAAGTGCTGATAAAACTTAGAAATCTTTAAACTAATGACTGTTTTTTTTACATGAAAACCAAATAAATAAACTTTGTACATAAGGACAGGACTAAAATAGAAGATAATTAACAAAGAAAAGGGTTTAAGCCAAATGCTCTGCCAAGTGAGATGATTTTTATTTTGTTTTTCGAACGCCAATTTTAATGCGTTTTTAGGGGAAAATAAGTCAAGAGGCCAATATTTTTTTTACGATTTTAATTAGATACAAAACATTTTTCTGAAAACTGAAAATATTTTTTTTCTTGTTGTTACCAATGAAATTTTCTCCTTGTTCATATATTTATATCATGAATCTTATGAAGTTTTTCTATCAACAAAAAATTAATTCCAAAAAAAAAAAAAAAAATTACGCTATTGTCACGTTCTTGTATCTATTTTATTGTTTGTTGTAAGTACTTCGCCATAGTTTAAGTTAAAATTATTGACTTTAATTAAAAAAGGTTATAATCACACTAAATATTTTACTTTAATTATTAATGTATGATGCGTTCGCTATCTTTACTGTATGTTTTTTTTAGATTCAAGTATTTCTATTGTTTAAATATGAAGGTTCATTTATGTAAATGTGTAAAATATGAAGAGCAACAATGCAATGCTTGGTAACAGTTAAAAGAGATCTACTATAGTATTATGAATATTGTGATAAAGCAAGCTTGCGAAAGAACAAAATATCCTATAGGGCAGAAAAAATTGCAAGATAAAGAAGAAAAGTTTTGCCAAAGAAACAGGGAAGTTTAAGAGTTATAACCGCAAGCAATAATTGGGCAATGCAGTAAAGAAAGCTGAAAATGCTTTTGTTCTTTATAGTTGACATAATTGAAGAGTTAAAGTTATGAACGATCTGTATAAAAAATATGTAAAATCAATTTTCTTATTAAAAACATCACATGCTTTATAAAATTTACATGCTAAATCATACTAAAAATTGTAAATAAATCAATACAAATGCATTTATAGTTATACAAAATTGCATATCTTCAGATACATATCTGCAAATATCTTTAACAGCTTCTTTGGTTTTGATGGGTTTCAGCATAAATTCGACAGCTTAATATTCTCCAAATATTCTCAATGGGATTCTAATCTGTAAAACTTGCAGGCTATTTAAGTATATTAATAATTTTCAAAGACAACCACCCCTTTGTTTGTCAAATATATGTTTAAATAGTACAACTATTACCAAATATTATTCATTTCCAGAACAGTTTACTTGTTATCAATTAGTTATTATTAGTTAGTTAGCACAGACAACAGCTTTTGTCGAATAATAGTTAGGAATTATTTTAGCAGTCTATTTATAATTAATTTGGACACATTTACCTCACATTCATTAATAATCTGACCAAGACTTTTTATTGCATAGCAAACTTCAAGTGTAATTATAGTAATGCAATACAGTGTAATTATATTTTCGTTTAAGAAAATCGCTTTAAAAACATCTATGTTCTATTGGAAAGATATTGTAAAATTATAACGGACAGTTGGTCATTACTACTTCGCATACAGTTGTCGATTATTTTATCAACATTTTCAATGAAATTTTGGCAAAATTGCAATTCTTTTTCATTAATCACATCTTAGATTTTAAGTATTATTTCGATTAGCTCTGTATATATGTCTTTAATGTAGGCTTACAAAATCTAATTGAAAATGTAATTAATAGCTCAAATTGTGTGATCGGGTAATTAGTTTTGCATTAAATTCATTGTTTTGTAGTGGCTGTGTGACATGTGGCATTATCCTGTTAAAACCACATTTAAGTGATATCCATATCATTAATGAAAAGCCATGATTTGGGTCTTAACATCTTTCGATAGCGTGATTCAAGCACCGTAAAAGCATTTTCAGTGGAATTTTCGAAAAATAATTTACCCTATCACGCCTCCAGAATATACAGCACACCATACAGTTACACGTTCAGAACGCAAAGTATTTTCAATAAAATTCTTAATTGCGGTCTCAAATATTGACCGAAAATATCATGAATTTTACGAAATTTAGCTTTTAAACATCCGCCATTTGCGCAATGAATTTTCGAGTGAAAGTTAGTTCTTTATAACAATTGTCAAACGTTCTACTACTGATATGAAAACAAATAATATGTTAAAACTGTTATATTATTATAATATGTCCCTATTGGAAAAAATATTTCAGGTTAAAAACCCCTTTATTTTGGAAACGAAAAAACTTACATTTTGCACTAAACGAAAAATGAAACAAAATAACATTATTTTAATTTCTATTACGAGTATATTATTATAATTCAAAGTATTTTGAATGTCGAATGTCGCGTTCCTGACCCTATAAATGCACATATTAAAGCAGCTATGTCCATAAAAAAACATTTGTTTTAAAAGCGGCGGAGAAAGGGTTAATGTTTTGAAAATATAAATTTCATACTATCTGTCTATCTATACATCATTGATATGGAAAACATATCAAACATTTTTTTGTTTTAAATATAAATAGAAAATATTACTTATTTTGACTTTTAAAAGTTTTTTATACCTTAAAATAATAACTTTCTTAATATAAATCTATTGCTTTTAAGTATGTTGTTATATTTTTACTAACTTCCGAAAGATTACCCAATAATGTTCGTAAATAAATTACGATATTTTGCGTTAAATTTATGAATCTGTATTTATTAGTATTTCACAAATTCAGGGCTACAACTTTTTATATATTTTTATGTATAAAATCATAAAAAATATTGTTCTTCAAAATGTAAGTCCGTATTTCATTGTTGTCAAATGACAATCATACGGAAGACGGAAATACATAAGCAGTTAAACTGCACGGTGGTAAAAAAACATCATATTAGTTTAAAATATTTAAATGCTTTTTGATATTATCATCTTATTTTAACTGATATTTATTTTAGAAGTGAAATGTTTGCAATAAATAAATAAGAAAATTCTGAAACAAATATGTACTATGAGCGCATTTCCACGATACCCAACGTGACATTCGTACGCTTTTGAAGTGAATTTTAAAATTTTTTAAATTTTAAGGTTTTCTCAATTAGATTCCTACAATATATTAGCAATAACCAGGGGATCCTGAACGAGACAAAATATTTAGCTTATTTTTAAATGACTGTAGAAAAAAAGCCGCGAATTGGAACTTGAATTTTTAAAGCAACATTTCTGCACAAGTTTTATTTTGATAATCTTTAGTATGATTTAGCACTAAATATATAACGCGACATAGAATTTTGTTGCTTTTGGAATATAGTTCACGTAATTTCATTAAAAAATTAGTATTTTACATTAACTTGGTATTTACTGGTGTTGCAATACTTAAATTTTAACTTTTTAATTGATAATAAATTTATGGCCTCTTTTTTTGCTATTTTCAATGTTTGCTAGCAGGTTCAAAATTCCTTTTTATTTATGATAATTCTTGTATTCTTTAAAATAGTTTTCTTTATTAATGGTTTTCAAGTTCCGCATTGTTGCTTCACTTCTTCTTTCAACACCCGTTTTACCCGATCAAACAGGCATGTTAAAATAATAAAAAATCATACACTAACGATAGCGAACGTGACACACTTTGTTATTTATTCTATTTGTGATTAATATTGATTTGAATTAAAATTTTCAGCGACTGTATTCGTACGATCGATTATAAGAATATGAACAAAATCTATTGAAAAACTTATTATTGGAGTTTTTTTATAAGACAACTATTTACAACAAATATTTATTAAACTAGCAGAAAACTTATTTATATTATTATATTTATTTTTGTCCCCACTGTAGCGTACGTGTATAAAACTGCTTTATTCTATCAAGCCTTAGACAGACGTATGTATTCTATATATTCTTCTATACTATATTTTTCTCTTCCTGCAAACAATTGTACGAGTACAAGTAACTAAGAGTGCAGCAGACAAACAAACAAACGAATAAAAAGTAATGACAATCATCTTCTAGTGAATGTTCATTTTGTCGTTAGATTTTTTTTGTTATGCTCTACATCACCGGTTAGAGGGTACATTAATTTCATTCTTCCGTTTGCAGTAACTTGAATTGAATATGTGAATGAACGACAAATAATAGAAATAACTGAAAAAGTTTTTTAACAGTGCGTTTTTGTCATTTTCACTTGTATTTTAGTGAATTTATAAAAATATTAATTTTAAATGATTAACAAAAATAACATTTTAGGGAAATATGTATGTAGTCTTTTAATTCGTTAAGAGTATATAATACTTAACAGGGTCTAAAAAGTAAGTGACATGTGATTAAATATAATTGGTCTCCATTCGCCAATAGATATCCAATGAAGAAACTAATTACTGTTCATAATAAAACTCATTTTTCTTTCCTGCTCTTTGGTTGATAATGTATAGGTAGATATTCTATCAACCCGTTTCATACAACAAGAACTTTGTTTTTTTTTTAATAAAATAAAACAAAGAATTTATATAAAAATTATCCAAATTGCTATTTTGTTTGACAATTATAAATGACAAATTATATCTCACAGATGTCTTTTCTGTCTTTCGATTCTTTTGTCTAAATTTTTAATCAGATTTTGGCAAAATGGCGTTTTTTTTATTAATCACGTTACAGATTTTAAGCAAAATTGAATACATTTTAACAATTGTCTGACACGTCAACAAATCCCAAGTGGATAATTTGTCTTGGTGTAATTCTATCAACTTGACGCTATTGCAATACTTGGAAGAGATATGGCGCTACTGGTGTCATGGGTTTGCACGAGCTTAAAACTGCATAGACGACATTGGTCAAAGTCGTATGTTCTATTTACTTTAAACATTTTTTTTTTTTTTTAACTTTGTAACAAAAGAAATGCATTAAAAATAAAGAACAATTAACTAACTAACTAACTGCATAGAGTCTCATTGTATACCCAATAAAACTTGAAGCTAAAGTGACTAGAGTATCGATCTAGGACCACGGGTACTTGCCGCTACTTCAATCATAGTGACATGTATAGTCGGTCAAGCTCGACCATATAATACCCTACACCCAGTATATCAATAAAACAGTTTTTCAGATATGAGCGCTATATGGGAGATATCACCTATTGTGGACCGATCATCCACAAATTTAGTGTCATTATGTCTGTGAATATAAATATTATATGTGTTAAACTTTATCTCGATATAAATACTTTTAACAAATTTATGGAGCTTATATTGAATTATGGAGTGGGTCTCATATGGTAGTTTCGACCATTATAAAATTAGGTGTCATTATTTCTGTATATAAAAAACTTATTTGTGTCAAATTTGGATACCAACATTTTTAAGAAATTTATGATCGTTAAAGAGATTTTCGGAAGTGGTCCTTATATGGGAGCTACGACTAATCATGGACCGATCACAATCAAATTATACCGTATTATTTGTATATACATATATGAAATATATTTGTGTTAAATATTATTTGCCTACCAACATTTTTGAGTGAGTTATGCTCTTTAAAGCGATTTTTGGAAGCGGGTCTTATATGTGAGCTACGACTAATTATGGACCGATCTTCACAAAACTTGTAGATGTGATTTAGCTCCATTTACTACTTATTTGTGGTGAAATTTGTTTGGAGACTTGCATAATTCAAACATTTATGATTGGTAAACCCCAATTTCGGGAGGACATTTGTATGAGGGCCAGGTGAAATAATGGACCGATTTAAACCAGTTTCAATCCCGTCCGTCCTTGGGCCGAAAAAATATCACGTACCAAATTTTATCGAAATATCTTCAAAATTGCGACCTGTACTCTGCGCACAAGCTTTACATGGACAGCCAGCCAGGCGGACGGACGGACGGACATCGTTAAATCGACTCAGAAAGTGATTCTGAGCCGATCGGTATACTTTAAGGTGGGTGTTCTGGGCGTTACAAACATCCCCACTATTGTGGTGTAGGGTATTAAAATATATATTATATATAAATACGTTGAGCGAGCTAGGTTAAGCCTATCACCACCATCCTTGCTTGTTAAACTGACAGGTTTTGACCACCTTGTCAAAATTGCAATACAATGTCTTTTCATATGTTTTAATAAGCCTAATTATCAGATTTTCAGATTTTATTTCTATTTGTTCTCATCTTATTAAACTTAAAATTCAATACAATGAAAAATGGTTTGAAATGCCTTTCACATTCATGTACGCAGCTGTCAAAATTGTAGTGTACTCAAACTCCTGTTCGTATTTAATCGAACCAATTTAACATTCCTTTATTGTAGCCTCAATTATAATAACACGTTTTTTAATATTCCTTTTTAATACTCCTCTAGTAATTATAGATGATACAAAAATTTCTTAGATTGCAACATAATAAAGTGATTGCAAGTAAACCCCCGCTGCGCTGCCCGGAAAAGCTAAAAATTATAGTAAATTGTGGGTTTAATGTTCAAATCTGTTTAAACAAGCATTCATAACATATCAAATTTATAGAGCCAGAGCATTTATCGAAAAGGACTGTAATTAAGTAAATAAGTGGAAATAAATCGCTGATTTTCTAGTGACGTACGTCAAATCTGGTATGCGCTCGTTGCCATTTCACATAAATTTACACAAAACTTCACATTCGCTTTAATCATTCATGAATTTCACGAGCGCATTCTCTGGCAAAATTTTATGTCAAACTGTATGGAAAATAGCGTTCAGCCCCAGTTGTGTTTCATCATTAAAAAGTATGGACGACGACACAATCATCATAGCAATAACATTTTAATATTGGAAGAAGAAATAGCTGATAATAATGCAAAATAAAAGAAGAAAACAAAAGGAACATTGGGTTCGAACTTTTCTTTTGGAAGGTAATGGTATGTATGTCTCTTTAAGGGAGCGATTGCTAAGGAATGATCCTGACTTATACAAAAACTTTGTGTGAATGTCACCAGATAATTTTGATTATTTGCTTAATCTCGTCACCCCATCAGTAGAAAAGGCCAATACTCATCGAGAAAAAGATGGAGATGGGTATTGCGTTTGTCATTCCGTTTATAACACATCGAGATAATGGTCGTAGAACCAAAAATTCTATATATTCTGGGTCCTTATAAGATTCTAAGACGATTTAGCCATGTCCGTTCGTCTGTTGTTGGCACGATACATTCTTTAATATAAATAAATATAAATCATAAATCTCTTATAAATCTACATAATAGGTGATTTGGTGGTGGGTATATAAGACTCGGCACAGGCACTCTTACTTGTTTTAATTTTTATTTTGTCCTCAAAAGATTTTTCTGATCTATGATTTTGGAAAATAACCTTTTGGAAATAAAAACAGCCATATTTGGATGATGTTAAATTATTTACCTATATCTATTTATAATAACTTATCTAATAACAGGAAACTTGAAGTAGTAGTCTTTCCATGAGGTTTTTAGCTTAGCCAGGTTATCTTTATGCAATCGGAGTATATAGTCATTTCTAAAGCAGAAGAAATATACATACTCGTACATAATTCTATCTGCCAGTGGTTAAAGTTATTTTTATTTCCAGAATCTAATGAAACATTAATGTATTTTTCGGGTGTTCAAATTTGACTGAACTCAGCTGTTATGTAGTAATAACACCAATACAGTTAAATGCATACAATGTGTATGTTTGAACGTGTTCATATAATACATAGATTGTTTCGTTTGTAGGGAAGGGTATATGTAGTACATGTTTTATATTGTATTTATAGCAGATACAACACAAATAGATGAAGAACGGAAGGACGGACACAGCGACATAGTGGCGTGTATTTAATACTTTTTTCATTGCTACGTGCTTTGCATCATAGAAGTATTAATATTCTTGTCTGCATTTGTAAACGTGTCTGTGTGTGTTTGTGTGAGTGTGATTGCATAAAAGTTAAAGTGTATGTGCATCTCCGCTTTTGGTGTGTGTGTGTGTGTGTTTATTTTTTTCTGTTTTGTTTTATTGTATTACTGTGTTTTGTAGTTGCTGTTATATTTTCCATTATTTTTTTTTCGGCTTGTTGTTGCTGTATTTATGTTTGTGGTAGTGTTGTTGTTGCTGCTGCTGTATGTGCGAGTGTGCTGTTACAATTTCTGATAACTGTAACTTTTGTGCATAATTAAATAATGAAAAATCAGTTGTTTGCTGCACACAGTATTGTTAGGATCTCTCAACCGGAAATCACAGTGACCGAAATATTTTTTTAGTTTAAAAACTTTAACTTTGTTGCTTTGTTATTTTTTTTTTCACTCGCCTATGAATTTAATTTAATCTGAATTGTTCGTTAAAACTCAATAGTTTGTGTGGGTTTAAGGGTATATGTGGCCTGTTTTGTTATGATATAAAAATTTGTTTGATTGTTTGTTGGTTGGTAGTAGTTGTTTTCATAAACAAATAAACACCTTCATACATGAGTGAATTGAATAGTTTTCAAAATGTGTGTGTATGTGTTGATGAATGTATGTTGATTGTTTTAAATAAACGGAAATGAAAAGTCAACAAAATAATAAAAATTATGGTGATTTAATTGTTTTATATACAAAATCCATAAAAAACAAGTGATGGGCACTTTTAGCACTGGCACTTCAAAAGCCCCAGCCGTAGGAATTTAACACTATAACGATTTAATTTAAATGGAACACATATAAAATAAGTTAAAAACAAGTTGGCCATAGATTGATATATGTATGTATATGACTACAGTTATGGGTAATAAATTTGGTAAGTTTAATATCCCTACACTCAAATACATTAATAACTTTGTATGTTGTATACTAAAGTGTTTTGCTTTAATTTTATGATTTTTATTGTTTTAAAACGAAAAACTATTGAATTGTTTTATGAGAGTAGAGTATAAAAAAAGTAATAATAATAATAATAATCATACGTGCTTTGTTTGCGATTTATTATTACATGTATTTGAAATTTTCTTGGCACTGAACTATAAATGTTCTAAATTTTTAATGGAATACAATGTGAACGCACTCAGCACTCAACACACATGCAGTTAAGTGGTAATTGCTTTAGAAAGCATAAATTTCAATTTACGATAACAGTACAATGGGTCTTATTAACAGAGAATGTGTGTTTGTGTGTGTGTTGTGTGTTCGCACAGTATGTGACCAAAATTATATGACAGCATAACTAATGGAAATGTTAACAAGAGTTTTGTGCAAATTATTTCATACTGGGCTATGTTGTGGTTTAATGATGTTGGAACAGTTAAAAAACTTGGTGAATTTATGAGGGTTTAACTAAAAATTATTAACAATGAGCTTATTCAGAATTTAAATCCTCATAAAGGTGAATAATATTCTAAGTATATTTTTCTGAAATGACTCCTAGAAATGTTGACTACATTCAGAGAAGATCTTGCTTTATAAAGGGTGTCCCAACTAGAACGCAATGGTGTTCGGTATCGTGAAATGATAACCAGTTTTTTCTTGCCTAGAATTGAAGAAATGAATGTGGAGGGCATGTGGTTTCAACAAGACAGCGCCACATGTCATACAGCCAGAGAAAATGTATCAGTCATTTCCCGGTCGTGTTATTTCGCGTTTTGGAGACCACAATTGGCTGCCTAGATCGTGCGATTTAACACCTTTAGATTTTTTTCTTTGGGGGTTTTTTAAGTCGATGGTTTACGCGAATAAGCTGACGACGACTCAAGCCTTAATTTTAGATTACTAATAAATAATCTTACTAACTAACGGAAAACATTGATCAAATCTTAAAAATTTGGCTTTTTTGATTTTGTATTATACGAGTATGACCAACGTTTTTATATAACGTTTCCATTGTATCAAATGCTTTGTATTTCTTTAACATCAATAGGCAAATAAAATTTCTCTAAAAATAGTAAAATTTCTTGAAATTTTGTTGGGGATTTTTTTAAATTTTTTTAGGAATTCTAAAAATTTTCAAAAATTTTCTAATTTATTTAAGTAAAATAAATTTTTTTTTCTTTTTTTTTTGAGAAATATTAAGTTCGCGGTTTGGATTTGGGAATTTAAAAATTTTCGTTAATTTCTGTAAAAAAATATTTATTTTATGGGTTGTGGTAAAAACAATTTCATTTTCTAAGTAATTTATTACTTTCCCAATTTGGGTATTTTGCGTAAACATTTTGGGAATTCTTAAAAATTAAAATTTTTGTATAAAATTCTTTAATTTTTTTGCAGAGTTATTAATAGTAATATAATTTTTGAATTCTTTTCTTTTTTTTAAGTATCCCATTTTGTGGGGATTTTCTTAAACATATGGGAATTTTTAAAAAAACATTTTTTTACTTATTTTTTTTTATAATTAAATAAATATAAATTTTTTTAATTTTAGGTATTATTTATGACCAATTACAGTTTTATATTAATGTTTGGATATTATCCATACGGGCTAATTTCGGTCAATTATATTTTTTTCCTTAAATGATGTAAATGAAACAATTTACTTCATCAATTTGCTCTACGTTTCGTCGATGTGGGTTTTCGACTTCTTCAGGAGCTATTTTATTAAGATAATTTATCTTATATTACATCATTTGTTATTATTAAAAATATATATTGTAATTAAAACGGGACTAACACAACACCAAGTTAATTAAAATAAATGAATAAATAATTACAATTGTATAAATATAAAATAAATCACAGAATTGTCAAACTTATAACTACGGATATCACAGAACTATTACAAAACTATTACTTATAATTAATTGCAGGCATGTATTGGAGCTTAGTATTATTTCTATCTTCTTTGGTGTTGAGAGTATTTTTTTATATTGTTTAAATTTTTAAGGAAATTTATAGTTCCCCAGTTGGGGATTATTTTAAAATGATATTAAGAATTTTTAAATTATCAATAATTTTTGTTATATATCAAATAATTTTTAGTAAAATTGCACTAAGATCTTGAAACTAATTTCAGAGTTATTAATAGCTTTAAAATTCTTGCATTCATCATTTTTAAGTTCCCCATTTCCTTAATTTATTTTACGAATTTTTTTTTTGGGAATTCTTAAACATTGCAAAGAAAGTGGTATTTATAGCTGGATTTAAGAAATTTTAATATTTTTGCTAACATTTAAGTTTCCCCCGTTTAAGAATTTTATTTTAACATCTGCGGTGTTTCGTAGTTGCAAAAAACAAAAAAAAATAAAATTATGAATTTTTAAACAACATACATATATCCTTTTTTGATAATTTTTCTAAACCCGTTTAGAAATTCTTAAGAAAAGAAGAATTTTTTTTACTAAAACCAAAAATTATGTTAAAGAGTTATTAAATTTTAATATTTTAGCTAAATTATTGAAGAAATTTTTCAAAACTTTTTTAATTTTTCTTCTGTTTTTGGACAGTCTAGTTTAGTTCTTTTGTAATAAAATTGCAAAATTTCTTATTTAAATTTAAAATAAGAAAAATTAACAATCTACTAGTTATACAACTTATTATAACTTATTATACGTTAAATAAATAATAATAACTACACTTCACTACATTGTGTTACAAAATAGAAGATCAAGTCTGCTTATGTACTTCATACACTCATGTTTAAAATTTTAAAAATTACACAAAAGTCTGACCAAATGGCCAAAAAAGTTATTCGTCAAGTATGGATCCTAATGCAAACATTAATTAGAAGTTCTACAACCAGTAAAATCATATTTTTTCATTGTAACAAAGTGTTATATTATCACAGTCGTATTAATAATTTGCATAAATCAGCACAACATGGCGTATGAGGAATAATTTTCTGTTAATAATAAACATACGTCATGGTGTGTTTTCATGTTTAAGAATTTTATTATGTATTAATGAAAATGTACAAAAATACTTGTAAAGGAATTTCAAAATAATTTCATTTAAATATTTCAACTCTATATGAATATGTATGCTGAAAAACAGTGATGCCAACTTTTGGAGACTCAAAACGCGTAAACATTTTTTTTGAAAAAGGGCTAAAAAGGGTTAAATTGAAAAAAAATCCGTTTAAAGCCACATTCTGTCAAAATTTTCGATAAAGTGCGAAAAGGGACTAAATTATATATAAAATGTTTCTTTTAAAAAATCAAAACAACAAACACATTTTCATAAAATAATTTATTAAAAAAAATTACTACCATGAGATACACATTTCAATAACATTTCATATTACATTTTAATAAATAAGGTACATATGTACGTAGATTAAATACATATTATTAAATAGTATACATTTAAAAGTGGTCGTTACTGAATAAAATTTCGATTTCTTGTTCATCATTAATTTTCAGTCCATATAACACTATCAATAAAATATTTACTGCCGTATTCATAAAAAATTAAGTAGGTTTGAAGTGTGCTTTTACACAAAATTTTCATACAAGTACATTTGAAGTCTACTTTAATTTTTCGGTTTTTTATATGTTTCATTTGAATTAATTTTTGAGCACACTTCGTCAGGTATTTTGTAGTATGAACAACATACATTATATTTTCTTATAGCGTGTTCACATATGCGCCTTAATTGCGTTAATCGCAATTAACGCCATTATTAAGCTCAATATTCTATATAAAATCTCAATTAATTATTGCGCAACTAGTACGAAATTGTTATAATATTGAGTAAGATTTCGAATGCAGCACTGTTCATAATTGTGTTTAGTGAACAAAATTGTATAAAATGGCAAATGTCAACAAAAGAAAACAAAAGAAATCATTGAAAAGTCAATGTGAAGGTAAGTTTGTTTACATAGAAACACAACAACCATTTAGAGTATTTCTTGTATTGTTTTCCAACTGTCAAATGATTATTGAGTAAGCTGAAAATTGCGTATGCCTGAACACTTACCCCCTGGCCCATGATGTCGAACGATAATGTTCGCTTAGATAAGACTTAAGACACAAACTTGATTGTGGAATTAACAAACCTGATTGAGTAGAAAATAGATACGATAAAATGTTTCTGTCTTAAGTCTTATCTAAGCGAACGTTATCGTTCGACATCGTGCGCCAGGGGGTTAAAATAATATTGTCAATTAACTCAGTATTGACTCAATTAAGTTTCATATCTGAACACAGTTACGTTTAATGTGTATTAAACTGTTTCTAATTTTATTTTTGGTTAAATTCATGACACTAAAACTTCTCTCAACTTTTGCGTTTGAGTACGGATATGGCAATATGTGTATGGCAAAACTGGATAGTTTAAGGAACAGATATAACACATATAATAAGAAATGGGTTATTACCAATAACATTACATATTTCTATATTAAATATTAGATTAAAGGAAGAAAAATTATGAAAAAACTAAAATGTAGCCATATCGAGCAAAAAGTAGTAACGGGCTAAAAGGGCTAAAAGATAATTGTAAAACGTGCTAAATTTACGCGTTTTTTAGTTTAGGGCCAATTTTCTTTTTTCGCGTTTTGAGTGACTAAAATCCGGCTAAATCTAGCCCGAAAAAAGCTAAGTTGTCATCACTGCTGAAAAACATACTCGTATGTATTTGTGTATATATTTGGTGTTTAATTTTCAACCTGTTTGTTTTTGCTTTTCAATTTCATCACCAGTGGAAGAAGAGCTGCATGAAGATAAAGGCTCAACTTGCAGCACACTCTTGATACTGCTGTCCGTAGCTTTGGTTATTTTAACACTACCATTTAGTCTATTTGTGTGTTTTAAGGTAAATATCATATCATACAATAACCATAGCCTGTATATATTGTCATATGTAAATTAGCATTTATTTAAACAAATGTAAAATTTAATTTCGTAATTATGATTGTACTCGTATGGCAAAGGTGGTGCAGGAATATGAACGTGCTGTTATATTTCGTTTGGGACGCTTAATGGCCGGTGGTGCTAAAGGACCTGGTAAGTGTTTTTGATTTTATATTAATAAAAGTTTACTTAATAATAATTGCTATTAAGACTTTATTTAAATAATTAAAATTTGTTTTTTTATAGGCATTTTCTTTATACTGCCCTGTATTGATTCTTACGATAGAGTGGATTTGCGTACCCGCACTTATGATGTACCACCACAAGAGGTAAATTTTAAATTAGTTTTTATTTAAATCTGTATTTATGTGCGCTTAAGTAATCAAAAGTTTGTTTTTTTTTTGTTTAAGGATTCCTGTTAGAGTTTTCACTTCATTAAATATTAACCAAGTTTTTATTATTATTATTATTATTTAAACAATCATTTGTTTGTGTTGTGCGTTTGTTTGTGAAAGTTTTCTTTTTACAGCTTCTGAGCTGTTGCAAACCAACAAATGTTTTGTTGTCTGCACTACTTATTTTCATCTTTTCATTAAATCAAAATCTGGGCCTGTTGTGCCATTTCGCGTAACTTTTTTTTTTGTTTTATTAAAGCATTCGCTTCATAAATATTCACCAAGTTTTTGTATTTTTCCCTGGCATTATTGTTTGTTGTTATTAAAGTTGTACAATATTTTTTTTGTTGTGTGCCTTGTTTATTTATGCATACATATATGTGTGTACAATTTTCTGTTTAAGCCACATATATTCAGTATCGCTTGTTTCCATTTTGACGCACATTTTTGTTTATTTTTGTTGGTGTGTATACAAGTTTTCGTTGATTTATGGCAGGAAAATCTATTGATAAAAAACAGTGGAATATTAGGGATTATATTTCACTGGGGTCAAGGTTCAGCAAGAGATGGTTTAATCTGTATTTATGTTTAGTATACTATTGAAGATTTACAGTGTATTGCTAGATAACAGTTGGATTTTGGTAGCAAGGGTGATTTAAAATGTCGGCGGTGAATATTTGTTAAAGTTAAACTTTTATAAATAAATCAACTTTTAGCAAGTCACATTAAAACCTTTTTCATTTTGGCAACTTTATACGTAATTTTGTTTTCACAGTTCATTTAAGTTAAAACTTTTTGATGTTTTTGGAAAAAAATAAGCATTAATTTGTGTGACAAATTTTGAGAAAAGGCGTTTACTAGGCGTATTGGCATGTTAAAATTCAAGTTTCCGTAGCCAGGAAATATCTAATGTTTCGTGCTATAATGAATAGAGTTTAAAGTTTTCCGACCTTTTTGATCCACAAACAATTTTTTTAAACTATAATGACGGAATTTCAAAGACCAAATTTAACATTCACAAAATCAAAACGATTTTGAATGTTTATAATAAAAAGTCATTCTCAATCTAGTTATTTAATACCAATACATAGTTATCGCAGAATTAAGCAGTGATCCCACACGTGGAGTTATTGGAAACACGTTAAGTTTACTCAGAGAAGGTGTGATTGTCCACCAGTCGCACTAAATTACAAAAATATTCCACAGACACATACTGTTATACACATTGTTATGCACTTGGAAAGACGACTTACTAGGCATCGTCATATAGAAGCCAAGACACTTCACGTTCAGTTAAAAGCCTTGATTATAAAAACGTCCTGTATAAATCCATCTTAAATACAATTTGGACATTCCATGCAATTCCAGTATTCAACTTATACAGTGGGTCTAATAGAAAATTCTTGCGTCCATGACGGGTGCACCATGGTACATAAGAAATAAGAACATCCACGCGGACATACAAGTACCATTAGTTAAGGATGATTTCAAAAGTGTCCATAAGATTTAAATTATAAAACTACAAATCCAACCTAACCCGCATGCTAGACTTCTCGCTTAGAGTCGATCTACACGCAGAGAAAAAATATAGTTATGCATGTTTACTACAACTATTTCAACAGTTTGAAACATTTCTGATTTCTGCAACCATAATATGATCAAGTTTACCATTCACATGATTATAGCAATTATGTTATGTTTATGGTGATCAGTTTTATGATAAAAAATTATACAATATCATGTTGTTCGCTATCATAATAAAAGAGCAACAAATTATGACAAATGGATTCATTATAAACATGATTGTAACAAATATATACATAGTTACTACAATCGTATATATGATTTGTAATGATGTGCATGGACAAACTTAGAGATGCTTACACAGAAATGATGAAATGGAGGAAAAATGGAAGGCAAAAAGGCAAAGATGTTGTCAATGCTCGAAATTATTCAACCAGTCGGTTTATCTCTGCAGCGTCAGTGGTACATTTATCAGAATCTCAGAAGCTTGGTTTCAGACCCCACGAATGCGAATATTTTGGCTCCATTGCCATAAAAAAATGCCAACAAAAAAATCTGAGGATGCTTCACCAGTGGCAACGAAAGAACCAAAGGCTTCATCGTCAAAACCTAAACCAAAAAAGAGTGTAGCTTTATCTTCAAATCAAGATCCAAAAAAGAAAAAACTGACGAAACCTGCGACTTCAACTGCAATAAAAAAAATCAAGAAAACGTAAGGCCTCATCTCCAGAAGGAGATTCGAAAAAAACGAGCAACTTCAAAGGTTTCAAAGATGATAGCGACGAAGAAAACTACTTAATACTGCTAAATAAATGTTTTTTGTGCAAAACAGCTGTTTTTTTGTGGTAAAATCGTTTTTGCAGCGTTCAATCCTGTTTTTAAATTTTTCGATTCCATTTATTATCTTGATTCTGGATTTTCAATAAAATTCTATTTTTCTTTCATTTGTGCTCCTCTTTCTCTACATTTTTAGTATACTTCTAAGCAAGTTGGGACTTTCTAGTTTTCACCACGTGAAAGAGCGTTTCAAAAACTATAGAAACAAAAAAATGGAAACATTTTTTTTTGAGTCATAAGGCCGGGTCACATATAAAGGTCAACATGTATAACTAAGTTTGTTTTCTAGTAATTTTTTCAATTTCATTTAAAAAAAAATTGACAACATGATTGCCACTATATAATTGTAATCAAATTTTTAGTTGCTATTGAATTGACCTTTAATTTTACGTTAAAGGGTAAAGAAAAATTATTGCAATAACCAAAAGGTGTGAACTAAATAAGTCTGTCAGTTAGTGGCAGCAAAAAAAAAAAAAAGAATTATGCCAGAAGCAGTTCTTAGGGGAAATAAGCGGTTTAAAGTAGAATTTTATATACTCTATAAATGAAAGAAATTACAAAAAAGTGTTTTCAACAAAATAATTAAAAACTGAAATGTAAACGAATTTTGATTTTGCAACATACGAAAACTTTAGGCAATGCTAATGATTTTTAATATTCAGTTCAAGACCCATTATTTCGTAAAACACTTATTACACGTTTTGGCATACTCTTCACAAATTGTTAAATTAATTCATTTGACATACATACATATTATGTAGTCTCTCATACGTGCTGAACTCGCTGTTTAAGCTCGATCAAATGGATTTTTAGTTAATCGGTCTTGCTAAAACTGTCTTTATACAACTGATCACAAATTTCACTGCATTAAAAGAAAATTTAGCTCGCTAAACCATTCATTCACGATTTTGGAAGTGTACTTTCGGCCACCTTCCAGCTGAAAAGTAACTTCATCCACATGATAGACGCTTTTATATACAAAAACGGCAAGATAAGTTTATAAAATACGCAGATTTCGGGAAACGTCAAGTAAACAAAAACTGTGTCAAAAAGACATTAATCGTATGTTAAATAGCTGATTGTTTCCTTATCTCTATTCCCTATTGAAATTAGTGAAAAACAAGGATTTTTTAAGAACAACTATTCAGGTTAAAAGTAATGTAAAAAAATGTACCTATGACAAGTTTATTTGATTGTATGCACTAAAAGGGAATTCCCATAAATTTGTGCTATTTACAATTGCTTTGATCAGTAAATTTTCTTGCATCTACAAAAAGGGAATTCCTCTAAATTTGTGATAGGAACATATTTCGCAAAAATTAAATATAACCAACAAAAATTTAAGCCCAAAAGATTTTGACTCGTGCTAAATGAAATAAAATCGTGTATATTTGTGTTTAATATTATTTGTGTTGATTATTATTTGGATACTAAGATTTTTAGAAGAGTTAAGGCAGAATTAGTCTCTACTTTCTGTTCCGTTCCGAATAAGCTGGCTTGATTCTGTTAAATAGAAAATGTGTAGAAGTCGTTAGTTGTTCTGTTACTTTCCGTGCCGCGCTGCAGACGAACCTGTTGAAAAGAAAAATTTTCTAAGTAATTGTAAGTGACAGCACAAAACAGCTGACATCTGCACAACAAAAAAAATGTTTGGTTTATTACAAAACTTTTGAATTTCTAAACGATGGATGACGAAAACATCATTACTTTAGTCGAAAGTCATGACATATTGTACGTGTTGTCTGTATACCTAAAACAGCTGATACGTTTATACGGAAAAACTAACTACAAAAATTTAACAACAGAACGACACGGAACATAACAGCAACAGAAAGTAAAGACTAATGAAGCCTTTATGCTTTTTAAAGTGATTTTCGGCAATTGACCTTATATGGGAGCTATGGTCAATTATGGACAGATAGGCACAAAATTTGTAGATGTAATTAGGCGTTATGTAAAACTTTTTTTAGAGAATTTTAATCCCAACCGTCTCTGGGCCGAAAATGAAACTATCATGTAACAAATTTTATCGAAACATCTTTGAAACTAAACTCTGCGCACATGTTTATATGGACAGCCAGCCTGACAGACGGACGGACGGACGGACGAAAGTGATTTTGAGTCGATCGGTATACTTTAAGGTAGATGTTGGACATGGCGTTACAAACAGCACAAATTCAATATACCCTCGCCACAATGGTGGTGTAGGATATAAAAACAAATCAGTGAA
Source organism: Bellardia pandia (assembly GCA_916048285.2). NCBI lineage: Eukaryota > Metazoa > Arthropoda > Insecta > Diptera > Calliphoridae > Bellardia > Bellardia pandia. Next base: position 33,271,388 of record OU696531.1, read on the forward strand.
AATAACGAAATGTGAACAATGCTTTGTTTCTAAAAATAATAAACTATTTCGTCTGCTTTAATGCATTTCACATTAATATTGACATTTATTTCACAAATCAAAGTAATGGATGTAAAATAACATCATAAAAATAAAATAATCTACAATACAAAGTGAATATTATTGTAATACGGTTTTTATTCACTTTGTAAAACTATAACAACACTTTTTTGCATTGCAACCTGAAACAAGGTATCAAGTATCAATAAATATTAAAGCCATGATAAATAATACACATACTTGCTGCCTCCCCGAGAAAAAGCATAATAATTCTGTATCAGTTTTCTTTTCTGATTTCATGATGTGCACAAAGAGAAATAATAAAAATGAAGAATTATTCACTGAACTGTATTTTGTATAAATATTATTTTTATGTACGAGTATGTATATGTATATAGACATGCATTCAAGTATTTACTTGTTTATACATACATAAACATTTATACATATTTCACTTTTAACTAAAAACTATATTAAATATTTATGTTGATATTTACACCCCCTGCTCAAATGTTGTACAATAAACACATTTAATTTAAAAATTCTGTTTTCATTGCTATTATCTGCTTTATATGCTTTGTGCAGCAAGCACCTAAGTATTACTTGTATTTTTGTATTTGTATATTGCATAAATGTTGTTGCTGTTATTCGTTTTTTTATCTTTGTATTTGTTGTTTATGCAGGTCCTTACTAAAGACAGTGTTACGGTATCTGTGGATGCTGTTGTCTATTATCGCGTCTCAAATGCAACTGTTTCCATAGCAAACGTTGAAAATGCTCATCATTCAACGCGTCTGCTGGCGCAAACAACACTCCGCAATACAATGGGTACAAGACATTTACATGAGATTCTCAGTGAACGTATGACGATTTCCGGCACTATGCAGGTAAGTAAAATTAAAGGAGAGGAAAGTGTTTGGTTGTTGTTTGGGTTTTGTGTTTTAACATTTTAGATTTTGACAAATTTAAGTTGTGCTGCAGCTCGACTGAGTGTGTGTTATAAAATAATATTTTGTTAAATGCATTTAGGAAAGTGGAACATGGCGATAGAGTGGTGTTAAAATTAAGACATTGAGTTAAGAGTTTAAAGAAACGTTAAAAAATCTTTTTTTAGTACAAAATCGTTTTTAATTAAATGAATATTTGAGTTTCTTGACTTAATGAAAGGACAGCAAAATATTTTGTTGTGGAACGAAAAAACAGTAGGAAATTTGGGAAAAAAGGAAAATAAATCACATTCCCTAACTAACTATTTAACTCTATTTCCTGAACTATTCTCGAATTAATTGGGTACGTGGCAAAAACTAAGTCATATTTAGGTAGGCAACTGTGCTTATTATTCATTGAAAACTTTTTTAGAAAACAAAGCAAAAATATGTTACTTTGAGTTTTTTGCGGAAACAAAAATTTCTTATTATTGTTTATCTGACCTTTTTTTATTAAGATTTTGGTAATTATTAAAGCTTTAGGTCTTTTTTATAAAATATTTAAATATTTATGTCTACAGAAAACTTTTGTCAAAAAATTACAAAAATTAAAAATATTTACACAGCACTGGAATATGACAGATGAATTCCTTCTTCGTAGCTTTTCAACTGCGTTTTGATGCTTTTGTTCATTTCAAAGAGCAACAATTGAAATTCTGAGCATTTTTGGAAAATTTTATTCACTTTTATTTAAAATTTCTTTGAACTAAAAATTTAAATATTTTATAAAAAAGACCTAAAGCTTTAATAATTACCAAAATCTTAGGAAACAAAAATTGTTTAAACGGAAATAAAAATTTTATTTATAGATATTTTTTAATAAAATTTTGCGTTTATACGGATTTTTTTTTGCAAAATACTAAAATCGAAATTGGATTTTTTTTTAAATAATAGCCCACGATTCTTAAAAAAGTATTCAAAAATACCAAAAATGTAATTTTTTAGATTTTTGACCATATTGTCAGTGGTGCCAGGAGCTGGAAAAAATAAGTTAAATCGCCTTTAAAAGTAAGCCAGAAAAATTAAGATCTCTTAAAAAAGGCTAAACAAGCCAACACAATTTTATTGCATATTTTCTGGTTTTTCGAACTAAAATTAAAAGTAACATAGACAATAAAATTTAAAAGTACTCCTAGTATAAAACTTGTAACAATGTTACTATTAACGACTACTTACAGAAAAAAAGTTTTTTATTAAAAAATTAAAATTTGTCTGTGCATTTTCTATTTTCATCGGTTAAATAAACAAATATTATTTTTTAGTATCATACAGCCATATCACAGAATTCAATTCCGATCGAAAGTTTATTTTGATTCTATAAATTGAGTCTTTAGAAAACGAAAAGCTAATTTTTTTCGGAATGAATCCACTTTAGATTTCTAAAGTGGAATTATTATATTTTATAATTTTATACTAAAAAAAACTCATACTACTAATTTATAATGACAATTAAATAATTAATTTTATTATTTCATTGTTTTTTTTTTAGTTCTCTAAATTAATACTTTTTTTGTTTAAAGAGAAGTAACACTCAGGCAATTAATATGCCTATATATAATTGCGTTGCTTTCTTTGGAAAGCGGATAGATGAAGAAGATTTTGTTCACTTTTATTTAAAATTTCTTTGTTAGCATTTTTTTTGTTCGCTTTTGTTACACTTTTTATTACAAAAATCATATTTATGTTTTTTGTTTTTAGGTTAAAAAACGAGATTTAAAATTTTTTTCAGTAATAAACAAAATCTATCCGAATCTAGAGAACGCAAAGTAAAAACGATCGATTTGCAAATACGGAATTGAAACCATTCCGATCAAATTATGTGACATGCCTGTATAACTCATTAAACTTAAATTTAAGACCAATCTGATAATGTGATAGCTATAAAATATGGAAACAATGTTATTTTTCTGATTTCATCATTAATATTGTTATTTGTTCCATTAATCTTTTAAAAGGATTAAAAAAGCAAATTTTTAAAATGTCAAAAAAAAAGTTTGTAGTTTAACTAATTTCATAATTTTCAATCGGTTTCTGACATGGGATCTCGTCATTCGATAAGTTTAAAATTAAATATAGCAAATATTGCGAAAAGACGCTAAAAAAAAAATAAACAAAATTAAAATAAATCAGCTATCATTATCCGCTGTTAATGATGCTACATACTAAATAATAAACAAAAGTTTAAAATATAAATAAGCATAGAAAATATAAAAATGCCCATTGAGCGCTCTCCCCCGCCGGAGAGGTGCCGCTCCCCTAACAATAAAAAAAGTGATAAACATCTGTCTCAGTCAAACCTTACTACAGTAAATAGCTTATGTGTTATAAGTGCGAATGGTCAAGCACCATCAATAAGCTCAAACTCTCTTCCCGCTCAAAATACTTATGCATCTGCATCAGATTACAATCCGAATGATCACCAAAAATATCCTAGTCTCACTGCGCAATCGCAATTGAAACCCCTCTCTTGGAGCTCTCAATGTACTACTCCAACAACTGATACTCAAATAACTGCAACTACATTCCAATTTATTTCAACAACCCCCACACTTACAACTAATAACACAACTCCTTACTCTTTGGTTACTACTCTCGCACCAACAACTACAACTACCACAACATCGTACTCAGCAATAACAACTCTAGCTTTAGCAACAACAACAGTAACATCAACAGCCTTCTCATACTTACCAATAATGACAACAAGTAAGTTACATGAAATTCATACTCCCTTAAATAAAGAGAAATTAAAAAACAGTAACATATCAAAGAGGCCTCGTAACTCACCCACAAAACTTATTGAAAACACAAACAGCAATAAAAAAGTTAAAACTAAAGAGCAGCCACAAAAAACACTAAAATCATACTGGTTAAGCCAACCTTCAACCCCAAATAGGTTTGAAATATTATCTATTGATGATAATGAAAATAAAGAAGACCAAATTCAAAATGATGGTGTTCCCCACAAACAACCAGAAAAAAATAAACCTACAAAACCCCCACCAATATATGTTCAAAACGTGCAATTCATAGATAACCTCAATAATGCTTTAAACTCCTTACCAAATTGTCATTACGAAATACGTGTTCTTAAAGAAAATGAAATAAAAATTCAACCTTTAGAATCTATTCACTACACCCAAATAGTAAACCTATTAAGAGCTAAAAACACCCAATACTACACTTATAAACCCAAAGAACAAAAAGGTTTCAAGGTTTTCTTGCGTAATATGCATTATTCAACCGATAAAGAGGAAATAAAAAAAGAACTATGTGAACTAGGACACGAAGTAACACATATCCAAAATATCCTACAAACTGGTACAAAAAAACCACTATCTCTGTTTTCTATTGAACTTAAATCAAGTCAAAATAATAAGGAAATATATTCTTTAACCCACCTTTTACACTGTAAAATTAGTTTTGAACCTCCACGTTCAAAAAGAACTTTACCTCAATGTACAAACTGCCAAAAATATGGCCACACCAAAAACTTTTGCAACAAAATCCCCGTTTGCGTTAAATGTGCTGGAGATCACAAAACTATGCTTTGCCCAATCAAACAGAAAAGCGAACATATTAAATGCGCGTTATGCGGTGAAAACCATACCGCAAATTATAAAGGATGTATGGTATACAAATCCCTCAAAATTAAGCAATTTCCACCACTAAGAAACAAAGAAAAAATAACCGTCCAAGAACACCAAACACAACAAGCTGATAATTCTCGAAACGTACCTACAACAAACAGTAGAATAAATCCAACAGTGACTTACGCTCAAGCAACAGCACAGAGTCAAAACCCTAATACTGAGGAAATGTCCATTATTAGTAATTCTTTACTCAGTTCCACTACACCGCAAATAAGTAATGATATGCAAGACCTTAAAGATATGATGAAGCAACTGATTTCTCAAGTATCTAACATGATGAACATTATCACAGTACTTCTAACTAAGCTCGATGGACAGACTAAGTAAACTTAATATAGTACAATGGAACGCGAACGGGCTTATCCAACACACACTCGAACTAAAATTATTTTTAAATCGCTCTTCAGTAGACGTGCTACTTGTCTCTGAAACCCACTTCACGCAAAAAAGCTTTATAGCCATACCAAACTACTCAATCTTTTATACAAATCATCCTGACAACACAGCGCATGGGGGTACAGCAATAATAATACGAAAATCCATTAAATGTACTGAATTACAGAATTTTAGAAAAGATTATATTCAAGCTACTTCCATTTTAATAGAAGATATACACGGTCCATTTGTATTATCTGCAGTCTACTGCCCGCCGAAACATAATAACACAAAAATTGAATATCTTGAACTCCTTAAATCTCTTGGGAATCGGTTTATAGTGGGTGGTGATTTTAACTCCAAAAATACAGTTTGGGGATCTCGATTAACACTATCGAAAGGAAAAAATTTGCTAGAGGCAATAAATGAATTCAAATGCAAATTTATAAGTACTGGAGAGCCTATTTACTGGCCTACAAACATTCACAAAAAACCAGATCTCTTAGACTTTTTTATTACCAAGAATATAAGACATGATTATCTAAATATAAAATCATGCTTTGAATTATCTTCTGACCACTCTCCAGTGGTACTTATATACCAAACCGATGTACTTCTATCCAATCAAAATAAATTTATATACAACAAGAAAACCGACTGGGATTGTTTCAGAGAAATCTTAGAGACAAAACTCGAGACAAATATATCGCTAAAAACCGAAGAAGAATTGGATAATTCTATAACTTTTTTCAATGATACGCTTATAAACGCGGTTAGTGATTCTACTCCATCCAGAACACACACAGTAGATAAATTCAGTATCCCACCTCACATCCAAGAGAAAATAAAAGCCAAACGAAGATTAAGAAAAAGATGGCAAACTACAAGGTCAATTCAGGACAAAACCCACCTTAATAGGCTCACAAAAGATCTCAAAAACTTGCTAAAGAAGGACAAAGAAGATAAACTACAAAGATATCTTACTAACCTTGACTCATCAGCTACAACAAATTACTCGCTCTGGAAAGCAACCAAAAAAATAAATAATGGAATTTTACATCAGCCGCCGATCCAAAAACCTGATCTCACATGGGCCCGCACAAATGAAGAAAAAGCTAATGTTCTTGCAGATCATTTTTCTAAAACCTTTACAAATCCAATGGACGAAAAGGATATAACTCTTCAAAGTTTTCCAAACAGCTCTTCCAACTCTCATATCAGAAGAATTTCAATTAATGAAATTAAAAGAATTATAAAAACAACAAAAGATAATAAATCTCCTGGTTATGATCAGATCACCGGAAAACTACTAAAAGAATTGCCGAATAAGGCCCTAGTCTATTTAAGAAATTTATTTAATTCAGTTATAGATATTAAATATTTCCCAAAAGTATGGAAAGTCGCTGAGATAATCGCTATTCCTAAACCAAACAAAGATGCCTCAAAAACAACATCTTACAGGCCAATTAGCCTTCTGCCACTGCTGTCAAAGATCTTCGAAAAACTCTTCTATGAACGTATTGAACCAATTCTTCTAGAAAGACAACTCATCCCCAAACACCAATTTGGATTTAGGCGAAAGTTCTCTACTATACAACAAATTCATAGAGTAACAAATAAAATATCGTCTGATATTGACAAAAAAAACTTTTGCGTTGCAACATACCTCGACGTTGCAAAGGCGTTTGATAGCGTATGGCACAAAGGTCTTCTTCATAAACTAAAAAATCAATTGCCAAAAGAATTCTTCTTAATACTACAAAACTACCTACAAAACCGAAGATTCTATGTTAAATATAAAGACGAGTATTCAAAAATACTTTCTATAAAAGCTGGAGTACCTCAAGGTAGTGTTCTCGGACCAATGCTTTACCTCCTGTTTACATCAGATATTCCAACTCCTACAACAAATAACAATATGATAGCAACATTTGCTGACGACACTGTTCTACTATCATCACACGCAAACATCAAATGGGCTATGCAAAACTTACAACAACTGCTCAATAATACAATGAATTGGTTCCGTAGTTGGGGAATTCAAGTAAACAGTGATAAAACAATTCAAATAATCTACACTAATAGAAAGATAACAAACTTTCAACCTATCCAAATAAATACTCTACCAATTCTTATGGATACAAAGGCGAAGTATCTTGGCATTATAATTGACTCAAAACTTAACTGGAAAGATCACATCACTCAAAAGAAAAAAGAAATAAACAACAGGTTTAGACAATTATTTTGGCTGTTAGGGAGAGAATCTAAACTAACAACTCAAAGCAAACTACTTATATACAACACAATTATAGCGCCAATTTGGAAGTACGGGGTAGAAATATGGGGTACAGCTAGCACAACAAACTTAAAAATTATTCAACGAGTTCAATCTAAAATATTGCGAACTATTGTCAACGCAGAATGGTATATTAGAGATGAGGACATACATCGAGATCTAAACGTCAAAACAATAAAAGAAATTATCCGTATCAGCAGCATTAAACATACAACTCGTTTAACACAACATTCCAACATGGAACTCAGACAGTTGCCGGCAAACGAAATCCTGGCACCTAGAAGACTTAAACGGTTTACACCTTCAGATCTAGCTGAGCGATACTAAAAAATTTATATATTACTTATCATTCAATAATTCGATTTAAGTTATCTTAGGTACTGATTTAAGATAATTATCATCCCACCTCTGTAAATTAAATTACTTATTGTCATCTTGTTGACAGGTGTAATAATAAAGGGAAGTTAAAAAAAAAAAAAAAAAAATATAGCATTGATTAGTTTCAAGTGCTAAAGCATCAAATAAGATCTACCCAACAAATCTGATTTTTAGGAGTTAGTAATGAAATGAATAGTAATAAAATATTTAAATGTAAATACTTTTTAGTTCTTCAAGAATCTATAATTATAAAATGTGTAGGTATAATCATTTCTTCATATACTTGGGCCGAAAAATATTAAGTACCAAATTTTATTGCAATATCTTTAAAATTGCGACCTGTACTCTGCGCACAAGCTTTACATGAACAGCCAGCCAGACTGACGGATGGACGGACATCGTTAAGTCGACTCAGGAAATGATTCTGAGTCGATCGATATACTTTAAGGTGTGTGTTGGACCAATATTTTTGGGCGTTTCAAACATATGCACAAATCCAATATACCCTCCCTACTATGGTGGTGTAGGGTATAATGAAGCTAAATCACATGTACAAATTTTTTGAAGGCCGGTCCATAATTAGTTGTAGCTCCCATATAAGGCCCACTTCCGAAAATCACTTTAACGACCAAAAATCTCTTAAAAATGTTGTTATCCGAATGAAATGAAACAGAAAAAAAGTTTCAAAGGTACAGAAATGATGACACCTAATTTTATAATGGTCGGCCCATAATTAGTCAAATCTCCCATATAAGAACCTCTCCGTAATTCCTCCATAAATTTTTTAAAAGTATTTATATTATTTATCACTAAATTTTTCGATGACTATATAGCGCCCATTTCTGAAAACTGTTTTATTTATATACTGGGTGTAGGGCTTGACCGACTATACTTTCTTACTTGTTATATGTATTTGTTTTTTTAGATATGGCGGGCCTACGGAAGATCGAAACAATTTTCTAAAACACCAGCTATATTTGTGATAAAATTCTAAATAATAATTACACTTGCAAGCAGCTATCTCTTTCCTCTTGAAAGTTACACGCATCCAAAGTTGTAACATGTTAAAAGGTCCATCGCCCCTGGTGTGTTTATGAAGTCCAAGATCAAAATTTAAACACGATAATACTCTCTCTCTCTCTTGGCATGCGAAATTTTATATCAATCAGACCTACAATTTAGAAATCACAGATTTATTTCCCTTTTGTTTCCAAAATCCCCCCACTGTGCGTCATGCTAATGAAGTTATTTGGCGAAAAAGTGTTAATTTTGTGATTTTTTGTGAAAAAAACTCTTTTTTGTCAAAAACCATATTTTATAAAAAAAACAAATACTTTTGTATATTTTGCGGAAAAACTCTTTTTTTTATTTATTTATTTATTTATTTATTTATTTGGTCTATAGATTTACAAAATCCTTACAGACTAAAGAAATTTTTGCAAATGCGGCGGAACGAATCATTATCAGCATAGACAGATCTGTTATGCGACAGTCTTAGAAGTTGAAAGTTGCGAGTTGTTCTAGCTGGAATATTAAAATTTATTTGGTCAAGCAGGAACTGGGAATTTACTTCACCACGAATTAATCCGAGCAGAAATGTAATACCCAGCATTATACGGCGACTTTTTAAAGTTGGAAGCTGTATAAGGTTGAGTCTGCTGTCGTATGGTGGCAGCACAAAAGAGTTCCATCCGAGGCGACGTAAACAAAATATCAAAAATTGATTTTGAATAGATTCAATGCTGTTAATATGATTACTGTAGCAAGGATCCCAAATGATACAACCATATTCTAGAATGGGGCGAACCAAGGCAGTATATAGCTGTTTGGTTACATTTATATGGGTCAGAAAACTCTTTAGACCAGTGTTTCATGACTCCAAGCACACCGAAAGCTTTATTAACTGTTAGCGCAATATGATCATAGAAGTTTAGCCTGTGATCTAGCAAAATTCCAAGATCAACAATAGTGTTAACTTCTTCCAGAGTTGTACTATTTATATTATAGTTCGAATTAATATTGTTATTTCTATAAAACGACATGTGCTTGTATTTTTTAATATTAAGTTCCATTCAATGGATTCTTCCTGTAGAAGACGTATATCATTAGAATTTTCCAAGCTCTTATAAATCGTGACGTCGTTGGCATACATTAGTACTTTAGAATGGAGGATGACATTGGGAAGATCATTTATAAAAAAGTATAAATATAACAGGAACAAGGTGACTGCCCTGAGGTACTCCTGAAGTGACTTTAATAACGTTTGAAACAGCTTCTCTAAACTTTACTTGTTGAGTTCTATTGGATAAGTAAGAACTCAACCATTTTAAAGCCGGAATGCTAAAACCCATCAGCGATAACTTTTGCATTAAAATAACGTGATTTACTTTGTCAAATGCTTTACTAAAATCTGTGTATATTACGTCAGTTTGCAGTTTATTTTCAAAACAATTATTTATTAAAGTAGTAAATTCAAGTAAAGCCTCAGTTAGCCGACTGTAACGGAATGTAGTGTAATGACGTAAAAATGTAAGGAAAAAAGGAAATAGAAAACTCAAATCCCTGAAGAAGTTGGAAAGAATACCAACGAAACGTCGGTTTTAATTGAAAATTAAATAAATAATCTTTTATTTACATTAAATTAATGATCTTGAAAGCCTGCATATAGGAAACTATATAAACTATTAATAGTAAACAAAAAAAGGTCGATCAACACTTATACATGTAAGGAAATTCTATTTCTTACAGATTCATACATTACGGTGTTGCGTTACTTTACATCTCCATAACCATTTGCATTACTTTACACATAACAATCGCCATCAGCTGTTTCTTACTGTTGCAGTTACATTCCATTACAGTCGGCTAACTGAGCCTTTAGTTTGTTGTTGTAGAACGCATTTTGCAGAAACCATGTTGACGAGTAGACAATAAAGAGAATGTTTGATGCAATAGGATATCTGTAAGGATTTTCTCTAATAATTTAGGGATAGCATTTAATTTAATTGATACTTCAATTTAATAAAGAACAAAGTTAAGAGCGATTTTTTTTTATACTTTTATTATAACAACAGTTGTTTTTATGGAAGACTTAATATTCATATTTCATGCGATAAACTGTAGCTGATAATAAAACACTAAAGATTCGAAACAACTTTCATAAATTGTTTTAAACACATTGTTCCCTATTACAAATTCATTCTCTAATCTCTTGAAAACGTTTATTTCACAAATAAACTACAAAATTTTACAACACTAATATGTTGCCGCTTTAAATTTAACTAAAAAAAACTACAACATGCTAAGAAACAAAATAATAATTTATTTTGTTTAATTATTTATTTTGTTTAATAATTTATTTTGTTTACCATTTTCTTTGCTAGCTACAACTGGATGAAGCCACCGATGCCTGGGGCATTAAAGTAGAGCGTGTGGAAATGTAAGTAATAGTTTCCTATAGCTATGCACACTAAATATAAAACGTTAAGCAAAACTAATCTCTGCTTAAAATAAAATGTTAAACAGACAAATAAATACAAAGTTCAAAATTTTATACACTAATTATTTATTTAAACACTTGCAGCAAAGATGTACGACTTCCGGTGCAGTTGCAAAGAGCCATGGCAGCGGAGGCGGAAGCAGCGCGAGAAGCCAGAGCCAAAGTCATAGCTGCAGAAGGCGAACAAAAAGCATCGCGTGCATTACGTGAAGCCTCAGAGGTTATTGGCGGTTCGCCAGCAGCTTTACAATTAAGATATTTACAAGTAACTTAAACAAATGTTTTTTTTTTATTTTTCATATAAAATCATGAATATAATCATGAATTTAAACTCTTATTTTTGCAGACTTTAAGTCAAATATCAGCGGAGAAAAATTCCACAATAGTGTTTCCTCTGCCCATAGATTTAATAACATACTTCCTAAAATCAAATGATGCTGCCACCCATCAATTAGCAGAAGCTGCTGTTGCTGCCATGGATAAAATTGCCACGAAACAGGATAACGAAAAAACAACCTCTTTAGAGAAATCTTCCTAAAATTATTTTATACACTAAGACTAATTAAACAGAAATTAAAGTTTATAATCTTTATACATACAAACAAAAAAAAAAAAAAAAAAACAATTGCTTCAAATATTTCTTAAAACTCAGCCTGTAGATTAGTACTGAACTTTTGATGGGAGATGCTGATGATGTAGATACATTTAAGTAAGGAATCCCACTTTTAATAACAACACTTAAATTACAATATTCAGTATATTTAGTTTCAAGTTCTGTATCTAGTTTTAATAATAGTTTAATGCTGTTACCCTTTCAGACATCTCTTTAAACTTAAACTTATCTATTACTTTACTGCTAACAAACTATTGTATCATGTAAACAATAATAATTATCTATATTTAATCATCTATCTAACTATTTAACTTTATCTATCGATTATGTTTAATTTATAAGGAAATTATTGACTAAATATAAAACAATATAAATATAAAACCAGAGAGTTATTTTTGTTTTTATACAATTTCTAGGAGAGAATTTAAGAGTCTAGGGCAAATCCCATTAGTATGTTTAAGCCGTTTTCTATTTTAAAACTATAACTATAACTTTCAAATATCTGTGGAGTACGTGGTCCATTGTAGCTAAAATGAAGTACAAGGAGGCGCAAAAGTAATCCTCCTATCAGAAAATGCTCTAAATTTTGCGATTGACCCCTAATGTCTGTTCTGTTTTGACATTTGTATAGTAACATAATAAACAATGTTAAACTACACTGCTCCTGAACGCGGAATATTGCTGACGTCGACATCGACCAGACGACGTGCCACGCAAATGGGCATCAGTCGACGGTCTTTACAGCGAATTTTGGTACAAGATTTGAAGATGTTTCCGTACAAAGTCCAGGACGGTGCAACGGCACACACTGCACGTGCCACAACCGATATGCTGAAGGATGCATTTCCCGGGCGCCTAATATTCCGTTTTTTCGATTTGCACTGGCCAGCAAGATCGCCTGATTTGACCGCTCCAGACTTCTTTTTGTGGGGCTTTTTGAAGACAGACTGTTGCAGCTCTTAAAGACAATATCCGTCAAGAATGTGCGGACCTATTGCCGGAAGTTTTGGCCAAAGTGATGGAAAATGGTGGCGGCCATTTACATGACATCATATTCTCGACTTGATGTAAAAAAATTTAAAACACCAAATAAAAATAATCCACAAGAAGAATCAAAGTTTTTCATTTTTTTTTTAATTACAGCCAAAAAACATCGGAAGTTTACTTTTGCGCCACCTTGTACATAGTTACATAGTTTTGGGACTAGTCCCGTGTTATGCAAAGCTGGATTATATAGTCCAGTTTAGTATACTTTTATATACCCTCCCCACTATGGTGGTGTAGGGTATATTGGATTTGTGCTGGTGTTTGTAATGCCCAGAAATATTGGTCCAACACTCACCGATCATTATCAACAAAATTACCGGCTTATAAGTGCGCAAAGGTACAAAAACAGGGGTTTAACCGTAAATCAGGATTTTGAAGCTGTCCGGCATATTTCACTATTGGAATCTTGTTTTACTCGACAAGCCCTACAAGAAAAATAATATCTGTCGCACCGTGTAATTAGTCGAAACTCCCATATATGATCCTCTCCGTTATTCACTCCATAAGCTCCATAAATCTTTTAAAAGTATTTACATATATCGAGATAAAGTTTAACACATTTAATATTTATATTCACAGACATCATGACACTTAATTTTTGAATGATCGGTCCACAATAGGTTATATCTCCCATATAACGCCCATTTCTGAAAAACTGTTTTATACATATGTATACTGGGTGTAGGCTATTATATGGTCGTGCTTGACCGACTATATTTTCTTATTTGTTTTATTTTAAAAATCTACTAATATTAATCTAATCCAAATATAATTATGATTTAGTTAAACCAACAGCTTACAGAAATACGCGTACTTAGGCCCTTATATACTAATAAATGCAATTTAATTTAAGCTATTTAATTTAAAACGGTTCTTCAATAAATAAACATGTATACTAATAAATTGTTAACATGTGATTTCAAGGTTACAAGTTCCCGAAAGGAAGGTTAATATTTTATAATAATACGACTGTGACCAAAGTAATTTTGCAGGTTTGTCGATGACAATAAATATACAAAGTATAACAATAAAAAAGCAATTATTCATGTCATTAAGGCAACACCTTTCATTAGTCATAAATAGAAATATAATAAAAGAAGACCGTAAGTAAGTACATACTTGAACATCTAAAAGCAAAAACAAATGGTGAGACAAAAAAGAGACACTATGCAAGTAGGTAACTAAAAAATTAACAAATATTTTCAGCACTTACAATTGTGGGAGTTTTCGTTTTGTTGTATTTGAATGGATGGACGGGACCATAGCTGCCAGATTTGACGATTTATCGTCATTTTGACGCTTTAGCAAAGTGATTTTTCGACGATTTTTTCATTAAAAGTGACGATTTTCTGAACTATTAAAATTTTCTATCATTTGTTTATTTTATTAATGCTTATGTTACCAAATTCTCTATTTTTTTTTTAGATAACAACCATTTCTCTCATTTAACATCATAAATATTAAGAATAACATGACATATTTCAAAAACAAAACTAAGTATGTATAATAATTCAAAATAATATTGAGTCAGGATAGTAGAAATTACTTATTTATCTGTAAACATAAAAAGCAATTTGAAATGCTGCATTCCGTAAAGTGAAATTTTTAGAGGAAACAATTTCTGAATTTTAACGGGAAAATTTTACAAAAACTTCTCCTATTTTAACAAAACGTCGAGAGAATATTCAGCCAAATAAATTTAAATGACAAAAATACGGAATTCTTTGAAAATAAGTACCTGTATATTATGGATGAATTGGAATAAAAAAAATTTTCAAAATTTTATTTAAAACTTAATAAACTAAATTGTTTTGACATTGTAATTTAACCTGAATTAATTAGATATGGTAAATTCAGATATTTATTTATAAAATACTACAACATGCCTGAAAACAAACAAAAAAAAGGAAATAAGAAAATTGACTAGTACCGTCAAGTTTGTTTCCCTTTTGTTCTCTTTCCCTTCTCACCCAAAAATACTTGCCTTGATGAGTCAGAATTGAAGAGTGTGAAAGCGGACTAAAATATTATAAACATATTATACAAGTTTATCACATTATATTTTTTGTGATTTCTTATATAAAAAGTTAAAATTTATATACATAGGTATTTTGATATGTATTGTACAAGAGACTTTAGGTTATCATTTAAATACAAATTTCAAAATACTATTAAAAAAGTGACTTTTTATTTTTCCGAGTTTTTTTGACGATTTTTAAAATTCGAAATGACGATTTTTTTTCTTTTTTATCGGAATTTTGACAATTATTTCCGTAATTTATCTGGCAGCCCTGGATGAGACACATTTACGATGTGAGAGAGTTCATAATTCAGTTTAAAAAAGTTTTGTTAACAATGTTAGTAAACATGATTAAGGAAGAATTGTATGGGTTTGAGGATGTAAACTTTGGTTTTGTTGTATTTAGATATCATAGATCAATAAAATTTTGTTTGGGGTTGTTAACTGAATGTACGGTCACATTTTGGCAAATATTTACTCAAAAAAGCGTAACCACTTGTTTTAGTACAAATTTGTTTGACGTTGTTTGCTCTTACAAAACTTTTGCAAGATCAAACAACATCAAATATAATAAAACTAAGTAGTTGTTGTGCTTTGTTCTAAATAAACGAAGTTTTTTTTTTTTAAATAAATAAATGCTTTCAAATATATTTAGTTAGTGGTTCCGTCTTTTTCGGCAAATATTTGCCAAGTGTGACCGTACCTTAACACCCAGTTATAAATGCATACGGTGGTGGACATGAAGTTAGTAAATATTTTTCTTTTATATGATTGTAAATATTTAACTAAAATTTTTGTCCAGCAGTATACGCTGTGGTGTGATCAGTATGTCTCGTTATTTTTTGTGGTTAATTGCAATTAATAGGCTCTTTGAGCTAGACAATAATTAAGAACGTGAAAGTAAATTGATATATTTTGTTAGTTTTTTGGTGCTTAGTTTTTAGGAGTTAATAAGTTTAGAAAATATTCTATAGAACAAAAGATTATGGGTCATAAAATACTGTGTTCAAAAAATTGATGCACAGAGGAACAGGTTATTCACCAATTGAGCTTTAGAGGCAGCACCTTTGGCGGCATTGCAAGCATTTTAATTTGCTCAAGGAAGATGATATATAACTAAGGTAACCAAATTATTAGATTTTTCTTTAGTTCGAATAAAACGTATGATTTGAATAGGACATTTGAACTTGTTCAAATAATTCGATCACACATTTGAAATTAATCAAATTATTTAAATAACTTTAACCTTTTTAAATTAAGTGAAATAACAAATTCGTTTCTTCATCAAGTTCTACAGAAAGTAGTGTAGTCTAAAGCCACCTCTTAATAAACATTGCCTATTTCAACGTTATCATCATCAATGTCATCTTAAATGTCAGTTTCCTCTACATATTCAGCATCTCAATCATCTCCACCTTAGGTTAGGTTAGTTCAATTTAAAACCACTATATATAGAAACCAAACTGGATCATTATGATTCGATTTTTATTCGATGTATTGATATGTTTTAGTAATACTCTTGTTTACGTATGTTTTAGTAATATGTTTCGAAATACATTTCAAACTCGTTCAGTATTTTTTGTTTTACTAAATATCAGATTTCTTTTAAGAATTAAAACTCATTGCAATAACATATATATATTTTTACAAAGAGTTATCAGATCCACTTATCTCTATGATTGAAAAACTTAAATTAATTTTCATTTATAATGAAAACTCTTAATTTCATATTGTAATTTTTCACTAGAAGAAATTTTAAAAATGTCATCCTTAAAAAAAATTAATTTAATTTATCTACAGTTAGGGACTTAAGTTTTCATACATACTCAAAATTTCATATTTTCGTTAATTAAAGAGTACCAGAAAAAACATTTTACATACAAAAATTCAATTATATTTTAATTACTATATGAATAATCAGTAAAGAAAACTCGTTTCCAAAAATCAGTGTCTTTTTTTAAATGTGTTTTGGCAAATGCGAGCCGAGGTCTTTGATCAAGGGTTTTCTGTGGGGTATTCGGCTTGCATACCCTTGATCTCGTAATGCTCTTTGAATAGTTCTTGAATGAATTTTTTATCCGTAGAATTTTCGATTCTTTTTGCTGAAATTATTGGATTTTTTGCCACGTGTCTTAAAATAAAGCTGACATCTCGCCTGAAGAGTTTCTTTGGGGATCCAGATCTTGGCTTATTTTCTGTAGAGCCATTTTTTTAACTTTCTTATAATGCCTTAAACTGCAGAAAAAAGTTTGTTAAAAAGTATACTGATTGCGCAGTAAGATTCTCCTTTTTGTGTTCTTGAAAAACTACTTTGTTGTGCTCTTTTAATTCAGTTGTCTTTCAAAAATGGTAAACATGCTTAGCGGATGCTTTAAATGTTTTTAAAATACAGTACGTAACAAAAATATGATACCATTACTAAAGTTTTTCGTAATAAAAAATGCATTTTTTAATTCTCAATGGCTTTTGTGTTATAAAACATTTAGAGGTAGCAAGATAGGATTACAGATTTTGATGCCCTTGATCCATTTCTTAATCTTTTTAAAGCCCCCTTTAAAGTTGAAGTTACAAAATATGAGTTAAAAATACAAACGGAACTTTGTAATTTTTTATTATTTTTTAAACCGAAACAATTTTTTACGTTTACTATTATTGTAGGAGAAATTAATTGTCTTCAGTGTTGATCCTCATGATCAGTTAGAAAAATTAAACACTTGAAGTTTTATATTTTATCTTTATTTAAACACATTTATTTTAATATATTATTTGTGTTAACTTCATTAAATTATTTATTTCAAGAATATTTTATTTAATTTAAAATAAGAAGTCCGCTTCATGCGATTGATCAAAAAGAAGTGACTGATTTTAAAAGAAACATTGATCTGTCGTTCTTATTGTTAATATGTATGGTTGTCTGTATGCTCATATATGTAATTACATTGAATTGTAGAGACGAATGCATGTACATATATTGTAATTTTGTTACGTTTATAAAAAATTAACTGTTAGGTATTTTAAACATTTTTGTAAACAAATAGCAAATTAAAGCAGAAAAGAAAAATATTTTATTTTGGAGACTTAAAACTTTTGTAGGGTTTGCGGTTGATATTTTTATAATCAGTTTGGGGGAAAATTCCCAAACAATTATTTTATAAAAATCGTTCGTTTACTTCTTCGTTTTACTGTACCTTTAAATTTATCTCATTTTCTCACCAATACATAAGCTTTTCAATTTTGATCACCTCTGATTTAGAACAACTTATTTGACTGACAAACTGAATAAAGCAGATGAGAATGTAGTGTATGAACACTTTTGTCTCTCTTTATTTCAGGTTTTTTTTTCATATTTATCGTTATTTTTAAAGAAAATAAAATTTTTTGCTTTGAAAGAGCAATTAAAATAGAATTGATTTGTTTTTTTCTGGAACTTTTTATTTAACGATTTACATATGTATATGAAATTTTAGGTATGTACGAAAACTTAAGTCCCTAACTATACATATTTATGTATGTAATAATATGTAAATAAGTAGCGGGAAAAATTGCAAGTGCTTCCATGTTCAGGCCTTATAGAAGACCTGTTTACACATTCTAAACATTCTCATTCGACTATGCCTTCTCTCAGAAGATGTTCTAGAAGGCCTTTCATATACATTCGAAGTTGCATTTCAAAAAAATGTCAACAAATGATGAATTCATTAGCAAACACGAATGATTTTGCAATTATTCATGCATATCGTCACTATTTATTTATTTATTTATTATTAAGTCAATGGATTAAATCCTTATAGACTATTAAAAAAAGTATATTGAAAATTACAATTAATTACAAAAGATTAATTATTTAATAAACTAATTATTTTATGTTTAATTACATTTGTTGAAAGAGAAAAACCAATTATTTCATATAGATTGTTAAATTCACAAACAACATCACTGGTGGAGAGTATGCCCAGGAGATGTGTTGATGTTATTAAAAACAATGGATATTCTACTAAATATTAGTATTTATACATATGATTAGGATTTATTTAGTGCTAAATTACAGCGTAGAGTTTTTTTTGGGTAGTTGTATACTGGAAAAAAACCTACTGAAATGCAAAAAATTAATAAAACAAAAAGTGGAGTAGTGTGGTGTAATCTTGTAATATGTTTGAAAAATAAAACGTTTTTAAAAATATCAAACAACAAAAAATATTTGCTTTAATTGCCAACAGATACCAAGTGTGCGAACTTCGTGCCCACATCTGTATACATGTATGTAAATATATAAATCATTGTTTACATAAAATCCGGTCACTCTTTAGAAGCTTTGTTAAAAAAGTCTGGTTTGAAAACGTTTGTTTTTTTTAAATATGAATACCGTTACTTAAGTTTAAAGATGCGCAAACTTGTCTAAATCATTAAAGGAAGTCTCTAAACAACATCAGATGTGTTGTGCTTGATAAAGTGCACAGTCATATTAAATTGAGAGTTTGCACAAAAATACTACTCCCACATTGTACTTGTCTATGGTCAATATTTTTTATTAGTCGTGTAATTGCATTAAATAATTAATATAGTTGTTCTACACTTGGACACAGTGAAAAACAAACATCTGTGTAACATCATATAAAATATTAGTTGTATTTATAATGGGTGGTTACACGGTCTACACAGGTCCAATTATAACTCAAGGTTATTTTTTGTTTGCATTTCAAGGGCACAACTTACTCATTTGTTGCCATTAAATTGATTAAGTCATTTTAAAACGGCATCGATGGGTGAGAAAATTAAAAATATAAATATTTAGTCCCAAACATAAATACCCTACAGTCTGTAGATTTAAAATTTTTATCGATATGAAAATGTTTTATCGATATAAATACTTATAAAAAATTTATGGATGTTAAATTAATTTTCTAAGGCGATCTTAGCTCCTATGCCGTAACTAATTATGGACCGATCGACAAAATTTAAACTTATTTGTGTTAAATTTTATTTGGATACCAACATTATTTGGAGATTTATGGTTGTTAAAGTGATTTTGGGAAGTGGGCCTTATATGGAAGCTATGACTAATTATGAATCAATCATCACAAAATTGGGCCAAATGATATTTGTGTATATGAAACTTTTTTGTGTTGAATATGATTTAGATACCAACATTTTTAAGAACGTCATCTGCACAAAATTTTTTTTGATTTGATTAGGCTTCATGTACAATATATTTTTGGAGAAATTTGTTGGGATACTTGCATAAAACAAACATTTATGACCGATACACCCCTATTTCGGGATGACGTTTGTATGGGGTGTTGGTGAAATAATGCACCGATTTCAACCAGTTTCATTCTTAAGGCTCCGTTGGGGGAAAAAAAATCATGTACCAAATATTATTGAAATATCTTTAAAATTGCGACCTGTACTCTGCGCATAAAATTTACATAGACAGCTAGCAATCCAGCCAATCAGCCAACCAAACGGACGGAAATGATTCTGAGTCGATCGGTATACTTTAAGGTGCGTGTCTAATAAGAGTGGGGCTAATATTTTTTGGCGTTACAAACATCAGCAAAAATCCAATATACACCTTTTCTTTTTTTTGATAGTATAGGGTATAAGCAAACATGAAGTAATGTATTGTGTTTAAGAGTTCAAGCAGATATAAAGTATAAAGAGTATAAAGAGTACATAAAGTGTAAAGTAAAAAAATTTTAAATAAACTCAACATGGTGAGTTTAAGTTTCAGGTTAGTTTCTTATTTATAAGTTAAAATTGTAAGTAATACTTATGAAATAAGAACTTTTTATTTTATTAAATAATTTGTTTCGTGGTTTGAAAAACCAGATTCTGTTACGAGAATTTCAAATTCATTGGCAACTAAATGTCTACCTAACATTTCCGATAATTAATGCTTGTCATTTTAAAAACTTAAAACACATTTGTCTATTATTTTTTTATACTAAAATATTTCTGGACCCTGCTTATTTGAAAGGGAGACTAAGTGAGTATTTTTTTTAGTACTTTTTGCTATTAACAATTTTGTTCTTTTAGTTACTTTAGTTTCTTTTACATACGATAAAAATATAGATACATCTAATTATATATGTATATTAGAGGTATAACTTTTAAAAAGTATATATGTATATATATAAATATATGTTACTGGTTAAAAGTTGTTTACAATATCGACTCGTCCTTATATTATATACCGCACAACTAGAGTGGTATATATGTATAAATATGTTACAAAAGAATTGATTATTGAATCGCCAATTAATATTAATTTATAAATATTTACGAAAAGTAAAAAAAAACCTAAAATTAATTTTTTCGTATAAACATTTATGTTTTGGTTTTTTTTTTCACGACATTGCCATACGTTGCATACTTATTTGAAATATTGTTCATTTGGCGAAGACTATTTGTTGTCGACAGACTCATATCCTACATATACCTGTTTTTAACAGGAACTTTGTTTTTCAAAAAAAAAAAAAAAATAAAACCAATAATTTATATTAAAATCATTGAAACGTTTATTGTATTGAAGTGAAAAATGATATCGGCCCACGATGTCTAACGATAAGACTTAAGACACAATCTTTTTATTGTATCTATTTTTTACTCAATCAAGTTTGTTTATTCCACAATCAAGTTTGTGTCTTAAGTCTTATCTAAGCGAACGTTATCGTTCGATATCGTGGGCCAGGGGGTTAACCATTTTCAAAAGTTACTAACCATGCCGCATTTTAAAGCAAATTGTTGAAAATTGCATAATAACAATAATAACAGTTATAATTGGGTTGTTTTAGTATTCTTCTTTGTTTTTCACAAAATGTAATTATAGTTATGAAACACTAACAAAATATTAAGGCACAATTTCGCTCCTAAATTAATGACGATCAATTGTAAGACCAAATTTTGGATAGAAAGATATTATTAACCATACTGTTAAAAAAAATGTGAGAACGTTTGTAACTTTACAAACTTTAGCAAATATCAAGCACTAAACACATTCGCCACATCAGGATACCGACTAGAATATGTCAAAAATAAAATACACACGTTTATATGTACATAATTTTCTTTGTCCTGCTGTCGTCAAAATAGTTGGTAGCCTGCTGTATCGTATGCGTTTAATGCTTCAAGTGTAAATAGTTGTAGTAATGCAACACAGTGTTTTTCAAAAGATAAACTTGTGCAAAATTAAGTGTATTGTTTATTTGCTGAAAATTAAATTATTTTCAATTTTGTTTAGTAAATTATTTTTGTTGATAATACCGCTATCGCAATTTATGTAAATTGTTCACCAATTCGGTTACACGCCTAATACACAACGTTTGCTTACTTGTAGAATGTTTTGTTATACAAATTAACTAAATCTGTCGTTGTGTGCGTGTTAAATATATAAATATAATGTCCTGATATGTTTATATGTATGTATGCATGTAGGTGTTTACTTCATTTACACCGTAAATAAATTAATGGTTACTTTTTATTTCAGATTTTAGTATTCATTCTATTGTCCTGTCAAGCACAACTAACAATTGTAAGTGATTTACTAAGTTCGGATATAATAGTAATACTAAAAATAAAATTACACGAATGTAATGAAATTCACTATGCAATTTATTAAACGAATTAATAATGTACGTTGTTGTGTTAAATATACGTACATATGTACATATATTTTTGTATACTGTTGTTCGCACTCGCATGTTTGCATTTGCAAATGATAAATGTGTCTTTATATGATTTTTTGTGATTAATATTCAACCTATGCTGCCTTGCTAATTGCAGTATTTCAGGAAATTACTTGTTTTAAAAACTTTATTAATTAAGATAAAATAAAAATAATTATTCTCAAACTGGATTGAAGAATAAAAAAATTGTCATGTGTCAGTGGGTGTGAAGTGATTTAAGAGAATTTATATGAATATAAATAATTTGGTTTAAGGCGTTTATTTGTTCCAACAAATATTTTTAGTGTAAAATTTTCTATTATGAATTAAATTTAAAAATACAGCGAAATGCCAATAGCCTATTTTAATAGCCTAGCAAAAACTTTACTTGCAAATTAAGTGAAAAAGTCGACCAGACTACTTAAGGTACGGTCACATTAGCCGAAAAAAAACGTAACCACTAAATAACTAACATATATTTGAACTCGTTTATTTATTTAAAAATACTTTTCTTATTTTGGCCAAACAACAACAACTATTTAGTTTTAATTTATTTGATGTTTATTTATTTAATCTGTTTGATGTTGCAAAACTCTTGTAAGAGTAAACAACGTCAAACAAATTTGTGTGAGTAAACATTTGTTAAGTGTGACCGTACCTTTACAAATCTACTAGAAAAAGTATTTATTTTTGTTCGTGATATCCCAAAAGTAATCCCTTATAATTTTGCTACTTTCAAACCAAAAAATTTATAACTTATTTTTATACTTAAAAGTTTTATAAAAATGTGTAGTTGTAGACTGATTAGTACAAAATATTATAAAATAAGTAAACAAACTTAATAAATATGTATTAGGGAAACTTATTGCAAATGATATTAATAAAGATATATAATCATATGCCAAGTCCTGTTTCACACATTTCAGTTTTAGCTGCCCAGTTTTTGTTCAATTCTGTTTAGAATCTGCATTTCGTATACACGCGTGTCTTAAATTTTCGTGCTCTTTACCTTTAAGTTGCTATTTTTTCATGCAAACAACTTCTCTTAGAAAACACGGAGAAAATAAAAGAAGAAAACAATAGGAAATAAAACAATAGGAAATAATATCTTTTCCCATCTCACCCAAAAATACTTGCCTTGAAAAGGCAGAATTGAAACGTGTGAAAGCGGAATAACCCCTCTAAATCTTTTAATTAGAAGTAAAGTTTTTGGATTATATAAGCAATTCGTTAATTTATAACACTGCTTTACAAATATTTAATTTGGGAAAAATACCAAAAACGCCACATGCCTAGATAAGTTGATTGGGACCTCCTGAACACGAAAACCTTGTAATTTTTTTTGTGTTTTTCGGTGTATGGTCCTACTCAAACCCTTATGGAGCCCAACCCAAAACTCCGATCGAAATAAATAGCATATTGTTGGAAAGGTACTTCAATGCCTTTTCCGTCAATATGCTGCAAATTTCTATCACAAAAGAAATGGCTAAGTTATGGCACCTCACTTCAAAATTTGCCTATTGTTTACGTTTGTTTCATAATTTTTCATTTTTATTTCGTTTTTTTTCGACGTTATAGTAAAGATCTGGAATGTTTTATTTTTTACCAAATAGTTTATTTAATTACCAACATTTTAAGCGTAATTTAAAAAAAAAACGGATGAAAAATAAAGTTTTTATTAAGGATTTTGTGGAACGATATTGGCCACACACTATATTCGGCGTAAATTCAAAAATTTTAAATTAAAATGATGAACGTTTTTTTTCGGATGGATCTTCATGAATAAGGAACCAACAATCGTCCGCCATCAGTTGTTCATTCCACCAGCCTTTGTAACGTCTCTCGATTTCTTCCAATTTCTGTACAATGGTATTCTTTGAATTATTAAATTAATGAACCCAAACCAAAATAAGAACTTTCTCTAATAATAAATATTAAAAGTTCAACAACAAAAAACTCTAAAAAATTAAAAAAAGTTTTAAAACGCAATGCACTAAAGGGTTCCATATTTGTATAGCCCCATATATTACTTAAACACACAAAAATGTTTTTTACTATAACATGGTGAATCACGTCACATTGAGCACATACAGAAATTCAACTTTCGGTACATATTTTCCCTGTTTTAAGCACGATGGTCACGTATCAAACTGATTTGACAATCTCAGTTTTTTGTGATTGTGTTAGTGAAAACAATCTCACACGTATATGTTGATGTGAGTTTGATGAAAATCAAAACAATTTAGATTTCACTGTCGCCGCTATTACAAACTAAATATTACCAATACATACATATTATTTGTCAAATCAGTTTGATATGTGGCCATCGTGCTTTAGGAATTTCGGTTTTTGAAAATATAAAATGGCAAAATTTATAATGACATTTATTTAAGAACATTTGGAGCTATATTAGATTTAAGTTTTGTTATGATACATATCTTTAAAAAATAGAATTGAACATTAATTAAAATTTTATAGTTTTCTTCAAGCATATTATAATTTTTTTGTTGTTAAACCAAATCACATTCGAAAAATTTATATTTATTTTATTTTTATTATTTTATACTGTTTGGAAGCTCCACAAATCTCTCCCACTTTAACAAATTTTAACGTTTTTTCATATATTGCATATATGTGCCTATGTATGTACACACCATGGGGTAGAATCGAAATTTTTTTGGAAAATGAATCCATCATTTCTAAATCGGTCGATATAAAATTTATCAGGAATATTTGTGTTCAAAGTTTGATGATGGATTTTTATCACATGCGATGCTGTGGGACTAAAAAAAACCTTTAATATGTAGTTTGTTTAAACGTGTGAATTTGTTTCGGGTTTCATCCAATTTCTAAGATTTTTATATTTTATGAATGTACTCGTCTAGGTCTTTAAAGACCATGCTGGCATGAGCTATTTATTTTTTAGCTTTTTATTGAAATTTCACAATTTTGCCTAATTCAGATGCGGGTTTTTTAAATATCCATCAGAATTTTTAACCGATTTTAGTAAAAAAATATTTGGTTAGTTAAGCAATAAGTAACACCCCTTTCCAATGTTTTTTTTTATTACTAATTTCCGATCTCTTATTAAGATAATGTCCTATTTGAATAAATTGTCTGTATGTTAAAGTTTTACAAATAAAATGTACAATATTTGATAAAGAATATCTTAATGTGTTACATTTTCTAATACTTAAAGTCTAACATTTGATCTCGTTAAAATAACATTATTTTTATGCAAACAACAAACAAGTCATATAGAAAATTATTCAGACATTGATTTTTTTTAACTTACATATGTTTATATGTATGTCTTGTATCTTATGTATTAGTCTGGTACTTAGTTATGAGAATCGAGAAAAATTTGACGATTCCTTACTCTGCTAATAGTCTGAAGACGCTAAGTACCACCTTAATGTTGTTATTTGAACTAGCAAATATCTGGTTTCTTTTCATTTTACACTCTCGACGATTTAAATAATTTATAAGATGTGTTACAGAAATTTGTATAACGATGTGCTGTGCTTAAGTTTTACCATATAATATGGCTACATTTTAGAGATGTGCTGGCTATATCAACATTCTGTTACAGTAAAGTCTTACAACCATTAGAAATCAATGAAATTAATTTGTAACTAATATTTAAAATATTCTAAATGTGGTCCAATAAGGTAAGCTCAACATCTCCGGTGTGGATTTTTAGCAACTCCGATTTTATTGATATCCGATTTCAATATAATTTGGTGGCGATAAAGAGCTCATTTTGTACGAGTATACAATTTTTTATTAAATTATAAAAATAATTGCAGCATGTACATGCAACAAAATTTACATTAACAGGCATTGCACAATGGTCTAGCATGTTACAAAAGAGATAGTAAAATGTTTTAATATTTTTATTACAAAATTTTTGGAAAAAAATTATCAAACAATTTTATTAATATTTAAGATATTGAGGTAAGAAAAATAACAAAAATTGATTATACTACCAAAACGAATGATGATGGAGTTTTGTTACTATTGACCATCAGTATTTTGGGTAACATGTCCCGATAGACTAGGCGATAAAATGACGGACTATCAGTCAAAGGGTTGTGGGTTCAATTCCCGCCAAAGACTCTGGGTGTTTTCTACAGATAAGCCAAAAGCTTCGCAGTTTGTGTTTGTTAATTAAAAAAAATTAATTAAAGCTTAACATTTTCAATGAATGAAAATTGTGTAAGATGTTAAAGAAAAACTATCATAACAGCAGAATCAATTGAAATGAGAATAAAAAGTAATTATACCTATTTTATAATTGGATAACTAACTCCTAAAAATCTGATTTTTTGGAAGGATCTTAATCCATTATTTATAATCTAAACCTAATCAATGAAAATTTTTAAGCTTATCGTATGACGAGATACAATGTCAGAAACCCAAAGCAAAATATTAAATTAGTTAAACAACAAAATTTTTTCGACATCTTCAAAATTTGCTGAAAATTTGTCATTTAATAAAATAAGATTATTTATAAAAAAAAATAAGAAAAAGTGTATTGTTTCCCTATTTCATGACTATAACGTCTTGAGATTGGACTTAAATTTTAGTTAGTGAGTTACAGATACTGGCTGCCATAAACAGTCTTGTCAAAAAGAAAGCTACTAAAAATCAGCACAAAATTATATGAGTTCGATTTAACTTGTGCATTTCAGAGTTATTATTTAAATTTATCAAATTAAAAAGAAGATAAATTTAAAACTTATTTATGGTTCAAGAATTGTGGAACTACCCTAAATGGTAATCAAACGTTGGTACTTTTTTTTAGTTCAGCAGTTCTGCTTATATTTTTTTCTAAGTTTTATTGAAATTAACTTTTAGAAGATCTCCTATAAATGAATTTAGAGGTAGCAACTATTGATCGAACATATGCTGTAATATTTCTGTTGATACGTCCCAATTTACACGAAGCAATTTTTGTTGAAAAGATGGATACAATTTTTTACTTGAATTTTTTGCGGTGTTAAAACAGCACAATTCTTATTGCCTTAATTGCTCTTATTTTTATTTGTATACACTTATGTAATACGAACTAAAAAGTAACACGAATTGCTAGTACAAGCAAGTGTGTTCTCCTCTTATCTTCCCCTCACAAAGACATTTCAAAGGTAATCAGCTTAGCTTAAAGCAGGAGTGCCCAAACCCTATACTCTTGGTGTTCTTTTGTATTTGTAAAAACTCTTGGCTATAGGCTGTTTGTTTTGTATACTCATTACAGCACTCAGCACTAGCAATACGAAATACACAAACAACTTTGCCATATTTGTTTTTTTTTTTGTCGTAATTCACTCTATACACGCAAGCGCAAAGCAACAACACTTACGTATGCTCTACTGGTAAACATTGGTGACTGAGATCATCAATGTAGATTTCGTTTTTGTTTAACGTATGATACCGTTTAATAAAGTGTGTTGTTTCTTTGTATGTATTGGCTTTTACAACAAAAAACTGAACTGAAAAACTGAATAAAAATTAGTTTTTATTTAAATGTATTGGTGCTTGCTCTTACATAAGCAACTTTTGGGCACTCCTGCCTTAAAGAATTGCTTCATGTAAATTGGGTTTAACTGGGAATGAGTTATTGGAGAAACTCGGGTTCTTCTTTCCATTGAATATGAATATTTAAAAATTACGTTCTCATTACTAAAACCTCTACTGTTATTGTAAATTCACGTATTACACTAAATGTTTTATTTATAACTTAAGGATTTTCTGATACGTTAAAACGATGCATACATACATAAGTACGTGTCTGTGTTTGTGCCTGTATGTTTCAGTTTTGTTGATGCCACACTAATGTTTGTTAATTTGTTTTTCTTTTGAACTTTGGGTTTATTTGAAAAATAGTTTCTTCCTTTTTTTCGGAATTTTTTATTATGCAGTTTTTTTTCTCATTTCTTTCGTTTGTACAGCTTTTAGCTTGCAACTGCTCTCTGTAATGGATACACAGTTGCATCAACACATTACCACCATTTCGAATGGTGGCGATAGTGCTGGTGTTAGAGATGGCGTCGGTATTGGTGGCAATGGGGTTGTGTCTATACAACGTGACGATGAGTACCGGGAACGTATGTTAAAAAGTAAGTTAATTGGATGGAAAATTTAATTAAATATATCGCACCCTAAATACAAAAGGGTCACAACTCAAAATAATAAAATTTTCAGGAGAGACAATAAACTTCATCGTGCACAAGCAACTTAACATAAAAATAGATATAACTGTATTTTTCCAGTTAAAGAAGAAAGTGATGAGAATGAAATTTTTGCAGTAGTTAGAGATGTGTACTCTCAATTAATTTATGAAAAAAATTCAGTTTTAGAAAATTTTGAGTTGTGACCCTTTTGTATTTAGGGTGCGATATGTATCTATATATTTTGTAAATGATGTTATTTTTTTGTGTATTTTTTTTTTTTGATTTTCGCCTATGTTTTGGATAAATATATGCAGTACGAAGATTAAGTAAGTAAATGACATAAATTTAAAATGATTTTTGCTTGTTTGAATTAAAATTAAAAACTTTTTTAGAGTTAATTTTTAAATGCTATATAGGGAAAGTTACTCAAGCTCTGTTTTTGTTAGTTTAATAGCGGTGTATGCAAATGTAAATTGAATATAATTTTCATGTTATAGATTACGAACATTTTCAGGATTTTAAATTATATTTTGTAAACAATTTGTAATGATAATAAAGGTAAATTACCTAAGATATGCATATGTTAGGCATTGAGCAATGAAGGAAACCGATATAATTTAGTTATATTGAGTACATTTTCTTTTTTTCTTTTTTGCTATAATTTTTTTTTGCGAATTTTATTTTTGAAATTAACCCATTAAGTGGTAAAGCCCCCTGGTGTTTATTTTTAATGTTTTTTTACGCTTTTAGAAATAATACAATGTAAATAGATGATTTGTGATGTTATTTATTAAATTTTTTTTTAAAACATAGGTTTTGGGGACCGTCCGTTTAAACGGACCTTGCCACCAGAAAACTTAAGATTGTGTATGATATGCTTTAAAACAGTCTTTGGGGTGAAGCCCTTTACTACATTTGTTGCATATAAATTTGGTTTTTTTTTACCAAAAACACACCTCTTGTCAGTTTCTGTGTATTCGACTATGTGGTTTCTACCATCATATCGTTTTCGTTTTTATTTTCTTTCTTGCCACAAACAAATGCATTAATAAAATTTGTTTAATGGCGAATGCAAAACGATACGAAAAAATACTGACACATTAACATAACAATTCGAAAACTAATTCTATTTTCTTTTCTTTATACATAAATTTCACTCGCGAATTTTACTTATTATATTCACGAATTGAAAAATTAAATTACGATATGGTTAAATTTGAGCAATTTTTGACCACTAAATACATGCTATTAAATTATTTGAGAATTGAGGGACTGTGTTTTCCATTATTATTAAGTGGTGTTTTTTTTTTTGCAATTGCCGGCGAAATAAGATTGGACGTTTGGATTGAATGTAAAGTTCTCTCTAGGTCTAACTGTTCTCCGTTATCGTAAAACCAAAAGCTTTAAATTGCAGAGACTGTGAAGCTATACTTAGTAAAAAAAACTGCAATTAAAAATCGATTTTTTATTTAATTTAAACCATTGTTCATATCATATTCGGTTGCATACATTTTTGAGTATTTATTCAACAAAAAAAGCGATTTTTTAACCTTAAATTGATTCTCATTTATTAATATTTAAGAAAACTTAAAAGCAGAAAATAAAAATTATTTTTCCTTATAAAAATCCATGGTTTATATTGATGGATCGCATTTACTATTACACAACACTTAAATTCATTTATTCTAAAATGCTAATATTTATACCCTACACCACAATAGTGGGCAGTATATATTGGATTAGTGCTGATGTTTGTAACGCCCAAAAATATTGGTCCAGCACCCACCTCAGAATCACTTTCTGAGTCGATTTAACGATGGCCATCCGTCCGTCCGTTTGGCTGGTAGGCTGTCCATGTAAAGCGTATGCTCAGAGTACAGGTCGCAATTTTAAAGATATTTCGATAAAATTTAGTAGATAATATTTTTTTGGCCCAAGGACGGATGGGATTGAAAGTGGTTGAAATCGGTTTATTATTTCACCTGACCCACATACAAATGTAAACCCGAAATAAGGTCATAAATGTCGCAATTTTAAAGATATTTCGATAAAATTTAGTAGATAATATTTTTTTGGCCCAAGGACGGATGGGATTGAAAGTGGTTGAAATCGGTTTATTATTTCACCTGACCCACATACAAATGTCCACCCGAAATAGGGGTCATAAATGTTTGAAGTATATAAGTACCCACACAAATATCACCACAAATGAGTGGTAAATGAAGCCAAATGACATCTATAATTGATCATAGGTCCCATATAAGGCTCACTTCCGAAAATCACTTTAAAGAGCATTACTCTCTTAAAAATGTTGATATCCAAATAAAATTCAACACATATAATTTTCATATATACAGAAATAAGGACACCTAATTTTATAATGGTCGGTCCGTAATTAGTCAAATCTCCCATAAGAGAGCCTTTCCGTAATTCCTCCATAAATTATTTAAAAGTATGTATATCGTTTAACAAGCATAATATTTATATTCTCAGAAGTCATGGCACTAGATTTTTGGATGACCATATACCGCCCATTTCTAAAAAACTGTTTTATATATATGCTGGGGGTAGGCTTGACCGACTATACTTTCTTACTTGTTTTAATAATATACTTAGATTGTTCAATTGGCCGAAGTTAGCGATAATTTGGTGGTTCATATATTTTAATATTATTTCTACCTGATTGTATTAAAAGCAATACGTTGCAACTTTTGAGTAATGAAAATTAAACCAGTAGAAAACATTGCTGTAGAGGGGTGAAGTTTATTTAGAGACTGCCTATATTTCTGCAAGTGTAAGATCACAACTGAAATTTTATTCATTAATTGTATTCAAATTTATAAATTTTTTATATTTATGTTTTAGATCGGTACCGTCTAGTTTTGCTGCAATAACCTTGTCCTATTCAGCAATTTACTACAATTTAACCCCCTTATTCATAAAACTTGTCAAAGGTTTATAACAGGCTCATAAAGCAAATTTTGTATGGAAATTTGCTTTATAAGCCTGTTATAAACCCTTGATAAGTTTTTATGAATTAGACTGTATATGTTTAATTGCATGATAGGGTTGACTACCAGCACCCACGTGTTCATTATGCGGTACTTATAGTCGTTTTATAATTTCATTTGAACACGACAATGTCGGATTTTCAAGGAATTTGTGCACGTTGACTTTCTAATTTCATTGATCACCTATTGTGCAATATATTCCGAGTGATTAAAAAAGCTTCCATAGTGTGGCCGGATTTTATATGAACAATGCTTTACTTATTTTATAATCTTTTAATACAAAACACATATATATTGGGTTTTTTTGAAACAGTTATAAAGTCAATTAAAAAACGCTGTCCTCCTGTACAAAAAAGTTATTAAAATAATTAAAATTCTTTTTAATAAATAATTAAGTATTTCCCTGTTAATATAGGAAAAAACAACATAGGCTGACATGTGGTAGAAGTTCTGTGACCGACCTACATTAAACTTAACACATGAAAAATAAAAATTCATTATATTTTTATGAATTTAAATATTAGCTCTATTAAATAGCCACTTAAGTGGAAAGACGTAGTGATATTAGTTTTGAAAAGGAAATTTAATGTATATTGATATTGTCATTACATTTGCAACATATGTACCATAGAAAAAAAAAAATAAAACTTTATTCTGGGTATTGATGGAATCCTAGGATAATCACGTTAAGACATACAAAAAAACATCAGAAATGACGGTTTTGAATACTCTCTCTCATTAAAATTAAATACTGCAATCAACGTTATTAGAGGTATTTATACTTATTTACGTACTTAACTTAAAAACACAATCGATTATTTCATCTAAATAATATACAAGAGAGATATAACTTCATTGCTCTGTTCAACTCTTTAATATCAACTCATCCTTACTTTCCGAATACGTCAGTCTTATATACCAACGTTTCCATTCCGTCCTGTCCCTGATCGTCCAGGCTCAACCCTAAATCCCATCTTCTGTCTCTTTCCCAGTGTATCTATAGCTTTCCCACTGAAGTATTTGAAAGTTCTATAAAATTGGATTTGGAAATTTTAGATTACATTTCGCACTCGTACAATATTTGTTATGCAATTAATCTAAATTTATATAAACAGTTAAATAAATATTGTGTTTGAGATATTTTTGTAATCATTAATATCAATCGAATTACTACTACCAGCATTAGTCACGTAGGGTGAATGACTGATTTAAATATGTGCCATAAAAATTATATTAAAGCTATTTTTAGAGCTGTCAATAATATGACAATATACATGCATACAAATCTCTTTCTTTCTTCAAGAAAGTATCATATTCTTTAAAAAAACATTTAAATTCCTGGAATATTATAAGCAATTACTTTAAAGTACTTATCAAACTTATCAAATATGTATACTTTGTCATAACTACTACTGCTACTACTATTGAAACTACTACAACAAAATTCTATAACGACAAATATTACAAATACAATAAGTAAAAACAGGAAATTATACATAACAAGTAAATGTATGAATAGACAAGTACACCAACTATAATTACAATAAATATAAACAAAAACATGTAGACGAATACAAATGGAAAATGTCATACACTGAGAAAAATTATCACAGTTTTAACTTGGGTAATATACAGGTTCCTTATTGAATTAGTCATGATTTTCCATGTAACTTTGTAATGTCATATGTTCGAGAATGATTTGAAAAAAATTTGACACTTAATTAAATTACGGGGTTTTGCTCAATTTGAGAAATACTTTTATATTTAAATTGTTCTCAAAACTTATATTGAAATGAATTTTAAAAGTAAAGAAAATCATTTTTGTCCAATAAAAAATTTAAATTGTTCAAATAAAATCCGTTCACATAAAGGTTTTATTATTTAAAAAAAAAAGTGATGAATATTATGAACTATGATTCGTTACGCATTTATTAATATCTAAGAAAACTGAAGAGAATAAACTAAAATTAATTTCCTGTTATAAATTTTTAACTGTTGCATAATATTTTGATCCACCTTCTGCCAACCTATTTCCAAATCGCAAAATTGTTTCTATTATCAAGATTATCAATTTGTCTTTGAAAATACGCCAATATTATTCAATTAACTTAAACAGGGGATAATTACGAGTAGATGGGTTCGTTCACAGGTGCTTCAGTTTTTGGCTAGCTTTCTTTATGTTTTTCGGCAATCAACTAAATTCAACAATATTTGATTTTTGAGGAGTTTGTACATGATTTTCCTTCTATTGATTTTTTATTGCTCAGCACTCAGTACTATTCCGGCTGAAAAGTTACTGAAAAGGAAAAATTAAAAAATATTCGGCAGTGTGGCCAGATTTTATGTGCACAATGCTTTATTTAATAAATCTAAGAAAATTATTGAAAACTTTTTGATTTGCCTGTGGAATTCAATGATAAACTTTTAAAGGCATTGGGTTTTTTTCATGAAAATTTTGTGTAATAAAGCTAACATCTTTTTCCTCACGGTCTGTTTTTACACGTGTTTGATTAACACTGTTTGAAAGTAAACAAATTTAAAATTGTTTTACACGATTTTATTGCATTTAGCACGATTTAACATCTTTTGGTCTTAATTTTTTTTTGAACTTGTGCTATATTTTGTTACATTACTTTTAAGCTTAGAGTGCATATCTTTTTTTCTTTAATAAATATGCTTGTGTAAAAACACTTGGTATATGTTATTAGCAGTCGAATATTTGCATATAAATGCATATCGCATATGCATTTGCATATTTGATCGTTCGGAGCATATTTGTTGCATATTTGACCGTTCAAAGCATATTTGCATTTTTTTTTGAATTTTCGTACATATTTCTGTAATAATAATTAAAAGCGGCTTTGTAAACATTTCGCATGCACGAACAATCGTTAGCCAAAAACTCGTGTGTGCCATAAAAAGTGAGTTTAGGCTCCCTCACGCTGCCGGGATTCCAACGCGCTATGCCGGGAGTAGGCTTACCACGCAAGCCATGCATTACGCGGTGGGGTTCATGGTTGAATGCAGCTCTATACTATTGCAGTAATTTTGACACTGTTAAAAGAATTATAGAGAGCAATTTTCGAAAGCTATTTTTAAAAGCGAACTGGCTTTTATAAAATTAAATTTCGCGAGCCTTAAGATTGGAATAAAAAAAACTCCAATCACCAAATTTAGGGCTTAGAGATGCCGTTGAAATAATTCAAGGTATACGGAAACATTTAAATGGATTGGAAAATAAAATTGTTTCTGCAAAATTTGAAAGAATTTTAAAACAGAACAAAGGTTTTAAAAGTATATTGGATATTTACAATATTTGTTATAAAGCCTAAGAAGCTACTGAGCCATACGTTCAAAATCTTTCGCCAGCTGTGTTGGAAAGATTTGCCTTTTGTCCTACAACCTCATGTGATGTCGAACGCAGTTTCTCTTTATACGGAAATATTTACACCCAGAAGCGAAGATCGTTCACTTTAGAAAATCTAAAGCTTCACCGAATAATTTGTGCAAATTGTGAAATTGAAAACTAAGCTAAGATTAAATTAGCAAAATAAAATCAAAATACATTTTAAACAAGATTTTTGTGTTGAGATTTATAATATTTTTTTCATGCATATTTTTTATTTTTTAAAGCATATTTTGTGATTTTTCGTGGATATAAATATCCGCTCTGGTGATTAATTATTATAAATCTGAATAGTTCTTTTTAAAAAATCCCTGTTTTTCACTAATTTCAATAGGCTTTATAGATAACAAACCAAATGTCTATTTTGCATACGATAAATGTCTTTTTTTTACACGGTTTTTTTACACAAATTTTCCTGGAATTAATTACCGTGTAAAAACAGAATTAATTGTGGTGTTATTTGCTGCCAAATTGTTATGAAATTTTGATCAGTTGGCGTCAAAATTATGCCAAATTTTCAAACTTTCAAAAAAACTTTATTATATTTAAAACGCAAAATCCACTAAGAGAGAATGAAGTTCATAGCATTTATTTTTGAATTTACTCCCTCTGATGTTTAGAATAATACTGCAGAGTAAAATGCATACTTGAAGTTTTTAAATTTGTTTAAAAAATTTCAAAAATTTAAAATTTAAATTTTGAATAAAAAACTTTTTGTTAGAGTAGGCGATAGTGTGCCAGACTATCAGTCAGAGGATTGCGGGTTCGATTCCTGCCAAAGCTTCGCATTTTGTGTTTGTTAATTATATTTAAAAAAAAATATATATGTACATACATACATACATATGTAGTATGTGTATGTTCTGTTTTATTTAGTTAGGCAAATAATTAAATCTAAATATGAGGGTATGCTGTATGTGGCTATAAGAAATATTGAATTCTACTCGTGTCAATATTGATGACTACGATATGATGTTAATGTTGAAGCAGCTTTTATTTACACATTATAAAAAAAACAACATCAATCAAAACTAAAACAACATAATTACCCATACACATTACAACAACAAGTTTCAGTAATATCAGTGTTGAAAAAAAAAAATAGTTTTTGTAAAAAAATATATTTTTTTTTTGGAAATTTATAAAATTTTTGTGTAAAGAACAATTATTATTTTTAGTTGAAATGTTAATTTTACAATTTTTGATAATTTTTAGTTAGGCTTGAGTTCATTAAATTAAATTTTCATTAAATTATTATTTTTACTAAAGGTAGGAATTGTTTTTACAACATGAAATCTTATTAAATTTTTATTGATAATTTTTCTTGGCTGAGCTGGGGATCGAACCTGGGTTGAATTTACATGTTTCAAGAATCACCACATTCTTTCATCAGAATTCTTTGAGTTCTAACCTCTGCACCACTGCGGTGCCTGCTAGCCAACAGTCAAACAACAATCTTTTAACCAGTGTTACCGGTGGCTCGAAATTTGCTTTAATTATCATTTTTCAATTTATTTACATGTTGCTTCCTTCTTCAGTTTTTTCGTATTTTTTGTGTCAAGACTTTGTCTTGAAAACCTGAATAGATTTGTTTATTATGTTTTTTTTGTCCACTTTCGTCGACATTTTTCATGTGTACCACTTAAAGTACAAATGCAAACATTATAGCTTGTGCCCTAGCTATTTTAAGAACAATTATTATTTTAAGTTCAACTGTTAATTTTACAATTTTCTACCTTCAGTAAAAATAATAATTTAATGAAAATTAAATTTAAATGAACTCGAACCCAACTAAAATTATCAAAAATGTTTGTGTAAAACAAATTTTCTTTTAATTTAATACCAAACGATTTTTTTAAAGAGCAGACTCAGGAAATCAATATGCAATTTTCTTATTTCCTTTTGTTTTTTCTTTCATGTTTGTTGATTTACGTGTTTAAATGAATTGGCGAGTTCAAAAAAGATTTGAACAGAAACTCGACAGCTAAAGCTATGATTGTGAAACAGGACTTAATACTTAATTTAATTTCTTAAAGAAATAAATATAGTTTAGATGTTTAATAATAAAACTTCTAAAGGTATGGTTACACTTGGCAAATATTTGCCGAAAAAGACGTAACCACTAAACAACACATATTTGAACTCGTTTATTTATTAAAAAAAAAAATTTCTTATTTAGGTCAAAGCTGTTTTAATTTATTTGATGCTTGTTGATCTTGCTAAACTTTTGTAAGACTAAACAACGTCAAACAAATTTGTGCTAAAACAAGTGGTTACGCTTTTTTAAGTAAATATTTGCCAAAATGTGATCGTACCTTAACACATTCATATAAATATATTCTTTTGTTATATATTTTCTGATTTAAGTACGAAACGAAGTACGTATTTTGCCAGATTTTACTTGAATATCTTTAAAAACTTGGACTAGTTTTTTTTTTTTGTATTTTCAAATTTCCTTTTATTATTATTGTTATTATTATTGTTTGGACATTATACATTTAATAGAAAAAATTCCAAATCAAATTATTAATTGGGAACTTTCCAAATAAAACTGATAATACGACAAAGTTAAGATGGAGAAAATTCCAAATGAAATTGGAGATTATTTAAATAGTAATTCTCAACATCAGTTAAACAAAATTGAAATTGTAATTGTGAATTTTTGTGAAAATTCTAATGGAAATAGAGGAATTCAATGTGAGTTTAGAAATATTACAAACAAAATTTTAAAGTGAGGTTTAGAAAATTCCAAATGATATTGAGAATTTTTATTTTTAATGCTTTTTTTAAATCAGCAATTCCATGTAAAGTTGAGAAAATTACAAAACGAATTAAGATATTTAAATTTTAGGAGAATTCCAATTTAAAATAAAGAATTCCATTGCAAGTTTAAGGGAATTTCAAAAGAAATTCAGAATGTCTATTTAAAACTGCGTAAATTCTAATTGAAAGCCCTCAATGATAAATTTTCTAGTTTTCTCAATTTCATTGATAAATGCTGTGCCTATAGTTTCCTTACCTTAAAGGACCTTACAGTTGCTTCCTAACAATATAGATAGATAGATAGAATATATTTTAATGGTTGATAAATAAACTGCTAAACATTTTATTTACACCTCTTTATCGATTGCTGTACGAGTAGCCAACAAAATACATAATTTAAATAAGAAGTTTAGTATTAAAACTCTTTCATAAAATAGGAAACAAAACTCAAACAATTTAATTATTTATTAATCAGTATTTAATAAATAATTTATGAAAATATGTAATACATACACGTGAATCGTAGGTCCTTTTTTCTAACAGTGTATAGATTGACTTTAACTCTATTAATAACAATTTTTTTCAAATACAATGACAGGCAAATACAAATACACCCCAATTTGTTTATTACTGTTGTCGTTAGCCAGAAACACACTTACACTTACAATTATTTTATTATAATTTATGGATTTTTATGAGTTCTACACATGCAATTGTTCAATACGAGTCTAATAGACACACAGTTACTGTTAGTTTATGTCAATTGGTCAACGTGTTCCAAATCGAGTGGTCGCCTTAAAAATGTATGCTAGTTGCTGTTTTTTGAATTTAAATTCAAGCGAAATAAATAAAGACAATTAAAATTGTTAAATAGGGTGTGATTTTATTAGTACGAAATATATACTGATTCCGATCAAGTCATAATAAATAAAGTCAGCCGATATTTCAGGTCTTTTAGACCATTTCAAATACAAGTGTATGTGTGTGAGTGGTTCTGTGTGTAGAACAGTTTGTTAGTGTTTGTACGATGAGCTGCAATAGTGCATCTAGTATCAAGGCAATTATTGGTATAAAATCTCTGTTTAATAATTTAATAATTTCAAATATACATATTTCATTGTTTTATGTTTGCTAATAAATTTACAAACATTAATCATTGATTTAATTGACATTTATTGTGTAATTTGCTTTTCTCTATTTTCATATTTTAGCCGAAGCGGATACCAGTGATAAAGCCTCAACATTTGGCAAAGTATTGCAATATTTGTCAATTATATTGGTTATCCTTACAGCTCCTTTCAGTTTGTTTGTATGTTTCAAGGTTAGTTATTGCTGTTGTCTATGTATGTTCTCATGTGAATGTACTATTTATAGTTTTTATGAATTTGTTAAATTTAATGGTTAAAATGTGTCATTTGTTTTTTTTTTTATTTTTATCTTTGGCTGTTGTTGTGTTTTTTTTGTTTGTATTTTTTTCTGTTTGTAATTATAGGTTGTGCAGGAATATGAACGTGCAGTCATTTTTCGTTTGGGTCGTTTATTACAAGGTGGCGCCAAAGGTCCTGGTAAGTTTTAATGTTAAAAAAAACAAAGTTTATAATATTATAATATAGCACTTTTATCTAGATAATAGATTAATGGAAAAGATAATGAATTTAAATGCGACAATTTCCGTAGTAAAAAATTGTATTTTATAAAATAATGTAGCTAAAATAATAACATTTTGCATATGAAATTATGGTTGTGACGTAAAGGCCTTTTAGGTCAATAACAATGGTAATAAGTAGTTTTTATTTCATTTGAAAATATAATTTTCTCAAGGGTTTTATTGCATTATGCACATTTTGATACTACATCATTTTTAAACGATTATATTATATGTACATGATATTAGGAAAATTCCTAATGATATCTAATCTGAATTTCTACTTTAAATAGTCAATTTTCCAAATAAAATTGCAAATTTGACGTTGAAATTAATAAATTTTCACATGAAATTAAATAATTCAAACTTACCAGAAAGCTATCAACCACTGTCCGTGCTCAAAAGAGTATCAGTAACTATGCCAAATATATTCTTTCGAACGCGAGCAGTTAAAAGGGTTTTAGCGGATCTTAACATAAATAAGTCTCCTGGGCCAGATGGTATAACAGCACTTGTCTTGAAGCAGTGTTCTTCGACGCTAGCTCGTCCATTAGCTAACCTTTTCATCACCTTATACCGTGCCGGTGAATTTCCCATGTGTTGGAAGGTTGCTAATGCAACGCCAATTCCTAAAAAGGGAGATGCTACCAACCCTGAAAATAATCGCCCAATTGCAATCTGTTCTGCACTTTCGAAAGTCATGGAAGGTATGTTAAATTACCATCTTGTGAAATATCCAGAGTTCTAGAGCGACCGTACTGGCTTCCGTAGAGGACGCTCTACGGGTGACTTACTAGCCTTCTGTTACGGTTTTTTTTTATCGGTACAAAAATAAACACCTAAACATTTTTTTTTTCAATATATTATGTATCGAAAACCCTATACCTTATCCATAGGTAATTTTTCTATCATGAAATATATTTTTCCATACATGCATCTTTTGTACATATTGAGAGATTATGTACTTTTTGACAACTGCGTCGCAATTAGCATTAAATAAATAAATTGTGAGAAAGAGATCGTTTACAAAAGGAATGTCAATCCCGTTAAATTTATATGTATATTTTAATGTGCACTATTATTCCACCACTTTGACTCTAATTTTGTGATTCAACTTCTCCAACGGCTAATTGAAATCACGACTTTAAACAGTGCGGTAATAGACTCGCTAAAATTATAAAAATAAAGCAAAAAGTGTTCAAGTCAATAAGATTGCGTTAAACTTAAACGTGCATAAGACTGTACATAATTCTTCACAACCTCAAAATTTCACCCTTTGTGAATATTAAAGAGGAATTAT
Source organism: Bellardia pandia (assembly GCA_916048285.2). Classification (NCBI taxonomy): domain Eukaryota; kingdom Metazoa; phylum Arthropoda; class Insecta; order Diptera; family Calliphoridae; genus Bellardia; species Bellardia pandia. The sequence continues at coordinate 33,312,256 of OU696531.1, forward strand.
AACCATTTTTATGGTACATTGTCCAAATGTTGGCACACAATTCCAGAAGTTACAACAAATTCATTTTCAATCAACAAAAGGACTGGTAAATAGAAGTGACGACAAGAAGATACAACCTTGCCAAGATTAGTGTGCCAAAGTGATTTCTAAGTGAGACATCTTTAATTGTTGGCTTTTCCTCAACCCAGATTTTCATCAGCAGCCTCATAAAACTGGCCAAAACCTTAGGCTTCTGAAGCACGTGACCCCTTTTCAGTGACGTGATCATCCGCCATTTTGAGAACAATTTTTCCTGACATAACCTAAGTATTTCTTTTTCTAAACATGCGCTCAACTATATATATATATATATAAATCTACTTAATTATTTCTTATTCTAATTACACAAGTATATAATAAATTAAGAACAACTAATTTTTCTAAAACTAAATTTTATATAAATAAGTATCTAGGTACTATGAACTAAATAATTACTACATACATTTTTATATTCTAATTAATTATGGACTATAAAACTGTTTCTTTAAACTTACAAATTTAGCTTAAATTAAATCTAATAAAATCTAAGAACATTATAAAATATTAACCTATTCTTCTATATACGTTAATACTTATACGGCAACCTAAATTTTGATAAATATAAATATTAAAATCTTCTTATAACATGAATTCAAATATCATATGAAATTCTCAAAAGTTTAAGTAAAAGGTTTTCATTTCAACATGTTAATCAACCTATACTAAAATTTATATATTTTTTCTTGTTTTTGCACAATTAAAACGCTTTGTTTAATATTTATAATTTCAACTTACTCACATTACTAAAATATGAATATTCCTAATTACAACTAAATCATATATATTTAATTTTAAGTACTGCAAACCCTATCTATTTTATTACACATTTTTTTATGATGTATCTTAACTAGAGAGTAACAAGAATTATTAATTTATATTGAGATTATTCTAAAAATAGAAATTGTCAACGTCATCATGATCTTCACCACATTCCTTTGCTGGGCCCAACACCGGAACGAAAGAGTATGAAATTTTATACAAAATATTTAATAACAACAACAACATGATTTTCTGTAAGTAATACTGAATTAATAATTATTTCTTACTCTCATTAGTATTTTCTTATTATCTTTATTATTAATGATATTATTAGTCCGATTCCGTCCGTTTCATTAGTCAATCAAGCTCTCATCAATTTTGTTTATTTGCATAATGTTTTAGTATAGTAATGCAACTCAAAGTGTTACTTACAATCAATGTAAAATTGAATATATGTTTATGATTTTGTTTTATTAATTTAATTGCTTCTTCTTTAATTCATTTATACGTATATATTAAAATTATATACAAATGGTTAGAATATATTAGTATTATTTTTTTTTAGTATTAATTTTCTTTTAATAAACATGTACATATTTTGAATTTAAACATGAATCTATAAGCTTTTAATTATTATGGGAATGACAGAATTAGCAATATGTAAATTAGATTAATCAGTCTAGATTTTTATTTAGGGACAATCAGTTTAAAACTATAGGGTATTATGATTGTCATAGGTGTCTGATATACAGAATATCAACAGGGTGGGAACAATTGTACCCTTTGGCATAACACCAAGCCTCATAACAACTATATTTTACAAATTCATTATTTTAATCTACTTTTGGTTTTTATTCAATTGGCATGAAAGAAGATTTTTATATGTAACGCGCTAGAAATTCGGGCAAAACACCACATAACCAAATCCCTTAGTAGCTAGCTGGGAAATTAGATCTTACATGCCATTCTGACTGATATTTCTTCAGAGATCTTTCATTAAACATTGCACAATACTACAAAGATCTAGCCGGCGCGTAACATATATGGCGCCCAACGTGGGGCCTTCGTAAGGCCAGAATGAACTTCGCAGAAATTGTTACTTAATTTTCTTATTAGCATGGTTAAAAGCAATTAAAAATAGATAAATCTATTTGTTTTAACACCAAATATTTATTATATTTGTATAAGTCCTAGATTTGTTTGAATTAAATTTATAAATTCTAAATCTAGTTGCGCTACAACTATAAATATTGTATTTTCTATAACCATATAATGAAAGTTTTACATTTAATTTTAGAGTCCAATATTTGAAAGTAATATTTCGAAATTTGTTGCATAAGATTTATGTGAAATTATTTTATAATATTTTCAAGTCCATTTTGCAAAGTTATTTTAAACTTTTAAATGTTGCTGATTAATATTATTAATTTGAAGAAAATTTTAGTACTTTCCATGTGAAGTTAAAATTTTACATAGACTGTTGATTTCTAAATATATTTTGTAAATTTTTGTCATTCCCAGTAAGCAAAAACACGATTTAGGACTACCTTATATTAAATTACATTATATTATAGTATATTAGGTATATATTGAAAAAATTACATAATTTCATATATACATATATTTTAATTTTAATATATATAATACTAATTTAATTTGTTGAATATCCATAAAACTTACTAATTTAAAAAAAAAAAAAGAAATCGACCTCCTTTATCGATATGAATACTAGAAATCGGGGAGCACATAATAGTAGTTCAGTTTCACGCGGTCGTAATAGAAGCTCAGACGCTTCGAGAGATAATATATCTATAGAATTGCAAGATCCACCTACAACTTCTAAAACTTGTGTAACACATTCGCCGGTTGTAAAGAACACACCGAAACACTCACAAATAACTCGTGTCCAAAGCTTTACAGATTTGCCTACAAATTCAAATAATACTACCGCTAATATTATGGACAATAATCCAAATTCTGTTCCTTTGGAACAACAAGGCGTTAGTGGTTCCTCAAATATTGAACTAATTAATATTCCTCCAATTGTGACTGGCAATGAAAATGATTCCGCAACTCCTTTTGATAATCTCATTTCGATGATGGAACAGACCATGCGAAATACCAGAGAAGAATTTAGAAGAGAGCTATCTTCTATAAGAGATAGTATATCTCAAATAGGAAACGCAAACGACTTTAATCCTCAAAGGAGGCCAGTAACACAAACGAATACCACATATTCAAATACCCCCAATTCGAATTGTAACCCTTCTTTTAATTCAAACGGGCCGTATTTAAATGGTGATTTTAATATAAAACTCGAAAAATGGAAAATTTTCTATGACGGTGCAGGTTCTGTATCGGATTTTCTATTTAAAGTAGAAACTTTGACTTCTCGAACAAGATGTTCTGAGGAACACCTATTGTCAAACTTCCATGTACTACTCGAAGGAAAAGCAGAACAATGGTACTGGTTGTTTATGAAGCAAAACCGAGACGTAACATATCCCATTTTAAAATACGCTTTAACCAAGGAATTTGGTTATCTTGAGTCAGAACATGACATTATTTTGAGAATTTCCTTGCGTAAACAACAGCATAAAGAAACTTATGATGACTTCCACTGTGCTGTCGTATCAATGAATTTAAGGTTACAAAGCCCATTGCCAGACCATACACTGCTAGATATAATAAAAAGGAATATACAACCAAACTTAAGATTTCTTCTTTTTAGCTCAGAATCTAAATCTTTAAATGATTTTAGAGACCTTGCTCGTAAGGCAGAAAAAGTTCTTCGCGCCAATAAATCTATTATACAACCTGCAGGTAAAAATGTTAGCGAACTTGATTCACAAGATAATGATTTAATTAGCCCTGACTCAATTGATCCCCAACTTGATGCTTTTAAAGTTTCAAACAGTAATGTTAAATTTGACTATTCTAATATTAAATGTTGGAACTGTCTGTCATTCGGACACTCTTACATTTATTGTGGAAAAGAAATCACTAGCCCTTTTTGTTTCAAATGTGGGCAAAAAGGATTTTTGACGCCTTCATGCCCTAACAGGCATATTTTCCAGGGAAACCAACAAACGGGCGATGTGGCTACCGGGGACACTCGTCCATCCCGTCAGTCCCCAAATTCAAACTAGGAACTGATTTTTATGATAACATATCAGAACACCAATCACGAAATTCCAATAAATGTTCATATAATGTTACCTTAACTGAAGATAAAACAACGCAAACTGATCCTTTTTATGATGTAGAAAATATTAAATATAAAATTTATGATGATTCCCATACATTATTTAGAAACCCATATAAAAAAATTGTTCAATGCCGAAATCGTTTTAAAAAACGTAAACATTATCGAAAACTTGTGGCATCTACCATATTACATGGCTCTGATGATCGTCCCTTTGCAAAAGTTAGAATATTTGATGACACCTTAATAGGTTTATTGGACTCAGGTGCCAATGTTTCGGTACTAGGAAATAGCTGCTTAGATTTTATAAAAAGACACAATATATCGTATAAACCATTTCAATCTGTTTTATCTACTGCCAATGGTTCTAAACAAAAGGTGATAGGCTACTGTATGCTTCCCATAAATTTTAAAAAAGTAACCAAAAATATTTTATTCTACCTGGTTCCTGCTCTTAGTCAAAAAGCTTACTTCGGAATAAATTTTTGGAGAGAATTTGCACTTGCCCCAGAAATTATTCCATCAGTATCCGCTATAGAAGCAAAATTTTCGGAAAATAAAGAGTTGTCAAAATTTCATGACTTAAATCCCGAACAGAGTCTCATATTACAGAAAATTATCCTAGAGTTTCCGTCCTTCGAAAAGCTTGGATTGGGTTCTACGGACCTCCTCGAACATGACATAGATACCGGTGATGCGGCTCCCATCAAATGCAAACATTACCCTTTATCTCCACCTCGCCAAGAGGAAGCTTACCTTGAAATAGAGAGACTTTTAGGTATGGGTGTAATTGAGGAATCCAATTCACCCTGGTGTTCGCCAGTTGTACTGGTACGAAAACCAGGGAAGGTTCGCCTCTGTATAGACTCGCGTAAGCTCAATGCTGTAACAAAAAAGGACTCGTATCCGCTTCCCCATATAAACGGATTACTGAGCAGGTTGAAAGATACATTTTTCATTACTGGCATTGATCTCAAAGACGCATTCCTTCAAATTAGACTGACAAATTCCTCGAAAGAAAAGACCGCTTTTGCAGTTCCAGGCAAACCTTTGTACCATTATAAGTACATGCCATTTGGTCTATGTAATGGTCCTCAAACCATGAGCAGACTTATGGACAAGGTTATACCGTCTAGATTGCGAGAGAATGTTTTTATTTACTTGGACGATTTGCTTGTTTGTGGTACGGATTTTGACTCTCATATGACACTCTTGAAGGAAGTTGCAAGCTGTCTGAAAATGGCAAAACTGACAATAAACGTCAGTAAAAGCAAATTCTGTCAGACAGAAATCTGTTATTTAGGATACATAGTCGGAAATGGAACTTTGAAAGTAAACCCTGATAAGGTATCCTCAATAAGGAACTTTCCTATACCAAAGACGCCAAAACAGGTCAGGCGATTCATTGGCATGGCCAATTGGTATAGAACTTTTATCAGTAATTTTGCAGACTTGGCCGGTCCTCTTACAGATTGTCTGAAAAAGAGTTGTAAGCCATTTTCACTCACAGAAAAAGCAAAAATATCTTTTGAAAAATTAAAAGATGCCCTATCTTCTGCGCCTGTGTTGGCCCAACCAAACTTTGACCGCGAATTTATTATACAATGTGACGCGTCAAAAATTGGTGTTGGAGGAGTTTTATTTCAATTTGATGAATTTGGAAAAGAACATCCTATAGCTTTTGTCTCACAAAAGCTGAATAAATCCCAGCAAAATTACACTGTGACAGAGCTAGAGTGTATGGCAGCTGTAGTCTGTGTAAATCGGTTTAGACCATATGTTGAGGGACTTTCATTTCGAATAATCACCGACCATTCCTCTTTGAAATGGTTAATGTCCCAAAAGGACTTAAGTGGTCGATTGGCTAGATGGAGCCTAAAGTTGCAACGCTTTGATTTTCGGATTGAACACCGTAAAGGTTCATTAAACATAGTCCCTGACTGTCTGTCGCGAATGGATGCTGAGGAAATTGTTTCATTTGAAATACCCACTGAAATTGATATTTTTGCCCCGGAATTCAAAGACGAACAATATGAAGAACTTAGAAAAGCCGTAGAAAAGGAAAGTGATAAATTATCAGACATTTTAATATCAGATAACCTTGTTTATAAACGGGTTAAATTCCGAAAAGGTAGTGAAGAGGAAGAAAATTTATGGCGTTTGTGGATACCAAATTCATTATCGAAGAAAGTAATACAATCTGCTCATGATTCAATTACATGTTGTCACGGAGGTTTCACGAAAACTCTTGCTAGAATACGTCAAAAATATTTCTGGCCAACAATGGTCAATGACGTCAAATTATACGTAGGTAATTGTGAGAAATGCAAGGAAATAAAACCTTCAAACCAAATTTCCAAGCCTCCAATGGGGCAACAATTCCTTACTAGTCGACCTTTCGAACGCTTTTATTGCGACTTTTTGGGACCTTACCCCTATACGAAAGTGAAAAATTCAATGATTTTTATATGTTTGGATCACTTAACCAAATTTATTTTTTTGAAGCCCCTAAAAGCTGCAACTTCTGCTAATGTTATAGCATATTTTCAGAATGATATTTTCCCAACGTTTGGTGTTCCAAGGTTTGTTCATAGCGATAATGGGAAACAATTCATTTCTAGAGAAATGGCTGAATTTTTCAAGCTATATGCAATAGAACACATAAAGACAGGTTTCTACGCACCACAATCTAATGCGTCTGAAAGGGCAAATAGAGAGATCGTAACTAAAATCAGATATTTCTTAGAAGGCCACAAAGATCACAGGGATTGGGATAAATTTATTCCACAAATTCTGTCCATTTGTCGAAGCGATTACCACTCGTCCATAAAATGTTCTCCGTACTATGCTGCATTTGGACAAAATATGGTGCAGCATGCCTCTACTTACAAAATATTAGATAAAATTGGTTGTCTTAAAGGTGAAGATTGTATTATCTCGGAAAATATTGACAAAATGCAGAAAATTAGAAATAACATACGAGAGAACTTAAATATAGCACACCAGAAAGCCTGTAAAACATACAATTTGAGAACCAGATCAATTCAATTTGAAAAAGGGCAATCCGTTTTTAGAAAGAATCATATTTTAAGTAACAAAATTAAGGCTGTAAACAAAAAGTTTTTTCCAAAATTCATTAAATGTAGAATAAGAAAACGAATTGGAAACAATCTTTATGATATTGAAGACCTCAAAGGTATTTATGTAGGACGATATCACACACTGATCTAAAAAAATGATTTTTACCCGGCTTATCGTGGGTCGAGCTACACGTTAATATATTTTGCTTAAAGTTTATGATCATTACTATATTATTTAGAATAAGAATTTTGATTTTTAACCTATTTGGTTTATAATGAAATTTTTAAATATTCTACAATGATTGAAGATAAGAAAAAAAAAAAAAACTTTCCTGTTCGCCATTTGATATGAAATCTCTGGACGAAGCAGGTTTGTTACGGTTTTTTTTTATCGGTACAAAAATAAACACCTAAACATTTTTTTTTTTCAACATATTATGTATCGAAAACCCTATACCTTATCCATAGGTAATTTTTCTATCATGAAATATATTTTTCCATACATGCATCTTTTGTACATATTGAGAGATTATGTACTTTTTGACAACTGCGTCGCAATTAGCATTAAATAAATAAATTGTGAGAAAGAGATCGTTTACAAAAGGAATGTCAATCCCGTTAAATTTATATGTATATTTTAATGTGCACTATTATTCCACCACTTTGACTCTAATTTTGTGATTCAACTTCTCCAACGGCTAATTGAAATCACGACTTTAAACAGTGCGGTAATAGACTCGCTAAAATTATAAAAATAAAGCAAAAAGTGTTCAAGTCAATAAGATTGCGTTAAACTTAAACGTGCATAAGACTGTACATAATTCTTCACAACCTCAAAATTTCACCCTTTGTGAATATTAAAGAGGAATTATAACCATTTTTATGGTACATTGTCCAAATGTTGGCACACAATTCCAGAAGTTACAACAAATTCATTTTCAATCAACAAAAGGACTGGTAAATAGAAGTGACGACAAGAAGATACAACCTTGCCAAGATTAGTGTGCCAAAGTGATTTCTAAGTGAGACATCTTTAATTGTTGGCTTTTCCTCAACCCAGATTTTCATCAGCAGCCTCATAAAACTGGCCAAAACCTTAGGCTTCTGAAGCACGTGACCCCTTTTCAGTGACGTGATCATCCGCCATTTTGAGAACAATTTTTCCTGACATAACCTAAGTATTTCTTTTTCTAAACATGCGCTCAACTATATATATATATATATAAATCTACTTAATTATTTCTTATTCTAATTACACAAGTATATAATAAATTAAGAACAACTAATTTTTCTAAAACTAAATTTTATATAAATAAGTATCTAGGTACTATGAACTAAATAATTACTACATACATTTTTATATTCTAATTAATTATGGACTATAAAACTGTTTCTTTAAACTTACAAATTTAGCTTAAATTAAATCTAATAAAATCTAAGAACATTATAAAATATTAACCTATTCTTCTATATACGTTAATACTTATACGGCAACCTAAATTTTGATAAATATAAATATTAAAATCTTCTTATAACATGAATTCAAATATCATATGAAATTCTCAAAAGTTTAAGTAAAAGGTTTTCATTTCAACATGTTAATCAACCTATACTAAAATTTATATATTTTTTCTTGTTTTTGCACAATTAAAACGCTTTGTTTAATATTTATAATTTCAACTTACTCACATTACTAAAATATGAATATTCCTAATTACAACTAAATCATATATATTTAATTTTAAGTACTGCAAACCCTATCTATTTTATTACACATTTTTTTATGATGTATCTTAACTAGAGAGTAACAAGAATTATTAATTTATATTGAGATTATTCTAAAAATAGAAATTGTCAACGTCATCATGATCTTCACCACATTCCTTTGCTGGGCCCAACACCGGAACGAAAGAGTATGAAATTTTATACAAAATATTTAATAACAACAACAACATGATTTTCTGTAAGTAATACTGAATTAATAATTATTTCTTACTCTCATTAGTATTTTCTTATTATCTTTATTATTAATGATATTATTAGTCCGATTCCGTCCGTTTCATTAGTCAATCAAGCTCTCATCAATTTTGTTTATTTGCATAATGTTTTAGTATAGTAACGCAACTCAAAGTGTTACTTACAATCAATGTAAAATTGAATATATGTTTATGATTTTGTTTTATTAATTTAATTGCTTCTTCTTTAATTCATTTATACGTATATATTAAAATTATATACAAATGGTTAGAATATATTAGTATTATTTTTTTTTAGTATTAATTTTCTTTTAATAAACATGTACATATTTTGAATTTAAACATGAATCTATAAGCTTTTAATTATTATGGGAATGACAGAATTAGCAATATGTAAATTAGATTAATCAGTCTAGATTTTTATTTAGGGACAATCAGTTTAAAACTATAGGGTATTATGATTGTCATAGGTGTCTGATATACAGAATATCAACAGGGTGGGAACAATTGTACCCTTTGGCATAACACCAAGCCTCATAACAACTATATTTTACAAATTCATTATTTTAATCTACTTTTGGTTTTTATTCAATTGGCATGAAAGAAGATTTTTATATGTAACGCGCTAGAAATTCGGGCAAAACACCACATAACCAAATCCCTTAGTAGCTAGCTGGGAAATTAGATCTTACATGCCATTCTGACTGATATTTCTTCAGAGATCTTTCATTAAACATTGCACAATACTACAAAGATCTAGCCGGCGCGTAACACTTCCTATCGAAAAAATGGTGTCGTTCTATACATCGTTTTGGCGAAAGTAAAGTGGTGGCTCTAGATATTTCCAAGGCGTTCAAAAGAGTCTGGCATGGTGCTCTTTTAGCGAAACTCATTGCTTTTGGTGTCGGTGATAACTTATCTCGATTTATATCGAGTTTCCTCTGAAATCGCACTATACGAGTTGTTATAGATGGGATCTCATCAGACCAGTTCAAGATTAATTCAGGGGTACCGCAAGGCTCCGTTCTTTCTCCCACTTTATTTATCATCTTTATAAATGACCTTTTTTGTCAAACTTCAAACCTTATCTATTCTTTTGCAGATGATAGCAGCATTTGCCATTCATACTCATTTAACCATAGACCAAACCCTTTGGAGATTAGGGAAATGAGAAAAAATATGAATGATACGCTGAGCCGAGATCTTGAAACAATCTCGGAATGTGGTTGTGCGACTCACGTAAGACTCAGTGTTGTTTACTAATGCACAACAGATCATATTGCTTCATCTGTTTTTATGGGCGGTGTAAATATTAAGGAATCAGACGCTCTTGACGTTCTGGGCATGAGAATCCAGTGTGATGTCCGCTGGAATGCATTGCATAAGTAGGGGTCGTCCCCTGAGTGCTGGTTCAAAAAAAAAATTTTCCTTAAATTAATAAATTCTTAATTTCATAGGATAAACTGCTTAGTAATTCAAAAGTATTGAATTCAATATTTTCAGAATTTATTCTTTATGGAATCAACTAAATAGGGGAACATTAAAGTCTTCTTTAATTCAAATGCAATCAACTAAATAGGGAAACATTAAAGTCTTCTTTAATTCAAATGCAATACAAAATAGCTTTAAGAAATTGAATATTGAATGATGAAATTTTTCTTTAATTGAAATCTACTGTGAGCGTCAAAATAAAGTCAGCACTTTATATTATTAAAAGAAAAGCTGATATATGTAGCTTAATATAAATGATATTATCAGCCATGTCACAGAACTCAATTCCGAGCGAAAGTTTATTTTGATTTTATAAATTGAGGCTTTAGAAAACGAAAAACTAATTTTTTTTCGGAATGAATTCACTCCTGATTTCTGAAGTGGAATTGTTATTTTTTATGATTTTATACTGAAAAAAACTCGTACTACTAGTTTAAAATGACAATTAAATAATTAGTTTTATCGTTTAATTCTTTTTTTTAATTATCTCATTAATATTTCCACAAAATGTTAAAAATTTCAAAGTTAGTGTCAGCAAGAAGAAAAGTTTTATAAAAAAATTACAAAAATTAAAAATATTTACACAGGCACTGGAATATGACAGAGGATCAAATTATTAAATTATTTTTATTGAAGGTTGCATTAAAGTTAAAAAACTCCTACTAACCCTTATGTACTCGACAAATATATCTCTATGTTTTGTACGATAGTGTACCCGGGAACCTTAATATAAATCGTATGAAATACAATTAATTTAGCAAACAAATTTGAAATGTTACAAACGTTTAAATACGCTTGTGAACTTTTGTGACCATGTCTAAAAAAGGACGCAATGTAACAATCAGCAGAATTGAATTGAACTGGGTGATTGTAAATTTATTAATTTTTTTCAAAGCTTTAAAAATTATTAAAATATTAAAAGTTGTGAGCTCTCAAGAAGTTTCAAGTACGATGATTGACAATTTCTAGAAACAAAAACAATTAATTTCAAAACCTAAAAGGTACCCGTGTTCCTTGTCAGTCACATAAGGATTAAAGTTAAGTTATGGCAAAACACAAATATTTTTATTACAAACAATTTCTTAAATACAAATGGAAATTTCTTAAATACTTTTATTCTAATCGTATCTGAAATTAAATTAGCCCCCTGGCCAACGATTTCGAACGATAACGTTCGCTTAGATACGACTTAAGGCACAAACTTTTTATCGTATCTATTTGTTTATTCAATCAAGTTTGTTTATTCCACAACCAAGTTTGTGTCTTAAGTCTTATCTAAGCGAACGTTAGCGTTCGTCATCGTGGGCCAGGGGGTAGAAATTTCTAAAAATATCATTTGAAACTTCTAAAAGTTGTTAAAAAATAAATAAAAATTTCTGAAATACAATTAGAAAACTTTGAAATTCAATTGAAAATTGTGTACTAATTACGTAGTACTTTGAAAAAGCTTTGGTCCATCCCAACACAGTTTCGTATTAAATCCACTATGATTTTCGCATTTCATGTTTAATTACTCAAATTAATATTTTAAGCCCTCTAAATTTGTTAAAATTTCAAGGAAACATCAGTAATATACTTATTACTAAAATTATCATTAAATCACACCATACACCAAAGTAACAGTGACAGAATTCTTAAATCCTCAGACTAGCAATTTGCCTACAAAACACTCCATTAAACAGTATCTGTTAAATATCAACGTAATAAATTTACATAACTTTAGCTTGCTCATGCATAAGCAAGTAACATTTAGTATTATGGAAATTCACTTTTTAACTGCAACAAAAAGAAACATTAAAAAGAAAAAGCGTAAAACACTCACAGTTTTACTGAGTACATTTAAAATTTCTAAATTTCTTATCTGTTTTTTTTTTGCAGGAATTTTCTTTATTTTACCCTGTATTGATGCCTATGCCAGAGTAGATTTACGTACACGTACCTACGATGTGCCACCACAAGAGGTAAACCACAAAAAGACAAACAAAAAAAAAAAAATGAAAAACTAACAACAATGCTGAAATTTAAACAATAAAACTTGCACATAAACCAAGAGATAGAATAAAATATGTATTTAAGCAACCATTTTGTTGGTTTTGTTTTTCTTTTAGGTTTTAACCAAGGACAGTGTTACGGTTTCTGTCGATGCTGTTGTCTATTATCGTGTATCGAATGCCACCGTTTCCGTAGCCAATGTTGAAAATGCCCATCATTCGACAAGACTATTGGCACAGACCACTCTACGCAACACAATGGGCACACGTCATTTGCATGAGATTTTAAGTGAACGTATGACAATATCTGGAACTATGCAGGTACTTGTTTTGTTTGTATGTCCAAGTATACTCTTAGATTTAATACATTTTCAAATAATATAAATGGACATAACAAATGCAAAGCTACCCTGCCCAGGTGGCTGTTGTTGAAGTGAGGTTCTGCAGGCAAATTGTATATGGCATACAAGTACTTTTACCAAGTATAGTTTACATTTCTGGATTCATAAAATTACTGCTTTAAACTTTAAATCAACCATTGCTTTTAAAACTTTTCAGTTTAAATTAAAACACAATAATCTCGGCCACCCTAATAACAAATTGCTTTAAACTTTGTTTAATTTACAAACATATTTATTTTGTCTATAAATTTCAGGTACAATTGGATGAAGCCACCGATGCTTGGGGTATTAAAGTCGAACGTGTTGAAATGTTAGTGACTCTTTTGTTCTGTTTTTTTTCGTATCTGACATCTTATGCAAATAAATTTAATCTCATGTATTTTTTTGTTGAAAATAATTTTGTGTTTCTTTTTTTTTTTTAGCAAAGATGTACGCCTACCCGTACAACTGCAAAGAGCCATGGCTGCCGAGGCAGAGGCAGCAAGAGAAGCCCGTGCTAAAGTTATAGCGGCTGAGGGTGAACACAAGGCATCACGTGCTCTGCGCGAGGCATCTGAGGTAATTGGTAATTCACCGGCTGCTTTACAATTACGTTATCTACAGGTAAATACACATACATGCATATGTACATAAGTTAATGTTAAACTAAAAATGAATTATTTATGCCATTGTTGTTTGGTTTTGTTTTATTCTCACACACAGACTCTTAGTACAATTTCGGCTGAAAAGAATTCAACCATTGTATTCCCACTACCAATTGATTTATTAACATATTTCATGCAAAGCAAGACGGCACTGGATCCACAATCTAAACAGAATTTTGAAAATGTGGAACAATAATGAAAAGCAGAACTTATCAATGAATCAATATAAATACATACGTACATTCATATTGTCTAGAATTTTCTATGGAGCAATTTTTCTTTTTGTAATAATGATAATGTAATTTAAATATTTGTACACATTTAGTAAAACTTTGGTAAACGGAAATGCACAATTTGTTTTGATATTCATACACTTATTTATGTTGATTCCATTTATAAAACTTTGAAATACTGTTCGTAAATATGATCTGGTTCTTTATACAAATCTAAAACAATATAGGCATGTCCGTCTGTTGATATAGATAGAATTAAGCAAGTAAAACAAGTATTATGGACCAAAATATGAGACAATCTTGAACAAAGTAGATATTTGATAAGCATTTTATTATTGGTACAATAACAGATATAAGGAATATAGTAAAAATCGGTTCTTCGTGAAATATGAAAGAAAATTGCTTATATATTATCAGTAGCCACCAAAATTCATTCAAATTAATTTTTATGTAGTGGATGTATATCTTTAAAATGCGGTAGTTTTGATAAGTCTGGATTATAAGGCAGGTGGGGTAGAACTTTCTTACCACTTCTTTCTAAATAGTTTTCAATAGTTATTGCAACATGTGTTCGAACGTTGTCATGCTGGAATATTACGCTTTACGACATGAAAATATGATATAAACTTCGATATTTTTCAAGCAAAAGAAATTTATTGTTAACTTTCATATTGAATAACTAAGTATTAATAAATGACAGATATGCACCCTTCAAAGAGACATGTGAGTTACTAAATACATATTAAAGCCCTCATCTTATTAAAACATATATATGTCAGAATAGAAATCTACTATGATTTACAAATATGCACATGAATTACATTTCGAATGAAAATTCTATTAGCTGAAAAAGTTGATCCTTTTCACTTGTCGATTTTAGAATGAGCACGAAGGGTGTTAGAACATATTTTGTACAAATATGTTAAAATTTGCATTAGTTTCGAAGCATTAAACATTTTTGAATCTAACCTAGATATTGACTTGAGTCTTTCTGAGTAAATTTCTAGCTAAAAACAATTAAGATCAGGAAACATATGAATCAAATTCTTACCGATATATGGAAATTTATCAGAAATTTAAAAAAAAAATTATCTTTATTTATTAATATAGTGTAATGAAATTTTTAAAGTAGATTCATTAAATTGAATTGAAAATAATAAGTTGTAAAAAAAATCACAAGATTACAGAAGAAATTCCACAATCTCCAAAAAATGATACCATAAAAATGGGATTATAAAATTTTTGCTTATTAGGTCCACATTTATATCGGTGCTGGTTATATACTTTACGAATAGATAAGGAATACATTAAGATTGTTTTTATGTTTTTAATCTCATTTTGGAATTTATAGAACATATATTCTTAAGCTGAAATTTTGAGAAATAAATATGTCGAATTTGGAATAGTGTAGGGGCGTACTCAAAAAATTGGACATGTTTTTTTATATTTAAATTATGTGTGTAAGGATAACTTTTAAAAAAATATAAATTTGTTATATATACCTAAACATAGTTTATTTTTAACAAAATTCAAGTTTTAACATAACAAAATAAATTTGAAGAAAATCGCTCAAACATTTTGCACGATATTTAAAAAAAAAACCCAAGGGTTTTGCAACATTTTGAAATTTAAATTTTTTATCAGAAATCATAAGAGATGAATAGCATATCCGAGCTCATTTTTAAAAAGATCTAGCCGCTGATTTTCAGCAAATATAAAAAACAAAAAAATCAAAATTCAGAGCCCCGTTTTCAGATTTGTGATGTCCATCTCTTAAAAAGATAAACTCGAATGCTACTTAGCTTGCCCTTTTATATCATGATTGAACCAGCAGTTTAGAAATGAAAAATTTATTTTCAAAATATTTTGATTTTGCCCCACTCTGCACTCTGTTTTAATTTGTTGCGAGGTCATTGTCGGAAAGACCAGGATTTAGATTTTTTTGTTTGTTTTCCTGGATTCCTCTAATCAAATATTTTTGCTTGTCTCGTTTTATAACATAATGCACAGTACCTTTATGAATTGCTTCTTGGCAATCATTGAATCCATCAATGTCAGATTTTAAGGGAATTTGAGCAAGATTGTCCTTTCATTTTGATTATTCATTGCTAAGCATTACGTATAATCAGTAATTAGAGTTTTGTTTTTAGAAAAAAAAATCACTAAAAATAAACGAAATAATTGCCGCGAGTTTTTTAATTCCGGTATTCTCAATTTTTCCTTTTATCATTGAGACATTCCTATGACCGTATCAAAAAACAACAGCACACAATCTATTAGAAATTCCTTAAATTTTGGTTACAATTTATACTACTATTATTTTTGGGTTAAACAATAAACCAAAGTGCAACGACTTTAATTTGTGATTGATGTTTAGCTTTAATTTATGCAGGATGATGAAGTTACAAAAAAAATATTTTAGGTTTTAAACATGAATTGTTTAACTTTTATGTGATTATAACTTTAAGAGGAAATTTCACCCATTCTTCACAAGGTCTGACAGGTTTGCCATCTCAATTTCATTTGATTAATAATTGTTTTTATTTGCTGTGTAGACCGTTTTTATTTTTAAAATTCTTTGTATTTTATTAATTCGGCTTGAGGTCTGTTTCATTAATTTTTTTTAAACTCTTGTATATTTTTTTAATGTTTATTGTTTGTTTTCAAAATTTAGACCAACTTTGTCAACTCCAGGGAAAAAATAATCTAAAAAAATATGTATTATAATTTAACAATTTTCTTAAAACTATATTAACAAACAATTTAGTTTAGGTTTAATGCCGTGTTGTACGTTGTTGATGTTTTTTTATAATTATTGATTAATTTCATATTTTGTAATATATGGTAAGTTTATTTAATAAAGAATAATTAACTCCTGAAGAAGATTTCCAAAGGAAATCGAAATATTGAGTGAATTATACATAAGAAATAAAAAATCTTTTATAAAAAACAAAAAAGTGACCTCAAGCTTAAAAATTATTTAATAAAAATAAAGAATAATATTAATACAAACCAATTCCTTTTAAAAACATAGTGCACGAAAAAGTATATATTTCAGTTGTCAATTGCATTAAAAACAAATAAAAAAAAAATCAGAATTAAATCATACACAAGCCTGTCATTTTAATACGAAACAAAGCAGTGCAACGTTACGTATGAGTGATTTATAATTTTCACTTTTATATAAATAAAAACACTCATACGCATTGTTGTGCAACACTTCTCTATAAACGGAATAGACTAGAATAATACGAATGAACATTTATCATTTTATGCAATGTCAATACACTGTTTTCGAGGTCATTGTTAGATGAATTTTTAGAATAGAAATATTTTTTTGCACTTACACCTAGTTTAACATTATAAATAAAACTAACTTGAAATATACGCAATACACATATATACAGATAAGTAAAAGTATTTAATAATTGTTTGGAAACAATGTATTGAATTGTTTTCAAACAATGTTTTTAAATTATTGCAACTTAAACCACAATAATTAGTACTTGCCAACACCTGTTAATGTTCTCCATTTTCCAGTTAAAAACAAAAACTTAAAAATAAGTATAGCTATGTGTTGTTAAATTAATTGTTAGTTAAGTGCAAAACTATAATTTTGTGCGAAATTTTTCAAGTTAAAACAAATGTCTTTTATTTAAATACCTACTTATATCAAAAGCATTTCTCTTAACTTTAAAATGATTACAAAAACCTGCATTTTTGCTTTAAAGTGACAATTAATTTATATGACAAATTGTAACAACTTTAAGCAGCGAAAGGAACCGCATTATATGCTAAAGAAAAAAAGAAAATAATAAAAAAAAACAGCAAATAATATGAAAAATATTTGAAATGCCAGGTGCAGGGAACTTTTAAGCAAAGAAATGAATCTTCTGCAATTTATTTGAAAAGTGTCATTGAAAGTGGTTGTACAAACAAAAAAAGAGCCAAGAAGACCAAAAGAAAAAATTATGTCAAGTTTGGTAAAACTTATTTTTAACAAATAGTTATTGTTTTGTTTTTCTATGATTATTTTACTCTGCAGGACATTTTAGCATTGGAGGCTGCTTGGAAAAATGGCAGCAGGATAAGAGATGATGAGTATAGGGAGCGTATTATGAAAAGTAAGATGTTTAAAAGTTTTCTTTCAACGATTATTTAAATTAATTGAATTTTTGGTATTTTCTTGTTGCTTCATCTAAATGTTTTATATAGTTAGAACTACAGGTGAGTGATTTTGTTTTGGCATATTAAAATTGTATGTTGGATAAGCTTTTTTAATATTAAAAAAAATTTTAAGTTTTTGTATTGAGAATAGAACAAATATTAAATAGCTGTTTATTGAGTTGTCAACATGATTTGGAATAAGTTGCAGTGATATCTAAAATGAAATCTGGGGCCAAATTACCGCATTCGATATCTAGTAAAATTTATCGTAGTTTTCTTATTTGAGATTATGGCATTAGATATCGAACAAGGAATTTAGTACATTTTATCATAATATCGATATGATCACGAATGTGGTAATTTGGCCCCTGTGCTATTGAAATAACTAAAATTACTTGTTTCGGACACCAGTAGTTTTTCACGCAATCACGAAATACAAATTCTTCAGTAAGGACTCATTCATTCATTGACAATACATTACAGTTAGTTATTAGGCGTCCTTTTAGCGAATAAACTTCCTGTATAATGTTCATAAACACCACAGCCTATATCGTTACTCCCATGAATTTTATTTGCAAAGTTGCAACTGAGTGCATTGCTTGAAAAGGAGTCAGTCACTGAGTGCTGGTAAAGCAGTCACAAAATAATGAAGCAGACATAATCGTGCCAAACTTTACTGAAGAGTGTCGTCACTTCTTCAATTGTAATAGTTCTTCAAGCTAAAATTTGCAAATTGCTTTTGAATTTTTTCTTTATTTAGAATTTAATAATTTTTGTTTGTTTTGCTGCTATATAATATTTTGTTGCCGTTATCTGTCTTTTACCCATTTACATATACTTGAGCATCAATATAAAATAAACATCTTTAAACAATGTTTAATTTTATATACTACAAGTACAGTGGGTGGCCAAATTATTAGTTACACTTAGTAATTAAGATTCAACCGCATTTAATACGTATATAAATTTATTTATTGTATCAGATGTTTTCGTATTTTAATTCTGGTAATACTGTTAAATATTTTGTGCAGTGTCAACAATGATTGGTGACAATAGAGTGCAGTTGTAGATCATTATCTGTCATTCTGCTCTGAAGTGTGAAATATGCAATTTTGATTAAATTGATTAAAGGTCTGGCATCACGATGAAAAACTATAAGAAAATGTTCAAAAATGCATTCAAAGCATGCCAAAAAGGGTGCAAGCTGTAATTGATGCCAAAGAAGGTTCTACGAAATATTAAGATTTTTTTTCAAAAAATTTTGTAATATTCCTTTTCCTCAAATAGATATTTTTAAAACAAAAGAATTTATTTTTAATTGCATTAGAAAAACTTAATTTACCTAAAAGAACAAATAAAAGGATACATTTCCACTATTTTAAAATGTTATACGGCTTCAAACTAAACAATTTTGCATGTGTAACTAATAATTTGGCCACCCACTGTAATAGTTCATAACAAAATATTTTGCAGACATTATAAGCAACTTAGGTAAAATATAACTTATTAACAAAAACTAGAAAAACAAGGAACATAAAAACATAATTAATTTTTAATGAAAAAGTAATAGATTTTGAGATAAAATAAAATAAACAGGTATATTAAAATTATGTAAAACATGGTATTTAATATTTCGTTTGCCTTTTTCGCAGCTGAAATTCTTCTAGAATCAATCACGATTTTTCTTTTACTGAAATCAGGCGAAATTTGGTTTCATTCATCCTGTATTGCTGCCATTTGGTTAACCTTTCAAAAAATGTTTCTTTGTTTAATTTTTTTTATCCACATATTTCTGCAGGTCCTTAATTGGATTGAGGTATAGAGACTGCGGACGATGATGTCACAGTTTTAAAGGTTTGCTTAGGATTATTGTCCGGTTGGAAAAATCCAGTTTTGCGCTAGTTTTAATTTTTCTATACTAGGGGCTACATTGTTTTTAAAATGTCGTGATAATCTTTCTCTTTCATAAATGCAAGATTACTGACCCCTGATGCCGCCATACAATCGGGGAACATTACTGTGTCGCTGCCATTTTTTATCATCTTGATAACATATTTATTACTAAAAGCTTTGTTGTTGGAGGGTTTTTTGACTCCCAATATATGAAACTTACTGTCAAAGGTGAAAAGAATATTGTACCAAAAAATTAGAGACTCGTTTATATAATTTGTTTTTTTGGGAAATTCAATAGTTTGGTTTATTTGTGCTTTGCTAGAAAGTGCATGTTGCATGACATGATGCAAAGATTTTCTATTCCTACTTGCGCTGACAGGTTGTCCAGAAAATTTCATAAAATTTTCAGCTATTTTTAAAGCACTAGTGTTTTTAGTTTGCTCATACTTTTTTACTATAGCTCTAACTTCCGTTATTGTGAGACGCTTTGGACGTTTTGCACCAGGCAAATTTTCTACAGTATTGTGTTTGCTATATTTGTCGATATTTATCGATATTTTAGTAATTGTTCAAGCTTAAGGTATTTTTTTAAACTTAAAGTTTTCATTTTTTTTTTTGAAGCTACACAAAGACGTAGCAAAATATTGAAAATAAAATTTTTAATAAAAAAAAGACCTTCTGCTTGAATAATTACTAAAATATTGGTTTTAAAACAACATTGTCCCATAACCATAGTCATAGAAAAAGCATACTTTAAGCAAAAGCATGCTTTTGTTTTAAATTCAGAACAAAATTTATATGTTTTTGTTGTTTAAAAGTCTACTTTTACTTAAAGTATGCTTTTTCTATGACTATGATTATGGGCCATTGACAACATTTCATTTAACGAATTTGTATTCGAGTTTGTTTTTATTTTGAATTTCAATGGTTCATAACTTGTACACATATACATAATTCCAACTGATTTTTTAGTAGAATAACAGAAACCATGTTTGTAAATCAAATCATTGAAAAAACCAAGGAGCTTTTTAAAAAATGCTTCTAAACTGTGGCCAGATTTTTTATGAACAATGCTTTAGTAAACTACTTAACTCTAAACATCTTTAAGTTTTTAAACGCAAAGTTGCTGTAGCCACACAAACATCCCTTGCAATTATGCATATACCTGTCCTCACTATAACGTAAAACAGTGCTAATATCACGAAAGTTTTGTTGCACCAGCTGAGGTATGATTTTACAAACCAACTTAACTTTAATTGTAGTTACAAAAGTGTTTTGTGGAAATTTTCAACAATTGTGATCATTTTACAAAATATTTCACTTACAGTTAAGAAACTTTTCGGGTATTTTTTTTTTTTAGATATTTTGAACTTAAAAACTTTAACCTTTTATTTTCATTTAGTGCTTACGAATGCAAATACAAACACTTAAACTAGTATAGCTGACGTTAAAACAACAATAACAATAAAATACGAAAAAATATATAAGAAAATGTTGCTATAAAAAAGCGCACAAGAAAAATCATTGTACAGTGAAATAATAATAAACAAATTGTGTTTTTAAACCACTAAAATAAACCCAAAAATAATAACAACCAAAAAATGCACACTAACTGAAAAAGACAGAAACAATTTAATACACACTCATATAGAAAATCCACCACAGATACAACATTATAAAGAGATATACAATAAAGATATAAAACACTTCATACCGACAAAAGTAACAATAAAAATAATAATAAATGGAAGAAACTGAGAGAAAGATGAAAGTTACAAAAACCACTTGACAATTGTATCATATTCAACTAAGTAACCTAGACATGCAAACAAATGGAGAACAATGGACCATATATATAGTTGTATTTTGTTTATATTTAACACATACTCGTAACACTGCCATTCATATACTTTTTCATATACATTCATATACATGTATGTATTTGTATATGTATATGTAAATTAGATAGGCCCAATTAAAATTTTCGAAATTGTTGTGAAATAAAAAAAAAAAATATTATATAAGACTAAACCAAAGTAAGAATTCATACCGAAAAGGAAATTAAATAGCTTTTTTTAGATTCGTCATGTCCGATTTTTTTCTTTCACTGTTATTATAGATGAGTATTTTCACTGAAGGCCCACTGAGATCGAAATGTTAATAAACAAATTATTGCCTTTTAAAATTATATTTTTATAATATTAAGTATTTTCAGATTAGCATTAGAAAATTGGCCTGTAAACTGAAATACAGTGGGGAGCATAAATGAGTACTTGTTGGTGCCTTGTGCTCTTTTTTCTGCATACAAAAAAAAAAAAGAAAATTCAAAAATGTTTTTCCATTTATTTTGGGTTTAATGCTGAACAAAATAATTTGTAATACAAAATGGAAAATAATAATTTTCGTGAAATAAACTTGCATGTAATCAATTCAGCACAATCGAGTCTTTTCAAATTGCAAAAAATATCAAAATTTACCCTTAGATTTGTATGTGTTTACTTTGCTTATGACTTTAAACAACAAAAAATTATTTGAATATTATTTTACTAATTGTTTGATATTAATTTTATTGCATGTGGTAAACACTTTTTGCAAATGTATGTATGCTTTATTATTACTCAATATACTTTAAAAATTCACATTCATTTTATATAAAGGGTGTCCCAACTAGAACGCAATTATTACATTTTAAATAAAGCACAGATATATAAAAAAAATCATGAAACTTTATTATATCGTATAGCATAAATGCTGCGGTATTTCATTAATGCAGCGTCCAATTTCCTCTTTTAAGGCTTGAGTCATCGTCGGCTTATTCGCGTACGCCATGGACTTCAGAAAACCCCAAAGAAAAAAAGCTAAAGATGTTAAATCGCACGATCTAGGCGGCCAATTCTGGTCTCCAAAAGGCGAAATAACACGACCGGGAAATGACTGATGCATTTTCTCTGGCTGTATGACATGTGACATCGTCTTATTGTAACCACATGCCCTGCACCTTCATTTCTTCAATTCTAGACAAGAAAAAACTGGTTACTATTTCACGATACCGAACACCATTGACATCATTGCGTTCTAGTTGGGACACCTTTTATTAGAAACAATTAATCAACAAAACCTATTATTTATTTGCATTAAGCATGATGCTACAAATATGTTATTGAAAGATTCAAAAATGTTATGACTTGTTTATTTTTCACTTCAAGGACATGCAAATGTCGCATTCGGGACCTGAAAATACCCATATATGTAAACCTAACTTTTTATTTTATTTATAAAAATTTATCATATAATTGCAAATTGTAGGATAAATTATTTTATTGTGAGCAATAGCAACATAGGCCTTTAGCTCACTATGCTTAAAATAATTTACATAGGTGTAGTTATAATATTAGAGTTAGAAAGTAGGTTCTATATTACATTATAAAGATTTGATTTTTTAGGAATTTTGTTAGTAGCTATTTTCAAAGGAAGGGTGCGACAGTGTATATAAACGATCTAAGTTTTGAAAAATACTTATCCGGGAATTACGAGTTTTTGGACAATCACAAAGAAAGTGGCAAGGTTGTATTGGAAATGATTTACGATTTTATAAGTTAATCGACCTTTTTTATACTAACTATATTGGTTTTTATAGAAATTATTTCTAAAACAGGCTTTTAAGGTCAGTTTTCCTCCTAAATGTAAATAAAAGACTTTATTTATTTATACATTTTCTATCCGACGTTTCGTTGGTATTTTGCCAACATCTTCAGGGGCAACTTCTGGCAACATTTACAAAAGAACAATATTTTAATAACAACAATAAGGCAGATAATATTATTTCAACAATTAGACTTACATATCTTTTCTTATTCAGTTTTACATTTAGTTTTAAATAAAAGATGTTTTTCACGACACAAAAGGTACGACATATAACATATAATTTTAAATAAATGCAAAAATAATTAATTAAAAATATCACAATAGATTGTCTCTTTATGCCAGGTATCACAGTTGTAATTAAACTAAAATTTAAACAAGTGCAATATTGTAATTTGCATTAGCGTTGTCCTTGTCTGTCTTGTTGTTTATTGCGATGTTTGTTTTTTGTTGTATACTTAAACTTTCCAATGTAAATCTTTTGTTATGCTTTCGTTCTTTATGCAATATTCTTATATTCTCGAGATCAGCTGTGTGTTTATTTTCAAAACAGTGTTGGGCAAGTGCAGTAGAAAGCCGGTACTTTTTAATGTCTGTTTCGTGTTCCGCCATTCTAACACCTACATTTCTTTTTGTTGTTCCAATGTAAATTTTATCACAGTTTTCGTTTAATTTTCCTGCACATTTAATTTCATAAACTACATTGCTTTGGTCTTCTTTTTTGATTTTTGTTTTTGTCTGCGTAAATAGTGGATTTATTGTCTTGTTTGCCCTGTGTGCCAAAACTATTCCTTCTTCTCTCATTATTTCCCTAAGCTTTTTGTTTTCTGTGAGTTTTGGTATATATGGTACACTAAAGAATTTGGTGTTACCAGATGTATTATTTATATTTGTGTTATTTTCCCCGGATATGGGATTTATTATCTTATGTATTAATTCGTTGATTATATTTTGTGGATAGTTATTGTTTAGTAGTATTTCTCTAATTGTTTTTATGTTTTTGGATTTAAACTTTTCATCACTTAATTGTAGAACTTTATTAATGAAGTTTGTCGCAGTATTATTTTTCTGTTTAAATGGTTGTGTGGAATGGAAATTTATAATGCGACCAGATGCTATAGATTTCATATACCAATCAGTTATTATTTTGTTGTTTTCCCGTATGATCTTCATGTCAAGGTACGGAATTGATTTGTTTATTTCTTTCTCAATTGTAAATTTAAGTTTGTTATGGTAACTGTTGATTTTCTTTTTGTAGAGTATATGAGCAGGTCTAATAAAGATATACACATATACATACAGTACTTAACTTCTTACTTGATCTCACTCTCTCTTGTACACATACACTAACATACAGTAGTTCACACATGTATAGAAAATGTAAATCGTTTGTTAATGTTTACAAATGTCGCAAAATAAAGTAAACTTTTTTATACAAAGACCATAGGACTTTGCTATTTTGTATTTTTATTTTACACCCTACAATCAATTGTGGTTAATTCAATTACACATATACACACATAAGCAAAATTTTCAATATACATTGACATTATTTGTATGTACATATACATGTGGATAGTGGCTATATTGTGTGTTTTTATATTATGGTAATTTTGTAATGATGATGATAACAATGAACGCCATAAAAATATTTTAACATTAAAAAAAAAAATAAATTCTTGGTTTTCATATGTATGTAAATATTTATATTAGTCAATTCAATTCACTCGCGCATATTGTAGGTCATTACCATAGTCGGTTTTGGATCGACCACATTTTTCACTGCTCTGCTCTGCTATGTAAATTATTGTTCACACAAAATGCGGTCACACTACAGAATTTTTTTGTTTAATAAAACTAATTAATTAATTAATTAAAAATACATGTATAAGAGTGTTGAGCTATTAAAATACATAGATAAAAAAATAAAAGAAAATAGAAAGAAAATCGGTCATAAATTCCTTGAAAATCCTTCATTGTCGGTTGCAATGATTAGCAAAAACGTTTTTAAAAAAACCAGGAAATTGCAAAGAATGTACTACATTCAATTGGGCTGGAATTAGAAGGATGACAAATCTCTAGAAAGAGGGAAGACAAGAGGAAAAATTGTGTAACGCCAACAAGCTCGTTACAAGTTCCTGTCTAGATGAAATAAGGAGCATAGGCGTTTTTTTTGATATAACTTGCCCTTCCATCGTCATGGTTTACACAAAACCATGGCTGGAGTGGGTGGATATTTGCGACCTAATGAATTGTTTGTATGTTTTTATTATTATTTTTTTATTAATAATATTATATATATATTATGTCCTCTGTCGTAGTAGGAACAAAGGGCCGCATTTATTAATAATAATACTGTAATTTTTTTTTTTGAATTTTTAAAATACGAAATAACATTTTTACATTTTTTTTACCCTTTTAAAGCGACTTTTTGACTATATACGAGTAATAGCCCAAGATACACATCTGCATATGTCCTGTTTCTAAGGACATATTATCTTCGAGAATTGATTTTTTTATCTCTAATTATTTCAAACAGCTTTGGTTATCCTTTTTCAGAGTAATATCAGCAATATTCAATTTAAGATCCTTAAATAGCATTCTCAACCACAAAAGTTCTTGAGTAGTTTCAGCTAAGGAAACAAACTCTGCTTCAGTTGAAGATAAGGTTACTTGCTTTTGATTTCTGCTTGCATATGAAATTGTTGCTCCTCCTATTTGAAACACGTATCCACTTGAGGATTTTCTTTCTTTTATGTAACCAGCAAAATCTGCATCTGCATATCTAATGACTTTGAGATTTTCTGCTCCAATACATAGCTTTAAGTTTTTAGTTCCATTTAAGTATTTAAATATTCGTTTAACCTCATTTCAGTCTCTTTGTGTGGGACATGATACTTTTCGACTTAGAATGGATACAGAACATAGAATGGATACAGTAATATCAGGTCTTGTGTTATTTGATAAATATAATAATGCTCCAATTGCACGTCGGTATAAATCATTTGACTCTAACTGACATAAACGAAAACGAAAGAGTTTTAGAATTCAAATTTATCGTAATATTTCTGTATTGAAAAACTTTTATCACATAAAATATAAAGATATTGTGCTATTAAAGAGAATCTTAAAAGAAATATTTTAAAAATTAAATTAGAAATGCAATAAAATGTACTTCCAAAACTTATTCGTTTTCGTTTTCGATTTCCATCATATGCTTGATAGACTGCAGGGGCATAAAATAATTTCTATGATTTTCAACTTTCATTCAAAGCTGAGCGTTAAAATCTTTTCTGCGATTTGAAATATTTTTTAAAGAGGAAAAAGTAGTTAATGGCTCTTTCTACTACATAAATTTTAAAGCAATTTTACAACCGGATTTTATGTGAACAATACTTTGTAGATGTTTATTTTACATTTTAGATATTCACCGACAAATGACTATAATTATGTTTTCCATTCCGCATCATTATCAACAACATTAACAAAAGCATCTTCATTATTATTATCAGCAACATCAACATCACCATCATTACCTTCATCTTTATCATCATTATTTATTTTCATTATCTCTATACAAGTTCTTTGTTGGTGGTTTTGTGAGTAAAATGTAAGAGGGGCGGCAAAAAAATCAACAATTCCAATTCTTTCTTTCTTTCTTTTTTTTAACCATAAACAAAGAAATACAAAAAAAAGTAGTATATAAAAAATAAAAAAAATTGTGGTACAAAAAAAAAAAAAAATCTGTATAAAACACTTGCCTTCCGGACTGTTACATTAAATTAGTAACATAGTTTATGTGTATGGGTAAATACGAGTGTGTAGTGTTGTGTTTTTAATAAATGTGACCAACTATACTAAAAGCTCAAAGAGAAATATTTCATTTGTATTGTGTTTTATTGGACAATCAAAATAATACTTGTTTAAAGGATTTTAATTTAGATAAAACAATTGCCACATATCCATATATGTATGATAATTACATATCTCGGCTTAAGGTATCTATAGGGGATTATCAGCATGTTGCAGCAACTGATTTTAATAACGTGAGAGTAACAGCTATTAACGATTAATCCTTGACGTTTTCTTTAATGTTTGTATTTGGCTGCTAAATTTGTTGTTTATCTTTTAGTTAAATTAAATAGTAAATTTTATATTTCCTTTAGTGTACATGAAAATATCAGAATTGACTTTTAAGACATTTAACAAAAAACGTCAAAGTATATATATTGGGTGTATAACTTAAAAATGTGGGAGTTTTGAAAATTGTTGGCTTTTATTTTGAAATATTTGTATCATATAAATGGTGTAATGGTGACTTGTTCTAAATATTGGCCATTGTTAGCTATGACATTTTCTTATATTTCTGGCAGAAAAAACACCTTAATTTTAGGTCAAGAACAAATCAAGTTAATTTCGGATAAGATGTTTTAAAGTGAAACCCAGTTATAGCATTCTGCATTGATCAAAATAAGTAGTAGTCGGACAGGACAAGGTCTGAACTATAACTATAAAACTTTTCAATTACTTCTTTCTAAATAGTTTTTAACAGGTATTACAATAAGTTTTTTTCATGAATACTATTGGCATTATTATCTAATTCATATTTGGAAAAAATTGTATCATGTAAACATGAACATTTTATTTATTTATGGATTAATATTTAAATTAGTTTTACGTTAAGAAAATGTCTGCTTGGTCCATTGTTTTTCATAAATCCAATTATCATATTTCTTTGTGAGTTGGTAGATAATTAGAGAAAGAGTTGGTCTTTTGTAAAAAGTAATATTGGGTTTGGAAGTACAAGTTCTTAGAACTAAAGTTGAAAGTCCACACCAAGTGTTTACTCGTTTCTTGCGTTCTAAACAACTGTCGAAAAAGTAGAATAAATTTAGTCGCATATTTTCAATTGCACACTTAAAAACGTAGGAAGCATTGACATATCATTATGAAGTTCTTGTCCCGATAAACATTTTTTATTTAAATATTTAATGACGCGTCTTTTTTTGAACACCTGTTTCTATATGAAGGAGTTGACAAAAAGAAATTTTACATGTGTTCATAGCAGAGATGGAAGTATCCAAATCACTTAACTTTTTTCTGCTTTGGGTTCTATGTTAAGAAGTTTCCGACCGGTCCCGTATGTCATAACTGAAGCCGACAATGCCTAGCCGACTTTTTTTTCTAATTTTATTTTCCTGATTAAATTTGTTGACAAAGTAACTGTAGTTGCATATCTGCAAGAATGAATTATTGAACAAACTTTTGCAGGATGGCCGGATTTTAGGCAATTAATGGCTTACTCCATTTTAAATAATATTCTTGTACTTCTCCAGTGATGAACGAAATATTTCTTTTTGATTTTTATATTCTTATTTTGTAGAGTATTATTCTTTTAAATAATTGTTTAAAATTCTTAAAATAAGATACACAGTTTAGTAGCAAACGTACTCCGGTTTGTGTGCCTGCCAGAAAGAGAGTCTTTGCTAGTAGAAAGCATACACACATATTATTATTAACAATTTGTTTTGTTTTATGCGTCATATAAATAAAGTATGTCAACATCTGTTTATGTGACATAAATCATGAAACTCATTTGTTAATTTATGCACCGAAAGGATCTACACATTCCAACAATCCATCCAGCCACCAGCAACAGACAGTATAAGACCATTTTATATGAAATATAAAAAGTGTAGAACAAAATACGTCTGCGAGATACATAAATTTGATTTAAACAAAAATAGAGTCCAAAATAAAGACCACAAATATAAAGAGCCCAAAATAAAAAAGAGGAAGAACAGGGAGTATGAGAATGAAAAGAGAAAAAGAGTTTTAAAGTTGGGAAGAAGAAAACAAAAATAGCAAAGATATATTGAACTCTTAGCATAACAGTATTAAAGAAAAGAGCGTAAAAGAAGAGATTTATGAAAAGAGTAATAAAATTGTAGGATAATTATATGTTTGTATAAGTGAAAGAAGTTTACAGTAGTTAGTTGTTGTGTAAAATGCGAATGTACACATATTTAATGGCTAATGTTATAAAGAGTGCGCAAGGTCAGTTTGAGTAAAACTACTCGGGTAATAACAAATCCATTTAAGGGAGAAGAGTAATATAGCAGCAGCAACAACAATATTATTAACTAAATGCGTACAGAATAAAAGGGAAAACAACAGAAACGCGTTTAATATATTTATGATACTCGTACACTCACACAAGCAAGTATCCTTTAACTAAAAGTATCTGTGTGTGTTTGAAAGTTTGTGAGTTTGTGTATATGCGAGTGTAGTTTTTGTGGATGATGTGTATTAAAAATTATGTTTTCATATGTAGAATGTATGTAATTGAGTGTAAATATGACGCAGAATGTGAATTCAGTTGTTAAGTTGGTGTAGTATCAGTTGGACTTGTAAACTGAATAAGAACGGTTTGATTAAGTTAAAAAAAAAACAAGAAACAACAATAAAGAAGAAATCCCCGTATTTTTTCACTTATTTTCTGTTATTGTTGTTGTTCTACTTCATGTGGTGTATATAAATTGTAAAAAGCCAAAATAAGAAAAAGCTATTTTCTCAACCAAAATAAGTCCGTCATAAAGAAAGCAGAAGAAAATCAAGAAATATATAGCGAATTTTTAAGCAAAAGAAGTTTTCATATTTCAAATATTGCGTGAAAAAATGTTTGTGTATTTAAATATTGTGTGATTAAACTAACAAAAATTAAATTAAAAAAAACTGTTTTAACATTTGTTTTTGTAGCCAATAAAAAAATTAACCCAATACATATAAACGCAAACTTAAATTAAACTAGTTAAATTTATTCTAAATTTATATTATAAAAAACGTAAACGAATTAAAAAGAAAAGAAAAACACAAAATTCCAGTAGTTAGAAAATTAAAACCTTAAAACTAACCAAAATAAACCAATTAACCAACTAACCAACCAACCAAAATAAGCAAAATAATCCATCCATTTTATAATTGTATCTAATTGCTATTTTTCCTGAGTAATTTACCTCGACTTTTACTAGAGCTGCTAATTGTATCCTTATTTTGCACTCTTGATTTGTTGTTTGTGTATTTAATTGCCATGTACTAAATTGTATGCAAAATAATCGTTAAGAAACACCTAAATCTAAATAAAGAGAGATTTTGTTTTTTGTTGCAACACCAAAGGAAAGTGTTGTATGGTTGCTAATTAGTTGTATAGCCACTTCAATATACTACCATCATTTTACACATACACTCACTCATAAAGAAAAAAAAAACATACATATATATAAAGAAAACTCATCGACGTCATCGTAATCGTCATAACCATCGCCATCGACATCGACATAGCCATCGCACATTATCCATCAACATCAACATCGACTTGAACATCATTATTTTGTACGGATACGCCAGAGGCAATAGACCATAAAGCAATATGCCTGACACCATCTCTGTTATAGATCATAAAAGAAGTAAGTCTTAGAATGTCATTGTCCTGCTTTACATTTGCTTTCCATTTTAATTAATAAATCGGGTTACACTTTTGCTTATTAACACCGGATTTGAAGATAACATGAGCATGTACACAGATAACACAACACAGCTTGAAAAGAAACAGAAAATACAATTATAGTTATTAAAATTTTGTTAAAATATATGTAAATATATTAACTAGTGTTTATTCATTTAAAGTATATTTAAAAGTTTAAGATCTTTTAAGAGTCGAAAATGTATATGTATGTATATTAGGGTGGCCCCAATATAAAATTGCGGATGTTCCCGACTAATATGAAAATTTGATTAATTTTAAGACTACGTTTCTCAATTTTTTTGTCCTGGGGTCAATATTTGGTGTGCTGGATCAAGAGATAAAAAGGTCATTTTGAGAGGGAGGTTCACATTTCCCCCAAGGGAACTATATGTAATTTTAGTATCATATGAAAGGTCTTTGAAAGGCGCATTCAATGGGTTATTAAAAATTAAAAAATTATTTT
The DNA here is from genome assembly GCA_916048285.2 of Bellardia pandia. Taxonomy (NCBI): domain Eukaryota; kingdom Metazoa; phylum Arthropoda; class Insecta; order Diptera; family Calliphoridae; genus Bellardia; species Bellardia pandia. Next base: position 33,343,804 of record OU696531.1, read on the forward strand.
TTTTAATTCAAAAATTTTGCAAATTTTAGACAAAATTTTTGTGTTTTTTTATTTTTTTTATAGAATAGGGTCTTTGAGAGGCACATTCAATGGGTTATCAAAAATTAAAAAAACAATTTTTTTTAATTCAAAAATTTTAAAAATTTCAGACAAAATTTTAGTGTTTTTTTTATTTTTTTATAGAATTTACTTAAATCAATAGTTGAAATTTCGTGATTATAAACATCATGCAATTTAACCAAAAAGGTTTTCCCAGTTTTTTAGCTTATAAAATTTACATTATTTTAATACCCATTACATTAACGAATTGAGTTAACAGAGATTGTCAGATAGGGAAGAATTAAGGTTAAAAAAAAATAATAAAAATTGAAATAGGTTGAATTTTTTCAAAACGGGAAAAACCATTTGGGTTAAATTGCATGATGTTTACAATCACGAAATTTCAACAATTTATTTAAGTAAATTCTATGAAAAAATAAAAAAACACTAAAATTTTGTCTGAAATTTTAAAAATTTTTGAATTAAAAAAAATATTTTTTTAATTTTTGATAAAACATTGAATGCGCCTCTCAAAGACCTTTCATATGATGCCAAATTTACATATAGTTCCTTTGGAAAAAATGTGAAAAAAAATCAAAAAACCTCTAAAAAGGACATTTTTATCCTTTGATCCAGCTCACCAAATATTGACCACACGACAAAAAAATTGAGAAACGTAGTTTAAAATTAATCAAATTTTCATATTAGTCGGGAACATCGATACCTTATTTTTTCTCCATACAAACGGGGCCACCCTAATGTATATAATTAATCACCCCTATCGTGAATAAAAATTCCACGTGACAATTGGTCACTTTTATTTTTAAACATTGAATTTAAATAGGAAAATGTGAAAAGTGAACAAATTTCACGTGGAATTTTTATTCTTAATAAGAGAGAACTACGATACGTATAATTATCTTTAAAATTAATTATATATTCATCATACGGCTCGTACTTAATGCGTTGAGTTTCGTGTTTGGTTTAAAGGAAAACGAAAACGCGATTTTTAATGATTTTTGAAATTAATTTTAGCAACAAAATTTAAAACTAATAAACAGGGTTGTTATTATATTATAATTAAAAAACACAATTGGTTTTTAAAAGCAGACCTAACAGTTGATAGCAGGAGTCTAGTTTCTGATTATTCATGCATCAAATTCTTCTAATTGTTGTAGAGATTTAATTAGCTTGAAAAAAAACGATACATTTTCCTTTTATGATTCAACTAATAAAAGCATTTTATTTAACTAGATTTAACAGCTGAGTTTCGTTAAAATATGCCTTCAGAAAATTGGAGTTTCAATAAATCCATTGTTTTGGTAGCTTTGTGACATGTTTCTCGTCTAGATCAAACTACATGTCAGTGATGCCCATACCATTAATAAAAATCGTTTTAATATTTTGATACAGTGTCTAACTGTATTGGCAGCGTTTTTTTTTTGTATTTTTAATATAGACAGAAAATATCACAAAGTTTTCGTCATGTAGGTTTAACCGATCCACCATTTTTAGAGTAAATTTTCAAGCGAAATAAATTTTTTTTAACTTTTTTAATATTTATTGAATCTGCCTTTACTTCATATATCTTACATTATCTGCCTATTAGTGAAATAGGCAGTATGTATTTATATCTTATACCTAAACTTTAAAAACTATTTGCTCTCAGTTGAGAAAACCACAATGCACAAATGGGCCCTTAATTAGTAGGGTGGTAGATCAGCTCTACGAACAGGGCTGCCAGATGAATTTCGGAAAAAATCGTCAAAATCCCGATAAAAAAGAAAAAAATCGTCATTTCGAATTTTAAAAATCGTCAAAAAAATCGGAAAAATAAAAAGTCACTATTTCTAATAGTATTTTGAAATCTTTATTAAAACGAAAACATAAAAATTCAATTTTATATAGTCTCTTGTACAATACATATCAAAATACGTAAATTTTAACTTTTTACATAACAAATCACAAAAAATTTTATGTTAAACACAACTTGTGTAATATTTAATATTTAATATCTTAGTCCGTTTTCACTTATACAATTCTCACTCGTCAAGGCAAGTATTTTTGGAAGAGAAGGGAAATAAGAACAAAAGGGGTACAAACTTGACGGTACTGTCAATTTTCTTATTTCCTTTTGTTGTTTTCATGCATGTTGATTTACATTAAAAGTACGAAAATTGAATTGACATGTTTGATGAAATGGCAAGTTCAAAAGAGAATTGAACAAAAACTGGTCTGCTAAAACTGAATAGTGTGAAACAGTATTTTATAAATAAATTGTTGAATTCAGCATATTTTATTAATTCAGGTTAAATTACAATGTCAAAACAATTTATTTTATTAAGTTTTAAATAACATTTTAAGTATAGAATTCAACATATTTTCAAAGAATTCCGTATTTTTGTTATTTAAATTTATTCGGCTGAATATGCTTTCGACGTTTTGTTCAAATATGAGAAATTTTTGTAGAAGAATTTCCCCGTGGAAATTCAGAAATTGTTTCCTCTTAAAATTTTAGTTCATGGAATTCAGTATTTAAAATTGATTTTTATGTTTACACATAAATAAGTAATTTCGACTATCCTGTCTCAATATTATTTGCAATTATTTTACTTGAACTTAACAACAATAATTAAGAAAACACTACTATCACTTAGTTTTGTTTTTGAAATAGTTGTTGTCTCAAAAAAAGAGAGAATTTGGAACCAAAAACATTAATAAAACTAACAATATATAGAAAATTTTAATAATTCAGGAAATCGTCAATTTCAATGAAAAAATCGTCAAATCGTCATTTTGCTATTTTTGAAACCAAAAATCGTCAAAATGACGATAAATCGTCAAATCTGGCAGCTATGTCTACGAAGCCTTGTTTCTATTTGAGTTCTAGTAAGCACTCTCACAAGCGGGTTCGGATGGTTTTGCAACTTCAACATAAATATCTCTCACGAATTTTTCTGAATTCATCTTTAAACAAAGGTACTTCTAACTCTCTATGGATGTTTTTCTAAAAAATTTCGATTAGGCCCTCTGTATAAGATAAATACTGGTATTACTTGCAGTTCCCCGCAATTGAATTCCATATGTATAAATTGGTTTTAAAACAGTCTAGTACAGACTGACTTTACAAACAAAGCCTTATTTAGATTGGTCGTTAATTAGCCAGTGCAGATTAGAAGATTCCAGTCTCATATGAACCCTATTGGCTTGTATGTGGCGATGCTAGGTAAGGCGGCTATCCAGATGTATGCCAAGATATGTGAAATTATCAGATTGTGGGATATTTACATTGTTTATTGATTTCCTCTCCTAAATAAAATAAAATAAAATTGTTGAAATTGCCACAGATTCTACTACTATCTCAACAAATAATTTAAATATGTGCCTGTTGTACAGTGAAAGCCCAAGACTGCATGAGACTCAGATCTTAGATTTAGATGGACACAATAAAGAAAAGTATCCATAATTCAATGATCTTAATTTGTAATTTGATAAATTTTTTTGAAAATGTATTGTGAATTAATTACGGTGAGTACAGTAGTCAAGGAAGTATTTAAAAAACTATCACTTCAGTTAGAAAAATATGTGAAACGTTGTTATAGCATTTCTGTATATTATCAAATGCTTCTTGAACATATTTATCATATTTAATAATAATTTATTTAACTCGAAACAAATCGAAACAGATCGGTCATTTTAAGTTTCTTTTAACCGTAAACGTTATTTCTCAGTTTTTTTTGTTAATATTTTTAATACTATACATTGATTAAAGTTCAATAAGTTATGCTAATTGATGATTATCGTATTAATGATAAAAAACTACAAGATCTTAAATACATATTAGAAATTAAAAATATCTTTTGACAATTTCTACAACAATTTTAAACGAATTTGTTTCAATATACTATCATTTAATTTTACCTTAATTTTGTGTCCGGTAATAAATCTTCTAAATGGGGTCAGTTTCAAGACTTGTCGTGCAGTTTTGAAAGTTGTTAACTCTCATTTTTCAACACCAGGGGAGTTTCTCTCTATTACGAAGCCAAAGCAAATTCGATGAGTAAGAGTATCAATTTGTATGCTTGTGGCATCGAATTTGTTTTCGCATCGCAATAGAGAGTTACCCCCCAGTATAAAAACTACAAAAGCTTTTCACATAAAGAATTGTGACTATCGCCGAGGAACCAGTTGAACAATAGTTTTATTATTATTAGTATTTATTATTACATTACCTTGTATATACACTGCGTTGTATAACTTTAAATACATGACAGCTTCCAAAATTTTGTACATTAAAGAAAACGTAAAACGACTTAACCTACAGTTTCACAAACAAAAAACAGAAATATTATTTAAACAAATAATAAATAATTAACAAATAACAAGTAATTTTATTTAAGCTCTTAGAAATTTATGAAGAAAATTATTAGTGTTTCATAACCAATATTCAGAAAAAAAGTAGACTTTAATAATGTGTTAGGCCTCCTATTTTGAATCAATTCAAAAATTCGTTCACTTGATTTATGCTTATATCTTCAGATATAGATTTCCAAGCATCTTTGATAGCTTCTTTTGGGTGATATATACTTTCATATTGTTGGTTTTCAGCATAAATTCGATGTTCCCAAATTCTCTTAATGGGGTTCTGATTTGTAGAGCAGCGGGTCATGCAAGTATATTAATATTTTTAGACGACTTGCATGTTTTTCATTGCCATATTTTAAAAACGGCACAAATATTTCATCTAATAATTTTGGATAATCAGAAGAATGCATTTTGGAGTTTGGAAATGAAAAATAAAGCATACAGTTTTCACAAGAAATACAATTTGTATGAAATATTTAAAAGTTTATTTTCATGAAAAGTTAAATCACTCAGTCAATTACTTATCTATTTTTAAACCCAAATATGCATTGTAATCGTTAATAAACATACTTTTTGAATAAATACAATAGTATTATAGTTTTTTAATAAAATAATGCATTAAAACTTCGCCAAAGTTGAAATTTGTTTGAAAAAGTCTACAAAATTTGTGTGTGCTCGACAATAATATTAAAATTTCTCAAGTTTTCTTAAATAAATTATATATCATTCGAAAGATCTCAGTTTCTTCTTTCCAAATCTAGAAAGAAATTGAACATCGGATCATTATCAACAAAATTACCCAACAAGAAAAATAATATCGGGTCCCAGGTTTTTTGGACTGTCGCACCGTGTTATTATTCTAATCTTAACATTGATAATTTTTCACAAAAAAGTATGGAGATCTATAAAATGAGAACCATATTTGATATGAATTTGATTTATATGCCATTAAATGGCGATTTAAGAATAAAATTTATGGAGTGATGTTTAATAAGTCGATGTTGCTTAAAAAATTTTTTTAAGAATGCTGTAGTTTTTGGCATAATCATCACCGAAGAGAGTTGGCTTTATTGAATGTAATATTTTCTTTGTCAGTTCTTGTTTTACTTTAATAACATTTTGTCTGTCTATTTATTTACGATTTGTGCTTAAGGATTTGTTGCATCGCTGGAGTTGGTTTGCAATCATTGGACCCGACAATAACAGTTTTACAAGGAATTTAAAATGTAGCATTTAATTCTTTGATATTTCTGTTATTTAGGCTCGGGTTTATTAAATTTAATTTTCATTAAATTATTTTTACTGAAGGTAGGAATTGTTAGAACGCAAAAGAATTCTGATGAGAGAAAGTGGGGTGTCTCGAAAGATATGTAAATTCAACCACCCAAGTTCGAATCCCAAGCCAAGAAAAATTATCAATAACAATTTTAATAATAATTTTCATGTTTTTATTATTAATATTTTATTCTATCATCATCAATTAAAATTGTTTGCTTAATAATTACATTATTTGAGATTTTACTTAAAGGTATTACAACAAATATAAACTTATGTTTGTTGTAATAATTTTCATGTAACAATTCCTACCTTCAGTAAAAATAATTTAATGAAAATTAAATTTAATAAACTCGAGCCGAAATAAAAGAAATATCAATGATTTAAAATTAACATTTCAAATAAAAATAATAATCGTAGCATTCAATTTTAAAATATAGTTTAAAAAAATTCATTTTCATTTCAAAATTCTATTTTCATTTCTTTAAAAAAATATGTAAAATAATTCTTATAATTTTGTCTGTATTCTTATTTAAACATTTATCGTTACTTTTTCTTATTAATTATTAGGATTTGTGTGTCAATTTCTTGGTGATTTATTGGTTATAAGACAATGCTACAGCACAAAAAAAAATTTTTTTTCGAAATTGATCTCAAGCATTTCGTAATTTGCAACATATTACAAGCAAAATGCAAAAAAAACTTATTTGTAAATGTTTTGGTGGCTTATATCCCAATCTTCGTAAAAATATATCCAAGTTTATTTCTTTCAGTAGACCAATTGACAAATACTTAACAAAATTAGTTATTTCTTGCTCCAATTGTTACATTGTAGATAAAACTAATGGTTTTTGATGGACAGCAATGGAATAATAAAGAAAATCTAATCTCAGCAAAATGTTTAATAAAATAATGAATACATTTATATTATAGGGTGTTCCATAGTATACAATTTTGGAACAATACTACTGAGCAAAATAGAGTAAATAGTTTTTCTTCTAAATGATTTACAAAATGTCGTTATTTTGGACTTAATTTTGCTCGATAAAAAGTTTTTGAATTTTTGATAATTTTTCTTAGGCTCAAGTTCATTAAATTTAATTTTTATTAAATTATTATTTTTACTGAAGGTAGGAATTGTTTTTACAACATGATGATATTAAAATTTATTGATAATTTTTTGCATATTTTATTCCAATAGTTTAATGAATTTACTATGACTAAAAATATATAATTAAACTTATATCAACATATGTTTTGAGTTTTTGGGACACTCTAATAAACACACAATACATTTGTAGTTGTATATTTTCCAACTTGTGTTTGTTTGTTTGACACAACACATGTACAGAGTTTAGCATCTATGTATATGTACGAGTAAGTGCTCTGCAGGAAATATCAATAGTGAAACTGTACTGATTTACTATTGACACAGTCACCAGTACTAGTGACTTAGTATACCCCAGACAATGCTAATTACTATAGACATTTAATATGTGCGTGCCATTGAAAATCCACTACTGACATAGGTAATATTGACAAGGTAGTTCTTTTGGGACCACATTGTCTACACTTTTGGTACTTTTCTGAAATAGAAAATAAAAATGCATTTTTTTCTAATTTTTGGAGTTTTATTAAAAAAAGTAAAATACTAAAAAATATTTAAAGTAAAATAAATTCGAAAACACCCAGAGTCTTTGGCGGGAATCGCACTCGCAACCCTCTGAATGATAGTCCGGCACACTATCGCCTAGTCTATGGGGGCTCACAACTGAAAAAAAAAACTAATTGTAAATTAATAATAATTGTGACAATGCTGTTGACAATGTCGCCAAACCGTTACCGAAATAGTAGACAAAAGTGGTGACTTGGAGACACTTGTCCCCAAGTTTCCTTCAGGGTATGTATAGGTATATACATGAGACATTTCATTGTAAGCTAAAGTGGTTTGGTTTTATCAATATTTGCGCTATAAAAGAAAACAGTTAATAGTATTTATTTTCCATTTCATATATTAAATAATATAATTCTATATACATACGTATTCAAAAAAATATATAAATATAATTGGCTACTTGAGATTGTATCTTATAAGTTGCTAAAGATTATTAGTTTATTATGAATTTCAATGCTTGAAATTACTTCTATATCTACATACAGAAACACTCAATATTATTAGTTGAATTAAATGATAAGTATTTGCTTCAAATATAGTGCAATATATGTATATATACTCCATAAAATAAACTACACACAAGCTATTTAATATAAATAGGTAACTATTTAATCTGATTATGTGGCATGGATTTTGCATTATCAAACACAATAATATGATAATTATGCAACGTATGATTATTATTTAATTACAAATAAGTATCACTCATACGCATACGGACTATGTATAGGTGTATTAAACATACGAGTAGTTTTGCTTTAATCTCCATAAATTTAAAAAATATTTTCTGTCATTTGTGTTATGTTTAATATATAACAATATAACAAAATAATTTATTAAACTAAAAGTATCAAGTTCTAAGGAAAAATACAAAAAAAAAATAATAATAATAATAAACCGCAAGTGCTCCATTTCGTAGGAAACTTTAGAAGATGATAGTATTTTTAATATTTAGTCTAAAAACATTCTTTACATGTTTTGGCATACGCTCTACAAATTTTTCATTTAACTCATTTAAAATACTCTCTTAATCGCGGTGTACCAGTTGCCAAAAGCCTTCATAATGAGGTTGAGTTAATCGGTATTGTTCCAATTGTCTCTTCACGATTGACCACAAATTCTCAATCAGATTAAGTTCGGCACGTTTTGCTCTCCACTGAATCAAAAGAAAATGCTGCTCTCTAAGCCATTTTTCAAGATTTTGGAACTGTGCTTTGGGTCACCATCCAGCTAAAAATAAATGGGACTCAAAGTACCACGATGTTACTTAGGCTATTTTACTTGTTTTAGTATAACTATCAAAAATCATTATACACTATTTTATTTAAATCATTTTGTGGGACAAATGTTGTGTATATCAATATACATCATTTTTGGATTTTATTTTGTTATAAAATATAAAAAATATTGTTGAATAATAATAATAGTGTATGCTTTTTATACAGTACTTTTCTTTGAAATTATATTCAGAGTAACAACTAACTATAACATCGTAACCTTCAGTTACGTAATTATGAAAGAAAAACTTCAAACACAAAATTATAAGTTAGTATTACAATTGATCTTGATTTTGACCCATTTTGTAGAAGTAGAATTTCATCAACTTTTGACCACTTATAAAATTAGTTATGCATATTTTTATTATGCAATAAAAAATAATGGTGTACATGTGCATACTCTATTGTTTTATTGAGGGGACAATATGATGGATTATATTAATGTATTGATATTCAAATTATGATAAAAATTTGATTGAATTAGTAAATAATGTATTTGCATCGATATTGTAATAAAAACATAATGGAATTAGTAATTAATGAATTCAAATACCAATAAGCGAGCATTCCTTTAGGAAATATAAAAATATAAATATAAAAAATATTTTTAAGGTAATCGATATAATAAAAAAATTTCTTTACAGTTCTTGGAAACTTATTTCAAATATCATTATATTTGGTAAAAACACCAACGCAACTATAAATTGAAGAACATAGAATAGTTTCGAAAGGTAAAATGTCCAACAAAATTTAAAAATAAAGAACCAATTCAGAACTGTTCCATCATAGAGTTCTTGGCTTTGAAACGCATCAAAATAACAATCATCTCATTCGTACCCTTCATTAGTTATTTGCTGTAAGTTTTGCGAAAAAGTTAACAAAATTAAAAATAAAGTTCAGTAGTAAGTTAATAATGTAGCAATCATATCACTATCAAAAGTGTATTTGTGTAACATTTTTATTTCGAAGAGACACAATTGCTTATGCAGTGGTATGCAACAATTCTGCTTTATCTTGTCTATCTGTCAGTGTATTCAAAGTCACAATGGCGTAAATAATGATACCATCAAACTTTTGCATATAATTGTCATGTTTTGCTTGTTGTTCTGATTTAGAGCAGCATTTCCTTTGTACAATGACAGACCTTCATGGTCAACGTCTATGGGGATATTTTGCTTTGCTAGAACTTTTGTTGAGATATTGTCTCTACAAACTGTTCATATAAAATCTGGTCTCCTTAAATTGTGAAAATTTTTAAAACAAAAACTGATATTCATTTATATATTTAACAGCACCCTAATATTCTTTAATTGACCGAAGTTGGGGAATATCTATTACTGATTTTAAATAAAGACAGAATACTAAATTGGAGTCTAACTCTACTAAAAACCTTTGCTTAGAGGCAGCAAATATTTCTACAGATAATATTTTATATGAATATTTATGATCAGGGTTGTTCTCCAGATCACACCTGTAAATTGCTTACCAAGGCTGCACTTTAATTAAGTGTATCCATTCTTATATTTTTTGAATTTGGGTTGGCATTGCCTTGTTTCAATTTATAATAAAATTTTGATCTAGGAAGTTGTTGGTTTTAAAACCAAACATCAACACATAATAGTAATCTTATAGTACTTATACTGTAGAGGGATTCAGTAAGCTTTTTTTTTAACGACAATTGTTTCTTTTAAAACTTTTAACCATAAAATTAACCATTCTGCTATTCACTTACACTTTAATGATTTCTGTTGACATTTAAAGTCAGCTGTTTCAATCAGCTGTTATTTGTAACCACATAAATTGTGATTTATTAACGCCAACATTTTTGGTGCTGATACGAGCACAAGTGGTAATACTGCAGCCATTGTTTTTTTTTGCTTTGCTTTGCTTTGTTTTGTTTTAATTCGTTTTTATTTGCAATCCATTTTACAAAAAAATAAAACAATAAGCAAATTAAATAATAAAATAAAAATTAACATATATATTAATGTCCTTATTCATAAAAGCTACAACAGGTTTATAAGAGGTTTTTAAAACAAATTTTGTATGGAAATTTGCTTTACCATTGCTACTGATTTAGTTTTCTTTTGTTTTGTCAAAAACAGATATTACAGCGCACACTGTGGCCGTGTAGTGCATTTAATGGCCTTAAATCAAGGAGGTTTCGGAGCTTCATGAAATTTTGCACACATTTATGTTAAATTTTTTAAGAATTTTAATTTTTTTTTTTAATACGCCCACTTTTACGCCCACCTCCCATACAACTTAAATAGAAAATGTGGCATAACTTCCATGATTTTAAATATATCAACTCAATTTTCATAAAACGTTAATATTATAATTGTAGAATGAGCTCCGGAAAATATGAACTTAATCCGCCCACTTTTACGCCCACCTCCCATACAAATGATATTTCAAAAATGCCATATCTTCTGTAAATTTGTAACTAGAATGTTTATTTTTCGCAAAAATGCATATAACATCTATTAAATGCTGTTTTGAAAATATGAAGAAAATCCTCTTCTTCATACACTGTATCATCCACTACTTCATCAGTCAACGTATAAGAATGTGTTAGCCATTCTTCATTGTCATTAAAAAATCTTGATGAAGTACGCTTACACTTATTCCACTTCTTTAAAAATTGAGGCATAAATGTACTCCAAAACTACTCCAAATATATGAAAAAAAAGTGGTCCATTTAACATTGCGATGTCCTAGGACTGGACCATATAACCCATCGGAGTAGTCCCAAAACTACTCCATGGAGTACTCACGAGGGTTAGTTTTAAACAACAACAACAACTCAATATGCAATCGTGTTAACACGAAACCATGTCGTTTAACTACAAACTCTTGTTTAACTATGAAATGGTCCATGACTGCATTACACTGGACCATGTTGTGAGTAGTCCATATCATCTAAAATGGATCACGTAGTCCAATATTATTTGCAGGGCACTTATCACTATACCACTCTCAAATATAGTATGTATAATGTAAAGAAAGTTTATAACGGATAACGGAGTTAATTTTTAAGAGAAAAAATGCGATCAATGTTAAGTTATTGATAATATATGTAAAGCTCTTCATTTAATGTGGAGTAAGTTCACATTTAGATTTTTTGTTGTTTAGTCTACGTAAACAATGTAGCGATATTGCTTTGATAAACACTTTTGTGTACATTTGTTTCTGTAATCGGGACTCAAATTTAGGGTTTTTCTATATAGTACACATGCAATGAAATTTTCGTATTTCTCGATCCCAAATTGGCACCGGCTACGTGTACGAGTAGCAAAGAAAGAAAGAATGCGCATTTGTTTTTGCACGCGTAAAATAACGCATATTTTTTACTGTAATTTTTTGGTTTTTCATTGTTTTTTCGGCGGCGGGCAAATTGGGGCAGGTTTTTTTTTTTATCTGTTAGCTGAGACTCTCAGCTTTAATTTGGTATATGACTCCATGTGTCGCACTGCTTCGAACACAACTAAAAGTCTAAAAGAAAATCATAAATGTTTATTTTTTTGGCTCAAAATATATTGTCAAAGGAAATTTTTTTTTAAAATTTTAAAATTTTTTTTTTTAATTTACATAATGCTTAATGTCTATTTCAAGTGAAAAAATACTTATAAGGTACATTCGGTGTATAGTTTATAAGTAACAAGCTTTTGAATATGACATAAAACACTATCACATTTGAGACTTGTTCACATACTTCAACTTTGCGCTGCTCGGGACAGAAAACCAATGGAGGTATTTGCATGAAATTTTCCACACATGACCTTCAGATAGATTTCAACCATCTGTGCAAAATGTTCTTTATATTTATATATCCAATATTTCGTTATCACAATGGATAACTTCTTCGGGGATAATTTTAAAATTGTAAATCCCTGAAGAAGTTATCCATTGTAATAACGAAATATTGGATATATAAATATAAAGAACATTTTTATATAAATACTAAGTGACCTAATTGCTTGAATAAAAGAAATTATAGAATAATATTTATTTTTTTTTATTATTTTCTATTAAATATCAATTTGTATTAATGAAATTGAAAATTATTTTGAGCAAAAACTAAAAACTAATACGATTAATAAATTTAATTACGTTCGTGAAAATGAAATATTTTTCTGATATATTACAAAGTATTTTATGCATAAAGTAAACACCTACAAATCCACCTTTATATTCCAACTAAAAACTTTTAACAAGTACTTTATCAAACGGAAAATGTACCCAATATAATGTTAATAAAAATATGCATCCCTATGAAATACCGCATTATTTAAAATTACTTTCAGCCTGTAATGTCTAATTCACAAATTTCATGATGATGAAAACAAACGCGTCACGTACATCAAAATAAACTCACACCTATCTACGTACGTATAGTGAATGTTTTCCTTTCTATTTTTATTTTTTGCTTTCCATACATTTTTTGTAATGCACACAAAAATGTACTTGTGCCCTCATTGTTTGAACATGACTTAAAGTTACCAAATCATTCCGCAATGAATTCCGTCGGTTTTGTTGTAGTATTTTCTTTTACAATTTCAGCTATTTTTTGTTTTTTTTTTGTTTTACTGATAAAGGTAATGGGTGGAGTGTGGAAGTGTGGTTCATGTATCAGCATTAGCACTCACCAGCCATTGTATAAATAATTTAACGTTCCACATGATGGTATATATATGTGTGTGTGTGTGTGTGTATGTAAGTATGTACAATGTTTTATGTACTTTAAGCACAAATTTTCGCAATGCATTGTAGTAAGTACATATATCCAAATATATGCACAATATACATACATTGTACATACAGTATGCTGCAGTTTACACTTACACTTTGTAAATAGAACATGCATATTGGTAAGCAAATGTGTGCTGTAAAATGAAAACTGTATATATTATACCGTCAACAGCTCCTATTCTGCCCCCTTTGGTGACGAGTGATTTAAAAAATTTTAGTTTATTTTTGTTTCTATGTTTTTTTTTCATGTTCAGTCTCATTCATAAACGAAGAATTAGTAGGACTTGTTGCATTCACAGCCATAATGTATAATATTTAGCTACTATGCTACTATGTGTGCGTTTTTTGTATTTATGTGGGTGACTGGTAGAAGTTTTAAATGGCATTTGAATTATTACAAAAATTGCCCCACAGAGACATGCTCAAAGACATGCTGCATTACGTATATTATTTATAATGTGTTTATAATTGAATTCAATTGTATTGTATAGAGATGATAGACAAAAAGGTAGCACTTCTCCTATTCATTTGTAAATGTACATACTTGCGTTTAAAAAAAAAAAATTCAATTACATAAGTGTTTTTTGCAACAATGACATTGTTTTGGTTTAATTTTTTTTTTTTGCATTTTTATTTTAATTGCTCTATTTTATAAGTGAATAATTACATATCCCATTGGTATAGTATATTCAGTTAGAAAAGAGTTTAAATTACAAAATTCATTCCGTCTATTACGGAAGTGTCCAAAAATATATTTTAACATTTAAATTGAAGAAAAGGGAGAGATGATATAAATAAATAGTCTAAGGAAGCAGACATTTATACTACGTTTCCACGGTACATGCTTCGCTCTCTATTCATGCTTCACACCCCAATCATGAGCGAAACAACTTGCTTCATCATACAAAATTTTAAGAGCGAATCAAGTAGATTCATATTGAATCTACTTGCGAAGCACGAAAAATTGCAGTCTTTTCTAATTTTTATCGCAATTTTATCTGCACTAGCTGTAAAAACTTAATATTATTGTAAACAAAGCAAATTATTTTTTTTTTGCTGGAAGTAAAGAAAGTAAATACGTACGAATGTATGTTTTTTTTTTTTCAAATAAGCTAACTAATATCCACTCACTTTTGTTTGTCCATTAAAAAAAATTATTTTCCACAAATTGTAAATTCTGTTTTTATACCCTTCACCATCGTGAGAAGGGTATATATAAGTTTGTCATTCCGTGTGAAATTTCCACAATATAATTTTCCGACCCTATAAAGTATATATATTCTGGATCCTTATAGATAGCGAAGTCGATTAAGCAATGTCCGTCTGTCTGTCTGTCTGTCTGTCTGTCTGTCTGTCTGTCTGTCTGGATGTTGAAATCAGTTTTTTGAAGTCCCAAGATATGTTCGGGATCCAAACCTTCAATAATTCTGTCAGAAGTGCTTTCGAGAAGTTTGCTATTTAAAATCAGCAAAATCGGTTTAGGTCAACCAGAGTTATGAACCAATATGTGAGACCACCTCTATAAAAATTTGAGATTTTTCGTCCATTTTATTGCAATATTTTGAAATATATTGCAGATAATACCATGAAATTTTGTATACGTTGTTTGTACTATAAAAGAAGAAAGTGTGCGGAAAATAGTAAGAATCGGTCCATGATTTCTCATAGCCCCCATACAAATATATATATTCCCGAAATATGGCTTAATGATAAATAAATGCCTATAAAATTGGAATATCAAGACAAAATTCAGCAAAAATAAGTTTTATACAAAAAGAAATCACAAACCGAAATTTTTTTTAATTCGGTCCATATTTGACCATAGACCCCATATAAAGTCCACTTACAAAATTCACTTAAATACATATAAAACAGATATAAATAATGTTAAACGGCTAAAATTTGACATAAACACTCTTTATAGGCAAATAAATTATTGTACCAAATTTTATGGTGGTCGGCCCAGAAATGTTCATAGCCCCCATACAAAAATCTTCCCGAAATATTGCTCAATTATACATAAATGCCTATAAAATTGGAATATCAAGACAAAATTCAGCAAAACTAAGTTCTGTGCAAAAAGAAATCGCAAAACGAAATTTTTTTAGTTCGGTCCATATTTGACCATAGACCCCATATAAAGTCCACTTACAAAATTCACTTAAATACATATACAACAGATATAAATAATGTTAAACGGCTAAAATTTGACATAAATACTCTTTATAGGCAAATAAATTGCTGTACTAAATTTTATGGTAGTCGGCCCAGAACTGGTCATAGCTCCCATACAAGGACCACATCTGAAAAAGAGATTTTTCCCTATATATATTGTATAAATATCGGTACCGACTCAAAACTTTGCACAGATCATTTTAATATATACAAAAATCATCCCACAAAATTTTGTGAATTTCGGTCTATTTTTAACCGTATGCCCCATATAAAGCCCTCTTCCGAAAATCACTTTAACACTCATAAATCGCTTATAAATAAGGGTACCAATCCAAAATTTTACACGGATCATTTACATACATGCCTAATTCAAACTGCTGGATTTTGAGAATATCGGTCCATATTTGACTATATCCCCCACATAAGACCCACTACCGAAATCCACGTTAATACTAATATATATCTTAAATATACCGTTATTATGATGAAATTCGACGTGAAATATCCTCATATGCATGAAAATAACTGTTCCAAAATATAAGAAGATCAGCCCATAATTTGTCATACCTGCCATATAGAACCATTTCCAAAAAACAAATAAATTCGGGTCAAAAAATATTCTTTTCGGATTTAACCCATATTCGGTCCACATTTTATAATCATGATATATATCGTTGGAAATGTATTTTTAATACCTTTTATTTAATTACAAATTATCAGACACCCAGTAGTTCCCGAGATATAGGCCTATATATTTTCAACTTTAAGGGCCCGCCCCCTCGAAAATAGGCGTGACTGCCAACAAATTTTTTTTTGCTGGTATCTCCTCTAAAAGCCCTATTTGATTTTGTTTTTTTTTTAAGCAAAATCACTAAAAGGGGTACATTTTTATACCCTTCACCATCGTGAGAAGGGTATATATAAGTTTGTCATTCCGTGTGAAATTTCCACAATATAATTTTCCGACCCTATAAAGTATATATATTCTGGATCCTTATAGATAGCGAAGTCGATTAAGCAATGTCCGTCTGTCTGTCTGTCTGTCTGTCTGTCTGTCTGTCTGTCTGTCTGTCTGTCTGTCTGTCTGTCTGTCTGTCTGGATGTTGAAATCAGTTTTTTGAAGTCCCAAGATATGTTCGGGATCCAAACCTTCAATAATTCTGTCAGAAGTGCTTTCGAGAAGTTTGCTATTTAAAATCAGCAAAATCGGTTTAGGTCAACCAGAGTTATGAACCAATATGTGAGACCACCTCTATAAAAATTTGAGATTTTTCGTCCATTTTATTGCAATATTTTGAAATATATTGCAGATAATACCATGAAATTTTGTATACGTTGTTTGTACTATAAAAGAAGAAAGTGTGCGGAAAATAGTAAGAATCGGTCCATGATTTCTCATAGCCCCCATACAAATATATATATTCCCGAAATATGGCTTAATGATAAATAAATGCCTATAAAATTGGAATATCAAGACAAAATTCAGCAAAAATAAGTTTTATACAAAAAGAAATCACAGACCGAAATTTTTTTTAATTCGGTCCATATTTGACCATAGACCCCATATAAAGTCCACTTACAAAATTCACTTAAATACATATAAAACAGATATAAATAATGTTAAACGGCTAAAATTTGACATAAACACTCTTTATAGGCAAATAAATTATTGTACCAAATTTTATGGTGGTCGGCCCAGAAATGTTCATAGCCCCCATACAAAAATCTTCCCGAAATATTGCTCAATTATACATAAATGCCTATAAAATTGGAATATCAAGACAAAATTCAGCAAAACTAAGTTCTGTGCAAAAAGAAATCGCAAAACGAAATTTTTTTTAGTTCGGTCCATATTTGACCATAGACCCCATATAAAGTCCACTTACAAAATTCACTTAAATACATATACAACAGATATAAATAATGTTAAACGGCTAAAATTTGACATAAATACTCTTTATAGGCAAATAAATTGCTGTACTAAATTTTATGGTAGTCGGCCCAGAACTGGTCATAGCTCCCATACAAGGACCACATCTGAAAAAGAGATTTTTCCCTATATATATTGTATAAATATCGGTACCGACTCAAAACTTTGCACAGATCATTTTAATATATACAAAAATCATCCCACAAAATTTTGTGAATTTCGGTCTATTTTTAACCGTATGCCCCATATAAAGCCCTCTTCCGAAAATCACTTTAACACTCATAAATCGCTTATAAATAAGGGTACCAATCCAAAATTTTACACGGATCATTTACATACATGCCTAATTCAAACTGCTGGATTTTGAGAATATCGGTCCATATTTGACTATATCCCCCACATAAGACCCACTACCGAAATCCACGTTAATACTAATATATATCTTAAATATACCGTTATTATGATGAAATTCGACGTGAAATATCCTCATATGCATGAAAATAACTGTTCCAAAATATAAGAAGATCAGCCCATAATTTGTCATACCTGCCATATAGAACCATTTCCAAAAAACAAATAAATTCGGGTCAAAAAATATTCTTTTCGGATTTAACCCATATTCGGTCCACATTTTATAATCATGATATATATCGTTGGAAATGTATTTTTAATACCTTTTATTTAATTACAAATTATCAGACACCCAGTAGTTCCCGAGATATAGGCCTATATATTTTCAACTTTAAGGGCCCGCCCCCTCGAAAATAGGCGTGACTGCCAACAAATTTTTTTTTGCTGGTATCTCCTCTAAAAGCCCTATTTGATTTTGTTTTTTTTTTAAGCAAAATCACTAAAAGGGGTACATTTTTTATACTCTGTTAAGTTACACTCAAGATTATTATGAACATCAGACAGACTCTGCAAATTATGGTAAGAATTGGTAATTAAATCAATTAAAAATGGTGAAAATTAGACAACATTTCAAAATATTTAACATAAATTATGTTGGTCGTAAAATTGTCTTTCAAACAATATATCAAATACTAATAAAATTTGCACTAAGACTGAATAGAAAACACAGAATTAGGATATTCTAGTCTAGTGTAGTTTCTGTATTTCTTATTACGCTTAGGTGAAGGGTATTTAAGATTCGGCACAGCCGAATATAGCACTCTTACTTGTTTTTATTCTGTTTGTTTATTAAAGACAACTGTCAAATCGAATCAAGTTTATTAGTCATGTAAACAGCATGATTCATAAACATGATTCAGAAGGCGAAGCAGGTGATTCAAGTCGTCGTGGAAACATAGTATTAAGAATGTGCAACATTAAAATGCTTTTGTTTAAGTGATTGGTGTCGTATACTTAATATGTATTTAATTAGTTTCAAATAAATATCACTCATGCGTATTTTTTTGTGTTTTTTTTTTATTTGCAATCTATTTAAAAAATAAATAATAAGCAAATTTAATAGATACATTAACAAAAAAAAAAAAAAATAACAGTAGCGTTAAATTTCATTAAATTTAATAATAAAAAATTTTAAAGAAATTTAATATTTGTATATAACATACATATGTTACTTAAAATTTAAATGGTAGATCAAGTATGTGCAGTCTTTTTAATCGTCTTACTTCATCACTATCATCCAAGAGCGATACTGCTAGAATATTTTGATGGTCGCTAAGTCTCTGCAAATAATTTGTACTGTAGTTCTTAATTTCATCCCTTATATATGGCATATTGAGATCGTTGTGAAGTGTGGTATTTCGTATATACCATGGAGCACCTTATATAAGCCTAAGTGTTTTTGACTGATATTTTTGAATTATATCTATATTGGAGTAGGAAGCGGTTCTCCATAATTGTATACCAGAGGTCTATACAGGTTTTAACACAGCTTTATATAAAAGTAATTTGTTGTTTATACTTAATTCTGACCTTGGGCCAAGAAGCCAGTAAATTTTATTTGTTTTAATTTTCAGTTGTTTTCTTTTCAGTTTTATATGTGTTTTCCAAGTTAAGCGACAATCAATTTTAAGACCTAAATATTTAACGTCGTTTGATTGCGGTATTTCATCTCCATTTAGATTAACGATAGGGCAGTCACCAGTGTAAATGTAAAGTGGGTAGATTTTTCTGTATTCACTTTAATGTTCCACTTTTTTAACAAAGTACTAATTAGGTTAAGCTGGGTCTGAATGGCATTTGATGCCATGACTGCGGATTCGTTAGCTGCTAGTATAGCGGTATCATCGGCGTACGTTGCTACTACTACATCGTCATTAGTGGGCATATCAGAGGTGAATAATGTATAAAGAGTTGGACCCAATACGCTTCCTTGTGGTACACCAGCTTTTATTACTCTTCATCGTCTGTTGTTCAACTTTGAGTGGTACATATAAATTATTATTTATTTACAAGCCCAGATGATGATACTCAAAGAGCATCGAAATATCGGCAAATAAAACAAAATAAAATTTATTTTCAATCCTGGCCTCGAGCTTCAAATAAAAGCATTTTTATTTATTAAAAAATTTTAATATTTTTATTTCTTTACATACATTTTTTGTTCAAGTCGGTTCTGGTAGTTAAAGAAAAAGCTAGAAATATTGAAACAGTAACAAGTACAAAAGGCATTACTAGTGAATCACTACTAAAAATTACAAGTGTTAATGTTCCAATACGCTGAATTTTTTAAATATGTATTTTTAGAGTTAAACAAAAATGATTAATTTGTTTGTCCCTTTGTAATAAACATAGCTATTCTACCAAAATTATAATTAAACATTTTTTAAGTTTTTTTTTTATTCTTTACTTCAAAGACGTACGTATGTCGCCTTTGGGATTTTTGAAATGTTAGTATTCTTTATCTTATTGTGATGTATTAAAAAATCAGTTAAAAAAATATCTAGGATATGAAAACTTCAGCCCATGGTGGATCTAAGACAACTTGGAAATAAAAATTTAAACAAATATATATTTGTTTTGAACAATTGATATTTCTTTTATTTCGGCTCGAGTTCATTAAGTTTAATTTTTACTTAAATTATTTTTACTAAAGGTAAGAGTTGTTACATGAAAATTATTATTAAAATGTATTTATTTGTTTTGTATCTACTCTTCTCCGGTTTCCTAAAGTACATCCTTCTCATTTATTTTGCCAATTGTCTATTGCTATCTTTCTGAAATAGCTAATTGCCCGTTTAAGATTTACTGCCGTATTTATAAAAAATAAAGTAGACTTGAAGTATGCTTTTAGAGAAAATTTTCATACAAAATTCTTAAAGTACATTTGAAGTCTACTTTAATTTTTTATAAATACGGCAGTTAATCTATACTCAAGCATTTTAGTATAATCACGGTTGCTAGCATTCTCAGACGTGCATGCTTGAAAACACATGTGCAATCGTCTTGCAAGTGATTATGTTAGAGTAGACATTCGAATAATGATTGTTCGAATAATCAAACAACCGTAATGAAAAATTCGAAAAACATTACTAACACATATTAATTAATTAATAGAATTGAAGTACTATAGTATAAGAAAACCAGTGTCAGCCTCAAAACCTAATGCCAAAATGTTGCGGAATAAGACAAAATTATTATGAATGTTCGCTGGGATGTTTTAAATTTATTTTAATAAATAAAAAAGACCAAACGACCTTTAATTTTAAGTAATGTAGTTTTATTTTCAACGATATAAATGACAATGTTTTAATAATTCCCTACAAGAAACAATTGGACCACTAAACAATACAAATTGCATTATAAAAAAAAGGACAGTTAGTTTATGCTCATTGGAAATGAGTATAAAGAACTTAAACAAAAAAAATTACTAAATATATATATGTACGTATTTGTTGTATTATAATTCAATATAATAAACATTACGCACATTTATACATACATACATACAATGCAAGAGACAAAATAACTACAGTGGAATAGGGAATGAGACAATTACAAAAAAACGGTAAACAAATATAGTGATGGTACAGTGAACCAGTGATGATAAGGTGATCTAATCCGACATTCTCCCCCCGTTGAAAGGACCAGCTTTCAAAAGTCCTCTGAGGAAGGAACAGGAGCCACCTTATGTATCGGCCTTTTATAGGTGCCAGTTTTGGATTTCAGCTCAACTACACGAACTTTTCCGTCGGAATCCGCTATTACTTGAGTCACTCGTGCAAGGAGCCATTGTTGTGGCGGAGTATTGTCTTCATGGATGATGACTAGTTGACCAACCTCGATGTTTTTCTGCGGCTTGAACCATTTTGATCGTTGTTGAAGTGATAACAGGTAATATGAAGAATGCTCATCGACAATTTGATCAATTATGGATCTCGGCGAGTTCTTTATAGTACATGTAAACACAGTCGCTTTTCTTCGTTCCAAAATTTCGGTTGTATTATCTTCTTTACTTTGTGGCCATTGTGAAACGTCATCCAGTAAAAATTTAGGACCGTTGAACCAAATCGTTTCTGGCAATTCAGCTGCGCTACAACCACGGGATACGATATCTGCGGGATTACCTTTTGAGGGAACATGTCGCCATTGAATGCCTCTTGTCTCTTCTTGAAGTTCTGAAACACGGTTTCCCACAAAACAATTAAGTGTTGAAGAGTGCAATCTAAGCCATTGCAAAACGATTTTAGAATCTGTCCAAAAGAAAACAGATGAAACATATTTAGAAATTTTTGATTTAATTTTAGACCACGTTTTACTGAGCAACACCGCAGCGCACAATTCGAGCCGAGGTAACGATTGAGCCTTTATTGGAGCTACTTTCGATTTGGCAATGAGCAAAGTCGTTTTATAAGAGCCATTTTCTAAAATTCGATAGTAAACGCAGCAACCAAACGCTCGTTGCGACGCATCTGCAAAGCCATGTATTTCGCCAAGTGTGCTTGTCGAGGTTAAAACATATCGAGGCACTTTAATATGGTGGATGTTCGACAAATCCTCTTTGATTTGGAACCAAAGTTTCAACAGGTTTGAATTGAGGGGATCATCCCAACCGATATTTTGCACCCATATTTCTTGGAGCAGCATTTTACAACGAATCACAATTGGACTCAAAAGGCCAAGCAAATCAAAAATCTTTGCTACAATCGACAATATTGAACGTTTAGTGGGATTACTTACATCGGGCAAATCAAACCGAAACAAAAATGTATCCTGTCTAGGATTCCAGGACATACCAAGTGTTTTAGTGACATCGTCTTTACCATTCTTTATTGCGACTTCTTCATCTGGATTTAAAATGACATCTGGACAATTGCTGTTCCATTTGGCCAGCTGAAGACCATGATTTTCTAAAGTTTTTACAATTTCAGTTTTCTTTGAAAGTAACAAGTCGATATCATCAGCGCCAGTGAGGACATCATCCACGTATAAATCCTCACGAAGAACTTGTGAGCCAATTGGATATGACAAAACGTTTTTGTCAGCGATATAGAACAAACTTCGAATTGCTAAGAAAGGAGCTGCTGAAAGCCCATATGTAACGGTGTTTAATTGAAACACGCTTAGTTTGTCTTCTTTATTAGCTCTCCATAGAACCAATTGGAATTTACGATCGCGTTCATCGACTAAAAACTGGCGGTACATTTTAGATATGTCTGCTGTGAGAGCAAATCTATTCAAACGAAACGAAAATAAAGTTGTAATCAAGTCTTGTTGTATAGTAGGGCCAACCATTAGTATTTCATTCAAGGAATGATTCGTCGAAGTACGAGCCGACGCATCGAAAACCACACAAAGTTTTGTTGTTGAGCTTTGAGGCTTCAGAACACAGTGGTGCGGTATAATGTAGTATGGGTGCGCTATAGGCCGATTGTAGGGTGACATATGACCAAGATCCATATACTCATCCATAAAGCCGACATACATAGACTTTAGACTAAGGTCACGTTCAAGTCTACGTTCAAGTGACAAAAATCTTCTACGAGAAATTTCAAAAGACTCACCCAAACAATCAGGATTCAGCTTAAAAGGCAATCTGACACAAATACGACCTTCATCTGTAGTACTAACATTTTCAACAAAATGGTTTTCGCAAGTTTGCTCTTCTTCAGTAAAAGTTTTGGAACCACTGACATATTCTTCGACTTCCCAAAACTTTCTTAAAGTGTTGTCTAAGGCTTCTGTTGAAGATTCAATTGCTAAGTTGCAGGTAAGAGCCGGCGACGTTGATTTAGCGTTGAATTTACCACCAACAATCCAGCCAAACACAGTATTGACAAGACAAGGTAGGCCATTTCCCAAGGAAATGCGTCCATCGAGCAACAAATCGAAAAATACCTCGGTACTAATGAGCAAATCGATTCTTTGAGGCTTGTAGAACAACGGGTCAGCTAATTGTACAGTTTCAGGAATACTCCAATCAGATGTTTCGATGTACTCGCCAGGCTGCTGGGCGGCAATCGATTTTGTGACTGAAAACGTTGAGGACCACTGGAATGACGTCACTCGAGATTTTATTGTAGCTGACACGGCAAATTTTATTTTTGTTCGAACTTCACCTATTCCAGAAACGTCTTGGCAATTAGGTCGAAATTGTAGCTTTAGTCGCTTTGCAACTTCTTCTGTAATAAAATTAATTTCAGAACAAGAATCAAGTAATACTCTTACCGGATGAAAGAAACCACAACTATCTTTGATCAGCACCACAGCAGTAGGAATAATAGCCCTTTTAAACGAACGAGCCACTAACGAAACAGGATTTGCTGAACTAGTTGAGGGCCCTTGATTAGGCCTAGCATTTGATGTAGATGGTACTGGTTGATTAGGAACCTCAAAAATGTGTAAAATGGTATGATGAGCTGACTGGCAAACTCGGCAACGAGACTTGGAAGGACATTTTGAGACAAAATGACCCTTTCGTAGACAGTTAATGTATTGACCATTGCTTTTTACATGATGATAACGATCTGCAACTAAAAGCGCCAAAAATGAAGTACACGTAGCAATATAGTGGTCAGTGCTGTTGCAATAAGTGCAGGTTGCATTTGCTTTTGAATTTACAAACGTGTTTGCTGATCGGTTGATTGTCGATTTTGGCTTTGTACCACTTGATTTGTTTGCTGGCTCACTTTTCTTACCATGGCTTTCTAAAAATTGACAACGATGGCTCAATATGCTGTAGCAATTGTCCCAAGAGGGCAACGATTTGAAGTCTTGTTTTTCATCATAATTTTCTCTGGATCCTTCATCCAATTTTGAAAGTACAATATGGATAATAATTGCGTTCATGACATCTTTCTCAGAGCCAAGTGACAAAAGCGAACCACGAATTGCAGAAACGGTATCGATGATATTACGCAACGAGACACAATCACTTTTAGACATTTGAGAAACATTAAAAAGAGCAGTAATGTGTTCTAAAAAGATAAGTACCTTATTATCGTATCGTTCCTGAAGACGCTCTAAGGCCTTGGTATAATTTTCCTCCGTTACTTAAAAAGGTTCCACAACTGCTAGCGCTGGCCCAGAGAGGCAATTCAACAAATAAGTGAATTTATCCACTGACGTAATCGACAAATTATCATAGACCATATTGTTAAACGTAGTAATAAACCGTTTATAATCAGCATATTTTCCATCGAATCGAGGCAACTTTAAAGATGGCAACCGACCTTGATTAGAGCCACCAGTAACCGAAGTGTTCAAAAAACTTTGATTCAGTGCAGATGAGGACCGACTTTTATTAATAAGTGATAGCACCTTCGCCTTAGCTGTTATAAAAATTTCCTCTATAGCACCTCTGCCAGAATCGTTTGAATTGTATTTTTCAATTTGTGTTTGAATACTACAAATTTGCTTAAAGTATGACTCTAAAATTTCCAAACGACATTGCAAAATTGTTGAATCAACTTTATCGCCATCTTTTTCTGTCTTCGCTTGTAGGCTAGACATGTTTCGTTTCATTGTGGTCCTCTGTTGTTTTAATGACGCCATGTCAGCGGCGCCAATTTCAGAAACATCATCATTATTGTTCGCCATTTTTCTTTTCAAAAACTAAAATTTTTTAAAACCAAAAATTTATAGGACCACTTGATATGAAACACTTGTATATATGTAAATGCAAAGAGCCAACTTTTATATACACTGAGCACACTGTATTTTTATGATTTTCAAAGAAATGTAGTTGCAAAAAAAATTAAAAACCAAAATGTATTTTCAGCACGGTTGCAAAATGATTAAGTTTGGTTTGTATTTTTAATGCACTTATGAACCACAAAAATATTATTTTTCAGCTAAATTATTTCTATGATGAACCACGAACAAATGTTGTAAATGTGGAATTAAATTTCCAAAAATTTAATTTTATTCCTAAAAAATCACGGCAGTGGTTAATGTCGGCCTTAAGAATTCCAAAAATGATGTTTTGTGCAGGGACTGTAGTAGCAGGGGTTATGTTGTGTTGAAAAACGATGAAACTCTGCAGCAGCACAAATTCAACAAACTATATTTTTTATTTTGTAGTGGCTCTACGGGCCATAAATTCTTAAAAAACCGATTTAAATTATTTAATTAATTTAATTTGCAATAACGCACAGGCCGTCCTGTCACGGTCGCCAAAATGTTCGCTGGGATGTTTTAAATTTATTTTAATAAATAAAAAAGACCAAACGACCTTTAATTTTAAGTAATGTAGTTTTATTTTCAACGATATAAATGACAATGTTTTAATAATTCCCTACAAGAAACAATTGGACCACTAAACAATACAAATTGCATTATAAAAAAAAGGACAGTTAGTTTATGCTCATTGGAAATGAGTATAAAGAACTTAAACAAAAAAAATTACTAAATATATATATGTACGTATTTGTTGTATTATAATTCAATATAATAAACATTACGCACATTTATACATACATACATACAATGCAAGAGACAAAATAACTACAGTGGAATAGGGAATGAGACAATTACAAAAAAACGGTAAACAAATATAGTGATGGTACAGTGAACCAGTGATGATAAGGTGATCTGATCCGACAATGAATATGTGGAAGAAAGTGATGTTGAGAATTACATTGATTATCATCACGTTAAAGTAGCCAAAACAACATAATTGTTTTAATATAAATAAGTGATATTATTAAAGATGGCTGATGACTGATGACAATACTACTTTATGTTCAACTTGATAAAGGAAACTATTTTGATTTGACTATATTTAAAAATTCTTAATTATTCAAATAATTTGAATAATGATTGTTTTTTATGTGCTATGTAGACCTTTTATATTGTTAAAAATCTTTCTATTTTATTAGTTCGGCTTGAGGTCCTTTTTATTAAAAATATAAAAACTCTTGTTCGTTTTTAATTTTTATTATATTTTATTTATTTCCAATATTTCGACCAACTTTGTTGATCATCTTCAGGGAAGAAATATAATCTAAAAAACATAATTATTATTGTAACAATTTTCTTAAAATTATAATAACAAACAATTTACTTAGTGTTTAATACAGTGTTGTCCGATGTTAATATCTTAAGTTTGCTTCACTGACTGTTAGCTTTTTTGTTTATTATTATTTTTGTATTTGTTTATTGTATGTCTATATATGTGAGCGCAATTATCAGTGTCTGTTTTGTAGTTCATTCTCTTTTCAATTGGAGTATTAATTATATGTAACATCTCTTGCATATATCGTTTACTAGTATTATTCTCCTCTACAATTACTCTTACATTATTAAAGTTTGGTCGATGTCCAGTTGTTGCACAATGGGCAGCAAGTGCTGTTTTTTGTGAAAGAGGTTTGTCATTTGATCTTAGGTCCGATTTATGTGATGACAATCTAGTTTTTAATTTTGTCTTCGTTGTACCTACGTATATTTTTGGACATATATCAGTATCGTCGCCGTCACATTTAATTTGGTATACTAGATTTGATTTTTCTAGTTTGTCCAATTTAGATTTCATGTTGTTGAATAATTTTGCTGTCGTATTACCCGTTTTCATTGCTAATATGTATTTTTCCTTGTCATATATATCAGAGTACTTCATCCTTTCTGATAATCCAGGTATATATTCAACAGATTTGTAAATTTTTGGTGGTTTCGTTTCTATCGAATTGTCAGATTTTTTCTTATTTAATGTATATTTCATCAAATTGTCTATTGTTATATATGGAAAGTCATTCTTGTGTAAAATATGTCTAATTATTCTCTTATTTTCCTCGTGAAATTCAGTATTGCTCGTACTTAGAACTCTGGTGATAAAGTTTGTAGCAGTGTTGATTATTATTCTTCTGGGATGTTTTGAATAATAATTAATAAGTCTGCCAGAAGATATAGGTTTTTGGTACCAGTTTATCTTAATTATATTACCATCCCTGATGACTAGGGAATCTAAATATGGTAATTTGTTATCCATTTCTCTCTCTAATGTAAACTGTATATGTCTGTTAAATGAGTTCAATGTCTTTAAGGTATTCTCAACTTGATTCGTTTTTAAAATTCCAAATAGGTCGTCAACATATTTCGTCATCATTCTCGGTCTCATATCCATTTTATTAAGAGCTGTGTCCAATAATTCTTCCATAACGATGTCTGCAATAATTGGAGAAATGGGAGATCCCATTGGCATACCTTTATTTTGTGTGTAGAAATTGTCCTTAAATTTGAAATATCTACAATCCATTATGCAGAACTTTAAAATGTCCAAAAACAAATCTTTAGGTATTTTGGTATGTTCTTCTAACATAAACCATTTTTTCTCAATAATCTGAACAGCTAGGTTAACGGGAATGCTGGGAAATAGTGAAATCACATCAAATGATACTAGTATTTCATCGCTGTCTATTAATGTATTATCCATCTTATTTTTAAATTGTATCACGTCTTTTACATTGTATGTAGAATTGTTTGTCAAGTTCTTTAAAATGTCAATTATATATTTGCTTAGTCCGTAAGATGGTGAGTTAATCGATGAGCATATTGGTCGTAATGGCATGTCGTCTTTATGAATCTTTGGAAGACCATATATCCTTGGGGGTATCGCAATTCTGGTTGTCAGTTTATTTTTGTCAGATATGGTAATTAAATTTAAATTATATAGTCTGTCAACAATAATATTGTTCTTGTTCTGCAAACTTAACGTAGGATTTTTCTTTAATCGTCTATATGTACACATATCTTTAAGAATGTCTTTCATCTTTGTTTCGTAGTCCTTTTTCATCATTGCCACAGTTTTATTTCCCTTATCTGCGTTCGTAATTATTATGTCTTCATTTTCCACCAAAAATTTCTTCGTTCGTCCCACTGTGGTTAATATGAATTTGTCTCTTACACTTGGCTTTGATTTCTTCATGTGGTCATCTATTAATGTTACAAATTTGGTTCTCGATATTTCTTGTTGTTCTTTATCCTCAATCGTCTGTATACATTGTTCTCCATCGGTTATACATTTGAATAATGGGAATGTTTCTCTTTCATTCGGTAATGCAAATTTTGAGCCAAGTGACAATAACCATTGTATGTTAGTCGGGATTATTTTCTCTGTTTTGTTCACAAACCACTCATTATTGTATTGCATTCCAATTCTCTTTGTATCATTTTTCAATCTCTCATATTTATGCATAAGTCTATTATCGTTGTTGTTCTTAAGATTATTGTAAATGGTCTTCTCACTCATTATTAATAAATCATAGTCCTGTCTATTTAGCTTTTTTATAATGTTTTCTCCTAATTTCTTTATCCTTTTCGTGTTGTTATATATTTGTTTATGTTTTTGTTGTATTAGTAATTTCAAAATAATATTGTGAAAATTATATATGTGTTTTTGTAAAGTTTTCTCCAAAAATCCAGATATATTATTATTATACACAAAAATGCTTCGTATGTTTGTTGTAGCTTTCTCCATAAATCCTGGAATTAATCCATTTTGTCTGCATCTTATAAGAAAAGTGGTGGCTGATTTCAAGTTGGCCAATTGTTTGTTATGTTTCGAAAATGTTCTTATTATATTGTTTGTGTTTTTGTCATATTTTTGTCTGATATTCTTGTACAGCGTCATGTTGATACTGCTACGGCGTGCCTCCCGTGTATGTATGATTGTTTTTTATGTGCTATGTAGACCTTTTATATTGTTAAAAATCTTTCTATTTTATTAGTTCGGCTTGAGGTCCTTTTTATTAAAAATATAAAAACTCTTGTTCGTTTTTAATTTTTATTATATTTTATTTATTTCCAATATTTCGACCAACTTTGTTGATCATCTTCAGGGAAGAAATATAATCTAAAAAACATAATTATTATTGTAACAATTTTCTTAAAATTATAATAACAAACAATTTACTTAGTGTTTAATACAGTGTTGTCCGATGTTAATATCTTAAGTTTGCTTCACTGACTGTTAGCTTTTTTGTTTATTATTATTTTTGTATTTGTTTATTGTATGTCTATATATGTGAGCGCAATTATCAGTGTCTGTTTTGTAGTTCATTCTCTTTTCAATTGGAGTATTAATTATATGTAACATCTCTTGCATATATCGTTTACTAGTATTATTCTCCTCTACAATTACTCTTACATTATTAAAGTTTGGTCGATGTCCAGTTGTTGCACAATGGGCAGCAAGTGCTGTTTTTTGTGAAAGAGGTTTGTCATTTGATCTTAGGTCCGATTTATGTGATGACAATCTAGTTTTTAATTTTGTCTTCGTTGTACCTACGTATATTTTTGGACATATATCAGTATCGTCGCCGTCACATTTAATTTGGTATACTAGATTTGATTTTTCTAGTTTGTCCAATTTAGATTTCATGTTGTTGAATAATTTTGCTGTCGTATTACCCGTTTTCATTGCTAATATGTATTTTTCCTTGTCATATATATCAGAGTACTTCATCCTTTCTGATAATCCAGGTATATATTCAACAGATTTGTAAATTTTTGGTGGTTTCGTTTCTATCGAATTGTCAGATTTTTTCTTATTTAATGTATATTTCATCAAATTGTCTATTGTTATATATGGAAAGTCATTCTTGTGTAAAATATGTCTAATTATTCTCTTATTTTCCTCGTGAAATTCAGTATTGCTCGTACTTAGAACTCTGGTGATAAAGTTTGTAGCAGTGTTGATTATTATTCTTCTGGGATGTTTTGAATAATAATTAATAAGTCTGCCAGAAGATATAGGTTTTTGGTACCAGTTTATCTTAATTATATTACCATCCCTGATGACTAGGGAATCTAAATATGGTAATTTGTTATCCATTTCTCTCTCTAATGTAAACTGTATATGTCTGTTAAATGAGTTCAATGTCTTTAAGGTATTCTCAACTTGATTCGTTTTTAAAATTCCAAATAGGTCGTCAACATATTTCGTCATCATTCTCGGTCTCATATCCATTTTATTAAGAGCTGTGTCCAATAATTCTTCCATAACGATGTCTGCAATAATTGGAGAAATGGGAGATCCCATTGGCATACCTTTATTTTGTGTGAGAATAATACTAGTAAACGATATATGCAAGAGATGTTACATATAATTAATACTCCAATTGAAAAGAGAATGAACTACAAAACAGACACTGATAATTGCGCTCACATATATAGACATACAATAAACAAATACAAAAATAATAATAAACAAAAAAGCTAACAGTCAGTGAAGCAAACTTAAGATATTAACATCGGACAACACTGTATTAAACACTAAGTAAATTGTTTGTTATTATAATTTTAAGAAAATTGTTACAATAATAATTATGTTTTTTAGATTATATTTCTTCCCTGAAGATGATCAACAAAGTTGGTCGAAATATTGGAAATAAATAAAATATAATAAAAATTAAAAACGAACAAGAGTTTTTATATTTTTAATAAAAAGGACCTCAAGCCGAACTAATAAAATAGAAAGATTTTTAATTTGAATAATTTTAAATATGTGATCATATTATTGAAATAAGTTAAAATCTCTTGTTTGAATTATTCGTTTTATTTGAACAGCAGAATCGAATAATTTAAAGTCCCCAGTCTAAATGATCTTTAAAATTGAGTCTGATATCTATCACTACGCCTAGAGCGTTTTGAACATATTACTTATTTCTTACTCTTATAACGCCATACAAGCATTCCAATTTTTACGACTAGTTATTATTACCACTTTTGTTATGAGTACAGCCAATTTGAAAAATGCTGACGTCAGTCAGTTAAACAATTTGATAATTGACTTTCCTTATTTTAGTAATAAAATTTGTCAAAAGCACTAAAATTGAATTTAGGATTATAAAAGAAAATTGTGTGTAATTTAAATAATCATTTTCATGGTATCTGAACAACCCCCCCACCCCTAAAATAAATTTATGCTTCAATTCCAATCAAACCAAAAACTATTCATAAGTAAATTATTTTGTCGGAAAAATGTCACAGCCATATGTTTCAAAGGATTTCATGTTGATTTTTCTTTTTTCTTTTTTCTTTTGTTTACATTTTCCTATTTATTTTATTTTTGAAAAGGATAACAGTTGTTATGTCAGTCAGTCATTTACAGCATGCTTGTGTTTGGTTGACAATGAACATCATTTATTTTTCAAATATGATCCTTCAATAAATAACTAAATTTATGTATTGTTATTTGAGTATATTTAAGTAAATACAACACAAGCCACAAAACATTTGTAAAAAACCGCAAAACAAATTTATCTTAATTTATCGCAAAAACGAAATAACTTAAAATTATGATTTAAAAATATGTATTTATACTTATTATTTAATATTTCAATAAGAGTTTTGCATAAAACCACACAATTTGATTTAAATGTATTTTATTTTCTATTTTTCCAAACTCAAACTCCTACTGTGCGCCCTGCCACATGTACACAGTCAATGAAGACATGAACAACAAGGCATCAACTTGTGGCAAACTTCTTATCTGCCTCTCAGTGGTGCTGGTCATTTTGACGTTGCCGTTCAGTTTGTTTGTTTGCTTTAAGGTACACAGTTAAATGAAAATAAAAATGATTTTTATTTTATAGTTTTCTTTAGTTTTCTGTAAGTATTTCTATTTAGAAATTAAATTATTCCTGTTGGGTGCAATGTAATGCCTTTGTAATGGAATTATATTTTTGTTTAAGTATTGTCTCTCAATGGCCTCTTTTACGTTTTACAGGTGGTCCAGGAATATGAACGTGCTGTTATCTTTCGTTTGGGTCGTTTAATGCAGGGTGGTGCCAAAGGGCCAGGTATTTGAAGTCTTTATAAACAAATGTTGATTGTCCTATTAAAAATTAATGCTAATCTGTTTGTCATTTGTGTTTTATAACTAAAGAGATTTTGTTGTTTTAGTAATGTATATTCTTTTGCAATTTTAGGTATATTTTTCATATTGCCTTGTATAGATTCATATGCTAGAGTGGATTTGCGTACCAGAACTTATGATGTGCCACCACAAGAGGTAAGTTGTAAAGAACTTGTTGTATTTTTAACTTCAAAGACTTTTGAAGTGATAATCACTAAGTCGAATCATAAACAATATATTGGTAAAGGAACCCAAAAAAGCTGGAATGTATGCTTTTTGTTAAGGGATTCCATTCTGACTTATTACAGTTGCACAGAAAAAATGTATTAATTCTACATTTAGCTCTGGAATGATTGTATGTAGCCTGGGGTCAAATTACCGCATTCGATATCGAGTAAAATTGATCGTAATTTTCTTATTTGAGAAATTTAGTACATTTTATCATAATTTCGATATCGTAATCATTTTTCGATACGATAGCTCATTCGATCACGAATGCGGTAATTTGGCCCCTGGACTACTCGTTCTAGTATGGTGTTAAGATCAAGAACAGAACTGGTTCTAATAAAGTATGCAGAACGGTTTCACTTCTTTAATCAATGATCTTTTTTTTTTGAGTTTGTCACACTCGGTACTAGCTGTAGATAAATTAGGCGTACATCCATAGAATCATTGCTAGAACTAGGTTTTTTTTTTGACTGGTGATTTTCGTTGGAAAAAAGAGTTACAGATACATCATATGTTATTTATTACGGTCCAGGAATCAGTTATTGAATAAAAAATTTTTATTTGAAATTTTCACCCTTCGAACTGAATAGTTTTAGAGAAGTTTTGCGAAGCAAACAAAATTTCTTAGGATCAGTTGTAAAACTGGTTCTTTCATCAGTGAAATTGAAATTTTCAGCTTTCAAACTAGTTTTATTAAAATATTTACCAAGCAAACACAAAATCTTCGCCACAGTTCTAGAACAAGTGTTTTTATATATGATTTTGCAAGAAAGAGATGTGAAATACCTACAGTGGCTTTTAGCATATATTATTTTTAAAGCTTCACAAAAAGTAATAGAAACTTAAAAAAGAAATTGCAGTCATTTAAAATAAAAATTGTTGTAGCCTAAAAAACAAAAATAATTAATTGCAAATATATTATATATTATTTAATATATTAAAACAAAGAAATGCTTGTATTATCACGTCGCAACTTGTAGCTCAATGCAGCGTTGTTGGTTGTTAATTTTTATGCTACTTCTATCAATATTTTCTGTTGAATTGTGAGTCCGAGTTTGTTTAAAATAGTACAAATAGAAATGAGTCTAAGTCAGAGATCGGCATCCTATAGCACAATTCACACATACACTTAATCTCTTTCATTCAGTCGTCATTGAGACAGCAATGTGTGCACATGCGGCGGATGCTCTTATATTTTTTTTCAGAAACACTTCCCAACAAACATTTTAAATTAATAATGAATTACGAAAAATATTTTATGATTGATAATGCATTTAGTAACACGCATGTAATCAGCTTTTGAAGTATTAAAAGTTCCGTTTATATATCAATCTCGTAGTTAATTTCTTTCTCTGTTACGGAAAATATATTGTGAGTGTATGTTTCCTATCTAATTTTTTTTTGTATAATTTATATAATTATGTTTGTGTTTGCTGGGTAGTTCGCTCACACACACAACCTCATTTTACGCTTTGCCTACCTCTGGTCTAAGTACAACGATAGAACAATGAGAATTGCTTTTAAATCATTTTCAAAATGGTCACTTACAGAGCAAAATAGCAAAAATGGTTAACATGGAAAGTACAGCCAAATCGAAGGCTATCAGCTTCACAACTGGCCTCCGAAACTGAAGATGACCTGAGCAAACAATGTTCGGTTGAAGGTTTTCGTCGTGTTTTGCCCCAACATGGTTTTAGTGACCGTTTATAAACCACAAAAACAGACTATAGAGGCTAAATGACGCCAAAGAACTTGCTTTCTTTTAAATGCTCAATTCTGTATATTTTGCTGCACTTTTTTCTAACTA
The DNA here is from genome assembly GCA_916048285.2 of Bellardia pandia. NCBI lineage: Eukaryota > Metazoa > Arthropoda > Insecta > Diptera > Calliphoridae > Bellardia > Bellardia pandia. Next base: position 33,378,589 of record OU696531.1, read on the forward strand.
TCTGTATTTTCAAAGGGATTGAGTTACAAGAATTTTGGAAAGCCATTGCTGCTGGACTAATTGCATATCGAGTAGAACATCCTTAGTAAATTCACCACAACCGAATCGTATAAAAATAGGCAGCAAAACTCTTCACCCAGTGATAGCATTAATTATTACCCTCTTAGGCTAAATAGGGAAAATGGTAAAAAAATGATGCATGCATTGCAAAAACTCTCACACACATTAGCGCAATTCACAATCTTGTGCAAATGGTATTGCATCATTGCATTTGCAAAAAGGTTTAGCATATTATTAATCTACACTAACAAAACACACAACAAGGCAAAAATATGCTAAACCTTTTTGCAAATGCAATGATGCAATACCATTTGCACAAGATTGTGAATTGCGCTAATGTTTTTGTTCGAAATGAAAAATTCACTTATGCTGCACAAACAACAAAAATTGTTTTTTTTTATCATAATCACAAATAATTTATATTTTTTCCATTTATTTACAACTAATGTAAAGTATTTGATATAAAAATCAACAAAATATACCTTCTTAGAAAGAGGGCCAAAGAGTGTCTTGAGACACTCATTAACCTTTTCTCAATTAGCAGCATTTTGGAATTCTGACATATTAGCCGATGAATCTAAGTTTAACATAATCGGTTTAGTTTTCCAAATATTGCTGCTGAATGCAATTTTATATGGGATTTCCAGTGTATTTCTTCAATTTCTTGATGAAACATTTTATTTACGAAAAAATTTTAATCCATTTTTCAATAATTTGAAGTTCTTGAATACCAATAAAGTTTGAAAAAATTTAAAAAAAGTTTTGTTGGAACTAATAATCCTAGAACTAGTAGAGCCAAAGAGCTGGTTCCTTAAAACCAAGAAGGTGATCACAATAGCGTTCCACTGGTTCCAGAAGTAGTTCCGCAACTGTAATACAATATTCTGATTACACTAATTATATTTATATAAAACAAATTCTGAAATTGTTGCTGGAAATGTTTAGTTTTTTAATCCATATACTCAAACATTTCAAAATATGTAAAAAGGTTCTCCCATTATTCATTTGAATGCTATGCAAAGAAATGACAAGAAAATGAACAAACTTCTGCTTAAACTGAAGAAATGTTTACAAAAATATCCTTTTTGCTAATACTTGCCTAAATATTTAACCAACGAACCAATAAACAAGCAAAATAATTAAACAAATTAACAGGCCTTTTCCATTTTTTGTTTGCAGAATAATTTAGTATGCAAGTGAATTAAAAAAAAAACCCTACCACTAACGTTGTGTTTTCAGTTAATTAAATTTCGAAAAAAAAAGTAAAATTAAAATGAAAAATAAACGAATTAAACTGACGTTGAAACAGTGTGAATGATTTGTCTCCCCAAAAACTCACACGTACTTGTGTGGTCGAACAAGTAAAGACAAGCAAACACCAACAGCTTTACATACAGAAAATACTAGAGAACTGTCTATCTCAACATTTTTTCCAATGCATTTGCCATTGCTGACGATTTTATAATGGCAAAACAAAATAAACTGCAAAAAATTTACCTTACTCTTTAAGATTTTTTTTGTTACTTTTTTCTAATGTTTCTTCCATGTTTTTGTTTTTCTCTGTTTTAGGTCTTAACAAAAGACAGCGTCACTGTGTCAGTGGATGCTGTTGTCTATTATCGAGTTTCGAATGCAACAGTCTCCATAGCAAATGTTGAAAATGCTCATCATTCTACACGTCTATTGGCACAAACAACTCTACGTAACACAATGGGCACCCAGCATTTACACGAGATTCTAAGTGAACGTATGACAATTTCCGACACTATGCAGGTAAACAAAAGCATACATATTTATACATACAAACATATATACATTTATAAAATAACACCAGCTACGTCAACAATAATAATCTTTATATATACATACGTGTATGTGTGTAGGTAATGTTCGATGGCAAACCGAAAAGTGCTTAAAATGTTCCTATATATATGGTATATAGAAAAAAGAAAAAGAAAAAGACGAAAAATTACCACAATAAAATACATGGGCTGCCAAAGCATGAACTTTTGAGGATTTTTTTTATTTATTTTGCATTGTGGCATTGGGATGATTTTGCCAATTAAGTCCAAAATAGTGGAATGAAAAAAGAGCCCAAAATTTTATTTTTTGTTTTTGTGCTTTGTTGCTATTTTTCATTCGCTAATTTTTTAAAATATACTAAAAATGTTGTAAATACAATTCGTACCTTTAGTAAAAATAATAATTTAATAAAAATTAAATTTAATAAACTCGAGCCCAACTAAAAAATTATCAAACATTTAAAAATTAACAGTTCAAAAAAATAATAATAATTGTTCTTATACTAAAAACATTTAAATGAAAAGTGGAACTTAAAATCTCATACAAAAATCTGGGTTAATTTCTCACTATTAGTATTTAGCAATTTTTTTTATAAAAATGCAAGAAAATAAATTGTTCCGGTTCTGGTTTGAAATTGTTAAAGTGAATTGTGTTTAATATGAAATATTAAACATACAATAAAGAACAATATAAATTGAATTTTTTCGAGAAAAAATAATAATAATAATAATAAAACTGTATTTTCCAATGCAAGATATGTTGGTTGTTAGTAAGTTTTACTTTAAGTCTTATTATCTATTCTATCTGATTTATATTTGCCATAATTTTGAAGATTATAATTACTTTTTTAGAAAATGTTGCAGAATATTATTGAACATAAAATCGCATGATTTAAAAAAAATGTTGAATAATCTGCAACCTTTTCTTAAAAATCAATTATTGTCTTAAAAATTATTGCAAATAAAAATTAAACTAATTACACGATAGAATCTGGAAAGGACGTCTAATACAAACGGATTAATATGAACAATATTATTCTTGATATTGATTTAATTGTTTTCAAAGACGAAATTTCAAACGTGATATTGCTATGTTTCAATTAACACGAATCAATTATTTAATAATTATTTTTATAATTTTATAATTTTTGGAATATACGATCGCTATAGCGTATGAAAATATAATCAATGATTAGGTTTTATCATTTTTATAGCCTTCTAGGATTTACAGGACACGCACACTTGCTGCATCTCGGTCGATTTTCATTAATAGTTTGATCTAAAACACATTTTTTATTGTATGCAACGATTTTAACTAGTTTGAAATATTAAAATTTATAATTTTTTGAGGTATTTGTTAATGATTAATTAATGATTTGTTAATGACTTTTGTTATAAAAGACACTACTTTCTTACACGGCTCATTTTGCTAAAACTGAAATGTGATTGAAGCATTTCGCAATAATTCAAGTAAGGGTAAATCAAACAGTCTAATTCAAATTGGGTTAACAGAAGCAAAAAGATTGACACTGAAACCCACCCGCACAATCGATTCATCACGATCTGAAAGGGTTAAGACATCGGGGTAAGGAGAATAAAGACGAAGATTGTACTAGCAATGCATGTTATATCATGTTCACACTTGAGTTTTTAAACGCGTTTAAGCACCTCAAACGTGATTAAGCTCTAATCACTTCAAAATTGAGATGATTAACCATACATTGAAGTGATTTGATAATCACTTCATATTGACATGATTACATTTTAATCATTTCATTAATCACATAGAATCATCTGAACATACCTCAAACTGATTAGGATGTAGCATCGGCCATAGTGAACATACTTTATAGGTGTACTACCGATAAATAATTTTTGACAGAACGTGAACATTTAAAAAAATTAAAAAAATGGATGTTCACAATTCCATCATTAATGTCTTTAAAATAATCTGATTAAAACTTTATTAAAGAATTTTTTCCATTTTTAATATTTAAAACAAAATTTGTGTGTTGGTTATTTATAACCTGTCTAGAACTGTCAACTTAATCATCTCAAATGTAATGTGAACGGCTTTGATTAACTTAATCAACATTTTGCTTAAACGCGTTTAAAAACTCAAGTGTGAACATGGTATTACTCTCTTATTTATATTACATATGTATGTGTATACAAATGTGTGTGTGCTCTCAAATAAAAATACGAGCGATTTAAAAAATAAAATTGTACTTTGTGAACTCCGATGAAATTTCAAGGAAAACAAAACAAATTCAATAAAAATTGCTTCGTTTAAAGTAGTTTATGCAAAATTAAATTTTCGGCTAATTGTGTTTCATTGATCATATTATAGAAGAATGCATGGATGTGTATACATTAAAGATTGTTTAAATAATCATACTTGATAGAATTAAAAGTTCAACATTTAAAAGAGCATTATATTATTTTTCTTTTAAAGAATTTTTTAATTCATTTACCAGCTATGTACCGGAATTAAATTCCGTTTGAAAGTGTAACTAATTCCATATTTTGCTTCAATAGAAAAAGTACAAAGAAAATTTTTTCGGTATGAAACCACTTTTTATTTGCTATGTGGAATTATAATTTTAAGCATTTCTAGGTTGCAGTCCGGAAAACTTTTTCGTTGTACATAATATGAAATTAATTCCACTTCCGTTTTTTACATTTATAACAACTTAAGGTGCTATACGTCGAAAAAACACCCTGTACAACATTTTAAGAAAAGAAAAGAATAGAAAGAAACTAAAATTGATTTCCTCTTATAAAAAATAGCGTTTTAGTTTCGATGGATCAATTTAACTGTTGCACAATATTTCAATGCATCTGCTCTGCATACTTCTTCCAAATCTCTAACACTTTTATTATTTCCTTTCACAATCATCCAGTATTATTCAATTGCTCATATATTTATGTATATACAGGAGAGAAGTTTTCACAAAAAAATTAACAACAAATTTAATTGAGCATAATCTATTGACAAATGCATAAAAACAGATAAAATGTTTGGGCACATTTGTAAAGAAACTAGTGATCCAAGATGAAAGTTATCGAAGAATAGAGTTATAACTTTTTTTAAAGTGTCGGGAATAAAATTAAATCTCTACAGCGAAAAAATTGCGCAAATAACCGACACCACTATAGTGGGGAGAGAAAATTGATTTGTACTGATGTGTGTAACACCCACAAATATTAGACGATTTGCATTGAAATATTTTTATTATATCTCCTCTTTCTCCCCCCATGCAAATATACTCAAGAAATAGGACTGATTAATGCACTTATCCAAATAAATTTTACCATGAATAAGTTATGTATAAAACTAAATCACACGTACAAGCTTTGTGGAAATCGGTCAAATTCCGAAAATCAGTCTAACGACCATAAATAAATTTCACAAATGCAAAAGTTATTTCATCTAATTTTGTTAGCAGAAAAAATATACGTCTTATTCTTTCATTTTCATTTTATATGACTACAAAAATATTTACAACACTATTTTATAACAAGTATTTTGTAACAAGTAGATGAATGAATAATTATAGAACAAATTGAATAATTCTCAACAAATTTGGTGACTTAGTCCTAGCTCCCATATAAGATCCTTTTCTGAAAAACACTTCAACATGCCTAGATCTCTTGCAAGTATCGGGATACAGTTTAATAAAAATAATTTGCATACACACAGAAGTCATGCTAATAAAGCTCCCATATAGTGGCCATTTGCAAAAACTGTTTTTGCTGTATACTCGGTGTAGGGTATTATACGGTCGGTCTTGACTGACTATACTTTCTTAATTATTAAAAAATAAATCTCCATATAAGGATTTTTTTCTATTAAACTAAAGGATCTAGTGTCCTTGTAAGACACTACAACATTTTGGCATTTAACAAAGTTTGCTTGTACTGTTTTATAATATAATTTACAGTACTTTTTGGAAACTTTACCTTCTTTGCAATCATTAAATTTCTTTCCATTTTTGCATTCGCACAAATATATAACGACTGTTAAATTATGGTATTTGTATAAAAAAATTTTAAAAACAAACAAAAGTGTTTTTGTATCGAATGAAGTATCGAATGAAGAAAATTTTGCCATTGCCCACGTATGTTTGAAAAAGTATGAGTGTGTATGAATGCTTGTATGTATGCAGGAATGAATGTTATTTAAGTGTGAATAACTATTTAAGTTCAGTCAGGTGAACAAAAGCATAAAATATATGCCAGCCAAGCTTATTTTTCTACAATGTTTACATTTGTATGCCAGTTGTAAATGTACGAGTGTTATATATAAAGCATGTCTGGTTGTAAAAATTTCTAAATATATGTATGTCATGTGCTGCCCGTTGTTGATGTTGTCAGAGTATTTTATAAAGCAAGATGACACCAGCAACACCAGCAACATCACGCAAACAACCAGCATCAACAAAAATGTTTTCTAAAAAAAATCATGTCATAAATATGACAATATTTTGTCATTTTGCACCCTTCTCAAGCCGCCAATCATACAACAAAATATTACATACAACAACACATTTTGTACACAAGTACAAAAGTTTGAATTATATTTTCTACAATAGAATAGAATGACGCTTCTTTTTTTTTTTTGCAACATTAAATATAAAATTTTTTCTTTCATTACGATATTGTATTTGTTTGTTGTATGCGTTTTATTTTTTGTTTTTCATATATTTCCAGGTACAATTGGATGAAGCTACTGATGCTTGGGGCATTAAAGTGGAACGTGTTGAAATGTAAGTTATATGGCAACAAACTAAAAACAAAAAAGGAAAAAAGAAAGACATTAAGAATATACTTACATACATATGTACATATGTATTTGTACGAGTATTCATAAATATTTTAGAAACTAAATAACCTACATATGAAGATAAATACTTTACCTGCATCCAACATCTTTAAATGATGAAACATTTCATTCTTGGATGGTGTTATGTGTGTGATTTATTTTATGTGCTATTTCTAATACTCTCATCATTTTGAAAGTCTGTAATAGGCTTTTATAATCTTATCACGGCAACAATGAGCACAATTGTTTGAATTATTGCATTTGGGCATCAACTGTAAAATGGGAAATATTTATGTTTGCTTCAGACTTTTTGATTAGATCTCATAAAATAAATGCTTCGAGAAATGTTTTCAAAAAGTAAGTGTATTATAGAATGTATGTATACATATGTATTTCATTGGCTATTTCTAAATAAAGCATGAAATATATTTATGTATCTATTTTTAAGAATTAATACACACGATTAAATGCAGGAATATGACAGTTGCAAAAAAAAAAAAATCATCTTTATCGGCAGTAAGTTTAGTTTTAACATATAAAGGGTGAATTTTTAGCAACTTTAGTTTTGGCAAGATTGGTTTTTGCTATAGACAGTTTGGTTTATAATTTATCGACTTACAAACGAACAATTCAATTCAACGATTGTTGAATTTTATTATCAAAATTCATGCTCGAATAAGAAAGCGCAACGTGGACTTTTTTAATCGGAAAATTGTGTTTAGCATAATTGTCGTATTTTGTGTGAAGAGCAGTCAGAAGAATTGCAAGAACTGCTAATGCATCCAGAAAAATGCACGATTTGGTATGAATTATGGGCCGGTGGTATCATTAGACTTTACTTTTTTTTTAAAAACGACGTTATTGTTAAGGGCTAGGGTTTCCTTGCAATGAAATTAAAATTTTGTTTTTGGCCAAAGTGTTTGAAGTTCGGTGTCTAGATCGTGTGATTAAACGCCTTTAAACTATTTTTTGTGAGGCTCTGTTAAAGCTCATATCTATAGGTATAAGGTTAAAAATTACGTATTAGATTATTTTAATCCTTAATTATGTTTTTAAATAAAATCAACTTTTTATTTAGTAGAATTAGAAGCACTGCTTGTTACAAGCGTGTCTACTTTATCGCACTATTCGAAAGAATTGTAATTATCAAATGAAAACATTTAATTAAATGTATCTGAATGCTTTATTATACCTATGCATAACAACTTGACATATATTACCTTGAGAATAAATTTCGCCTACACTCAAGTCAATTTTCACGTACCAACTCAACAAATTACAGAGCTTTATTTATTTTTTGGCCATCGACTTTTACATACAAATATTGTCAACCTTTTCAAACCATAACGTGTATATTATTAAGTATTATACTTACTTAAATGGCAAAATGGTTTATTAAGAACATGGGGTAAATTTGTATTTTAAATAATTAATTATAAATTGTGGGATTGCTTAATTTTTAAATTATTCATGGTTATACATGAATTCAACACATGTCTTTTATATTAATAAGGAAATGAAATACAGTGGAGTAAGAAATTGTAGGTTGTTTATATAAGATTATACTTATTATTAAATAGTATATTTGTGTTGTATTTTTGTGCTCAGTCATTGTCGCAGAGATCTGGGTCCAAATTACCGCATTCGTGATCGCATGAGCTATCGTATCGAAAAATGATTTCGATATCGAAATGATGATAAAATGTACTAAATTTCTTGCTCGATATCGAATGCCATAATCTCAATTAAGAAAATACCGATCAATTTTACTCGATATCGAATGCGGTAATTTGGCCCCTGATTTAATTTTAAAAGCGATTCTTAAAGCTTTCGGATCGTGGGCTTGTCCCACTCACAAAAAATCGTCTAAAGGTGTTAAATCGCTAGATCTAGGCGGCCAATGGACCGGCTCCAAACATAAAATGATTTGGAGCCGGTCACTGATCACTAAACTTGTCTCTAAATTGGGCCACTCTTTCGTGTGTTGTGTGGCATGTGGCACATGTCCAACATGCCTTGTTAGAACTGCATGTCAGCCAAGTGCAGCTCTTCCATTTTTGTAAAAAAATTATAATCAGCACTCGCCATTCACAGTAACGTTCCTGCCTTCGTCGTCTTTGAAAAAGTACGGTCCAATGATGGCACTGGCCCATAATCCACACCAAATGTGCACTTTTCGAGATACATTGGAAGTTCTTGCAATGTTTCTGCCTGCTCTTCAGACCAAATACGACAATTGTGCTTATTTACGTATCTAATCAACAAAAAATGAGCTTCGCCGCCGAATGCAATTTTCCGATAAAAAAAAACTGGATCTTTACTTTCTTAACCGAGCATGAATTTTGATAATAAAATTTAATAATCTGCAAGCTTTGTGCATTAAGTTGATTTATGGTTAAATTATAGGCCAAAGTAAATATGTTTTACAGTAAGTCCTTGATTTTGGCTGAGCAGTTTTTATTCAATTCTATTTTGAACTTGCCATTTTATTCACAAACTTCAATACAATGTTCGTACTTTTTCATGCAAATCAACTCGCATGAAAGAAGAAAATAAAAGGAAATAAGAAAGTGGCCTAGTACCGTCAAGTTTGTAGCCCTTTTATTCTCTTTTCGCTTCTCATCCAAAAATACTTGCTTTGAAGAGTCAGTATTGAAGAGTGTGAAAGCGGAATAACATGCAACATGAAAACAACTGTGCTCTCAAAAAAGTCTTGTCAAAAACTATGTTAATTTTTGATTTCTATTGTTTACTATCTGTGCTTAAGGTTTGCTTCTAATATATTTTAAAATATTATTTACTGTGGCTTTTTTGAAATCATTGAACCCGACAATGTCGGATCTTTAAGCATTTTGAGCACTATTTGCTTTCTATTTTGATTTTCTTTAGATAATTTTAAATATATTTCGGCTGATTCAATTTTATACATAACAACAGTTGTGGTGTTTAAAAAACATTAAAAAAGCGTATATTGTGTGACCGGATTTTATATGGAAAATAATTTACTGTTTAAATCGTTAGCCAATCTATGTCTATGTCAGCTCCATTAACAGTTTTCCTAATAATTCAGCTTATATTTTGCCTTCCACTGTTGAAAGGAAATGCAAACATTTTAATATATAATTCATGTGACAACAATGACGATAATGTTATTGTTGTTGTTGTTTGGTGAACCTTTTAAAGCTCAAGTAACCACTTAAAGCAATCTGTGTCAAGTGCGAAGAACAAAATGTGAATAAAAATTCACTCTCACTCCGTCTTTCAGCCGACCCGAAATGTGGGCCATTAAGTCGTTGTAAACATATTTATTTAACATTTCAAAATCAGTGATAAAAATTCCATTGTAAGCAGGCGGGCATCTGTAGATGTTTCTGACTTTGACGACGATGACGATGTCGTTTCATGTTGTTTTCATTCATTATTTGTTGAATTAATCACAACATTATTAAACCCACGTCACAGGAGGTCACATAATATTGATTTTCTGCTGCTGTTAATGTTTCTTTAAAAAAAAAAAACAAGAAGATAAAGCTCTTCAGAAATATAATGAAATAAAAATAATTAAATAGAAAATTTCAGGGTCTTGAAGAGCTATTAATTATCATCTTGTTGTTTGCCTTCTTTGTTCTCATTTCATATTTTGTGTCAACGTAAACAGCAAAGATGTGCGTTTACCCGTCCAACTACAAAGAGCCATGGCAGCTGAGGCAGAGGCAGCCCGAGAAGCTCGTGCTAAGGTAATAGCCGCCGAGGGTGAACAGAAAGCCTCACGAGCCTTAAGAGAAGCATCCGAAGTGATTGGTGACTCACCAGCTGCTTTACAATTACGTTATTTACAGGTGGGTGGCTATTTGCTTACTTAAACATATATTTAATTGTTTTTATTGCCAATACTAATTTTGTTTTGTTTATTTTACCTGGCATTTGTCCATTTTATTTTCACAGACTCTTAGTGCTATTTCGGCTGAAAAGAATTCAACAATTGTTTTCCCCTTGCCCATTGACTTGATAACATATTTCTTAAAGTCAAATGATGCCGATACAATACAAACAGCCGCCAACACTGCTAAAGTTATAGCCAAAAGGGATCACGACAGGGAGGAGGTTGAAACAGCAGCGGCAGCAGCTAAAGTTGCAGCCCTAACGGCTAATATACCCGCCACCAGCAATACTGTACCATCTGGCAACTCCATAAATATTGCCATGTAAATTCTAAGATATTCTAAAATGAATTTAAAACCAAAAAAAAAAAATCTAAAAAATTTAGAAAAACAAAAGACAACATTATAAACAACAAAAACATCAGAAACAGCAACAATACAAATACAGCAACCAACAACAATAAATACAAAAGAGATGATGGCATTTACTTATACAGAGGAATACAAAACAAAACAAAAAAAAAACATAAAAAACCCCCAAAGAAATCTAAATTAAAGAAAACAAAACCAAGTGTAATAACAAAATCAAGAGTAAACTAAAGTATATGGAGTAATATATAAAGCAACAACAACAACAACATTAGCATTAACTAATAACAACAACAACAATAATAATAACAAAAAAAAATTAATGGAGACATTTAATCAAACTTTATTGAATTCATAAAATATTTAACATTCATTAAATTATTTGTATGTATAGGACACCAATCACTCGTTATACGGCAGTATTTTTTTTAAATATTCAAATTTGCATAGTAATAAATTGTGTTGCAGAGAGTAGTTACTAATATTACTATTCGAAGGAAAATCTTAAAGTAATTAGAGAATGTTAGAATATCAGTGCCCGTATACATCAAGGCGGTATTCTTCTGTACTATAGTATAACCGTTGTCAAAAAGTTTTTGATGGCCAATTTTATAGAATTCCGTTGTGCTAGGAGAAAATGTATTTTTTAAATACATAACTAGTTCTAGAACACACGCATATAGCCATATAATTATACGATTATAATCACTACTCATTCCAATTAGGCTTTGTTATCAACGATTTTTCCACAACTGGTTCTAAAGGTGCATTGCGCAGCCAGCTCACGTTATTCAGAACCAGTTCCTTAATTAGCGATTTCTGTTTCAATTGGCTGCCTCGCAATTAGTTCTACATACAGAGAAAAAATATAGTTGTACATGTTAACCACAACAATGTCAACATTTTTACAAGTTTTTTAACACTGTTATGGTCACTGTAATTATTTATATGATTACGGTAACCATAATATGGTAAAGTTACGATTCAGATGATTACTAGAATGATACATACGATTGTAGTAACTATGTATGTATTTGTGACAATCATGTTTATGATGAATCCATTTATCATAATTTGTTGCTCTTTGATTTTGATAGAGAACAACATAATATGGTATAATCTTTAATCATAAAACTGATCACCATAAACATTATATAATTGCTATAATCATATATATGACTGTTATAATCATGTGAATGATAACTTAACCATATTATGGTTGCATAAATCACATAAGTAATTATAGTGACCATAATATTTTAAAAAACTTTTTTAAAAATATTAAAATAGTTGTGGTAAATAGTTGTAGTATAAACAAGTACATTTTTTCGCTGTGTGGAGGGAAGCTTTACTTACTTTTTGAATTTATAAATGATTGTAGAACGTGATTTTCAAAAGATTATTTTTACAAATATTGCTGCAAAACGCAATGTTATATTATTTCCAATATTCCCAGCCTTGATACTTAATTTTCTAAAAAAAAATAATTCATATTTCAACGATTAGTGCTTAATAAATACAATATAAAATCATAATAGCGTTCCACAGAACTGGTTGTGAAAGTATTTGAGGCAGGGATGGAAAATAACTTTTTGAATTTTGTAACAACTATATAAATAAAATATAGTTTTTAGGCCTTCACGTTACCATTTTTAATATTTATTAAATAATATTGAAAACTTACGGCGAAATTTTTAACACTACGTTCGTATATAAGAACGTTTAAACAATTTTCTACTCGAACGACCAAATTCTTAACATTGAAAACATTATCAGAATAGCAAAAATGTCTCAAAGAATCATCGATCTGTAAATGAAAATACGGAGCTTTCGTTTTAATTTCTCGACAAAAGTAAAAAATAACAATATAGTTAAATGAATTGCTTTAAAACACAAACCCATAGAAATACAAAAAGGTTTTATGGCAAAAATGTATACGCTGTTAGACTTCTAAAAGAATCAGGAGCGATTTATACTGATACCTCATAAAGCATTTGTTCACACTAAAACACTAGTGCTCCATTAAGGAAGTTATCAAAGGATAGAAATACAATTTTAATTTGTGTTAATGCATTTGAAACAAAGAAAATTAAACGTTCTTCTTGCAAAAGGAATAGAAACAAAGCTTGTTTCGTAATAAAAGTATTCCTGTCAATTATTTTCATTCAAATAAATTATATTTAGAATAATTAATAGAACTTAGGATTTATAATATGCCTTCTAATGTGATACCTTTTAAAATATGTATATTAAAATAGTTCATGATATAACGAATTTTTCGATTATACTGTTTGCCTGTATTTGGATTTAGCCCCAAAATCAGTTAAAATGAAAAAGTAATTAATATTTAAACGGCTCCCTTTGCTCGATAATTCATCCAACAACTTCTTTTTATATTTTTCACCTGGAATACCAATTTTTGATGCAGCAATATTTGGAAATCGTGAAAGTACCATGTTACCAACTAAGTCAAAAACGTATCAAAAAAAGTACAATTGCACAATTTTTGTCAACTATGGAATGTTGTATTACTAGTTCCAAGACTGCCATAGAAGAAACTGAAATCGGTGTGATTATACACGTACTAGAACTAGTTATTTAGGAATAAATTCTGAAGATATTGGGCGTTTGTATTTCGCATTAGAAATATTTATTTATTTTGCACTTCAAATGTGTTCAGTTTCAACATTATCTAAATTACCAATTTTTGATAATTTTTAGTTAGCCTCGAGTTCATTAAATTTAATTTTTATTAGATTATTATTTTTACTGAAGGTAGGAATTGTTTTTATAACATGAAAATCTTATTAAAATTAATTCATAATTTCTCTTGCCTGAGCTGGAGATCGAACCTGGGGTGAATTTACATGCTTCCAGAATCACCATTTCATTGGAATTCTTTGAGTTCTAACCTCTGCATCACTGCGGTGCTTGCTAGCCAACAGTCAAACATCAATCTTTAACCAGTGCTACTGGTTAATCGAAATTTGCTTTAATTATCATTTTTTCAATTTTATTTACATGTTGCTTCCTTTTTTACCTTCATTTCCTACCTTCAGTAAAAATAATAATTTTATGAAAATTAAATTTAATGAACTCGAGCCCAACTAAAAATTATCAAAATTTGGAAAATTAACAGTTCAAATAAAAATAATAATTATTATCTAAATTATTTAGATATGGACCACTGAAGTTTTTATCTCAAGACATATAGTTCAGCTAATGATATAAATAATTTGAATCGCTTCAGCTACGTATATCTTCAAAATTATTTGAAAATTAAAGTTTTTGCGCTTAAAAGTTAAAATGAAAGATTCTAGAGCTAAAATGTTCTTGATTTCATAATATACTTGCAATAAATAACAACTAAAGCTAGATTTACACGATTGAAATTTTCTTCAAAATTGCTCTCCAAAATGCTTCAAACTCGTGTAAACAGCAAAAATGATTCAAAATTTATTTATTTAATAGTTATTAATAGTTATTTATTTATTTATTTATTATTATTCTCAGTTATTTTTAAGGTCTTACAGTGTTTTGAATGTTCTTATGAAGATTAATACAGGACATCTAATGGATATTGTTTAATGTATCGAAGCAATCGATACAGTACTTCTAAGCAACTGTCGTATTTTTAAAAGTATATTTGTAGAGTTCAAGGGTTTTACAGGCAGTATCGTCAAATAATTCATATGACCACATGGTGTTCTTCACAACCGCTTGGCGAACGGCCAACCAACGCATTGCATGCCTTGCAAGGACCTACAATATTGCATGTCTCGCAAGACACACAATTCACGACTTCTCATACAGCAATTGCACAGATCACTGTACAAACACCTTGTTAGAGAGTTCGGGCTATCTAATCCCTGTCATCCATAGCTTAGTCAGCTAACTTTAGCCAAGACAATTATAGGACAGCAACACGAATGCTACCACTACAATACGTTTCCTGAGCCATTTGGTTGGTTGGTTTACGTGGTGGTTCACTACGTGCGAACACTTAAGTAGAGTCGAAGGGACCCCGTTTTAATAAGACCACACCACTCGTCAGATTTAATGTCGTTTACATCATAATGTAACTAAAGATGTGTACAAAAAAGTCGTGTCTTGCTAGACCCAACCTGTAGCTGTGGGATATCTCAGTAGGTCATTGAGTTTTGACCCGGCTACCTCACTAAGGTTGTTCAATGTATAGTTTCCCATGAATTTATGTCTCTTGACACTCAGGGCTGGGCAATCGCAGAGAAGGTGAAAAATCGTTTCCTCTTTTCCCCTATCCTTACAACTACGACAATGGCCGTTAA
Organism: Bellardia pandia; assembly: GCA_916048285.2. NCBI lineage: Eukaryota > Metazoa > Arthropoda > Insecta > Diptera > Calliphoridae > Bellardia > Bellardia pandia. The sequence continues at coordinate 33,393,833 of OU696531.1, forward strand.
AAGGGAGTCCCAGGCGATTAGCGTGCTTGCCTAACATTCAGTGTCCCGTTAATACTGCTAGCAACCTTGATATATCCTTTCTATTCCGGGTTATCAGTTGCATAGTACGTTTCTCGTTGAAAGATGGCCACATAAACTTGGCTGCCCTACATGTGTCTAAATTACGCCATCTATACTCAGCCTTTGTAAGAAATTGTCTGAAGATGATGCCTTTGATAGTCCCCAGCCATACTCAGCCGTCACCACTATTAATAAATGGCCCTGTTGATTCGGCAATAGCACTGAGAGATAATTTGGGTGTGCGAAATTTGCCACTAGCACAAACATTAGTCTTTTAACCAACTATTTTCTTCCTACGATTTTAGGTTGAAACCACAGCCACCACGTGTACCCCAAAGGTACCTACAACCAATTATTAGTTAAGGGACAAATTCCCGGACTTCTAACTGATCCCGTGGTGCTAGATAAGTCTCTAGTCGGCTTCGAGTTTCATGGGGTGATACAATCAACACTTCCCAGTTTCGAGCTCCGTGCAGCTCATGGCACCAATTTCGCCATCTCTATCCCGCCATTGGAATTGCATATAGATGATTGAGCATCTATACTATTTTATGCCGGGTCGGAGTATATCTGCAATAAAATTTCAATTTAAATTATTATTCTACAAACAATATTCAAAGTTTCTCTTTAATTTCTAAATGTTACAATTTGTGACTTCTGCCATTAAGACATTTCAAATTATTCAGAATTAAAATTGTCTGTATTGTAAAATAGCCATATAACGAGTTATAAGTGTAAAATGTACATTACTATTAATATAAACATTATTATGTCTGTATGTATGTTTGTCAGTCAGTCAGTCAGTCGGTTTGTATTGAATGTATGATTAAAGTAAATTCGTAAATAAGTACCAGTAAGTAAATATTTATTATCTATGTACTATGTATTTATTGTTTTTAATGTAATAATCAACCAGAACAACAATTTCAACAACATCACCATCAACATCATCATCAACAACACCAACAACTACAACAAAAACAGCAACAAAAAAACACTTACATGCATAAATACATTACATTACATTACATTACACTACACTACATTTAGAGAAAGATAAAAATAACAAAAAAAAAAACCTTATTGTGATTTTAATTCTTATTTAGTAGAATGAGAATGTAAAAATAAACATAAATATTAAAGGCTGTCTTCTTCACAATACGTATGCAGTATAAAAAAATATAACAATAAACAAGCCAACACTGCAGTCTAATGGAGACATTGTTAATTCTGGCCATTGTCTTTATTCTAAACGAATGAAGAATTGTTTGCATTGAAAATACAAATTGTGCAAGCAAGCAGTCTTTTTTTAATAAGTTTTTTTTTTAAATTACAATTTTATAGATAACATGTTATTAAATACATTATTTTGTTTATCATAAATCTACCTTTACTACAGAAATCTCTTGAAAGCTAAATAATAATCTCTAAGATTGTTTTATTACTTCTATATTTATTTTCTAGTTAAAACAATTACGCAGTGATAATATTAGTATTTCTTGAAATTGAGTGCCAAAACTTAAGTTAGTTAAATTATAATTGTTGAAATTTGTTTTATTACTACAAATATTACATTTAAATGTTAAAAAGTAATGCATAACAGCCTGTATGTTATTCAAATCGAAAACCTTTATTTCTTTTATATAAAAGACACTTAAAAAAGAATTTGCCCAGCAAAAACTTTACTTACATTTTTAGTTTTATTGACTTTCAGAATTCATTATTTTGTAACAATATGTGACACTTTTTGTATTACTAATTACAAATTAAAGAATTACTTTATACTCGTATATATGTATATGTATCTTAAAAAGGTCATAATTTTAAGATCGCAAATATTTAATTCAAATAAATACAATTAAAGAAGTTAGTCCGCTTTCACACATTTCAATTCTGACTCTTCAAGGCAAATATTTTTAAATTAGAAGGCAAAAGAGAATATTATTTTATTATCTTCTTGATTTCTTCTTTTATATTCTTCGTCTTTTCTACGCAAAGTTGTTTGCATGTTGAATTGCATGAGCGAGTAGGGACTTAAAGTTATAGAACACGAAAATTGAAGATACGTGTGTGAACAAAAAAGAATTGAACAAAAATTGGTCAGCTAAAACTGACACGTGTAAACAGCACTTATAACATGATTATAAATCTTTATTAATATAATTTTGCAACAAGTTTTCTTAACATTTATTAAGTTTATTTTTTTTATTACATTTTCTTGTAATCACTCTACAATTAAAGTTGAACCTCGATTATCCGTGATGATCGGGACCGGAAGCATTCTGGATAATCGATTTTCCCGGTTAATTGAAGGACAATTTTGAGTATTTTAATAATTTTCTTTATTAATTAATGGACGTTGTTGTACATATTTATATAATAACCACTTCAAGTGCTATATGTACATACATACATGTTGAAATAATATACATATGTAACAAAAATAAAATAAAAAGGAAACAGTGAACATATACATTTCAAGTTTAATAATTTCTTAAAAAAATTACTGACTAATCGTATGCAACTGAGGGAATTCCCCTTTTACGTTTTGTTCACATTTTGTTTGGTTGTTCAAAAGTACTCAAAAAAATGCATATGCTTATCATCCCAGGTAATAGAGGTAATCACGGTTAATCAATGCAAAAAAAATAAAAAATTAAAGCGCTGCAAAACAAAAAAAAAATTCTGCTTCTTTTCCGGATAATTGATGTTCCCGGTTAATTGAAACACAGATAACCGAGGTCCAACTGTATATGTTTTTATAAAGCTTTTAAGTATAAAATGAAGTTATTAACTTTTTGTTTAAGATTGGCAAAATTATAATGGATGGAACATTGTGAACAAAAATAAGTACTTTTTCTAGTAGATTTGTAAATAGTCTAGTCGAAAATTTCCTATTACTTTTTAACTTGATTTGTAAATGAATTTATTGCTGGGTGGTAAATGAAAATGAGAAAGAGTTTATAATTAAAAGTTTAATTTTTTTCAGTTTTTATAGTTTTCTCTTTTAGCTTAATGAGAAGTTTAAGTTATATTTTTTCTATTATTTAGTTTGACCAACAGTTTTTTTTAAATCCTAAATGTTTTTTCAGAAACCTCGCATAGAAACTTTGTAACATTTGTTGACATTTGTATATGCCCAAACCACGCCACATCTAAGATACATATGTAGGTAAAAGTTGGCAGTGCACTGCATTATTCGCAAGTTTTTTCCTGCTAAAACAGTGTTCCTATAAAATACGGTCGCATGAACGCTTTGATATTTATGCAACAACTGATGCTTCTTTATTAATATTTAAGAAACGACAAAAGAAATTCTTTTTGTCTTATAAAAATTTATTAGATCGCTTTAAATGTTTCAAAACATATTTTGATTGTCGAGCACCACAAACTTACTTTAACTTTTACTTTTCAATAGCCCAATATAGTTCAATTGGTCGAATTATAAATTAGGGAGGTTTATATCGTCCCCTTAATAATATTTTTGACCTTGCGAGATAATCGAATTCAAAGTTTTTGTGTAATTAGACATTTGGCAAAACATTTATATTTTAGAAAATAATCAATGTTTTTAAGTTGTGATCATTTAGATATTTGGTGGAAAATAGCAGATGATATTTCATTAATTTACAAGAGCTTTAATAGCAAATAAATGGGACTCAAAGTACCACGATGTCAATTAGGTAATTTTATTTGTTTTAATATAACTATTGAAATAATTATACACTATTTTATTTAAATCATTTTGTGGGACGAATGTTGTGTATATCAATATACATCATTTTTGGATTTTATTTTGTTATAAAATATTAAAAATATTGTTGAATAATAATAATAGTGTATGCTTTTTATACAGTACTTTTCTTTAAAATTATATTCACAGCAACAACTAACTAAAACATCGTAACCTTCAGTTACGTAATTATTAATGAAAAACTTCAAACAAAAAATCATAAGCTATTTTTTCAATTGATCTTGATTTTGACCCACTTTGAAGAAGTAGAATTTCATCAACGATATATATTTCCACTATGTCAAGCCGACTTCTAGTGATGTCGAAGGCAGGCATTAATTTATAGAAATATCCGTAGTCATAGTTAAAGAATTGACAAATTGGTTACTCTTTAACCACAACTGCAAATAGCTTGGCCTTTTGCTTTTTACCAAAAATTTTGGTTGGTTGTTTGAGATTCATTTTACATATGATTTGTCAGCCATAGTAAAAGAAAGATGTTGAATTTTGGTATAGCAAGATCATTTTGATTTTCACTACAATTTAGATATTTAATTGTACGATAAGTTTGAAAACAAGCATTCACATGTTTTCTTCTTACTGCACTTAGTCCCAATTTACACGAAGCAATTCCTTAAGCTAAGCTGATTACCTTTTAGATATCTTTGTGAGGGGAAGATAAGAGGAGTACACACTTGATTATGCTAGCAATTCGTGTTACTCTTTTATTCGTATCACATATGTGTATACAAATGTTTGTATACTCTCAAATAAAAATACGAGTAATCTTAGTTATTGTGCTGTGTAAACACCGAAGAAATTTCAAGGAAAAAATTTTATCAATATTCTTATCAAAAATTGTTACGTATAAAATGGGACTTACAATGGTGTTGTATTTATTTTTTGCTTGGTCATTGTGGAAGAAATTTTGTTTTTTGTTTAATAACAATTTGCTTTTTTTTGCTTCTGACTATTGAAGTAATTCATAGAAAGCTTATTAGTATAGTTTGACATACTAGTGATAATTTGACAGTTAGAATTTACAAAAAAAGATTGCTTTTAAGTTTTTCTTCCTCGCTTATCATTTTATTCAACGCATCCTTCACAAAATGGGATATACAATAATTAGAAATATCTGCGAAATTTTCAAATTTTTGTCTGTAATTAATGTAATTTACGAGCTTTTTTAAATGACATTTAAAAAGCCATTGCAAACATACGTTTTGTGTATTTTTTGAACCTGCAAAATATTTGTTAAACCTTTTACTAAATTACATTTACAAAAATAGTTCCACATACCAGTTTTATTTGAAAGCCACCAGTTTTTGCCCTCTGGCGTATGATAAATAATACATTTTTTCAACACTCATACGCCACCCAGTAAGATGTAGGTAGTAGACATACTGTAACTAGGGATGCAAAACGGGACTGGATTCGGGATTTTAAAAATGGAATTTTTCCGCATCCCAGAATTTCGGGATTTCTGTTTCTTATTAAAAGAAACTACGTAGTTTATTAATAATAAAAACTATTTATTTAAAAAAAGTAACTTATTAATTTTTAGAGAATATTATTTCGACGGTGGACGCAGCAAATGTAACAACAAATTTGTCGTAATACAAAAATGTATAATAATAATAATAACAAAGAAGAATACACACACATTTGTCAAGCATAAGTAAATTTCGTTTTAACTCATAACATGTAATAAGAAATATGTTAATTCCCATATTCTATTTCTCAAAAAATGGTGAGTTAAATAGATGATGCTTACGAATAGATCTTGGACAATAAACATTGCTGGGAAAGCCCTTGGTAGGGTAGAAAATGCATTTCAGGGTGCCATTTGTCTAAGAAAAACATAACTTTACAATGGTATTCTTCGAGTTATTAATTAAAAAACGAACTCAAGCCTAATTAAGAATTTTATCTAATATATAAAAGTAACTTATATTAAACATAAATATATTTGAAAACGAAAATTTTCTTTCCTCAAAGTATTAATTTTTAAAATTTACTAAAAGTTTATTGACCAAATTTTGTATTTTATAAACAAAATTTTATAAACCATTAACAATTTAATAATATTATCTTGAAAACTAGATAGAGAAAAATAATATTTAATTTCGGCTTTAATTTTTGTATTAATTTAAAAGCAAAAAGGAATATTATATTTAGATCTTAAAAAAGCTGCTTAAAAATATTAAAGCATGCTGATTTAATTTTGTTACCAATATATGACGCTGACAAAAAACCTCCATCACAATCAATGCTTGTGGCTAAAATTGTTAGCAAATTATGGTAAGCTGATTGCAGTTCTCACCCTCCGAAACAAATGATTACTTATATTTACTTCTTATTCAAAATTTGATTCCATATCATTACAGACATTATATAGTGTTGCAGGGACTTTTACATTTTTAAATTGCATCGTTTCGCAATCAACGTTTTTCACTTCATTTTTCATTATAAAATTCTCTCTTCTATTTTGGATTCTTTCAAAAAATTTAATAATTTTGAGTAAACCATCCTTATTTTTTGATTTCTGGCTTTTCCAGTTCAACGCTTAATATGCAATCATTTTTTGATATATTTTTTTTAAACTTAGATAAAAGTGCAACATCGTGACTGCGTGAAACGCCTTCACTATTACTTAACCGTATTTAACATGACAAATATTTGTTTAAGTAAAACAAATGTTTTGTCTGTCATCTGTTCAAAGAAAAGCTTTTTTCTAGAAATTTCCAATTTCAAAAACCGTAAACATAACAAATTCTGCATTTGAGTTTGGTAATCCAAAATAAATTTTTATTTTTTCATCTTCATTTCTTTAACATAATTTTGTAAAATTTAATTTTTTGTTGGTGATTTTGTAAAACAATTTTGAAAGGTTTTGTTAACTCAATTTGTGAATTAATGTGAAATTTGTCACAGATTTATTTTGTTTGATCTATGTTGTATCTGTGCATGCAAGAAAGTAAACCAAAACAATTATACTTCTCTGGATCATTTAAAAAAATACTAATTTTTGAAAAATCCCGAAAAATACCCATATTTCAGGATTGGCATAACCAATTGTGACATACCTTAGTGTAAAGTGATGCGCATATGAAATAGATTTTAATTTAATTTGTGTTGTATTTGTGTTTGATACATGGAAAAGAAAAAACCTTTGCAGAATATATAAAAACATATTAGGCAATATAAAAACGTTTAATATTTTTGGATATCGTTTATACGATTTGAGAAAAATTTAAATTTTACTTACAAAATAGCTATAACTTGGTCCCTTTCGTAACAAGGGTTTTTAATTTTATTAGAGCAGATTTCTTATAATTTTTGCTTCAGTTCATTTTTCATTAATAACTCTAAGAATACCATTGTAAAGTTATATTTTTCTAGACAATTAGCAAACTGGAAAGCATTCTCTACCTGCCAAGGCCGTCATCAGCAATCAATTTGTAAACATCATCTATTTAACTCACCGTTTTTTGACAAATGGAATTTAATTTTTTAATTTTTTGATATGACATATTTCCTTTAAAGTTGGCTTTCCGAAAAATATAAAGACGATATAAGTATTCCTGGAAATGTCTTAAATATGCTAAAAATTGGCAAAAAAAAATACATTTTTAATATTTTTCAACTTCAAAACATACAAATTTTTACTCTATGATATTTGTGTCTGCCCAAAAAGCAAATAAAAACAATTATACTTCTCTGCAAATACTGATACACTAGAGCCGCGATTTGCGTCATTAATAGTGACCGGGGAAATGCGACGCAAACCGAAACGATGCAAATCGAATCAATTTTTTTCTATACAAATGTATTGACACAAAATTTCAACTTCCACACAAATCGGAATCAAAGCGGATTTAACCACACTTAGAAAAGCGATGCAAATCGAAACGACGCAAATAAGATAGACGCAAATCGGGGCTCTAGTGTATACGAAAAATTCCTGGATTCGGGATTGTCATTCCTTATTGTGACCAATTGTTAACTTGGTGTAAAGTGATGCGCATATGAAATAGATTTTAAAACATTTCCATGTTCTTAGTGTTGTCTATATATTTGAAAATTTTATATATTCACTGATCGCTTACCCAGCAAATTTAATTTTATTGACTTCCAGAAGTCAATATTTCCTAGCTCTCTTTGTCACTTTTTGTATTAATTATTATATATGAAAAAATGACTTTATATATGCCTTAAATAAAATTAAAATAATTGCAATAAGTTTCTTTAGTATATATTTGTCGTTTGTTTATTTACTTTACAACATTTTGTTGTTATCAACCTACAACTATATATTTTTAGAAAACTTTTAAGTAAGTCATTAAATTTTTGGCTGAAAATGACAAAATTTTAACGGATTACTTGCGAAACATTTCGAATAAAAACAAGTGCTTTTCTAGTAGATTTGTACATAATTCTTATGACTTTTCAACTTAATTTGTAAGTGAGGTTTTTTTTTCTTTTTTCAACCTTTTTTTAAACCGTCTAACTTATTTTCGTTATTTGAATAATACAAAGTATTTAATTTTTTTTTAAAAAATTCTCATTTTATTAAAACTGATGGAAAATCAGAAAATTTTACCATTTAAATAACATAAATAAAATAATTTTTAAGGGAACAGTTTTAATTAGTAATAACGCCCAAATCATTCTCACATATAATAATAGAAACATAAACAATTATAAAGAATTAAAAAAAAAGAAAAACAAAAAGAAAACACAAATGTTATAAATTAATTAATGTTATTTTATATGAAAAATTGTTTTTCGTTTAATACTGTAATTGTAAAATTGCAATTCATCATAAAAGAACATTTTTTATATATTAAACGCGTTTTTTTTTTCATTGTTACACGATTTTATTGTTTACGAATGCCAAACCCATGAAATAATTTATTAATTAATGAAATCAATTAATAATAATAGATTAATATTAATATAATAAAAAAAAAATACTGTAAATACGTACAAGTATATAAATCATATGGAATTTTTTCTCTTGTAGATTTCAGATTTACCTTCGTAATCAAACTAAGATATAATAAAGTTTTATGTATCTTTTCAATTAAATAAAAAGTTCATTCTTAATAAAAACAAAACTGTAGTTTGCATTTTTAATATTTATTATTGAGTGTATAAAAAAGGTAAGTTATTAAAATAATTCTAAAATTTTATTGCTGTAATAGAGAGCATTATTCATAATAAAAAAAGTATATTTTTAAAACCTGCTGAAAACACTAGTTTTCAGTAATTTGTTTTTAAAATTTCAAAAAACTGTAGAAAAATATGTTACAAAGCCAAACAAGAAAATAAACAAAATCAAGCATCAGGACGGTTGTGATGGGTGTATATTGAGAGTGAGGGTATTATCTTTACTAACTATTAAACTCTAGTTTTGTTTCGTAAGTAATGTCCGGTTTTGCTTATTGAAACGGCGAGCACGCCAAAGATCTATGGCTAACAAGCCGCAGTTAAATGAAGAAGACATTTTTCCTATTTGCAGTTATACAGCTGTCTTGATAGTCAAATCGGTTCTTAATTTATTTCAAAAAAATGTTTTTCTTTTATACAAACTATTTTGAGTGACTTTATTAACGCAATTTTAATTCATGCAATTCATATTCTTATTATCTATTGTTTACTTACATTATTGTCTATTTATAATTATATATGAAATATGTGGGTCATGTAATTAGATCTTCACATACATGCATTTATGAGTTATGGAATTCATACGCACACTACACAGTAACAACTTTTTCTCAATGACCGCTCAAGAAGATTTAACTCCAGTTTGGATGCTTGTATTCAAACCTATTGTGCAAATTGCAGTGACCAGAACATTGTCCTTGCTATAAAATGGACAAGCCTTCTGTACGACAAAGTTTTAACAAAATTTTAGAATCGGCTTATTGTAGATGATGAAACATATAATGGATATAATGGACCTCACACAGCTTTGTCTTTTGTCAGCTCTTCAACTGTGGTTCTGGTTATTTATATAAATACATGCCTCCACAAACGTTTGCTTTGTCTTGTTAGACGTCACACAGTAGGGGAATTTGAAAAAAAGCAAATAAATCTGTAATTTCTAAACAGTAATCCCAGTATAATCTAATTACACATGCCTAGAGAGCAAGTCTTGTCAAGTTTAAGTTTTGAATTTTGACATAAATTAAAGTGAAAATTTATTATGAGTTTTTAATTATTCCCTAATTAATTTGAGACATGGAAAAGACACGGCAGATACGTTACACATCAATGGATAGGAAATTGTGGTATTTTTTCATATAAAAAATAAACTGTGACAAATAACAAATTCATGGAAGAGTTTTTTTTTTTTGAAAACAAAGCAAAAATCTATTATTTTGAGTTTTTTGCGGAAACAAAAATTGTTTAAACTGAAATTAAAATTTTATTTATACATATCGATGGTCACAAGTAGAAGAGCCCTAAATCGTATTTTGTACGAAATTGAGTTTTTCAGTGATTCCTAAACATTTCACGCACATACACCTTGTTACAAAAATTTTTTGCAATAGTGTAAAAAATAACGATTTCATAAGCAGTTGTACAAAAAAAGTTTAATGTTGAATATTACAGTTTGTATTATGTTTTTACCTTTTCCTGTAAAGTTACAATTATTTGGGTTAGGATCTTTCTACTTGCGGCCATCGATATATATTTTTTTAATAGAATTTTGTAGCTATTCAAAAATTTTGGAGCAAAATACTGAAGTGAAAACAAAATTTAAATGCAGTATTTCACAATTCCCCAAAAAAAAAAGTTTTGAAACTTTGCAAAAATGTAATTTTTTTAGATTTTTGGCCATATTGTCTGTACCAGAAATGGTGTTATTACTGAAACCCTTTGCAGAATAATTAAAAACATATTAGGTAATATAAAATCGTTTAATATTTTTGGATATCGTTTATGCGATTTGAGAAAAATTTAAATTTTACTTACAAAATAGCAATAACTTTGGTCCCTTTTGTAACAAAGTTTTTAATTTTAAAAATCTTTCTACTTTATTAGTTCGGCTTGAGGTCCCTTTTATTAACAGTCTAATTTATAAAAACTTATCAAGGGTTTATAACATGCTTATAAAGCAAATATCCATACAAAATTTGCTTTATAAACCTGTTATAAACCTTTGACAAATTTTATGAATAAGGGGGTAAAAATATAAAAACTGTTGTTCGTTTATAATTTTTATTATATTTTACTTTTTAATTTTTTTATATGATATATTTCACTTAAAGTTAGCTTTATAAAAAATTTAAATACCAAATAAGTCTTCTTGGGAATTTCTTAAATATGCACTAAAATGGCAAAAAAAAAATGAAGTTTTAATATTTTTTAACAAGCATATAAATCTTTACTCTATGATAAATTTTAAATAATTCTTTTTTGACTATGTTTAAAAAACAGTTATTAATTTACAAGAGAAAAACATTTAAAAAGATCGGAAAATATTTGAATCCACTATATCAAAAACCAGGAGGGATACAAACGTTATAAATTTAATTTTCTTATACAAATGGTTAGAAAACTATAGGAGATAATATATAGCTACATAATCATATAGTTGTTTTTAGTACTCGACTAGTAGATTTTTGGATCATTGGAATTGGTTTAGTTTTTAATTTCTGACATACCTAAAGTGCCACACTTTGTTGGTTTTTGGAACCTAATCTGGCTTGCTTCAAAACTTAAACTCGAAAATACTTTCTCTCTAGGCATGTGGAATTTTATTGCTATCGGAATCACTGTTTAGAAATTAGACAGTTAATTCTCTTGTCTTCCAAATTCGCCCACTGTGTTTCACCACTTGGTAAAGTTCGGCCTGATTTAAATCCCTGTTATTATTGAAAATCTGCAATGGATTGTTAAAGAAGAAATCAGAATGACGCTGTTAAAAAATATAATATAAACACTTTTAGTAAAATAATATTAAACTATTTCCAAAGGAAAGTTAAACAGATTGGTTCTTAAGTTCTTGTGAATAACAATAGGTTACTGAATAGGAATAAGTACGCAGTGCAGGTGAAAAATTAAATATTGTGCAACAGTTAACAATAAAAATAAATTAATTTTCTTTTCTGCTTTTAGCTTTTCCTCAAAACTAATAAATGAGTATCAATTTGTTGTACAAAAATATTTTAATTAAAAAAATATCTGTTTAAACATTAAAACATTCGATTGAATTCTATGTGCATGATGCTTTACTCTAAACCAGGGTTGATAAAGTTGATACAATTGTACTTTTTTTGGTATAAATCAAAACTAAAAAGTACAATGTTACTCCTGTGGCTCATTTGGTACTATTTACAAATTTTTTAAACCCAAACATATTTTTAATTGATTTTAAATGGCAACGCTTATTTACTGAATGAATATTGTGAATAGAGTTTTGCACTTGTTCATTGGTGGTTTTTAGTATTCAGCTAATGTTTTCTTGCTGTTGTTAAACTTCATATATAAAATAAAGAGAGCAATTGTAAAGTTTATACAGTTTGATAAAATAGGGAACGAAATGCTTTGTTGTAGAATAGCAATCATCTTGGTAAAATACATGGCACGACTAGAAAAAACTTCAATACGGTTTTTTGCAGTATGAAAGCGTCGTCTTAGTTTTCTGCAAGTGGTACTAAAATAGAACTCTTGTTACAACTTTAATATAGCTACTGGTTTGTTATCAGAAAATGTATAGATTTGATCTCATTTATTTGAATGTACCGCACTAATATTTTATATGACCATAATTATCAACATATGTATAATTGATGAACATGTATTTATTTATTTTTTGTTATCTTTACTTTACATGTACCAATGAATTTAAAGTACCTTTTTTTTGTTGTATTAAATTTTTGTTTATTAAAATAAAATTAAAAAAAAAATTAAAAAATTATTTAGTACTATCGGGGTCGAAAAAGTACGATTTTAAAAGTTCATTGGTACGATATTTGGTTTTCTCATTTATCATGCCTGCTCTAAACCTTTTGCTGATTTTTACGTGGCGTATGTGGAATATTTGTTGCAATAACATTCATACGCTTCTAATTAGTATTAATATGTATATCCATATGGAAAAAGTATTAAAATGTCTAAACTTTTAGAACAGTTAGTTATCTGATTTGATTATATTTACTACAAAAAATATTGGTGCTTCGATTGAAATATTCTGGGCGTCCTGAAATGCTAAGAGGAGTTAAATGATAGTGCTCAAGAGAGAGACAGAAGCGACAGAAAAGTAATTTACCAAAAATATTCTTTGTCGAATCGGAATATTTGTTATTGAAGATAAAGAAAAATTTGATTTGGCGAAAGCTAAAATATAGTACAATATCTGTCAATTCAATTATACCCAATTACAAACCTAGAAATTTAGATTCGGTAGTGGACCTATGTTTTTTGTTCTAAATAAAATTTAGCGCAAATGCTCTCATAAGCATCGTCAATTTGCCCTAAAATTAGTTGTTACGTTTTATTGAGTAAACATTTGCCAGGTGTGACCGTAACTTAACTATCAATCATAGGCATTAAAGGCGGAATGAAACCACTTTTAATTTGCTATGTGGAATTGTAATTTTAAACATTTCTAGGTTTCATGCCGAAAAAATTTTTCGTTTTACTTTATCTAAAAAACCAAAACACGGAATTAATTCCATTTCCGAATGAAATTAACCCCCTGGCCCACGATGTCGAACGATAACGTTCGATTAGATATGACTTAAGACACAAACTTTTTATCGTATCTATTTTTTACTCAATCGAGTTTATTTATTCCACAATCAAGTTTGTGTCTCAAGTCTTATCTAAGCGAACGTTATCGTTCGACATCGTGGGCCAGGGGGTAAATTCTGCAACATGGCTGATTATTAACACTCAAAATTAGTACTCCTGATATTTAGTATTTTCAACATCAGTGAATTCCAGGCATTTTTACTAATAGCATACACATCGTGAACTGTATACGTATGATTTAATCTTAAATGTTTAGATAACATGCAACAATAAATGTCTCTATCAACATTAAAGCTTTCATCAATTCAAATTTTCCTAAATGATCTGATTGAGGTTCCTTGAACTGTCCAAAAGAAAAAGTTTTCAGCAATAAAAGCTTTATTTAACAACTCTCAACTCAATGCAGTAGAAACACGTTGAGTTGAAACTGAATTCAAGCATCTGTAAACTGTCTAATTATTCCACACTAAAACATACACACTCAAAGTTTTCCAAGCACAGCAATTAAAAATACAAAAAGCAGAAACTAATAAAATCTGCATTAAAACCAGAACAGAATAAAACTAAATTATTAACCTTTTGACTTAATGGAATACTAAAATTGAAGTCTTAAAACTTGTTTGTAGTTATAAAAAATAAAACACTAACAGCTAAATATACATACATATGTATATAAATATGTATGTTTGCATAAAAAGTTTTTTTCCCATCCAAAAGCACACATAAATTAAAATGAAAAAACCTGTGTAACTCATACGCATTGGAGCACCAAAAGAGTTTGAAATTTGATAATGGCGTTAAGGATGCTGTTTCAAAAGGATGCGAAGCTAAAACCTGTTAACCATATCAGAGAAAATCAGAGTGAGAGCATAAGAGAAAGAGTACCAATGTGAATTAAATTAGTAAGAGAATGATGGCGGTGATGGTGTCAGTGTTAGTGCTAGTGAGTTAATTGAGCAAATTCTAACAACTTTTACCTGAGCTCTTAACAAACTCTTAATTACTTCTCAAATAAGAGTATGTACTAGAGGTTAACTCAAATGTGCAAATTGTAAGTACCCTTGTTTGTTTTTGTATAAAAGAGCAAGCAGTATTGCCGTATTTTGAGGATGATTGCTTATGAAGGGGGAGCATTTATTCTTATACTTTAAATATTTATATAATGTAATTTATTCTTCAAATAGATAAATATAGTACAAGTTAATCTTATTTACTTATTTTCTGTTACTGAAAATATCTGAACAATTTTCACTTTATTTCGCCGATTCCAACTAAAGTAATGTAGTTAATAATACATGAACAAAGTTTATCTAAAAAGGGTGACAAATTGGAAAATATTTAGTAATAATGGCCAATTACGTTTAGCAAAAATTAAAAAATACAACACATACACTATTGGCAAAATTAATAACAACGGATTTTTCATTCTCAATTATGCGAAAAAAAAATACTTAAAAACTAACAATAACAATAACTTTGGTGACGGTACGGTGAATCTATATTTATAAGATTTATATGAATCCCCTTAATGTACTTAAGTTAGTTGCCTTAATTTTATAGAAAATGTTAATTTGCTCTGAAAAAGTAATACAAACGATATTTAATATTTTTTTATTTAAGATCCCATAAAGATTTGTTATGATAAAATGCTCTTTTCCACTTATATTATTAAGGGAATAACTAGTTTAGCTTCATCACTTCATGAAAACTCAGTTTTCGATTTTTAAAGAAAATTAAACTATTTATCAGAAACTAGTTGTGGAAGATTTTAATAGGCTTTACACAAATTCTATGCAAGCAGGACTTTCGATTTCCCCTCTAAATATGAAATAATTTAAACATAAGAATATCATTTGAAATTATTGGAAAGTGTGTGCTCCAATACGCAAATAAGTGGCAAATCATTATACACTTTGCCGTCCGTCTCAATGTTACAATTTGGTCTTTATCAGTAATAATTAGAAATATATTTTAAAGTGCTAAAAATATTCATCTTACTGTGTCCATAGAAATATTAAGGTTATTAAAATCTGAAAAAGGGCATAAGTTTTAACACAATTGCTGCAGATGAATATTTAGAAAAAATTTATCTTAGCATAATAATGTTTTTTGTCATGTCATTGTTTGAAAACATTAAAGTTACTCAATATAGTTGTGTTCTTTGACTTTATAGGTAAATAACTCCAGAGAAAGACATACAATGGTATTACATTACCGCAAAGAGAAAGTACCCAACCAGGAAATGTCTCACGCAGTAAATAAATAGTTGTAAATTGGTACCGTCGTTAAGTCACATGTCGTCAATAAAAATATAAAATGTTTGTTGCTTGACAAGCCTAATTGAGTTTCTGATAAAGAATTTTTGCAGATTAACGAAGATGAAAAATTGTCTTTTTTTGAAATAAAATGTATTACACTTTAAAAACGTGTATTTCATTTGTGTTATAAGGGACTGTATTTATACCCGACACCACCATAGTGGGGAGGGTATATTGGATTTGTGCTGTTGTTAGTAACGTCCAAAAATAAAGTCTAACACACCCACCTTAAAGACTCAGAAGCACTGTCTGAATTGATTTAAAGATATCAGACCGCCTGAGTGTCCATATTTTGTACACAAAATAAAAATCGCAATTTTGAAGCTAATTTCATAAAAACTGATACAATATATTTTTTCGGTCCAAGGACGGTTGGTATTTCACCTAGCCCCCATACAATGTCCTCCCGAAATTTCACTTTGTTTATTTAGGTGTTTAAACAAATTTCGCCACAAATAAGGTGTTATTTGTTAATTAATCGTCTTTGAAAATTGTTTGCTGATCGATTGATAATTGGTTATAGATCCCATATAACGGCCTCTTCTAAAAATTACTTTAACGAACATAAATCTCTTAAAAATTTAGATATATAAATAAATTTTTAATACAAATATGTTTCATATATACTCAAACCAATCGTTTAATTTTATCATGATTAGTTCATAATTAGTAATATTTGTCATATAATAAATCGCTTAAAAATTTTGGTATCCAATATAGCTGGCACTTCTAAAAAAAAAACAGTTTTTGCACATAGACTCGGTTTAGGATATTATATGGTCGGCCTTGAGCGACTATACTTTTTACTTGTTTTGTTTTGTTTTTAAAAATTGTGATAAACACCCTTTAGAGCATTGTTCACACTACAGTAATATTTGTGAAAGACGTCAAGGCTTGTGAAACTTCTGAAAAGTAAATATAAGGCTTTGGTATAAGGTTTGGTATTGCTAAAAAGCTAAGGACTTTTTCGGATGTCATTTGCTTTAAAAAACTAGAAAAATGTCTAATATGCTGATTACACTTGAAAAAAAATATAGAATTTGATTTAATGTAAAATTTTATTGGTTAAATATATCATAACAAAATTTGAAACTAATATTGATACAAATGTCCTTAAATCAACGTGTACCAAAATTTGATTTTGTTTTATAAGTTTTTTTTTCATTTTTTTTTAATTTAATTTTTTATTATTGAATCTTTCTTTTTGAAATTTACAATATACATTCAAATCTTAATTCTATTTGTTGTATATTAGTTGTTACCAATGTAACCACTAACTGTTGTATTCAAATTTTAAAAATGTCTTCTAGTTAGGCTCAAAGTATCGGTTCTTTTTAGCCTCTGGTGACCTTCGAACTGAAGCAGACCCCGAGCGAGGTAGTTAGGGTGGGCCATTAGTTTATCGATGTAGCTAATTGAATATTTTTTAATTTCCTCCTGGATAGTGGGGACGTTGAGATCTCTGTGGATATTACCATTACGTATATACCATAGAGCGCAGACAATTTGTCGTAATATTCTAGATTGTCTTCTTTGAAGCTTTTGGATTTTAGATGCGCATGCAGTACCCCATAATTGGATGCCATATGTCCATATTGTTTTTATGATGGACTTTCATAGGAGAATTTTGTTGTCTAAAGACAAGTTTGAGTTTCGACCGAGAAGTCAATGTAGTTGAGCTGCTTTAAGTTTCCTAGCCGTTATTTTCGCTTCAATATGACGAGACCAGGTCAAGCGTATATCTATATGAATTCCCAAGTACTTAACATGGTTTTCTACCGGAACAGTGATGTTATTTATTTTTACAGCTGGGCACGTTTCTCTTCTGAGCGTGAAAGTTAAGTGAGCACATTTAGCCGGGTTAACCTTTATTCTCCATTTTTCTAGCCAGGCCTCTAGTTCATTGATGTGGGACTGCAGATTTTGCGATGCGACTTTTGGGTCATGGTTAACGCTAATAAATGCTTTGTCGTCTGCAAATGTAGAGGTATGCGTGTTCAGGTTTGTTGGCATATCCGCTGTGTATAATATATATAGAAGCGGTCCTAATATGCTGCCTTGGAGGACACCAGCAGTAATTTTCTGGAGGGGGGAGTATTTATCTTGCGACCTTACCATGAATATTCTGCCTGTTATATAGCTATTCAGAAGCTTGTGAGTGTTTTGAGGAAGCATTCGTGTTATTTTGATGAGTAGCCCATCATGCCAAACTTTGTGAAATGCTTGGGAAATGTCTATAAACAGGGCTTAGCAGTATTGCTTTTTCTCAAACGCCGATCTAATTAGGGTGACAATTCTATGCACTTGTTCTATTGAACCATGTTTCGCTCTGAATCCAAACTGGTGATCCGGGATGATGTCGTGTTCATTTAGATGAGGAGTTATACTTAAAACGAATATTTTTTCGAAAATCTTCGATAGGATTGATAATAAGCCCACTGTAATGTTATTTGCCATGATATTAAAAACATTTTCTGTATATTTAGGTAACAGATGGGGCTATACAAATATGAAATTTTTACAAAATTGCGTTGTTCTTAAATGAATACAACAAGGTGGATAGTCGGCCGGTTTCAATTCATTCACCAGTTATAGCTTTAAAGGCAAATTCTTTCGCTAAATGCGCCATGTGAGCGTTGTGGATAGCTTCAAGTGTTGAGAACGTCGAATAATTGATAAATTATGATCTTTTTTTTTAACACTGCGGCTTACGTCTTTAATATTTTCGCTTGTATGGCCCGCTCGAAAAATATGACTCTTATGAATTGTATCCTATAAAATAATAACTAATTTGACATTTGTGTAACGCAAAATGCTAAAACAAACTGATGTTAATTCACTTAAGTAGAGGCATTTTAACAAAGATTTGTTTTATTTAAAACTTGGATAGTTGGCCTATTTAGATGGCAACTCAGGCTACATAACGAAGTATAACACATGTACTCTATTTTAGTTGAATGAAACTACAACAAAAAGCAACTCAATGAGTGTGCTCCATATACAAGAAGATGACGATAACGATGAGTGTGGAACTGTAACAAGGCAATGAAGACTACAACTCATTGGTTTATTATAATGAATGCTCAATTTTATTTTATCCATTCAACACGCAAACACACTTTCCTCGACAGTCTGTATGCGAGAACGAATTTCTCAACAACTCTTATTCTCTTTATTTCTGTGTTGCCTGAGTATGTGCTAATGTGCCAGAGTGTATGAGTGTGTCGCGATGTGTGTTAGTTTGTGTATTGTAAGTCCTGTATTATCCTGAGCATTAATAACACACACACACACACGCACACAGCAAAAACATTACCACTGGCTTGTTTTCCGTTCTTTTTTCTATTTTGTGCTGAACATGCGATGCCATACTATAGCATACAGTGCTGTGTTGTGCTGTTCTGTACATTTCTTCTTTTTCGTTTTTGAGTAAGAATTTGTGAATATTCTTGTTCTGGTTGTTGCTGCTGTTGTAGTTGTTGTTGTTTAGTGTGGGGGTTATTTCAAGCACATCATATTTTTGTTGGTTTTGTTGTTTCTTCCTCTGGTTTCATATCACAAAAATATAAATATCAAGTTCTGAAAGGTTTTTGTTAGTGCTGTGCATTGACTTGAAGCTGTGATGACGTAGTCCTGTTGCGGCTCTTTCAAAGCATTTTATCAAATACACATTTCTAAAAAAATAAACAAAAAGATTTAAGGAAAGAAAAACTAAAAAAAAAAAACAAGATAAATAAAAAGCAACACATTTTATCTGTTTAAAACCTCGCAAAGGAACGTAAATAAATTGCTGATGTTTAAGCAGTGAATGTGAAACTGAATGAGTAAAGTGCAGTGTAGTGTATATAGTGGGATATTTGAAGTGTGAAAAAAGTCAGTTTAAATAAAAATTATCATCATCAGTGTCACCAGCAACATTGTAAACTTCATCATAATTTAACATCATCATCAGCATCATCAACATCTTTTAACATTTTTGTATACACAAAGGTGTTAACCTAAATATTACTTTCTACTTATAATCATCATTATCACCTTCATCAACAACAACATTTACAACATCAACCCATTTTTCTTCGTGTGTCTTCAACTACAGCAGCAGCACTAAAACAGAAGAAAAGCACGGAAATTCATTTAAATCATATTTAACTTTTGATTACAGACAAAAATACACAAAAAAAAGTGAAAGGAAAGAAAAAATTTCAACAGGTTCTTGCCACATACAAAGGATATTTTCATCATACATATGTACTTGTACATGAATATTTATGTATTGACTCGCTAAGACACTCACTCATTTGCTCGCTAACTGACTGACTGGTTGATTTGAGGTCTGTCTTGCTGGATGACTGGCTGCATGACTGTCGAGTTAGAGTGCACACAGTTTGTTAGTGCTTTACGTTTCTTCAGCTTTATTAAGAGCCTGGCTGCCTTAGTTTTCGAATTTCTGGCCTAAATCTTTTGTGACTGTGTTTTTTTTCAACTTCTGTGTATGTATGTATGCTGTTGTTGCTGTTGTTGTTATGTAATTTGTTGCATCTGCTATTGTTATTGTACTTCATTTAAATAGAAAAACAAAAAGTACAAAGCAAACTTCTATAAATATTTTCTAAGCTAGTGTTTATGTGTACTCGCACAACTGCATGCGTGAGAAAGTGTGGGGAAAAGTGCAAGTGCGATTATACTCGAATGCATGCATAAGAATACTTAAACAGTTTCCTTTGATATCGAAATAAGAACACAAACAAAAACCAAAACTAACAAGCCAGAAACAACAATAACTTAATCATCATCGTAATCATTAACATCAAGACCATATACACCATCATCACCACCATTATCTAGAGAAACTATGGTTGAAGAGTTTCTAGAAAAGCTACCGGAAATTGACACTCGTTATGAGGTAAGTTCTTATTGTTATTGCTATTATTATTTTTCTTTTTGTTTTCCATATATTATATTAATTTCAATTGAAATCACTGGCTTGCAAACTCATAAAGTTGTAATATTTTTTTTTTTTTTTTTTTTTTTTTTTTGTTTTGTTTTATTTGACAAACTCAGTTTATGATTGTATCTGTTAATGTAGTCTATATATAGTATATTTAGTGCAGTTCCCATAGATTTATATCTAGATCTAGTTATAAACATACTATTTTTACTGCATAAATTGTCTAGTCTTTTATGTTGTTTTCATGACCATCAGCCCAACCTTTGGCAATATGCCGATGATTTTCATTTCTTTTCTAGTTTTTTATTTTTTTTATTTTTTTTGCTTTATTCTCTAGTTTTTGTTGTCATTATTATATGTATTTCAACAAGTTGAAAGGAAAAAAAACTACTATACACATCCATTTAAAATCTCTATTTAAGATTCTATTTGCACATTTTGCAGTAGACTTTGTCTACAGATTGCAAGAGTTGAACGCAGTTATTGCAAGTGGCTGCATAGATAATTTGTTAGAATATTGCTAATTATGTGTAGATATCACAAAGTTCCATTTGCTGTGTTTCCATAACTACTATACTCATATTCATGTTATTTAAATTATATAAAATTCATAAAATAATATTTTAAATATTTTAAATATTGCTCAAATTTCAAAACATCAATTATGTTTAGAGTTCATAATTGCGTTAACACAACAAATCAGCAAGTTATGCAAAATATTAAGCTTTAGTAATCTTTGAAGAATAATTCTTTATTTTGTAAAAATTTCCAAGTATTCTCTATTCATCCTATTTAACAAGAAATTTTAAAGTGTTTTTTTTAACTATTTGTAAATCAATAACTAATTGTGCAACATAAATATTCCAATTTCCTCAAAATATAAAGCTTATATTTCTATGTTTAGTGAAAAGATTGCTTAAGATCATAGTTTTTGAGACGGGCGTGTAGATACAGCATAGTTGCGAAATAGTATTATGGTTGCTGTAAATATTTATAAGATTTCTGCAACCATGATATGGTTAAGTTACGATTTATATAATTATAGCAGTCATATATATGATTATAGCAATTATGTAATGTTTATGGTGATCAGTTTTATGATTAAAAATTATACCATACTATGTTGTTCTCTATCATAAAGAGCAACAAATTATGATAAATGGATTCATCATAAACATGATTGCAACAAATACATACAAAGTTACTACAATCATTTATATGATTGTATGATTGTAGTAATCATTTGAAATGTAAACTTAACCATATTATGGTGTAGTGTGTCTAACTATCGACCCTTACCTATACTACATATGTAGGTACTAGGCGTCAAATAGCAGACACACTCAGGCAACATAACCATGAGAAATGCTTATCTAAGCATTCTCCCATGTATGAATATGTTGCCACTGTATGTTTGAACAAAGAGGGTATCAAGTGACAAGGGTATCAAGTGACTTGATGACCCTCTACTAGCTTAAGTAATTTTAAGTCTTTTAGTTTTTAAGAATAATAAACAATTAATCAATAAAGAATAATCAAACGCCGCTTGTGCGACTGTCCCCATATAATATTATTGTGTTTTCTTTCTTTACAATGGTTACTGCAATCATATAAAAATGTGGAAATTTTTGTGGTAAACATCTACAACTATATTTTTTTCTGTGTGTAAAAACATTTAATTTTCAAAGAAATCTTCCACCCCGTATATAAAATCTATACAACAAGCACTGTTTGGGCATTAACTTCTTCTTCAGGCTTAAAAAAGCATTGAGTGGATTATTTATTTATAAAAGAAAATCGTTGTCTCTACTTGCCTTAATTTACAATTTAGCCACGTTCCAAAAAATATTTAAGAAAGTTTTTTTCATACCATTCATGCAAATTGAATGTCCCGGAGTTGTTGGTGTTAGTGTCAGACAATAATGATGTTTGTAAAATTTTCTAAAATATTTAATATTCTTTATAAGAGTTTTAAAGTTACAAAACAAGTTAAGTACGGTTTTTATTTCCGGCTTAAAGTTTTACAAACAATTTAATAAATAACTGGAAATTAAAAATACTTAAGGTAAAAATATATCAAACAAAAAAAGTAATAAAAGTACCAGGTACTTACTTAGTTTTCTTTGCAGTGAAGTATTTCAAAACATGCGTATTAGAATTTTTAATTAAATAACGTTTGCTCCCTTTGTGAGATAAAATTAGTGCACAACCAAGTAATTTGTTGTAATAAATATGTATGTATGTACATGTATAATATAGATCTCTAATCCCTGAAGATTTTCTTAAAATTTAACTTTTTGCTTAGTTTTGTTAACAAATTAATTTTACACAGTTTAAGATTGCAAATAGCAGAATATAGTATTTTTTATTCAACTTCTAACACAACAATTACAAACCTCAAACAATTTTCTTTTCATACTAAAATAGCAATTTAGCAAAATAATCAATGAAATTTTTAAATGTTCTTTTTCTTAGGAATATGCATAAATTAAATTGACATTTGCGTCATTTCTTTAACTGACAAATAAAAGACACAACCCAAGACAACCTGTAAGTAGCATATGTATATACATTTGTACATACACTAATACCTCGTTTTGCGTCGTTTCGTTTTGCGTTTTGTTCGACGTTGTGTTGGTGCTTAATTAGTACTAATTTTCACTGTGCGTCGTTAGATTTTTGAGGTTGCGTTGTTTTGGGTTCGAGTCTTTTATTTTTCTTTTTTAAATTTTTGTAAAATCCGCAACATCATTAAAAGAAGTGCTGTGATGATCGAAATGGAGTTCCGGTTTTTTATTTAAACTGAAAATCAAGTTGCGCAGTGAAGTAAATCACTATCGAATGATAATGCTAGTGGTAGTAATACAGACAATTGCTACGAGGAAATAAATTTATTTTACGTTGAAAAAAAGGACCAACTTTTTGTGCACGAAAGCCGACGTCTTAGTATTTTCATAACCCTAGAACCTAACTTCGATATTTACATGATGTGCTATAGAAAATCTTAATTCACCTTTCGTCGTTTCAGTTTACGTCGTGCAAAGTGAGGTATTGGTGTATATATACATACATATAAATAAATATGTAAATATCCTTTGTGTAATTTTGCTGTCTTTTGCCAAAAGACATTTAACGAAAGCCTTTAATTTGATCTTGATAATTTTCTTGTCTTGGTTTATTTAGCTACAAATTCAGCACAATAAAAATAGTCAATAAAGTAGCTCATCAATATTCAAATACACCTGCCTTTTCTACGATTAAATAAGTTTATATTTGTTGTTTGCGTTTTTGGGCTTAGTAGGAAAATGTGAAAAATAGATGTAGATATTTACCTTGTAATTTATACCATGATGAAATTACTTTACAAGGTGATATCAAGATTACAACAATACAAAAGCAACAGAAACAACATGATATTTTTGTTTTTGCTTTCATTTTTGTAATGTCAAAAACAACTGACTATTTTTACAAACATTTCTGTAGAAAAAAAAAAATAATACATACAACTTAATTTCAAGATGTCATATTTGTTTTTGTTTACAATAGAAATAATTTCAATAAAAATAATTTATAAATTTGTTAATTTATACAAAATTTAACCAAATATTTGACATGGACATGTCAGATAATTTTTTTTCTTCCCCCCAAAAAAATTTAGAAACCCACTAGATTCTACACTTTTTTTAAAACCTCCTAAAGCAGAAAAGTTTAAGTAGTAATTTGGTTTCATCATTCATAACTCTATTAAATTTGAATTGAGGTACCATCATTCTTATATAATATATTCTACTAATTATTAAAAAAAAACGTTTGAATTATTCTTCGCTTACATTTATATGGACTTACGTAAGGTGAACTGTTAGGAATATAATTTATATATGTACATATAAACATCTAGATTGTTAGTTTTATTAAAATCAGATTTCTCCAAAAATTTCAAGAGTTGCAAAGTCTTCTTTACTAGCTGTGTACATATAATTCGAATTGAAAAGTTTGCGCATTTCAAGTGTTGAAATAAAATCTTGACATTTATTGTTTAACGAGTACTTGACTCTTAAAATACTTTCAACTGTTCATTCTGTTTCGCAGCTTATTTTTTACCACATTAAACATACAGAAAACTCTTTCAACTGATGCATTGGAATTAGGTAGTAGTAATAAAGATAATCCTTGTTTACTAATTCTACAAAATTTTGGGTCCAGCATCCCCCTCTTTTGTCCAACTTCATACCAAAATTTTTCTAAAGAGGTCGAATAAAGTACAAGTTATTCCACTCACTAAGTGTTGCATCGATATCTTCACAAATATTTTTGAAATGAACAACAATACTGGTAATGTCTGGTTCTTTAGCTTTCCGTGCATTTTCCATGGAAAACAGTGACAATTTTTTCATAAGATCAATATTATCTGGAAGTCGCTTTTTTTATTTGGGAACAATGTAAAAGTATTACAATTTTCTTTAATGATCATAATAATTTGCATCGAAAAATGTTTTATTGTTTGTAGTTGCCAGATTACTTTCTAAATTGTCATTTCGTTACAAAAAATTCGACATGCTCAGTTTTTAAATTATGTACTACCAAACTGTAAATTCGAAAATCCTCTAAAAATCCCCTAATTACAATTTTCTTATCCCCAAATTTCTCCCTAAATAATATTAACCCTTAAATCTGCCCCTAAATAGAAAAAAACCTCTAAATCTAGGGGGAAACTCCCTAATCTGACAACACTGGTATGGATGCTATAAAATAATGCACAAAATTCATCTGAACACAAATTTTAACTTCGCACAAAATTAAAAAATAACATATTTTTATTTTAACAAAAGTTGAACAAAAACTGGGATTTTAAAAGTTGACAAAGGAAAATTTACAAAGAGAATACAATAAAATGTATTAATGAGAGACAAACTGCAGGAAGTTTGTCGGGAACAGCAGAAACTTATTAAATCGGTTAAAAATGAGAGTGTGCGGAAAATACACGAAGAAGAGGAAAAACACAAACAAAGCCAGTTCAGATTCCAGTCATCCTTGAATGAAATCAATCGGTCTTTGAGTAAAAATAATGACGAGAATAATAAATTACATGACCATAATATTCAGATGACCAAAAATTTGAACACAAAACTTAAATTCTTGGCCAAAAAACTTAAACTCTTGGTCGAACAAATAGTAGCACTATTTTAGGCAATAAAATTTAACTCCAAATTATTCTCGTTGTATCATAATTAGTTCTATGTATTCATTCAAATGATTTCCAATTAATTTTTCACCTTTTGTTGAAATTTTTATTAAAATTTTTTATTAAAACTTTCTTGTTTATTTTTGAAACTATTTACGAGTACATGTATAAATGACTAAAAAAAAGCAGCTGGCTTGTCAACACCACCTTGTAAAATAATTTCACCATGCTTTATACGTAACGAAATAAAGTACTTTGTTTTGTTGTTTTTGTATTGTCCTACTCCAGTAAATCTTTATTACTGATTTTATTATGATAATGCCAAAGTAAGCAACTTTATTAGCATTTTAAGCAAAGCAAAATAAAACTACTTAATTTTTAAAAACATTAAGGCTACTCATGATATTGCTCAAAATTGCCGTTTGTGCAATTGAGCAAACTTAGGATATTTGTTTCATAAAGCCCATTTTTAAGTTTTCAAAAATTTAACAACGGCAGTTTGTGAGAAACGTCAATTCATAAATCAATAAAATAAAATGAACTTTGGTTTAAAAAAGATATTTATTTTTAAAAACTCCTAAAGAAAGCTAAACCACTAAATTATTGAGAAGCTACCATTTGTGGTATGTTAACACTTGAATTTTTTGATAAAAATTATGGTATGTATAAATCCTTTTGTATATGTTACTATGTTACTTTTCTTTTTTGGTTGTTTATATATAAGGCGGAAGAAGAGATTTTGGAAAATTTCACTTATGTTCTTGCAGCTGAAGAATATATTCACCATGCAATGCCATTTTTTCATCATTCAGTCTCGAAATCACATAATTTTTTACACGATGTGTTAATTAGTTTAGATGATAACAGGGGCCAAATTACCGCATTCGTGATCGAATGAGCTATCGTATCAAAAAATGATTTCGATATCGAAATTATGATAAAATGTACTAAATGTCTTGCTCGATACCGAATGCCATAATCTCAAATAAGAAAATTACGATAAATTTTACTCGATATCGAATGCGGTAATTTGACCCCAGATATAAACAAATTGTGCGGGTTAGTTGGCATGAGTTTCAAACAATTCTAAATTTGGTTGAAAAGTACGAAGTTTGTCATGGACCTCACTCCTGCAAGCAAATTCTTACTCTGTGATGTCTTTTTTTTTCAAAAGTAATTTAAAATCAGCTGTTGAGTTAAATGTACAATTGAACCATGCCAAAATTTTTGGGCATATGTGTAAATAATTTCTCATATAATTTTTGACAATTCATTAACGAGGGCGTATAGATGCGCAGTTTTAACAGTTTGCGAGACTTTTAAACGACATCATACTTATGCAAAGTTAAGAGACTTTTTTGCTTAGGTTTGTGTAAAAACTTTGTCAAAACAAGTTTTAATACTTACAAAAATTCCTAAAGGGAACTATTTTCGATCTGCTGCATTGTAATGCTTTGGTAAATAGTCAAGTGCATGAAAAAGATCTCCAAACTTTAGAGTTATTTAAATTATCATTAAGAAAAACATTTGACTTCGCTTTGCTCAGTTCCAGTTTCAACAATATTATATACAAAAAGTGATTTTTTAGCAACTTTCTTTTTAGCAAGAATAATTTTGGCAGCTCAGCTGTTTTTGTGTAATAACTTGTTGCTGTTAAACATTTTCTGTTGAACCATTAATCGACTTACAAACGAACAGCGCTTGTAGATTATTGATTTTTTTAAATAAAATTCATGCTTTGTTAAGAAAGTGCATCGTGCACTTTCTTTGAAGCACAGGTCCATACATGAAGTTGTATTCCATTTTCGGTGTAATATAGGTGGTGTAAATTGTAGGGAAATCAGATAGACTGAATTATTTCTAACACCGTTTTAAAAATATTTTAGACCAGTGAACATCACACTGGATTCTCATGCCTAGAACATCAAGAGCGTCTGATTCCTCAATATTTTCACCATCCATAAAAACACTTGAAGCAACATGATCTGTCGTGCGTTCGTGTGTTAACATACAACATTAAGTTTTACGTGCACTAAAATCGACTCTGTTCGCACGACCCCATTTGGAGATTGTCACAAGGTTTTGGTTAAGTGCATCATTCATGATTTGCCTCATTTTCCCAATATTCCAATTGCTTGGTCTATTGTTGATTGAGTATGAATGACAAATGTTGCTATCATCTGCAAAAGAATAGATAGGGTTGAAAGTTTGTAGTAAAGAGCCATTTAGGAAAATAAAAAAGTAGGAGAAAGAACGGAACCTTGCGGTATTCCAGATTCAGTCTTGAACTCATCTGATGAGATCCCATCTATAACAACTTCCAACTTCTTAGCAATTTCGCGTGCTGAGTAATTATTATTTGTAATACCCACCACTTGGTTTTCTAAAAAGTCTAATATTTTTCTCATTTTTATTAAAAGCACGCGATAAGCTAAAAGTTAGCAAAAAAAATTTATGAACAATTTAAAAATTGCATTTACTGTTACTTTGATATTTTTATAAATATCAAATAATCGTGCTTATTAACATAAATTCGCTGCAACTGTCCATTTATTCTTGCTGCCAGCTTAAACGAACTTTTACGTGCAAAAGTGGATACATTGCCATTTGATATAAATTTACCCTTAACTTTATATTCGCTTTAATAATTAATGAATTTAAATTTATTTTCATTTTTGTTTTATTTATTTAACATTTTAAATAAAAAACATGTGTGCTCGCCACTGTATATATACAAAAAAGTTGACATAACGAACCTGACTAAAAAAACAGCTGTCTTTCCAACACCACCTTGTAAAGTAATTTCTCCATGGATCATACGTCTCTTAAAAATTTAGGTATTCAAATACAAAAGTCATTTCACCTAATTTTATGATAATCGGTTTATAATTAGTCTTCTGAGAATCGCTATAAATCTCTTACAACTGTTGACATAGAGATACAATTTAAAGCAAATAATTTGTATATGCAAAGAAGTTATCTGCTAAATTTTATGATGCTCGGTCGCTAAAGGTCATGCCCGCATACTCTGTGTAGGGTATTATTTGTTCTGGCTTGACCGCCTATACTTTCTTACTCGTTATTCTAATAAAATTGTAAGTTCTTATCTGGCATGGTCAAATAAAGTCCATGGTATAGCTCTTTTAGAATTCACATTTTTAAAGTTCTATGTTGAAACATCCTCAATTTTCAAGCTTAAATCATATATGATTATTAATTTACAGTCTCTAGCTATTTGTTGTCATTTACTTTACTATTGATGCCACTATAAAGATTTGCTGAGTGTATTTTTTGAAAAATGATTTTCTATCATTCACTGCTTGTTTTACAAATTGTATGACCCACCAGAATAGTTTAACTTAAAATGCAAACAAATTTATAAAAATGTTTGCAATCGAATGAAAAATTGCCAACATTTTGTGGCGAGTTAAACATGCATGTGAAATTTAATAATACGTACTCCACATCATACGTTGGTTAACAATTGTGTGTTTTACAAGCACCCATTTGTATCATCATCATATATTTTTTGTTGGCCTTTTTTTTATTCATTTTTATACATGCAATAACACATAAACATGGTCGATAAAAATTATTTATTTAACAGCAATTTTGCTGTTCATTTATTCAACAAATAAACTTATTGTAGAGCTTTTGATAAGGTTTGCTGCAAAGCAGAGTAATAAGTGTATGAATAAATTTATGCGCAAAAAAAAAAATGTTTCCGGGTATTATGGGACAGTTTAACATAAAATAATAATTTTGGTCTATTATATGTGTTTGCATTCAGTTTTGAGTGGCATATATTTAATTAGAAATTAAGTAACCAATATGTTTCCACAAAAGTTCATTATTGTTATGTGAATGATTGTAATGATAATTTCTAGAATTTGTTATTAGTTAGCAAAATACAACTTCTTTATATGTAGGGTATACAAACATATTTATGTACAATATTTAAACCAAACAAATACTCATACACAATAACTTCTTTAATTTCTCGTTAATGCTTTTGTTTCTACGTTGCATTGTTGGCATCTCTGACAAGACATTCTTGAAAAAAAAAGTTGACATATTTATGCAAATGACAGAAATAAAAACGAAAATAAAATATAAATGTTTGCAGGGATTAAAACAAGTCGTTGAATTATTAAACAACTATAGGTTAATGATTGTTTAAGTTCACTGTAAATATTTATCATTGTATTTTAGTATTTTACTATTTAGTGTTCCTTGTTACTGAGTATTGTAATCTTGCAGAAGGACATGGTAGGAGTATTTATTTTGTTAAACAACTATGACTCAAACAATGAAATAATCTCAAACAATATATTATTTTGAATTTTTTTTTTAATAATTAACAAACACAAACTGCGAAGCTTTTGGCTTATCTGCAGAAAACACCCATAGTCTTTGGCGGTAATCGAACCCGCAACCCTTTGCCTTCTAGTCCGGCACTCTTTCGCCTGGTCTATCTGGGCACTATATTACATACAATAGAATTAGCATAAAAATGGCCTGCAATTACAACAAAACAAATTAAACAAACGATTTGTAATTACAAAAACATGTGTTATATAAATAAAGAAGTGCATAAAATTATGTTCTTTGTAATAAATAACAAAAAAAGTTACTAAATAAATGAATATCTTAAACTACATTAAAGCATAAGTAGTGCACGCAGAGAAAACATTTAGTTGTGCATGTTTACCACAACTATTGCAATATTTTTACATTTTTTTTTAATATTATGGTCACTCTAATTATTTATATGATTGTGGTAACCATAATATGGTTAAGTTATGAGTTACATGATTATAGCTATCATATATATGATTGTAGTAATTATGTAATGTTTGTGGTGAAAGATTATACCACAAATGAATTCATCATAAACATGATTGCCACAAATACACACATAGTTGCTACAATCGTATATATGATTGTAGTAATCATCTGAATCGTAACTTAACCATATGTGACCCAGCCTATGTGCTTTTCTTGCTCTACATTTTTAGTACACTTCTAAGCAAGTTAGGACTTACTAGTTTTCACCACGTGAAAGAGCGTCTCAAAAACTATCGAAACCAAAAAAAATGTGCAAAAATTTTTGTTAGTGATTGCAAAAAATTTGTAAAAATGTTAACATTGTTGTGATAAGCATGTACAACTATATTTGTGTGTGTATATCATAGTTGGGCACATTCCAGTACCAGTAAAATTTCAATTACCAGTACATAAATTGTTTTACTGGTAATTGAAATCAACATCAAGTACCAGTAAATTTTTAATAAAATTAAAAAAAAATGTATGCATATTCAAAAAAAATATATTTTTTTAGAAGTTTATATTAATGTAAATTATATTGAGACAATTCAATCAAAATTAAAAAAAAACAGAAAAAGAAACAAAATTACTATTTATTTTTTTCTAAAAATTAATTTTTTTTACCATTACAAAATATACTGCATTATTATTTCCATTACCAATAAACTTTTACTGGTACTGCAATTTTTCATTTAATTACCAGTAAATGTTTACTGGTAATGTAATTTTTGTTTAATTAGAAATAAATATTTACTGGTACTGGAATTCAATCTTCATTACCAGTAAAAATTTACTGGTAATTAAATGAAAAATTGCAGTACCAGTAAAAGTTTATTGGTAATGGAAATAGTAATGCAGTACTTTTTTAATGGTTTTTGCCCATCTATGGTGTATATACAAGGTAGCGCAAAAGTAATCCTCCTATCAGAAAATGCTATAAATTTTGCGATTGGCTCCTAATATCAGTTCTGTTTTGACATTTGTGTAGTAAACACAGCCGAAATACACGTTAATAAACAATGTTACGCTACACTGCTCTAGAACGCGGATTATTGCTGACTATTTATTTGACCAATAATCGGTCGGTGACAGCCAAAAAACATCGGAAGTTTACTTTTGCGCCACCTTGTACATACTAAGTTGTATTGCATATACCATAACTTAAATAATAAATGGTGTTCTAAACCACATCCTGCACTCAACTGAACTGAACTGAATACATCATTCAAATCTATTCGATAAAAACGCTAATTCCCTATTTCAAATTAATTTTTCACATTAGTAATGAAGCAATAATCCCTTTTTGAAATAGATTTCAAGTATTGAATACAACATTTTTACACATAAAATTGATTTTCATTATTGAACACATACACACATTCTTTTACATTATGTATCTTCATTTTGTGTTGACTACGTTATTCTTATAATGTATGAATGAGAAGTGTTTATAATCGAAACATCTGCAATTTCTAATAATATGACGTACTTAATTTTATATAAACGTATATAAAGTTTTTAAATGGTTGAATATATAAAAGACTGTTATGGACTGTTTGGGATTTCCTAAATAAAAGTAAAATGCGTCAACATTACAAAAACTGTTTTAAAAACAATCTGGTTGCGAGACTTTAATTTTTTTATCCGTGATATGTTTTTTATAAACAAATTATCAAACAGAATATAGTAAACATAATTTTGTTTTTTTACGATAATTGGTTCCAGGAAAACCCGTCAAAATGCCGTGTAAAAAAAGATCGTATGAAAAATAGGTGATTGGTTGCTTATCTCCTATTGAAATTAGTGAAAAACAAGGATTTTTTAAGAACAACTATTCAGGTTTATAATATGA
Organism: Bellardia pandia; assembly: GCA_916048285.2. Taxonomy (NCBI): domain Eukaryota; kingdom Metazoa; phylum Arthropoda; class Insecta; order Diptera; family Calliphoridae; genus Bellardia; species Bellardia pandia. The sequence continues at coordinate 33,426,524 of OU696531.1, forward strand.
AATCACATTGTGTTTTTAGACAACCATAGTTATTAGAGAGAAAAAAAGATATGCACTCTAAGCTTAAAATTAATGTAACAAAATGTATGTATGACAGGTTCATCTGATTGTATGCACTAAAACGGAATTTGCCTAAATTTTTGCTATTTAGAATTGCTCTAATCAGTAAATTTGCTTGTATCGACACAAAGGGAATTTCCCTAAATGACTGATAGGAACATATTTCGCAATAATTAAATTTATATGAAGTTTGATGCCTCTCTTTTTACAAGAGAGAAAATAATTTTTACAAATACTTCTCAGCTTGAATTGGTATCATTTTATATTTTGTCTGGACAAAAATATACTTAGTTGCCAATAGGTTACATCTTTTCATACAAATAATAATGCCTTGTGTATTTCCATGGCATCTTTCTTTTTTCATTAATTTTGAATACACAATATTTTAAAATAAAATAATATTTTTTTAAATAATTTATTTAAATGAAACCTAAAAATGCTTAAAATTACAATTCCACATAGCAAATTAAAAGTAGTTTCATTCCAAAAAAATTGTCATTCTTCTATAGAAGCAAAAAACCCAATTAATTCCAATTTTGAATGGAATTAATTGTATGATATGGCTGATAGTAGCACTAATTTAGACAATAAAATATGACTCCAAAACGGTTTAAATTATTCTCCTTGTATCATGATTAGTTCTATATATGTATTCACTCATATGATGGCCAATTGTTTTTTCACTTTTTGTTAAAATTTTTATTAAACTTTTCTCGTTTATTTTTAAAAGTATGTATGTACATGTATAAATACATACAAAAAAAAGATTGACATAACCAATATGACTAAAAAAAAGCTGGATTTTCAACACCACCATTATGAAAACAAAACAAAGTTTGACAGATACATTTTTTGACAGCGAATTCATAATCAACTTCAAGAAGAACCAATCATGGTGAAATTATATATCAGGTGCCAGCATTGCTATAACAATTAGAACAAGGCAAGAATAACAATCATTTTTGTTTGTGTAATACTTTCGTTACTGTCAAAAACATCTGGCATAAAATAAAGAAAACAAACATACAAACATGGATAAAAACAGAAAAAAAAACTAACACTTTTAGGAAAACAACTCAAAAAACAAACACACTATTTAATATAAAATAGTTCTTTAACAATTTTAATCTATTTTACGCAGATAAAACGTCAACAAAAACTCACTTTTTCAAATACAAAATAATTTTGTAACTTTTTAATATAAACTTTGATATCAAGAATTTCACCTTGAATAGAGCAAAAAATAATCAGCTGGCGCTATGCTGTCACCTGATATATAATCAGACTTATTATGAGTGTCGTTTTCTTTTTACGACACCGACTCTTTCGAAATAGATTAAAGATAAAATTAAATTTGTTTCTTTAATCTATTACGAATTAGTCGTTGTCGTGAAAAGAACACGACACTCATAATAAGGCTGAATTTCACCATGGAACCAATATTAATAAACCTTATTAATACGCCTTGAGTGACTGTTATTGAAGTAAGAGCTTACATTGCTCTTATATTTGTGACAGGCGGAAAAAAATCAATTGATAGGGATATAGATGTGCTGGAGATCAGAAGCTATGTATTTGTTATTACCGAGACAATGCCGACGTTTCGTAACAAAGAATTTCTACGATTTGAAAGTCAGCGTACCAGATAAGCTCTTTTGCTGGATTTCAACATTATGGTATCAAAAGAATACTTAATTTTTCAGTTATTTTCATATGTATATTTAGAGAATTAGCAGTGCAGAGGAGCAAGTATTTGCACACCACAGAAGACCAATATTTATGAAGTAAATTTTCTCAAAGAAGTCGAAGTAAAGAATTGCATTGGATGCGAAATTTTGGAATAGAAGTCGAGCAATTAATGTTCGAGAGAATGAGTCAAAAACTTATTTGCCAATGAAATTGGGTAGATCCAAAGGAACAGTTTGCCAAATCAAAACATTTTTAGCAATGGAACACTTTTTCAGTTTAAAGTTAAAAATCTGCATATGTATAATATAATTTTCTTGAGAAATCAAGCTATACTAACACTGTTTAAATCAGTAGAGCTGGGTTCCGCGGCGAAGCTCATTTCTAATGGATACCTACGTTAACAAGCAAACTTGTCGTATTTGATCATGCGATTTAATGCCCTAAGACGATGTTTTTGTGGATCTCATATGTCAAAAGCTAATATTGAAGAATTTATTAGTGAGATGCCGGCCGATATGTTGGAGGAAGTATATCAAAATTGGACCCAACGTATCAAACATTTGGGGCGTAGCCGTGGTTAACAGTTGCTTGAAATCATATTTAAATACTGAATTACATAGAACGTTCTATCGACTAAAGTAAAGATTTAATAAATTTGTATAAATTCTATGTGTTTTTTAAACGAATCCTCGAGCTAATAAAAATCACTTTTTACTACGAAGAACATATAGCAACGGTGATCGCAGGAATTAATTAACCCCCTGGCCCACGATGTCGAACGATAACGTTCGCTTAGATAAGACTTAAGACACATACTTTTTATCGTATCTATTTTTTACTCAATCAAGTTTGTTTATTCCACAATCAAGTTTGTGTCTTAAGTCTTATCTAAGCGAACATTATCGTTCGACATCGTTGGCCAGGGGGTAAATTTATATTTTGACTTAACGTTTCATCTGAAATTGTTTGTTTGTTTTATTACAAACATCTCAATAGAGACAATTTGGGAAATTAGATAGATTCCGAATCTAAAATTTATGAAATGTCAAAATACTTACAGTTTTGAAACTACACAAATAATTCCGTGAACATATTATGAAAACTTATGGAAAGTAAAGGTTTATATTCCATGCACCAGCATAGTGGGCAGGTTATATTGGATGTGTGCTGATGTTTATAACGCCCAAAAATATTAGTCTAACACCCACCTTTAATCGGTACACATACGGAGTCATTTAAACGATTTTCGTCCTTCTACCGGTCATGAATGTTTGATTTATGCTCGTATCTAAACAAATTTCGCCACAAATAAATTGTACACGAAGCATAATCACTTCTACATATATTGTGCAGATTGGTCAATAATAGACCATAGCTTTTATATAAAGCCCAGTTCCGAAAATCACTTTAACAATAATTATATCGTTAAAAGTTTTTATAACGAGATAAAATGTAACACAAACAATATTTATATGAACAGAAGTCATGCTACTAAATTTTTAAATGATAATAGGTCACAGATTACTTACCGGGCCAACATTTGAAAATCTCTTTTTGTACATATACTGGGTGTAATGAATAACTGACGAATTTGAAAAGTAATTTTGATAATCTTTTGCAAAAACTTCTTGATTTTATGTGTCTAAACTTAATTTTAATACAAATATATCATGTAATACCCCATATAGCTTTCATATGCAATCATATAAATATTATCTGTCTATTTACATTCTACAGAATTTTGTTTTTACATTTTCCTATACTTCCATTACAGGATATTGTACCAATGGAACAAATAAGTTCAATGGTTTCTAATGGCGGTGGCAGCGTAACAATGCAACGTGATGATGACTATAGAAAACGCATTATGCACAGTGAGTATGAAATTTACATAGAACACAAACACAAACCTAAATGAACTACACACATACATAGAACGGAAAGAAAAACGAATCGGAGAAAAAATATCGAATAAAATTAATAAATGAAAATAATCAAAGAAGAAATGGTGGCAAAAAAACACAACTCGTGATTGCTATGAATGAAATAGGTCAAAGTTTAACAACAACTCATTTAACTTTTTGCACATTTCTGTATAATAACAAAAATAAAAGAAATGTAAAATTGATTTCTTTTATTTTTTTTCCTATCTTTCTAATGAATGCTCACATAAATGTGTGGTGGGTGAGTCAAAAAATCATGATTTATCTTAATGATTTCTTAAAAGTAAAAAGGAACATAAAATATTCAATTTAAATAGAGATGTTTTGAAGTTTTTTTAATGGAAAATTAATTCAAGCGTGAAACACCATAAACTTTGAAAAAAGAGAGCATTGTTCACATAAAATCTGGCAGCATTTACATTTTACAATAATGTTTATGAAACAATAAAAACAATTGAATACTTTTCAACCACAAAATTGATACTCATTTATTAATATTCAAGAAAAGCTAAAGAAAAAAAATTAAAATTAAAAATTTCTTATAAAAATTCATGTTTGTTCCACTTCCGCTGCATACTTATTTCAAATTGTTACTGTGTTTTATGGCTCTAAATATTGTTAAACTGGTTTAATATGGGCACAATTACATATCTATATGCCTACCTCAAAACTTTAATGAAAAGTGTTGAAGTTTAATATCCAAAATCATTGTTGGAGAAGTGACAAAAGGGGTACTCTTCTGACCATAACTATAAATTCGTGGGTGGCGCCTCGGGTGGTTTAGATTTACAATGCAGTTCAATTGGACAAATGGGCGTGGTACCTCCCATACAAACCACAAATTAAAAATCTATTATTTATGCTCCTGATAACGGTATTTGAACAAAATTAGGTACGTCGGTTTTATGTACATTTTAATATACCGATTGGCATGAAACCTTTCCAATAAAAATAAAATTTGAAGCCAAAGCAACGTTTGCGAGGTCAGCTATTAATATATATATAGTATATAATTATACGTCATAATATCTGTATATGTGTAATTTCCCAATAAGCACAATTTTTTTGTGAATTCCAATGTTGGAATTCCAATGTGTGAATCCAAGCTTGAATTACATTTGAAATCCATCCTCTTTCCAGTCTGAAATTTCATGCTTGAATTCAACAGTAAACAGGTTCGGTTCGACTTGAATCATACTTATTCAAGGCTGGAATTACACTGTAATTGTTCGACTGTAATTTAATGGTTAATTTTGCTGGATTCGCTATTGAATTCAATTGTGTTTCAACTGTAATTCAACACTGGAACCTGGAAATTGTGACTGGATTTCAAATATAATTCCACTTGAATTCCAGCCAAAATGCTTATTGGGTTATTTGTGTACAATTTTATTTGGATACCAAAATTTGTAAGAGATTTATGGTCCTTAAAGTAATTTTCGAAAATGGGATTCGCTTCATGTGCAACTTATTTTTAAAGAAATGTGCATAAATAACACATTAATGATCGAAAACCCCCTATTTCGGAAGGATATTTTTATGTGGGCTAGGTGAAATAATGGACCGATTTCAAGCAATTTCAATCCCAACCGTCCTTGCGCCGAAAAATATTATGCATCAAATTTTATTGAAATATCTTGCGACTGTGTGCACAAGGTTTACATGGACAGCCAGCCAGCCAGCGAAACGGACGAACGGACAGCCTTTAAGCGACTCAGGAAGTGATTCTGAGTCGATTAGTATACTTTATGTAGTGCATTATTTTTGATCTATTTTTATTTTCTGTTGCTTAGCATTCGTACACATATATACCGTGTAGTGATTAAATGTTTTGACAGAATATCAGTAGCATAATTCACTGAAAGGTTTCTATACAAATCTTCTGCAGTATGATCAGATGTATTGTGAACAAAACAATCTTAAATATTATTTAAAAATGTCTCGTATTTGTTGACCAACCCTCGCTATTTCGTTTTAATAGCTAAAATCCTCATAAAAACACAAATTCAAATCTGTAAGTTGGCATTCACATACAAATGCTTAAGTGGTGATATAAAAATAGCATTTTTAATATTGATTTAAAATTGCTGACTTGAAAATCAATCAAAGTCTCAACCATAAACTCCTTCATTTTATTTGCATCTATAGGAGCATTTTAATATTAGAGGAAAAAAACAAACATGTTAAATTCTTCAAAAACTTATTTAATATTCCATGTGAAACCACTTTATAGCTCTTGCAAACAATAATAAAATAAAATGCAAACTTTTTATGGTTGCAGCAAAAAAGTTGATAATATTACTTTCCTCAATGACAAATAACACACATTAATTTAATTTGAAAAATAGTAAAACTAATATTAAAGAACACTTTAAAACACATTCTAATTTATCTTTTTCTACGATTCTTTTAATTTCCATTTTATAACTCACATACACAACCATAAATAAATTGCTGTTTACGAAAAACTGGATTTTTATGCAACAAAATTAAAATCAACCAAAAAAAAAACAAAAAATAAACAACATCAACTCTGCAAAATGTCAAATGCCAATTCATCACATTTGCTGCCTCATCGCCTGCCATCAACAAACTACATGTTGGTTAATTTATGCATGTATGGTTGCAACAAACAAAAACAAAAACAATAACAACATTGAAAACATTAATGCAACTTTTTCAACATTATTTGATTATGATGACAACATCTGGTATCACATACTCAGTGCGTTCAATGGGTGAGTAGATTTATTATTGTGATCATATACATACGAGTATGTAGTAGTATATAAGGATGTGAAGAGGATGTATGCCTGTATGTGTTAGTGTTACAAGTTAAGTACATTAGACTCAAGAACAAAAATATGCAGCTGCTACCTCCGGAAAATTAAATTTGGTACATTTTGAGTTACGATATTGAAACATTTTTAATTGAATTTCTTTCAATGATAAGGGATAATGAAGTAATTTTTTAGTTTTTTTTTTTGGTGTCTTAATATTTTTCATATCTGCTTAATGTTTTCATGCAAACTATGAAATATCGTTCAAAAGTCTCATGGAATTTTACACTTTTTGAAACTGTTTGTTATTTAAAAGCAATGACAAGGAATAAAAAGATCATCTTATAAATAAATTTTTGAATTTTAGCTTTTATTTTGAAGCATATGAAACAATCGCCTGGTTCTATATCCACTACGAAGTGAAACTGAAATCGTTTTCAATTTTACATATACAACTTCACAGCGTTCTAGAAAACGAATGAAACTTATACTACGAGAAACCAAACAAAAAATTATATTTTACTTTTCAAATCATTTTCCCAAAATTTAGAACAAAAACTTGGTGAAAATTTCACTTCCACTTCATGTTACAAATGTAGAAACCAGGTAAATATTTTACGTTTCAAATCATTTGCACTTAAACTTAATGGAAGCTTTATTTCCCCTTCGCTTTACAAATATAGAAACCAGGCAAATATAAATTTATTTATTTCTGGCAACATATTGATTCCGCGCCAAAAGAACTGCTTATCCTTCCAGGCCAAGAACAAATCGTGCCAATTTCTAATACTGTGAGCTGAAGTAAAGCGTATTCCAGTGACAGATAGAGAAGGCATCCTGAATGAATTGAAAAAAATAGTAGTCACACGGGGCATGCTCTGAATTATAAGGAGGTTGAGGCAAAACTTCCCAACAACTTTTTTCTAAATATTTTCCAACAGGTATTGCAACATATGGCCGAACGTTGTCCTGATGGAATATTACGCTTTCATGTCTGAGCGCATATTGATGACTTTTTAAAAAGAACAGCTGCATTCGGTAAAGATGCCCTGTGATGCTCTGATCAACTTTCAGCAGCTCATAAAGATAGGATTCTTTAATTCTTGGTCTTCAAACTTTTTGGCTGGGAGGTCTTTTGTCTTCAAAATCGCCACTTCTGAACCACACAAAACACATTCATCATAAGCTTCAGTGTTCTTCAGACGCACTTTTTTTCAAATAAAACAAGTAAAGCAAAACTTTCGGCATATAACGCTTTGTTGCCACATTTTCGGAGCAAAAACACTTTGTTGGTTACACTATAATGTTCGATAACTAAGTGAGAATAAATTGCAGATATGTAGCTTTCAAAATTACATATAAGTGACCAAAGATAAAAGTCGTGTTCTTACCTTTTTTACACCATTAAATATATGATACGATCGTTATTTTATTAAATATTTCTTTTGAGACTTATTTGAGACATTCAATCAATTGTCAGTATTTTATGTAAAAAGCCAAATTTATAAATTCCTACAGACTCAGAATTATTTGTTTTTGTCATATTCTGTAAAGAAGACTGACAGAGAATAGATGTAGGAACTCACTTAATGCTAAGAAGTTTAACCCATTAATTTTCTAGTTGATTTAAATAAAAGCTAAAAAATGTTGGTATACATATGTATGTACATTAGGGTGGCCCCAACATAAAGTTGCGGATGTTCCCAACTAATATGAAAATTTGATTCATTTTAGGACTACGTTTCTCAATTTTTTTGTCTGGGGTCAATATTTGGTGAGCTGGATCAAATGAGAAAAATGTTCTTTTTAGAGGTTTTTTGATTTTTTTCACATTTCTTCCAAAGGAATTATATGTAAATTTGGTATCATATGAAAGGTCTTTGAGAGGCGCATTCAATGGGTTATCAAAAATTAAAAAAAAAAATTAAATTCAAAAATTTTGAAAATTTCAGACCCAATTTTATTTTTTGTTTATTTTTTCATATAATTTACTTAAATAAATAGTTGAAATTTCTTGATTATAAACATCATGCAATTTAACCCAAATGGGTTTTCCCGTTTTTTAGCTTATAAAATTTACGTTATTTTAATACCCATTACATTAACGAATTGAGTTAACAGAGATTGTCAGATAGGGAAGAAATTAGGTTTTAAAAAAATTAATAAAAATTTAAATAGATAGAATTTTAAAAACATTATTCTGATTTCGAACAAAAACTTTATTTCCCAATCATGTTTATAACACAAGTTAATAAGAATGCAACAAAATAAGTCACAATTTAGCATTAAGCATATGCAAAACTGCGAATGAAAAAAATATTTGTTCAAAGAATTTTTTAAGGTTTTAGTATAAAAAACCAAAAACATTAGTTTGTTGGTATGTATTAGCAATTGATAAATTTTTAAATTTAGTTTTTCTTAATTAAAAGCAGGAATACTCGTATATGAGAAATTGTATGGTACTTTGATAATATTATATTTACAAAGTTTTCAAACCAACGAAAAAAAAATCTTTAAGAATTATCAATGCAAAATTTGTAAAATAGAGAATTTCTAGTTATAATCCAGCATAGCAGCATTGGTTTTTTTTTATCAGTATTTATGAGTAATTTTTTAATTAATATTGACAAAAAGAAATTTTATAAGACAATAAAATTTTAATATTTTAAAAGTCAATTTTAAGCTTTAAGTTTAGAAGATTTAAACTTAATTGTTTATTAATTTAATTTAACTAATTATAATTAATATTAATCATACGTCTAATTAATTTTTTTTTAATTTCTTATTATTTCGTTATTTAAAGCAGAAGTTTATTGCAGATTGCGCAATACATTGTCATATAATAGTTCTACACAATTTTGTGTAAATGGTATTGTAATATTGCATTTGCAGAAAGTTTTAACATATTTTTTTGGCTCTACACTAACAAAATACGCAGTAATGCACATGCTAGACTTAAATTTACATATATGCAACACTTTAAACCAACAGTTTTTATTTGCTCTGAGTATGTAAAACCTAATTGCAAATGAACAGCTGACTAACAATAATCCAAGCCAATCGATTTGTAATCGCCTTATAATTGCCACTGCTTATATTTCTTCCAACTCATCTAAAATTTCTTCCATCATTCATTTCCATAAAAATATTGGTGTTTAATAATGGTACATATGTTTGTATGTATTAAATGTTTAATATATTCCAATAATCGCCAACTGTTCCTTAAAGCTTTTATGGGAGATATGTATTTTTTTAATTATTTAACTGATTGTTCGACCTTTTTATTAATTAAACAATTTTATTTTTCGAAATTAAGGATGTAACAATTCATAAGAATGAAAAACTTATTTCACTTGATGTTGTATCATTGTTCCCTAGCATACCTGTACCTGTAGACTTAGCAATAAGTAATATAGATGAAAAATGGAATATAATTGAACAACATACAAATATTTCTAAAGATATATTTTTACGTATTTTAAAATTTTGTATAATTGATAGCAGATATTTTCAATACAATAACAATATATATGAACAGAAAATAGGCCTTCCAATGGGATCACCAGCTTCTCCAATTATTGCTGATATTGTCATGGAAAAATTACTTGACACTTGTATTGAAAAATTGATTATAAAACGAAAAATTTTAACAAAATATGTAGATGATTTGTTTTGCATAATTTCAGAAAGTGAAATAGAATATATATTGATGATTTTTAACTCTTTTCATCCAAATATTAAATTTACTATGGAAAAAGAATGCAATTCTATACTTCCTTATTTAGACACTTTAATAATAAAGAGAGGTAATAAATTATTAATAGACTGGTATCAAAAACCTACTATTCAAAACATCCTAAAAGAATTATTCTTAATACAGCTAAAAATCTTATAGAGAGAATATTGACAATAAGTGAGAAGGAATTCCACAAGAAAAATTAAGAAACGATTAACAGAATATTAAAGGATAATAATTTCCCTATTAATATAATTTGTAAATTAATAAGACAATTCAAAAATAAAATGAATAACACAAAAGGATTGTCTGAACCTAAAATATATAAATCTTTAACTTATGTACCTAAAATATCCGAAAGATTAGAAAATAATATATTTGATAACACCAAATATAAAATGGCTCCAAAAATGTATAATACAGTATGCAGATTATTCAGTAAGATAAAAGATAGGATACCTAAATTAGGAATGTCAAACGTAGTTTATAAAATACCATGTAATGGTAATAACAATGAAAAATGTAGCAAAGTATATGTAGGTCCAACGAAAAATAAATTAAAAACTAGAATAGCTGGACACAAATCTGATCAAAAATATAGAGATATATCATCACAAAAAACAGCATTATCATCACATTGTAAAAATTTGAATCACTATCCCGACTTTGAGAACATTTCAGTTTTGAAAACAGAAAATAATTATAAACGTCGTTATATGTTGAAATGTTAGAAATTATTAATGTACCAAAAAATCTTAGCATCAATTTTAAAGTAGATACAGATAATGTTGCTCAAACTTATAGACACTTAATTTATAAAAACACAAACACTAAAAACTAAAATATTTTTCATATCAATATTTTTGTTTGTGTAATATTTAAATTCTGACAATTACTGTTATTTTTTGAAAAATATTTTTATTGTTATTAATTTTTAATTTTGTTATTGTTTCACTGAAGATGCTACACATTGTGTAGCGAAATATTGGAAAAAATAAAAAAATAAAAATAAAAACTGACCTTAATCTCGAAAAATAAAATTGTTTATTTTTTTAATTATTTTTGAGAATTTGTTTGATTGATAAAATCAGCTGTTAATTTTGTATCTTGAAATGAGTAGTGCAAAGTAAATTAAAAAGCTCATTCACAGTCGGTAGCATATTTAGTATTAAAAACGCAAAGAATTTTGCTTATTAATTGTTTCCCTTATAAATTTGCCTTCTTAAGAATGAATGAATGAAAATGAAATGTACGAAGAAAGAAATTCAGAAAATACATCTCATTATTATTCAAGGATGGGCAAAAAACTAAAAAGAAAAATATTAAATAATAGTGGCTATATTCGACTAAGAAGAAGGGATACAGCGGGATAATTAAAAATTAAAATAAACAATGGTCAAACAATTTTCGTCCGGCACTGGCTGGACTAATAATTGAAATTTTTTAAATATAAAATTTTAAAAACTTATTGTTAGTTAATTTTTTAATGGAGATAAATAAATAAATAAAAAAAATATCATATGATATGAAACATGAGTTCTTTTAAATGATATATTTAACAAATCAAAATACAATTAGTTATAAACCTGCTGATTTTGTCGTGTAGAAAAATGCTGGGGTGTCTAGAAAAAAAGTCTAACTGAGTTATAAATAGTTTGTTTCATTAAATGTATAGACTAATATATAGATTCTATTTTAGTTTAAACCGCTTTAGCTTTGAGTAATTATTTTATTTTCAAATTAATGTCAATTTCATTTAAATAAATTTCTTTAGTATTAACATAAATATTTAAAGTGTTCTTAGTTTATGTTCATATTTTATTTGTTTTTATACAAAAGAACACCACATCACATCGGTGTTCTTTTATTTTTCTTTTTAGTTTTTTGCCCATCCTTGAATAATAATGAGATGCATTTTCTGAATTTCTTTCATTCATTCTTCATTCATTCATTCACTCAGTTAGTCAGGCAACCAAGCAGGCAGTCGTCATTCTTTTGTATGACTTTCAATAAGTATGTCAAAAACACAGGCTCAACTCAAATCAACATTTATTTATTTCAAATTGAAATTACAAAAATACAATGAATCTTTCACTAAAATAATGGCATTGGCAATAAGCATCCGATGTTAAATTTAGAAAAAAAAAATACAAAATGGACAAAGTAAAACAACGAATAAAAAACTTAACTTAAAAAAAATAAAATTCAAATAATGGTCATCATTTGCAAAGTTTTTTTCTTTAGGCTTTTATTTCCTTTTGTTTGAATTTTAGCACATTTACTTTTTGTTTTAATGAAATTGTTAAAAGAAAATTCAACAAGAAAAATATTGTTGCCGAAGAACAGACGTTTAGTTTTGCAACAAACGACATTTGTCATATCAGGATGTCTCACACACACACACACATATATACACACTCTAATACCTATATAAACATACAATTTATCTTAGTGTTGCTGTTACTCTTCTGCAGTCTAAAACTCTCACTCACTCTTTCACTATTTTCGACCTTTAGGGATATTTTTCATTTTTATAGTCATATATTTTTTTATCAACACAACTTTTTTCGCCTTTAAAGAATCAACAACGAAAATAAAACATAAAACAAGTACAATGAACTCAATTTTTATTTGCTCTTGGCCAATAAAAAGATTTTCTAGTTTGTAGTCAGTCTCTGTGCTTTTTTTTTTGTAATTTATTGAATTTCATTGTTATTTTTTGGGTAAACCAGAACGTAACTGCTTCATAATTTTACCAAAAGATTTTATAAGTTTGTGTTAAAATTTTATAGATTAAATGAAACAAAAATATCACAAGAGCAATTTTTTATATGGAATGCTGACATAGTAATTGTGCAAATAACAAAAGGTTGTGGAGCAGAAAACACATTAGAATAAAGACTAAAATTGTTATAAGTACAAATAAAAGAACATAAAGAACCGAACATAATTTAGCTTAAGGCACTAAAAAAAATAGGTCAGAGTTTTACATTGGCTTGTTTTAATTAATATAAAATAAAAAGTGATTTGTTTTATGTTTGTTTAGAACATACATTGATAATACACCAATACCTCGCTTTGCGTAGGGGTTACGTTCCAAAAAAACATGACCCAAACTGAAACGACGCAAGGTGAATTAAGATTTTCTATAGCAAAGCATCAAAGATAGGTTCTAGGGTTACGAAAATACTAAGTCGTCGGCCGTCTTTCACAAAAAATTGGTCCAATGTTTGCTGAACAGTTTTTTTTTCAACGCAAAATAAATTTATTTCCTCGTAGCAATTGTCTGTATTACTACCACTAGCATTGTGCTTTACTTTTGATGTCATCAAATAAGCTTTGGCTTTTGTCTGAAATACCATTTTACTGACTGGTATTCTCTGGGCAACTTGATTTTCAATCCAAAGAGAAAGCAAGGACTCCATGTCGATCATCAAAGCACTTTTTGTACAGGATATCGTTTTAGCATCTAATGATGTTGCAGATTTTGCAAAAATTAAAAAAATATAAAGACATATGGTATTGGCATAATCGTAAAATAGTTTTAACTATTGGACCGATCGTCATTAAATTTTCACAATAGGATATTCTTACGAAATAATAAATTCTTGACTATGTAGGTGGACAAAGGGCCATGTCCTCGCCCACTGAAATGCATTGCTCATATGCTGCACTTCAGTATCCTATTATTTTTCCATATGGAGAAGATGGATACCACTTTGAAATGCATCAAATCAATCAAGCAACCCGTAAGACCGTTAATTATCCTGTTGAGTTCTTAAATTCACTCTTTGTGCCAGGCTTTCCACCACATGTGCTACAACTTAAAATTGGAGTGTCAATAATTTTACTGCGTAATATCGATCACCACGGCTTTGCAATGGCACTCGACTTGCAGTAAAAAAAACTGAGAAATAATTTAATATAAGCAACCATTATTAAAGGAAAATTTAAAGGTACAGATGTACTTTTGCTATGCATTCCAATGCTACCAACATATATACCATTCGATTTTAAAAATTTTTTTCCTGTTCGATTAGCGTTTAAGATGACTGTTAACAAAGCTCAAGGTTGATATCCCGTGTATATGTGTTTGCTCCTGATGGGCAAACTAAACCTAAAGCATTGCAATAAATACATTAAAATTAAATAAATAAATGTTTTTAAATATATACATAAATACGTTTTATTTTATTTTATTTTATAAGGAGGGGGTAGCGGAGCACAGCGGGTTTAGCTAGTTAAGACTAAATGTTGATTTTTGGAAGACTGTGCGTCCTGCAAAATTTCATTTAACGTATCCTTGTTAATTCACTTTCTCTTTGTGAATAAGACCCTAAACATTAAAAGTCTAAAGCAAGAAATCGAAATTAGCAAGTGATGAATATGCTGCATTTCAATATATTACATTACATTATTAGTGGAGTTTTTTTTTAATAAAATTATATGATTCATCAAATTGTTAAACACAAGCCTTTAATTTAAAAAAACTAAATACATACATATTTATCTGCCACTTTTCTGGCCTTATATTTCTTTCTGGTTTGTAAATATAAGACAAACAATCCAAAGTAACTACTTATAAATATTCTCTGTAAGGAAATATTAATGAAACAATGAAAACTAAAATTTTATTTATCAAAAAAACATTTCAGGTTTGTTTATTGAACAAGCTGGAACAATGGACAAATTTAGCCATTCTTTTGTTAAGTTATAATAGGTTTATTTCAGACTACATTTAAAAAACCATTTGATATTTCTTTGACTATACGATATATGAAACTATTGCCCGGCACCAGTGAAAAGTCTGCAATGAACAAAGTTACATCGCACAGTGGGGAAATTTGCAAACGAAATATTATCCAACACAAATCAAATTAATATAAAAAATTAAAAAACTGTCAAGAGCTATTGATGACAATATTTTAGCAATGACAAAAAGTAGCTATTCTACGCGAGTAATAGTTAAACAGCTTAAGTAAGTCAATCAGTGGTCATTGGAGTCAAAAAAAGGCATTCTATTGTTACCAAGCCACAAAAAGCTTTTAACGAATGCAGACGCACGTCTCATGAAAACACAATTGAAAGCGGACAATTGTTTAACACCAAAAGATGTTTCTATGACAATATGCAAACTCGTTTGTCCATGGATGGCCAGACGAGATTTTGGCGATATTGGTAAAATCTCAGCAGTAAAAATATAAAAACCTGCATTGTCGAAAACAAATGTTAAGGCACAGAAATTGTACAGTAGATGACTGAAAACGTGACATATGGTCAGACGAATCAAAATTTAAACGTTTTCACCTTGTTATGGAAACAATGAACCACGGTGGGAGGAAAGAACATCATGATATGGGGTGTCTTTACATAATGACACCTCATACCACTGCAAATAATCAAAGGAATATTAAGGAAAGCAGACTATCTGCGATTTTGAAACTCATCTTTCCAATTTTGTAAATAAGAGTGTTTATCATGTGGATGTAGTTACCCAAAGCAAATGTTGACATTTGTGAAAGAATGGCTCACAGACCAGAATTTCCTTTTGATGATGTAGCCAGCAAAAAATCCCAAATTCAATCCGATTAAAAATTTGTTGTCAATCGTGAAAAGACAGTTAGAATAATACCTTTTAACTTCCACCCATTTGGACAGTCTTTGGCAGTGGCTTTAACGCGAATGGAAAAATATTCTAAAGGAATTAATTGAAAAATTGGTGAACGTGTACAAAGTGTTTTATGAAATAAAGAGCTTTGGCTTTAGTATGAAAAATGCTACCATTCACTAAAGTATTTAAATGGTTTTGGAGTACAATAGTTTTGGTTTTCGTGTAGTTTTGTGTGTGTTTTTTTTTTATTTCAAAGAACTTGATGCTTTTAGTTCTGATGTATGACTTCATCTGAAAATACGAAACATAAAATAAATGACAAAAAACTTTTTTTTTTAATTTTCTTTACTAATTTTATTTTTACTCAAAAAAAAGTGCACAAGTCACAAACATGAACTCATTTGTACCACCACTGGTGCAACATTAAAAAATCGGTTTGCTGAATTCAAACGTGGTCGTACAAGCTTTGAGAAGGAACCACGTACTGGACGCCCAAAAACAGCAACAACAACAGAAATAATAGGCAAAATGGTATTAAATGATCGACGAATAAAATGGAATAGCTTATATCAAGGGCATCTCAAATGATCGAGTCCATTTAATTTTGCATGATGAACTACAGATAAAACAGCTTTTTTGTTAACAGTCGACCAAAAACGCATAAGAATGATAATTTCTCAAGCTTGTTTGTATCGCTGCAAGGAAAATAAAATGGATTTTAAGCGTCGCACAGTGGCGCCCGTAGAGCAAACGAGGTTGCAAAAATCAAAATTTTCGTGAGCGCTGACGAAGTTTCGAATAAACCCATGTTATAGAAAACTTTTAAACGATTTCAAATATGCCACTCTTAATAATATCACATTTTTAGTTTAGAAGATATAACCGACTTTCGGTTTTCAAAAAAAAAACACACAATTTTTAGTCAATTTGTTGCGATTTCAGGTGTAATATCACGAAAAATAGGTAACGAATCGCCATATTTTTTTCAGCGTTTGAAAAGGATGCTACGCTTTGTAGGGGCCTACTTATGGGTTATCAAAATTAAAATTAGTAGAAAAATCAATTTTATGGTAATGGATGAATATTTTAGAGAAAATTGAAAAAATAAATTTAAAAAAAAAAAATTTTTTTTAATTTGTTGGGTAATAATTTAAAACATAAAACCCTAAAGAAAAAAATAAAAACAATCTAAAAATGTAAAAATAATAAGGTCATGGCAACGTTTTCTGTGACTTTAAAGGTATTTTATTGATTGACCACCTGCACAGGTTAAAACAATAAGTTGGAGAAAAACGTGCTGCTTACAACACAAAGAACAATTTTAACAATGGCTAAAGTCAACGAACGGGTTGCTTGATCACTCACCGTAGTCTCCTGATTTAGCTACCAGTGAATTTTAGCTGTTCCCAAATCTAATAAAATTCTTAGTTGTTTTATCTGAAATGAAGATGCAATTATAGTTGTAAACTACTATCTTGAAGGCCCTGAGAAAAACAATTTTAATCAAGGAATATAATTTTTAGATAAGCATTGGACTAAGTGTATTGAAATTTCAGGAGAGTATATTGCAAAAATAGAAATGCTTTTGAAAAACTAATTATTCTCTTTCTGTGATAGGCTAAAAAGTTTCCGAACCGCCCTCGTACATAAAACTTATTGTTACTGAATTTTATTTTGTTTATTTATGCATGTTAGCGACGCAAAATTTGTGTCATATTTTAGGGCTAGGTGAAATAATATACCGATTTCAAACTGTTTCAATTTTCTTTGTTCTTGGGCCTAAATATCTTTCAAATTGCGACTTTTATTTTGCGCACATAATTAACATGAACAGCCAGCCAGACGAAAGGACATTCTTAAGTCGACTCAGCAAGTGATTCTGTGTAAATCGCTATATTAAACTAATATTGCAAATTTACGATTTTTTCCTTGTTGGTTCATTTAAAAAAAAAGACTATTATTATGTTAAATAACCCCATATTTTTTTCCTAATATGAAACAAAGTTTATAATCATTATTTCACAATTATTATCGAATTTAAGTTATTATTAAAGTCATTATTTTAAATACACCGTCATGGAATTTATACTTTTATAGAAAAATTTTTGGCTGTAGTTAAAAACTAATTCTGAGAATATTTTTTACGCGAATAGATTTGATCTTATCTTATTTATATCAAATATTAACAAATTGTTAAATATATAATAATAATAATACAAGTTAATTTATTTAAATTATTTTGTCATATAAATACATATTTCTGAATACATATAAATTTTTAATTTTATGTACATATTCATTTACTCATATTTAAAACACATCACGACGTATACGTATTATTTACATACCAACACAGACCAGGCAACAATCATACGCACCCAATTGCATGTAAACTAGTGCTGGCAAATTCTACTACATACTTTCCATTACTCAATAGTATTCAGTACTTTTGATTAGTGTACTCAATACTACTCGATACTTTTAACAGATTTTTTGAAATTGTGTCGCATAGTTTTTATCTGCTAATTGAAGTAGTTTCTTCAAAAAATAAAAATAGATCCTCAACTATTATTGATTTTGTATGTCTTTTATTATTAAATTAAAAATAAATGTAAAGTTAACTTTTAATTCAACGTTAACAAGACCTTAAGAAATAATTAAAATAAATTCTTTGGAAAATTAATGTTTTGTTTTGATTAAAGAATTGAAAAACTTGCTTAAAAATGCAACTCAAAAAGTATCGAGTAACTACTTTTGAGTATTGAGTATCCAAAAAAAAGCCAAATACTCGATACTCGGTACCCATTACTCAATACTTTGCCAGCACTAATGTAAACAATAAATAATAATAATTGCTTGCATCAGCATACCAACAATGTAAATGTGTAAATATGTGTAAAATTATTTAAATTTAATTATTTAATAAACAAATCATATTTAGTATTCATATATATAATCATATTTATTCACATATTTACACATTTAAAACATGCATTTACAATTTTATCGAAAAGAATTATGAACTTTCAATGAATATTACTACATATTTTAATATACAAATTAAAAATTATAGAATTTATATTTTTTAAAATTCAATTATTGTTTTTAGTTGAACTGTTAATTTTTCAATTTTTGATAATTTTTAGTTAGGCTTGAGTTCATTAAATTTAATTTTCATTAAATTATTATTTTTACTGAAGGTAGGAATTGTTTTTACAACATGAAATCTTATTAAAAATTCACTGATAATTTTTCTTAAATTCTTTAAATTCTTATATTGCTTATCTTTTTTGCCACAGCTTTTTCCCTAAGATTGAATTTCAGTTATGCCATTAAAGTGCCTGTGTTATTATTTGTATTTGCATTTGTTGTCTCACAAATCATTTTATATTTCTTCATTTGTTTATTCTTGTATTGTATTTAGGTAAATTGTGAATTGTTATAGTCGTATTTTTTCTATTCACTAAGAACAAAAACACATAAAACAGACATAAATGACTGCACACTTATTGTCATGTTCAAGAATTCTTAACACAAGAACTTAATTGAATGGCGAAAAATGAAAGGAGCAAAACAACTACATAGCTAAACTCGTTAGCAATTTGTTAAGCCACATTCCTAGCACAATAACTATGTACGAGTATTTTCTTTTCTTTATGGTTTGTTTCTTTGCAATTTGTATAGAGAATACTAGGAATTGGAATTTATTCAAAGTTTTGGTTAACTTTCCATGGACTTTTGTGAGAATTCGTATACAAATATTATATTTACCTTTAGCTACAAATATAGTTAAAAATTAGTTTGCTATAAATTAGTTTGTTGGGGCCATCCTAGTGTTGTATAGATTCACATAATTGTATACATTAAACCTAGTTCATACAATATACAAATTTGAAAAGATGTTGAAATTTGTTGTACAAATTATGGTGCATAAATCAATTATAAATGATTTTATAAGAGCAAACAAATTCACATTTGTCATTAAATTACATCAACTTTTTTTCTTATTAGAGCATACAAACTTTTGTGTGTGTTTTTTTTCTGCATTTTAATTGCTTTTACTTTGTATTACTATTGAATTGTAGAAACAACAGCAAAACAACATGCACCCCATTTTAATGCTGCTTTAAGTACATGGCAGTTTTGAAATGGCTGTTGATATTTACAAAAAAAATAAAAACAGCCAAAATAACGATAATTTACCTGAGTTTCAAATTATACCAAAGTAATTTTCTACCTTAACTAACCAACATGTCTGGCCATATATACACTCATACACACATACCTTAATATTATTTTTTGTTCTGCTCTTCTGTTTTTCATGTTTCATGAATATTTGATTTGAAATTTCAATAAACGTTCGCTTCCCGTGAAACGTGCTCAAAAGTATTTTTCTATTTTTGAAATCACTGGTGCATAAAATTAAAAAGGACACTTGTAATTTGTGGCTTAAAATGCTTGTTTATGTTGTTGGCCAGCATAAAAAATATTTATAGTTTATGACATGAAATTTAGCTGGCTGTGGACTTGCAAAAGGTGGCAACAGAAAGGATTAAAATTTAAATCATATTTCTTGACTGCAAAGGATTTGAATTTAAAAAAATTAAATTTTAATATATATTAACACCTTTAACACCCAAATAAAAACCATGAACAATTTTTAAAATTAATTTTTTTTAAATATCATTTATAATGTACTAAAAAAGAAAAAAACGGGGAAAAAATATTCTAAGTTGTTTTTTAGAGGTGTACTAAGTTTAGTACAATGGGCGCTTATGAGTGATAGTTTGCAAAACACCCTCTTTCTAAATATAGCGTTTTCAGGTACTTTTTACATGAAGTTTTAACTCGATTTGAGCACATAGCACATCTGAGTTTACTTGGTAATTTTTGGGGGTTGTGGCCATTATTTTTCCTGTCTTCTTCTTCAATTCTAGATAATGTTTGCCTATATTTATTATCCTTTTTGTTGCTTAGATACGTTCGTGCTATATGTCTGCGAAACCCTAATTGATCAACATGATTATCAGGGTTTGTAATGCAATATAACATCCATGCATTTGAAATAGTCATATCCAATACGTAAGTAAACCCACCACCACTTCTTGCCTTTCACAGTAATTCGGTACATTCCTACAGACTGCTTCTTTTTCGGACACCAAACTTTCCCCATATGCTCCAAAGTAACGAAATTTGTTACAATCGTGGAAACATTGTTATCTTTCCATCTAACAATAAGAATTTCGAGCAAGGATTCAGTAGCTCTTCAGATTTACAAAAATCTGGTTTTGTTGGCGCTTTTGCCAGCATACTCTTTACAACACGAGTACCAAGAGGATCAATGGTAGCCTCGGAAGTTTTTCAACAATATGCATACATCAAATGTATAACAATAACCGTCGAAGCTCGTCAACGTCCACAGGTCTACCCATTATAAATTATTTTAATAATGTTAATAACAAGGCGGTAATAAATATAAAAACAGCAAAAACTTCAACTCTAAAGCACAGTGCCAAAATAAAAATGTCTTCACCGTACTACTTTATATTACCTTGAACGCCCAGTGTACTAAACTTAGTACAGCCGCACTTAGTATGTTACAACTCAAAAAATTCTATACGAACTAAACCGTTTTATTTTGATTTAAGTAGAATGTGGTGTTATCAAGTAAATAAAATGCTTTCCAACGCTTTTGAAAGTCAAATAGTATAAAATAAACTAAATAACCACTCGCAATCCAGCAAGAAATAAATTGCTAGTCAAAACGGGGATTTCATTTACTGTTATTTCTCAACTATGATTTACAACAGCTATAAGAACACTGCATGTACTCTTGTTGACTGGCAAGAAGCATTGCCAGAGCGAAAAACAGCATTACCCGGCATTTACACCTGCAAGTACAAGTTCGAAAAAGTCAATATATTCATACTTTTTTACTAATACACTCACATTTTTTCACTTGCAGAGCTAGTCCAGTTTTTCGAATAAGTTTTCATATATAATACGTACACGACTTGCATGCAAGTACTTGCATGTGTAAAGGCAGGGTTATATAATTTTTACTTCGACTTTAAGTTGTTTACTAATTGGTGTTTAGCTTATTATTATATACAAATTATATTTCAAATAATTGTAGAGTACCTCTTTATTGCTACGTGTAGTTAACGTGGATTCACCTATTTGTTCCAAACAAAAATTTTGTCCGGAATGCAGCGAATTTGTGTTTCCTTATTTCTCCAAAGATTTCTAGAAATCAAATATTGCATTTTATAGGTGATACAATAGTTACACTCAATCCATAATTAACCGAATATATTGACAAATTTACCAATTATTTTAAGATCTTGCTCCATTATAGTAGCAATAAGTGTAGTGGCCCTACACCTACATCATATTACACCGAATCACATTCTGATTTAGATTTTAGTGGTAATATATCTATGAGTGTCAATATAAAGTAAATACCTAACATTGTTTAAAACAAAATGTTTTATATTTTTGATATTTCTTTAGTCAGGCTCGAGTTCATTAAATTTAATTTTCACTAAATTATTATAAATTGTTTTTACAACATTAAATCTCTATTAAAATAATATTATAATAATGGTTCTTAAAAATGTTTTATTATATTTACTACAAGCACTAATTCAAAACAAAATATATTGCATGCAACATAAGTAACTTAAGCAAATTATAACTGACTAACACAAACTAGAAAATAAGTAACTTTAAAAAAATATAATTAAATTTTTAACGCAAAAGTAAACTATACCTGTTTATGTAAAAAATTGTATTTAATATTTTGTTTGTAGTTATTTTGCCTTTATCACAGCTGACAATCTTCTACACAAAGAATAATCATTTTTCGGTGAAATCGAGTGAAATTTTGTTCTATTCATCCTGTATTTCTGCCTTTATTTCTTTCCCAATTTGTTTGTGCAGATATTCCCACAGTTGCTCAATTGGACTGAGATTTGGAAATTGTGGAGGATAATCTAAAGCCTTTAGACCTAATCACTCTTTCACTATTTTGCAGCAATGCTGAGAATCTTTGTGCTATTATAAAACCCAGTTCTGCATTAGTAATAATTCCTCTATACTATTGGGGGGCTATATTGGCTTTTAAAATGTCGATATAATCTTTCTTTTTTTTTATTGTAGATTCTATAAATGTAAGATTACCGCCATATAACCCCACACCATTACTGAGCCGCCACCATGTGTTAACGTCTTAGTAACATAGTAATTAAAAAGGCTCCATTCTTGGTTCGCAATATTTTTGGGAAGTTTTTGAATACAAATATCTCAAACTTACTTTAATCGGGGAAATGAATATTATTTTTAAAAAATTTTAGACTCTTATTATATATTTTTTTTTGCAAAATTCAAAGGTTTGCTTTGGTTGTTCTTTAATGTAAAAGGCTTCTTACGTGGCACTCTACCATGTACGCCATTTTGTTGCAAAGATCTTCTAATCGTACTGCCGCTTACAGGGTTTCCAGAAGGTTTCGTGACATTTTCAGCAATTTTTACAGCACTAGATGTTGGGTATGCTCTTACTTCTCTTACTATATCTATTACTTCAGTTTTTGTAAGACACTTTGGTCGTTTTGCACCAGGCAAATTTTCTACAGTATTGTGTTTGCTATATTTTTCAAAAATTGTTTTTATTGTACAGGGATTTTTTCCTTTTATATGTAAATCTATTATAATAGTCTCAATTTTTAGTTGTCGTCCCTGTTTAAATTTTTCACTACTTAGGCCAATTATTACAACTTGGCAATAGTTAAAGGTATGATGTTATCGGACAAATAAGAAGTATTTGGTTATTATAAGTTTACTTTAATATAAAACCGACCGATAAGGGAAGATCGGCAACTTTATGAAAAATAAATTAATTTTAATTTTGTTTTGCCAATACATAGTTTGATAAACAAAAATGGAAAGCAGACGTTTGATTTATATTTTTTCACAAATAAATATTTTCACAAACACAATCAATTTACTGTTTCTTGTCAGTAATTTGTCAAAAGTAATCGGTTTTTCACTGGTATTGCCATATTTTAGAAAAAAAATTATTTTATTTTACAAGGAAGTTGTAATAACGAAAAATTTTAAAGGTCACTTTATTCCTCACTTTAATTAAAGTTACCTTTTACTATTAAGAACATTAGAGGCAAGTTGTAATAATGGCCCTTAATTTCACAAATTTAATGATAAATTATGAACCTTGAATTTAATTTCAACGGCTCTTTATCGTTATACTTTAATGCCCTTATTCATAAAAAATTAAAGTGGACTTCAAATGTACTTTAAGAAATTTTGAATTCACAAATTCTACTTTAATAATTAAGTAAAAATGCAACTAAATATCTAATGTAATGTAATTTGTATTTGTATAATTAAGCTTTTCTTTTAATAATACGTGCTGTTGACTGTATTTTGATGTTAACTGTAAGTGTGTTACTTACTAAATCATTCTACACAAGAATCAATTATGCGATAAATCTCTTTAGGAAAAAACTAACATGCACAATATATTTTAATATTTAATATTATAAATATGATAAATTAATTGCAAAATACTGCTGCAATTTAAAATTGAATGCTTTTCTTTATCTGTGTTCAAACGCAAATCTCATTTTAAATTTCAGCTTATTAATGATATTTTTTATTAAAAATTTTGTTATATTTTAACACCCTATTTGATTAATACAAATATTTATGTAAATATATACACGATGTTAGAAATTGTTATAATTTTTCTAAGCTTTCCAAATACTTTAAAAAGAATACAGCAACAGGAACAGAAAAATAATAATGATATAAATAAATCCTCCTGTGTGGCCACATGATGGGAATAATAAAGGTTTTACCAAAAAATATTTCCCAAATATTTTTTAGTAAATGTACAACCCCCCATGATTAATTGCACAACAAGTTCAAAAGATTATCAGGCAACATACATTACTTACGCTGTGCGCGGGTGATAAAAAATAATATTTTCTTGTGTTGAATGTTTCTCAAATAAAAATAACAGAGAAAAAAATTCACAAAAAGTAAAATATAAAATAATACTAAAGTGTTTGTTGTTCATCTAAAATTTTTATCTGAAAAATCACTCTTAGGAATTGTTTATATTTACAATTCTGACAACATACTAACACTGTTCGTATTGAGACTATATATACCTAAAGACTTATCATATAAGCTTTTACACACAAAACACTTGGAGAAGGAGTATGTGAATTAGAATGTATCTATGTGGCCATAAAGCTGTAGGGATGTGTCAAAACATTAAAACAGTTGCTCGTTGTATCATTCATTCGCTTTATCTTTTCATTTTCTGTTTTAGCCTGCTGAGATTTTTTTACGTAATTTGATATTTATTTGTATGTACACAAATACTTAAAGAAAGTCTCTGTAGGTTCTAAAGTTGAATTTTACTAACAAGGATTTATAAGTCCCTTCATATATGTAAAGGGCAGTTTTATTTTTTGTTATTTTGTTTGTTTTCTAGAAGTTGCTCCAGTTTTCTGTTTCCTATATAAATCTCATGACATTTCATTTGTTAGTTAGAAAATTTAATCGATATAAAAGTTATGCTTCCATAGAATTTTAAGAGATAATAATTTGAAAGAATTTTAGTTTTAAAAATATTTATATTTAGCAAGGCAGACAGCTTGAATGGCATGTATGGATACTGATCAATACATTAAAGACTAAATCAAATGATGTCCTTTGTAAAAATGTGGATGAACCATCCTGAATTTTGCATAAATATTTGTAAAGCTAAATATAATGGTATAAAACCAACCTTGAGTAATATCAATCGCAGATTATTATTCCCATTTTTGATTAAAGTACAAGTTTTAATTTTGAATATAATTTTTTTAATAATTTTCTACAAGCATGAAGCGTTGCTTATATAAATATCTTCCTGGCATATACTTTCAAGTTCATAAATGTTCTAAATATGCTGGTATCATTAACCATTATTCACAAGGTGTACTTCTTAATTTGTTAAAATTTGCTTCACAATTGATCATAACTCTCATTTCCGGTGGTTTCAAAATAAAGGAAGATAGTCTTATTTCTCTGTAGATCTTCCGTAAAGTAGGAGTGTTTTTGGCTGGCTTCGAAATGAAGATAATTCTGCTATCTCTCCAACTACAGGAATGTGAACAACTCTGAGACTGTCTCGGTAGCCATAGGAAAATAAGATTCGATACTGTCTGTTGTTCAATAGTTAAAATAATATCGAGTCTGTGAAATCCTTAAGATTGCAACTTTTTATAAACTGGATTATACGAAGCAATTTCTATTGAAAAGATTGCTACAATTATTACCTTAAAATTTCTCGCATTTTACTGCTTAAATCGCTCTGTATTTGTTTGAGAGTATACACACATTTGTATGAACATACACACAGAGAAAAAATATAGATGTACATGTTTACCATAACAATATTATCATTTTTACAAATTTTTTAACAATGTTATGGTCACTGTAATTATTCATACGATTGGCGTAATCATAATATGGTCAAGTTCTGATTAACATGATTACTACAATCATCTATACGAATGTAGTAACTATGTATGTATTTATGGCAATCATGTTTATGATTAATTCATTTATCATAATATGTTGATCTTTGATTATGATTGAGAACAACATAATATGATACAATCTTTCGTCATAAAACTGATCACCACAAATATTACATATTTACAGTAATCATATATTTATATAGCTGATATAATCATGTGAATCAGAACTTAATCATATTATGGTTGCTGCAATCATATAAATATTTACAGTGACCATAATAATTTAAAAATAATTGTAAAAATGTTGTAGTAGTTGTGTGTATGCAATACGAATAAGAGTGTAACACGAATTACTAGTTTATTCTATCTTGTGCCATCGTTCTCCTGTATGTAACACGAATTGCTACTGCAATCAAGTATATACTCGTCTCATCTTCCCCTTACCCTGAAGGTAATCTAGAAGGTAATCAGTTTAGCTTAAAGAAGTGCTTCGTGTAAGTTGGGACTTAGCTTAGTTAAGGGTGGCAGTGAGAAACGTGAAGTCGTATTCTCGTTAATCAGTAAGAGGTGTAACAATCTAGCTCAGGGGCCAAATTACCAATCGCAGATTATATATGAGCTATTGGGTCGAAAAATGATTTTGATATCGAAATTATGATAAAATGTACTAAATTTCTTGCACGATATCAAATGCCATAATCTCAAATAAGAAAATTAGGATCAATTTTACTCGATATCGAATGCGGTAATTTGGCCCCTGGTATTTTTTATTCTATCTTGTGCCGTCGTTCTTCTGTATGGTCGTGTATGAAGGCATATTCAATAAATAAATAATAAAAATTAAAAAAAAATTTTGATTTCTTTTAATAACTTTGAATTATTCGATTAATTTTAAATATGTGATCAAATTATTCAAATACGTTAAAATCTCTTATCTCTTATTAAAACAAAAGAAAAACCTAATAATTGGGTATCCAAATTAGTAATATTGTCCACTGGAAAATCTAAAAAAAACTTTTTATTTTTGCGAGAAAAATATTTGATTGAATTCACATGATTATTACCTTTTCTTCATATAATTCCTAGATTTGTAATCCATCATTTGCCAGCAACACTACATGATTCTTATCATAACTTAGGGTTTTTTTCGCTCAATTTAAATTAAAAAAAAAATAACATAAATTTCCAAATTTATTTTCTAATATCTAATGACACATGCATGCAACAATATTCTCAAATACCTTCTTCAATTTATTATTATCATTTTTGTTGTTGTTTTTTTTTTTCTGTAAAAAATGAAGTATATGGCTGGCATATTGTATCTATAGTTGTCACGGTCTAATAGTGTTTTTATTAAAATTTATATTCAAGACCTGCGCCCTACTGCAGCGTTCAGTTTAGTTTATTTTAGTTACGTTTTGTTTTGTTAAGTCTAGAGTGCATTCAGCGGTGTATGGGCCAGCAGCATATAGTGTATTTGTGCAGTATGTATATTGGTGTGTTTGGCATAAGTGTAGTAGTGGTAATAATAATGAATTGAAGGCAATTGTTGTGTTTAGCACAATAGACTGAAAAATGTTTAGTTTGTTTTTATCTCTTCGTTAATATTTTTTTTCGGCTATTTTTTGCTGCCACTGCTGCCATTCTTGTTATTACAACAGAAAACTGTAAATAGTTTTTTTCGATGTTGTATAGTTACAATGTGTTGTTCAATGTTTGAACATTTTTTCCCCCTCCCAATACAAGTACAAAACAGTCACTCACATATACTTACACTTACTCACTGGCAGACATAAAATTCTGATGGCCATTACAGAGATTGTATCTTTATTTAAGTTTTGTTTCTTTAGCTGTATTTTGTTTTCTTTAACATAAACTCGAATTAATAATGAAGGCAAGAGCATAAAAAACTGCAAAAAAAAAGACAACGAATGAAACAACATCCTTTATATCCTTTTAGATAACAAAAAGAGAAAAAAAAACGTTGTACGAAACAAAACCTAATACAATACGACAAACAAATAGGAACAATAGGAAAAGTAAAGTAATCCTATAGTTTGGCTAGATACAAACCAAATACAGATAGATACTGCAGTAGCTAGCATGAGCACCAACTGTAAATAGTTATTTAAATAATAAAAATAAACATAAACAGTAAAAAACTACAACTACACAACAGCATTTCTAAACCTTGAGCTTATAAAAACAAACTAAAATGCCTGACAATTCTTGTAACGGTTAACTGATTGTTTTGTTTATTATTAACACAGCAAAAAAAAACGTATAAAAATAAAATGGTATGACGGCAATATTGTTTGGTAGGAGTGTACTGCACAGCAGTACCTTTCATAATCATCGTCATCAGCAGAGGCAATAGTCGCAGTGTACCCAGTGTTGCACTTTGATTTTGTAAACTAAAAACCATGCAATTTGCCTACTCAAAGACATAATGGCCAACGTAACCCTAGAAATTACAAAAACACAAATCTACCAGGGTGGTAGCAGTATAAATTTATAATGACAATTTGTTGCAATTTGCAATCTTGTTAGTTTTGCTGGTTTGAGGTATGAACTTGATATTGTTAGTATTAATATAATTAAGTTAGAAAGTATTGTGGGCTATTCATTACCATAAGATACACTACACAAGCTGGCTACTTTGGGAATTTATAAAAAAATTCTAAGCTTATTTGAGCTCAGTTTTATTTCAATTATTGGGGGAATATAGCATTGTTTAAAAGAAAATCTGGGGCCAAATTACCACATTCGATATCGAGTAAAATTTATCGTCTTATTTGAGGTTATGGCATACGATATCGAGCAAGAAATTTATTACATTTGATCATAATTTCGATATCGTAATCATTTTTCGATACGATAGCTCATTCGATCATGAATGCGGTAATTTGGACCCTGGTCACATGAATCATTAATTAATTTATAATTGTAATTGTACATATACATATAACTTAATTTAATTTTATAAAAAAGAAAAAGTGTTCTTTATGACAAAACAATTTTTTTACAATGACACTAAGGGTTCTCATGATACTGCTTAACCACTGAAACCCAAATACGAATTATTTTGCTTGAATAATTTTGGTTTTAGTATGAATTTGGGCTAAAAACACGAATTTAAAGTTCATTTGCCGAGTAAATGGTTTTTGAAAGCACTAGGTGGGAAAAACGAAAGACCGTCTGTAGGCGGTCTTAGTGGTTTAGCGAAACAAAAAATGAAAAATGTTGTAATTTTTAAAAAAAAATTTTATTTACATAAATGCGGAAAAAGGCTTAAAATAATATAAAATTGGTTACACATCAATATGGTATTTTGTAAAGCAGTTTTTTGCATTTGAAAAACATAAATAAATTTTGCATTTTGTACATAATGTTTGTGTTTCAGGCTTTTTGCACAATTTACATGATTTTTTTGAACTCCATTCAGGAAAATTGTTTATTTTATTGTATCTCAAGCATGCTACCGGATGGATCGCTTTCTTTCCAACAGAGTTGTTAGTAGTTGGCTCTTCACCAGAAGACGGACGACTGATGTGTCGCTTTTCTGTGGAAATACATAGTTCCTTAGCAAATTCTTTTTCTTTTGGGTTGGTATCTGAGTTCTCCTTGTTTTCGGCACTGTGTCTACGATTTCAAATAAATGTATTTGTAATGCTCATATCGAGCAGATGGTAAAAAATCTTAATTGCCATGTCTTTCGTATTAATTTTGAGGCCATTCCGGCCCATATAAGAGTCCATTAGATCAACTCCGCCCATGTGCGCATTATATTCGCGAATAATTTGTGGGCAATCAATATTGTCGTATGACTTTCGCTTTCGAAAAGGCTTAGTACCTACGTAGGTTGAGCACAGTCTTACATTTTTTGTATTCTTCCACAATACAGTAGATCGAAAGCCGATCCAACATATTCCGTTAAATAAGCACGTTCTTCCTTCTTTATTGCTTTGCTTTTGTCAGTTGGAATTTTGCAGTTAGGAACACGATTAACTCTAACAGTACCCGGGCTGAAAATTCCACGTGCTCTAAGGTATACTAAAAGCGGCAAGGATGTGTAAAAATTGTCAAAATACAATATATGATTTAGAACGCAAAGAATTCTGATGAGAGAATGTGGTGATTGTCGAAACATGTAAATTCAACCCAGGTTCAATCCCCAGCTCAGCCAAGAAAAATTATCAATAAATTTTTAATAAGATTTCATGTTGTAAAAACAATTCCTACCTTCAGTAAAAATAATAATTTAATAAAAATTAAATTTAATGAGCTCGAGCCTGACTAAAGAAATATATCAAAAATATAAAAATTTATTATTTTTAACAGTGGTTATTATACCCTACACCACCATAGCGGGGAGGGTATATTGGATTTGTGCTGATGTTTGTAATGCCCAGAAATACTGGTCCAACACCTACCTTAAAGTATACTGATCGACTAAGAATCACTTTCTGAGTCGATTTAACGATGTCCGTCCGTCCGTCCGTCCGTCCGTCTGGCTGGCTGGCTGTTAATGTAAAGCTTGTGCGCAGAATACAGGTCGCAATTTTGAAGATATTTCGATAAAATTTGGTACGTGATATTTTTTTGACCCAAGGATGAACGGGATTAAAAGTGGTGGAAATCGGTCCATTATTTCAGCTGGCCCCCATACAAATTTTCTCCCGAAATTGGGGTTTACTGATCATAAATGTTTGAATTATGCAAGTATCCCAACAAGTTTCACCACAAATAAGTAATAAATGAAGGTAAATTGCATCTACAAATTTTGTGAAGATCGGTCCATAATTATTCGTAGCTCCCATATAAGGCCAACTTTCGAAAATCACTTTAAAGAGAATAACTCTCTCAAAAATGTAGGTATCCAAATAATATTTACCGCAGATATATTTCATACGTCTAAAAATAATACGATTCAATTTTATTATTATCGGTCCATAATTAGTCGAAACTCCCATATAAGACCCTCTCGGTAATTATTTTAAGATCCATAAAAGTTTAAAAGTATTTATATCGACACTAATCGGATGGATGATCGGTCCTCAATAGGTTATATCTCCCATATAATGCCCATTTCTGAAAAACTGTTTTATACATATACTGGTTGTAGGGTATTATATGGTCGGGCTTGACCGACTATACTTTTTTACTTGTTAACCACATACATATATGTTTACAAAAACACAACATTCTATGACATAAAGTTTTCTTGCTAAATACGTAAATACGTCTCTTTAAAACTAAATTGCAATTTAAGCTTAAACGATTTTAAAGATATTTATGTATAGCAAACATTTCAATATACTTATAGTTAACTCACCTATTTCCCCCTCCTATTTAACCAATAAATTCTGCATGATTTAACTTGAAAAAAAGAAAAAATTTGCCTTTGTTAGTGCGAATATTTAAAAATCGACCCACTTATTTGCCATTAAACACACAATTTCTTTATAACAAGAGAGCAGAGGGAATAAAACATTTCAAAAATTTTGTTTTTCTAGAAAACATTTTTGCATAAAATATAATTTTTGCAAAACCCTCTTTACAGGCAAAAATTAGCATTTACTCTGTTTTTTTTTCACTTTTGCTTTGTATTTGACTCTTTACTAAATCGTTGTATTCGTATGCATATGTATGAATGTATATATATGTATGTATGGAAAGGTACATACATATGTAAATGAAAAACATAAATATTTTAATATGACTACAATTGCAAACCACCTACCAACACCATGCACTGTTTTAACGGGCTTAGCTTTGAAGACAGGTTATTTATTCCAACTAAATTATTTCAAAAAATCCGGTTAATCTCTCAATTATTTACAATGCCGCAGAAAGAATACGTGTGAATGCTGGCCCTTAAACCTTTCAAGCTAGTAAATCTTATAATATTAAAACTATTTAAGGAAAATTAACTCAAACTTGCTTATGACTACTTATTTAAATAATGGTTCCATTGGTCTTAGATATTAGCGTAATAATTTTAATAGGGCCGGTTATTAAGATATATTACATTGAACGCAATACCCCAAGAACTAACATTAAAGTTATGCCACAATTTCAAAAATAAAATCTTTATGTTTAATATGATGGTAGAGTTTAAAAGTTATGGGAAAATTGTGTCCATAAAGTTGTCAGTATTAATGTCGACATATTCCTTGGTAACTTCCAGCCAAGCGGTTATCTTATGAGGCAAGGTCAGTTGTTGTTATGGACTGTGGTACTTCCCTAAACGAATTAGGGGATATTAATGATTTAATATCATAATAATCTAACATGCTGGGTAGCTGGCTATGAGGATCACAAGCCGCATACTTGGCTAATATAGGTTGAATCGGAATTTTTTTAACATTGGGGCAACTTGCCTGGATGCAGGTAAAACGATTCATTACCCTGTCCAGAAATTATTGTCACTCAATAAGAGCGATTTGAGAATACTGACTGGATTATTTATCACTAACTTACTCTAGGTAATGTTGGAAAAAAATAAAAGATTTTTCGAGCTGCACGATGAAACCTCGGAGCGCATAATTTGTGTTTGTCCAATGCTGGCAACATGCACCGTAAAGTGGCACGGTTGGGCCCTAACATACCCTGGTTACATTTGTCGCCTCATGCTGTTATGGTGAATTTAAAGGTTGCTCAAAATATCATTTTAGTCATAGTGCATGTAATTTTACCATTCCTGGATAACCTCTTGAAACAGTTCGTGGAAATCGGGGATGACAAATTCGAAAATAGCTATTTTATGTCCGCATTGAAATGAATTCTTCCTTAAGTAGTTACATTTAAATAATTTCAAGGCATTTGGAAACAAAATTAATATTTTTGGAGCCTTTTACTTAAACTTCACTCAAATATTGTTTTCGACATGTTTATAGAAACAAGAAGAATTCGCTAACATGGAAAAATACTATTAAGATGTTGCTCATACAGGGTGGCGCAAAAGTAATCCTCCTATCAGAAAATGCTAAAAATTTTGCGAGGACCCTAATATCATCCTAATAGGATGATTACTTTTGCGCCACCCTGTATGTATGTTGAAAACTCATTAAGCAGGTATTTTATGGTAGACAAAATTTTACTTTACGAGATACATATGTATGACCAAAATTTTTCAATAAATGGGAGAGGTTGTTAAGTAGAAGGTTTCCAAATATGGTGGACCATCACCACCAGGCATACAGATGTCAATTCTTTTATTAAAAGTTTCTATCATATTTTGGCAAAATGTACAGACTCTATATTTAACATAGCCCCACAAAATATGCATAACTCAATTTAGTTAAATCGTATAATCGGGGCGGCCATTTAATAGCTGAATTAAGTGAATAGTACGTCATAAAATGCAAAGCTAAGAGTAGAATGTATATTTAAAATTTTAATTAAAAAAATTTTAATAATGGACTGACCCAGTCGTTTAAATCTAATACATTATTTTAAAATCATTTAACACTCTCAACAGGGACAGTGCAGGGTACCATCAGTGACCACGTACAGCGAGGATAGAATCATAAATCGACACAACAGACACACACAAACACACATCCATAAATATGAATTTCAATAAAAGCATTACGGCTGCCTTCGTGTTGCAAGTATGCATATGAGTGTGTGTTTGTGTTGCAATTCTTTAAACCACAATTTACTGAGTGCATACAACCACACAAAACACACATACTCACACAGCTATACACAAATACAAAAACAACCTCATACAATAGACAATAGACAATTGTTTTATTTGTGTGCTTTTTTCATTCCACTGGTTATTATAGTGGCTAACATACTTTCTTCTTATTTATATCATCTATTGCCGCTGCTTGCTGCAACATTTCTATTTCTATTGCAGTTTCTTTTGCATGGCTTTGTTTAGTGTGTGTGTGTGTGTGTGTGTGTTTTATTTTTGTTACAGCTGTGGTTAGAGACTCATCTTTAAACATAATTTCAGCCTGCATCTCATGCATAATTTTAGTTGAAATTTTGGTTTGAAGTCAGTTGGTAAAATCTGTTGTGGTGTAGATTTGTGAGTTGGAAAAATAAAACACAAATAGAGAAAAAACACAAAAACAAGATATTTAGAAAAATCAAAAAAAAAATAAAATAATCAAAACTGCCGTACGTACATCAGTCAGTCTTAATTTTATTGACATTTTGCAGTGTGTCAGAACATGTGTGAGTGTATGTATCAACATGACTCTACTGTTTTGTATGCATATATATGTGTGTGTGTGTGTGTGAATGTGTATTGAACAAATACACACACTGTTATGTATTTAAAACTTAAACTCAAATACACTCATCTATACATGCAAATATACAGTCATACATTCATATAAACAAACAAAACATTACTTCTTTCATTTAGCCATGTATCCGTCCAACCAGCCATCCATCCATCCATCCATCCAACCAACCAGCAGTCCTGCAATTCAGAGTAGTTTTATAATGAACATTTACAATGTAGTTGCACTTGTACTCGTATTCGTACTCTACTTAAATTATATTTGTTCATTCATAAAACTCTCTTGTACATCGTATACATATACGTACGTACATAGAACTGTGTGTTTAACAACGTGAGTCTATTTGTATTTGTGTTGCCATCTGTGTTTAAGTGTGTGTATGTGTGTGTGTATGTATGTACTTTCGGATATTTGTGAATGGTTTAAATGTGAAAACTTTATTTTTCGTGCTTTAAAATACACACTTTTACTTGCACACTTACCAAAATATAGTCGTTTTTGTAACATAAAAAACTTTTGTTTATTCAAAATTCAGTTTTGCGGGTATCGCTTGATTGTTTTTGAGAGGTATAACTAAATGTAGTTGGAATATGAAGTAGTCTAACTTTTTGATATGAACTATCAAAAGTTACTACTTCCATCTACAAAACTGGAAATGTATACTGGTAAGACATTTAACCAAGTTTATTCGTTGCACTTTTTATGTTTTTAAACACGTGCATATATATAAAGATGAATATTAAATTTGGCTAATAGTCGACTGAAAAGACTATGTTTAGCGCGCTGCAAAGAAAATATAACGGCCGTAGCTGAGAGTGTACACGAAGACCGTGGAGAATCGATTCCATCAATGGCGACCGTTATCGTGCCATGATAACCGACTATTTGATGGCTGAAATTGAAACTCGTGATCTCGGCGACATTTGGTTTCAGCAAGACGGCGCCACTTTCCACACATCGCATCAATCAATGGATTTATTGAGAGAACACTTCGGTGATCACATAATTTCACGTTTTGGGCCGGTCGATTGGCCACCAAGATCATGTAATATCACACCGTTAGACTTTTTCCGGTGGGATTTGATTTAGGCCTTGAAGGAAAACATCACGTATGTCATTCGCCAGTTACCAGTCGAAATGCTCGAACGATTCATCGAAAATTTAACTCAATGGATAGATCATCTGCGACGTAACAACATTTGATAGACATAGTCTTCAAAAAATAAATGCCAAAAATGTTCTTTCAAATGATAATAAACATTCTCGAATAAATTGGAATTTTCTGTTTTTTTTTTTTTTTCTTTAAAAAAAGTAGGGATCACGCTTTACAACATAAATTTATTCAAAGTATTAGCTATTATTAGCTATGACCTTTTCCCATATTTTTGGCAATATATGGATTCCGCGCCGAAAAGAACTGCTCATATTTTGAGGCCAAAAACGAATCAAACTAATTTCGGCTACCCGATTTTGAAGTGAAGACAGGGATCAATACGTGTTTCCTGTGATGATAGCCTGGCCATCACAGGTTTGATATTTGGCTTTGGTGGGGATTCGGCTGGATTGCCAGGCCTCACAAACCATCTTTTATGGTTCGGGTTGTCAAAATGGATCCATTTTTTAAGTTACTGTGCAAGAGTCATAAGTGGTAAACTCAATTATGGATCTTGGGATCTTGGGAAGCAAAATAACGACGACTGTTAATAAAGCTCGTAATAGTTTAGCCTATAGAAAATGATGAATGGAATTTAATGATCCCCACATCACTAAATGTTTATATACTTCTCTAGTAAGACCGATTTTATTGTCCATACTGATCACATTGAATCGGTTCAAAAACCATTCCAATATACCGAGGATATGCATCACTTCCATCATACTCATCAAGACTACGTTTGATTAAATTGTCAACATTAAAAGCTGGAAAAAAAATGGAAATGTATCCTCTGAATTTCTATTAAACAAATTATTATTTAGTATTCCACAACGTTCATTGCGCCTCTATAACAATCCACTTTATGTTAAAACTTTTCGAACAAATTCTGCTATGGCAGATCCGTTTAGAAAATTATTTTGTTGTTTTAACGAAATGTTGAATTTGATAGACTTTTCGTTCAATGTGAATACCATAAAACGTAACATTATCTTGAAAATGATCTTTAAGGATTTTATCCATTGACTAAATAAAAAAATAAATAAATAAAAAATAATAATTATATTTTATAGCGTTTAAGCAGCATTCCGGATATGCAAAGTTGCCAACCAATTTCACTGATCCTGCTCGCACGCAAATCTTTTGAAATTGAGTAGCTTCCAATGGTTTGTTGATTTTGACAATAGTCTTTATTAAATTATGACTTTAATTTTTTTTTTGGCCGGCCACGGCGATCTTGTCTTTCGTATCAAAATTATCACTTCTGAGTCGCTGAAACCATCTTTCACACTTTGAAACCGATGCAACACATTCACCATAAGCTTTGGTTGGAAACTTGTGCTTCAGGAGCATTTTTTATACCCTACACAACCAAACAATGGGGTTTATGCTGACATATGTAACGCCCATAAATATTATTACAACACTAAGCTATCGGAATCAATTCCTAATTTAACAATGTCTGTCTGGTCGTCCGTCTGTCTGCCTGGATGACTGTCCATGTATAATTTGTGTGCAGAGTAGAGGCTGCAATTGTGAAGATATTTTTATAAAATTGGGTTCATAATATAGTTTATCTAAAGGACGGTTGGAAGTGAAATTGATTCAAATCGGTCCATTATTTCACCTATCACCCAAATAGGGTTTTATCGGTCATTACTCTTTGATTTATGCACATATGCAAACAAATTTCACCAAAAATATGATGTACATGAAACCTAAACACATCTACAAATTTGTGGAAATCGGTCCAAAATTGACCATAGCTTGCCATATGAAGCCCACTTCCGTAAATTGCTTTAAAGAACATAACTCTTTTAAAAATAATATTTATCACAAATATATTTCATACATACAGTAATTATGACACTTGATTTTTATAACGGTCGGTCCATAATAGGTCATAGCTTCCATTTCTGAAAATCTGTTTTAACTTATATACTGGGTGTAAGGTAAGGTCCGGCTATCTTAATTGTTTTTAATTCGTATTTATTTTGTTAAGTTCCCATTCAAAATCTATATCGTGGCTTTAATAATTGCAAATGTTTACCAGTTTTTGCTTGAGATAAGAATTAAAAAGTATATATATACACAAACATATATATTTTAATTCTGTATCTAAGGCCACATTCAAGCTCATTTGAAACTTTTGTTACGTTTTTCTTTTTCGGTTTTAGCTTTAATCTGTTAGAAATGTTTTTTTTTGCGGTTGTGGTTTTTCGCATACAAAAATAATTAAATAACAGTAAAAAGGTTTGGTGAAACAAAATGCATAAAATTAAACAATTTAAAAAAAAAGAGAAATATTTAGCTCTGAAAATTCTTTTTAATGGTTGTTTTATGCGAGTAACATTGGTCAAATGGAATAATGGTGTTAGGAAAGGAGTGGATTAAGGGTAATAGAAAAAATTTTATTTGTATTTATAGTTTTTACAGTCTTTACCCAAGCACAAGACTGTAAAAACTATAACTACAAATATATGTTTAAAACTCTATTAAAGTTTTATTACATTTCTGCTCTTGTAAAATTTCAAATGTTTTAAAATAATTAAATATTTAGCTGGCAGATATGGGAAATATTTTCTAATTATTATCTAAAAAAAATTAAAATACTTTATCCAACATTATTATTTTTTGTCAAACATAATTAACATAATTGTTGGCTTTAATTGGCCCTAGAATGAGTTAGGACATCAATCATTTATTTATTTATTATATTATTTTTATTATAAAAAAATATAAACAAAATTACAATTTACGCCTCAGCGCCTGATTGGTATTATAAAGGCTTGTTGGCAAAAATGCGCATTAACGCTGCAGTTATCAGAGATTTTCAAAAATTTCGATTTCGATTTGAGAACTCTGATTGATTAATTGCATTTTTCGGAAGGTTGAGCTTTTGTTTTCCATAAATTTGGTAAATGACAAGAGTATAAAGCATAAAACTGGTGCTCTTTTGAGAAAGTTGAAATTTCTCTATCAACCAATTTTTTGTTGGTTCATAGATTGTATCGTCCGAACGCTGCAGTTATCCTTGTTTTCCAAAAAATGCCGATTTGGTTTTGAGAACTCTGTGTGATGCTTTAGATTTTCCGGAAGTTTGAGGTTTTTTTTCGAACAAGCACGACATAAAGTGCAAGAAGATTACAAAGCAAAAAATTTAAATATTTACAGTCTAATTCATAAATACTTATCAAGGGTTTATAACAGTCTTATAAAGCAAATTTTTTATGGATATTTGCTGTTATAAACCTTTGACAAGTTTTATGAATAAGGGGGTTAATATTCAAACCTTAAAAATTGTATAACTGTGGAATGGTAAGAGCAAATTCAAAAATTATTTCCTCTAAATTATTTAGAATTAATAGATCTTTCTGCATCATTAGTTTTTTCATTTTAATATAAATTTTAAAGGTTATAAAGGTTATTTCCGAAATTAATGAAAAAAATTATGAAAAGTTGTAATGAAGGCTACCTAAATGAGAAAATGCATTGCCATAACGCAAAAATAAAGGTTGGACATTTTTCTTTTAAATTATTTCCTTACAAGTGAAAAAAATTTTGGTTTTTGACACAGTTATGAAGAAAATTAAAAAACGGTCGGCAAAGACGATTTTTGGTAAAAATTCGACTTGTGAGACCTTGAAACCCTTTCCAAAAAATTTGAAAAAAATCTCAAAACAAAAATCAAAATCTCAACGATATAAGCTTTTAATTATGCACAAGCCCCAAACAATTTTTTTTGGGACCACTTAACGTACATACCAACATTAAATCAGAAGCTCATCGACAATTTGAAGTAAATAATTTTTCATATAAGATTTAAACTGCAAGAGTTTGAGACTCTTTCAATATTATATGGCAAGTTATTATTAAGAATTATTATTTTTATTTGGACTGTTAATTTTAAGTCTTTGATATTTCTTTATTTAGGCTCGAGTTCATTAAATTTAATTTACATTGAATTATTTTTACTGTACCTAAGCCAAGAAAAATTATCAATAAATTTTGATAATAATTTTCATGTAACAATTCCTACCTTCAGTAAAAATAATTTAATGTAAATTAAATTTAATGAACTCGAGCCTAAATAAAGAAATATCAAAGATGCAAGTTATTATTATTATTCTCTACAACCAGAGTGATTTGTTGCTTCAGATTGGTAGAATGCCATTCTTAAGCTTTCACTATTCCTCGTCTTGAAAGTATTTTGATTCCGTGATAATTCCGGATGGTGTCCAATATTATTAAGACATTTAAAAATGCAAATTAATAATTGAAATTTGTCCGTGAATTGCTAAAACATTGGGTTAAACGTCCTCGTACAAAATAACAATGGCAAACCGGTTAGGCAAATTTGCTACAATCTTTAATGCATTACTTTGTATTCTCTGAAGCGATTTAAACTCAGTAGTTTTTTTAAGCCATATATAGTGCATATTACTGCAAGGTAATTATATTTTTAATATGCTGATCCCACATACAACAGATGAGACCTCTCGAATTTCCTTCCCTTCAGCAAAACCAAGGTATGGTTTAAACCTTATAAGTTTTGTTTGATCAGGGTTTAAAAAAGAGGACATCCCCTTTCCATATATGGTTTTAATACAGTCTCATGTTTATAATGGTAAAAGATACTAATATCACCAGCGTATACAAACATTTTCCTGTTAATTTTAGATTTTTTAAATCATTGATGTACGAGTTTATTGCAAACAATACAGAGCCTAAAACACTTCCCTGAGAAACAGTCTCCAATTTATTTTTATTTTCCTTAAGCTCGGCAAATTATCTTCTATTTGCTAAACAGCTCTTTTGAGCTAGTGAAATTTCATTCCCATGAACACCATAGCATTTTATTTTTTGTAACAATATATTATAAGACCAAACGCTTTAGTCAAATCATAAAATATCCCCGTAATAGCATTACAACCTTCATCTGAACCCTTATAAAAGTAATTTTGCATATTAATAACAGCTTTTTCAGTCCCACAACCCTTTCGAAAACCAATTTAATTTATGCAGTAGATTGTTTTTCATAAAAAAAGTAAAAATGTTATTGTGCATTAAACGTTCAAAAATTTGATCAATAATGAGAAGTATCGAAATTGAACGGTATAAGGCAAATTAAGTTACAATTATAAAACAAATTTAAAGAAAATACAATCAATTTGATTGACGCATATTCAATCAGAATAAGTGCAACCACGAGAGAAAACTTTTTAATAACTATGTATTTTAAAGAATGAAAATTCTTAAGTACATTTGATTGTTAATGAATTAAATTTTCTTCATTTTAAACTAGGAACCCATGAGTACAACTGTCGAATATCCCTCCATCCTATTAAAGTCCGGGTCCTACTTAACACCTTTTGAATAATGCCAATCGTCTTGAAAATGCTCAGCTTAGCTAAACTTATCTTTCTAAAACCTCCACTATAAAATATCTAGATATTTTAACATATTAATACGAAAAGTATGCCTTTATTTAACGGAAAATAAAAACCACCATCTTTCTATAGTGCAGTGGAAAACAGTTACCGCCAACTGACACATACACTCACACATCCTTATTATAGCGTTCAATTATTTGTAATTTAAGAAAGACTCGGAAATATTTCATTAAATTAAATGATACAAATAAACAGCAACGCAAAACATCCTTCGACGAAAAAAAAAATAAAAACAAACAAAAAAAGAAAGTGAATGTGTTGTAAAACAAAAAAAAAAAAACAAACAAGGAATGAATGATGTTGTGGGTTCCCTTGAGCTCTAAGCCTTAAGTAATTTTTGTTGTTTTTACAGTTGACGATAACCTGACCCAGATTGTGGTGTAAAAACCACAAACTTTTAATCACTGAATTTATGTATGTGCTTCTATTTAACCGTCTTTTATCTTACTTGCACTAAATTAAAATTTAAATAAAAGATGAAATACAA
The DNA here is from genome assembly GCA_916048285.2 of Bellardia pandia. Classification (NCBI taxonomy): domain Eukaryota; kingdom Metazoa; phylum Arthropoda; class Insecta; order Diptera; family Calliphoridae; genus Bellardia; species Bellardia pandia. The sequence continues at coordinate 33,468,253 of OU696531.1, forward strand.
AACTATTACATTATATTTGCAATTCATTTACAGAGAAAAAATATAGTTGTGCATGTTTACCACAACTATTTCAACTATTTCAACTATTTCATGTTTACATGTTTTTAAAATATTATGGTAACTGTAATTATTTGTATGATTTGTGCAACCGTGATGTGATTAAGTTACCATTCACATGATTATAGCAATCATATATATGCTTATAGAAAATTATGTAATGTTTATAGTGATCAGTTTTATGGTGACAGATTATACCATATTATAATGTTCTCTATCATAATCAAAGAGCAACAAATTTTGTTAAAAGGATTCCTCATAAACATAATTTCAACAAATATATACATAGTTATTACAATCATCTGAATCTTAATTTAAAAATATTATGGTTACCGCCATAATATAAATAATTACAGTAACTATAAAAATGTTTAAAAAACTTGTAAAAATGTTGACATTGTTGTGGTAAACATGTACAACTATATTTTTTCTCTATGTGTTCATAAGTATTTTATTAACACATCATATATACATACATAGTATATATATGATGAATAGTAATACAAAGTTTTAATTGCATTTTTTGAAAGAAAAAAATAGATATTTTTGTTTTCACAGTCACAGGGATAGCCATGGTCTTGGTCGACCTACTTGTTAGTAATCGTGCTGCAGATTAAAGTACTTAAAACTAGCCTTATTGTTGACCCTAATTTGAAGTGATTTTATATTTTAGAACATTGGTAATTCGGCCATGAAAGTTTTACATAGTTTTGGAAACGAGTTCTCTAATTTCAACCCAACTCATTCGATTGTGTTATTCATATTCTCAAGAGTAAGATTTAATAATTATATATGAATAATGTTTCCTTATAAATCTACACAGCGAACACTTGTTTATTTTAAAAACATTTTAAATTACATTTTGTTAAAATTAAGGGTCCATTTCATTTCGATTCGATTGGATGTATATAGACTTTCAGTCTAATTCATAAAAACTTATCAAGGGTTATAACAGGCTTATAAAGCAAATATCCATACAAAATTTGCTTTATAAGTCTGTTGTAAACCTTTGACAAGTTTTATGAATAAGGGGGTTTATCTTTACCATAGCTCTACTAAAACTAATCGCATGATAATATCAGCCTATTAACAGCTGATTTGCTTTAAATTATAGCATCAGAAAATGTAATGTGCAATACATTTATAGTCTCAGTGGCTGTGCGACATCTGACAACGTCCTTTCCAAATCACATATCAATGATAACCACATCATCAGAAATAGTTGAAAATGTTGTTGTTAATATCCAAGAATGATAAAATAAAGATTACGCCATGTGCATGATTTCCCTTTATGTGGCGTAGAAGGGCCATTCTAAGGGTTACCAATAATGTTTCATGTGTTAGAATTTAAATTTCTTGCGAAAAATTTATGTTTTATGTGATAGTTGGCAACCTTGCAATTGAAATCTCTAAGAGTTTTAAAATAAAATCTGTTTAAAAAAGAAAAACAAACAAAAAAAAACAACAAAAAATATAAACATGAAGAGTGCAGTGAGCAAATGCACGCAAAATATGAGTAAAAAAAAAACAAGTGAGAAAAAATTAGCCAATAGAAACACAGAATGTGTGAAGTCACTGGGCCTAAATGCGCAGAACATTTTAAAATTTTTCGCGCGTTGGCGTAATCTTTATTTTATCATTCTTTTTAATATCTAGCTATCAGTATCGTGATCTTTTCAATGTAACCACATTTTCAGATGAATCTTCTAACAAAATTGTCCATTCGCACATATAGCCAACAAATAAAAGCTTTTTGGTATTGGTAAAAAGCTTTCAACTTAAAGATTGACAACACAGCCCAACACGAAAAATTATATAGGGCTCGAATTTTTCTCACTCACTGTTTTTAGACCAGCTCTAATTTTCGAGATATAAATTTTGTTAAAAAATTACGTAGTTTAACCATTTTGGGTAACATAACTAAACAACAGTTTAACCTACTTAGTCAAAAGACGAAATCAAAATTTAGCTACAATATTACCTTCATGCTGCCCTAACATAATATTTACTACACTCAGCAGTATAGCCAAATATATGTTGTATATGACGAAAAAATATTATTTAAAAAGTTTTTTTTTTTTGTTTTTCAAAAATTCATATAAAAAAGAGATAATAACAAAAGTTCCAATATTTTTTTACAGCCATATATGTAGGCAAATATGTCCTGCATCAAATGCAACCATTTTTGTTAATATGGATACAATAATTTTACATTGTGGTTTTTGCTTATTGTTTTATAAAAAGTACGTATTTTCTTTTAATTATATAGAGTTACTTTATTTAAAAAAAAAACCCACAATTGTAAATGGATTTTAAAAGGATATACCTTACTATATGCGTAGCATATTTTTCTATATGCCTGAAGAAAAATAATGAAAAATTTGTTGTCTTCTCTATTTTTTATGAAGTTTTAAAAAATAAAAAAATATATAAAAAAAAATGGGAACAAGTCGGTTTTAGTGACTTTGTTCAAAGAAAAATTCATCAAATAGGGCTTTTAGAGGAGATGACAGCAAAAAAAATTTGTTGGCGGTCACGTCTATTTTCGAGGGGGCGGCCCCTTAAAGTTTAAAATATATAGGCCTTTATCTCGGGAACTACTGGGTGTCTGATAATTTGTAATACATTAAATTAAAGGTATTAAAAATACCTTTCCAAATATATATATCTATGGGTTAAATCCGAAAAGAATATTTTTTGACCCGAATTTTTTTTTAATATCTAAAAAAATTAAAAAAAAACTATATAAGTGTTATTTTAGTTTATTAATATAAATAGCAAAGACATTAAGCTTTAATTTAAGGTATCATATGTGTCTGTAGGTACTATAATCTGAAAAATTAAAAAAATACATTTTTTCAAAATTTTGTATGCAGATAGGATTTTTTCCTCTATGGTATACAGAACACCGGCTTCGCACAGTACAGATTTAAATTTTTTATGGTGAAATGTCATAATCTTTCTTTAATGTCTTCGGATCTATCGTAGAGGTCATATTATACCTTAACTTAAAGCCTAATTTCTTTACTTTAAAATATTGTAATTTATCTACTTACTCATATAGACCTTTACCCGGATTTTTAGATTTTTTTAAAAAATTTCGGATCAAAAAATAATTTTCCGAAATTTATAAATATGTAGGTGGTCCATATAAATAGGTAGTGTTACATATCGTAACACGATTAATGAAAAGTGTTTTTATGAAAATTCCAAAAATTTTAAGACGCATGCGCGGGCTAAACATAACCTTAATTGATTTTTTTTTTCAATTATTACCTTTAAGTCTAAGAAAGCAAAATATTACTATTAGAACTTAATTAATTAACTTTTATTTTTTCCCATACACAAGCGCCCCACCCTACTGTTAATATGTATTTTTGGTTTCTGCTTATTCTTATCATAAATGGATTTTTGGTGATTTTTGAAAAACTGTAGACCTGAGGTGACGAACTTTGAGAGACCGCCAACTGTCCCCTCAACTGCCAAGCAAAAACTGTAAATCTATTCAAAAATCGTTTCGTTATGATATCTGTAATAGTTCCCAAAATACCGTATCATTTCCAAAATAAAACATATGAGTCGGCACAATCGAATGTATTTCTCGAACTTGTCATTATAAAAATAAAATGTTGCACAAAATTTTGAGTTCTTTTAAATATACGATAAAATTGTTCTTAAAGCAACACACAAAAAAAATACAAATATTTGCATTCAATTAATTATAATAACAAAATTTTATCTGCGCACGTACAAACACATAAACAACTATTTTGGTCTTATCAACATTTCAGCATATTTTAATGAATAATCCAGACCATGCCAAGAATGCCAAACTAAACCCTTCTCTTTCGCTTGCATAATATTAGCATGATGTAAATAGGGACCAGTTAAATGTCTAAATATAAATAACAAGAAATTTTATAAAAAAAAAACAAAACACTGCACAAGACCACAAACACAAACACTTACGAGTTATAGCAAGACGAAAACCACCAACCGCCGTGATACTGTTTTGCACAATGGGACACTGTCGTATTATCGTTATCGCGATCGTAGGTGGAAAATGCGCTATTTAAATGTTGGGAAAATGAATCATTGGCATCACCATGAAATGTTCCTAACTTTTTAATTTTATAGTTTTCACTTTCACTGCCAATCACGAAATCACTGTATTTAGCGTAACGTGTTTGATTATCGAAATCCTGTAAAATGATTAACAACTCTTGGGGATCAGCGTACGTGGTCATGGCATGAAGTTTCTCTAGACCAATGAAAAATTCTCCATTAACGCTGCCAAAGCCTGTCTTATATTCATTCCAACTGACATTGAAGTTTTGAGAACCATCTTGCCGTCTTAAAATTGCCTGCCAATTGCGGTTTTGTTTTAGTGAAACGACATCGAAAGTTTTTATGTTCTCCATATCTAGGGAAATATTTCTTGATATCACTTCTTGCAATTCAAACCTAAAATAGTTTAAAATATTAAAAACTTAAAAAAAACCAACAAATTTTAATAACAAATTACTTTTTTAATACTTTCTGTTCCATTTGCCATAATAGCTTTTCAGTTTTAAGATCTTGCTGCTGTAGCAATTCTCGAATTTCCCATTTAAAAGCCAGCAAATTTGATTTTCTTATACTTTCCAGTATATGAAGTCTGAAATGAATGAAAACTTAGCTGAATCTCTTGTATGTAAATTAAATGTACTCGTATGTTTCTAGAATACACTTACTTCTTGTTAAAATCTGTAAACATTTGCTCAATTGTTTTTAGTTCCTTTATAAGCCAATTTAATTTATCGAACAAGGCCATTGTCACCAAGGAATTATGCTCGTCATTATTCTGCTAGAATCCATTATATAAAACAAATTAACAATGTTTTAACTATGTATGTTTTTATTTCAAAATTTATGCATTTTACCTCTAAACTTAATATAGGAGTCGCAGCCATTATACGCTGCATTATTGTAAATATACACACGGAAATTGTTAATATTTTTATTAAATAACGCATTTTTGTTTCAGTTTATTAACACAATATTTCAATGTTATGTATCGAGATCAACTAAAAGCACATTCTTTATGTTTCATACTTTTAACGTGAAAAAAAATATTCAGCCCTCTTGCAGAAACTGTGATAAAAATTGTATTTACACCTAATTCTGTTTCTACACGACAACAAAAAACTCAGTATTCGAACACTTTTGCACAGTACAAGAAATAAAATTGCTGAAAATGAATTTATATAAATCCACGGTAAATGATATAAAAAAAGGCGTAATGTAGCTTGCAATAATAACCAAGGTGGTCGACCAAGACTTCTTTCTCATCGTAATAACCGGCAGATTGAACGTTTGCTACCTAATAAGGACATCAAGACCCCGAAAAAGCTGCCAAAAGTCAGTTCCTGGATGGTTAGACGCGTATTAAAAAAGATTTGTTTAGTAGCCAGAGTGAAAAAGAAAAAGCCAGCACATTGCGATAGAAATGTACAAACACGCTATCATTTCTGCAAATCCCACAAAAATTGAACAGTAGATGGCTGGCAATGGGTTATTTGGAGCGACGAAACGAAAGTCAACCGATACCAGTCTGATAGAAAAGAATACTATTTATATAGGCCGCATGAGCGCATCATTACCTTACTTCCTTAATGCAAAACATCCCACAGTTTTGCTTCCCATTGTATATAATTTGTTTTTACACAAGCATAGTTATTAAAGAACAAATTATGCACTCTAAGCTTTAAAGTAATGTAAAAAGATGTATGACAAGTTCATTTGATTGTATGCACTAGAAGGGAATTCCCCTAAATTTGTACTATTGACAATTGCTCTGAGCAGTAAATTTGCTTGTATTCACAAAAAAGGGAATTTCCCTAAATTTACGATATGAACATATTTTGCAAACATTAAATTTAACCAAAAAAAAATAAGCCCAAAAGATTTTGAATAGTGCTAAATGGAATAAAATCGTGTAAAAATTTATGATTTGTTTATTTTCTAACCGTGCTAAACCAAAACCGTGTAAAAACAGAATAAGGTGTACATACCTAAAAATATAATATAATAAATATTTATTGAATTAGTGTTCCAAGTCTGTTTACTGTTGCTATATTTTAACTTAGTGTTTTAAATATTATGACTCAGTTATCGGATATAAAATATTGCACATATGAGAAAGACATAAATAAATCCTAATAAATTTTATGTCATATTAATAATGAACAACTATTTACACTACTTCGTCAGCTTAGTGAGCAAAAGTAAGTAAGTACAATTTCTGCGAAAATAAAGACTTTAATACAAAATTCTAGCATTAGTAACAATTAGGGTATTCATTCGAATAATAATCGCTCAATTGATCGAACAATTTCTTACAAATAATTTTTCGAAAAATTTATAAATTAGCATTTTTAAATAACTTTTAATTCGAATAATTTTGTGATGAAGAATCTACTAAGATGAATAAATATATTTGTTTTAATTTGTTAGTTTTTTTTTAATATTTTTATGCTATTTTATGTCTATTGAAACTATAAAAGGAAATTTAAATAAAACCCTATAGAGGAGTGCCCCGATAGCTGTCACCAAAAAATATATATGTAAACGTTGCAATAAGTTCCAATTTACATAAAGTAATTTTTCAAGCTAAGCTGAATACCTTTTAGATATCGGGGTGGGGGCAAGATAAGATGAGTACACACTTTATTGCACTAGCAATTCCTATGAAGGTTCTGTAGCTTAATTGGTTAGGGCATTTAATCATTAAGCATGAGTTGGTATTTTAGCCCGGATTCGATTCCCAGCCGCTGCCACTCAAACAACATCAATTTCTAATAATTATTAGTTTTCTTTCTACCGATCAAAACGCCACTAAATTCAAATAATAAAAAAAGGCTTTAAAATTAAGCTTAAAAATAGTACGCCTACTCACCACCAGAGGCGCTGCAATGCTGCACTAAAACAAACATAATGCGCAATTGCAGAGTTGTGATATAAAGCTTTCTTCTACTTTCATCACCTTTACTTCTTCAATCTCTCCCCTTTCCAAAGAAAGTAACGCAACTATATATAGGCATATTAAATGCCTGAGTGTTATTTCTCTTTTAAAAAGAAAAAAAAACCGTGTTACTCTCTAAGATAAAAGATGGTTTCGAAAAATAGTAAAATCTTAAAAAAAATGTCACACGATTAGAAAAAAATGTATGTCAAAGGTACCTTAATTTAAACCGATACACCAACGACCCTGGACGGTTTAATTTGCCTACATCTAAGCTAAAGTTAAATTTTATATCAATTAGACCAGCGAAGTTTGACAAGAAATTTGCAGTTGTACCCAAAAGGAAACGTATTTTGTCACCTCTTTAAATATGACTACGGCTATATATTCTTAAAAAAATGATTGCAGAAATTTGTGGTGCAAAAATATTCAAGAACTATATTGTGCTAGTTGAAAAAACCGCCAAGCGAGATATAGCGTTATTTAAAAAATGGAGAAGATTGCGTAATAAATATTTGCGTAACTCGAAAACTTATTAGTTTATTGAAATTGGTTAACAAAATTATCTTTAGGTAGGACTAAAATTTTGTTTAATCCGAGTATTCGTTTGAGAAATATTTTTTTTTTTTGCAAAATCAAAATTGAACACAGTGATATTAAAGCATTTATGTTATCGGATATTATGTGAAGAATATTTTAGATCAAATAAAGCATTCTGAAAGCATAACAATTTTTAATGGAAATACGTACTAACTCCCATTCCAACCAGATATTGCAAGACTCTTAAAATAAATAAACTAAATATACTTTATTGCATTGTCGAGACTTCAGCACTTTAGTATTTAGATTAATCGCCTCCTCCTCTTAAAAATGTGGTTTCACTTCACAAATTAAGTTAAAAAGTAAAAGTAATTCATTATAATTTTAGCACTGGCAATTTTAAAATAAATAACTTATTTTTATACTTAAAATTTTCTTAGATATACATATATACATTGTCGTATGCATGTACCCAGCAAAAACTTAACTTACAAATCAACTTAAAAAGTAATAGGAAATTGTCCACCATACTACTTACAAATCTACTGGAAATACTACTTATTTTTATTCGCAATGTCCCAAAAGTAATCCGTTATAATTTTGCCACTTTTAACCTAAAAATTAATAACATATTTTTATACTGAAAAGCTTTATAAAAATATGTTGTTGTAGACTGATTACAATAAAATGGTATAAAATAAATAAACAAACTTAATAAATAGTAAGGAAACTTCTTCAAAATAGATATTAATAAAGGTGTATGATCATATAATAAGTTCAGTTTTAACTGAACAGTTTATGTTCAATTCTTTTTTAAACCTATTATTTCGTTCACACACGTAACTTCAATTTTCATACTCTTTACCATCAAGTTTATACTTTTTCATGCAAACAACTTCACGCAGTATAAGACGGAGAAAATAAAAGAAGAAAACAAAATGAAGTAAGAAAATTTACTAGTACCGTCAAATATGTACTCTTCTTATACTCTTTTACCGTCTAACTCAAAAGTACTTGCCTTGAGGAGTCAGAATTTAAACGTGTGATAGCACACTAACGTTTTTAAATCTATTTTTTTCAAGTAAATTTTTTGGATTTTATAATTATGAACACTTTAAGATATATATTACTAATTATATATAAGTAATACAAAAAGTGGCGAATAAAGCAACGAAATAATGAATTCTGGAAGTCAGAATGTAAGTAAAGGTTTTGCTAGATATATCTTGAAATTGTAATGTTATCTTTTATTAAAATATCCACTTACTTCTGATACCTGATGCAATAGTAAATTATTGTTATTTCTGTCATTACACTATATTGAACTATATAAATAGATCTACTTCGGACTGATGTCACATTTACAGTCCATAGTTCTTTGCAAAAATGTAAGTCTCGTACTGTTCTATGAAACGAAGGCGTAATGATATGGTTTTTTTTTTGTCACTACCATTAAATATTAATGTTTTTTCTCATGTTGGTATTATCTACATAAAAGAAGAAGGCCTTAAATATCAAGCAATTTTAAAATATATTTCTTTTACTACAATCTCCATGAGTTTCAATATTTTATTAAATGAAATTCTTAGCTATGTATTAGCTCCCACTTAAAGTTATTAAGTACACCATAATCGAAAGGAGTTAGGGCCAAGATTACAACATCTCTTAATATTATATGCGGCTTTTCTGTGGACAAGAACTAGTCTTTATAATGCTTTCCACTGCATTTTATTAGGTTTACTAGGTTTGATACAAGAGATAAGTTCTGATGATTTCTACATGCCGATTTCTCCAGTGTACAATTGTTGCACTATAGCAGACGTCAGTAAACCACATTTAGCATAAAAGCAATTGACAGCGCCAAATCAAGAAATTACGCACCAAAAAAATTGCTCATGCAACAACTAAACTATTTTGCCGTCTGTATGTCTCGTGGCGCTGTCTTGCTGAAACCAAAGATCACTGATATCAACATTAATTTCTTTACAGAACCAGATAATTGACAATGGGCTTCATTATTTAATATGAATTTTATTCAAATATTTTTATTTTTGTTCAGTTTTTCAAAAAGCCAATCCACAAACATTCAATGACTAATTAATATGGCCCAAACTTATTCGCATTAAAACAAATCATTACCACATTTTTTCCAATTAATTAATTAATAATTTTTATCAAATTTGCTTTTTAACACCAAATAAATTTATGTATAAAAATTTCAAAAATTTCAAAAATTTCAAAAATTTCAAGAATTTCAAAAATATTATGCTTAAACACATTGTTAAGAAGAAATTCAAACACGTACCTAAAATACTGACATACATTTAATAGAAAATTCTAAGCATTTTGAAAACTATATACTAATATTCACACAATCAAGCGCACAGCCCAACTCAAACACCCTGCCTGCCACCCGTTTAAAAGCATAACGAATTGCATGTTTATACACAAACACACCATGATTGAAACTGCATGTGCTTACATGTGCATGTATAATGTAAAAGAATGCTTGTAAATATATGTACATACATATTTATATTCTATAAGTGTTTACACAGCAATTGTTTATATTCTTTTAATAATAATAGAAAAACCAAAACTAACATCAAACTTTATCAATAACAACTAAACATTTTTGTAGAAATAAAAAAAAAAAACTAAAAAAAAATTTCACAAAACTCACAATTTATTTAACAAACATAAAAGGATTGTTTTAAAATTTCATCAAAATATCGGAATTAAGTGATAGTTTGTGGCAGACGTCAAGTGTGCCGCCAACACAAGTAGGCCATGCTGCCACAAGACAAACGTCAGCACATCCCCATCAACAACAATATCGTGGTGGTCAATATACTCATGGCCAAAATGCAAAAAAACAATACAATCTATCATACCAACAGCAACAACAGCAACTGCAGCTGCTGCATCAGTATCATTATCAACATCATGCTGCTGTTTTGGCCACTGGCAATAGCAACAGCAGTCAACGGGAAACGACATCGAAAAGACCGGATACCATGGTATCCATATCAACCATGTATACACAAGGTAAATTGAATAACACCTCAAAAAGGACATTCTACCTATCCATGTATATTATATGTATAATGCACTCACTCACTTACTCATATGCCAACAAAAAAAAAAACAAACAAACAAACAAAATCATATACATACATATAAACAAATAAAGCGTCAGAGAGTGAAGGGAGGGCGAGAGAGCATTAAACAAAAAACTGATAAAAGGGCAAATGGGTTTAATTCATGTTGTATTAAATTTACTTCATATGTATGTATATCCATAGACAAAATCACAAATACACACACAGACACACACACTAAAAGAATGTTGCCGCATATGTATGCACAAACACAATGTACATAAATAAATGTTACAAAAATTTAAGTTTAAATTTATGGGTCGGTAATTTAATTTCCCATTGATTAAGCAAACAAAAGGTGCAAAAGTTAAATGGATTAAATTCATTCATTATCAAATCAAATGGTTTTAGTATCGATATATATTTTAGCACAATTAAAGTAAACGTAGTCTATTTATAGAATTATATTACCTAAACAATCTTTTATGCAGTTTTGTTAGACGACCTGATGATCATGATCATGATAATAGAAAACAATTTTATGTATCAAATACATTATTTCGTTTAGTTTAATTTTTATCTAATTTGTGGTAATTTAAAGAATGCAAGCGAATTAAATTGCCAATAGTGTTGTATATAGACACAAATCTAACTGAAATCGTTATTATTTATATAATAAAGAACTTAAAAATTACTACATAATGATACAATGTTATGGACAAAGAAAAAGCGTACTTTAGGCTTTTTATAGTTTAATTGATGGATGGAATTCTTGGCTTTTTTTCCTGATGTATTAAAGTTTTTCCGTCAGAAACAATCAGATTAATTTTGGTTTCATCTGTTAAAAGCACTCTCTTCTAGAGTTTGATGGCCTTGTTCCGGTGTAGCTTTGCTTTGATGGATGGAATTCTTGGCTTTTTTTCCTGATGTATTAAAGTTTTTCCGTCAGAAACAATCAGATTGATTTTGGTTTCATCTGTTAAAAGCACTCTCTTCCAGAGTTTGATGGCCTTGTTCCGGTGTAGCTTTGCGAAAGACCGACTGATTTCAGTCTTCTGAAAATATTTAATGCAAATTCCTCATTTATTTTAATCATTATTGTTTGCTATGACTTGAAAGGGTCTAGCTTACTTTTTGAAACTATTGCCTTATCCTCAAGAATTGTCATTGTTTATACGGGTTAGAGCGAGAAGAAAGATGGGGTACTTATTTTTGTGGGTAAACTTCGAGTAAATAAAAAACTTTTTTTATATAATTACACTGTGAGATAAATGGTAGGGGTCAGTGATCGGGATGGGATGAAACCAACGGGAAATTTTGCTGAAACAAATTTAAAAAAAATAGGAATTACAATTCCTTTAATCTGTTCATACAAAGTTTCGCTACATAAGCAATAGTTTCGCAGGGTTTCATCCCATCCCGATTTTGACTGTCGCATAGTGTTATTTATCAAACGTTGACCGATTGACTGAATTACTGATAGTGAGGGTTTTTGTTTTAGCCGAAAATCTAGCTTTATCTCTCATATAAAGTTAGTTGCAGTTTAGTATAGAGGGTGAGATTGAATACAGGGTTGAATGTTGTGTTGTGTTCACTGATGTAAACATTTATCTTTCTTTTTCTTTACATTAATCAAATTTGCATCTGATTTAACACATTTAATGACATTATAAACTATCTTTCGAAAACATTCAATTGTTTCAGTTATTTTTATATGATTTGTACCCTTTTGTTAAAGTTTCCAAATAACTTTTTTCTCAAATAAGCAGTGCGGTCCTCTTCCTATTTTAATATTTTTTTTTATTTTTCATTTGATTTTTATTAAATAATTTTTAAGCTTGAGGTCACTTTTTTGTTATTTATAAAAGATTGTTTTATTTTCATATTGAGTTAATTATATATAAAAATAAAAAAATCTTTTATATATAACAAAAAAGTGACCTCAAGCTTAAAAATTATTTAATTTTTCAAAAAATTAATTCCTTCAAAAAAAACCTTTGAATAAAGCAAAAAAATTTAATTTTTTTATGAAATGAATCACAGAAATTTCTTTTAATTCTGATCATGGTGTAATTATACAAGGTGAGTGAAGTTTTCTTATGTCAAAAGTAATACTTTTTCAAATGTTTTTGACAGTAGTACATTATTTTACACCAACAAAATGCCTGTTTTTTCTGTATTGTGTTGTATTTGCCGATTTGCACTTACCTTGTATAATTACACCATGATTCTGATTTTAAATTTTACTACATAAAGCCAAGGTTTAAGTATTTAATTCGAAGTTTTAGTAGATATGTCTACTTATATCCAGAAATATATTTCTTAAAGCACGAATATTTTAAAAATAACAAAATAAATGAAATCTTTAATTGTCTTCTGCATCGACTAATTGAACAATATTAAGTCATTGTCAAAGAAAATTTAAAATCAAGTGGTATCGTAGATTTCAACCATAAAGCATGTGATCCATCACAATGGAACAAAATTTAAATTTTTACTATTAGTTTTAATTAAATATTAATAAATGAGTATCAAATATATAGAATTGCTTTTTTGGTCACATAAATATTAAGACATTTTTGTGAACGGATTTTATATTAATAAAGCTTTAAATTGGCATATAAATCACTTCAATATTTTAATGTATTACGTTTTATCACGCTTAAATTTCAATTCAACCACAACACAAATCTAGTGGCCTGCCACATATGCCACGTCAAATCAAGTGACACATGCAAAATCAACCAAAAGCTAGAACGAAGTACATATTTCCAAACACATACACACATAATTCATGGTAAAAAGGATTTGTTTAACAGAAAACGGAAATAGAAAAATCCCAAACCGGAAATATTGTTATTGAAAGAAAAAAAAAATAGTCTTTTTATATAAAATATTTTACAGCTGATACATTTGTTACTTAATACGAGTATAAATAGTCTTTATATGTTGACATACATACATATGTATATAGTGACAGGTAGTATTTATTTTTCTTTTATAACCGTGTCCTTATTTAGTTGTAAAATAAAAATAATATCAATCATTTAATTGTTATTTCACTTAAAGCTGACGACAACCATATCTAGGGTAATATTACTCTTGCATTTACTAAAATATTCTTTGACAGGCATAAAGTTTTTCAAAACTTGCATTTAATAATATATTCCTTGTCAGGCATAAAGTTTTTCAAATTTTTGATAACGTTTATAATATTTTTATGTTTAACGTAGTTTTACGATGCATGCAAACACACCTGTCATTCTTATTCATCTTGTTTAGAAATGTGTTCTGCATAGATAATAAAATATTTATAACTTTACTTAGTTCAGTGAACATTAGAATTGTGACTGGCATAGAAAGTAACCTGGATAGAATGTGTCTCAAATCCCAGGTCGTTTTTGTTTTTATGTTCTCTTTAGTTTATAACATGAATATTTCATACTCAGTTACTAAGTTATATGACACACAAACTTATACATTAACTGGCATGTAATTAGTGTGAGACACTTAAAATTGATTGCAAAATTATGTGACATGTCTCAAAGGAAACGGATTTTTTTAATTGTTTGAATGTTTACTAGAATATAAAGGCGAAGTATGCAGGACGAAGCAAATATCCAATGATGTTTTTTCAGTAAATGGTGGAAAACAAGCGATTACACAGGTCAACAAAAAAAAAAATTTTTTTTTTGAGTCTTTTATTTAGTGATTATTTTCTGATTATATAAATGGAAAAGTAAACAGGAACTCCATTAATAATTAATAAAGTTTGCTTTTGTACTTAATGAGCATAAATTTCCATCACTTCCTCTGGCTCATTCTGTAATGCTCAAAGAAAATTACGAAAGCATTAAAATGGTTCTTCAAGTTTTAAAATATGAACAGTATGCCTGGCCCGTGATAGGAGATTTCAAAATGTTTGGTTTTCTGGTGGAAATGCAAGGGGGATACACTAAATATCCGTGTTACCTTTGCTTATGGGATAGTAGAGCCGATGCACTTCACTACCAGCAGCATTCATGCCCTCAACGGAGCGAGTTTCAAATCGGACAACATAATGTAAAAAATAAACCAATTGTAGAGCCTGATCGTATTTTAATGCCTCCACTGCACATAAAATTAGGACTCATGAAGCAATTCGTAAAGGCTCTTCGTCAAGACTCACTCAAAGTGCACATGTTACATGCGCACTTGAATAAATTCAAAGATAACTTGGGTGAATATTCAGAAGAGAAAGGGGATATAATGAACTTTGAACAAAGATATCAAGGACAATATAATGAGAACATGATGGGTGACTATATTTGGATGCTCATACGAGAAAGTTCTGACGATTACACTAGAAATACTAAAAGTATTAATTTTTAAAGCCTCTTTTGTATCATTTTTTTGTATTTTTATATTTATTTGTGCTGTTTTTTTTAATAAAAATTAATTAAAATATATAATTCATAACTTGTTTTAATTTTAAATATGATTAACATTGAAAAATATACCTTTTCCATAAATGTTGAAATTTCGTTTTGGTATCTACAAAAGCAAACTTTATTAGATAAAAATATTTTTTCTTTCTTTAGTTTGGCATAAGTAATCAAAATCAGAGGTACAGAACTCAGACTCAAAAATCGTGTTGACCTGTGTTATAAGTCTGGATGTAACTTTTTAGTTAATTAAAATTTCAGAAGGATTTTAGCATCCGATATCTGGGTTTTTAAAATGCTTAATTTACATAAATTGAAGGAGTTTAATTAACAATATTAGGATACTTTTAGACTTATATTTATAAACTTAATTTCAAGTCGGTTTAATATTTAACGAAGACGTATACTTTATGTGAAAATTTATATGTATAAACTGAAATATTTCATACGTCACCCTCCTGTATTTTGTAGCATTAATCTTTATATGAAAGTTAAGTAGAGAAAAAAGCATTTTCGCACTAAATATATTGTTAACAGTTATAATAATTTATAAAAATAATAAAACTAAAGGAGGAGTAGATAATATGGTTAAACTGTTAGGTGAATACACGTGCAAACCAAGAACAAGTCGATGGCCGTTGTCACTATTTTTAATGCTATTGACATAGCGGCACTAGCATCCTATATTATATATATGGAATTTTATACGCATTATCAGTCTTGTGATCGTCGTCAAAAATTCTTAAAAGATCTATGCATTGGTTTGTGTCAGGAAAATATTGAGCATCGGGCTAAAAATACAAAAATAAATTCACAGTCATCCGGCATAATCTGCAATACAAACTTTTTATATACCAAACTTTAAAACTGCAACATCTCCTTTACAAACAAAAGACACAATCGGACGCATTCCACTAGAAGACAGACTCCTGAAGCTTGTACTGGCTGCTAGAAGTAAATCTGCAATTAACACTTGATTAGTCGACCAATATGTGCAAACTGCTCGATAAATTTGCGCTAAAATTTTATTTCTGTCATTCTCATTACTTATTACATTTTATGGTTTTTATGTTTCTGTTTCAAAATAAAATCTAATAAATGGTTTTTGTTTATAATTTATACAGATTTTTATTTTTTAATGCAAAGCTACTAACAACCTCAAATAATACACTTGCAATATAAAACACGTTGATGCGCATTAAAGGGTGTTAAAAGTAAAAGCAAAATAAACTAAATTATTTGAAAGTTAGTAGTTCTCAAAAAGTTTCAGATATACAAGTTATCAATTTCAATGAAAAAACTTTGTCCGAAAACGCCAAATGTAACCGGATACCTTGGTGCACGCATAAGTGTTAAGTCATTTTACATAGATTTTGTTTTTAAAATATATGTATGTATGTGCATTAGGATTGGTCAATTTGTTCGGGTAAGAAAAAACGTGAAAGGCGTACATATACGAAAATTGTGTACGACTTACGAAACCTTAAAAAGAGAATTTTGTTTTAATCTCCTCTTTTAAAAAGTATAGTTTATTAATCTGATATAAAAGTTATCAAGAAAGAGTAATAAGAGTTCAATATTATTATTAGTCGTGAATTAAATAATAAAGATTACGCATTGCGCAGATCCGTTATATTTTACAAAAACTGTGAGAGTAAAATTGAGAGCAAAATTTCGTCTTATGACGTCACAAGTCAAGAATATTTTTATGTTTGCTTAACTTCTATATAAATTGTTAAAAATTAATTAGAAGCAACAAAAAGTTTCTAAACGATTCAAAGTTTTGTTAATGAATGAAAAATTAAAATGTTTAATAGTTATATAAAATGCAAAACAAATATGATAATAATATTAATATAATACAAAGTATGTTTTGTATCAGGTTTATAATATTATGAAGAGTAATATTTTCAACATAAATTTTAGTGCAAATAAAAGTTTTAAAATAAAGTGTGCCGTTTTCAATTGTGAAAATATTAAAAAAATAACATAAATTTAAATTTCTTTTTCGATTTCCAAAAAAAAAATGGGCACAATTTTGCCACCTTGATGAAAAAAAATTTAAAGTGTCTCATAGATTTTGTATTGAACACTTGAAGGCAGTTGATATAAAAGGAGATGTGAAATTAAAAATGGGCAACAAACGTTTTTCGTTTAAGGTATTTTATGTTAGGTTATCAAAGCCTACTAATGAATTTGTGTATCAAATTAAAAACCTGGAGCTGTATTCAAATCTTTGAATGGTAAACGTCTCTTGATTTGCAACGAGTATTTAAAAACGCATGTACTCTGTAATTAAGTCAATTACTATTAATGCAGATATTGAAGCTAAGACACTTTTTTCGATCGAGTGTGTTTTTTCAAATAAGAAAACTAAATCAACTCCAAGCGAATGAGACCAAAAAACACAAACAGAAACAAACAAAAATAATAGAAAAATATTATATATAAAATATACTTCACTTTTTTTATATATTTTAATATGTATAAAATAATATATAATTATTTTGAATCCAAAAATTGAAGAAAAATTATTTTCTTTTAAAATATTGTAAACAAAACTTATTTTTTACATGTCGATTATACAAAAAAAAATAACCTGTGACGTCATGCGCTGAGAGAGGAATATTGTTTACATTCTTTGCACAATCTTTATTATTTGATTCATGATTAATAGTTATTGTTGTCAAGTGTTAGACATTTGTTTTGATGGATTTATAAACTTAATAGTTCACTTTGAAAAAGTAAGCGTGTGTTAATTTCTTTTTTAAAAAACTTGACATTAAATTATGGAATAATTTATAATAATAAGAAGATTCCATTTGCACTCTTTGAATACGGAACCTTAAAACAGTATTTGCTTAAAACAGTCTTTTATTCTCATTACCTATTAATTTTAAATACTGTCCAAGATTCCATTATGTGTCTCGTCAAAAGCCAAGTTTTAGTTTTAGACCCATACTGTCTTTGTCAAGTTTTCTTAGAATTTATTATAGATCACGTTTTTGCAATACGCCAACTTACAACAAAAAATTTACCCACCCTAATGTGTATAGTTTTTGAAAATTTCTTAACTCTTAACATTTTTAAATGCTGTTTCAACAAAATTTTTCCCAAAACTTCTCCCTCACTTGCAAAAGTTTCAAGCAACATTTTACATTTTAAATTTCAATCATGCTCTTGTGAAAATATAGAAATTATTTCCTACCAACACGTAGGCCTCAAAAGTTTAAATACACGTATACCATTTGTAGGCCATACAAATAGTGTTAAATATTCTAAAAGTATGTAAAGTTAAGAGTTTTAAATTGTGTACAGATGTTACAGGTATACACATATTTGCAACTACGCATTTCTCACTGACATAGATGACAATGGCATATACGAGGGTAACTACATACTACACATATAATTGGTTTACAAATTTCAAAAGTACATGCAGATATTTGATGCGTTTAAAACTTTAACCTAATAGTTTTAAAACATTGTTGACATGAATTCCGGTAGCAAACATTTTAAGGTAACAAAAAAGCTGATTGCTTTTGAACCACAAATTTATTAATATTTAATAAAAGCTAAGAAAATAAGTAACTACAATTCAGTTAGTCTTATAACAGTCAAAACCTTTGGTTTGAGCCATTAATTTTTACGATAAACCTGCCAAATTACAAACATATTTTTATTACAACTTGATTTATTTCTTTTCCAATAGAACTTTGAGGTCTATTTGTACATTTATCTTATCATCCATCGTAAAACACCATTCAGCTTTAAATAACGGTTTTCATATTTAATTGCACGTTAAGTTTAAAAACCAAGACACCCAGATTTTGCTTTATTGTATATAGAATTTTTGTGTTAGCTCCAGGTTACTTTTAATAACATTTTTGTTTGCAATTTGTGTTTTAAGGTTTGCTTGTATCATTTTATAACATCATTTACAGTACATAGTTTACTCAAGCATTAGCTTTTATAGCTTTTTTTTAAATACTGCGTTTAATAGGCTCATCTCGAAAAATTAATGTCCAATAAAAGCATAATCCTTTAGTAGCAAAACAATGAATGTATCCTTAAATAAATTTTCAAAATTAAATTAAGTTTTTTCTCTTAGACATGCCAATAATGAATTCGTTATTCATTAACATTTTTCATTAAAATAAAACAAATTAAAGAGAGCGAAGGATCAGATAAGGATTATCGACTGGATAAGTTAATTCTCCCATGAGGTCGGAAAGTTTATTAAGCAAGTAATATATATATATATATATATATTGATTCCTATGGTTCCAAGTTGGAATAAAGGGCCGTAACAAAATTCTTCCATTGGGATCTGCCCTGTGCGATTAGTCTGATCTCAGACCATGTTCTTCTTGTTTTGCTAATCTCGGATTCTCCAGGTGTTAGCAAGTAATATATCCGAATAATGTTTTACATATATGTATTTTGACACAATGCTTTTAATTAGTTCAGCTGGTGCAAACTCATAAGTTGGTAATTTCACTATTGTTTTTGCACTATATTTTTTTTTTGTTTTTTTTTTTTTTTTGTTCTAAATTGTTTTTATTATCCGATTTTAATATCAAATATTTTTAATCAACAGATAATAGTTGTGTGCAAGGACCGATGTATGAACATAGCAAGATCATCATTGATTTATTTTTTTACAAAGATAAAAACAAACTCAATTATACAACATCCTTTTGGTGAGAGGTATAACAAGTTAGATTCCTATATTCATTTATACCGTATGATTTACACTGACATTCAAAAATTTATAGCATTTTCTGATAGGAGGATTACTTTTGCACCACCTTGTATATCTTCATATAGGTGATATACGCCCCCAAGCCATCAAAGAACTGCCTTCAAAATTTACTTTTGAGAAATACCGTGGTTGCTTTAGTAGTTCTCTTTAATAGCTGTTGAAACCATCAGGATCATCTAGTTTGAATTTTTTCTGATCAGAAAAAAATCACCTTAAACAAATATATGTTTAAATATTGCAACAACTTTTGTCAAGTAATAGTCTGCGATGTTTTTGGCAGTCTACTTATCATTGATTTGGACACATTTGCCGCACATTCATTAATAACCTGACCAAGAGTCTTAATTGTGTTGCTGGCACAGTTTATAATTTTGCAATTGTTCCGTTCAGAAAGTTTTTTTCGATACGCCACTTTGATTTTTTCCACAATAATCCAGAATATTTGCCAAATTTCTTATTACAACATGTGACCGGTTTATCACTTTTTATATATAAATTAAATTTGACATTTTTTAAAATCCCTAAGTTAGGAACCATTCTGCAAATTGTTGAAAATTGCATAATAAGAATAAATAATAGTTATACTTTTGTTTTTCTAGCATTCTCATTTGTTTATTATAAAATGTTATTATAGCTATGAAACACTAACAAAATATTAACGCATAATTTCCCTCTTAAATTAATGACGTGGAGTGCCAAATGTTGCATAAGAAGAGATCATTAACCAAATTATTAAAACATGTTACACTTTTTAAAAAAGAATTTTTAACTTTACAATAGCAATAGCAATCATCAAGTGTAATTATAGTAATGCAACACAGTGTATACTTTTAATAACATTTATACTTTAATCAATGCTAAAACTGTACTAAACTTACTGTATAAATTCAAAAAAAATCGGTTTTTATTATTATAATCTTATGATATTTCTAAAATAAAACGAGCTTCTGTATCAACATTATTAAGTAAATTAATTTGTGATACTTTCCCTTTATTGTACTAAAATTTTTTCGATTGCTCAAAATATGATATATAAACAATCATATGGCTTATGTTTTTTCTTAACTTTTACAAACATTTTAAATGTACTTAAATTTCTTCCTAAATAATTATGTATTCCCTAAATTAATTCCTCAAACTTTTCAACTGCAATATCAAACTCCTTTCAACTGATATTGTCTGCAGCCAATGGTTGCACAAAGTTTCCATTAGAAAGTTAATCAACGACAGAAGCGAAACACAAATAAAAGTGTCATTAAAAACTAAGCATTCTTTAAAAAAAACCTTTACTCTAACTAACACGAAACTTTATCATTTAGCATCCTTCAATTAATTAATAAAAACATCCTTAATGTTTTAATTGCACAAAAAGCTGCAAAAAACAAAACATTTCCGTTTTGCCAAACAGCAGTTAAACGGAAGGAAGCTTTTTCCTTATTTTCCCGTTTTTGTTTTTG
Organism: Bellardia pandia; assembly: GCA_916048285.2. Classification (NCBI taxonomy): domain Eukaryota; kingdom Metazoa; phylum Arthropoda; class Insecta; order Diptera; family Calliphoridae; genus Bellardia; species Bellardia pandia. The sequence continues at coordinate 33,489,600 of OU696531.1, forward strand.
TTTTACTGTTTCTTCTTACATTTTCAAATTAACTTACGCATTTTAGGAGCTTTCTGTTGTATGTTTCTACTCCCTAATAAAAATGTGTGTGTTCTGATAGACCAAACTAACAACAACAACAATAATAATATTAAAAAAGGCGAAAATTGACAACAAGTCGAATGAACAGAAAGAGTTTTTGTTACAAAAACAAATTGAAGTTTAAGTGCGCAAGTTTGATGAAAAGCTGCAATAATAACAAGAGATGCCTGAACAACAGCAATAGAGAGTTACAATTTACTCTTTAACAAATAAGAGAATTAAATAATTTCCTCTGTAACGAAACGAAAAAGCATTTAAGATTGTTAATGTGAGTGTGAGTGTGTAGTTCAAATAGTGTAAAGCGAACAGATGTCATACAATGTTGCTTTTCATTTTCAACTCAATTAACTTCATTGAGAAAACTAACAACGTCTGCATATGACGCTGTATGACGTATAGAAAAGATGCCACCAAATATTCAAAACATTCCGTTCAGTTTTCAAATACTGGTCAAACCGAGTATAACATTGTATAAAGTGTGTAACGCATGGAAAAATAACGACAATTTCGTTATAGATTTTTGCCGCCGGTTATTCTAAGCTCAAAGGATATTAATTAAACAAGTGCTTTAACATTTTTTTATGGCTATTTGTTTAACGGCGAAACACAATTCATAAGCAAATAATAGCTACTCGTATGAATTTAAAAAACCTACGAAAATTTACAATCTTTTTTGGAAATATTGTAAAACAAACTATTGAGTTTCATTAATTTCTTTTTATTTTAAGTTTTTTATACTTTGTTTTTACTACAAGATAAATTACCTTTCATAAACACCATACGACCACCTACTGAGCTTTTGAATGGATGCCAAATCATAACCGTAGCATAACACCCTGGTGTATAATTTTCAACCATCATATTGTAACACTCTTAAAGTCATAAGAAAAAAAAAAAAAAAAAAAATAAAACAAATAAAAAACACTTGTATGACGATTGAAAACCAAAGCTCAAATATATTGAAGCCAAGTGAGAGAAATATTTTTTTTTGCTTTGGTTTTTTTTACAGAAAAGTTAAATAAATCAACTGCACATTGTACTGGTTACTGATAGTAGTTTGAACACTAGTTTGATTAAATATTCCAGTGATAAATTGTATTGTCTATCCACATACACATACATACACCAATATATATACATATATTCTCATATTCTATTCAATTCAACTCTATACGATGCCATTATAGCGGTCTGAATTCAATTGATGAAGTGGTTTAATTTGTTAGTTGTGTTGTGTGTTTTGTGTAACTGTGAGTTTATCCTTTGTATTTGAGAGTGTTTATAAAATAATACCTACACACATACATACCTACCTACATATTATCCTTGTAAATCAAGTGTGTTGGAATTTTATTTTGTTTTAAACGTCATATATTTATTGCCATCATCGTTCATCATTATTGTCATTGCCAGCTGCAATGATGACCAAAAACATATCCATAGTAGATCAGAGAAGAGCGACAATTGTACCCATTAATCAACATCGTAAGAACTAGTATTAATTTAATATCTAGTCTTAGTTTATTTTCTTTAATAATGTAATGTTTAATTTCTTGTTTCATTATATTATATATTTACATATGTATATGTTTGTGTTTTTAACTGAATGAATGATTTTAAACCCTAATGAATAAATTATTGTATAATTGGAAAATAATTAAGTTAATTAAAATAATATTTCAAAATCTAATAAAGCAAATTTGGTCGATCGTTAAGTTTTCAACTGGGAAGTTTCATAGTATAAATATAAACTTATTTTTATTTCTTTTTAACATGCTTTAAGTTTTCTCGTTTTCAATAGCATATTTAGTTTTATTCTGACGGCTTCAGCTGTCTATACTTTGTGACATTTTCAAGTCACTACTACTCTTGCAGCATATATTATTTTTAAATGAACAAATATTATATATCGTCACCTAAAATGCCCAAAGGCGTAATCCTCATTATCATAATTTTACAGGAGAAGCAAAAAACGTTATAAAATGAAAACTGTTTAATTGAAAATCGCGATTTCTTCACATCTTGTCTTAAGATAGACGAATAACTTCAGGACTATAAATACCGATGATATGACAAAAAAATTAAAAAGGTAACCCCTATGTTCGGCAAAAAAACAAAAATTCATTTTTTCAATAGTTCTGTTTGAATTATCGAAAAACTTCCTTAAAAAAAGTTGAATGATTTTTCTGATATTAGGGTGGTGCATTAGGGTTGTAGGAACTGAGATCTGGTGAGTAAATACTAAAACGGAATATTTGAGGTAAATGCACGATAATATCATTGATAGATCTCCTCAAGACAAAAACATCGATATATCACTCTGTGAGATCGGACTATAAATGCCGAAGATATAACAAAAAATGTATTTTGGCGACCCCTACTTTCGGCAAAAAAAAAAAATTTTGTTTCGAAATTGTGTTGCAACAATACTTCATATTCGGTGGTGTACCGCGAACTTTTTTTTTTCGAGACACTCTAATATACAGCCTTATAAAAAAAATCTTATTTGAGCATTAAACTTCACATTATTTAATAGACACTTCTATGTTAAAAAATTAACTATTGCATACATCAATTGATTTTACATGTTGATACTGCTAACAGCATCACTCTCTTTTCTTTTTATAGCTAACGATACAACACAACGATTATTAGTTCATTCCGATAGCCAGACTTCTTAAAATATTTTCTATACTTTTAATATAAAATTAAGTTTTTTCATACTTTAACATGTAAAATAATAAAGCGTGATCAATTTCGAGGTTCCCTACTTTTTTAAAGAAAACAAAAAAACAGAAAATTCAAATTTAATGAAGAATGTTTATTATTATTTGAAAGAGCATACTTTGGCATTTATTTGTTTGAAGAGTATGTCTATCAAATGTTGGTCGTTGTTATGTGGCAGATGGTCTATCTTTTGAGTGCAATTTTCGATGAATCGTTGGATCATTTTGACTAGTAACTGGCGAATGACATGCGTGATGTTTTCCTCTCCATAAAAAATTTGCTTTATAAACCTCTTATAAACCTGTTGCAAGTTTTATGAATAAGGGCAATAGAATATAAATTGACCAAAATAAAGAAATTGAAAGACATATTTGCGGCAGCACTGCCAATTTTGTCGACAGCCAGGCGGCACTCATATCTCTTAAATCCAATACCACAACATCTATTCTACTCCGACAATGGAAAGAACAACTCTCTGTCTAACTGTCATTACTCTAGTTTGGATACCTGCGCATAGGGGCTACTACTACTACGCAAGCAGATGAACTGGCCAGAGAAGGATCTGCTTTAAATTTCTCAACATCCGTACCAGTGTGATATCGCTCGCTTAGTACCATTAAAAGTGAAATCTTCAGACACTACTTCCAAAAGACTGAAAACACTAAAAAAATGTGATCAGTTTACAATGAAAAAACGCAGTACACAGCTCGTGAATATGAAACGAAATGTGCTAACTAGTTACTGGTTGATTTTTTTTTTTTTTTTTTTTTTTTTTTTTTTAATAATTAACAAACACAAACTGCGAAGCTTTTGGCTTATCTGCAGAAAACACCCAGAGTCTTTGGCGGGAATCGAACCCGCAACCCTCTGACTGATAGTCCGGCACACTATCGCCTAGTCTATCGGGGCAAGCAAGCAGACTCCAACTTCCTTTCAAAACTAACTGCCGCAGTTTCCGGGATCGGGAGAAAGAAATAGCAGTGATTGCCCGGGTCTTTACAATTCAAAATAAATTTAACTCTCACATACTAAATAACCTGGCAGAGATATCCAGTATAAAATGATGCAATTTCATCGGATATCTGAACGCGACAGACTGGACTTAGTATTCTCTAAATACTAGCATCTGGATATGATTCTAGTAACATTAACAATCACATTGAGTGGTGTGCTTCTTTTTAAAACGGAATCAAAAGATTCTACTGGAATGCTTGCACGTAGTGGGCAACCACGTAAACCAAACAACACAAATAACTATAAAGTATGCTGAATTTTTCATTTGTTCATTGATTAGCCATAGAACTGAAATGCAAGGTTATATTGTAAAAGGCAGTTATAAAATCAATATAGAATTCTAATATAGAAAGTCTGTAAAGATTTAACCAAAGACTGTGAACCATAAAAACAGGTGCTTCTATCTGCATTAGAAATTGTAGCATGCATAGTGATTTGAATGGTAGCTAGTCAAATACTCTACTTTTAACTGTAAATTACTACATCGTCCAAATCACCTTGAATGGAATTGCTAAACTTTGAGATAACACAAACAAAAAAATCGTTAAAATAATTTATTAATATTTAAAAAAGTTCAAAGAAAAAACTAAAATTTCTTTCATCTTATCTGTATTTTTATTTTGATGGAACGAATGAACTGTTGAACAACATTTAGAAATACCTGCGCTGCATACTTGATACTTCCTTATTTAACTTGCCATTAACAATAGCAGAGTATTTTCCAAACTTATAACGTTTATGTTCTTGATTAAAATTTGTATTGGTTTAATTCGTTTATAAATATGTATATGAAACTTCCCCTAAAATTGTACATTAATTAAAATGTTGATTCATTTTATATAGGTATTTATGTTTAATATATCTACACTATGTATGTATTTTATTTATTTACATTCAAAACTACATACATAGATATAAATAAATATTTATTTATGTTTATTTTATATAAAATACTTACATTTAAATTTATTGTATTTCGCACATTGTTTTATGCTATTTTTTTATTATTATTGTTAATATTATTCCACTTTATCAAGTTTATTTGTTTGTTTTTTGTTATCGTGTTCATGTGTTGCTGTTAATGTTTCGTCTTTGTGACATAAACAAACATGTGACATATTTACATAAATATACTACATATATGTACATGTACAAATACAACTATAAAACAAACTTTAAACATACTTATTATGTGCTTGTTATATGTATTTACATACTCATGTGCTTATGTATGTACATATGTATGTAAATACATATATAAGAGGTTTCCTTGTGTTAGTGTGTGCCTTTATATAGCTTTTGATGATAATCTTAGTCAATTGCCCTTTAACATTGTTAATTTTAGTTCTGGTTAAATATGTATCAAAGTGTGCCATGTGCATATATTACGATGATACTAATATTAAATAAACACACACAAAAAAATAGTATTTATTAAAACTAAAACTTCTTTAACTTACATGCAAATTTATTTATTGTACATAAAAACCCGTCTAAAATGTATGTTTTAAAGAATCCCTAAAAGTATGCTGCGCATACTTTATTTCTATTTTACTTCTAATTAAATATCACTCATACGTCATGTATTTCAAAGCAAGTAAATTTAAACAATTAATGAACAAATGCAAAGAATTAACAGATGCTGCATCCATCATGTTAATATGGTGTTCAGACAAGCATTTTTAATTGACATTTTTTAATTAACACCCTGATTGACTTCAATTATCCATACAAAATTTCAATTCAGGTAATTGCTACCTTAAGAGTTAATTGTTCTAATAATTTTTAAAATTAAAAATACGACCCTGTGCCAAGTAATATTTAAAATGGCAGTTGTTTCACTTTTAAATTAATAAAGAATAGTTTTAGACGGAAAATTATAATATTTCAACCAAATACAGTGCACTAGGGAAAACGTCAACCATTTAAAACTGCGGGTGTTGACGTTTAACAAATTGTTAACGTTTACGAATGTAAAATTTTTAAATAAAAAACATCGATAATGTGCTTTTAAACGTTTTTATTGATTATAAACTAAAATGAAACATAAACAATTTCAAAAAGGAAACAAAAAAGCCATTCAACCTGACTAGAACCATAGAAGACAACTAGGACCAAAAGAATACATTTTAAATGAGATCATATTTTTATATCATATGCATTTAAAAAAATCTGTTATTTCTGTCTGCTGTTTTTTTTTTTCTTTCCAACACTTGGAAGAGAGCCTTCTCTCTATTTATTTCATAAAATTTTAGAGTAGGTAATGTAAAAAACAAGGGTTGACGATTTGGGATGTTGACGTAAACTAGCGTTGACGTTTTCCCGAGTGCACTGTAATTGTATTCTTTTTTGTCAGCTGCTGTCAAACGCTAATTAAATTAGCAATATTGAGCATGTGTGAAAACTTTTTAATTCACCAATAATTGACTCAATTAAAAATGCATGTCTGAACACCATATAAACGATTTCAAAATTAATTAAGGATACATACTGAAAATAACTAACCCCATTTTAACGTGGATTTATATTTATATTTTTAAATTTATTTTAAGTAATTAAAAAAATTATTTTTGAGAAAAACTTTTATAAAATTGGTATTATTGGTATTATTCTCTAAAATATTGTATTTCTACAAAAAATGATCAACTAAAGCATATTAAAACGTAAATTAACATATTTTTCTTATAAAAACTAAATAAGTTTTTTGCACTTTTGAAATATGTATGTTTAACCCATAAAGAAATAAAAACTTCCACATATTTTTGTATATCATAGCGCTACCCTAATAACTTTACATTAACACATATGCATATTCATGCATGCGTACAATTATTTCATATATACATTAATGACTTAATTAGAACAATTGTTTCAACCATAACCTTGTAATGAAAAATCAACAAAATGAATAATCTTAAATCTAAATAAACAACACATTTCTAATAAATTTAATAGAACTTCTAATAAATACAAATCAAGTAATATATAAATTTTATGATGAAAAAAAAGTAATTTACTTGTAAGAATATCAGCAATATGTTGACATAAAATCCAGTCGTATAAATGTGTTGGTAATTATGTTATTAAAAAAAAATACCTTTGAACCACAAATTGATACTAAATTATTACTGTCGTATTCATAAAAAATAAAGTATGTTTGAAGTGTGCTTTTAAACAAAATTTTCATACATAAACTGTCACGACGTATAAAAAGTTTCAGCAAACGTTTCTGCAGGCATTCTTTTATATACAAACATGCAAAGCTAAATATAATAGCAGACATTGCATAGAATTTCTTAATATAATTGATAATTAACCAGTCCCTGACTATTGAACTATTCACCAAAAGCAGAAAGCAGAGACGCACTTTAATTTACAATCTTTATTTGCAGGCATTCAAAAGATAGAAGCTGAAACTATGAATAATGATAACATCATCATAATAATAAGACAAATATTGATTGTCATTAACTACAATACCACTCTACCGAAATTGGAAATATTTAGGACTTACTGTGTCGTGTCTTACTAGACCCAACCTGTAGCTGTGAGATATCTCAGCAGGTCATTAAGTTTTGACCCGGCTACCTCACCAAGGTTGTTCAAGGTATAGTTTCCCATGAATTTATGTCTCTTGACACTCAGGGCTGGGCATTCGCAGAGAAGGTGAAAAATCGTTTCCTCTTTTTCCCTATCCTTACAACTACGACATTGGTCGTTAAAAGGGAGTCCCAGGCGATTAATACTGCCAGCAACCTTGATATATCCTTTCTATTCCGGGTTGTCAGTTGCATAGTACGTTTCTCATTAAAAGATGGTCACATCAACTTGGCTACCCTACATGTGTCTAAATTACGCCACCTATCCTCAGCCTTTGTAAGAAAATGCCTGAAGATGATACCTTTGATAGTCCCCAGTGGAATTGCTACTGAGACCACATCGGAGATATCTAAGGCAGATCACGTTCTGGCTAGTTCCTCTGCCCGTTCATTGCCGTAGTGGTTCCTATGCGCAGGCACCCAGACCAAGGTAATGTCAGATAGACGACCTAGCCTTGACAGAGAATTCCTCTATTGCCTAACTAGTGAAGATGAAATTGTGTAGGCATTAAGTTAGAGGAGTGCCGCCTGACTGTCGACAAAAATACCTATATTGCCGCTAATGTTATGATCGTGTAATGTATTACAAGCTGCCATGATTGCAAAAATTTCCGCCTGGAAATACACATATACTGGGTGTACGTTATTATATGGTCGGGCTCGACCGACTATACTTTGGTGCTTTTTCTTAAGTTTCTATAATGTGGACAATGTGAACAATTAATTTCTATGATTTTCTGAATTCTGTATCCTACTGGCATAACTGTAATAATACAACAATTACTATAATATTTTTATTTTCTTATTTATTAAATTATTTTCCACTATTCTGCAAGAACTAAAATCAAATAAATATAGCTACTAAAAATAATTGAGGAAAACGCTTTCTTCCTGTTTTAACAGTTTCATTTAATAAAAATATTTAGACATTTATTTTTATATCCTTGTACTTATTTGACTTATCATCCATTTAATATTAATAACCAAATGCTTGTCAAACAACAACAACAGCAACTGCTACTAAAATAACAAAAAATAAAGGTCCTTCTAGAGTTTTTTTCCAATTTCCTTCGGCTTTCATTTCCTTGCTCTTATTTTCTGGTTAAACAATGTCAATTGATGATGACATCAAAGTGTAGCCATCTATTGTGTTTTTGGTTTGTTTTATTTTCTTTTATTTATTGTTTTCTTGTTTATCACAACTTGCACACTCGTTTACCATCAACTTTTAAACTGAAATCAGTACAAAAAAAACCAAATATTTATACAAGTTGTCATATTGTTAAGTCCTTTATATTGTTAAAAAAAACTTATAAATGAGAAAAAAGAGTAAAAGTTTCGGATACTTTTTCGTCTTTTTTTTTTTTTGTAAAAAAAAGGGCAAACCTTTTAGTGCCAGGATGTTGCTGTATTGTTTAGTATAGAAATTATATCAATAACAAATTTTGTTAACATCCTGTTAGACAAGAGCTTAAAGTATTCGTTTATATTATAACAAAAACACTGAGACGTATTAGTTATATATTACTCATGCTTGAACTGTACCTGATCAATTTATGATCGAATTTGCCCTTTTCTGGCAAATCCGATCAGTTTACTGTTTGCAAAAAAGCTAAAGCTTCAACAAAAAAAATAAACGTGCAAGCCAACCCTAATTATAGCTCGTAAATAAAAATAAAGTAACCATAATGCCAGATTTTAAGCAAATTGCACACATACTGTCGCCCGTAATAAGAAAATACTTTAATAGTTTTAGCACTTATAACTGACTCTAATAATTGAACTAAACCTGATTTGATTTAAAATTTTAACACTGACAAATTTACCATAAAATAATTTGCTTTGAATAACATCAAACATTTCTCAAATGTATTTAACAGGGCATTCTATTTAAATACAATTTTAACACAATGTTATAAATAAACTTTGTATAAAACTCATTAAAACACACTTTTGTACAAACAACAGCATGTTCAATAAATAATTTTATGTAAATACCGTCATATGATAATGTATTACAAACAAATAAAATTTTTCGCACTCAAACTGAAATGTATTTAAATGGATTGAAATTGAGTTTGTATTGTTACCGCAACTGAACGAAAACCAAAACATTTATGAACGTTTTATTGCAAATAATTATTTTGGTGTTTGTGTTGTTAGAGCAAATTTTATAAGCAAATGTAGTTGAGAATAATGATTTTTAGTTTTAACACATAAAAATCGTATTTTCAGATCCAGCACCAAAGCACGAAACACGTATTGTGTATCTAAATATTAGTAAGTGATTGCTAAAAACTAAATAAACAAAAATTGATTTCCAAAAAAAAATCACCAATCAAACGTAAACACGTACTTTAACAAATTAGGAGCTATGCAGCTTATAAAGAAATCTATCTTTACAAATAAACTTTATCTTATCTTGTATAATTTTCTTTCTTGAATTTATTTCTCTTCTTTTTTAAGTACAATCTTATATATTTTATATAAATCAACCTAAAGCATAATATACCTTTAGCCTATACAGACATGCATCATACTCTTTGTTTTGAATATAAAATAGATGTATAATATCCATTCAATATTTATTGTTTATTTACAGCTGAAGAAGATACAACGGAAAAATCATCAACATGTGGCACAATATTAATATTGCTTTCGGTGGCTTTGTGTATACTGACACTACCTTTTAGTTTATTTGTTTGTTTTAAAGTAAGTCACGTTTATATATTTCTACTTTGGTTTTATCTCACTAAACAATAGATATTTTCCAGGCTAACACTCACTCACACATAAACATTTATGTATTTGAACATTGAAAAATAATATTTGTATTGGCCTTCATCACACAGCAAAAATGGCATAGCAACATATTGCTATTGTCTACTTTTGGGGGCTTTAATAAAAAGTGGTTTTAAGCAATTGAAAATGTGCATAATACAGGCAATAATTTTAAAATTTATTAAGTAAAAAAAGTTGTTAAAGCAAATTTGTAAAGCAAATTGTAAAATAACTAAAATGAAACTACTTTTTTAATTTTAGTTATTTTTAAAATATGAAATATCATTAAATTCATCTCAAAAAGGACAGAAAGTATCATTTACTAATTTTTAGTTTCCGACTTCTATGAAATTTACTTATTTGTGTATGTATTGGTAGGTAATATTTGTATATCTGTCTGTTTAATTTAGAGCAGGAGTGCCCAAAAGTTGTTTATGTAAGAGCAAACACCAATGCATTTAAATAAAAACTAATTTTTATTCAGTATTTTTTGTTGTAAAAGCCAATACATACAAAGAAACAACACACTTTTTTAAACGGTATCATACGTTAAACAAAAACAAAATCTACATTGACGATCGCAGTCACCAATGTTTACCAGTAGAGCATACGAAAGCGTTGTTGCTTTGCGCTTGCGTGTATAGCGTGAAGTACGACAAAAAAAAAAACAAATAAGGCAAAGTTGTTTTTGTATTTCGTATTGCTAGTGCTGAGTGCTGTAATGAATATACAAAACACACAGCCTATAGCTAAGAGTTTTTACAAATACAAAAGATCACCAAGAATAAAGGGCTTGGGCACTCCTGATTTATAGATAAATATATTGTCTCTAAAATAGTTTTTTTTTAATAATTCATAGTTCGATTCTTGGGAAGTTGAAAGTCAAATTCTTGAAAATATATCTGAGTATAATAAAACCATTTTTAATTTTCGTGTAATATTTCAAGCTAAATACTATTTTAATTAAGGATTTATAAGCTAAAATATAACCTTAGGCAAGTTTTTCCTTTAAAATTCATCTGAAATCCACCAAACACAAAACGACATACAGTGGCTCGGATTTTAAAACGCACTGGAAATACTTTTAATCTTCAAAAATACAAAACCGTTTAATTTTACGTAATTGTAAATAATTAAAACGTAAGCTTTAGTATGTCATTGTAGACTACAGCAAATGCAAAAATGTATCGAAATCTTCAAATATAATCCGATTTGGATAAACTCGTTAAAAAATTAATTTTCTGAAGCCCTTATGACACTACATTTTTTTGTTCATTGAATTGATATAGAATTGATAGAAAGAAACAGAAAATGTTAGAAAAAGCAAAGTATAAAAAATGTAAACAAAAAAGCCTTTTAGTATTTTTCTTTTGTTATGGTTTTGTATATTTTTTTAAATGGTGTCAACTTTTTGTTTATGAGAAATATAAAAACAAAACAAACAAAAAACGGTTAATCGCCAAATTTGCCCATAAACCGCTGATTCAGCAACACTTCTAATATTTCAAGCTTAAAATGTCAATTTTAAGTTGCACAATTTTACATTTTTTTTGACATAATTTTATTTTTTATCGATAACTTTAGTAAAATGTTTGACAGTTTGCCATTTATCTTAATACTGCTGATTTCTTTGCACTTGGTAAATTTTTCTATTACATTATATTTGTACTCTTCACTAAAACTTGAACAATGCATTCAAAATGTAGTGTCATAAGGCCTTGAATGACTGAGTTATCATTAATAATATTTCACAAAAAAATAAAATTAAAAATATTTTTCAAAATTTACAAAAGGTTAGGTTAGGCTCCATAGCCTGCCGTTTTTAGAAAAACAGCTCACTTGGGTCCATCATGTTGATCCCATTGTGTTACCCCGTTGATAGACAACCTGTCGATCACTCGGCATTGGTTGTTTTCCTTTCAAACCATCCAGATTCCTTGGTGCATTTTGGATTCATCCTTGATATATCCTCCAAGCATGATAGATAGCCCCGAATATACGTTCCATTTTTGTTGATAGGGCCGGACTTTGGCATAGAAAATGGGTGATTGTTTCTTCTTCCTCCTCGTTATGACAGCTTCTACAATAATCATTATACTGTAGACCTAGTTTTCGGGCGTGAGCACCAAGAGTACTGTGACATAAAGAGACATTAAGCCTTATAAGATTGTGACGAAAACTAAGTAATGAATTCGTCCTTCCCACATCAAATACGAGCCAGATGGACCTCGCAGTAGAATAAGTGATTTCATTCGATCGTTAAACGCACGCGGTGCCAAAATAATCCCATGCCTTTAAAAACACTTAGTTTGCTTTCCTTATTAATCAATTCACAATGTTTTTTATTGTTTTTTCAGTCCAAACTTTCCTTGCGGCAAAATTTAACGTTATCCTATCGCCTTAAAATTTTTCAGAATGTCTTCCCACAATCCATAGAACAATTCTGGGGTGGAGACGGCTTGTAGCTTGATTTTTTTTTTCGTCCATATAATCAATGATTTCATTATTGTTCTTATGAGAGTTTCGTTCACTTGTTTGTCTGCCAAATTTTACTTATTTAGTTATGAACTCATCTATAGTGGAGACTGTCATTTCTGTTTTGTATAAAATTATTTTTATAATCGAACAATGTGTTTCTATTCGAAGCAAAACTTTAGTCATAAGAACGATGGTTCCAATAAGAGCCAGTGTCCATAGTCTTGATAGCTAATAAAATGGTCATACATTTAAAAAAAACACCCTATATATCTACTTTAATCAATTATATGATTAACAAACTTATATTAATAATTAGTGGTTTGAAAATAAAATAACATTAATAAGACAGTGTGTGATGAAGGCTGCTCAAGGCTAGCGAACTTTTTTAGTTTCATATACATAATTTCATTTCTATTTTGCCCTTTTTCTTTAAAGGTGGTACAGGAATACGAAAGAGCTGTTATATTTAGATTGGGTCGTTTAATGCAAGGTGGTGCCAAGGGTCCTGGTAAATATTACAAACTAATTAAAAACAGTTTCCATTTATGCAAAATACTAAAACAACATTTTCTATTATTATTTATAATTTTAAACAACACAAAAAACAAACAACCTTTCAAACCCAAACAAAAAAAAAACACAATTTTTCCCAATCAACTTCAGGTATTTTCTTCATTTTACCCTGCATCGATTCATATGCTCGCGTTGATTTACGTACTCGAACTTACGATGTACCACCACAAGAGGTAAAAAACAAAAACTTTTTCTGTTTTTTTTTTTTTCATAATAATAATTTTGCTAAGTATGTTTGTTTAATAAAAGTAAAATGAATACTCGTATACTATATGTATAAGTGTTATTTTTACCTACATAAATAAGTATAAAAGTTTTCCATTTTGTGTAAATTTATGTTTTGTGTATATATTGTTGAATGTTTGTGTTTTAAAATTGTATTTCCTTATGTTCTTTTTAATATTTAATAACTTAAGAAAACAATATGTAAATTACCATTTACCTAAATTTAAAATTATACAAATACATTTAAAAGGAATCATAAAATTTACAATTCAATGTATATTTCCTGTCACAGTGTAGTATTCTGTGTAGTTTGCATGTCATTATTGTGTGTAATATTTTCAAATGTATTTTTTTTTAGACAATTTCTCTCATGTATACTTTTTTATGACAAAATTTTGTAACTAGTTTTTTTTTTCGTTAAGTCTCCAATTATTACCAGTGAAGCACAACCTTTTGCCTAAAATACAGACATAAAAAATTACAATGGGATTTATTTAAAAATAAATACATACATAAACAATTTTCAAATCATCTTAGCAAAAAAGCTCAAAAATTTATCATGCAATTTTTACACATACATACCCAAGGTTGTGCATTCCTTTAACTGTTATTGTTATTTTAATTTTCTGTATCACTGTTAGATAATAAAAGTTTTTAAAATATCTGTTTTAATTTATTGTAGTTTTTAGTTTCAACTTTTTAACAAATATTTGTTTGTTGTCAATACCACAATATTGTTATTGTTGTTCTTTTTTTTGCCAAAAAAAATATATGTTGTGCATTTTCGCGTGGAATGTCTAAACTTTTTTTCATAGAAAAGTTTAAGTAGATTTTAAATAAACCTAGCAGCTAAAAATGCTTAGAAAGCCATACAAACATTGGACTATTTTCAAAAACATGTAAAAAAAACTTATGGCGGATGTAGAAAAATAATAACAAATGCCAAATATGAAAGTTGTAAATGCGTATAAAATTTACATTGCTACATATTTATTAACAAATGCAGCTAATATAACGACTGGCCCCTTTTTTAAACAAAGCTTTATAATGTCTAAAACTTAATTTTTACGTGTTTTGTTTAAAAATCGAGGTCATGTTTTTATTTCCATTTATTGGTGGATTCGATATTAATAGGTTTAGCAGTCGAAGCGTCACTGCTAACTCGTCTTCTCAATCTGTATAAATCTAGAATAAATAATATATATTATCTAAAATTTTGTCAATAAAGGTGAAGAGTTTAAAAATGGTACAGTACAAATCTACGAATATGAATTTAAACGTAGTTTCTTGCTGATTGGAAAAATAGCAAATAGGAAGAAATTATGAACCAAATAGTAAATAGTCTTCCATTTAATTCAATTCAGTTCGTTCAATCGTTTTACATTTTGAAGAATCCAAAACAAAAATTTACTTTTTCTCGTTATTTTTTTTATTCAATCCCTGTCCATAAATATGGCGTCCTGAATAAACTTTAAACATTTTACATAATTACACAAATGTTTGCACATAACTTTTCAACTATATAATATAAAACTTTAATTTAGTTTGCATTTTAAATGTTATAAATACGAATTTTTGTGCAATACCTCAATGGTAACTTATTTGAAAAAAAAACTGACTCTTTTAAAAGTCTTCTAAGAATTATTAAATAATTCAATAGAAACTAATGCTAGAATTTTATCATCCAATAAACAATTAATAATTTTCGTAGCAAATTCAAAATAAAATTAGCAATAATCAAAATAAAATTTGCGAATTTAAAATAAAATTCGCAAAACCCAAAAAAAAATTCGCGAATTCAAAATACTCTTTTAAAAGTCTGCTAAGAATAATTAAATAATGCAATAGAAACTAATGCTAGAATTTTATCATCCAATAAACAATAAACAATTTTCGTAGCAAATTCAAAATAAAATTAGCAATAATCAAAATAAAATTCGCGAATTTAAAATAAAATTCTCAAAACACAAAAAAAAATTCGCGAATTCAAAATACTCTTTTAAAAGTCTTCTAAAAATAATTAAATAATTCCATAGGAACTAATGCTAGAATTTTATCATCCAATAAACAATAAACAATTTTCGTAGCAAATTCAAAATAAAATTAGCAATAATCAAAATAAAATTCGCGAATTTAAAATAAAATTCTCAAAACACAAAAAAAATTCGCGAATTCAAAATACTCTTTTAAAAGTCTTCTAAGAATAATTAAATAATTCCATAGGAACTAATGCTAGAATTTTATCATCCAATAAACAATAAACAATTTTCGTAGCAAATTCAAAATAAAATTAGCAATAATCAAAATAAAATTCGCGAATTTAAAATAAAATTCTCAAAACACAAAAAAAAATTTGCGAATTGAAAATAATAATGATAATGCTACCTTGTTCATAAAATTCGTTTGTTACAAACATGTAAATATATGAATAGTATATATGTAGAAAGTAAATAAATGTTTTACTTTTCAATAAAAATATTGGGTATATAAGTTAAAACTGCAGACTTTTTCCAAGACTTTATTTTGAAACATTTATACAGTATAAATGTACTCAAAGTATTGAACATTGTTTGCTATGACCTTTTCCCAACTATTTTTCACAACATATGGATTCCGTGCCAAAAGCACTGCTTAACTTTTTAGACTAAGAACAATTCAAGCCAATTGCGAATATTCTTAAGTGAAGCATATCTCAAGTATATCAGAGTAAGGTCAGTTACCTATCATATGTGCTTGGTCACAAAATTCTGCTAATCTACTTGTTTGATTTACTAAAATGAGCATTTGGTTTTTGCTTTGTTGTGATCTCAGATAATAATCTTAAAGCAAGAAATTTTTTAAAATGCATGATAGTGTATGTTTGCCCATCACTAGTCTATAAAGCGACTCAAGTCAACATGGTTTCTTCCGTGGACGCTCAACGTCAACAAATCTTATGCAACTAACATTATATATAAATTCTGGTTTTAGTAAGAATCAACAAACGGACGTGCTATTTACAGTTTTTAACAAAACTTTTGATAAAGTCAACCATGATTTGTTAATATTGAAGCTGGATAGTATTGGTTTCACAGGTAACTTTCTTAATTGGGTACGCTCCTACTTGATCTTCCCAATTCCATTGAACATAGTAATATCCTAATGTATGCAGATGATGCAAAGATATTTTCATATTTGACGGAAAAAGTTCACACAACTCATATTCAATCCGATTTTAACAAATTTCACAACTGGTGTATAACTAACCTGATGGAATATAATGGAGATATTTCCCGTCCATCCATGAATGTCTTATTGGGAACTCATAATTAAAATCCATTGACTCCATCATTGATTTGGGTGTCAACTTTGATAGAAAACTAAACTTTAACTATCATATAACTATGACTGGTAATAAAGCAATTGGTTTCCTCAGATATATAAAACGTTGGGAAAAGGAATTCAATGTCCCATAAGTGACAAAAAATCTATTCACAACGTTGGTAAGACCGATACTTGCTAATGCAATTTCTGCACTAAAATAGCTGATCTACATAAACAACAATTTCTAAATGTATTTTAAAAATGCCACGAAAAAGTGCCAAAGAAAAAATTGTTGAATTTTTATAAGAAGAAGTTGCTGAAGAAACAATTTGGAATGGGGGTACATACACATTTAATATTTTAGTATATACTTTTTCAGGCGTCCACTTTTTGTTTGGTTTTTCCCTTTTTTCTTCTGTGGAATTGTTTGCTCCATTGTTTTAATTTTATTTCTTTTATTCATGTTTACATCTGTCAGCTGTTTAAATGTCAGAGTTGCAAACGTAATACACACGAAAAAACTATACCATTTTAGTATTGCATGAACGCAATGTTTTGACAAATGCAATTCTGTTTATTTTGTTGTTGGATTGCAACAAAAAGCTACGATGTTTTGCATTTGCACTTTTACAATGTCATTTGCACTGAACACTGAACGCCGCTATTTTATGTATAAGTAGTTATGAGGGAAGAGTTGCCGTTGTTTGTGTGATCATAAACTTCTCTTCATATATTTTCTTATGCATTTTACTGTCTATTTGTTGTAAGTACTTTCCTCCAGTGAAATCACTATTTGAAAAATCATAAGTTCTCTGCATAAGTAATGAAAAATCTTTATATTAGCTTTACTGAAATCATTAATATATTTTGCTGGGTATGTACTAAATTTAGGGAATAAATAAATAAGCTATTGAAATTTGAATTGCTAGTGTTCATTTCTCTTGGAATTTAACAAAGACCAATATATGAAATATAATTCAAACTCGTTGAACCATTTTTAAATTCACTAACAGAAAGTGTTCTAAGTAATTTATATGCAGAGTCTTATAGATTAAAGTTTTGTTGTTTTTTTTTTTCTTTTTTTTTTTTTTTGTAATTATTACATACTTTATTTCATTTAGTGTCATTTATTCTAAAATTAAAAAAAAAACAATTAATGTCACTTGCACATCCTGTCACTTGTTTATAAAATCCCCATTTTCAAAAAAAAGCATGAATTACCTTAAAATGTTTGTCTTAAAAACACACAGTTTCTATACACCGATGTTGTTCTATATATATTTTATATAGTTTAATATATTTAAAAATAAAAAATTATAAAATTCTTACTTTATAAACACTTAAACCGCATAATAACACAAGCCTCTCTCCTCTTTTTACTATTTTTCAAATAATTTTTCAATTATTAAAACCAAACAAACAATTTTTTTTTAAATTCCAGTAAAATATATTTACATAAAATTTGCCATACAAAATTAATTAACTTTAAACAAAAAGCTGTAATTTGAAATTGGCAAAAAAAAAAGTTTTATTTTTTATTTCGCATATTTTACTGGAATAAAAAAAACCAAAAACTTATTAATAAACAATAATAATGAAATTTGTTTAAAATTTTATTTACTTTTTAAATTATTAAACTACAAACATAATTAGGTAAATAAAACAAATAAACAACATTATGACTTTAATAAAAACTTCAAATCAATTAAAAAAAAATTATTATGAAAATATTTAACGAAAAAAATAAATATATATTTATTAAGAAAAAACTACTTGAATATAGAAAATAAAAAAATAAAAATATAGAAACATGCAAACTGATTTGATGTAATTTTTCGAGTCAACAAAATTACATGTCGAGTTCTTCAGTCTGTGTTTTGCGTGGTTTAGGCTGTTTTTTTCCAAATGCTAATTGTAATATAAATTATAAATATTAGTTTTTCTTTTTCATTAAAAAAAAAAGAAAGTGTATATAAAAATATGTTTTGCATAAGCAATACAATACAACTATAATGTATTTAAATAGTGTATGTAAATGATCTTTGAATTTTAATGAAAATACTAGTTGTATAAACAAAACGAACTACGAAACGTTCTTAAATATTTTGTTTAATATCATATGAACACAATGAAAAGTAAAGATGGATGATTTCGGAAAACTGTGAAAACTGTTTAAATTCTTTTACACTTTTTTCAAATGCTCTTGGGTTTTACAATTATAGTGTCAAGTTTTCGAATTGAATTCAAGTTAAGTTTAAAATGTTTCATGATTTTTATATGTTTTGCTAAAAACATAAATAAAGACGTTCATTGCACAATGGGTCGAGTAGAAATAAGTGTTTTTGTACACAAATATATATAAAAAAATATCTGTATTATCTTTAATTAATGAGTACTTTAAAATTAAACCTTAAAAAAGCTTTTATTTATTTTAATTTTTAAATTAAACTTTTGAAGCTTTAGTTTTGTGTATAAGCTTAATTTTAATATCAAAAAGCTTTTACAGTCTTTTTATGTGAAACCCCTTTTATTAAAGTATCATTATTTAATTATTTATTTATTTTTAAAATTAACTTAAATTTCAAAATTATAAGCTAATTGTTTAATACGGAGCTTTAAGCTCGACTTAATTATAATTACATATATTAAATGAAGTTAAAAATTTTAATTTTTTTAGGAATTTATTTAATGTCTTGATGTTATTTAGAGATTAATGATATTGGATTTTCGTTAGTGAATATATCTTGTCTTATATTTTGAAAATCTGAATAGATGGAAAGGAAATGTTCAGAAGATGGGGGGACGGATAATATTGCAGTTACAAGCAGGTATACTGGACATCTTTATTAAATGCCCGTGGGATTATTTTTTGGGGCCTAGGCGGATTCTTAAAAATTTAATAATGTCTTTTCAATGCAGATTGCTGATTGATTACTCTACGTTGCCCTAATACCATAGAACTGCAGCATTTAAATAAAGTCGATCCGTTTTTTGATCGACTTAAAACTGCAATCTCTTTTTTATTAATTCTGTCTGCCAAATCATATGTTTATTGATATGAGTGTTAAAAACGTCTCTTTAGTTGAGTTTTGAAAAAGCTCATATTATAAAGGCAGTTGTTTTACAATTTTTTTAAAGCCACGTCTTGACGTTTCATTATTTAGTGTGCTAAAGTTCATATTTTCATATTTGTTCATATTTTTCTGTGTGGGGAAAACCTGACAATGTTCATGTTTACAGTCTTATTTGTAATTTTTATTGTATTTTTTTTTACATTTGACACAATGTTCGAACAAAAACATAACATCGTCAGAAATTATGCACACGTAATAAATGTATGTATGTGTTGACAAGAAATTATTCGCTGGCTGAACATATTGATGGCTGGTCTAGACGGGATGTAAAGGCTTCTGTCAAATAAATGAAGCAGTGGCATTTTGTATTAATTGCTATACTGTTTACGGAATATAATTAATTTAATATTATACATGTCGTCCCCTCATAATAACAATAGCGTATAATTTGTTTGGGGTTTTGAGAAAATAGAGTTTAAAGTTTTTGTCAAATTTGATGTCTTTTAAAACCTCAATATCGCGGTAAATAAAATTTCTTCATATTGGATTTTTCGGCGAATACCTAATACCGTTTCTTGTCTTTAAATTTAAAAAAAAACTTTTATTCTACGCATCCTTTAATACCATCATTATGACATTCAAAGCGCAAGTCCTCCATATAGGCTATTTTATTTTTAAGGAATTCGTATAATGTATTTTGTATGGTATGCGCTGTTTTATTTATTATAATTTTACGGTATTTTTATGAAAATATTTGATCTCAAAAAACATTAATTTTTAACATTCTAAAACAGTAATTAATTCATAGTTTTCTTAATAAATTGGCACATATTCATTACTTTCCAATTTGTGTTATTATAAACAAAAAAAATTATGACAAATTAAGGTATACATTCCGTAAATCAAAAATAACTTGAAAATCATTCTCTTCCTCTGCAACATCGGGGTCATCTAAAAAATTTCGCTTCTTTCCACCTTGTAAGTAAAAAAAAATGACTGCGAGCCACGAGGAATTACATTCTTTTTGCACCAAATTTTGGAGATAGAAAAGGTCGGAATGAAACTATTTCTCAAACAATAGTGAATATTATTATAAGATATTTTATGAGTTAAAGTTTTCATAAATTGTTTTTTTTTTTCTACAGGCTAAAATGGAATATAATGCGTATACACTATTATTCTTTTAACAAATTTGGAGTGGCAATTTCAAGTAAAATAGCGCATATGAGCTTACACACTTATTGAAGGAAATTTTTGAACAAGAAATTATACACTATTTCTTCCAACGACATTTTAACCCACTTTTTGGAAGTAGAATTTAACGAAATTTTGACCAGACATAAAACCAGTGCAATAAAAAATAATAGTGTATGAGCACATACGCTATTGTTATATTGAGGGGACGATATGTAGCTTAGAAATACTGTATATGAGAAGAATTTTATTGAATTTAAGTCATCTTTAAATATTCATACATATGACTAGAGCCCTATTTAGAGCCCAAACGCAGAGTTCGATGCATAATCATGATTTCAAAAAGCTGTTTATATCAACGTTTCTTCTAATATAGATAATGCCTATGAAAATTAAACTCTATAGTTGAAGTCGTTGATGGGCTGTTGTATTTATTAAGATTGAAAAATTTTCAAATATTTAGTTAATATTTTTAGATGACAGATTTTTAAAGGCTCTAAACGTTAAACTCTAATTAGCTTAAATAGATTAGAGGCTACATAAAATGTAATTAATGTTTACAATAATGATGTTTAGTTTTTTGCCATAACTTATTAACACTGCTACTACGTTTAGGGTCTTTTGAAGACCCTTTCGTATTTAACATTGCATAACTTGCAAAAAAACGTGTTTGTCCGTCAGACCGGCCCACAATCACTCTAACGACGATATATTGCATTGATCACAAGCCTTAAAACTATTTTCGAAATGTACAAATTTGAATTTTCTCAATAAAAAAATGTGGGGTTAAAATATGACCCAAACAAAACATGTGTATTTTTTTCTAACATAGTAGCAGGGTTAAAATGTATATTCATATCAAAAAAAAAATAAAACTCAAATTTTATAAACTTCTTATGCTGTATATTTTTCCATATCAAACAACCTCTTTGACCCATTGTGCATTCAACTGATAATAAACCAAAATTAAATAATTTCTGCACGACTACAAAGTTTACAAAACAAAAACTTTACAAATAAATTTTACATTTAATGTTTTGACAGCAAACAAGTGACTACACATATAAACCCATAAAAAGAACTAAGTAAAATCCAAATTAACTATAAATATAAAACACACTATAACTTTAGAACTTTTGAGTTTGCTCCACGTATCGCTATAGCGCAGTTGGCCGAAATCACCTAAAAGCAAAACAACAAAATAAGTTTGTATTTAAATAAACAAATTTATCTACAAAACTAAAAACGCCGACCAGAACTTTATGCGATATGAGAGGACATAAAACATCCTCCTACAACCAAAAAAAAAACAAAAAAGAAAGAAGGAGTAATTACTTTTGTAAATACAAATAAACTACCTACTGATACAAAAATACAACACACACTAATCAAGTGAATATATGCAGTGTGTAAAAATCTGTTTCTATGATCGTAATTATTTTAAGAAATCTATTTTCTGTTTATTTGTTCGTTCATGTTCGTTTATTTTGTAAATAAACAACCAACCCACAATTACTACTACCACTTTTCATGCTTTACAAAGAGCATAGAAAACCAATTCTAAAACAGCTTAGAATGGCAGCAGCAACCTCCAACAAAAGGATATACATACATTCATTCATAGCCATCAGCAATATAATTTATTTAAATAAATGAAAACCAATACTAAAAAAAAAAGTTTAGTGCATTTCACCAGCGAAACAAATGTACATATATACATATATATATATATAAAGTAAAAATACTTGAGAAACCAAATCAACAATATACCAGAACAATATATAGATATATAATAATAAATAAAAAAAAAACGATTTCAAATCGAATTTGTATGTTAACAAATACGATACGATTTTTATTCCCAGTTATTTCTAGCTGAAAAAATATCAACAAAAAAAAAAGGAAAAACAATTTCCCGGCAAGATATGCAAAATAAACAATAAGAAATATACTTTCTACTTTGTCAACTTTGCTACTATTTTTTATCTCTTTCAATATAAATAAATGAATAAATACATATATATTATATATTGTATATATGTATATATAACATGTTTAACTATAGAATTAAATAAATCAACATTTACTTGCTCACTCACTAACATTCCAAAAACTATGATACAAATAGAAAATAAAAATAATTTTATCTTAAAGATACATGTATTTTAACATACTGTTTGTGTGCCGTTAAGTATGTTTAAGGATATGGGTAGTTTCATTTTAAGAGAATAATTTTTAAAATAATTTTAATATAAAAAGTATTATAGAAAAATAATAGAAAAATTGTTAACTGAATAAATAGAAAGTTTTTTGTTCTACCTGATTTATACTTGATTTAACTTTTAAAATTGTTGTTGAAAAAAAGTGAATTATACTCAGAATTTTATTAAGTTTCTAGCAAAATGTCACACAGCTGTAAATGTTAATTTCTTTTTGGGCTCTAAAAAATTGGGAGTAGATACTGTCTTATTCCATTTCAAAAATCAAGCAGTTTATATTGGGTGCATAGATAAAAAATGCGCAATTTTTTCAAATTTCTAGTTTTTATTATGCTCTACTCTACCCTAGTGGGGAGGGTATATTAGATTTGTGCTGTGGTTTATAATGCCCCAAAATATTAGTCTAACACACCCACCTTAAAGTATACCGTCCGTCTGGCTGGCAGTTGCCTGGCTGTTCATCCAAACCTTGTGCACAAAGTACAGATTGCAATTTTGATTATATTTTGATGAAATTTGGTTGAACTCTGTACCTTATTTTACCTAGCCCCCTTCCAAATATCCTCCCAAAATAAAGCTTAATCGTTCATAAAAATCTGATTTATGCACGTATCCAAACAAAGGTGGACTCACCCATACGTTCTGAACAAAATATTTGTTGGGAGAAAGTTTTTTTCATATGAAGTTTGACGTCTCTCTTTTTGAGAGAGAGAAAATATTTCTCACGAAAAACTATCAGCTTGAATTGGTTTATTTTATATTATTATTGAGGTTTTTTGTTTTTCCTCACGGGCTATTTCTTGATCAACAATTTCTCTTTTCCTTTTCTTTAACAAATGCAAATAAAAAACATTACTGGTTTTTTATATATTTGTTTTACCCAACACAAATATGTTGCATGTATATGAAAACAAATTTTATGATTATCGGTCTATAATTAGCCATAGTTCTCATATAAGGCCCACTTCCGACAGTCACTTTAATTGCCATAAATCTTTTAAACATTTTAGTATCAAAATAAAATTCAACACAAATAAGTTTCGTACATA
Organism: Bellardia pandia; assembly: GCA_916048285.2. NCBI lineage: Eukaryota > Metazoa > Arthropoda > Insecta > Diptera > Calliphoridae > Bellardia > Bellardia pandia. Next base: position 33,513,917 of record OU696531.1, read on the forward strand.
TGTATGTAGAGAAGTCATGACACGTAGTTTTATAATTAGTTGAAGCTCTCATATGAAACCCCCTTCAAATCTTTTAAATAAATATTTATTATATAATTTTAATAAATCTATATCGATATAAAATTTAACACACAAAATATTTATATGCACAGAAATCATACCACTAAATTCTTAAAGGTTCTGTCCATTATAGGTCATAGCTCCCTTAGGGCGCTTTTTTCTGAAAAACTGATTTTCAATATATGCGGGTGTAGGCTATTATATGGTTGTGCTTGACCGACTATACTTTCTTATGCTTGGTTTTCACTATGTCAGTTTTGTTGTCAAATTGTCCAAATTGTTGGTAATTTCATAACAATTTAGACAATTTGACAACAAAACTGACATAGTGAAAACCAAGCATTACTTACATTTTGATATCACAATCATTTTGTAAGAGCATGACCTTAGTGTAAGGTATATTTGGCTGGTTGGCTAAGCTTCACTTATGATCTCGTATGCATCGGGTTAACATAATGAATAGGTTTTTCATCACAAGTAATGATTTGGTAAAAAAAATTACAGAGTTCAAGCAGCATTTTAGACATGCGAAGTCGTCTTTAAAGGTCTGTCGGCTTCAATTCATATAGTACCCAATTTCCCTGATTTTGCATTGAATTGCTGCTTGAATAGGTCTCAATGATTTTGCAAGCTCTTGCTAAATTTGAAAATAATCTTCATGGAGTAATGCCGCAAATTTTAATATTTCATTCTTCTTTGGCTTACCTGGGCTATAATTGTCTTCTATGTGAAAATCAGCATTTCTGAACTACACAAAACAGCTGTTGCACTTTGAAAATGATGGAGCATATTTATCATAAGATTAACACAATATTCAATATTTTCAAAGCAAAAAAAAACTTTGTGGTTTACACTATAATGTACAATAAATAAGTGAGAATAAATAATATACATGTTACTAAATACAAAAATGTGATGAAACCCCCATTTTTAAAGCATACACCCAATACAATTGGAAATGGTGTAGAAAAATTGTCTTATTGAATAATGTAGCATTTTCTCAATTTGAGATATTGGGTTGAATTATTCATTTCGTTCTACGATGGCGAAAAGAATTTTTTTGTGCGGAAGCATACTTTGAATTATTCATTCCGTTCCGTTGCTGCAGTATTTTTCCTTTTTGCGGTATCATCTCTGCACAGACAGTATTGCGACATGCCGCAATATCTGTCGATATTTCTTTCTACTTGGTTTTCCTTTCCGTGCAGTAATTTAAGTTTAGGTAATCTAAATAAGTTTATATTTTGTTTAAATATTTTTCAGCAAATTATTAGAGAAAATTTCTTATTATTTTGGCTTGAGTTAATTTTTTAATTAATAACTCGAAGAATACCATTGTAAAGTTATGTTTCTCTAGACAAATGGCACACTGAAATGCATTTTCTGCCCTGCCAAGGGCGTCATCAGCAATGTTTATTGTCCAAGATCTACTTGTAAACATCATCTATTTAACTCACCATTTATTGAGAAATAGAGTTATTAATTAAAAAAATGAACTCAAGACAAAATAATAAGAAATTTTCTCTAATAATAAATATAAAAAGTTCAACCATAGTATTCTCAAAAAAAATTTCAGCAAATTTATAATACAACTTTGAATAAAATTTGTATAAATCATTCTTGAAGTTTAAATAAAAGAAAGCTTATTGAAGTATCTTTTTCTATAAAACAGAACCCTGAAAACTCTTCTTAATATGAAACAGCCCATATACCACATACACAAGCATATCGAAATATAAAAAACCAAAAATGTATTGTATTTATAAAATACTTACTTTTCTCTTTATTATTGAATGAATAAATGAAACTAAAACCAAAAAGATAAAAAATAAAAATCATTACAAAAAAAAACAAAACTTTAAGTAAAACCAAACCAAAAAATTTTTAAATATACATACATACATACATATATAGTAAAACATAAAAACCAATCGTTACCCACTGCACTTGTTGTAGGTTTTAACTAAGGATAGTGTCACAGTCTCAGTGGATGCAGTGGTTTACTATCGCGTTTCGAATGCGACAGTTTCTATAGCGAACGTGGAGAATGCTCACCACTCGACACGATTATTGGCACAGACTACTCTACGAAACACAATGGGAACTCGGCATTTGCATGAGATACTCAGTGAACGTGTATCTATATCTGGTTCAATGCAGGTAAGCACCTAAACCTAAAGACAATAAAAAAAACATACACACACACACACAAAATAATAATAATAATACAAAAAATACCAACATACTCGTACTATTACCTATTTTTTAACCAACTTTTACTTTATTTACTACCCATGTACTTATTTTGGAATACGCACTAAAAACCCCAGCCATTCCCATACCTTACTACACATGCATATTTATGTACTACTACAACTTAATTTTTTACAATATACATACTTACATATATGTATGAGTTATGTATATATGTATATGTAGAACATACATTTGAGTACTTGCCAGTACACATACAGTCAACTCTTGACAATTTGAAATTCGTTAATAAAAATCTCCCGATAATTTGGATTTTTTTCCATGTCCCTTGAGAAACATTTAATAAATTGAAAAAAATCTATGTAATTTGGTGCCCTCGGTAATTTGAATTTATTTGAATGGCATATTTATCGCCGACACGCTATAATTTCAATATTTTGGCTCTATGTTCTATAATTTAAATTATTTTATTGTGCTGTGTTTTATGCAAAATATAAAATAAATAAAGCAATAATTTATTTTAGTTTATATGCGCTGCTTTATAGAAATGACATCTTGCCCGACAGCGTTCTATAATTTGAAGTTTAGTTTTTTTACACTCTATAATTTGAATGCATAATGTGATATTGTTTCTGTTTTTTTACTTCTTTGGATGAGGAAGATGAGCAACCAACAATTCCAGTTCCATTAAGTGAAGCAATGAAAAGTCTTACTACATTACGTTCCTACGCTCTCAGAACGGATACAAGTGACGATTTATTTTCAGCTTTAATCACAATTGAAAATTCATTGGACAAACACAGACTGAATTCGTTCACTCAAAAGAAAATTACGGACTTTTTTTCATTATAATTACATATGTTCTTATACATATGTATGTACTAGGCTGTTGCAAAAGTACAAAAAACAAATACAAAAAAAAGTACATTTTTTCGTTTACTTGCTTTATTCGATCTTCTCTTTATAACGTAAAATGCTTTTTCTCTTATAAAATACAAACACAATTAATATTGTCGTTGTACTAAATAAATACAATAAGTATTAAAGAATACGAATATGCACGTGTTTTGAGAGACAGTTCTTAAACTACTTATTGAAATACTCGAGTATTTTGCAGCTTTATTTTATTTGTATGAAATTGGAAAAATATTTTCAGGGGAAGAAAAAGACTAATAACAAACAGCATATTGTTAGTGGAAATGCAAAATATGTAATGTTGCATATTAAAATAGAATTATAGAATTAAATCCCAATATTTTTATTAATTAAAATGTTTTTGTTTTTTTTATCGGAAATAATAAAAACTGCAACTTTTTCATAGACATTTTTGTACTAAGCATTTTTGGCTTAAGTTAGGCATTTTTTAAATATTAGTTACAGTTTTTGGAATTTCAACTAACGATATGCGTGTTAAAAATAAAAAATTATAAAAATGAAAAATTAAATTTTATTAAAACAAAATAAAATAACTTCAAAATTCAATTGTTTAATGTTCTATTTTAATGCCCATTATCTGTCCATTAATCTTCTAGTTCATTTATTTGATGGGAAAGATCACAACGAGTTAAAAAAACAATGCAAAAAAGACAAATTAAACAACCTATAATTATAAAATAAGAACCTTGCAAAATACTGCAGTATATTAGCAAAAAAATATTTACTTTACTTTACTTATAGTGAGCAAGAATGAGTAAATACAAATACTCTGAGAGTATAAAAATAATAAAATTTTTATTTGTATTTTTTTTTTTTGTTTGGCATTTATTTGCTTTGCTTCTCTTTTGTACTTGGAATTAGTATGAGAATGTTTAAAAAAGCAAATGTTTTTGAATTTAAATATATTTATTGCAACAGCCTAGTATGTACATATATGTAACTGTAAGAAAGTTCACAATAAAAAATCTTAAATTTTATTTAAACTCTTGTCAATTTGAATTTTTTTTTTTCTATAACCTCTTGTTAATTTGAACTCTCGTTAATATGAAATCTCGATTATTTGAACTTTTTCTGTGATCCCTTGAATTTCAAATTATCAAGAGTCCACTGTACTTACTAGTAGTTTTAAATTCGCTTACCACATACAAAAGGCTACAAAAAGACAGATAGTTGTGTGTTCTCCATTTGTGTAAATGAATTTCAGTTTATATTTTTTATTAACATTTTTTGCTATTTTGTTGGCAAATTTGTTTATGGGAGTTTGCATGTAAATATGTTTCCATTTAAATGAGTTCCCTTAACAATAATTGGATTGGAAACATACGCACTTAAACTGAAAAATTTGTATATATGCAATAAAAATCAGACATAAAAAACAACCGGCATCCAATTCAAATGAACTGTAAGATGAGAATTTTTTAATTAATATTCCACTAAAAGCATTCATGCGAATTAGGGCATTACAGCTATTCATTAAACCCTATACCACCATAGTGGGGGGGAGGGTATATTGGATTTGTGCTGAAATCCAATAAATATTATTCGAACGCCCACCTTAAAGTACACCGATCGATTCCAAATCACTGCCTGACTCGAATTAACCATGTCCGTCCTTTCGTCTGGCTGCTGGCTGTCTATGTAAAGCTTGTACGCAAAATAAAGGTCGCAATTTTAATGATATTTCGATAAAATTTTGATCATGCTAATTTTTCGGCCCAAGAACGATTGGGATTGAAATTGGTTGAAGTCGGTCCATTATTACATCCAGCTCTCATGCGTATATCCAAACAGATTACACCAAAAATAAATTGTATATGGATCCTAATCACATCTACAAATTTTGTGTAGATCGTTCCATAATTGATTATAGCTCCCATATAAGACCTTTTCTGAAAATCTGTTTTTACACATAAACTAGTTGTAGGGCTTGACAACTATACTTTCTTACTTGTTTTACATATGAATTTGAAAAAAAAAAAATACGAAACACCCTTGTAAACAATAAAGTGCTTTACAACTTTATGAATTATTTTTTATCCCTTGTGAAGCATCTGTAGATGTTTGGGTTTTATAATATTTATTAGTGCAGGTAGCAATGCCCTTTATAAAAAATAAATACGGTTCCGATAGGAACATCAAACGAGGCCATCTTTTTGCGGCTCTTTTGACATTTCTCTTTAGTAAGGTTTGCCATTACATGATGGAAAGATATACGAGCCGACAACGAGTCGAAATTAATAAAATTTACTACCGCAATTCGGAGGCAGTGGCCTCAACGTTAAGAGCGCTACGTCCAATTTATGGTCGTCTTAATCGTCCTACCAGATCAACAATTGAGCGTCTAGTGGTAAAATTTGAATCCACAGGCACAGTACAAAATGTTCCCGTGCCAGTGAGACAAAGAAGTGTCCGTAGTGTCGAGAATGTTGCTGCCTCTGAGGCTTCAGTTGATGAAAGCCCAAATGTGTCTCTTACACGTCGTTCTCAAGCGTTGGGCATCTCTGTGACATCGTTGTGGCGACTTTTGCGAAAAGATCTTGGCCTACATCCTTACAAGATCAATTTGACACAAGAACTGAAGCCTTTTGACCACCAGAAGCGTCGTATGTTCGTGAATTGGGCTGAGCAACAATTTGAAAATGATTCGGATTTTCAACGAAAAATCATCTTCAGCGATGAGGCTTATTTCTGGCTGAATGGCTTCGTCAATAAGCAAAATATGCGTTATTGGTCAGACAGCAATCCCCACGTACTCCATCCTGAAAAAATTACGGTTTGGTGCGGTTTATGGGCCGTATATATTTGTTGTATACATATATGTATATTTGTTGTACAACTTAAAAATGCGTAAAGTTTTCGCACTTTTAACTATTATTTTGAAACGTTTGTACAATATACATAAAACTATTTAAAGTATTAGCCATTGCAACATATGGACATGTCTTTTGATGTCTGGACTTTAAGGCGAGTGAGGCAAAACTTTCCAACCACTTTATAACAGGTATTGTCAGCCCTGATATTCAGCCGGTTCGGACCGGTTCCCTCGAACCGGTTGTTAAAATTTTCCGTACCGGTTGTTGCATATTCACCCTTATCGTGAAGAAAAATTCCACATGAAATTTGTTCCCTCTTATTTTTTAACATTGAATTTTAATAGGAAAAATGTGAAAAGGGAACAAATTTCATGTGAAATTTTTATTCACGATAGGGGTGATTATGTTTTTTGCTTTAACGGTTTTATATAATGTGTATTTATCAAGGTGATATAGTCTCGGCAACAAACACAATATTGTTCAGTTGTTCATTGTCCAAACGTACAAACAAATGATTTTATTTTGGTCATACATTGGATTCTTGGATGATGATGTTTTCGATAGCGTTTTCTTCAATCTTTTGAGAAAAAAATAAAACAATTTTTTTTTACTTTTATTTTGCAAAATCAAAACTAATTTTTGTTAAAAACGTAACTTTTTTTTGATTAAACGAAAGTTTATATCATTTCCTTCAAGAGGCTTGTGGTCTGTTACTGGGATGCGACTTTAAAATGTTCGCTATTTTTATCAAAATTTGGCAAAAATATATTTTTTTTAAGCGAACCGGTTGTTTCGAATATCACCACTGGGTATTGTAACATGTGGCCTAGCGCTATTATGATCAAATATTACGCTTTCATGTCTGGCCGCATATTTTGGACGTTTTTCGGCATATAACCAATGGTCGCATTAAATAAATGAGTAGCATTCAGTACAGGTTAACTGTGATAAAACAATATACTTTTTGTTACACCAAATACAGAACATTACATTAGCGCCATATATATTTGGCTTTGATGTCAATTCGGCTCAATGACAGGGCTTAACTTTCAATTTTCATGGAGTAATGGCGCCAATTAATAGTCGTTAAACATTTTTGGCTGACCCGGACGATACTTATGTGCATATGTAAAATCAACACTTTAGAAACGCACAAACCATCTGAAGCAGCGAGAAATCGATGGAACACACTCTCCATAAGCATCAAAACGTTGTTGTTTACATTATAATGTTCAATAACTAAGTGAGAATAAATGACAGATATGTACCCTTAAAAACTACATATAAGTTACTAAAGATAAAGACCGTACTCAAAAGATATGACTATTATTATCTATCATGGAATTCCACATTTTTAAGTTATAAATCCAATAGCAAACTTCGTTTAATATTTCCCGAATCTCAAGATGTCATGTCAAGATGTACAGAAAAATAGCGCACTTTATTGTTTTATTAGTGTAACAGGGATTGAATTATTGGTTATTTTCTCGATATACAAACGTTTTTTTTTTTTTGTCAGGAGCAATCATTTTAATTTTGTTTTCATCTGTATAAAGCACACTTTCCCAGGATTTGATAACCTTGTTCTGGTGTAGATTTGCAAAAGACAATTGTGAATTTACATTTTTTTTTTTTTTGGCAGTGTTTTTTCTACTTACACGATCATAAAGCTGATTTTCATTGAGGCTGCGTCGTACAAGTCTACTGGAAACATTTAATCCAAATTCGTCATTTATTTTAGTCATTACTGTTTTCGATGACTTGAAAGGATATACTTTTTTAAATGTTTCCTTGTCCTCACCTGCTCTTGTGTTTCGAGCTGGCTTCTTCCGATCTTTGTTTACATTAAGCAAGTCGGCATCTGATTTATAAAACGTCTTTCAAGTACATCCAATTATTCTAGATATTTTTGTTTGTTTTGTAGCCTTTTGGTAAAGTTTAAAGTTTAAAATTAACAGAACATTTCCAATGAATTTTTGGAAAAGCAGAGTAGGGCAAGAGAATAGAATTACACGTTATTGTCATACGATTTTTTAATATAAAACGTTTGGCTCATCATAGGAGAATAATGCGCTATTTCTCTGTCCTTAGCGGTATTTGTGATCGGAATCAATTATCGCCTACATTAACTTAAAAACAGAAACGGTTTATATAAGAAATGGTTAAAATATAATGGCCCATAATGATAGTCATAGAAAAAGCATACTTTAAGCAAAAGCATGCTTTTGTTTTAAATTCAGAACAAAATTTATATGTTTTTGTTGTTTAAAAGTCTACTTTTACTTAAAGTATGCTTTTTCTATGACTATCATTATGGGCCAATGTTATTTATAGACTATATTTCGATTAACCTCCATATTCTGGGGGCTAATTCTCGCATTCGTATGCGAGTAAATTTTCATTCGAACATACGAATTTTTTAACATTTGGGATTCTCTCATTCGATAGCGAAATTTCTAATGATGGCTTTCGATAACGAATGATTATTCGAACGCAACCTTGCGAATTTTTATATTATTATTGAGGTGTTTTCTTTTTCTTCACGGGCTATTTTTGATCAACAATTTCTCTCCTCCTTTTCTTTAACAAATGTAAATAAAAAACGATCACGACTGCCAGAATTAACCCCCTGAACTTTATGACAGTGACGATATTTTAACAATGTTGAGATTTTAATGATTTTCGTATAGAAATTGTTAACAAAAAAATGTTTTATTTGTTATAATTTTGAGATTGTTTTAAAGTTCAGAATACGTTGAAAATTTTGTTCATTATTTTCGATCTCGCTAAACTTGTTTCCGTGTATACAGCTTAACTTTATTTCAACATTAATTGCACTTTATGACCTTTTACCCTTAAGCCACATATTGTTAAATTAAAAACCGAGTGAAAACATGTAACTAAGGCCTTTTATTGTCCATGATTTTTAACATAATTAACATATTATTTAAGTATTAAATAAAGGATTATACACACATGCAGGCAATTAACTTTGTGAATGGAATTCTGCATATATACATAGCTACAGAATTATTTAAATAATGAATATTTAATGTTGAATAAAAATCATTAAATAATTATTAATTTACTTAATATTTAAACAACAATTATAATTGTTGGTTTAATAACATTTGGAAATTAATTTAAATGTGAGGCTGTCACATTGGGAACATTGCAATCAATTTGTGCAGCTTATTTTGCATCTCTCATCTAAAAATTTAATAAATTTCTCCCAAATATTTGGGCTAAACAGAAAAATAACTCAAAAATCTATTAAATTTAAAATTTTAAATGGAAATTTAAAACGCCAAAGTTTTACACCGCAAAATCACCCTTATACTTAAGTTTTTTTTTTCGTAACCATAACATGATCGCTATGAACTATATGCATATGCATGTGTATAAGGTATTCCCAAAAAAACATATGAACAAATCATATCTTGTTGCCATTTTATTTCATTTGTTTAAAATTATAAGTATCTTAATAAGCAACTTAAAGTCAAAATCTTGTTGGCACAAGAAAACAATAAAAAACTGGTATGTTATTTTTATAAAACATTTTCTTTAAACAAATTTCCAAACACAAACCAAACCAAAAAAAAATATATATACATACATAAATAACAATAAAACAAAATAGCTACAACTGGATGAAGCTACCGATGCCTGGGGTATTAAAGTTGAACGTGTGGAAATGTTAGTACTTAAACACTTTTTTAACATATTAAAATTTTAAGAAAAATTTTAAAATTTTCTTTGAAATAACAAAACAGCAAAGATGTACGCTTGCCAGTGCAACTGCAAAGAGCCATGGCTGCCGAAGCTGAGGCAGCAAGAGAGGCCCGTGCCAAAGTTATAGCCGCCGAGGGAGAACAAAAGGCTTCAAAGGCCTTAAGAGAAGCTTCAGAGATTATAGGCGATTCACCAGCTGCTTTACAATTAAGATATTTACAGGTATTTTTTTTAATTTTTCTGAAAATATAATAAAATTTAGAAATAAATTAACAAAAAAAAATTTATATGACAGACCTTAAGCGCAATATCAGCTGAGAAGAATTCAACGATTGTTTTCCCCTTGCCCATTGACTTGATTACCTACTTTTTGAAAACAACCGATGAGAAGACACAGCAAAAGGCTGCCAAAGCCTGTGCAGCCATTGCCCAGTCAACGGTGGAGGCCATTGCCCAGCAGCAGCAATCAACCGCCATGTAAATGTAAATTGCAAAAATATTTAACTTTAGACAAAACGAAACAAAACGAAACAAAACTTGGACAAATAAATACCAGCAGCTGAATGTAACTAACAGAAATACAACAACAACAACAAAATATAAAAATTAAAACAAATAGTAACGAAACGAAAATACTTTACAAACAACTTAAAAGAACTTTAAAAACTTTTAACAGTAACAACAGCCAAATGAACTTTTTATGTGTAAAATAATTAGAATTGAAATAGAAACAAACAAAAAAGCAAAAAGCAAATAAATAAAACAAGTTAATTTAATATGTATATTCGTCTTAGACGAATGCTAATATACATATGCTCTTTATTAAAAGTTTCTTTTATATTATTTCAATTTTACATTAGTTTTTACATTATTTAAAAAATGTTACACTTTAAAATATGCTGAAATATATCTCTGTAAGAAAAATGCATAATTTCTTTAAGTTTTTGTCTTGCAGCATTTGATAAAGAGTGTATAATAATATATAGTAAATAAAATAAAAAATATCTGTGTCAACATTTCAGTTTTCAATCTGTGAATAAATGTTTACTTTATCTACTTGATGACAAAAAAAAAAAACAACATTATTAAAAACAAAAATTTACTCTACACAAATCCAAATACAAATACAAATGTAATTCATTGGTTTTCTTTCAACAGCTAGCTACAACAACAACAACAACATCACACATAAGTATTAAAGTCTACATATATTTACATAATTTACACAACTACACACTAACAGTTGTTACATTTACATTAACTTTACATACATATGTATGTAGTTATAAAAATAAATTTGAACTTGATCGTATGTACATTTAGGATATATTTACTTTGTTTATGTATCTATGTGTAAAGCTATGTGTCGACGATGGTCAGATATTACAACGTTGTCCGAAAAATGTGCAGAAAATGTCACAACAACCGTGTAAACTTAAAATTTTTGTCTTCCAACGTTGTAAGAAAAAGCATTTTCAGTACATTGGAAGACAAAAACATTTTCAGACATCTAACAATCGTGTAGACACACAATTTTGTCATTGTCATTGTTTTAAGACAATTGACAAACACTTTTCATTGTCATAAGTGCAAAGTTTATGCATCTGCCAATGGCAGCATTGTCATAGAAATTATTTGTAAATGCATCTCTGTATAACATAAATAATAAACAAACAAGTGTGCATTGATAAAATTTTTGAAAAAAGTGAAAGAAAATTAAAGAATTAAATTAAAGTTTGCATTAATAAAATTTTTAAACACACACACAGAGCTGCAAAACGAATTTGACAATGCCACGCAACAATATGACAACCGTGTAAACTCATAATTTCAGTTGACAGATAAATTCATTGTGTGACAATTGTGTGCAAATGAAATTGTTAGTTTTCTTACAGTCGTGTAAACTGACAATTTACCTTTTGCTAAAAATTTTTCAATGTCAGTACATTGATAGCACATTGGTAGATATGACAACGTTGTAATATCTGACCATCGTCGACACATAGCTTAACTATTACATTTATGTTTGGTAACAGAACTTTAATATAATTAAATCATAATATTTGTTTAATAAAATAATAAAAAAAAAAACAATAATAAATAAAACTTAATGTTGTATATTATAAAATTATTTTTATTGTCAAGAATTCTAGAACACCCCACTTTATCTTACATTTGACAATATAGTTTAACACTTTTTAATTGGCCGTCGACCTGATTTTTTCTACATCAATCGATTGTTGCTTTTAATAATGACCTAACATGGAATTACTAAAACTGAAACATCAATATCGTAAGGTGTGACAAAAGGGGCGCTCTTTAAACCACAACTGCTAATTGCATGCTTTTGATTCCTTTTTAAAAAATTAATACATTTTTTTATTCTATATTTTTAGTCGGCATCTCCATAGTTTGATCAATGTAAAATTTTTTCGTTTCGTTTTTACGAATGTTTCATAAATAAAAAGGCAGTTATTAAACTTTGTCGTAAGTAAAGCCTGCTCGTTTTAGATCAACACTATTCCCCTTTCCACTACGATTTCTATATTTAATTGCGCGATTGGCTTGACAACCTGCAAACACACAAATTCTTCTTGCAGTGCTTACACCAGGGATGGAAAATAGCTTCTTTTTTTTGTACCAACTATATAAATCAAATGTACTTTTCAGATCTCCATGGTACTATTTTTAATATTTATTAAATAATAATAAAACTTACCACAACATTTTTAACATTATCTTACCAATTTTACACTCGATATAACGAACTACCAAAGACAATTATATCAGAATATAAAGAATGTCTTAAAAAATCGTCGATTCCTTAGGGGAAATTTCAATTAGTTGAATTGCTTTAAATTAAGCACACGTTGTAAGACTTCTAAAAGAATCAGAAAAGAAATTATCATAGCGAGATTAATATACTGCTACCAGATAAAAAATTTGTTCAGTCTAAAAAACTAGTGCTCTAGGAAGAAAGTTATCGAATTAACAATTCGGCTCACTTCCTGAGTCGATTTAACGATGTCCGTCCTTCCGTCCGTCTGGCTGGCTGGCTGCCCATGTAAAGCTTGTGCGCAGATTACAGGTCGCAATTTTGAAGATATTTTAATAAAATTTGGTATGTGATATTTTTTCGGCCCAAGGATGGATGGAATTGAAACTGGTGGAAATCGGTCCATTATTTCACCTGGCCCCTATACAAAAGTCCTCCCGAAATTGCGGTTTACCGATCATAAATGTTTGAATTATGCAAGGAATCAAACAAATTTCATCACAAATGAGTGGTAAGTGAAGCCAAATCACCTCTACAAATTTTGTGCAGATCGGTCCATAATTAGTTGTAGATGCCATATAAGGCCCACTTCCGAAAACCACGTTAAAGAGCATAACTCACTCAAAAATGTTAGTATCCAAATAATATTTAATACAAATATATCTCATATGTATACAAACAATTCGGTATAAGTTTATTGTGATCGGTCCGTAATTAGTCGTAGCTCCCATAAATGGCCCACTTCCGAAAATAACTTTAACGATCATAAATTTCTTAAGAATGTTGGTAATCAAATAAAATTCGACACAAATAATATACAGAAATGATGACACCTAATTTTATAATGGTCGGTCCATAATTATTCGAAACTCTCATATAAGACCCTCCCCGTAATCAACTTTAACCTCCATAAATATTTTAAAAGTATTTATATGGAGATAAAGTTTAACATACGCAATTTATATTTACAGAAATCATGAACTAAATTTTTGGATGATCGATCCATAATAGGTCATATCTCCCATATAGCGCACATTTCTAAAAAAAACTGTTTTATACATATACTGGGTATAGGCCATTATATGGTCGGGCTTGACCGACTATACTTTCTTACTTGTTTTAATTTCGTGCTTGATTTCAGTTGTCTGCGTTTACTAAAAATCGCTTTGTTAATCGATGAAGCATCCATATCTCAAGTGGTTCGGTATTACCGATACCGAAATACCGGTATTACAGGCTTCAATCGAAAACCGAAATGCCGAAATACCGCATGCAACAATACCGGTATTCTTTTTTTTTAATATATAAACTGCACCATATACTACATGAACTCTTGTCTAGGAAAGGCAGTGGAGATAAGTTCAGCATTACATTCGATGAGTGGACGTCAGTCAGAAATTTATTAACATAAATGTCCATTCTAATAAAAGCTTTTGGAACCTTAGGTTGAGTCGTATTTCAGGGTCTATGCCAGCAGATAAATGCATTGATCTAGTTGATAAAAAAAAAATTAAAAGAACATGGTATTTCACTACAGGCGGACATTGTTGCGCTCACAACGGATGGCGCTTATATAAAAAAGAATATAGGTAAGCTTGTGAAGGCAGATTATCAACAATGTCTGCTACATGGCATACAACTAGCGGTCATTAGCGTGCTATATCAGCAGAATATTTCTGATGAATGTGAATTATTTCCCTGCGAAAATGACACCGATAACGAAGAAGACACAGATAACGAAGATGCTGATGGCTATGATGGTCTGCTAATAGTCGAAGATAATGTATATAAGAAGAACATGCCTAACATAACTTTAAGTTCTGAAATATATGCATTGATTATAAAGTTTCGGAGTGTAGTTAAATTCTTTCGCCATTCGCCAACAAAAAATGATGCAATATTACAAAAATATGTTAAGGATGAATTTGATAAGGAGTTGATGTTGATATTAGATCCTAAAACTCGTTGGAACAGTTTATTAGCTATGCTGGAAAGATTTTATATGCTTAAAGGTTGCGTAAGAAAAGCACTTATTGATTTAAATAATACTTGTATTTCGGAAGATGAATTCCAGCTACTATCAACAATAATATCAGCTTTATCCCCTATAAAGGTTGCAGTTGAAAGTTTATGCTTCTCAGATTCAAATCTCTATAAATCAGATATTACCTTAAAATTCATGTTGGATGAGCTTGCACAACAAAAAACGACACTTTTCACATGTATTACATTATTTGCACAATCTATCTAACCATGAAAACGATGACAATTACGGAATATTTAACCAAATAAGGAAAACAGCCATAATACAAATAATTGTTAAGTTGGTTCAAGGTTTGGAAGATCAAACCATAAACATGGACGAAGCAGTGGCAGATAAATCTGACGATGAAGTGGAGATGGTTAATATTGAACAAGAAATTCCTTTTCAGGACAAATCTCTTACAATTAAGCAAAAGTTGCAGAAAATTATGATTGAAAAAATCCAGCAAAATAAGCGCGGCAATGAGATTAATTCGAAAAAATCAGCTATAAGATAATGAGATCTCATATTTCGAATCTGAAAATATTTGCAAAATGTGTATAATTTCCTTATGACCGTTCGTCCTACAAGTGTAGAATCTGAGCGTGCGTTTTCCGCAACAGGATTAATCTGCACGAAAATAAGATCACGCCTATCGGATGAAAGCATCGACAATTTATGTTTTCTGCGAACATATTTCAACTTACAATAAGAAGGAATTAAAAAATTGTAATTAAATTTTTTAACTGCACATTATATTTAATTTTTAATTGTTTTGTTTTATTTTTAATATCGAACTGTTTTATTTTTTTTTAATAACTATAAATTAATTGTCTTTTCTTTTAAAACCTACATACTTATATTAAATAAACAATAAATTGGATTGAATAATATACTATAATCGGAAATTGTTTTATTCTTGGTGCTTTGTGTTCAGATATTTTTATTTTATAAACAATACCGAAAATATCAATAATACCGTTAATACCGGTATCGAGATTTCCTCAACACCGAAATGTCGAAATACCGAAAGGCTGTCGCTATTGGAATCCCTATACATATGTATGTATGTAGTTGTTAAAAATTCACAATTCACAGAAAGCGTATGAGTGTTATTGTAATTTTCACATTAATAACACTCATACGCCATATTTGTAAATTTCTGCCAAAATTCATGTTAAAAACTAATTAAATTTTTCAAAACAAATTCCATGCATTTTTGAGCAATTAATTCTTCAAAAGTTCTGTTTCAAATGATGACAAATGTATTAGTTACCTTCATACACGTATAGGACATAAACCAACAAATGAATATTAAGTAAACTATATAACTAGAATATTTATTAGAATTTTTTCCATCAAACATTTTTTTCAATCAATTTATATGTGGTCTTATTAAATAAAAATTTAAAGAAAAAAAACAAATAAACCAAAAACATGTAAAACTTTACAATTTATTATTGAAAATATAAAATCAACCATGCAAAAAAAAAACGAATAAATAAATTTGTATATTTGATTGTAGTTGTTAATATGAAATGAAACTTTATATAATTAAAGAAACATGTTAAAAGAAAAATAATAAAATACATAAATAAATACAAATTTAGGTAAAAACAAATATTAATTGAAAAAAAAACTTTGAAATATTTTGTAATTTTATACTCTTCTAACTGCCTCGATTAAGCTAAATAAATGTGTATTCTTAAAATTAGGGTATTCACAAGGTGTGCTATCATGTTATATTGTCATAATGTTCTAACATTTTACAATGGTTTAAAAATATTGTTGTTGCTTTGTAAACAAAAAGTGTCTTAAATTAATAGAACTTTGCTTGCTATGTTTATTGTGCTATCGTAATTAATCAGAAGAGACCTGCGCTGAGCATTTTTTGTTTATTTACTTGAGTTTGCCATCACAACATCTAAAATGTATTTTTCGCACAAACTGGCTATTATTTTAGTTTTTTCACTTATTTTTGGCATTGTGGAAAACAATATTAATTTTTATATTTGTTTTAAATCAGCTGATTTAAATTCAAAATAGCACACTGAATTATGAGGGATTGTTCACAGCAGTCGTATTTTTTCATGTTATTATTTTAAGACATATGACTTTATGACACCTTGTGAATCCCCCAAATATATATAATTTATTGTGTAATATTATATTAGATTTACAAACAATTTGGTCTTTTTTAAATATATATTATTTACTTTCATGTTGTTTAACACAATTAGAAGTTATTTTTAGTAAATGTTAGCGAATCAAACTAAAATAAAAAATAAAATCAAAAAGTCTATTAGAAAGTATTTTCAGATAAGTTATTGTTTTGCTTTCAATGTTATCCTTATTGAAAAGTACTTTTTATAAAAATATGTTTTCTAAAGTAACTGTAAGTAGCTGTTATGTTTAAAAAATATTTTGTCAAAGTAATTTTATTTTTTTAAAAATTTTTTAAATACATATCTCTTAAAAACATAATTATTTCAATGTTCAGTGTTTCATGAAAGCTTAATTATACATATTAATATAAATAATATTATTTCAGAAAAATATATTGCATTTTTCTATGGTCATTTAAGTAGAAACAAAAGCGCATACAAATTGAATTGATTTATTATTAAAATATACAAATTTTTTGCTTTAAAACAAAGTAAACAATGGCATCATCCTTCTAGAAAAACCCGTTGTTATTTCAAAAGTAGAGACAATTCTTTTAATTTTTCTTTGTTTGAAAGTTAAAAAAAAGTAATTACAAGCATAATTTAGCATTACAAGAGATTAAGCTGTGACGTTAAGTAGTGAAAAATGTACAATGGGAAGACAAACATCAATTGAGATTCGGCAAATTATAACAGACTTACATAGACCTATGTGAAAAATGTTACAATCATTGAAAGGCATCACTGTACAATAAAAAAAAATGTAGAGAAGTATATCAAACACAATACTGTGAAAAATTTTGTCTGGTGCAAAACGGTCAAAGTGTGTTACTATAACCAAAGTAAGAGTTATAGTAAGACAAGTCAGAGCAACACCAACACCGTGTGCTGTAAAAATAACTGCAAATGTGACGAAAATCTGTTATCTCCTCGAATACAATTAGAAGGTCTTTACATGGAAATGTGCAATCTATTATGTAAAGCCAAACCAACCCAAACGTTTGAATTTCGCAATAAAAACATATAAACAAGACTAAAATGTTTCGGTAATAATATTCTTTTAACCGATGAAAGCAAATTTGAGTAAGTTTTAGGTATTTGGTGTCAAAAACACCCAAAAATATGGCCAGCCAAATATATCAGCCCTGACTGAAGAACGTGTATTATGGAAAAAAAATACGTGTTTCGGGAACAAGTTCCCTAATTTCAGCAGAACACATTCCATTCGATACTATCGATAGAACAATGAAACACAAGCCACAAGGCGATGCTCCAGTGAATCCATAGAGTTCAATACCCTACTGTCACCGATAAGCATCTTCGTCCTCTCCTGTAATCGGTCGAGTAACTCCAAAATAGACTTCGAAGCACCAGGCCATACATGAGAGTTATATTCCATTTTCTATTGAATAATAAGGAAATTAGATGGAGTAAAGTATTACCTACACCGTTTTAAAAACCCACGGTTTTTGAATGCTTCTTTTGACACTTGAAAAATCTGTGTGTTCCAGCGAACATCATGCCCAGAACATCAAGAGCGTCTGATTCCTTATCATCTACATCGCCCATAAAAACAAATGAAGCAACATGATCTGTCGTGCGTTTATGTGTTAATATACAACATTGATCGACCCTGCTCGCACAATCCCACTCTGAGATTGTCATAAGATCCCGGTTAAGTGTGTCATTCATGTTTTTGTCTCAAAGGGTTTGTTCTATGGTTTAATGAGTATGAATGGCAAATATTGCTATCATCTGTAAAAGAATAGATAGGTTTCGAAGTTTGACATGGAAGGTAATTTATAAAGATAATATATAAAGTAGAGAAAGAACGGTGCCTTGCGGTACCCCTGAATTAACCTTGAATTCGTCTGATGAACTCGTATAGTGAGATTTCTGAGCAAACTCGATATAAATCGACAGAAGTTTAACCTAAAGGCAGTAATATAGAATGAATGAAAAAATATTTCGCCAGCTTTTACAATAAAAAAAACTCGTTGATTCTAAAGGCAAAAGGACGACGAAGAAAATATTGTTTTACACATTTTTTTATATACTTGTTTACTTTATTTTGAGGCGAAAAATCTGTTACTTTTCCATACAAATTTAATTTTTTATTATTGAATATGTTCCTTATTTTTCTAGTTTTTATTAATGAGTTGTATATTGCTTAAGTTACTTATGAATTATGGAACATTGTTACGTTTTTACCTTTTAAATAAGGTGATTTATTTCCTTTAAATAAACCGGATTCCTTTTAATTTCAAAATAAAACCGTCACGTAGTTTGAAGAAAATATAACGAGAACACATTTAAATCAAAGTTTGAGAACGCTTGATGTTTACACAACAATGACTCACAAACTTGATTGCCCCTGTTAGTCTATTTATACAGCAATCATAATTTCTGGAAGGTTCGGAGCTAAGATACATACTAGAATGTTCATGACTGCAAGTCTAAAATGTTCGCGGTCTAGAATATTTATAAATAAAAAATTCTACAAATTCTAAACAAGTTATAAGTCGATAAACATGTTTTATGTTGATACAGACGTGTTAAATTTACATTGAAATACAATTTCGTAACAATATATTTTGTTTTAAGTTTGTACTTTTTTCATAGCTTGTTCTTTTCTAAGTCACTATAATTTAAACTTGAATTAAATCCGAAAGATTAATAAAGGTGGCCCTATCAAATGATGGCAAACATAGATCCCAAAGTGATTAGTATTAAAAACTAATCCTTAGCCTTAATAAGGTTAAATGACAGATAAGTTAGGCTGTTCATGAAGACAGCCAAACCCAGGTTAATAAATTAAAAATCGCTTTAATACACCCAACTCTTTCCTATAGTAAAATGGGGAATACGTTCCATGTCATCTGAAAACCGTGTAAGATGAAATAAAGAACTATATTTACTTCGAAAAACCGTGTAAAAAATGCTGAAAACTATAAAATTTCAGATATGCATTTTATTGAGCATTAAAACTTACAACACATAATTCATACAGGTGCAACATTGGTAGAGCAAGCAAAAAACAAAAGAAATCTGTTAATCCAGAATTAAGAACAGCAAAATTAGAATAGATTAAAACATGCGAACGAAATGTGTAGGTAAGAGTATTTCCCAGTAAGGGGATTTCCCAGTTTCGTTCATTTCAGCAATTGTGCCAAGTGTGGTAAAAACAAACATAATTAGACACTGATTTTGAAACCGTACTAGATTAAAGAATTTTTACAAAAAAAAATTTTTTAACCGTGTAACTTCAAAACCGTGTAAAAAGAAGCCGTGTAAAAATAGAGTTGGGTGGACTTAATACTGTAATTTGAACACAACTCCAATGTTGATGTACATATGTTCAAGAAATAAGTTTTCTTTTTCTGTGCGTTTCACTGTTTAAGAGAATTGATATAATTTTTCTTTTCCTAGCCAAATCTATTTTTATTATTTAAAAAAAATATTAAACAAATTATCATAAATTAAAATTAAATTACAATGGCATTAAATATCTAACTCCCAAAATTCAATGTTCAAATCTAAAAAGAAAATTGTACTCCTAATAAAACTCAATAAAAAAAAACTAATTCTTTAATACGAATTTATAATAGAAATTGATGATAATCGTTATATAAAATTAAACTTTAAACAAAAAAAAACCTAAAAAACATTCAAACAAACCTCAACTTAAACAAATTTTCATAAATTTATTTAATTCCAATTACAAAAAAAAAAAACAAATAACTGTTAAAAATATATTAAACTCTAAAAGAAAATGTTTACAATAAAATTTAAATATGTTTGTATGTATGTAAAATGCACAGTTATTTAAATTGAAATTTGAAAATTAGAAAAACGAAAATATTTGTGTCAAATACATTTAAAATACATAATAAAAAGAAATTATAAACAAAAAAAATTTAATATTTATAATAATAAAACAATACACCCTTTTTAATAAGAACAACAAAACCATTTTTTGATGTAATTTACAAAACAAATAATAATTATAATAATAATAATAATAATAATAATTTTCATTTTTAATTAATATCACAACAAACAAAAAACAACAACAACTTAATTAAAATGTAATGAAACCATGTAAAGTCTTGTAAATTTTGAATATTTTAAAAATATTTAATAAAAGTATAAAAATTCAACAAAATAAAACAAAAGTTTATGAAGAAGTTTTTATTTGGAAATATGTAGTTAAAGCCTGGTTTACCTCAAATCTGAATACACTGATAAACAAAAATATTCAGAATAACTGTAGTTTTGTCCGGCAGACTGTTAAGCAGCCGAAAGATAGAAATGTCATAAAACGATACAAGCCTTAAGCACAGATCTTAAAAAAAAAGAAACATGTTATTAAACTAACATACTAGAAGTTCAATAAAGAAAAGTCCGGGCCCTTTCAACTCAATTTTAAAATTAAGATAATTCCATATAAAAAATTGGTTTTTGATAGGAAATATAAGTGGTCATAGATTTTCTTTCTTTTTATACCCACCACCAAGAAGATGGCGGAGTATATTAAGTTTGTCACTCCATTTGTAACACATAGAAATATTGGTATTAGAACCAAAAAGTCTATATGTTCTTTGAGCATAAATCTCTTATTTTGGCTCCTTATAAGATTCCAAGTCGATCTAGCCATGTCCGTCCGTCTGTTAAAGGCGCCATAGAGCTTCGAACAAAAGATATAGAACAATAAAAATTTTTACCAAATATTCTTTGATCCACTAAAATGTTGGGCGTTACAAATGGTTAGAATCGGTGCAGTAGGATTTGAGTTATAGACCAAAGTTTCAGACCCCCTGTATATTTTTCAGATATTTTTCGCTATTTTCTTCAAATACATATGGTGAATTTTACGTCAAGTGACCTAATGTTATGAATCGATTTGGTTAGTACTATTGGATAGTAGGGCAGACACAAATTTTTAGCTCTGCCAGTCCAGAAGTGCCGGAGTTAGAGGGGGTCAAAGTTGGAAATTTTGGTCAATTTTGGTCATACAGGGTTTTTTTTTAAATTAGTGTAACTTTTCACCTATTGGTTCTAGCAAAAATTGTCCAAAAGACTTTAGATAGCTATTTCTTCAATCATTTTAAAAATGCTTTTTTTAATTTTAAAAAAAAATTAAAAAATTTTTTAATATATTTTTTTTTAATTTTCTTCAATTTGGGTCCTTTTTAAAAAAAAAGAAAGCTTATAAAATTTACTTTAAGGCCTTTATAATCGTTTAATGAGATGCGAGTGGGATATCTATCAAAAAAATTGTTTTTTAACTCAAGAATAGGATTTTTCAATATTTGGCACATGTATCATTTTCATTTATATATTAATTTTATTAAATTATTTATTATTATTATTCTTATTTAGTATTATAAGTAATAAATAGAAAAAAAATTAAAATAGTGCTTATGGTACAAATTGAAACACTTTCTTCTTTGAGTTGCAAATTTTTTTTATAGATACCCCACTCGCATCCCATTAAGTGATTATCATGATTGATGATGATTTTAAAATGCATCATTCAAAAAAATTAATTTTCATTAAAATATGATGCGATTGTTGTAAATTTCAATAAAATAGACTGTTTTGTTGTTCAAGTTCACATATTTTTTATTTAATTAAATTCAAAATAAAAATCCGGGCCATCCGGGGGATGTCACCAGGACACCGGGACATTGGTTCTAAAACCGGGCCATGTCCTGGATTTTTCGGGCCAGTTGGTCACACTATAAATGTCTACAGGAAAGCCGTGTCCATACAAAATTCTGCAATAATACGTTTCATGCAAAGTGAAATTGCAAAATGATATTTTGTTTGCATCGGTCCATATTTTGGCATAGCCCCCATATAAAGTACAGTTCCGAAAATCACTTAAATGAGTATAAATCTCTTATAAACGTCACTATCAAGTTGGAATTCAACAAAAATCTCTATTTTATGACGATTTGATCGCATTTGAAAGTAGCCTCCATATGAAGTCCACTTCCGGAAATCATTTAAATCAGCATAAATATCTTATAAGCATCAGCAGTAAATTTAAATTCAGCACAAATAGTTAATACATATATTAGAATATTCAAAATTTCAATTTTATTTGCTTACCAACATAATTAGTCGTAGCTCCCATATAAGACCCACTCCGTAATTAACTTTAAGCTCCATAAATCGTTTGAAAGTATTTATATCTAGATAAAGTTTAATTTAATTAAAACAATTATTATTTTTAGTTGAACTGTTCATTTTTAATTTTTGATATTTCTTTAGTTAGGCTTGAGTTCATTAAATTTAATTTTCATCAAATTATTTTTACTGAAGATAGGAATTGTTTTTACAACACGAAATCTTATTAAAAATTTATTGATCATTTTTCTTGGCTGAGTTGGTTATTGAACCTGGGTTGAATTTACATGTTTCGAGAATCACCACATTCTCTCATCAGAATTCTTTGCCCGCTAGCCAACAGTCAAACATCAATACTTTAACCAGTGTTACCGGTGGTTCGAAATTTGCTGTAATTATCAGCAACACTGGTAACACTGGTTAAAGGATTGATGTTTGACTGTTGGCTAGCGGGCACCGCAGTGGTGCAGAGGTTAGAACGCAAAGAATTATGATGAGAGAATGTGGTGGTTCTCGAAACATGTAAATTCAACAACCCAGGTTCGAATCCTAAGCCAAGAAAAATTATCAATAAATTTTAATAACAATTCCTACCTTCAGTAAAAACAATTTAATGAAAATTAAATTTAATGAACTCAAGCCTAACTAAATAAATATCAAAAAATTTATTAAAACATTTAATACTTATATTCACAGACATCATGACACTAGTTTTTTGGATGATCGGTTATATCTCTCATATAACGCCCATTTCTGAAAAACTGTTTTATACTTCTACTGGGTGTAGGGTATAATATAGTCGGGCTTGACCGACTATAGTACTTTCATACTTGTTTAAAAGTTTCGGTTTATTTCGGATTAGGTTAGGTTTTGGCCTGAAAACCCCGATTTCGGTCGGACTCTACAAATTATCTTTCCTTTTCAATTTTGACTACTAGTAATAGATGTTTTCAATTGGAATTAAAAAAGATTGCATTTAAAAACCCAATTGGTGAGAAATATATTGCAAGTTTCAAAATCAATAAGTTTACAAACCTTTTTCATCTCATGTTAGAAGAGCAAATCATTATTTTCAAATTAATTTTTATATAATAATTTTATTTGTTGTTATTTTTTTGTTTTTTTTTATATTTTTTAATGTTTTTATTAATACACTTACACATTAGGGTTCAGCTAAATTTATGATTTTCATTATTTATCATCATTATTCAATCATCAATATTATTGTTAATCCTGGTTAAAAATCATAATTTATATACACACCAAAAACAAGTGAAATTTTAAATTATATTAAATATATAAAATATTATTATTGGTATTACAACTATTTTAAACAATTAATTAAATAAATAAATGATTAATTGCTTTAGTAAAGTAAAATCAAGACAAAAAAATCTTTATAATCAAGTTAATTTTAAGCACATTATTATTATTATTATTAATTATATAATTGTTTATTTTTATTTATTCAATTTATTATGCATTTGCTTAGGGTTTTTGTTTATTAATTAAACTTTTAATAATTGTTTTATTTTATTTTCTTTCAGTTTAAATTTTTATATAATAGTTTTAACATGATTTTATGTGAGGGCAGGGGGGGGGGGGGAGAGTTGGTTGGTTTGTGTTATTTATTATAGTTTAATTTATGATTCTTAATGTTTAATGATTGCGTTTACATACGATGTATTTATTTTGTTTTATTTTAATTTAATTTATTTATATATATGTATATATATAAAAGTTAATTATTTTTTTTTTTTTGTAATAACTTGAGTTGAAAAGACTTACTCCCTGGCCCACGATGTCGAACGATAACGTGCGCTTAGATAAGACTTAAGACACAAACTTTTTATCGTATCTATTTTTTACTCAATCAAGTTTGTTTATTCCACAATCAAGTTTGTGTCTTAAGTCTTATCTAAGCGAACGTTATCGTTCGACATCGTGGGCCAGGGGGAAAGTGTTTCATTTTGTATAGAATGAATGTAGAGTTTAAAATGTTTTAAAGTTAGAAAATGCAATATTTTTGTTTATTAGGAAACAATGTGTAACAATACAAATCATTTTACATTTTTGGTTTAACCTCAATGTCCTTTCATTGGTTTGCTTATTTAGTTTTTAACAAAATCAAAATATTTTTTATTTATTTGTTTTTTTTTTATATAGATTTGAAAAATGCTATTTAATTCCTGTTTATTTGAATATGCTGTTTACTAATTATTTAATTATTAAGTTGTTTTTTTATTACAAAAATTAATTATATTTTAGAAAGAAATTGAATAGTTTTTCAAAAATTTAATAAAATAATATGTAGTTCTGAAACCTTGTCTCACATAATCAATTCTTAAATAGATTGAAGCAGATGTATAAAATGGAGTTTTTCAGGTTTAAATTATTAATAAGTGTGTAATTATGTAAACAAATATTTGAGAAATTATAAAAATATATTTAAATAGATTGTAAATAGAAAAGCAAACCATATTTTAAAAGGGTTTAACAGATCAAAAACTAACAAAATGAGAACAGCAGACTTCGGAATTTGCTAATTTTCAGGCATTCAAATTGTGTGAACAGCCATATAAGCATTCTTTATACGTAGTTAATGTTGTATACCTTGTTAGAAGCATAGTTTCCTCTAGAAGATAAGACTTAAATTATCTTTTTTCTGATAACAAATTTAATCGTTCGAAATATGCACTGTGTTGCATTACTGTAATAAACACTTAATGTTTGCTATTATTAAACTTAAAAACCTTTTTTATAACGTGTAAAATTGTAAGGTTAATGACCTATTTTTATCTGAAAAATTCGGAGACTACTTTTTTAATTTAAAGCCTAGTACTCTGTTCAAAATTGCAAGTGAAATGCTGTCAAAATACATGTTAAAAAAAAATCACATGAAATTTTCATGAAAAAATGTTGCAGAAGTAGTACTCTGTTCATTTTGTGAAAAACATATGAAATGTATCTGGCAACAATATTTTTTCACTGCGAAATAATTAAAGTGGCAATTGTTTCACGTGGAATTTTCAATAACAGTTGACTGTCATCCAAAAGCTCTTCTGTCGCAACAACAATATTTATTACTTGTTGTGCTGCTGCACAAGCGGCCAGTAATATTTCTTTATTCATTTTTATTTAACGATTTCGATTCAATACAGATTTTTAAATATTTTAACTTTTATTTCATTTCGATTTAAATTCATAAAACAGCAAAACAAATGTGTTTTGTTTACAAAATGTACATTAGCGACACATAAAATTTTCCGTATGAAATAATTAATGTTGCTCAACAGTTTTCCCAAATTTGAACAGAGAGACATTATGCATTAATATTTTGTTAGTGTTTCATAACTATAATTACGTTTTATGTTAAACAAAGAAAAATACTAGAAAAACAAAACTATAGCTGTCAACAAATTGCTATAAAATACCGAGTGGTTTGTACCTTAGTGATTTTGATAAATATAAAATTTGAGTTTATATAAAGAGTGGCTTAAGTTTTCGAGCAATTGCTAAAAAAAAGATGTAGTAGAAACAAATTTTGCAAATAAAAAAATAAAAGTGACGCCCCGAAAAAAATCTTTATGGACAGAACAACCGCAGAATTATAAACTGTGCCAGCAACATATTGAAGAGTCTTATTTAGATTATTAATGAATGTAAGTCAAATCGACGGTAGTAAAGGTCGTGATAATTAAACGCAGTTTTCCGCCTTTTAAATTAACTTTTATTCATTGTATTTTGTTCGTATATGTGAAAATAATAAATTGTATAAACTATACAAACAATTAAAAAATGTTAAACGTCTGTCCTTTAAATTATAATTGATTTTTTAAATCAATGAAGCCGACATTTTTGTTTTCTTTTCAGCTGTATTAGAAAATACAACTCTGATCGCATAGAAACTATCATTTTATAAAAATTTTTAAAAACTTTTCCAAGCCGAACAGACTTGTCAAAAAATCTGTTATTTTGTTAAATTTTTAGGCCACACTATCATACTTTATGAACACACACGATTTTTTTGACATATCGTACGACTAAATAGTATAGTCAGTAGACACCTTAACCAGCAGAATGGTGTTGCTTGTGGTGCTGCAGAACGTATACGTAATATTTAATTATGGTTCAATTGCTGTGTTTATTTATTAATCATGCGCCTTTTAATTTATATGCGGATTACCACAAACAAATACACCTAATTCTGTTTTTACACGGTAAATGGTTCCAGGACACTTCATGTAAAAAAAAAAACCGTTTAAAAAAAGACATTGATCGTATGCAAAATAGGTGATTGGTTCCTTATCTGTAAAACCTATTGAAATTAGTGAAAAACAAGAATTTTTTAAGAACAACTATTCTGGTTTATAAAATTAAATCGCATACATACATACATATATCAGTCAAACCTCTATATAACGACCCTCACTATATCGAATTCCTCGATTTAACGATTTTTTTGAAATGCCCTACAACGCTCCATACGATTTAATACAAAATAAACCTCTCTATTACGAATATATTTGTCAATAGCCTCGTTATAACGAATTTTCATTCACTGCAGACTAACGAAAAATAAAGAATTATTTACTTCTATTTAACGAATTTTGTCAACTTACAACCTTTTCATAACGATTTCCATCAATTAATCCAAATTATATGAAACATATACACACAAAATGATTGTGTTTGCAACGACAACGTCTCCAGCAACATTCAGCAATCTACATTCGTAGTAGACAGCAGCATGCATTAGACTAACGGCTGAAATATTCGATAAAAAATTTATTGTTGCCAAGTGTTTGTTTACAGTGTTTTCCTTCAAATGTGTTTTGATTTATTAGCGGAAATCGTTCTCTATAACATGATAAGCATATGGTTATTAATATACATACAACATTTTTTATTACCTCGTTATAACGAATAGAAATCCACCTTCACCTCGATTTAACGAACCTCATTGTAACGAATTATTCGATATAACTTCTTTTTTCTAATCCCCTTAAGATTCGTTATACCAAGGTTGAACGTATTATGTGTTTTTACACAAGCATAGTTATAAAAGAAAAAAAATATGTATGTTTATGCACTCTAAGCTTAAAAGTAATGTAAAAAAATGTATGGTAATTTGTTATTGGTAAGATCATTTGATTGCACTAAAAGGAAATTCGCCTAAATTTATGCTATTTACAATTGCTCAGAGCAGTAAATTTGTCACAAGCATATTTCGCAAGAATTAAATTTTACCAAAAAAAAATTAAGCTCAAAAGATTTTGAATCGTGCTAAATGGAATAAAATCGTGTAAAAAAATTAAAATTTGTTTTAGTATTATTGTTATTATACAATTTGCTATAACACAATTTTCTCGACAATAACACCCAAATTTCTCAAGTTTTCTTAGATAATATATATATATCATTCGAAAGATCTCAGTTTCGTCTTTCGAAATCTAGAAAGAACTTAATAATCGGATCATTATCAACAAAATTACAGACTTATAGTGCGCAATGGTACAAAAACCGGGTTTTTAACCGTAAAACCGGATTTTGGAGGTGTCCGGCATATTTCACTATTGAAATCTTCTTTTATTCGACAAGCCCTACAAGCAAAATAATATCGGGTCACAGGTTTTTCTATTTCATTCAATTTTGTATCACTGTGTAATGAATAAGAATACAAAACGAGATCTTTATCACGCCTTAGAATTAAGAATCATATTAACAGGACTAAAAACGTGTGAATGCAGACCAAGTAATCTTAATCTTCGATCGCTATAATTTAAATTATTGCGACAGTATAATTAATACAAAATTCACATGGCATTTTAGAAGTATTATGAAAATTATCGATATTTTAGGTGTTTTATTCCCGATCAATTTTAGAGACATTTGTTTACAAAAAAACGTCAAGAAATTTCGGTAGCATTGCACTTTCCGTTGAGAAGACACGATCAACCGAAATAAGTCTGCTCACACTCTTTGATAACGCTTTTCATATTGTATACCTATTAATAGACTGCCTCGTCCGGGCCTGTTGGCTATGTTTGCCAATCTCTACTTAACAGCTGTAAATTTATCAAAAATAATCATGTTGTCTTGAATACAAGACTAATCTAAAAATAATTTGCTTAGTCCCAATTTACACTCAGCAATTCTTAAGCTTTAGACATCGGGGTGAGGTGAGGAGGTTACTCTCTTTTTCGTATTACATATGTGTATACTAGGGTGGGTCAATTTAATAATCGCCCATGGCTCAGTGAAAATCGTATTCTAGGGATCTAAAACTGTTGACTTTTGTCCCGTACAAACATTTAAAAAAATCACCATTTTGGCACTTTATTTTATTATTTTTATTTATTTTTAAATATTCAGCCCAATCATGAATAAAAATTCCGTGGGAGTTTTTTCCCTTTTCTCATTTTTCCTAATCAAACTCAATGTTAAAAAAATAAAATGGAAAAAAACTCCCGCGGATTTTTTATTCATGATTGAGCCGATTATTTTTTAAAAATAAATAAAATAATAAAAATAAATAAAAAAAAGTCAACAGTTGGGGGGCAGTAGAATTCGTTTTAGAGGTATGGTTCCTTCGGCAAAGTTTCTTATTTTGATCCCTAGAATACGATTTTCACTGAGCCATGGGCGATTTTTTTGCCTCCCCACAAATCGACCCGGCCTAGTGTATACAAGTGTGTTTATACTATCAAATAAAAATACGAGCGATTTAAGCAATAAGAATTGTGTTGTGTGAATACCGAAGAAATTTCAATGAAAAAATTGTATCAATCTTTTCAATAAGAATTGCTTCGTGTAAATTGGGACTTAACATAATGATTCACCACTTATTAAAGAATTTAATTTCGTCCTTATTTTGCTTCTTCACAAAAAGTATGAGGAGCAATGAACATTCGAAATGAAACCATCATTACAACCCTTGGCGAAATTTATATTTGTTTTAAAACTTCATTTTACAAGCAAAACTTTTGAAATTTCAAATCTTAAAAACAGAACTTAAACAAACGCAATAATATCTACGGAACTGAAACAATTCCAAATGAAATGTGTAACAGGACTGTAAGTTTAGCAGCGGTCAAAGTACAAATAAACTCTAAAATTAAAAAAAAAAAAACTTATAAAAAACAAAATAAATTTTTCTTTCATCATTTATTTATATAATTTTCTTTTTATTAAATTTTCTCATATATTTCTTTACACTTAAAACTAAAAAAAAGACAGAAAATTAGTTAAATTTGGCATAAAAAACTTAAATTTAAATTAAAAACAAACAAAAAAAACTATTTTGGTAAAATAAACTAACAAAAATATTTATTTAAATGAAACACTAGAACAACTTTGCTTAATTAAGCTGATTTGGGATTTTAATTTGCAAAACAAAAATATTTTTTTTTGTACAAATTGAAAATAAAAAACGATTTTTATTAGCCTCAACATGAATTTAGATTTAAAGAAAAAACATGAAACCAAAATAACAGATTTTTTTTAAGTTAAAAATAAAATAATACTTATGTTAATTAAAGATAAATGTGGTAAGAAATAATAATTTGTTAATAATTGGTAAATATATATGTAAATTAAATTAATTGATATTAAATTCGAGTAAATAGAACATTAAATATTTGTATATGTATGTATATTTTAGAGTAGTTTGTGGTTAGTTGTATTCGGTGGAATTCGAAATTTTAGCTGAAGGAGTTTAGAATTGAAATTGTTTAAATTTGACTGTGTGGGATTTGTGACTAAACTGAAATATTTTAAAATAAGTTTCAAACAGTTTTAAGAAGAGAATTGTTTTCAAAAACGTTTTGTTTCAAAAACTATTAAACTTCCGTAACATGATTTTAATAATTTCTCAAAGAATTTGTAGTAATATAAACTAGTTTCTCTACAGAAAAATTCTTCAGAAAAAAATCGTCAAAAACAGACAAGTTTTTTTATACAAAATTTCGTCAGAAACTGTTAAATTTTTCTACAGAAAACTTAATCAAAAACGAACAATAGAAAGCTTTAT
Organism: Bellardia pandia; assembly: GCA_916048285.2. Classification (NCBI taxonomy): domain Eukaryota; kingdom Metazoa; phylum Arthropoda; class Insecta; order Diptera; family Calliphoridae; genus Bellardia; species Bellardia pandia. Next base: position 33,544,803 of record OU696531.1, read on the forward strand.
CAGAAACGGACAAATTTTTATAAAGAAAACTTCTTCAAAAACAGACAAGTTTTTATAAAGAAAACTTTTTTAGAAACGGACAGGTTTTTCTAAAAAAAAACTTTGTCAGAAACGGACAAGTTTTTCTAGAGAAAACTTCATCAGAAACAGACAAGATCTTATAAAAAAACTTTATCAGAAATGGAATAGTTTTTCTTTAGAAAACGACATAAGAAACGGACAAATTGTTATACAGAGACGTTGTCAAAAACAGACAAGTTTTTCTAGAGAAAACTTCTTTAGAAAATGACTAGTTTATATAGAGAAAACTTCGTCGGACAAGTTTTTCTAAAGAAAACTTTGTCAGAAACGGACAAGTTTTATATAGAAAACGTCTTCAGAAACAGACAAGTTTTTCTAAAGAAAACTTCGTCAGAAACGGACAAGTTTTTATAAAGAAAACATTGTCAGAAACGGACAAGTTTTTATAAAGAACTTCGTCAGAAACGGAAAAATTTTTTTTTTTTGAAGAAAACTTTGTCAGAAGCCGACAAGTTTTTATAAAGAAAACTTCGTCAAAAGCTGACTACTTTTTCTAGAGAATCTGGTCTACAGAAAACATTGTTAGAAACTGACTAAACATTTATTACCTTTATATTTGTAATAATATAATTTGTAGAAAACTAATTTCGATTCGGGTATGAAATGAAACATGTCCGTATTTGTAATCGAAATGTCTGTTTGATTTTAAGAGAAATGAATATCAACATTTTAGATTTAAAACAAATCAATTGTGTTGTGTTGGATTTAAAGTAAAATATTTCGAAATTTAAGCAATAAATTTTAGACTTTGCAAAATATAAAAAGTAAAAATTCGAACACATGAATACAACTGCTGAGACTTAATAGAGAATTAATTAAAATTGGATGTGGAGCTAACTTAGAAACTATAAAATAACATAAATTGTATGTAGGCTTATATAAGTTAAAAAGTGTTTGCAAGTGTGTAATGTATTGTATTGTAATGTAATGTAATGCATGGAAGGTATGATGACATGGTAATGGTTTGGTTTATAATGATTTAACTAAAGCACTTGGTAGGAATTTTCAATGATATCAATGCAATGAAATAAGTTATAATATTTGTCAATTTATATAATAAATATACATATGTAGTATGTATGTAAGTATGTTTTTATGTTGACTGTATATAAAGAAATGTATTTAATAAGTAATACATACAATAAATAAATGTATTATGTCATTTTGTTGTTGTTTTAGTTGTTGTATATAAGACTGGTCTGTTTGTTTGTTGAATAAATGCAGGAATATCGGCATTTGGGAGTTTAGTTTTCTAACATAATATGTAAGATTTTAAATAAATTAGTTACACAAAATAATAAAATAATAAAACAAAAACAAGACAAGACATAAATAAAACATATTAGATTTTATAATTATATAGATAATATTTTAGTTGTTTGTTTGTTTATTAAATGCCTTCAATTGGATTGGATTACGATTTAAAATATGCTTTTTTTATAGATTTTATTTCTTTTTTAATTACTTTTAAAAATAAAGGATTTACAGCCAGGCTTTAAAAAGCCTTTAGTTGATTTGATTTGTTTTATACAACTATAAATCCTTTAATTTCATATTTTTCTTCTTTAACCTAAATATATGTTTTTCAATGATTTCAATTAAACAATTTCATTTTAATAAATTTATGTAAATTTTCAACAGATAAAAGAATTTAATTTTATAATATTTCAAGCCAATTTTAATAAAGATTGTTTTAATTGTTTTAATCTTTAAAAAAATCTTTGTTTTTAATAATAGTGTATTTGTTTGTGTTTAGTCTGCTGTTGCTGAAAATGGCATGTAATCGTATGTATGTATTATTACATTATTATTAAATTATACAAATTATAAATATTTATGTATTTTAATGGTTTGGGTTTTCTAAAATTTTATAACTTGTTTTATTTTACTTATCAACTGTACACTATTACAATTCTTTGTTTGTTTTCTTTTTAATGTTATATGTATAATTATAATTAGTATAAAGTTTTGGGGGAGAGTTTATGTTAATTTATTTAAATTAAGGAAATTTATAATCCTTACTAAGCAATTATAAATATTTAAATAAAACATACACACGCTTGTTTTATAACTAAATAAAAAAAACTAATTTGGAGTACTAATATAAAAATTACCAAATACATAATTTGCATTTTAAAATGTGTATGTCGATGTTTAGTTTATTACAATTTACACTCAGAGAAACTAAAGGAAATTTTATACAAAACAAAGTATTTTAAAAATGTTGTCAGACTAGATACAAGGTGGCGCAAAAGTAATCCCCCCCATCAGAAAATGCTATAAATTTTACGAGGCCCCTAATGTCAGTTCTGTTTTGACATTTGTGTAGTAAACACATGCGAAATACACGTTAATAAACAATGTTACGCTACACTGCTCCAGAACGCGGAATATTGCTGACAGAACTGAGATTAGGGGTCAATCGCAAAATTTATAGCATTTTCTGATAAGAGGATTACTTTTGCGCCATTCGGAATTGATTATACTGTCGATTTGTATGGAATTCCGAGACAGATGAGATAAATATACAACGGAAACTAAAGCTAGATTTACACGATTGAAATTTTCTTCAAAATTGTTCTTCAAATCTAGCTCATTAGCAAAAGCAAGAGCAATTTGCAAAAAGAAAAAAACAAAAGTTATTGAATTTTAAGATCTTTCTGAATTGATCTTCATATTCTAACGAAGTATATACATATGTAGTAGTAACAGAAAATGGGTATATACTTTTAGAATCTTACATTTGTTGTTAAGTTATATTTTATTACTATTGCATCTTGTTTAAACTGAGAACTAAATGATGTACATAAACATTTCAATTATTAAAGTATATTTTATACTAGCTACCAAATGTTTAACCTCCAATGGATGTTTGTTAAATTTTTTACCTATAACTTTCTTGATCTCTTTTTTAAAATTTAATATGTCTCAATTAATTTGTTTATTATACACCGAAACTTATGAATAGAGACCCAATTAACCATTTGGTAAAGAATTTAAGGCGAAGGACCCAACTGAGTTGTATTTATTAGCGGAGGCCTGCTTTACTAAACATGGGTTTAGTAAACTTTGTGACAAATATAGCTGCGACATTTTGTTAATATCACCTACAAGGTGGAGGAATAAGTATCAGCCTAATCATGAATAAAAATTCCGCGGGAGTTTTTTCCCTTTTTATATTTTTAACATTGAATTTAAATAGGAAAAATGAGAAAAGGGAAAAAACTCCCGCGGAATTTTTATTCATGATTGGGATGTATATATTAAAGAAATAAATGCAGTTTAAATAAAGTTTAATAACAAGATAAAATTGTAATTATTGGAAAATGTAAATAGCGGTCATAGCCTTGGGGTAAATTGTCTAATAAGATGCCTTTAGACATGTACTCTTGAATAATGTGAATGCGAACAAACGTATGTAATATGTATAATTGAAATTTAATAACAAATTGTCATTATTTAAAAATGTAAATACAGTAGACATTGCCTTCGGGTAAATTCTTCAATGAGTTGCCTTTAGACATGTACTCTTGAACAATGTAATTGGGTTCTTCCTCTAAATGTTCTGAAGGGATCAGTAAATCAGAAAGATGTTTAATTGCAAGTAACTAAAACAAAATTCAGTAGAAACTTGCATGTTTTAAAAATATACAAATGAAATAGAAACTGACTGACATATTCTGAAGAAAAGTGAAGTTAGAAATTGACAATATTTTCTAAGGAAACAAAAACTGACTGTATATTTTATCTAAAGAATCTAACTAGACCATTTCCCATTGTATTTCAGAATATTCGTTTTTTATTTTAGAAATTTCGAATTGAATTTCAGACACATATGTTAATCTGAAATACAAATATAAATTTCTGATAATATAATAGAAATTTCTGATACTATATAATTAGAAAATTTCTAAAATACAATTCGAAATGGTGTAGTTTTTGTGCAGAAAATTTTGTCAGAAACCGATGGTGTAACTATACAAGGTGAGTGCAAATAGGCAACAAATACAGCACAATACAGAAACAACCGGCCTTTTGTTTGTATAAAATAATGTATTACTGTCAAAAACACTTAAAAAAAAGTATTACTTTTGACATAAGTAAAATGTAAACAAAGTCAGTCAGCCGTGCTACTGCACTCCCTTGTATAGTATAGTTACACCACATTTTTCTAAAGAAAAATTCGTGAGAAACTGATTAGTTTTTCTAGAGAAAAAGGTGTCAAGAACTTATTGGAATAAAACTATAAATACGATATAGAAATGTTTAACACTTGTTGTCTTTCTTAATGTCTTGAAGAAAAAACTGGAAATGCTTGGTTTGTAATGTATCCAAAGGCTTGTTTTTTAAACGGTCATTGTCGAACAAAAAACCTCAAGATAATCTAGTCATTGGGAAAACATTTGTGGCGACTAGTAGAATATTACCTTTAATGTCTGACTTTTGGCAATATCGGTTTAAAAATTTATCACATTCCGTTAGATTTAAAGTTGGAGGCATAACGACACTATAGTATGTGGCTGTAAACTTTTGACTTCTTTGTTTTTGTTTTCAATCAAATAAAAATGTTATGTTAAAAATGTTAGCAGCTTCTGAAACTTTCAAAGTCAATTATTAACACAATTAGTTTTAGCTTATCAAACTTATGTGAAATTTATCATTAAACTAACTAGAAAATATTTGTGTAAGCGAAGAGTTTTTTAAAATCCAGTTTTTCAAAAAGCAATTAGTTTTTGGTTTGCTGTAAATTGTTATAATTTGCATTAAAGAAGAAACAATTCAGTTACAATTAGAATGAATAAAGTATAAGATGAGATTTAAACAGATTTTTAGGCGCTGTAAAAATTTCCCCAAAAAAAGTGACAAATAGACCCAAAAAATTACATTGATTACAAAAGCACGAATTTTTTTTTTTTTTTTTTGGTTATAATGCACTTTTTCTTTGGCATAACTTTGCATTTAAACAAAAATGAAAAGTGACCCCAAATTCGAAGACCACAAGAATTTTTTTATGTACTTTGCGGCTAAATTTCATTCGTTAATATGTATTGTAAAATATTACAAAAAATATACAAATGAAAAATTACACCAAAAAACTCATGTAAAATTTTGGAGTTTTCATTATTACTCATTAGAAATATTTTATAAAAATTACATAATTTGGGATGAAAATTGATTTACATTTTTCATGGCGAAAAATTGCCCCATTTGGGGCCAACTTTCATTTAAACCATGGGGTATTTTTTCCTAACCTTTGGGGTGATTTTTCACAAAAAAAAATTGGGCTAAACTTCATAATGAAAAAATTTGAGCCTTTTTTAGTTTTTTTTTTCTTTCTTTTCTTTTCTTTTTCACAGCGCCAGATTTTCATATGAAATGACTGGCACTGAAGAAATTTACCGAAAAAAATTTTAAATTTATTTAAAACATATTATTCGTTTACTAAAATGATTGTTTCAAAATAGACAAGAGACGTTTATAAGAACTTTCAACGTTTATAAGAACTTTCAATATAGCAAATAGCTTACAGCAATATAGTCGAATACCTTTACGATAGGGTACAACGAGAGGTTCAACTGAGAGTAAGATATAATACTCTCTTCACACGTACTTGTGCCGTGTGAATTCCACATAGTTGTGAGAGCCTTTACTTTCAAAATAACCCTTGTCCTTTGTTCAAAGGAAAAAAGTATAAATTCTAGAGACCGAATGAATATTCAGTTTCGGAGATATTTCTAGTATCACGATATTTATTGAACGTGTAGCAGTGCCCTATGACACCAAAGCATTTTTTCTTGTCGGTTTTAAAACCAATTCTGACAATATTGGTTTCTATGACACCGCTGAATATTCTAGCAAAATTAATTTACAAAAGTTTTTTATTATTTAAAAAATTTTGATGAAAAATTGGCCATAGAAAATTGTTTCTAATTTCAAAGGAATAAGTGTAATACAAAAAAAAAATCGGTTCTTGTAAAGAAATTTCTCTGAGTGTAATGAGAGTTTGCTAGTTGTGTTACTATTTGTTTTTATATAATTGTTGTGTCTTGAAAAAGCTTTTCTTTTATATTGTTATTTTAGTTTTGTTTTTGTTTATTTATTGTAATTATGTATTTATTTTTGTTAAAAGCAAATCATTATTATCAGTTTGATTTGTTAATTTATCAAAAAAGATTTTTGTATTTTTTTAATATAGTTTTGTAATTTTTATTATTTTTTTGTTTGTTTTATTTATTTATTTCATTGTTTTCTAAATTGTGTAAAAAATTTGGTATTTGTTTGTTATTTCATTTCCATTTTTATATATAATTTATGTATATAATCTTATTGTTTTTTTTAATTAATTTTGGTTTGAATATAGAATATTTTTTTTTTTTTGTAATTAAAAAAAATTGCTTATTTCTTTATAAATATATTTTTGTTTTCAATCATTTGATTATATATGCATCAAAACATATATATTGGCGTTGTTAATGTTTTTGTTGTTGGTTTTTTTTTCCACAAAATCTGTATAACTAAACAAACTAAAAACAACAAAAATATTAAATATTTCAGTTCCATAAAGTAAAGTAAAGAATAACGAAAAAAAAGAAGTAGGAAAACTTAGATACAAAATTTTTAATATTTATATAAAGGAAAATTAAGGAATTTGTTTCATTTTTGTTTGATTTTTTTTTAGGTTTTTTCTTGCTTTTGTTGGTTTTTGTATGTAAATATCTATATGTATATGTATATATAAAGAACTTAAAGTATTATACCTAAATATTGAATATTTATAAACTTATCCTAATCTTGAACCTCTCGATAGGGCACCTCGGACGTCACCGAATACGATTCAAAGTAATGATTTAAAAATTCAAACGTTGGTCTCTTCTCTGGTACCGCATCCCAACATTGCAACAACAGGTGATAAATATTATCAGGGAAATAATGATTTGTCGGCTTTGGCATACGGAAGCCGCGCTCAATATTCTCAATGACTTCGCGACTATGCATACCAGGATATGGCACTTGACCGTACGTAAATAATTCCATTAGCAGTATACCATACGACCAGACATCGGATTTTATCGAAAATTTACCATAGATTATGGCCTCCGGTGCGGTCCATTTGACGGGGAAGCGTGAGCCCTGTTTCGGACAATATTCGTCGTCCGCTATAACGCGCGCCAAACCGAAATCACAAATTTTCGCCACATTATTTTCGCCTATTAAAACGTTGCGTGCTGCCAAATCACGATGTATTAGCTGTTTCGATTCCAAATACTCCATACCGGAGGCTACCTGTGTCGCAATGTAGATGAGATCTTCAAAATGTAAATAGCGGCCATCACCTTCGCGTAAATAATCTAATAAGCTGCCTTTAGACATGTATTCTTGAACAATGTAAATGGGTTCTTCCTGTAAATATTATGAAGTAGATTAGTAAATCATTAAAATAAATTTTAAATGATGAAATAAATTTGGCATTTGGTAAGTACTGCAAGTAACTAAAATTCGCCAGAAAATAACTAATGCAAAAGTAGTTAGAAACCGACAGGATTTTCTAAGGAAAAAGTTGGCAGAAACTGAAAATTGTACTAAAGAAAATTTAAGCAGAAACCGACAAAATTTCCTGAAGAAAATTCCTCAGAAACTAACACGTGTTTCTAGAGAACACTTCGGCAGAAACTGACAAGTTTTTCTAAAGAAAACTTTATCAGAAACGCACAAGTTTTTCTAAAGAAATCTTCGTAAGAAACTTAAAAATTTTTCTACTGAAAGTTAGTCAGAAAGTGATAAATTTTCTAGAGAAAACTTCGTCATAAACGGATAAGTTTTTCAAAAGAAAACTTCTTAATAAACGTAAATGTTTTTCTAAAGAAAACTTTTGCCCCTATTGCCGTTCTCAACTCAACTAAGTTTGGTCGTTTGTCAGTCAACCCGACTTTAACTCTACATTAACTCTACTACCTTTAAGTTGTGAATGGCAATACCGATTTATGAAAGACGACCAAATTATTAAAAAAGTTGTGAACCGCAATAGGGGCATTTGTCATAAACGGACAAGTTTTTCTAAAAAAAAAAAAAACTGCGTCATAAACGCAGTTTTCTAGAGAAAACTTCGTCAAAAACTGATAAATTTTCTAGAGGAAAAGAAACAAACAAGTTCTTCTAAAGAATACTTCCTCAGAAGAAAATATTTAAAAAATTTTCTAATGAAATTAAGTCAGAAATTAAGAAGAATTTCTAGAGAAATATGCCCCAGCTTTGACAAGTTTTCCTAAAGAAAACTGCAGTTAGAAACTTGCAAGTTTTTCTTAAAAAGTTTATCTGAAATTTACACTTTACTAAAACTGCTAATTTAGTTTAGTTTTTAACCATTTTAAACCATTTAACTTAGTTATACTGAAGTTGTGCAAACTTTTCATTTAAAAATATACTCGTTAATCTTTTAATTAATGAAATCTAAATGTCTCATATTTGTAGATTCTACATCAATGCACATTCCATAACATTCTTCGTCTGAAATGTATAATTTGTATACACAGAAAAACTTTTTATTCTTACGAAACTAACATTGTAATACTTTTAAAAAACAAACTAACTTTACGTCAACATTTCACTAAAATGAAACAGTTTTAACGATTTAAAATATTTTTGCTCCCCAACTTCTTATAAACTTTATAAACTAAACGAGTATGAAGAGAAAAGAAACAGAAATTAAAAAAATAAAAATAAAAAAAACGAATAAAGATATGAAGAAAAGAACAACTTGAACTTTAGAATCTAATAACATTTTCATGCCACAATAGGTAACAAGCTGGCTAGCAGTTCAGCAGTTCAAATAGCAGAAAATTTAAGAGGAAAATAAAAGAACAGCAAGGGGAAAACTAAACTAGAAAAACTGTATGTACTAGATTGTGCAAAAAAAAAAAAAAATATGCATTGTATTTATTATGATCTGTAAGTATAATGCACAAATAACAAACCTGTGAACAAACCGCATAAAGTGCAACCAAACGATTATGACGAAACTTTTTCATTATGGCAGCCTCTTGCAGGAAGGCAGCTGTCGACATTGTACCCTCACGTAGTGTTTTAACAGCAACATCAATGCTATTACGCCATTTACCATAAAATACTTCACCAAAGTTGCCGCGACCTAATTTACGTATTAGTTGAATTTCTGAACGTGGTATTTCATATTTATCCCGCAACTCCGGTCCCAAATCCCACATTTGCGGCTGCGGTTTGGGGCAAGGTCGTGACAGTATATGGCAGAGACCCAAAGCATTTTCTAAATGAAAACAAAAATCATTACATTAATAATAACAACTGTGCAATTCGAATACAAAACAAACTTACTGCTATAGGCCATAACTAGAGCTTGTAGGGAGGGGAACGTTTGATTGGTGGCAATATAGTAGCCACCATTATCTAAAGGTTTTATGCGATAATGTTTAACATGATAGCCACGACCATCTTCCCAGTCTTTAACAGATAATGAAAAACCATTTGGATTGTGTTCCGAGGGCCTTACTAAAAATGTACCCCGAGGGTTTTCCTCCGCCAACAAAAGTTTGTCTGCCTCTTTGCGCAGCACATTTTCAAAGAACCAGCTGCAAAAGATTCAAAAAAAAAAAACACAAATAAATTTAAAATAAATTCTATTTTACAATGTCAACCTACTCTTCACTATTCACACTACGTTCTTCGGCTACAAAATTTAATGGTATCAAACCCTCTTGTCTTGTATTCAAATTGACTACACGCCACCAGTCCGATTCGGTATCATCGATGACTTCCATACGGTCTCCTTTCATAAAACTTAAATCAGACTCATCACGTGATTTATAATCGTATAAAGCCACAACGACACGTCGTTTAGGGAGACCGCCAGCAGCAGCTGCCTGTACGCCGGCTGTAAAGGAAATTTAAAAATAAAATTAATAAGGAAATTAGTTTAGAATGTTGTTTTTCTTTTCACATTTTTCTGTTTTCAAATATGCAAGTTTTTTTTCTTGCAAGTTTAATGTAAAAAAAGCAGAAAATTATGTCTACTGTCTATTTGCTAAGGGTTAAAATAAATTGAAAGTAATTGAAGGGAAACGAACTGCACTGAAAAATGAATGTAATAAACTTAAACATGTTGCTTTAATAAGTTTTAAATACTTTGCTTAAATAAGAGTTTTAAAACGACTTTGAATTATGAGACACAGTTGTAGGGTTTCTATTTTTTAAGTATGTAGTAAAATAATTAATAACAAGGGATTATAGCTATATTTCTTTCTTTTCTTAAAATAAAATTCTCTTTGTAAATGGTTACACAATGTTAGGGGTTAAACTGTACTAGGGAGCTTAAATCATGAAATAAAAGTTTTAATTTAAACAAAAATAGCTGAACATTTCTCTCTGGATTCATAAGAAAATTATTTTTTCTTTTTTTTAATAAATTGCTCTTCAGAGACTTAAAAGTTTTTCTTAAGAAAACTGCAGTCCGAAACAGACAAGTTTTTCTTAAGAAAACTGCAGTCCGAAACAGACAAGTTTTTCTTAAAAATAGATATACAGAAACGAACAAGTTTTATAAAAAAAAAAAACTTCGTCAGAAACGGACAAGTTTTTCTACAGAAAGCTTCGTCAGAAAGGGTCAAGTTTTTCGAAAGAAAACTTTGTCAGGAACAGACAAGATTTTCTAAAGAAAACTTCGTCAGAAACTAACAAGTTTTTCTAAAGAAAACTTCTTCAGAAACGGACAAGTTTTTCGAAAGAAAACTTCGTCAGAAACTAACAAGTTTTTCTAAAGAAAACTTCTTCAGAAACGGACAAGTTTTTCTTAAAAAAAAACTTGGCTAGAAACGAACATGTTTTTCTAAAGAAAACTTCGCCAGAAACTGACAAGTTTTTCTACAGAAAGCTTCGTCAGAAACGGATATGTTTTTCTAAAGAAAACTTTGTCAGAAACAGACAAGATTTTCTAAAGAAAACTTCTACAGAAACGGACAAGTTTTTTCGAAGAAAACTTTTTCAGAAACGGACAAGTTTTTTGTAAAAAAAAAAAAAAAAAAAAAAAAAAAAATCGTCAGAAACGGTCAAAAAACTTCTTCAGAAACGGACAAGATTTTTGAAAGAAAACTTCTTAATTAAAAAACTGATTAATTAAAAAAAATTGTAGCAGTTTTAGCTGTTCTTCGCCAAGAACAAATTGCTTACCAAATCAGTTTCTTTTTGGGAAATTTTGATTAAAATATCTGTTTATACTAATTTGGATGAATAACAGATCTAAGAGTAGTGTAGAAGTCGTGACTTGCTAAATACCAAAAGTTTGCAAATTTATACGTTTCGTTAGTGGTTAACACTAAATTACATTTTCTTAATGATGCTTTAAAAACGGAACTTATATATTGACAGCTTTTTTACTTAATTGTTCTTAATTTAAGTTCTCATTTTAAAAGGTCATAAATTTATGGAAAGTAAAATTATTACATACAGTGGGTGGCCAAATTATTAATTACACTATATTAATTAAGGCCCCGATTACCGTTCACAACACTATGTGTTTTGATGTTGTATGTTGTAAATTGCGATTACGATTCACAACACTTACCGGCCTAATAGTATGAAAAATTAATATTGTGTTAAAGTCGAGACAACACAACATTTTAGTGTTGTGAACGATAATCGGGCCATAAGATTCAACCGCTTTCAATACGTATATAAATTTATTTCTTGTACCAGATGGTTTCGTATTTTAATTCTGGTAATACTGTTAAATATTTTGTGCAGTGTCAACAATGACTGGTGACATTAGAGTGCAGTTGTAGATCATTATCTGTCATTCTGCTCTGAAGTGTGAAATATGCAATTTTAATTAAATTGATTAAAGTCTACCATCACGATGAAGATCTAAAAGAAAATGAACACTTAATTTACCTAAAAGAACAAATAAAAGGATAAATTTCCACTATTTTAAAATGTTATACGGCTGTATTTGCAAAAACCACTTCAATAATATGTATGTATGTATGTACATGTATGTATGTATGTATGTACATATATGTATTTGACCTGATTAAGTTCGTAAGACCTTTTCAATAAAACACAAATTGATGATATAATCTGGCTGATTAGCGCGTGCCAAAAGACACTCGTTTATGACCAATAAACGTTTGTATTACCAATTTAATTTCTGGTTTAGTTCTGTTTTTGTTTTGTTAAATATTTAATCACGTTTTTGAAACACAACTCTTAACCTAATTAAGACATTTTTCGCACATTTCTTTTGTTTATTTATGATTTGTTTTATTTTTGTTACATTTCCTATGGTTTGTTCACCTTGGCCTCATATTATTTTATATGCTTTTTGGCTTTGTTGTCTGTCCTCATTTAGAATTCTTTTTCATGTATTTATTTCTTTTTTCTCACCATTTTTTGTATTATTTATTATTTTGCTGTTAAATCAAAGTCAATAACGAGCTAAATACAACGTGCACAAACATGAATGCACACACAAGCCTTTTTTGTGAGTGATTTTTAATTCCAAAAAAAAGTTTAACCCAAAAAAAACATTTGAGAGGACTATAATAAACAAGCGTCATAATCATTAAAAATGATATAAATAATTAAAATAGAAAAGAAAAAAACTACTGCAGAGGAATTTTGCCAGAATTTTTAATCAACAGACAGTTTAGTGAAAAGGAGATGATGATGCTGACTCCTATCCTGTTAGAGGAAAAAATATTTACAATTATTTTCTTCCACTGGCCAAATGAGAAAACAATGTACAGTGGCTCACAGCTTATTTTGTTTTCAAAAAAAAAAAAAATAACAGGAACTTACAAAAGAAATTAGTGTCATTTAAAAGAAAAAAATGTTATAGTTTAACAAACGAAAAATATTTATTGCAAAAAATATACATTCTAATATAGTAAAAAACATACGTCACAGCTTATTTTATGCAGTCAAATTCTACTGTACCGATAGCTCAATCTATCAATATTTTTTTGTTTAATTGTGAGTCTAATTTTGTAACATCAAGTGTACATTTAAAATAGTTCAAATGAGTCACACAGCGAAAAATAGTAGAAATGGTTAACATTAAACCATCCACATCGCATGCCAATCGGCTCCATAACAAAGGCAGAACGGCACCAAATAAAATTTTAATGATCATGATGAGCGACACTTTTTAAGAAAAATAACGGCATATCCATCAGCTTCACAACTGCCTTCCGAAGTTGAAGTTGACCTGAGCAAACAATGTTGCGTTGAAACTGTTCGTCGTGTCTTGCGCCAAATGAGTGTATGAGACTTTTGTTTGCTCAACTTCTTCCATTGTTGTTGATAATGAGCGTGCAGCAGCAACTGGTGCTGGCTGTACTGTGGGTATTGTCGAGCGTGGCCTTGAAGATCTACGTACCGGTGATGTGCGTGTTCGTGCAGGTGATGCTCGTTTAAGAAAAATAACGGCATATCCATCAGCTTCACAACTGCCTTCCGAAGTTGAAGTTGACCTGAGCAAACAATGTTGCGTTGAAACTGTTCGTCGTGTCTTGCGCCAACATGATTTTTAATGGACACTGTTTATAAACTCGAAAAACAGACTGTGCAGGCTAAATTTCGCCAAAGAACTTGTTTGCAAGTTATTTGCATTTTGGAATTCGGTCATCTTCATCGATGATTTTAAGTTTAACATATTCGGTTCAGATGGCATGTCGTGAGTCAGAAATCAACAAAAAAAAAAACCTAAATGCAACAGTGAAGTGGCAGTGTCATGATTTGGGCCTGTATATCAGCTGCTGGTACTGGGAATTTAAGATTTGTTAAAACAATCATGAACAAAATTAATTACCTTCAGACTCTGAAGGACAACTTCTTGAAAAGCACAGAGAACCCAAGCACAAATCGACGCCACCACAGTCGACAGACCTTAATGTTATCGAAAGTTTATGGTCAATTTTAGAAATCAGCATAAGGAAACACAAAAACGATTTAAAAAGAGCGCTACTGATATAGTGGTATACATACATACATATATATAATATTTCGCCGAGTATTACCCAAAACTGGTCGCATCTATGCCAAATCGCCTTAAATCTGCTGTAGATAATAAATACTATCACATCAATTATTAATTGTGTAATTGTCAATTTTAATTGCATACGTGCCTGCATAAAATAAGTTGTGACGGGAAAAACGAGTTATTATCTTTTTTTTTTTTTAGTTTTAATATATTAAAATGTACATTTTTGCAATAAATTACTTTTGTTTGTTAGACTATAACATTCTTTCTTTTAAATGAAACTAATTTCTTTTTTAAATTCCTGTCAGTTTTCTTTTTATGGAACTTTGAAAACGAAAAAATGCACTGCATAACATAAACTGTGAGCCACTGTAGAAAGACTTTAGCAGCAGCATTGGAAATAATTTATAAAAACTGAAAGCTGGCATTGAATTCAAATTTGTGTCTTTTTTTCTATTTGCATTTTCATGTTTTACAAATCGAATGCCAGCCAACATTATTACCATTGAATATTATTGAACTTGAGAGCTTATGGTACAAATACATAAATGCAGGACAAACAAAACAGCTGCTAGCATTACGAGATAATAATAAGGAAAACAAACACATGTCTGTTAATTTCAAATGCGACAAAGATATTAAAAATTCATGAACGAACTTTTTGATTAAAAAGGAAGTACTGATTTTCTTGCAAAACTACAGGAAAAGCAATGATAAATCAAAATGGTTGCTTTTTATGTCGATTAGAAAATTAGTCGCTAAAATCTTTAAAATGTTCTCTAGTATACTAAAAGCAGTGAGGCTCATATAGACAAACAGGAATGGCCGGATAATATATTGGAACTGAACCTATAGAGTGGTTCGAAAAATAAATTGTGTCAGTCACCCCCTACGATTAAAGATAATCTTAAAACAATTCCAGAAATATTTTTTTTTTATTTTTTACCACGCCTGTCATTACTATTTTTTGACGTGATAGTAAAAAATTATTAAGGACAGAAATGTAGCCCTTACAGATCCATCAACACCGGTATATAAAAAAGGTTATGATCGGACTAAAAATAGCGACACAGTGAACAAAATAACAAAAAGGGCGGTATTTTTAGGCGTGGCAAAAAAATAAAAATATTTATGGAATTGTTTTTACATTATCTATAATCCTAGGGGGTGACTAACCACTCTAATGTCCCTATTGAATGGTCACATGGATGGTAGACCCACCCTTAACGTATTGATGTTGATCAAATTAATTAGTTCCATGACTTTACAGAGCTAGAATTCATATCTCAACCAAAATTAAATGTGGTTTCAAGAGATAAATATTAAATTTTCTGATTGGCATGTTGGCCAAATTTATGACACATATAAAATCCATACGGTACACAGCTTATTTTATGCAGTGAATTTTTTTGTTTTCAAAGCACCATAAAAAGAAAACTAACAGGAACCTAAAAAATTAAATTTGAAAGAAAAAATGTTATAGTCTGAAGGTACGCTCACATTTGGCAAACATTTGCCGAGCTTCACAACTGGCCTTTAAAGTTGAAGCAGACCTGGGTTGTTGTTGTAACAGCAGTAATTGCTGAGTTGACAGACCTTGGCCGAGTGATCGGGTGATTCCGGTGCGTAGAACCGGCTGTCATGGAAATTTTCATGCACAACATTTTCTGAGTCTATAAGAATGTGTAAGTTTTTTTGTTTTAGAGTATGTATGAAATATCAAATGCAAAAAGCTCTTAAGAAATACTTTTTTAATCTACATGTGTAAAATGAAGTGGAAGTGAAATTTTCATTCAGTTTGTGTTCTAAATTTTGTGAAAATGATTTAAAAAGTAAAAAAAAACATTTTTAGTTTGGTTCATCGTAATATAAGTTTCACTCGTTTTCTAGAACGCCGTGAAAATGTATATGTGTAATTGAAAAGTGGAATATAGAACATAGGCGAATATATTCTTTTTCAAACAGATCAACTGTGTGTCCTTAAAATAAATAAAAATCAAATAAATATTGTACTTACTTGGCGTTGTTCGTGGCCGTATTATGTCGACTCCACTCTTAGCACCAATTTTTAAGGGAACACGATTTGGATCCGGTGTATAGCGTGAGTCCAATGAACCGCCATTGTTATGCTTTTGGCCAGTATTGTTTATGTGTGTTTGGCCAAATGTGTAATCGGACTTTTTATAGCCGGTTGGATAAGCAAGAGCTAGTTCCTGGTCCTGGCGTTTGCTGCAGCATTTGTTCCCCATTGTTAGACAAGTTGTAATCTGAACACACACACTACACCCCCAACACACTCTCACATACACACACACGCATACACCAACGCAGTGGCAAACTGTAGTTGCAATTGCAATTAATGTTGAGACAGTTGTTGTTGGTATGACAGTAGAAATTGTTTTGTTTGTATGTTTGTTTTTAAACTCACAAGGAGGGCGAAGAGAGAGAGAGGAGAGCGGTTTAACAGTGTGATTATTTTGAATAATTCTTAGTTCTTATATAAATATAAAAAATTGTATGTAAAGTTGGAGTTTTTAAATGCTTTTTGTTTGTTTGTTTTTTATTTTTCTCAGTTTTGCAGAAGGAAGTAGACAGTTTGAAGTAGAAAAAACAGCATTTAAGTATGAAAAATACAAGTATAAACAAAAACAAAGCAGCTTTATAAATATAAAATAATTATTTTCTTAAGCATTATGGAGAAATTGAAGCCTTAGATTTTTGTTGTTTGTTTCTTTTCTTTGTTTACTGGAGATCACTGGTTTCGAGACAAAGTGAAAATTTAAAAAGTTACGTTTCTTTTTTCTTGTAATTTTGTTGTAAGGAATTCAGCTAGTAAAAATTGTTGTTTCGTTTTGTTTCGTTCAAGTTTAAGCTTATATAAAAAAATTTAATATAATTAATTTAAACTATCAGTCAAGTTTTTATTTTGTTTTTTTTTTTTTTTTTTTTTGTTGCTATTATAATTAAGCCGTAGAAAAGAAAACCTTTTGTTGGTTGTATGATGATTTGTGGGTTTGTTTTCCTTTTTCTTCGTTTGTTTTTTCTCTCAATAAAAAATTTTACATAAAAAAATTGCCAAGTATCGAAATGTTTTGGAGGGCGCAAGGAAAAGCTTTTTTAATTTTATTTACGTTTTTGTGAAGTTTTTGGTTTCAAAAGTTGTTATTAAGAGGCGCAGAACGGTAACTTAGTCACAGCTTATGAATCATTTCATTTATTGATGATGACGTTAATGAAAATAATGATGTAATTAACATTGATGTTTATATATGTTGGTGGTGATGTAGTCGTTGGCTTTTAAATCCCTTTTTGTTTGCAATATTTTTTGTATTCATAAAACACTGATGTGTGTTTATCTTCTCAGATTTTCCGGGGGAAAATGTTCAGAGAAGACACAGCAGAGATAGTGTGTGAGTTGGAGACAGAGAGAGAATTTTCAACATAACCTCAATTAAATTAAGGTTATGTTGTTATTTCACTTCGTTTGGTTTTGTTGCAGTTGTTGATTTTCCTTTTTTTCTTCGTTTTCGCTTCAATGGCTGGTTGAGATGATAAATCACAGCAAATGAAAAATAATATAATGCGAAATACGAAATTATGTGATTTTTGCTGATGTTTTATTTAAGAATATTTTGATTTTTTCCGCTATAAGTGATGTCATTGCTGGTGCTATTGCTGCTGCTGCCGCTGCTGTTTACAACTAGAAATGAAATCCTTTAGCATACAAAATAATCCAACATTAACTACTGTTCGTCTGCGGTAAAGTTGGTTCGTTGAAAAACTGTAATGAAAAGAGAAAAAAAGAGGATGAGTAAATTGAACATTTGCAATTAAGTACAAAAATATTATGGAACTTGTTAAATTATTTCAGAAAACTCATGTTACTTATAGTATATAGTAAACATATGGAAATGTTTGAAAATTTTAATAAAATTTATAGAATTTTGAGACCATTGTAGAAATATTATTGTAAATTTTCTATTATTAGTTACTGAATATGTATATGAATAGGGGGACATATATTTAAAATAAAACTGAAGTCATCAAAAATTTTTGGGAATAGAAAATTAATTTTTTAACTTGCTTTATTACCAGTTTAAGTGTTCCAGATAAATTAAATTGCTTCGAAGGCTGATACTCGCTATTTCCTCTAGATAACTCATCATTCTTGAACAAATCTAGATGACATAAACACATTTTCTAGGGATCTAATAGCCTCTTTGGTATCAGTAAATATGTAAATATATCTATTCGATATATTGAAACTAAATCTGTTCTATTGATTTATAAAGACAGCAATGGTTTGATTCGACAGTAATATTAATTACTTGTTTACGAATTTCAAAATTAAATCATAATAAAATAATTCAAACTTTGAATGATTTTATTTTTGTTCATTCAAAACAGTATTTTTGTAGATAAACAAAAATAGTGTAGTAAAATTAAATAAGAAATTTAAAAGGTTTGTAACATTTGTACTTTTACACTTTAATATTTTTATATTTGTATACTATACTTTTATATTCCATACTTTTTCATACTTTTTCATACTTTTTCATACTTTTTTACTTTTATACTTTTATACTTTTATACTCTTATATTATTATAATTTTACACTTTTATACTACATGTTATACTTTCATACTTTTATAATTTTGTACTTCTATACATTTTTACTTTTATGCTTTTATACTTTTATAATTTTGTACTTCTATACATTTTTACTTTTATGCTTTTATACTTTTATACTCTTCTATTATTATACTTTTACACTTTTATGCTTTTATACTTTCATACTTTTATAATTTTGTACTTCTATACATTTTTACTTTTATGCTTTTATACTTTTATACTCTTCTATTATTATACTTTTACACTATTATACTTTCATACTTTTATAATTTTGTACTTCTATACATTTTTACTTTTATGCTTTTATACTTTTATACTTTTATACTCTTATATTATTATACTTTTAAACTTTTATACTTTTATACTTTTATACTTTTATACTTTTATACTTTTATACTTTTATACTTTTATACTTTTATACTTTTATACTTTTATACTTTTATACTTTTATACTTTTATACTTTTATACTTTTATACTCTTATATTATTATACTTTTGTACTTTTATACTTTTATACTTTTATACTTTTATACTTTTATACTTTTATACTTTTATACTTTTATACTTTTATACTTTTATACTTTTATACTTTTATACTTTTATACTTTTATACTTTTATACTTTTATACTTTTATACTTTTATACTTTTATACTTTTATACTTTTATACTTTTATACTTTTATACTTTTATACTTTTATACTTTTATACTTATATACTTTTTGCTTTAAAAATTACTTTTCTACAAATCCATTTTTACATGATATTGTTATTGATTTTCAGTCATAAAAAAATAAAGCTCTTAAAAAGACTGTAAATCATTTACTTTCGAAATTGTCCATGATAATTTTCCATAAATGTGGCTGAACTGTGTTTAATTCATTTTAATTTAATACACTGTTGGTTGTAAGCCATGGATTTAAAATAACCCCATAAAAATAAATTTATTAATGTTAAATAATAAGGGCCTTTTCCGATATCTCACTTAGTAAATTTAATTGTTTTGCAGGATACATGTGAAATATTGTCTAATGATGCCTCTAGCTCAAATTTCGCACCAAAAAGTGACTCGTTGTTGATGCATTTGTTTTTGAACAATCGCATTAATCCAAATGCGGTCAACAAGACGAAAATGCGCCATCATATGGGATGATTTTGTTTGAAAAATCTGCATCCACTTGTTACAGTTTATAATAATAATCCATACAATAGAAAGTGATTGTTCTTCATGAACAAACTTTTTGTGACAATTGAACGTTTTAATTATCAAGACGGAGATCGTCAGTGAGTATATGCTGGAATTTCGCCAACATCGATTTGACATGTGAAAGGCTTCAACAAGTAAGATATGCGGAATAAAATAAAGACTTTTTTATCCTTAATGAAAATAAAATAAAAACCTTTATAATACATTATATTAATATAATTTAAATAAGAACCATTGAAATTTGTTTGGAAAACAGTTTATGCTCCCCTCCACTTCTCCTAAGAAATCCTTTAATTAAAGTTGAAAACCCAGTTCTTTATTCATTCTCTACCAATCCTGTCATAAAATAAAATCTATTTAAATTTCTAATTGATACGTTCACACATAAAAACATTCTACACAAGTTACTAACATTGTAACAAAGTTTTACTGCAAATAACTTTTACTTTTTGCTGTTGTTGTTCTCTTTGTTTAGTTTCAGTTTCAGTTTCATTTCTATTTTTATTTTATTTGTTTTGATTTATGAACTCATCATTATCCTGCTCAGAGTCATTAAAGTCCTTTTTATTGCAACTTAAGTTTGCAGCGATAAAGTAGTACAAGACGTGCACAGCAACAACAGTCATGAATAAATTTTGTTCAATGCTTTTCAGCTTGTCACAAATGTTCAATTATTGTTGCTGTTTGTACTCCTTTGCTGCTGCTGATATGCCTGATATTGTTGTTGTTATACTTGAATGTTGTTAATTTTGTTTCTGGCCATGCTTAAATTGAGAAATGTCATTACGTTTATTGTGTTTTTTTTTTTTTTTTTGTTTTCTTATTGTAGTTATTTTGTTGTTATTGTGTTGTGCTGTGTGTGAGTTGCTAAAGTTCGCTTTGTGTCATAAAGCAAGTGAGCAAAAAGAGAAAGAAATGTTACAACAACAAAAAATATTCAACTCGTTCCATAACGGACAATATGGCGCCTTTGGTGTCGACATAAAGAATGAACACCAGAATGCTAAAATTTTTAATATGGTGAATTACACCATTTCCAACGTTGACTAGATAAGTTTATATTGTGAAAAGTCTGATTCTTAAAGATTATCGAAAAGAACTGAGTTTTCTAGTTTATCAGGAACTATTTTGTATTCTCGTGAAAATTATTACTGATATTTATAAATATGAATACCAACTGTTCGGGTGGTATGAGTTAGATATATAATTTTTCAACAAGTATACGCATTGACTTACAAAAATTTAGAGGGTATTTAATGCGCTTCTTTTAACCCTTAAATACCTGAAATTGAAAATACGTTCAAATTGTAGAAATAAATTCTTGTTCTAGCATGTATTTCATCTGCAAATTACGAATTTAATAATAGTATAAACGTATAAAAGTATAAAAGTATAAAAGTATAAAAGTATAAAAGTATAAAAGTATAAAAGTATAAAAGTATAAAAGTATAAAAGTATAAAAGTATAAAAGTATAAAAGTATAAAAGTATAAAAGTATAAAAGTATAAAAGTATAAAAGTATAAAAGTATAAAAGTATAAAAGTATAAAAGTATAAAAGTATAAAAGTATAAAAGTATAAAAGTATAAAAGTATAAAAGTATAAAAGTATAAAAGTATAAAAGTATAAAAGTATAAAAGTATAAAAGTATAAAAGTATAAAAGTATAAAAGTATAAAAGTATAAAAGTATAAAAGTATAAAAGTATAAAAGTATAAAAGTATAAAAGTATAAAAGTATAAAAGTATATTAAAATTTCAGTAAAAAGGATTGACATATGTTGATTCTGTCATTTATGTTTGGTTTTAGGTGTAATTGCAGTAAATGATAAGGCGAAATAAATAACCTCTAACCGACAATTGAAGCACTTTTATAATAACAACAACAACAATAGAAACAACAACAAAACTATTTCTTTCATTCCACAGAGAATGGTTGACCTTTATGCAAGTGACACCATACATGCAAACACACTCACTGTCTCACACAGCAACAGGAACAAAAAAGACCATGGAATGAATGAAATGTTTGCCATAAACGAACATAATAAAGGGTTGCAATTTTTTTAATATACATATTTGTATTATAACGCAGGCGGCAATGATGATGTTGCTGATAAGGGTACAAAGCAATAAGAAGGATGACATACTCGAAAACATGGCATGAAATTAGGGAGTGAAGAAATAAAAATATGTATTGCATGAGGAATTTTTATTTAAATATTTATTCTAAAACACATGTTAAATTGCAACTAATATTATATAGCAGTTTATTATACATACATACATAAATTATGCAGTAATCATAAGAATAAATATTTATACATGAACAATTATTTTGGTAACATTTTTAAAATATTTATTGTGGCCTTAAACGGTCTAATTTAAAGCATAACGGAGTAATTGAAAGCATTAAATGCCTATCTCATATTAAACAAAATTGTGAGAAATTGAAAATGTTAAAAATACAAGCAGATATTTTCGAAACTAACACGATTAATCAACACGAAATTAATTCTTTTGTTTGCAGGCATTTTTTCCATAGTTGTTAACATGTGGCCATATATTTAAGTATGTACACGTGTAATTTAAGTTTTTAAATATTTAAATTAATATAATTACTGGCAGGTCACTTGCAATAGACAAGACGAAGAAATGAGAAGAAGCATAAACACATGAATGAATATTAAAGTTGATTTGTTACAATTTAACTTATACTTTTGCAACCTGACTTTAGCTTTATATTCCCTGCCAGCAATTGGAAGTTTCTTTCATCGTCCATCGTCAAAGGCGTTACGTCTTACTCACTTCCAGACGTTAATTGGAAGATAACAATAACAATTTACATTGCAGTCATCTTTTAATCATCCAGACGACGTTTGGAAGATTGTTTGTTGTTTACAACACCAGCCGAAAATGACATGTCCCGTTATAAATGAAATGAAAAGAATGCAAAAAAGAAGTTTTCGACATCATAGAAATTAGTTTTATTTTGTCATTTGCTCTGGTCGGTCAGTGGTAAAGTGTGGTTTCGATTTGTTATTGTTATTGTTGTAGTTTTTACATATTTGTTATCCCATAATCAATATGAGTGTATTATCTGTAAAGGCAAACAAAAATCAAAAGCAAAAGAGAGGCGAAGAAAATAACTTCTGGAAGTTACGCTGAAGTGACTTCTTGAAGTTACGCTGAAGTGACTTCTGGAAGTTACTTCCGAGGGGTACAACTTCTCAATACGGAAGACACTTCTACGATCAGAAAATGGTATCGCAGAAGATGAGTTTCAACTTCTTAGCGTCACTTCTGAGTCACTTCCGCAATAGAAAATGTTGGCAGGGTTCGTGCTATAATCATGACACATACATTCATGCATATACACACATTCACATACATGTATAATTTCATTAGTATAGGTTAATGTATAAGTAAAGTAGAGTTGATTCAGTTTGTTACCAATTTAACTTTAACTTCACTACAAAAAAGTTTTTTTCGTTTGTACAAAAGCAAAAGTAGAACAACAAAATTTACATCCAAGGACCGATATCAGTTAATAAGTGTTATTTGCCCTAAATGTAACTAAATAAATTCGTTAAAAAAAACCAATGTATTGCAAAGCAGTAGCATAGTTCTAAATAAATCTGTGCTTGAAACATCACTGTCCTTCCTAGACTGCTGTAATAAAATTTTATCGCATTTGGGCTTCTGAAAATCCAAGACTTATTGTTGAGAATCCTTTGCTGAATATGCCACTGTATGGGGCGCTATATTATCTGGAGGCGTGATTGAGCTATTTTTATATGAAAATTCAGCTGGAAATGCGTTTAATATATTTTGGCATATAATTTTGTCCGAATACAAAAACTTTCTTCTGTAAGGCTATGTTAAAAATTGAGTCTATTGAAACTTAAGGTGGATTCACCCATTTGTTCCGAACAAAAGTTTTGACGGAGAAAAAATTTTTTACTGAGAGTTTTTTTGCAGCACAATTCACCCATTTCGAAAGATTTTTCTGGAAAATCTTAGTTGCCGTATGTAAACAAAATCTATTAGTTTTACAAGTGGCAATACAGCGGCCACTGATTTATTTTGTTTTGTTTTTGAGGTGTCAAAAAACAAATATTAAATTATTTTAAATATTATGTATATTTTTCAAAAACAATTTTTAATGAATAAATGAAATGAATAATTTAATTTCGCAAACACCGCAAATAGAAATGTAACTTATTGGCAACTTAATTCATTTTTGTCCTGGCAAAATATAAAATTAAACCAATTCGTGCTGAGAGTTGTTTGTAAAAAGTATTTTCTTTCTCTCAAAAAAAAGAGACGTCAAACTTCAATGTAAAAAATGTTGTCCGAGCAAATATTTTGTTCAGAATGAATGTGTGAATCCACCTTAAAAATCAGTGACGTGATTAATAAATAGAGTCGTCAGTTTGCAAATATATTAATCAAAAACAGATATACCTTTTCATTTATAATTGCCAAAACCTACTCGTGGTGGAATAATAAAATTTTGAATGATTTGAATGATTAAAATCTTTGTTTAATTTTCCCAGTTAATGTTTAACGTTAAAGCATTTACATTTTTGGTTGAATTTGTTAAAGGCAGACCTTGATTCGTGCACTAGTTTGAGTGCTCTGAGTCCTTCTATAGTCTTCATAATAAATATATACGTGTAACAAGATATGAAATGTTTGCATGATGACGTTGTTGATGATAATTTAATGTTGTTATTGTTCTAAATGATACACATACAAAAACATATGTATTATACTTACAAGTACATACAAACATACAGTGGCGGACATGAGGTTAGCACAATTCGTGTATGATCTGTTCAAACGAATTTTTCTTTTGTATGATTATAATTATTAACTGCAATTTTTTATTGCATTACATATTTCTTACTAATTTCCTCTATTTGTAGTTAATTTCAATTAATAGGCAATTTAAGCTGGACAATAATTTATAACATGAAAGTAAATTTATATATTTTGTTAGTTCTTCGCGGTTAGGTTTTGAAATAAAGTTATGAAAATATTTTATGAAATAAAAGATTAATAGCGTAGAAAGGCTACAGCGTTAAAAATCTCACTAATGTGAATTAAGATTTTATCGTGATAGACGACAGTTTCTGCATTTAAAACAGCATTTAAACAGCTGTTTGTTTGTAAACAACTGTTTAATTATGATGAAATTTGTTTGGAATTTGGTGAAAAATCAATATTTATTTGAAAAAAAAGCTGTAATTACTTTTGCTGAAACTGCTCCATAATGCAAAACTTGTTCATGCACTAGCAACCATCAACCTGAACATGTTGCTACATGTGGGGACCGCAGTGGGACACTCTGAAATAAGAGAAAAGCAATTGTAGAAATCTATTTTTATTATTTTAATTTTACAATTGTATTCATCTTATTTTAGAATAGTAAAGAATTTGATAACATATGATTGATTTTCGACATGAGCTAAGAGCTGCTTGTAAAGGTGCGATCACATTCTAAGTAGAACTTGAATCATTAGATTTCTATCAGCCCAGGGTAAGAACCACTAAAGAAGGTGCGCTCACATCTTAAGTGGTCTTTACTTCGACATAAGCAAGCAAGGTGGGTACTGCCTGCTGCTTTCCCAGGCGAGTACACATCGTTCTTGAAGTGCGAGTGGATACGTAAGAGGGTACGTGTGTGGTTATACCAGGTACCGGCTTACATCTCGCCTACGCTGCCGTCAACGGCTACACGTATCGACTGTATAAATAGTTTAAAGTAGACAATAAAGGCTGATTATAACATAATAAAACAATTGGTGTTTTATTCATTGATTCGTGCAGCGACCCTGCGCATTAGGATGGGGATAATTCACGAGTTAATCTGAATTAAGACTGCTAATGCAAATTAACTGTGTCGTCTGTCTACGCTATAACAATCAAAAAAAACACCACTCGCATTTAGAGTGGAACGCATTTAGAGTGGAACACAGAGGAACATCCTAATGTTATTCACCAGATGAACGTTAGAGATAGCAACATTGGAGAGATGGCAAATATTTTAAATTGCTCAAGAAAGGCGGTCTACAACATAGAAAAATGTTGCACAGGATCTAAGACGTAAATAAAACAATTCGTAAAGAGAACTTCTTAATTTACTGTGACAGTGGCCATTTAACAGCTCCACCGCAATTCAAGGAGAATTCAATACAAAATTCGATATTGACGTTTCCTCTAGAACTATAAAATGCACACTCAATTAAAAAAACTTGTGTGGATACATTGTTCATTTTAAAAAAGATCTGACAATCCCGGATTTATTTTGCCCATGAGAATAATTAACCATTTTCAGACAGAATATCCTCTGGAGCTATGAATGAAAATTTTGCAGGTTTAAACCTGGTGGTCATTGTGTGTTTTCCATTCGAAAGCAAAAGCTTTCGAAATACAATGTAACAAATTCTAACGATTTTCTTTTCGAATCGAAATACAATGTGGGAAAATATACGTAAGACATCCTACAAACATGAATCACAACCCAAAATATAGTTCTAAGATCAAAAAGAACAATGACAAAAATGGTATTGTGTGCAACGCTTACTGGACATAGTGTTGGTCCCATACATAAGGTCGAGACACGAGTGGATGAAAGTACACTTTTAAAAGCAATGATTCCATACACTGAGAACAATACGCCATTTATGTGGCGCTTAATGCACGACAACAAACACACCTAACACACTGTAAGATGTTGCTTAGAACATTAATGTGTTGAAATGGCCAGCCTTATCTCCGGATCTAAATTCAATTAAGAACCTATGGAATGATATGAAGCAACATAGAACGACAGTATGACTCAAGAATTTGGAATTTTTTGTACACAATTTCAAAAGAGCGCTGTATGGCTGTTATTAGTAAGAATGATATTCTAAAAATTTAAGGATTAAATTAAATTTTTTTTCTTATGAGAATAAAATTTTTATTTACTGATAAAGTACTGTCCAGAGTTTTTTCTTGGGTAGTTTTATTCTGGAAAGAAAATCACAGAAATGTAAGACGTAACATGCAACACGTTTGAAAAATAAAGTATTTTAAAATATAAAGAATAATGGAAAATATTTGCTTTAATTGCCAAAAGATACGAAGTGTGCTAACCTCGTGTCCACAACTGCATACACAAACATATATTGCTATATCCTTCTTATACATATGTAAATTGCAAAACAGTTATAACTATTCATATGTACATTAACTAACATATTTAAACCAACCATATCATATCCTATCACATCCTTTCCTTTCCTCAGAAATGTAATATATATATGTATGTACATTCATATAAATGTGTAAAAGAAATTACATTAAACGTAAACCCCACTTTGACATAATTTTCACGTCTTGATAGTTTACACATACGAGTACATACATATCTATCTGAAATGGAGTGTATGAGCAAAGTAAATGTGTCTTTAAGTGTATATATAGGTACTTGTTAATGCCTTAGTTTTATTAACATGTTTATGTATTTGTAAATTTATTGACTTTTTATATTAGTTTTATTTTTTGTTGCTTTCTTTATTTCAGATGTTTCATTAGTTGTGATTTTTCTTTCTATGTATGTTCTTAATAAAAATATATAAAACAAATCTTTATGCCAAAGTAAAAATGTTATTTAAGTCATATTAAAATCTTGACGAGATGAGAACGTTGAACGTTGAATTGGTGAAAAAAAAATAAATAAAAATTGCAATTAAATTCAGGTGATATTTAAGATTGCGTAATAAATTTAAAATTTACTTGAGTCTGCAGGTTATTACATATTAACACCCTAAAGTCCAGACGAACATTTTTTTTTTTAACTTAACATTCAAATTATTACGAAGCATAAACTTTAATTATACAGCTAAAAATATTTCGTTACAGACAAAAATCCCGGAGTAACAAATACTTGTATTCTTTTGTTTATTTATTATTTCTTCCAATATTTCGCTACAACATTATGTAGCATCTTCAGGGAAACAATTTTTTTTATGAAAGTTAAAAATTTTTAACAACAATAAAACTATTTTTCAATATTACAATAATTGTAAAAATTAATATTTTTTTATTAATTATTACACAAACAAAAAAAAGAAAAAATAATTTACAGCCATGTCACAGAATTCAATTCCGTTCGTAAGTGCAACTAATTCTGTTTTTTTACTTTTATAGAAAATTTTATTCGGCATGAAACCACTTTTAATTTGCTATGTGGAATATAAATTTTAAGCATTTCTAGGTTGCATTCCGAAAACATTGTTTGTTTTACTTTTTCTATAGAAGCAAAATACGGAATTAATTCCACTTTTGAACAGAATTAAATTTTGTGACATGGCTGTTAATTTCCTTTTCCGTTTTTATATTTTTGAGCAATATTATCTGTATCTGCTTTAAAATTAATTCTAATATTTTTGGTACAATTATAATTTCTAATATTTCTAACATACGAGTATAACGACGTTTATACTCGTAATTATAATATGTTACAATTTTCAATTGTAGCGAAATATTGAAAGAAACTTGAAGAAAATATAATTTTTAATAAAGATAAAAATGTCGAACAATTACCCACTGGCCCACGAGTCGAACGATAACGTTCGCTTAGAGATGACTTAAGACACAAACGTGATTGTGGAATAAACAAACTTGAGTGAGTAAAAAATAGATACGATAAAAAGTTTGTATCTTAAGTCTTATCTAAGCGAACGTTATCGTGGGCCGGGGATAGTTTAATAATATGTATAATAAAATAATATTTTAGTAATTATTTAAGCTTTAGGTCTTTTTTATAAAAAATTTAAATTTTATTTCAGTATTTCGCTTCGTCTTTGCGTAGCTTCTTCAGGAAAAAAAATTTTAATTTTATAAATGCAAAAATTATTTGTCCAAGGAAAAAAGGATATGAAAACTTTTAACATAACAAAATGTTAAAACAATTTATAACAAGTAGAAAATATTACTAATTATACAATACATATTTGTAAGTTGTGTTATTTTTTATGTATGAAATGTTTGTAAATCTGTGCTACATTTTCAGTGTCTGCTTTGTAGTTAATTCTTTTAGTTGTAGGTACATTAATTATCTGTAACATCTCTAACATATAACGACGTTTGTAGTTATTCATTGGTGTCATAGAAACCAATATTGTCATTGGTTTTAAAACCGACAAGAAAGAATGCTTTAGTGTCATATGGCACTGTCTGATTTTATCTGATTTCACTAAAAAAAACTCGTTGATTCTAGAAAATTGTCAGCTGTGATAAAGACAAAAGGACTATAAACAATTAATATTAAATACAATAATAATAATTGCATAATTTTAATGTGGCAGTTGACTTTATTTTGAAGCGAAAAATCTGGTACTTTTCTGTTAAAATTAAACTCTTACTCGTATGTTGCTTAAGTTACTTATATAGCAATATATTTTGTTTTAATTTGGTACTTGTAGTATATGTATATATACATATATTATAAAAGATTTTTAAAGTAATATTATGTGTTTAGTTTATATTGACTTTTACAGTATAATAAAACATGCTTTTTAACAATATTAAGTGTTTACTTTATATTAACGCTCACAGTATATGGAATATAATTTTTCATTTATATTAAACAAACCTTAGTATGTACAGTATACCACGGCTAAATACCCGACGCTTAATTACCTTTTTCGCTTATTTACCTCGCACTGTAAATCCCCATAAATTTTTCATACTTTTTTAAACAAAACTATGCGGTTTAATACCTTTCGCTTAAATACCCAATTCGGGTAATTACCTCAAAACAAAATTCCCAACACTAATATATTCCTTGATGCATCTTCGTTTGTTTGCTTCAATATATCTTTTTTACATAACTTTTTAAATTTCTTATAAATACCCAATGTGGGTAATTAAATAAAAAAAATGCCAGCACTGATATATTCCTGGATTTTTCTTAAAGTGCCTTTTTTAGACAACTTTGCCAGAACTTTTTATACGCACCTGTTAGCTTCATACATACCTAATTGTTTTCATTCAGTGTTAGTGGTAAAAATATTAAATTTAAAAATAAGTGAACAAGTGTAGTGAATTGAATAAAATTTAAAAAAGGATTTAACGAAATGGCTCCCAAGAAAACGTCCCTATCTATGAAGTAAAAACTTTTATTTACTTTTTCTTTTATGAATTCCTATTCAATAAAATGTTTTGTTTAATTTTTAATTGTGTTTTCTTTATTTACTTTAATGCCAAGAAATGAAGTAATATTCGCATAATTATCCCTTAAATAAAATTAAGCGTATTCGTAAAAGTGCCTCTGAGAGGTAAATAAACGTGGACGTTTAAATACCTTCCCCGGATAAATACCCAACAAATTTGGACATTTTTGGTGAGGTATTTATCCGTGGAATACGTATTTCGAATACAATAAACATTTGAATGATTTTTTTCATATAAATTCTTTGTTTTAGTTTACGAAGTTCATAGTGAAAAGCCCTTTATCTTGTTTTCCTTGACTGTATATTTTAATTTTCAACAAACTAAAACTATGCGAAATAATTCCTCTGAGAACATTGATGTGATGGCTTCATTTTTTTTTTTGAAAATACAAAAAGAAATAAAATAATTATCATAATTACACAGTTACAAGGGCTAGTGTTTTTTTTTTTTTTTTTTTTTTTTTGAGTTTTCAGTTTGTTTGTGAAATTATGCGCGCAAATTTATTGCGTAAAGGAAAAATTATGAAACACATTAATTACATATGCTGGCTTTTATATCTTTGCATTTCTTTAACACTTTTACATGTTTCTTTTTTTGTGCCCAGTTTGAAGTGTAAATAAATGTGTGTGTTTTTTAGTTGTTTTTTCGTCAGCTTATTCCCCGCTGAAATCTGTTACCATGTACATATGTATAGTCAAAGTTTGGTGCGAAAAAGGAAACTCAGTCAGTCCTGCTGTTAATAATATGTGTTCTACTTTTGTTTTTTAGTTTTTTTTTTTCACTTTTTATGGAAATTAAAACAATATATTGCGAGTATTTCTGTATATTCTTTTTTGCATACAAATTGTTTATTTCTAGTTGTTTCTCTGTCTTCCCTAGTTTTTAATTTTATTTCAATGATTTAAAGACAACTAACTGTATGTTTGTGTGGTTGTAGAATAAAATCAATAAGTTTTTGTGTAAATCTTTTAGTTGTTAATAAATATTCATTTGTATCTTGTTATAATGCAGAAGGAAAAAGCTAAAAATATTGTTATAAATATAAAACAGGAAGGAAAAAAGATAAAAAGCAAAAACTATCTATGATGTGTTTTAAATACAAATAAGAAATGACCTGGTTTAGTAGTAAGGTTTACTGCTAATATTAAAACAAATAAGCAGAAATAAATATTATTGAACAATAATTTAGCACCAAATTATATTTTTATAAGAGAAACAAAAGAAAAACCTCCTTTAGTCCCAATTTACACGAAGCAATTTTTATGGAAAAGAATGATACACATTGATACCTTAAAATTTCTTCGGTGTTCACACAGCACAATATAATTGCTTAAATCACTCGTATTTTTATTTGAGAGTACATATAAACACATTTGTATACACAAATGTAATACAAATAACACAGTTACAGGAATACTAGTACAAAGAAGTGTGTACTCGTCTTATCTTACCCTCGCCACGATATCTAAAAGGTAATCAGCTTAGCTTAAAGAACTGCTTCATGTAAATTGGGACTTATATAGAAAAATTTGTAGGATATGGGAATACTCTTCACCAGAGCCATACACACCCTTTTGCAATTGCATTACAAGCACTTTGGATTTCCTTATCCATCTTTATCCATCAGATTCTAACTCACAAAATTTTTATTCATCGCTCCAGATGATAGTTATCCAGTTCTAATTGTTCATGGGAAAAGAAGACAAAAAAAAATAAATTTTCAAAAGAAAATCGAGACTGTAAGTTCTTTTTTGAAACATGTGGCTTATGTGGAACAATGCATCCATGCAAGTTTATTTTAATTGAGTCTCTTTTTATAGTTCTAGAGGAGACTTCAATACCAAATTTTGTTGAAAAATCTCTTTGAATTGCTTTGGATCTGACACTCAGGCTCTGTATCCCTTTCAGACCTAACGCACCAGGAATTTTTTTTTTTGAATTTTTGGAATATGTAATCTCTACAGCGTATGAAAATATAATCAAGGATTAGGTTTTAAAATTTTTATATGCTTCAAGGATTTTCAGGACACGCACACTTGATACATCTCCGTCGATTTTCATTAATATTTGTAACAGAAACACATTTTTATTGCATGAAACTATTTCAATTAGTTTGAAATATTAAAATTGATAATTTTATAAACTTAATTTTAGAATGCCATTTTTCTTTCTGTGTATGTAAATTGGAGTTCAAGTTATATTAAATTTTAATCATAAGTAACTAAATTTATACAGTCTCATTGTTTTCTTTACAGTTTTTTTTTTCCTGTTTCTTAAAAGTGTCGATGGCAAAGTTTCCATAATTGTCTATAGAACTTTATGTTTTAGTATAAAACTGTATTTATTAGCAAACTACAAACGTACTTTTACACAGCTAGATATGCTTGTACATATGTATGTATGTAATTCTTAAAGTGAGGGTGGTAACTATCAATATTAGTTAGGGTATGTGCATTCCTCATACCCACTTAACTTTTTTTTTCGAAACTCACTTAAGACTCGTCTGTTTAAGTGGTTGTTAACATCTGCATACACAAACATAAATATTCGTACTTTACTCTCTTTTCAGTTCTGTTCTGTTAGACAGTCGTTCACCTTTAAGACTCACGTGCTATCGATTAATGTTTTATTTATATGTGTGTTTATGTGTGTGTATGTATAGGACAATATATGTTTATGTATAAAAACCAACCAATATATAACTAAACTTACAAATATATTTGTACACAAGCTATGAAAATATTATGTTTAAGTTCCCTGCAGTCCTTGGAACTACTTGAGCTTTAACGAATGTCTTAGTTACAAGCAACACCATTGATTACCCATTTATCTACTTGTGGGACTTTAAGCCATTGCTCGCCACATAGAAAACATGCCACATTGATAAATGTATCGAAATGTTCTATAAAACAAATTGTTTATTCGGGTTTTGATGTACAATCTTATACATTGACCTTTTGATACTTTCAACGAGTTTTGTTGACATCTAAATTGTCGATTGCGTTTAGCCCCTGGTGGCAGAGCATACCAATTACTGCTTTAAATTTGCATATATCATAAATAATACATTTTATTTCCCTTTACTAGAGAAATGACTAGTAAATGGTGCTCAATTGTTGGGATTTACACAAACTTTACTTACAATAGCAATGTATCTATGTGTTATCTCTGTTTTACACTTTCATTGCATTACTATTTACTAGGGGAATGACTAGTAAACGGTGGTCGCTTAATGGCATATACTGATTACAATTACAAAGTAGCTAGTTCTTCATGAGGACACTGTTAACTAGAAATAAAGCTAATGCAAATTTATACAATAGCTGCCGTTAAATCTTCAGGGTAAGTATATACACATAACCCAGCAAATGTTGCGGTTTTTTTTCAAAAACACTGATATTAAAAATAGTTTTCTAACTAGTAAAAGTTTAAGAAACAATTAATAAAAGTAGTTGTAGTTAGAAAAGATTGTTGAAAATAGTTAAAAAGAGAAAATAATAGTAATAAAACTAGTAACAAAAACCTACCGATGATTCCTGAAAATACATGAATGTATGTATTTAAATAAAGTATGTATGTACAATGTTGGTAAAATAAGAATGATGCGAATTCATAATTTTCAATGATTCAAAGAAGATAAATTAAAACAACGAATATATATATTTTCTCTTACTGTCAATTGTTTTGTACGCAATTTTCCACAGAAAACTGTTATACACAAAATAAACTATAGTAAACTGATATACAAATAGTTTTCTATAGAAAAATTTATTTTTTTTTTCATTAATCTCTATCGAGATACTTTATATTTAAATTTTGTTTTTAATTAATTATTTTAATTCTTAATTTCTAATTAACCTCTTTTTATAAACTTTAAATTTCTTTAAATTGTTTATATGGAAAAATTTTGTTTATTAACTAATTATTACCTGGTTATTATTTAATATATTTTTTACTCAATCAAGTTTGTTTATTCCACAATTCAGTGTGTGTCTTAAGTCTTATCTAAGCGAACGTTATCGTTCGACCTCGTGGGCCAGGGGGTTTATTTCAGAAAAGAAAACACCATAAAACTAAATATTTGTTGTGATTTGGCCTAAATAAGTTCAAACATATGTTATTTAGTGGTTACGTCTTTTTCGCAAATATTTGCAAAGTTTGACCGTACCTTTACACATTTAAAGTTTTTCTGGATATCAAATAACACTACCTGACGACAGGTTCTTTTAACACTATCTTATTGACAGTATTATATGATATTTTAAAGTAGGAAAGTGATTTATTTTAGTCACATTGTTTAGTGGTGGTTTTTATTTCCTGTTTAGTTCCCCTTACATACAAAGAAATAAACATGTAGGTCTTCTAATGGAAAAAATGGGGGGAGGGATGATGGAGTGTTTATTGTGTATCGCTATGACCACAATCATACTCACTCCTGGTGTCATTTGAAATGAAATAAAGAAAAATACTAAAACAACATGTCTAATAATATTTGTACAAGCATAAACAAATTATTGGCAAACATTAAAAACAGTTTTAGCATGATTTCTGTGAATATGGCAGAGGAATATAAGACGCCAGAACACAAAATTAGGAAATCCTCCCTTAGCGCATATAAAAATAAAGAAATGGCAAAAACCTGGCGAAAAACACAACAAAGACTCCCTTAAGTAAAGCCCCATGATTTATGGTCATATTTAAAAAGGTTTTTTTTTTTTTTTTTTTTCTTGTAGAAAAAAACAAACAAACATATATATTGTTATATGTACAAATTTTTAAGTATAAAAATAAAAATTTATTAATGAATATTATTGGCAGTGAGAAAAGAAATAAAGAAAAAATATAATCATTAAACTTGCAACAAGGGCATTTTCCTTATATTTTTAAGCAAACAAAGAAAATTTTATTTGTTAAACCACTTAGAAGATGCGATGAGAAAACGAGGAAATGGAGCATTATTTTAGTTATATATTTAAACTATTTAAATTTGGGGTTGATCAAAACAACAAATTGGATTTTTATAAGAGAAAATTAGTTTCAGTTTCTTCTTAAGCTTTTTTTAAATGGATATTAATTTTAGTTCAATAATTGAATTAATTTTAAAAATTCTAAACTAGTTCTGTTCTTTGTATAAAAGTTGTCTTCTGCTTAAGATACCTTTCAGAAATGTTTAATTTTTGAATATTTTTTATTTTATTTTTAATTTTTACACGTACTTCATGGTTTTTGCTGCTTAAAAATAGTAATCTTTTGTATGTGGTAAAGTTTTAAAAAAGTACTTTTTGAAAAAATCAACAACTTCAATTAATTTTAAAAATATTTTTTATAATTTTCATAATTTTTTGTACATTTTAAATTTAAAATAAATAGATTTCTAAAAGTAATTTACTTTTCATTTTAAAAGTTTTATACTTTTAGGGTTCTTTTTACTCAAAATAACTTTTTTCAAAACTCAATCCTTAGTGAATGAAATAATTTTCCATGAAAATAACTTTTTGTATTTTGTACTTTTCACAAAAAATGATTTTTTAGGAATTTTAATTTTAAGAATTTCAATAGTATGTATTTACTACTTCAAAAAAGGATGTTTTCGTATTTGGTACTTATTACAGAAAGTACTTTTTGAAATTTGGTACTTTTGCAAAAAAAGTCCTTTTTGTTATATTGACCATTTCATTAATAATGGAATTAATGTTAATATATATTTTTAAATTTTTATTAACTTTTGGTACTTTTTTACAGAATTCTTTATTAATTTAGTACAGACAAATCCAGGTATAAAAACGATATGTTATCAGGCGTATTTGTTAAATTGAAAAATTCGTTATAACGAGATTTATTTTGTGCCTTTTGTGTGTAGGTTAGGTTAGGTTAGAAGGCCGGTGTGAGGTTGTCCCCACACCATCACCCACAGACCAATACGGTCCATTGTGATGCCTTGCAGAAGGCCTTTTGTGTGTAAGCCTTTTGACATTAGTAGCCCTAACTATATTTCATATTGTTCCATCTTTTAGTTGTAACTAATTGTTCTGCGGCAGTATCTTGAGTATAATGATGATGATTAATAAAGTCTTCATTGGTTGGATTATAGTTAAGATAATTTACAATAAATACTTTGTTACAACCCTTTTTTCTTGTGTGTGTTGTGTTTTTAATCCATTCCTTACATAATTGTCAAAAATTTGGTTGTTCGTTTGATTTGTTTTTTTTTTATCAGCGTTCGTTTGTACATACGTTATGTTAAATTTTTGATTCGTTTTACCGCGATTTACCTGTACATTGTTTCAAATAACTGTTTCAATTAGATTTCTAAAAGAAATTTATTTTTTATTTTAAAAGGTAGTATAAAACCTTTTTTATTCTTATCCTTTTTTATTCCTTTTGTATTCTTTCTACTGAAAAGTAAGTGAATTCTTTTAAATTGGTCAGATTATTTTTAGTTTATAAAATATATAATTTGTTCATTTGGTACTTTTCATTATATAATGTTTTTTTTTAAAGAATCTTCAACATTTTTGTATTTTTATCTTTTTCATATCATTAGCTAATTCAAGTGTATATTTTCATATTTGCTACTTTTTTCAAAATAGTACATTTTTGGATTTTCTACTTTTGATTTTTTTTTTTTTAATATTCGGCAATTTTTGAAACTTTTTTAAAAAGTTTAATTATACATTTTATTGAAAAATAAGTTTACATAATAGATTTTTGTGAAGTAAACAAGTAATAATAATTAAAACTCAAGAATGACAGCTGTCACTTAGACAGATTCTAAATGATTCAAGATTTAATTAAAAAACTTGGTTGTTTAATGTTTTTATCTTTTTTTTTATTTTTTAATGTAAAAGAGGAAATCAATAGTAATACAATACAAAGTTGATTTAAACTATATGACAGCTTTATTTTTCTGACAATTTAAAATTACAAACAATTAATAACATAAATCCGCATTTGTTTATATTGAAAATATAAATATTTCATTACAAATTTGTATACAATGTTCTAATATAAAATTTAATTGATTTCCAAAAAAAAAAAATCTATTAATTATGAACTTGTCGATAAATGCAACTGTAAACTAGACAGCAGAAGAAAAAAAAATTAAAACTTTCAGCAAAACAATTTTATGAAAATAATATATTTCTTTTAAGTATACATGTCATGTATAAATATTAACGGAAATTTATTTAAATAAACAGCAGGTATTGAAAATAAAAATACTAATACAGCAAACGTACAAACATATAAATAAATTGTAATATTTCCATATGGCATTGTTTAATTTATGACATAAACTCCAAAATAATAATAAAAATACATAAAAAATACTACAGCGAAAAGCAACAACAATAAAAGAAAAACAAATATTAAACTTCCACCGACCAAACAAAAATCTTGTATTGTATAGCTATGTATTTGTGTACATTAGGATGGCCCTTATTTGGGACTTTCTCGATTTTCGAGGCTCCCAATGTTCAAAATTTATTGGAAGTGGGTTACAGTCAAATATGGACCGATTATTATGAAATTTAGTACGACGATTTATATGTATATGCGAATTACTTGTGTTGAATTTCGATTTCTTAGTTATTTCTATAAGAGATTTATGCGTATTTAAGTGATTTTCGGCTGTGGAATTTATATGGGGCTACGTCAAAATATGGCCCGTGCTAACAAAATATGGTTTTGAGATTTAACTTTGCATGAAACTTATTATTGGAGAATTTTGAATAGATACGGCTTTTCTATAGACTTTTATGTTCCATAAAGCCAGATTCCGGGAAGACATGAAAAATCATGGACCGATTGCTACCATTTTCAACAGGACTTGTCCTTCTATAATAAAAATAAAATGTGCAGAATTTAATGGTATTATCTGCATTATATTTGAAGAAAAAAGACGAAAAATATCTGAAAATTATCGTGGTAGTTTGAAACTTTGGTCTATAACTCGGATCCTATTGTACCGATTTTGCCCATTTTCAATACCAAACATTTCGGTGGATCAAAGAATGTTTGGTAAAAATTTCATTGTTCTATCTTTTTTTAACGAAGCTCTATCGTGCCTTTAACAGACGGACAGACGCACGGACAAGGCTAGATAGAATATTATAAGGACGCTGAATATATAGATTTTTATTTCGATGTGTTACAAACGGAATGACAAACTTAATATACCCCCCATCTTTTTGGTGGTGGGTAAAAAAATATAGAATAATTTTATTTGAAGTATCGAGTTATGGATTTCAAATATTCAGAATTTATTTTTTAGAAGACCAGGAACAATATAAGGGCCACCCTAAAGTACAGTATTGCATTTGCCACAAAATTTCTGTGAATGTGAATGAATGACAGTGGACAACAGTTATTAAAATTTTTTCAATGTCACACTCGCACATACTACGTACTTGCTATTTGTTCACACTGGCTGGCATTCTTTAAAACATTGCTCTCCATCGTTATTCGTTCATTGTGCTTTATGTCCCTCAAAATTGTCGTTGTCATCGTCATTATTATTGTTATTGCTGTTGTTGTTAAGGCATGTCAACAACATTATGATCATTTCACTTGTCTTTTGTATGTGCATTTGAGAGTGTATGTACATATGTACATGTATATATGCGTGTGTTTGTAAGTATTTTTAATAATAATAAAGTTCATAACTATTGAAATCAATCAAGCACGCAACAGAAAACCCTCAACCACCATCAGCCAGTCAACCAACCAACCAAACCAACAGCCGAAATATCATTGACAAAACGTCAATATTTTTTATCAGCATGTAAATATTTTGTTAACTGGGCACACGATTAAATAGTGCCGGTTAGGTGATGAAAGTGTCTTAAATCACTAGCAAAAAGGTGACGGTGATTGGTTAAGGATTTTTCAAAGAAAACTTATATTTACAATTACTGAACAACTTTCTCTTCAACGACAGCTGTGTTACTTAGAAGTAGTTTAGTAATGACTGGAATATAAATTCTACGTGAAATTTGTTCACTTTTATTTTTTAACATGGAATTTAAATAGGAAAATGTGAAAAGTGAACAAATTTCACGTGGAATTTTTATTCACGATAGGGTTGAATGTGTTGCATTATTATAATTTCACTTGATGTTTGCTATTTGTTGTTAAGTTGCAAACACTTTTTTAAAATGTGTAAATTAACCGTCTGCAAACAAAATTCCAGACTATTACTCTCCGGCACAAACCGGTAGACTTGAATTCGCTAAAATTCAATCTTGATAGTTGAGGGGCCTCGCAAAATTTATAGCATTTTCTGATAGGAGGATTACTTTTGCGCCACCTTGTATCTTGTCCAAAACAAGAAATCTGCCATCACTTGATC
Source organism: Bellardia pandia (assembly GCA_916048285.2). Classification (NCBI taxonomy): domain Eukaryota; kingdom Metazoa; phylum Arthropoda; class Insecta; order Diptera; family Calliphoridae; genus Bellardia; species Bellardia pandia. The sequence goes on from OU696531.1 coordinate 33,584,302, forward strand.
CGTAATCGCTTCGTACCAATCGTTTTTTTTTTTTTTTTTTTTTTTTTTGTTGGGCAGTGTATTTAAAAATTCTTTATTAGTTATAGAAATGTTAAATAATTCATTTAACATAAAAAATGCAAATAAAAAGAAAATGCGTATTCTATAAAAACTGTCAGTCCTTACAATGTACTCACTGTGTTGCTGAACCAAAGTAATAACTTATTTATCATCCTATTACTTTGTAATGAATGGTTTAGCTGGCAAGTTATTTTTTAACATTTACAAAAATGTTGAACAAATCATTCATACAAATAAAAGAAACACAATATTTAATATTTACAAAAAAAAATATTATCCATCGAATATTCCATAAAGTGGAGACACTCCTTTCAAGACAATGCACCGTATTCGTATGATGTCATTAAAAGATTAAAAAGAAGTCATAAAACTTGATCAAAAAGTATGACAATGAGAGAGACAAAGATTTAATTTTAAATTATCTATAAGTTGAAAAAATAAATTATAAGAAATATATATCTAAAGCATATGAAAATATATTTATTCTTAAACAAATTGTAACTCACTTTTCTTTGTATGAAATGCTACTAGGCCGTAACTCAAATTTCAAAGAAATATTTGAATATTTATAATATTTTAAGCATTTTTTATACAGATTTGAGCAGTGTAAAATATGTGTCACCGGTTCAACATTAAGAGTAGAAACAATTGTGATGAGAATAAATCATTTGGATTTTACCAATACATTAGGGTGACACTTGTTTGTAGGCGCAAATTTAGCTTTACAAGATCGCTTTAAACATTTAAACGAACAAAAATTAAATGCTAGTCAAGTTAACCACAAAGATGGTCAAGTAAATACATCGCCATAAATAAAAATCAATTCAGAAAATATCTCTATTTAAAGCCCAAACAAAAATAGCATTGAACCTTCTAGTTGCGGCAACAAATAATACTTTAAACCTTCCTTAACCCTAATAACCCCACAAATAATACCATGTATATTATAGGGAAACTATTTACTGTAAAACAACGCAAAATGTTTACATTGTTCCACAAACAAGAAGCGGATATAAATATAGTATTCACATATTTACATTCCTACATGAGAAAGGATTCATAAAATTTTTTTCGATTTTCCTTTTTTGTACAACAAAAAAAATATTTCAAATGAAAAATGCTTCTATAAAGTAAAACAAAGACAAAAATTATATAAATAATAATTGTCACGTATTTCATTTCAGTAACAAACTGAAACTTTTTTAATAGTATGTATTGTAATTGTATTCTGTATTTCAAGTAAATTAAAAACTAAAAATGAAATATACAAAACAAACAAAAAATAAAATAGTAAAAATCCTCGTTCATACAACAGGGGGCTAATTCTGGCAGTCGTATACGATCGAATACTTACTCGTGAGTTCGAGTTTTTTTTAACTTTTGGGGTTTTATTAGTCGTTATCGAATAATATGTATCGAAATTTCTAATGACAGGGGGGAAATTTCGATACATATTATTCGATAACGACTAATAAAACCCCAAAAGTTAAAAAAAACTCGAACTCACGAGTAAGTATTCGATCGTATACGACTGCCAGAATTAGCCCCCTGCAGTTTATAAATATTTTAATGGAAAATAGTGAAATCAAGACATACGAGTATCTGTAATCAGCGTTACCGTTGAGAATTTTCAAAAAGTCGCTCAAAAGGTCGTTTAAAAAAAAGTCGTACAAAAAAGTCGTTTTGAAAAATAAAAGTCGCAAACTTTTTAATAACCTTCCATGGACTTAAATCATTGGTTTTTGCTAATCCCGCTTAGCACTAGTTTCATTTCTGCAAATGTAACAACGCTTTTACGAAAGTTGCTGTTTCACTTCGGCAAAAACTATTGTAGTTGCTTGATCAGGAGCTGTTTACAAGAAATGCAAAAAGGACGCTTCGTCGCTTCATCTTGCTTAAGCCATTTATATTTAAGTTCCCTTTCTTTGGAATAATATCGCGACACATTAGTTTTCTTAGAGGAAACTGTAGCGTTGTTGACGTTTTATATATAAAACAATGTTGCCAAACGAAGAACAATTTGTTGATTTCTTTTATACTAAGGCGTCGATGCCATACTATTTCACTGTTCATCATTTGGCAATTTTTTATTAAAAAAAAATAACAAACAAAACCAGCAAATTTGCAATGCATTGAAAAATAAACTTTTGTGTAGGTAACTATACAAAAAAGGGGAAAAAGTCGCAACAAAATTAAAAAAGTCTCAAAATTAGGTAGTTTTAAAAAGTCTCATAAAAAGTCGCAAGCCGCCAAAAAAGGGTCAAATTGCGACTTTAGTCTGCGAACGGTAACCCTGCATACGAGTATTTGTAATACAACAGCGAGAGAGAGAGAGAGAGAAAGAGTGAGTGAGAATAACATAAGTTATTTATTAGCATGATGTATTTTAATACACAACAAAAATTATAAATAAAGTATTTGTTAATATTTGCAAAAATAGCAAACAGAGGAGTTAGGAATTTTTGTTGAATGATTTGATTTTAATGAATAAAGTGTTTGCTTAACAATAAACTGTATGTTCACAAAGGAATTTGGGAAAATTGTTTAAAAAGCACAACTTTGTATTGCTAGTCAATGGCATGTTTCATTAAAATATTTAATATATTATTATGACATTTAACACAATAATGTCGTGCAAGGCAAATACTTACACGAACGCTTACAAATAGGCAGCTAAATAAGTCATTACTTTGACATCACCGAAATAACTAGCTACATGTAACAACAATAATAACGTATTGCTTGTAAGAAGCCGTTATAAGTACAAACGGTATGTAAGATTAGTTAATACGGCACGTTTGGGTAACGAATAAAGTCATACCAGGTTGTATACTTTACACAAAATAAAAAAAAATAAAAAAAAAAATAAAAAAAAATAAAAAAAAAATAAAAAAAAAATAAAAAAAAATAAAAAAAAATGTATGAAAATATAGTCGTCAAGCCCGCCATATAATACCCTACTAAATATGGAGAGACCATTATAAAATTAGGTGTCATGATATCTGTATATGTGAAACTTATTTGTATTGAATTTAATTTGGATAGCAATAATTTTAAGAGATTTATGGTCGTTAAAATGATTTTCTGAAGTGAGGCTTATATGGGAGCTAGGGTCAATTATGGATCGATTTGCGCAAAAAATTTGTAGATGGGATGAGGCTTCATGTACAACTGATTTGTTGCGAAATTTGTTTGGATATGTCCATAAATAAGACATTTATTACCGATAAACCCTTAATTTGGGAGGATATTTGCATGGCGGCTTGGTGAAATAATGGACCTACATATATTAAACACTTTTAATCCCAACCGTCCTGGGCCGAAAAAATATCATTTACCAAATTTTACCTTCAAAATTGTAACCTTTAATCTGCGCACAAGGTTTACATGGACAGCCAACCAGCCAGAAGGACGGATATCGTTAAATTGACTCAGGAAGTGGTTCTAAGTTGATTGGTATATTTTAAGGTGGCTGTTGGACTAATTTTTATGAACGTTACAAACATCAGCACAAATCCAATACACCTTCCCAACTATGGTGGGACAGAAATAGAATTACATAAATTAGCATATAAGTTTTTGTTTGGGAGTTACGAAGTAACCCAGGAAATATGTTAGTTTCCAAATCAGCCACAAAGTTTAATAATAAATAAGAAACCTGGAATGGACAGGCATATGCACTTTTCAGGACTTAACCAAACACATCCGGACGAGGTGTAAGACTGTTTATAAAATGTTGTAAAACGTTGTATCGAGTAAAAGCTAATATTCAAAGTTAAACACCTAATATTTTTTAAAAAATGTTTTATTACATACTGCAAGTATAAATTTAAAACAAAATATATTGCATAATTCATAAGTAACTTAAGCAAAATACATATACACAACTCATAAAAAAAAACTAGAAAAATATGGAACATCAAAATAAATCAAACAATTAAATTTTAACGGAAAGTAACAGATTTTATGCACCAAAATAAAGTCAACAGATATATTAAAATGATGTTAATCATTGTATTTATTATTTTGTTTGTAGTCCTTTTGTCTTTATCACAGCTGACAATATTCTAGACAATCTTCAGCAAGTTTTTTAGTTAAATCTGGCGAAATTTTGTGCCATTCATCCTGTATTATTGTCTTTAGGTTACCTTGCACGAATTATTTCATTGCCTAGTTTTATTCTAGAGATTCCCACAGGTGCTCAAATTGATTGAGGTCTGGGGATTGCGGAGGATGATCCAAAGTTTTTGGACTAACAAGTTTGCCTATCACTATGGACGATCTGTCTTGACACTTTCTTTATCATTTTTTATAATTTTATTTGTGTTGGATAATTTGCAAAAAGTGTTTATCACATGCAATTAAATTAAAATCAAAGTAATGTTTTTTTTTAAGTCCTAAGTCTTAATTTACACGAAGCAATTCTGTAAGCTTAGCTAATTTTATTTTAGACATCGGAGTAAGGAAGATAAGACGAGTACACACTAGGTTGTACTAGCAATTCTAGTTTCTCTCTCTTATTTGTATTACATATGTGTATACAAATGTGTGTACACGCTCAAATAAAAATCCGAGTGATTTAAGCAATTATGCTGTGTAAAATTTCATGAAAATAATTGTATCAATATTTTCTACAAAAAATGTTTGGTGTAAATTGGGACTAAGCAAAGCAAACGCATATGGTAAACAAATATTTCAAAAGACACACTTGTGCAAAATTGAGTACATATGTCTTTTTCGTACTAATTTTTTATTTGCAAAAAATTATTATTTTCCATTTTGCATTGTAAATTATTTTCTTTATTTTCAATTTCCCCGAAATTTTCAAAGTTACAGTATTGCATCAAGTGACTTAATTTATATTAAGCAACATTTTTCAAATTAGTATTTGCATAATAGTTTCATATACATTCTGCCCTTCAAATTGCACTTAGTTATCATGTATTTATAAATGACAGTTGTTATTGCTTTTTTTTTATAAAGATCCTTTAAAAATTAACGAATATTCTTCTATTGGTCTCAATTTCCTTCAAACGATTACATTGTTTGTTATACTCTTGACTATGTTGAATTTTTTAAAACATTCTCCCTAGTAAAGTTTACCATTTACATTTTTATTTTGGGCCCCCTTTAATCAGGCTAGAGAAGATCGCATTCCTACCAACTCAATAGAGACATAAACACCAAATGTACATAAATTTTTTATGTTTTTTCTACACCATCAAGTGTCAAATATTTAACACAAAAATATGTCATTGTGAGCTGAGCTACTTTAAGATCATGAAGAAATTTTAGTTGAGTGTGTAAGTATTTTTTTTTTCGGATTATGTCTAAAAATAACCCAGTTTGTTCCCATAAAAAAAATAAATTTGAAACCTAAAGATTGTGTATAAACAATTTTTTGAGGAAAAACAAACAAGTACATCTAGCAAATATTACAACAAGAGTATGAGTACATTAAAAGAAGAGTTTTTTTCTCTTTTATATTACAACGTACACACATGCATATACATATATACACATAGTTGTTGTTATAAGCAAACTTTACATGCATGTAAAACACCTTGTGCTCTTATGCAGTTTTACTGCATGTGGTCGTTTTCTATGTGGTATTGGGAATCCATGTAGATTAGGGTGTTCCCTTAAAACAAAATTAAATTTTAATTTGAAATTTTAATAAAAAAAAATTTGTTATTTTATATAAAATTGACAAAAATCAGTTACATTTTAAATATGAAAATATTTACAAATAATGTTACTTTAGGGCACACCCTTTTAATACTACATTTATAGACACTTTGCAATATAACAAACTTGTCGTGTTGCATTTAGTTTTAGCTGTGTGTGTGTGTTTTTTTTTATAATCCAACTACATATTTGTTTGTAATTATATATACATGTGTTAAACGTGACATGTCCTAAATTATACAAATTTTTATTTTTTTTGTCTCTTGTTAATGTTTATTTTTATTGCATACAACCTTTTTGGGGGTCTAAAAATGCATTTGAATTAGTTTTGCTAAACATTTCAACAGACAAAACGTTATGATGGCAGTTAGGAAAAAAACAAATATGTGAAATATAAAAGACTTGGCAAGAAATTTTGTATTGAAGACCTCAACATATATTTATTTATAATCATTAAATTAGAATTTAGGTATATTTATGAAGATGTGTGTAATTATTAACAAGTATTGAGCATTTTTATTGTATAATAAAAAAAAAATTTAAATAAATATTTTGCAAAAATATTAACAGCCTTAATTGAAATCTAAAAACATTTATTCGTTAATGCATCCTTCTCAAAGTATATCAAATATCTAGAAAAGAGTTACGGACATAAAAGTAATCATGTCTGCTACGAAGGTAGAGTTCCAACACTAGTTAAATGAAAGACACCTATTATCTGAATATGGCAGACTTTGTGACACATCACTAAACTAACCTAACTAGTTGTCTTATACGATCATGATCCCCTCTCGTAAAATAAAATTAAATGTCTTAAATGTCTTGCTAAAACCAAATGTCGCCGAGATCACGAGCTTCAATTTCAGGCATCAAATAGTCGGTTACTATGGCACGATAACGGTCGCCATTGACGGTTACGTTCGCACCGGCATAATTTTTAATGAAATATGGATCGATGGTTCCATATCTTCACAGCGTGCTGGATGTGGTCTATTCGGTCGAATATTATCCAATAATGAATGCTGGGTCTAAAAATGGGTGATGGTATTGCGAATAGTACGCTCAGTAGGCCGATTATGTTGACCATAAGTTGAGCGAAGTGCAAGAAACACATTGCGCACAGAACGTGAATTTTCATAATAAAGTTGAACGATTTGTAAACGTAGTTCAGACGTATACTTGACATTGTCATTTAAATCTTATATAAAGTTCTTTCCATTATGAAATTCCAAGCAATACCAAACAAAAATAACATGACAGCATGTCACAACTCACACGTGATCTGTCAAAAAAAGGCTATTGAAAAAACTATCTTTACTTGAATCACCCATTGCAATCAAGTGTCTAAACCCCATCTAAGAGATAATCTGCTTATCTTAATGAATTGCTTCATGTAAATTAGGACTAAGTCTCATGCAAACACTACTAGTAGACAAATTCGAAAACAATGCCAAATATTTTGTATCAATTAACTCCTTATTTATATTATATTTACTATAGTTTTATATAAGAACAAGTTAGACTGTGCCGAATCTTAATTACTTTCCACCTAAATATAATGAGAGTTACAAAACCGTCATTGTTGTTAGTACTAGAATACCATTATCCAAATTTTATAAGTATTTTATATTTTGTTTGCTAAAAAATTTTCGCACAACATAATTTATTTCAAATATCTTAAAATTTTATCTAATTTAAATCATTTATAATTGATGTAATTACCAATTTGATAGTATGAAGTATGAAGTCTGGATTAAAATCATCGAAAAAAATTTTTTTTCGATATCGATATTTATTAGATATTTTTGTGGTCTTACTTATTTTTCGGAAGTGGTCCATAGATGGGAACTATGACCAATTATGAATCGATCTTTAAAAATTCAGTACAGAGAATTTTAAATACATATATGAGAATATATCATATCGAATTTCAACCAAATAATGGTATATTTGAGACAGATATGAGTAATTTTCGGAAGTGAAGGATATTGTTAAATATATAGCTATATTCACAAAATCCAACAGTTTGATTTTGACATATTTACACATGAGCTTTGAAAATGTTTGGACCTGTACCGTTATTTGTAAATGATTTGCACATAATTAGATAGATAAATAGATAACTTGTCATATGGTACATAGACCAAACTTAACCGAATATCGTTTTGCGGTTTATTTTTATAAAAAACTTATTTATGTATCGTTTTTCCATACTTTGGATAAAAATTTGTATGGGGACTATGAGAAATCATGGACCGATTTTTACTGTTTTTATCACAGGATTAACTTTTATCATTTTATCAGAGAAATAATGCAATATATTTAAACAAAATAGCAGAAATTGGTGGAAAATATCAAATTTTTATGAAGGTTGTCTTACATTTTGATCCACACTTCTGGTTCTACTATACAAAAATATAAAATATTTTTGATAAAAATTTTGTTAAGTTTAGTTGCGTATTTTGGACGTGAGAGTGTTTTATACGCACAGGCAGACGGACATAGCTCAATCAAGAATTTCATAATAATTTAGAATTTCATAAAGATCAAGAATGTATATATGTACATTAGGGTGGCCCCAAAATTAAGCTGCGGATGTTCCCGACTAATATGAAAATTTGATTCATTTTAAGACTACGTTTCTCAATTTTTTTGTCCTGGGGTCAATATTTGGTGAGCTGGATCAAAGGATAAAAAGGTCCTTTTTAGAGGTTTTTTGATCTTTTTCACATTTCCCCCAAGGGAACTATATATTAATTTGGTATCATATGAAAGGTCTTTGAGAGGCGCATTCAATGGGTTATTAAAAATTAAAAAACAATTTTTTTTTTTTTATTTTTTTTTTTTTTTTTTTTTGATATTTTCTTTTAGTTAGGTTTAAGTTCATTAAATTTAATTTTCATTAAATTTAATTTTCATTAAATTATTTTTACTGAAGAAGGAATTGTTTAACAACTTGAAAAATTTTTATTGTTTGATAATTTTTCTTGACTAGGATTCGAACCGGGTTGTTGGTTGAATTTACATATGTTTCGAGAAACACCACTTTCTCTCATCAGAATTCTTTGCGTTCTGAGCCTTGCACCACTACGGTGCAATAGTAAACGTATATATAACCTCATGCACCACTTGTGATGGTTCAAAAACTATCTTCAATATTATTTAATTTAAATTTTTGTTATTTAAACCTGTACATGCTTAAAGGTTTATAAAATTCACTAACTTCCTGTATATTTATGATTTTTTTTTCACGTATTTATAGTTTTACTTTTAGCAGCTTTAAATAATGTATTTATATAAAATAAGCTGTTATACAAAAATAACACTAGTAGCAAGAAAAAAATATTAGGAGCGTACAAATTGTTCAGAAAAAAAAACGTACTTCACAACTAACAATTGGCAGGTTATGATTGTTTTAATTAAAGTGTTTATGTTTAGGAAATCAAATCATTTAAATTCTGTTTGCAAAAATTACACGAAAAGCTATAAAAATATGTGGTGTTCAAATGTGACAATTTATGAAGCCCCTTCTATTTAGTTTTTATCTTGAAACATACAATAAAAACACAAATAACGAACTAGTGAATGTTCTGTAATATTGTTACACTTCAACAATTCACAACTTAACTCGTAGAATTCCGATTAAATACCAAAAACCAAATTACACTTGTCTAAGCATTCCTGCGCATTAGAGGTCTTGTTATACTCAAATATTTCATGTTCCGGTATGTTGTGAGGACTACGGTGAGTTGCTAACTCAAATACCTGGCAATGCCTTAACCCTGCTACTATGTTAGAATAAAAATACACATGTTATGTTTGGGTCATATTTTGACCCCACATTTTTTTATTGAGAAAATTCAAATTTGTACATTTCGAAAATATTTTTAAGGCTTGTGATCAATGCAATATATCGTCGTTAGAGTGATTGTGTGTCGGCCTGACGGACAAACACGTTGTTTTTTTTTGCAAGTTATTTACTTATTTAATAGTTATTAATAGTTATTAAATAAATAAATTTTGAAGAATTTTTGCTGTTTACACGAGTTTGAAGCAATTTTGAAGAAAATTTCAATCGTGTAAATCTAGCTTTACACAAAATTCTGATTATTAATTTTAAATTATTCTAATTTCTGAATTTTGAATAAACTTTAAACAAATTTTTCAAGTATTCATGAAATTTCGTTAAGCCGAATATTTGATTAATCGCTTATATTAAATTACAAAATGTAACCTAAATGTAACTTTAAATTTAAAACCACCTTAATACACATTAAAATGCAACTTTCATACTAAGCATGATGCCAAGTTACTGCTGCTGTTATTCGAATATTAGTAGTAATACAAAAAAACCCAGCCAAAAATATACAATTTAAAACACATCCTAACTATAAGATTATGAATGAAAATGAGCAGAGATTAGCTATAGAACGAAATGAAGTAAAGTATAGAAAATGTATGTCAAAATGTCATTTCAGAGTAAATTGTATTTCACGAAAAACAAAACAGATAAAAACAACATTCAAAATTAAAATTTCATAAAATATAAACGAAAAAACTCAAACTGAAATTGTTACATTATATGTAGAACTCGCTTTAGGATAATGATGATTAGGGTCTGTATGTGTTACAGCAACATCAAGGGAAGCTAATTTTATTTAACATATACATACATACATATGTACATTACTTTTTTTGTTGCCTTAACTGGGACACCTACATTATAGCAAAATTATTATTATTACTAGCACTTTAATAATAAAATACATATTAAAACACCTCAGATATAATGAAGTGAAATTTATATTTGTTTGTATGTTTATGTTTTAGTTATTATGTATTACGAACTATTGGCAGGTAAACTTTTGACTAAATATTTAATTCAAACCCTGGAGTGTTTAACAAATGTTACATATTTTATATACACCAATACCTCACTTTGCGTCGGGGTTACGTTAAAAAAAGTGCCGCAAATTGAAACGACGCAAAGTGAATTAAGATTTTCTATAGCAAACCATGTAAAGATCGAATATAGGTTCTAGGGTTACGAAAATACTAAGTCGTCGGCTTTTTTCCACAAAAAATTGGTCCACTGTTTGCTGAACAGCTTTTTTTCAACGTAAATTAAATTTTATTGTAGCAATTGTCTGTAGCACTACCACTAGAATTTTCGTTGGTAATGCTTTTTATGTCATCATTTATTTAATGGTATTATCTGCTCAACTTGATTTTCAATCCAAATAGAAAGTAAAGACTCCATTTCGATCATCAAATTACTTTTTGTACGGGTCATCGTTTTAGCATCTAATAACGTTGCAGATTTTACAAAAAATTTAAGAAAAAAAAAACAAGTAAGATTGCTATATTCGGCTATGCCGAATATAAATAAAATAAAAGCGTCAAGTAGTTTGAAGAAAATATAACGAGTCTTTTATTCAAATGTACACACACACAATTAAAAATGAACACACCACACCCAGCATACCAATCTAGGAGCGCTCCGAAAAAAGGAGTCAGAAAAGAGTCCAACAAAAGAGCATTTTCGGAGCGAAAGAAAAATTTGATTGTTGCTGTCCTGAGTCGGCACGCAGTATGACTCAGAAATTCCACTTAATTATGTGTGTACCAAAGCGTTGTTGTCTTGTTTTTTGTGCTTTGAAGAAAAAAAAACATAGCTCTACCACACAAGCATAATAAAAACAGGATTACACAGAGCCCAACTTAAACTTCCTAAAAGACTCTTTTCTGACATTACCTAAGAGCTCTTTCAGAGCCCAAAAAAAAAACCTCATAAAATACTCTTTTCGGACATTATCTAAGAGCTCTTTCTGACGAACCATTTTCGAATGTAATGACCCTCTTTTCTGAAGGTTTTCGGAGCAATTATGATTGTGTTTTGGGCTCAGAAAAGACTCTTTTCGGACTCATATGGCTTGCTGGGTTTTTACACACTTATATTACGGTTTAAGAACACACTTAAAGTTTTCGAACACATTGATGTTTACACAACAATGACTCACAATAAACTGATTCATTTGGTTGGCCGTGTTAGTCAATTTATACAGCAATCATAATTTCTGGAAGGTTCGAAACTAAGATACTAGAATGTTCGTGACTGTTCGTAACAATATTAATAAAATTTGTGTGACCAACGCCATCTGTTGATGAATTTGTTCGTAACAATATTAATACAGTTTGTGTGACCAGCGCCATCTGTTGATGAAATTATTCATAACAATAATTAGTTTTTTTGATGAAATTTTTAGAGGTTGTCTCGGATTTTTCCTCAAACCTCCCTTATTTATGGACGGATTTTGCTGATTTTAAATAGCAAACTTTTCGAAAGCATGTGTGACAGATGATTATTGAAGATTTGGATCCCGTAAATAGCTGGGGACTTCAGAAAATTGATTTCAACATCCAGACAGACAGACGGACATGGCTTAATAGACTCCGCTATCTATAAGGATCCAGAATATATATACTTTATAGGGTCGGAAAATTATATTTTGGAAATTACAAACGGAATGACAAACTTATATATACCGTTCTCATGAAGGTGAAGGGTATAAAAATAAAGACTCGCACCCAAAATAACGCAATCTCGAAAATCTAACGAAGCACAGTCAAAATTAGTAGTAATTAAGCAGCGACGCACAGTGGCTAAAAATCGTTTTTCATTGGCCAAAAGTCGATTTTTTTTTGTCACCGATTTTTTAAATTTTTACACCTTTTTGGAGCTAATATATCCATATTAAGGTAGCCAAAAAATTAGGTTAAACTATTAATAATTGTGGGCGTGGCATGCTGTCAAACTCAACTGTTTTTTTAATTTCAGAAAAATGTGTTTTTTATTTGTTTTTTGTCAAAAACAAATGGTTACTACTCCCAAGCTATCATCGATAATGGCCTGCGGTCTTTTTTATAATGTTGGTAGGATTATAGTCTTTAGTTGTTGTAAGTGGTTACCGCTCTAGCGTTTAATATTAGGGGCGTTCTGAAATATTTATGAAACTACTATATTTTTCTGAAATTTAAACTTTAGTGGAATAGAACTTCTAGGGAACAAAAGGGAACAAGAAACGTGTACCACCCGAAGAAAGGTGAAAGTGTCTTCTTTAATCCTATATATACTTTTGCACCCGCCACGACCCGCCGGTAGAACACTTTTTTAATTTTAATGAAATTACTCTAAAAAAAATTCAAATTACGATAATTTAAACAGCCCTATAATTACTCGTATACAATGGTGTATTAAATTTTCACTTTTTCGCCTAAAGGTTTATGTTTCTTTACTTTAGACTACGTAAAACTAAAATAATTAAATATAATACCTGGGAAAGGGTTTTATGGCTTTGTTTTGATTAGCAAAAAAAAATAAGTCATAAAAATATCACAATAGGTTCTACAGTAAACATATGATCTCTTTCTAATATACCTGTTATCAACTGTTCGGGTCAACCAAAGTCATAAACAATTTTATAATAATAATCGCGACATTAAACCACTAAAGAAAAAAACCCCAATATTGGCGAGATACTAATTAGTTTTACATGATATTAACCCTTTCGGCCGCACTTGAATTTAGCTGTGACTACCAAGAGCATCACATATTTTTTCATGACTTTTTACTGTGGATCAAATGACGACTTATGGAACATATACTAAAAATCAGTTATGATTTGGATTTCGTGTCTTCAGGATCCATAAGAAACAATGGAACCAACAAAGAGTTAAGAAGTTCAAAAAAGAAACATGTTCAAGATGAATATCGCAAATTTTACCGCACGAAGATTCTTTTCAGATCCAAAAACAGCATCTGAAATAACAGGAATGGATTTAAACCTTATTTTCAGATTTAAAATAATCCTAGAAGTACTTGCGAGCAATGAAGAAATTGACGCTAGACAATTTGGAGATTATGCTAAGGAAACTGCAAAAATATATACAACCAACTACCCATGGAGAAATATGTCTGCAAGAGTTCACAAAATCCTTTATCATGGAGAAGATTGCATTAAATATCATTTGGTGCCACTTGGAGAGCTATCAGAGGAGGCTCAGGAAAAAAGGAACAAGGATTACAGATTTGATAGAGAGCACAATACTAGAAAAATTTCACGAAATTCCACAAATGAAGATCTATTTAATAAATTATTGGCAACATCAGATCCGTTCATATCCAATATTCGAAATCAATGGAAAGTGGAACATCGGGATTTAGATGAAGAAGCCAAAAAACTACTAAAGAACAGAAATAGCGCAGAACAAAATATAGAATATTTGCAATCAATATTTGTTTCAAATGAATAATAATTACAATTGCCTTCATTGTTATTTAAGTACGAAAAACATAGTAAATAATTCTTTAAAAAAAACCGACTTCAAAATTTCGGCCAAATAAAATGTTGGATTAACTTTCAAAAATGTTTAATATAACTAATGTTGTTGCACTTTTTTGATTGAAAGAAAGAATTTTGAAAATCTTGTTAATCTTCTAAAAAATCGGTTTATGATAAATCTATAATGTTTTCCCATTAACAGAGCTAAATTTTGACACCCATATTCGATATATTCTTAAAAATCGGTTTATGCTATATATCCCCGATATATCTCAATCAATTTCTGAAATTTGAATTTTTTTTACCTTAAATATATTTTTCTGCAAGCCATATCTTCCAAATAAAATAAATTATTTTTAAAATTGATTCATAAATCACGAAGTTATTCAACAATTTATAAGAGAAGCACAGAAAAAATATAGATAACGGTAAATAAAAAACCGTATGTCCGTCCGATCTTCATAAAAATTAAATGGGACCCACCTGCAAGCAAACCCTTTCAAACAAAAAAAGAATTTTTAAAATTGGTTCAGAAATGGTTATCGTGGAACAAACAAAAAAAGCAACATACCATTCGAATTGATAACCTCCTCCTTTTTGAAGTCGGTTAAAAATAATAATAAATAGAACCTACTATTGTTACAAATGCTAATAAAATCTATTGCAGTTTTTATTTTTAAAATGTTTTTTAAAATTATCAAATCTGACAGCAAAAAAGAATAAATTTTTCTGTAGTAACAGCAAAATCTCCAGTGAATTTTCCTATTTTTTTTAGTGTAAACATTTTTTTGAGTGTAAAAATTTTTTTGAGTGTAACATTAAAAAAATTCCATTATCACAAAAAATAATTATAATTATTATTAAGTTCCAAATATTAAATTTTTTAATATGTAAATAAAAAAAATAAACCCATATTTCACTCCAAAAGTTAAAAAAAATCAAAAGTTCAACTTTGACCTAGAAGTCCTTAAAAAGTCATCAATCAATTTTAATGTAATTACAACTGAGCCAAGCTGAACTAAATATCTATCCATTAAAAAAAAATTACTTCAATATTTTGATCGGTTCAAAAGTTACAGAATTTTGGCCAATGAAAAACGATTTTCAGCCACTGTGCGACGCAACTTCGAAAAAAACGAAACGACGCAAAGCGAGGAATTGGTGTACATAGAATATCTGTTAAGTATTCACTTATTGCTATGAAACATATTAAATATTTACAGAAAAAGGTTAAGAATATCAACTGTCACATAAATATAGGTATTATTGTTATTTAGAAGTAAAACAAAAAAATATATTCTAGCATTACCCTAATTAGATAACAACTAAATAATTTAAATAAAACTTAACTAAAAAATGTAAATTCATCTAAATGAAAGCAAGCAACATATGCATATGTTTTAATTTTTTGAACATAAAATTTAATCTTCTTCAAGGACATTGAGTACAAACAAAAAACATTAACAATTCTTAATAAACTACCAAACCATAGAATAGACTATTGTTATAATATTTTTTTTTTTCTTTCTTCTCTACTACATTTTTATACTTTCAAATAGAAAAATTGAAAATAAACTCAACTTTGATTACAATTTCCTCCTCTGGAGAGCGTTATTAAGCCATAAAGACGTGAATTTCTTTATTTTCCAACATCAAATAACTAAAAGAAAAAGTGTTACAATTACAAAAGTAGAGAAAAAAAAGCACTACAGCAACGACTAAACACAACAAATTAATAGAAAAAACAAAAACTGAGTACTAAAGAAATGCCTTGGACGCCACTTGGTCACACAGCCAGTCAGCCAAAGCGCCCTGAAAATTCATAGAGAAATAATTTCTTTGTATATATAGGTATGTATTAGTCTGTTTATGAGTGTTGCTATGACCAGCAAACATTTGGGTTTTGATAACAACATTTCAATATAGCAGAGTAATCAATATGTATTAAAATCCAAGATTTAGTTCAATAATATTTTCAGCAACCAACGTCTGCCAAGGGAAATTTATCATCCCGCGACAATTATTTTCAATGTTGCAAGAATGTTATTTCACTAAAAAATATGGCGAAAACGCTTATTTATCAATCCTGTGTTGTGTTGTTGGTGTGTTGTAGAGGTATATTGTAGAATTCTTTTTTAGAAACAGTAGAGTACTTGTACATAGCGTTTTTAGAGCCAGTTTTTAGGTGTAGTTCAACCATGTTTATTGTTTTAACTTAGTTTAAACTTCAAATTCAGTGTTTTGGATGTAGTTTACTTTGTTTTAATTGGCGTTTAACCCTTCAAGAATGGGCGTTTAAACTCGATTCATATTTATCAAAACATATCAGCTGTTTAAAAGTACTATAAAATAAAAGAGCTGATTGTTTTAAGTTTTACCTTATAACATAAAATAAATTATAATAAAATGGATTTTTCCTCAAATGATGAGGATTATAGTGATTCGGAAATATATAATAATTTAAATAGAACTATATTAAGAAACCCCCGGACATTAAGAGATCGTCCAAACTATTTTCATTTATATGATGATGGCGAATTTTATCAGCGATTCCGTCTGTCCAAGCTATCAGCGTATAGAATTTTGGAACTTATTGGTCCACACATTAAAAATCCAACGAGTTGCTAAATATTTGTTAATTAAATTAATACTTTAATTTAAAAATGCTTTTTAAGGAACAATGCTTTGTCAGAAGAACAAATGTTATTAATAACTGGGGGCATGTTTCTGACCATAGGCGATGTAAATGGTGTCTCTAAGTCAACGATTTCAAAAGTAGTAACTAGAGTGTGCCATTATATTGCGCTTTTAAAGGACCATTTTATTATATTTCCAAAATCACATCAGGAGATTTCCATTAGCAAACAGGCATTTTATAATGCTACCACATTTATGTAAGAAATTTTTAACGATGCCATATTTTTAAAATGTGTAAAATATGGTAACATCAAATAATTTGACGTTTCTTAAACTACCACTGAGAAAAACGATAAGGTGGATTAAAAAAAGTTTGAATGTTATTAAAGTTTAACTAAACCACTAACAAACAAGTTTAATCCTTCTCCTAAAAACTGGCCCTTAGAGTCGCAATTTTGTCATTACAATATTGTAGTAGTGTAGATTATTGCAAAATTTTTGGATAAATATTGTTAATGTAAAATAATGTTTACTCCAACGGAACTTCTCGCCCATCGTCCAGTACTTTGATGTAACTTTTACCATATGACTTTCCCTATTACTTTTAACTGGCATAGTCTGTGTTTACACGTTACAACCCCTATTGCATACATTCTTAATTTTAAGGCAAAGATTAAAAAACAGATATTTGCCGAAAAAGACGTAACCACTAAATAAAATATATTTGAACTCGTTTATTTATTAAAAAAAAAACAACTTTGTTTATTTAGGACAGGATACAACAAATATGTAGTTTTATTTTATTTGATGCTGTTTGATCTTTCAAAACTCATGAAAGAGTAAACAACGTCAAACAAATGTGTTCTAAAACAAGTGGTTACGCTTTTTTGAGTAAATATTTGCTATGTGTGAACACAGACTTATGACTAATGCGTTCTTATAGTCCGTACAAGTTTTTCGCTATTTTAGTGGAATCAGAATAATGTTTAGGAAAGTAGTTGCATCCATTGATATTACGCGGATTAAATAAACAGTAAAAATGCTAACGATGTGTTATTATTTTAGCATTTTGATTCATTTCTTGATAATGAAAATCTTTACAGACATTACTTCTCGCATTAAAACAAATAACATTAAATATTTTCTTAATATACAGTTAAATTCAAACTGTATTCTATGTAAAAAAAAATACATATGTAATTTGTCTTACATTATTGTGTTTGCTGGGCAGATATACGTATCTATAAACAAAGTGTATGTATGAGATAACTACACTAAGTACCCTAAAGCATAAAGTAGAACAAGTTTAGTGGATTTCATCTTTTGAATTTTTTTGTTGTTGTTAGTTAGAACATAATTACAATTGTAGCGACAAACTACAAGCGAAACATTTTGGAATTAGTTAATCATACTTATACTACTAAAATAATAGTGAAACGTCGAATATTTATGCCCTGCTTTATCTTTTTAACAATATTTTTA
This sequence comes from Bellardia pandia, assembly GCA_916048285.2. NCBI lineage: Eukaryota > Metazoa > Arthropoda > Insecta > Diptera > Calliphoridae > Bellardia > Bellardia pandia. The sequence goes on from OU696531.1 coordinate 33,602,511, forward strand.
ATATATACTTACATACATAAATAAACATTAAAGTCATTTTAGTGAGCAAGCTAAATTGTCGTACCGAATGTCGTGAAGATCGGTCCATAAATGGGCATAGCTCCCATAAAAGTTCACTTCAGACCATCATATAATAACCTACACCCAGTATATATGAGTTATGAACTATTGTGGATCGATCATCATTAAATTTAGTGACATTTAAAAGAGTTATGCTCTTTAAAGTGATTTTCGGAGGTGGGAGCTTTGATAAATTATGGATTGATCTGCACAACATTTGTAAATGTGATTATATATAACTTATTTGTGGCGAAATTTGTTTAGATACGTTCATAAATCATATATTTATTACCTATAAACCCCTATTCGGGAAGACATTTGTATGGTGACTAGGTGAAATAATAGACCGATTTCAACCAATTTCAATCCCAGTCGTATTTTGGGCGAAAAAATATCAAATACCAAATATTAACGAAATATCTTCAAAATTGTAATATGTGCACAAGCTTTACATGAACAACTAGTCAGCCAGCCCGATGGACGGACGGACATTGTTAAATCGCCCCAGCAAGTGATTCTGAGACGATCGGTATACTTTAAGGTTGCTTGGGGTGGGTGTTAGGCTAATATTTATGGGCACAAATTCATGGCATAAAAACCATGCAATATATGTTGGTTACATTTTAAAATTATAATTTTCTAAATTTAAACACCTTTTTGTGTCGTCTGTGTAACATATAAAAAGCTGAAAAATAGTAAAATATTTCAAAATTATATTCTTTTATTTGAAAATACTCAAATGTACCAAATTATTAAAATTGTACACAATTATAATGAAAATATGTAACACCCTAATAATGACATGTGCCCATTCTTTTATGCACAAGTATTGGTATAACAGAGCTAGCTGGCTTTTGAAAATGTGTGCTTGAAAGCATGGAAATTTGTACAAGTGTGTTGTTGCAAGAAATTATATGAATGGTTTGTGCCACATTTTCATAGTTTTTTTTATTTTTTATTTAAATATGTAATTTTTTGCGCACAATAATGATAACATTCCTTTAAACATTCTAACAACCATCATCATACTTTAACAACCTACAAACAAACATTCAAAACTCGTACACATTTTTGTATATATATTTTTTTTTATATTCATTCATGTAATAAATTGCTACCGGCAGCAACGACGACACCATCACCAGCAAAACGACTTAGATTTTATATTTTTTAGTAAACTTTCATCGCAAAGGCTTGAAAATAAAAATAAACCTTTGACATGATTTCAGTAAATTCGTATTTGGTTGTTTTATTTCTATTCCATCCAACTCTGCTCTTCTCAGTTTTGCTGGTTGCAAACAGCCAAGTCAGAGAGTAGGAACACACAAACAAGTAAAGTAGCAAGTGGAGATTATATGGATTAGGGGCAACTTATTATTGTTATTAACTTACCATCTGGTTGCTGTTTTTTCTACGTTCCACTTTTTGTTATTTTCCTGTTACTTTTGTTGTATATCTTCTTGGTTTAAAAGTCCACGTGTTATATTTTTATCCTTGAATGCTGAAATGGAACAAAAGTAGGTAGTGAGCAGGATGTTTAAGAAGTGTTATTATAAAAATTGAAATTAGAAGTGTAAATATAAGTATTTAATATGGTAAATTTACCACAGTACTTGAGAGTGATGGAAAGGGGCCATTAATTGACCGGTTGAGAGAAAAGAACAGGAGGTTTAAATACTAAAATGGTAATGTTTTTAATTGACAGTATTTTTCTAAGTTTTATAAGATTTAATACAAAACCATTAACTATAATTAATGTTTGCTATTTGTTGTAAAGTTACAAACAGGGGGGTTAATCTCTATAACCGTACAATTTGTATGCTTATCGCATCGCATTTGCTTTCGCATCGCAATAGAGAGTAACCCTCCAGTTTTTTTAATAGTGTAACATTTCTTAAGAGTATAGCTCATTTTTTAAAAGTACGGACGGGATCATTAATTTTTTATCTAAAATTTCGGGGACCACGTTATTAATTTAAGAGAGAAATTCTGCATTATTCAGGCATGTGATGGAAATCGAAAACGAATGAGTTTTAGAAGTCAATTTTTTCGTAATATTTCTGCATTGAAAAGCAAATATTTATTTATACATTTTTATAATAAGGACTAGCTGACCGCCACGGCTTCGCTCGGTATTTACCAATGATTGGTATTTCATATCATTTCATACTTAAAAAAAATTAGAAGTGAAAAGGAGGCAGTAAAAATTAGTTCTATGAGTGTTCATAAAATTGTATCATACTTGAAAAAAATGAGAAATGAAAAGGAGGCTATCAGGCATGTAATGGAAATCGAAAACGAATGAGTTTTAGAAGTCAATTTTTTCGTAATATTTCTGTATTGAAAAACTTTTATCACATAAAGTATAAAGATATTGGCTAAAGAGAATCTCAAAACAAAAATTTTAAAAATTAGATTATAAATGCATTAAAATGTATTTCCAAAACTGATTCGTTTTTGATTTCGATTTCCATCACATTACATTTTATGATAAACAATTAATAACATTTTATGGTGAAAAATGCTTTATAAACGTGAAAATCGCAGAATTATAAACTGTGCCATGAAGAGTCTTGGTTATATTATTAATGAATATGAGGTGAATGTGTCAAATCAATCATAAGTAGGCTGCTAAAAACATCCCAGATTATTAACCGAAAAAAAACTGCTAGACTTGAATAAACTTATAAACTAACTGGAATGATGTAAGCCGAGAATCTTTGTTAATAGTTGTACTATTTAAATATCGTAGGTATATGTATTTGTTTAAGATAAATTTTTCCCATGAGAAAAAACTCAATCTTGATGATCCAGATGGTTTTAACCTGCTATTGGAGAGACCTATGGAAGGAACCAGGATATTTATAAAAATTAAATTTCGGAGGCAGTTCTTGATGGTTTGGGCGTTTTGTGAAGACGGTATGTTTGATTTGGCATTTCCAAACACCAAAATGAATTCTTATGATTACACAAAATTAGTAAATAGGAAACTAGACAAACAAAGAAATGGTTGTATTCGAAATATGTATATTACTGTATATAAATGGCTCGCATGTTCTCCAGATCAGAGCTCATTGAGAAAATTTTGGGAATAATGCATAATCACCTAAAATAATATATGTTTGGAGGGCCATATCTTAGGATATAAAAATAAATCTAGTGAATAGTATGCAAGATCGAATTTATGAGCAGATTCAAAAAAAAAGGAGACCTAACACATTATTAAAGTTTCAATTTTTGTAAATATTGGTATTTTAAGTTATTTTAATTTCAATTAACTTACACAGTGGATTAATTAAGTTTAGGAACACCATGATTTCCAAGAGAAATATCTCAATAACTTTGATCCACCTTGAAACAATAATTCTGATATCGTGTCAATATAAAAAAAGTTTTGGCACTTTATTTGCTATTATTGCGGTAATTTTTAACTTTAGGGAACTTGTTAATTCGCACATTTAGCCAAAATTCGAATGTCAAAAATTATTGCGGATATTTTTTCGTGGCAAATACAGCAAAATGAGTCAGAAATTTCGTTAGACGTCCGAAAAATTATAACAAAATAACGTGCATTGTAAGTCTTATCGTATAGAAGGCCTACACTAGTGTAAGAAGCATCATAAAACATTATAAAAAGACTGGAAATTTATAGCGTGAGAAAAGATGTTCACGTCCAAACAAATTTACACCACGCCAAAAGTGTATCGTTGTGCTGCTGCAGTGACTCAAAATCCAAAGATTTCGGCTGTGGAATTGTGCAAAGAAATGAAGCAAAGTTTTCAGGAAAACTTCAATCCACAAACCATATGAAATAGTCCGCATAAAGCAAGTTATCATAAAAGAGTTCCGCGTCGCAAACCGTTACTTTCTGATGTAAGCAAGAAAAGACATTAGAATTCGCATAACTTCATAATAATAAATCTGAAACATTCTGGCTTGATATAAGATAGCTTGTTATTTAGCAATGAATCAAAGTCTAACATTTTTTTGACATTTGACAAAAAGCAAACAAAGAACTGCAAGAAAATAACGTTGTTAAGACTGTAAAACATGGTGACGGGCAATGTTATGTTGTGGGGGTGTGTGGCATCTGGTGTGGGAAATCTTATCTTTATATAAAATAAGATGATAAAATGGACAAATGCGCTTATTAAATCATTATCTGAAATAAAATTTAGACTAATATGGGAAGTTATTGTTTTAACAAGATAATGACTAAAAACATTCGTCCTATCTTATTTATCTATCTATGCAAACCTCCGCAGTCTCCAGATACGAATCCTATAGATCACGTTTGGTGCTAACTGGAGAAAAAAATAAGAAAACATCAGATAGCATCAAAACCATCTCTTAAAGAAGCAGGTCGCGTTGAATGTGAACACTTTACACTCAATGAAAGAGATTGCCTAGTAAGTAAAGAAGATCCAACCAAATATTACGTTTACAAAACTTTTGTGCCTAGACTTTTTTAAATGGATTTACGTAGTTTTAGTTTTGTTTTTTGCACTGCATCTTAGGAATATTAAAAAATATGAAATATTATTTGTGTTAAATGGTCAATAAAACAATCAATCTTTAAAACGATATTAGAATTATTTTTTAATTTAAGGAGTAACAATATTATTGAGAGATCTCTCGTGGTGTGCCTAAACTTCATTGACCCACTGTAGTTATGAAACACTAATTATTTTCTTTATATATGTACTTTTTAAGAGGTAAAATTAAAAATATTGATTTTTTGTTAAATAATATTTGTTTTTTTTTTTTTTTTTTTTTTTTTTTTTTTTTGTTTTTTTTTTTTTTTTTGTTTTACTAACATGTATGTTAAACTGTTTTACTTATTCTTTAACTTACAAAATTGAGACAAGTTGTATGTATTTTTAGTTATGCAACACAGTGTATAGCAACAGAAAAAATAACTTAAAAAAAAGGAATTCGTTAGGAATGAAAAAATTAAAAAGATCATGATTTTTAAACAATATTTTATATTAAATCTAGCGATTTAACAAAATGTCACTGGTTTCTATTGATTATATAGACAGTTTTGCTCTTAATGTAATGAAAGCAGTAATTCTGAAAAATTTTATACACTTATTTATTTAATAGTTATTAATAGTTATTAAATAAATAAATTTTGAAGAAATTTTGCTGTTTACACAAATTTGAAGTATTTTGAAGAGCAATTTTGAAGAAAATTTCAATCGTGTAAATCTAGCTTTACTTGATAATTTCTAAGTGATGAAAGTGTAACAGGCTAAGAGAAATTCAATTTCTATTTATTTATTTGAAACTAACTGAAGTGTTAAATTTAGAATGAAAAATACCTTTAATATTATTTTTTATATTCTCTTTTCTATTTCTATAAGTTGCTTGCGGCATTTACATATCTTTATTGTGTCACTCAAAAACTTTATCCTAACCTTTTTAACTTAGCTGCTACATGCATAAGATTTCAGATAAAATAAGCTAAAAATAGTTACAATTTATATATTATATACATACATATATAAATTTGTTACTTTTTGTAATTTTCTTTTTATAAAATTTCTAATATAAACATTTCTAAATGCATAAATACATATTTGTTAAAGTAAAACCTTTTATAGCTACCAAACAAATTTAAATATTGTTATTTATAAATTCATGTGAAATTCCCCTTCTCTTTTGTTTGTATTTTTGTATTATGTACAAGTTTATAAATATTTATAGAACTTAATAATGCTAATTACCAATTATGTACAGCTATTTATCCACACATGGAGTATTGATAAAAGTGCGTAAACGCACCCACATATTTATATAGAAGTATTTATATACATATATATATGTGTATTTAACATAAATTGTATATTTTACGCACACATCAATAAAATACCACTAAAAAATTAAAACTTCCATATAATTGCACATGTGTATGTATATAGTAAATATGTATATATTAATTAAATTACAGTTTATACAAGACCACCTTAAATCTAGAACAAATTTTTATATACACACACACCTACACTCACACATCTACACACACACACACACACACTCACTCACTGCCAGTGACAGCCAGACCGATCGACATGCAGTCATTTGTTCAGCTCAGCCTGTCGTCCAAATGTTTCCTAGTACAACTTCTATAAACATTAAAAGTAATTTCATTGAAGCATACTTCAATTATTGTATCATATGGTACCAGATACATACGTAGGTAGTTTAGAAATTGAAGAACATATAGAAATTATATTGTAACAAAACTGGCCACTATTTTTATAAAGTGAAGCCTCCCTAAAACTTTTAATATAAATTTCTCTGCCGAACACATAAGTTTCTTCGTCAAAATTAAGGATCATAAAGTAACCTGTATAGGCATATAAAAGGGGGTTTTCAACAAGAACTTTGTTTTTCAACATAGGCATATATGAGTGCCTATAATTTCACGACATTTAGCTGTTAGTTGAACAACATTTAACATCCCTGCAAATAACGCGACTAGTCCATACATGCATGTAAAGACTAGTCCAAAGAGGAGTAGGAGTACTCCAAAACTACTCCAAATATATGAAAAAAAGGTGGTCCATTTAACATTGCGATGTCCTAGGACTGGACCATATAACCCATCGGAGTAGTTCCAAAACTACTCCATGGAGTACTCACGAGGGTTAGTTTTAAACAACAACAACAACTCAATATGCAATCGTGTTAACACGAAACCATGTCGTTTAACTACAAACTCTTGTTTAACTATGACATGGTCCATGACTGCATTACATTGGACCATGTTGTGAGTAGTCCATATCATCTAAAATGGATCACGTAGTCCAATATTATTTGCAGGGATCTAGCAGAATTGTAAAGGTAGAGTTCTGTTTAAATATGTAAATTAAATTAAATATTATCTTTAAATTCTCATTTACACCTCTCTCTCCTCTTTTATCAATGCACTCTTTACTAGTCACACGAACTCATTCACACACTAGGCTAACTCATTACATTAAGGTTTCCACAATCAAGAACGCGACACATTTTTCTCATCCGCGTTTTCACAATATTCTACAAGAAATTACATCGAACAGACTTTCACCACAACTGGGCATACAGATTTCCATTCTTTTATCAAAAATTTTAATCACATTTTGGCTAAATGGCGGTTATATTTCATTAATCATGTCACAGATTTTGAGTCTTAAGGCTGTAATTAATTATATAGGATCTGTGTATACTGTATAAAAAACATAACACAAAATCCAGTGATGCTAAATTGCATGATCTATTCGGTCAATATATACATAGCTTTTAACTATTTTTCTAGATGCATTCAAAAAAGTTCTATTTTGTCGTGTTCTTTATCCAAACATTTTGGAGCGTAATGCTGATATCGAAAAATGTAAAACGAATTAATAAGATTTCTTTATTTGATAGGCGTACGTATGTCGCGTTCTTGACCGTGGAAATAAAATAATTCAATAAAATATGCTACAAATTCATTTGTTTATTTACATATACATATTTGCATATGTCATTTCATGTAGTTGACAAAGCACAATTATTTAATGCTAGTTGTAAATCTACCTTTGTAAAGAATTTGTATGATAAATATTTTTTTTTAATATAATACATTAAATGTTTAATTTGTAGCAAAAGTTATTACAAACTGCCCTCGTTTCTTCAATAGAACACATATGCAGTGTTGCCATTTTAGCACTATCAGTGCGAGATTTAGCATTTTGTTTCTCGAAAATGCATTGAAATTTTTAAAAAATTTTGCTAAATGTTTTTTAGCATAATTTGCTTGATAAAAAACAATTTTTTTTTTCCAACAAATTTTGTAAGTATTTTTGGAGAAATAAAAATTAATATTTCAACTAAATAGCTTTCGGTGTGGTAAGTAAATGAACACAGAAATTTTTGAATTAATATCTACATACCTACATATATGATATTTAATCTATTAAAACAAGTCAACAATTGTTATGAACAAAATTAGAAAAAACTAGAATTTATATTTGTAACATTTGAAATAAAAATTATATTGTTACATTGAAAAAATTTAGCACTTATTTTTTCTTCTGTAGAACATTTTAGCACTTAGTTTTTCAAGTTTTAGCATATTTTGAAATTCTTTTCTGGCAACACTGCACATACATATGTATTTATAATCAAATACACATAAACATAAACTCATCTATTGCATACACAAATATGCCCAGATAACAACACATAAACCACTGGTCTCTGGAACAACCAACAAATATAAAATCCTATTAAAATGGGGTTTTAATGTAAATAAATATGACATTAGTACCAGAAGGCATATAAAACAACAAAAATTTCGATTTAAATGATAAAAAAAAACAAGAGAAATTATTGATTTTTCCCCTTACATTTCTTGTCTTACGCTCTTTTGCTTTTAATATTTCTAATAATGTAATGTAAACGTATTCTTACATAAACACAAATAAAAACAGTACCTATATAAAATATAAACAATACACTTAATACAAGGAAGATAAAACAGAAATCAAAACAAAAAGCTGCAATAACGACTTCAATATTCCACACACAAACACTTTAAAAACATCACACAAGGCAGAACAACAACAAGACAAGTGGTGAACAAAACAGCTAGAATCAAAACAAAACAAATGTACAACAATAACAAGAAATATAGAAAAGAAATATATGTATGTAAGAGAAAAAAAAAATATGCCATGAATAACAACAAAAACAAACATCTGTAAAACTTTATTATTTTTATTTTTTTTTTTTTTTGGGTGCTTTTGTTTTTATTATTATGCCGACAATAAGTATGAAACTGAAAACAACTGAAACTAAAACAAAAGTTAGAGTTGAGTACATATTAGTTTCATATACAGTTCAGTATTTTTGCTACCGTTGTTTCTTATCATGAACTTAAAAGAATGTGTAACAAAAAAACACAGAGGTAGCGGGAGAGAGAGAAAAAAGAGATTAATGGGTTGGCTGTAAATTAAATAATACATGATTTCTATTTTTGTAAATAAAAAACAGATATTATTTATGAGTTTAAAACGAAAGCAAAAAAATTAATATTTAAAATGCGAGAACAATCTGAATAATATGCATTTACAAATGTTAAACAATTGTATTAAATAAAGTTTTGGAAATAGTCACAAATAGTCACAAGCATATGAATTATAAAAATGCTATAACTTTGAATTATAAAAAGGACATTTGCAAGCGTTTTACCTTCATTTCCTTAATGTCACAAAAACCTTAAGAACTTCTCATCCAGCCCACATTTAGATTGCAAAGAAGAAAAAAAACAAAGTTTATTTATGTATGTATCCCTGGAATATGTTAAATCCTTAAGAAACTTTAGCATATGATTCCAACAAAAAAAAAAAAAAAACATGTGCAAACTAGAAATTTTAAATAATACAAACGCCAACACTCAATTCACGTGACATGTTTATAAATGAGCTGAAGAAATGAAGCAAAAACCAAAAATATTATCATAATCTAAACATTTGAAATTTATGGTTATAAATTCAGAGTGTTAAGATTTGCTCGGTTTGTAGGGTTGATGGTACAATGTAGGCCTTTTTAGCAAGATTTAGCAGGCATATGAAATTATTTATGCAGTGAAATTATTATTGAGATAAAGAGAAAATAAAAAGATAATGAGGATTTTTGTACACAAAATTATCAGAAATATGTACATATGTACATATGTACGTATGTACGTATGTATGTATTTATATGTACTTTGTATAAATTTACTATTTCACTTTTACTTTCCAGCTATTATATTAAAAATAAATAAAATTTTTTTTTTTAAGAAACACTTTTCTTTACCTTAATATGTATATTGATCAGTTGTGAATAAAAAAAATCTCAAAAAATAAGAACATTTCAAACAACATAAACTTTTAAATCAAAATGGAAATAATCTCACACATTCCTTAAAGAAAAGCGTGGGGCGCGTTGTTATGAAACAAAATGCTCAATTATTGAAAATTCATAGCTTTAAACATGATTGGTTGTATTTCTTTCGGTCTGAATTATTAAAATGTACTCACGGCAGTCATGTTTTTTTTAAGTTCAGGTTGGTATGGGCGCCCCATTTGCATTGAGTAAAAAGCGGTTAAATTAACGTTACAAGATTTGATTTTCCGAAGTGAAAGTAAAGGAAAGGTTTTAATAATTTAAAATTCTTATAATATAATGTAAGATTAGCTAAAAATCTTAGTTGGTATCATAAGGAAATAGGTCTTTAAAATAAATAATTATATTTTATCTTGATCAAATATTGATGATATTTGTTCATTAACTTTAATTATTGCTTACATATTTGTATCGTTATTGTTTTCCATCACATACCTAATTAAGTCCTTATTGAACTAGTTTCTGGTCACAATTAACTGCAATGAAATTTTATATAAATTCAATTCCGATGATTTTTAATTATTTTTATGCACTTGTATTTTAATAACGAACTAAATTCATGTGTGTGAAGATAAATTTAAATTTAACTAGCACAGACAAAAACCGCAATTTTTAGCCGAGCCCATTTTGCACTTAACAGAGCCCATTTTGCACTTAACAGAGCACTGTTATTCACTTAACAGCAATCATACTTAGAGGATTTTTGGCCATTGTGGAAATTTGGAGATGGGCTGGGGTATGACACTATATGGAAAAGTTGGTCCTATGGTCACTTTATACAACTGTAATAGTGGGATATCTGAGATAATTTTGGGATTCCAGATAATTTGAGTTTTATGCAAAAATAAATCTGGAGAGGATTTTTGGCCATTGTGGAAATTTGGAGATGGGCTGGTATATGACACTATATGTAAAAGTTGGTCCTATGGTCACTTTATACAACTGTAATAGTGGGATATCTGAGATAATTTTGGGATTCCAGATAATTTGAGTTTTATGCAAAAATAAATCTGGAGAGGATTTTTGGCCATTGTGGAAATTTGGAGATGGGCTGGTATATGACACTATATGGAAAAGTTGGTCCTATGGTCACTTTATACAACTGTAATAGTGGGATATCTGAGATAATTTTGGGATTCCAGATAATTTGAGTTTTATGCAAAAATAAATCTGGAGAGGATTTTTGGCCATTGTGGAAATTTGGAGATGGGCTGGTATATGACACTATATGGAAAAGTTGGTCCTATGGTCACTTTATACAACTGTAATAGTGGGATATCTGAGATAATTTTGGGATTCCAGATAATTTGAGTTTTATACAAAAATAAATCTGGAGAGGATTTTTGGCCATTGTGGAAATTTGGAGATGGGCTGGTATATGACACTATATGGAAAAGTTTGTCCTATGGTCACTTTATACAACTGTAATAGTGGGATATCTGAGATAATTTTGGGATTCCAGATAATTTGAGTTTTATGCAAAAATAAATCTGGAGAGGATTTTTGGCCATTGTGGAAATTTGGAGATGGGCTGGTATATGACACTATATGGAAAAGTTGGTCCTATGGTCACTTTATACAACTGTAATAGTGGGATATCTGAGATAATTTTGGGATTCCAGATAATTTGAGTTTTATGCAAAAATAAATCTGGAGAGGATTTTTGGCCATTGTGGAAATTTGGAGATGGGCTGGTATATGACACTATATGGAAAAGTTGGTCCTATGGTCACTTTATACAACTGTAATAGTGGGATATCTGAGATAATTTTGGGATTCCAGATAATTTGAGTTTTATGCAAAAATAAATCTGGAGAGGATTTTTGGCCATTGTGGAAATTTGGAGATGGGCTGGTATATGACACTATATGGAAAAGTTGGTCCTATGGTCACTTTATACAACTGTAATAGTGGGATATCTGAGATAATTTTGGGATTCCAGATAATTTGAGTTTTATACAAAAATAAATCTGGAGAGGATTTCTGGCCATTGTGGAAATTTGGAGATGGGCTGGTATATGACACTATATGGAAAAGTTGGTCCTATGGTCACTTTATACAACTGTAATAGTGGGATATCTGAGATAATTTTGGGATTCCAGATAATTTGAGTTTTATGCAAAAATAAATCTGGAGAGGATTTTTGGCCATTGTGGAAATTTGGAGATGGGCTGGTATATGACACTATATGGAAAAGTTGGTCCTATGGTCACTTTATACAACTGTAATAGTGGGATATCTGAGATAATTTTGGGATTCCAGATAATTTGAGTTTTATACAAAAATAAATCTGGAGAGGATTTTTGGCCATTGTGGAAATTTGGAGATGGGCTGGTATATGACACTATATGGAAAAGTTGGTCCTATGGTCACTTTATACAACTGTAATAGTGGGATATCTGAGATAATTTTGGGATTCCAGATAATTTGAGTTTTATGCAAAAATAAATCTGGAGAGGATTTTTGGCCATTGTGGAAATTTGGAGATGGGCTGGTATATGACACTATATGGAAAAGTTGGTCCTATGGTCACTTTATACAACTGTAATAGTGGGATATCTGAGATAATTTTGGGATTCCAGATAATTTGAGTTTTATGCAAAAATATATCTGGAGAGGATTTTTGGCCATTGTGGAAATTTGGAGATGGGCTGGTATATGACACTATATGGAAAAGTTGGTCCTATGGTCACTTTATACAACTGTAATAGTGGGATATCTGAGATAATTTTGGGATTCCAGATAATTTGAGTTTTATACAAAAATAAATCTGGAGAGGATTTTTGGCCATTGTGGAAATTTGGAGATGGGCTGTATATGACACTATATGGAAAAGTTGGTCCTATGGTCACTTTATACAACTGTAATAGTGGGATATCTGAGATAATTTTGGGATTCCAGATAATTTGAGTTTTATGCAAAAATAAATCTGGAGAGGATTTTTGGCCATTGTGGAAATTTGGAGATGGGCTGGTATATGACACTATATGGAAAAGTTGGTCCTATGGTCACTTTATACAACTGTAATAGTGGGATATCTGAGATAATTTTGGGATTCCAGATAATTTGAGTTTTATGCAAAAATAAATCTGGAGAGGATTTTTGGCCATTGTGGAAATTTGGAGATGGGCTGGGGTATGACACTATATGGAAAAGTTGGTCCTATGGTCACTTTATACAACTGTAATAGTGGGATATCTGAGATAATTTTGGGATTCCAGATAATTTGAGTTTTATGCAAAAATAAATCTGGAGAGGATTTTTGGCCATTGTGGAAATTTGGAGATGGGCTGGTATATGACACTATATGGAAAAGTTGGTCCTATGGTCACTTTATACAACTGTAATAGTGGGATATCTGAGATAATTTTGGGATTCCAGATAATTTGAGTTTTATACAAAAATAAATCTGGAGAGGATTTCTGGCCATTGTGGAAATTTGGAGATGGGCTGGTATATGACACTATATGGAAAAGTTGGTCCTATGGTCACTTTATACAACTGTAATAGTGGGATATCTGAGATAATTTTGGGATTCCAGATAATTTGAGTTTTATGCAAAAATAAATCTGGAGAGGATTTTTGGCCATTGTGGAAATTTGGAGATGGGCTGGTATATGACACTATATGGAAAAGTTGGTCCTATGGTAACTTTATACAACTGTAATAGTGGGATATCTGAGATAATTTTGGGATTCCAGATAATTTGAGTTTTATGCAAAAATAAATCTGGAGAGGATTTTTGGCCATTGTGGAAATTTGGAGATGGGCTGGTATATGACACTATATGGAAAAGTTGGTCCTATGGTCACTTTATACAACTGTAATAGTGGGATATCTGAGATAATTTTGGGATTCCAGATAATTTGAGTTTTATGCAAAAATAAATCTGGAGAGGATTTTTGGCCATTGTGGAAATTTGGAGATGGGCTGGGGTATGACACTATATGGAAAAGTTGGTCCTATGGTCACTTTATACAACTGTAATAGTGGGATATCTGAGATAATTTTGGGATTCCAGATAATTTGAGTTTTATGCAAAAATAAATCTGGAGAGGATTTTTGGCCATTGTGGAAATTTGGAGATGGGCTGGTATATGACACTATATGGAAAAGTTGGTCCTATGGTCACTTTATACAACTGTAATAGTGGGATATCTGAGATAATTTTGGGATTCCAGATAATTTGAGTTTTATACAAAAATAAATCTGGAGAGGATTTCTGGCCATTGTGGAAATTTGGAGATGGGCTGGTATATGACACTATATGGAAAAGTTGGTCCTATGGTCACTTTATACAACTGTAATAGTGGGATATCTGAGATAATTTTGGGATTCCAGATAATTTGAGTTTTATGCAAAAATAAATCTGGAGAGGATTTTTGGCCATTGTGGAAATTTGGAGATGGGCTGGTATATGACACTATATGGAAAAGTTGGTCCTATGGTAACTTTATACAACTGTAATAGTGGGATATCTGAGATAATTTTGGGATTCCAGATAATTTGAGTTTTATGCAAAAATAAATCTGGAGAGGATTTTTGGCCATTGTGGAAATTTGGAGATGGGCTGGTATATGACACTATATGGAAAAGTTGGTCCTATGGTCACTTTATACAACTGTAATAGTGGGATATCTGAGATAATTTTGGGATTCCAGATAATTTGAGTTTTATGCAAAAATAAATCTGGAGAGGATTTTTGGCCATTGTGGAAATTTGGAGATGGGCTGGTATATGACACTATATGGAAAAGTTGGTCCTATGGTCACTTTATACAAATGTAATAGTGGGATATCTGAGATAATTTTGGGATTCCAGATAATTTGAGTTTTATGCAAAAATAAATCTGGAGAGGATTTTTGGCCATTGTGGAAATTTGGAGATGGGCTGGTATATGACACTATATGGAAAAGTTGGTCCTATGGTCACTTTATACAACTGTAATAGTGGGATATTTGAGATAATTTTGGGATTCCAGATAATTTGAGTTTTATGCAAAAATAAATCTGGAGAGGATTTTTGGCCATTGTGGAAATTTGGAGATGGGCTGGTATATGACACTATATGGAAAAGTTGGTCCCATGGTCACTTTATACAACTGTAATAGTGGGATACCTGAGATAATTTTGGGATTCCAGATAATTTGAGTTTTATGCAAAAATAAATCTGGAGAGGATTTTTGGCCATTGTGGAAATTTGGAGATGGGCTGGTATATGACACTATATGGAAAAGTTGGTCCTATGGTCACTTTATACAACTGTAATAGTGGGATATCTGAGATAATTTTGGGATTCCAGATAATTTGAGTTTTATGCAAAAATAAATCTGGAGAGGATTTTTGGCCATTGTGGAAATTTGGAGATGGGCTGGTATATGACACTATATGGAAAAGTTGGTCCTATGGTCACTTTATACAACTGTAATAGTGGGATATCTGAGATAATTTTGGGATTCCAGATAATTTGAGTTTTATACAAAAATAAATCTGGAGAGGATTTCTGGCCATTGTGGAAATTTGGAGATGGGCTGGTATATGACACTATATGGAAAAGTTGGTCCTATGGTCACTTTATACAACTGTAATAGTGGGATATCTGAGATAATTTTGGGATTCCAGATAATTTGAGTTTTATGCAAAAATAAATCTGGAGAGGATTTTTGGCCATTGTGGAAATTTGGAGATGGGCTGGTATATGACACTATATGGAAAAGTTGGTCCTATGGTAACTTTATACAACTGTAATAGTGGGATATCTGAGATAATTTTGGGATTCCAGATAATTTGAGTTTTATACAAAAATAAATCTGGAGAGGATTTTTGGCCATTGTGGAAATTTGGAGATGGGCTGGTATATGACACTATATGGAAAAGTTGGTCCTATGGTCACTTTATACAACTGTAATAGTGGGATATCTGAGATAATTTTGGGATTCCAGATAATTTGAGTTTTATACAAAAATAAATCTGGAGAGGATTTTTGGCCATTGTGGAAATTTGGAGATGGGCTGGTATATGACACTATATGGAAAAGTTGGTCCTATGGTCACTTTATACAACTGTAATAGTGGGATATCTGAGATAATTTTGGGATTCCAGATAATTTGAGTTTTATGCAAAAATAAATCTGGAGAGGATTTTTGGCCATTGTGGAAATTTGGAGATGGGCTGGTATATGACACTATATGGAAAAGTTGGTCCTATGGTCACTTTATACAACTGTAATAGTGGGATATCTGAGATAATTTTGGGATTCCAGATAATTTGAGTTTTATGCAAAAATAAATCTGGAGAGGATTTTTGGCCATTGTGGAAATTTGGAGATGGGCTGGTATATGACACTATATGGAACAGTTGGTCCTATGGTCACTTTATACAACTGTAATAGTGGGATATCTGAGATAATTTTGGGATTCCAGATAATTTGAGTTTTATGCAAAAATAAATCTGGAGAGGATTTTTGGCCATTGTGGAAATTTGGAGATGGGCTGGTATATGACACTATATGGAAAAGTTGGTCCTATGGTCACTTTATACAACTGTAATAGTGGGATATCTGAGATAATTTTGGGATTCCAGATAATTTGAGTTTTATACAAAAATAAATCTGGAGAGGATTTCTGGCCATTGTGGAAATTTGGAGATGGGCTGGTATATGACACTATATGGAAAAGTTGGTCCTATGGTCACTTTATACAACTGTAATAGTGGGATATCTGAGATAATTTTGGGATTCCAGATAATTTGAGTTTTATGCAAAAATAAATCTGGAGAGGATTTTTGGCCATTGTGGAAATTTGGAGATGGGCTGGTATATGACACTATATGGAAAAGTTGGTCCTATGGTAACTTTATACAACTGTAATAGTGGGATATCTGAGATAATTTTGGGATTCCAGATAATTTGAGTTTTATACAAAAATAAATCTGGAGAGGATTTTTGGCCATTGTGGAAATTTGGAGATGGGCTGGTATATGACACTATATGGAAAAGTTGGTCCTATGGTCACTTTATACAACTGTAATAGTGGGATATCTGAGATAATTTTGGGATTCCAGATAATTTGAGTTTTATGCAAACATAAATCTGGAGAGGATTTTTGGCCATTGTGGAAATTTGGAGATGGGCTGGTATATGACACTATATGGAAAAGTTGGTCCTATGGTCACTTTATACAACTGTAATAGTGGGATATCTGAGATAATTGTGGGATTCCAGATAATTTGAGTTTTATGCAAAAATAAATCTGGAGAGGATTTTTGGCCATTGTGGAAATTTGGAGATGGGCTGGTATATGACACTATATGGAAAAGTTGGTCCTATGGTCACTTTATACAACTGTAATAGTGGGATATCTGAGATAATTTTGGGATTCCAGATAATTTGAGTTTTATGCAAAAATAAATCTGGAGAGGATTTTTGGCCATTGTGGAAATTTGGAGATGGGCTGGTATATGACACTATATGGAAAAGTTGGTCCTATGGTCACTTTATACAACTGTAATAGTGGGATATCTGAGATAATTTTGGGATTCCAGATAATTTGAGTTTTATACAAAAATAAATCTGGAGAGGATTTCTGGCCATTGTGGAAATTTGGAGATGGGCTGGTATATGACACTATATGGAAAAGTTGGTCCTATGGTCACTTTATACAACTGTAATAGTGGGATATCTGAGATAATTTTGGGATTCCAGATAATTTGAGTTTTATGCAAAAATAAATCTGGAGAGGATTTTTGGCCATTGTGGAAATTTGGAGATGGGCTGGTATATGACACTATATGGAAAAGTTGGTCCTATGGTAACTTTATACAACTGTAATAGTGGGATATCTGAGATAATTTTGGGATTCCAGATAATTTGAGTTTTATACAAAAATAAATCTGGAGAGGATTTTTGGCCATTGTGGAAATTTGGAGATGGGCTGGTATATGACACTATATGGAAAAGTTGGTCCTATGGTCACTTTATACAACTGTAATAGTGGGATATCTGAGATAATTTTGGGATTCCAGATAATTTGAGTTTTATGCAAAAATAAATCTGGAGAGGATTTTTGGCCATTGTGGAAATTTGGAGATGGGCTGGTATATGACACTATATGGAAAAGTTGGTCCTATGGTCACTTTATACAACTGTAATAGTGGGATATCTGAGATAATTTTGGGATTCCAGATAATTTGAGTTTTATACAAAAATAAATCTGGAGAGGATTTTTGGCCATTGTGGAAATTTGGAGATGGGCTGGTATATGACACTATATGGAAAAGTTGGTCCTATGGTCACTTTATACAACTGTAATAGTGGGATATCTGAGATAATTTTGGGATTCCAGATAATTTGAGTTTTATGCAAAAATAAATCTGGAGAGGATTTTTGGCCATTGTGGAAATTTGGAGATGGGCTGGTATATGACACTATATGGAAAAGTTGGTCCTATGGTCACTTTATACAACTGTAATAGTGGGATATCTGAGATAATTTTGGGATTCCAGATAATTTGAGTTTTATGCAAAAATAAATCTGGAGAGGATTTTTGGCCATTGTGGAAATTTGGAGATGGGCTGGTATATGACACTATATGGAAAAGTTGGTCCTATGGTCACTTTATACAACTGTAATAGTGGGATATCTGAGATAATTTTGGGATTCCAGATAATTTGAGTTTTATGCAAAAATAAATCTGGAGAGGATTTTTGGCCATTGTGGAAATTTGGAGATGGGCTGGTATATGACACTATATGGAAAAGTTGGTCCTATGGTCACTTTATACAACTGTAATAGTGGGATATCTGAGATAATTTTGGGATTCCAGATAATTTGAGTTTTATACAAAAATAAATCTGGAGAGGATTTCTGGCCATTGTGGAAATTTGGAGATGGGCTGGTATATGACACTATATGGAAAAGTTGGTCCTATGGTCACTTTATACAACTGTAATAGTGGGATATCTGAGATAATTTTGGGATTCCAGATAATTTGAGTTTTATGCAAAAATAAATCTGGAGAGGATTTTTGGCCATTGTGGAAATTTGGAGATGGGCTGGTATATGACACTATATGGAAAAGTTGGTCCTATGGTAACTTTATACAACTGTAATAGTGGGATATCTGAGATAATTTTGGGATTCCAGATAATTTGAGTTTTATACAAAAATAAATCTGGAGAGGATTTTTGGCCATTGTGGAAATTTGGAGATGGGCTGGTATATGACACTATATGGAAAAGTTGGTCCTATGGTCACTTTATACAACTGTAATAGTGGGATATCTGAGATAATTTTGGGATTCCAGATAATTTGAGTTTTATGCAAAAATAAATCTGGAGAGGATTTTTGGCCATTGTGGAAATTTGGAGATGGGCTGGTATATGACACTATATGGAAAAGTTGGTCCTATGGTCACTTTATACAACTGTAATAGTGGGATATCTGAGATAATTTTGGGATTCCAGATAATTTGAGTTTTATGCAAAAATAAATCTGGAGAGGATTTTTGGCCATTGTGGAAATTTGGAGATGGGCTGGTATATGACACTATATGGAAAAGTTGGTCCTATGGTCACTTTATACAACTGTAATAGTGGGATATCTGAGATAATAAAAGTATATATAAGGTTAGTCTGTTTGGATTATTTTCATGAAAATTTATCTAAAATGTCCAAATTTCACATTTTTTGTCCTCCTAAGATATTAAATAATAATAATCAACAAAAAAAATTAAGATACATATATTAATAAGAACAAAAATATTGGTCACAAAAGTGGATAGTGAAAGGGTTAAATCAGTCGTGCCCAGGGCTGCCAAATGAATTTCGGAAAAAATCGTCAAAATCCCGATAAAAAAGAAAAAAATCGTCATTTCGAATTTTAAAAATCGTCAAAAAAATCGCAAAAATAAAAAGTCACTATTATAGTATTTTGAAATTTTTATTTAAACGAAAACATAAAAATTCAATTTTATATAGTCTCTTGTACAATATATATCAAAATACATAAATTTTAACTTTTCACATAACAAATCACAAAGCATATAATGTTAAACACAACTTGTGTAATATTTTTATAATATCTTAGTCCGTTTTCACTTCTGACTCGTCAAGGAAAGTATTTTTGGATGAGAAGGGAAATAAGAACAAAAGGGGTACAAAGTTGACGGTACTGTCAATTTTCTTATTTCCTTTTATTTTTTTTCATGCATGTTGATTTACATTAAAAAGTACGAACATTGATTTAACGTATGTCAGGACAATTTATTTTATTAAGTTTTAAATATCATTTTGAGTATAGAATTCAATTCATCCATCATATACGAGAACAGGTACTTATTTTCAAGGAATTCCGTATTTTTGTTATTTAAATTTATTTGGCTGAATATGCTTTCGACGTTTTGTTAAAATAGGAGAAGTTTTTGTAGAAGAATTTCATCGTAGAAATTCAGAAATTGTTTCCTCTTAAAATATTAGTTCGTGGAATTCAGTATTTAAAATTGATTTTTATGTTTACAGATAAATAAGTAATTTGTTGTCTCAAAAAAAGAGAGAATTTGGTAACAAAAACATTAATAAAACTAACAAATGTTAGAAATTTTTAATAATTCAGAAAATCGTCACTTTCAACAAAAAAATCGTCAAATCGTCATTTTGCTATTTTTGAAACAAAAAATCGTCAAAATGACGATAAAATCTGGCAGCTATGGGCGTGCCCAAAAGTTGCTTATGTAAGAGCAAACACCAATACATTTAAATAAAAACTACCCAACAAACCAATTGTTAAGCAAAATGTAACTACATATATTGTATAATAAGCTTATCATAAGAGATTTTCTACAACTATTTATAAGTCTGCTTATAAAAAGTACAAAAAAATAACAATTTTTAAATAGTGTTTTAAAAATGCTTTACATCATAATACTTTTTACAATAATACTTGCTATACAATTGTTTAGATAACAATTTAGTAAGTAGGTATGATTGCAAACGACTTATTCTCGCAATAGTTTTGTAAGTGTTTCTGAGAATAAAGTACCGTTATTTGGCATGTGCCTCAATTGAAAACTATTATTCTGTAAGCTTATTTTATAATTAGACTTTAAGGCTTACTGTATATTATATACAAGTAACATTATGGCAAGGGTTCAGTTTTCATTATTAAACTATTTTTAACAAGCCTTTTATAATAGTAATCACAACACTTTTCTAAGCTTAAAGGCCCAACTATAATATGCATATGCTAGCTTAAGCAAACGTGCGAACACATATAAATTGTATGTGGCAAACTATAATGTACTTAAAGAAACTTTTCGTTAAGTTTTTCAGCTGTCATTTGCTTAAGCAAAAAGCGAAACTGATCGCACATTCTGTACGGAATCAGCTGTTTGTTGTTGTTTGTTTGTGTTTTGAACAAAATGGAAGTGTCATATACCAGCCCATCTCCAAATTTCCACAATGGCCAAAAATCCTCTCCAGATTTATTTTTGCATAATTCTCAAATTATCTGGAATCCCAAAATTATCTCAGATATCCCACTATTACAGTTGTATAAAGTGACCATAGGACCAACTTTTCCATATAGTGTCATACCCCAGCCCATCTCCAAATTTCCACAATGGCCAAAAATCCTCTCCAGATTTATTTTTGCATAAAACTCAAATTATCTGGAATCCCAAAATTATCTCAGATATCCCACTATTACAGTTGTATAAAGTGACCATAGGACCAACTTTTCCATATAGTGTCATACCCCAGCCCATCTCCAAATTTCCACAATGGCCAAAAATCCTCTCCAGATTTATTTTTGCATAAAACTCAAATTATCTGGAATCCCAAAATTATCTCAGATATCCCACTATTACAGTTGTATAAAGTGACCATAGGACCAACTTTTCCATATAGTGTCATACCCCAGCCCATCTCCAAATTTCCACAATGGCCAAAAATCCTCTCCAGATTTATTTTTGCATAAAACTCAAATTATCTGGAATCCCAAAATTATCTCAGATATCCCACTATTACAGTTGTATAAAGTGACCATAGGACCAACTTTTCCATATAGTGTCATATACCAGCCCATCTCCAAATTTCCACAATGGCCAAAAATCCTCTCCAGATTTATTTTTGCATAAAACTCAAATTATCTGGAATCCCAAAATTATCTCAGATATCCCACTATTACAGTTGTATAAAGTGACCATAGGACCAACTTTTCCATATATTGTCATATACCAGCCCATCTCCAAATTTCCACAATGGCCAAAAATCCTCTCCAGATTTATTTTTGCATAAAACTCAAATTATCTGGAATCCCAAAATTATCTCAGATATCCCACTATTACAGTTGTATAAAGTGACCATAGGACCAACTTTTCCATATAGTGTCATATACCAGCCCATCTCCAAATTTCCACAATGGCCAAAAATCCTCCCCAGATTTATTTTTGCATAAAACTTAAATTATCTGGAATCCCAAAATTATCTCAGATATCCCACTATTACAGTTGTATAAAGTGACCATAGGACCAACTTTTCCATATAGTGTCATATACCAGCCCATCTCCAAATTTCCACAATGGCCAAAAATCCTCTCCAGATTTATTTTTGCATAAAACTCAAATTATCTGGAATCCCAAAATTATCTCAGATATCCCACTATTACAGTTGTATAAAGTGACCATAGGACCAACTTTTCCATATAGTGTCATATACCAGCCCATCTCCAAATTTCCACAATGGCCAAAAATCCTCTCCAGATTTATTTTTGCATAAAACTCAAATTATCTGGAATCCCAAAATTATCTCAGATATCCCACTATTACAGTTGTATAAAGTGACCATAGGACCAACTTTTCCATATAGTGTCATATACCAGCCCATCTCCAAATTTCCACAATGGCCAAAAATCCTCTCCAGATTTATTTTTGCATAAAACTTAAATTATCTGGAATCCCAAAATTATCTCAGATATCCCACTATTACAGTTGTATAAAGTGACCATAGGACCAACTTTTCCATATAGTGTCATATACCAGCCCATCTCCAAATTTCCACAATGGCCAAAAATCCTCTCCAGATTTATTTTTGCATAAAACTCAAATTATCTGGAATCCCAAAATTATCTCAGATATCCCACTATTACAGTTGTATAAAGTGACCATAGGACCAACTTTTCCATATAGTGTCATATACCAGCCCATCTCTAAATTTCCACAATGGCCAAAAATCCTCTCCAGATTTATTTTTGCATAAAACTCAAATTATCTGGAATCCCAACATTATCTCAGATATCCCACTATTACAGTTGTATAAAGTGACCATAGGACCAACTTTTCCATATAGTGTCATATACCAGCCCATCTCCAAATTTCCACAATGGCCAAAAATCCTCTCCAGATTTATTTTTGCATAAAACTTAAATTATCTGGAATCCCAAAATTATCTCAGATATCCCACTATTACAGTTGTATAAAGTGACCATAGGACCAACTTTTCCATATAGTGTCATATACCAGCCCATCTCCAAATTTCCACAATGGTCAAAAATCCTCTCCAGATTTATTTTTGCATAAAACTCAAATTATCTGGAATCCCAAAATTATCTCAGATATCCCACTATTACAGTTGTATAAAGTGACCATAGGACCAACTTTTCCATATAGTGTCATATACCAGCCCATCTCCAAATTTCCACAATGGCCAAAAATCCTCTCCAGATTTATTTTTGCATAAAACTCAAATTATCTGGAATCCCAAAATTATCTCAGATATCCCACTATTACAGTTGTATAAAGTGACCATAGGACCAACTTTTCCATATAGTGTCATATACCAGCCCATCTCCAAATTTCCACAATGGCCAAAAATCCTCTCCAGATTTATTTTTGCATAAAACTCAAATTATCTGGAATCCCAAAATTATCTCAGATATCCCACTATTACAGTTGTATAAAGTGACCATAGGACCAACTTTTCCATATAGTGTCATATACCAGCCCATCTCCAAATTTCCACAATGGCCAAAAATCCTCTCCAGATTTATTTTTGCATAAAACTCAAATTATCTGGAATCCCAAAATTATCTCAGATATCCCACTATTACAGTTGTATAAAGTGACCATAGGACCAACTTTTCCATATAGTGTCATATACCAGCCCATCTCCAAATTTCCACAATGGCCAAAAATCCTCTCCAGATTTATTTTTGTATAAAACTCAAATTATCTGGAATCCCAAAATTATCTCAGATATCCCACTATTACAGTTGTATAAAGTGACCATAGGACCAACTTTTCCATATAGTGTCATATACCAGCCCATCTCCAAATTTCCACAATGGCCAAAAATCCTCTCCAGATTTATTTTTGCATAAAACTCAAATTATCTGGAATCCCAAAATTATCTCAGATATCCCACTATTACAGTTGTATAAAGTGACCATAGGACCAACTTTTCCATATAGTGTCATATACCAGCCCATCTCCAAATTTCCACAATGGCCAAAAATCCTCTCCAGATTTATTTTTGCATAAAACTCAAATTATCTGGAATCCCAAAATTATCTCAGATATCCCACTATTACAGTTGTATAAAGTGACCATAGGACCAACTTTTCCATATAGTGTCATATACCAGCCCATCTCCAAATTTCCACAATGGCCAAAAATCCTCTCCAGATTTATTTTTGTATAAAACTCAAATTATCTGGAATCCCAAAATTATCTCAGATATCCCACTATTACAGTTGTATAAAGTGACCATAGGACCAACTTTTCCATATAGTGTCATATACCAGCCCATCTCCAAATTTCCACAATGGCCAAAAATCCTCTCCAGATTTATTTTTGCATAAAACTCAAATTATCTGGAATCCCAAAATTATCTCAGATATCCCACTATTACAGTTGTATAAAGTGACCATAGGACCAACTTTTCCATATAGTGTCATATACCAGCCCATCTCCAAATTTCCACAATGGCCAAAAATCCTCTCCAGATTTATTTTTGCATAAAACTCAAATTATCTGGAATCCCAAAATTATCTCAGATATCCCACTATTACAGTTGTATAAAGTGACCATAGGACCAACTTTTACATATAGTGTCATATACCAGCCCATCTCCAAATTTCCACAATGGCCAAAAATCCTCTCCAGATTTATTTTTGCATAAAACTCAAATTATCTGGAATCCCAAAATTATCTCAGATATCCCACTATTACAGTTGTATAAAGCGACCATAGGACCAACTTTTCCATATAGTGTCATACCCCAGCCCATCTCCAAATTTCCACAATGGCCAAAAATCCTCTAAGTATGATTGCTGTTAAGTGAATAACAGTGCTCTGTTAAGTGCAAAATGGGCTCTGTTAAGTGCAAAATGGGCTCGGCTAAAAATTGCGGTTTTTGTCTGTGCTAGTTAAATTTAAATTTATCTTCACACACATACTAAATTCAGTGTTTAAGTCTATTAGCCAGTAACTTCTGCTGATAATTGCAAAAGTTTAACTTAAATTTCCGTAAATCCTTAATAACCATTAAAAATTATAAAAATCATTTTCACATAATTTGAAAACGATTATTTTAGCACTAATTTCAATTACAATTACACAAATAACAAAAAACTTACTTGCTTGCTTGCCTGCTGACAAAAAATAAAGCATACAAAATATGCTACATTTTGCACCAAAACTGACAATCAGCCAGTAAAATCAAGTGACTGTAAAAATCTACATTTTCTACTTTCGTTCCAAGACAACTAAGCTAGAAAATTTGTTTGTAAACGTACATAAAATTCCATTATCACAGGCATAATAATAAAGAAACAACAAAATATTGAAATTTTACTTAAGAATTTAGAGCATACATTCTTATTATTCAGACAGCTACAGCTTCAGCAACATGAACACACACAACCAAATTGCAAAGTTTTCACACTCACAAACTCTTTTTTACATTGTATATAATGTTACTTATATACACTCTTATATGTAAATAAGTATGTATGTACATATGTCTTTCCAAAGAAAGCTGAACATTCATACAGATTGCTTGAAAATCCCATCTAGAGGAATGCTGTTGTTTTTTTTTTAGGGGTTTCTTTTTGTATTACATACAAACTCTCATACTCTTTCTCTAACTCTTACAAAAATTCACAAAAATCTTTCATTTCCCTGTAGTTCATTCATAAATTGTATGCAACATATTTTCATTAACACCCCAGACATGCTCAAACCTTTTTCCCCAGAAAAAAATACCAAAAATATAAAAAAAACATATATAGAGTGAAGCTAGAACAGTATGACTGGGTTGTATGTAGCAACTGCAACCATACAAATAACATATGTTAGATACATACATAGATAGAGGGTTGAAATAAACTTAACACAAGCCGGAAACCAGCCAGGCTATAGGCAGTTTTTAAACAATATTGCCAAGTATATTCAACATATTTAGGATTTAAGCTGATTTTATATTTGTTTTTAGAAAAACATCTTAATAATGATCACATTAGGGAATTCAAAACGAAACTTTTATTTAATATTAGCTAGCTATTGATAAGCCACAAAGTAGAAATCTTAAATAATTCTTAATAAGTAAATATAAAAATTGATAAATATAGAATGGCTCACAAGTCTTATAACACATTAGATAAATTATTTAGTAAAACAAAAGATAAAATAGGAAAATGGAACATGTCAAATGTTGTATATAAAATACCTAGTGACGGAAATGATAAAGAAAATTGTAATAAAGTATATATAGGTACAACGAAAAATAAACTTAAAAACCATAATTGCTGGACATAAATCAGACCAAAGATATAGAGAGAATATTAATTTACAAAAAAACTGCGTTATCTTATCATTGTACGGTATTAAATACTGAAAATAACTACAAACGTCATTATATGTTAGAGATGTTACAGATAATTAATGTACCTACAACTAAAAAAATAACTACAAAGCATACACAGATTAACAAACATTTACCCCCTGGCCAAGGATGACGAACGATAACGTTCGCTTAGATAAGACTTAAAACACAAACTTGATTGTGGAATAAACAAACTTGATTGAGTAAAAAATAGATACGATAAAAAGTTTGTTTCTTAAGACTTATCTAAGCGAACGTTATCGTTCGACATCGTGGGCCAGGGGGTTAATACATAAAAAATAACACAACTTACAAATATTGTATAATTAGTAATATTTTCTACTTGTTATAAATTGTTTTAACATTTTGTTATGTTAAAAGTTTTCATATCCTCTTTTCCTATGACAAATCATTTTTCAAATTTATAAAATTTAAATTTTTTCCTAAAGAAGCTACACAAAGAGTAGCGAAATATTAAAATAAAATTTAAAATTTTTTTTATAAAAAAGACCTTAAGTAATTACATACTAAAATCTTAATAAAAAAAGATCAAATCAAATATTTTTAAAATAATAAATCTGATAATTTTGCGCAAATAACCTGATATACTTCATATATAAAAATGTTAAATTGTAATAATGTTATTATGAATTCAGTGTCTATTTAAACTATAACATTTAAACAAATGCAGGCAAATCCCGCGATTTCTTGGTTTTACTCGCGATTTATTACATTTTGCTCAGCTTTCATTTGGACCATGCTCTGCCTCAATTCCATAATTTCTTTTGATTTACTAAAACTAAAAGAGCTAACTATATTGTCCAAAGAAGCTGAAAGAACTATAGAACTATAAGAGAGAAATAATTATTTATTTTTATTTTTGAACTCCATTATTTCAAAAGATCTTTTATTTAGTTGAAAATTTATAAATATTTCAGTTGATATTAGGTGTACTATGAGCGTCAAAATAAAGTCAACACCACATAAATAATAAATAATATTACATTAGAAAATTATATTGCATCTTTATATAGTTATTTAAGTATAATTGAATTCACAAAAAAAAAGCTTATTCAAATTTATTTGATTTATTGTTAAAATGTACCAATTTTTATGTGTCAAAATAAAGTAAACAGTGGCATCATCCTTATGAAAGAAAACTCCTGTTATACCAAAAGTAGTAACAATACTTTGAATTTTTCTTTGTTTGAAAGTATATGGGTAAAGTACCGCTCAAAATAATTGCAAGTGACGTTAAGTAGTGAAAGCTTTACTATGGGAACACGACAAACATCAATTAAGACTCGGCAAGTCATAATAGTCTTACATAGAAAAGGTAAATCTCAGCGTGAAAAAGATAAAATCATTGGAAGGCATCACTGTACAACAAAGAAAATTATAGATAAGTATATCAAACGGAATACAGTAGAAATTTGCCTGATGCAAAACGACCAAAGCGTTTTATAAAAACTGAAGCCATAAGAGCAGTGCTATAAAAATAGCTGAAAATGTTACTAAACGATTAGAAGATCTTTGCACCAAAATTACCTACATGGTAGTTTCCCTTTATATTAAGGAACAATCAAACCAAACGATTCAATTTCGCAAGAAATATGTATATAAACGAGCCTCAAATTTTTTTGGATAATTGAATCGATGAAAGTAAGTTTGTGATATTTGGAATTAAAAATGAAACCTTTAATAATAAATATGTTACCAAGACGATAAAACAGTTCATGGCGG
Organism: Bellardia pandia; assembly: GCA_916048285.2. Taxonomy (NCBI): domain Eukaryota; kingdom Metazoa; phylum Arthropoda; class Insecta; order Diptera; family Calliphoridae; genus Bellardia; species Bellardia pandia. The sequence goes on from OU696531.1 coordinate 33,631,106, forward strand.
CATTAGAGGTCGGTTATCTTACATATCGTTGGTCTCATGTAGAAAGGCCCTAACTCGCTATTTTTTCGAAATTTGTTTTTTTTTTGCGATTCCAATGCATTTAACGCAAATACACCTCCTCACAAAAATTTATTGCAATAGTGTAAAAATAACGCTTTTATAAGCAGTTGTACAAAAAAAGTTACATGTTGAATATTACAGTTTCTATTATGTTTTTACCTTCTCCTGTAAAGTTTCAACTTTTTCATTGAACCTTGAAAAAATATACCAATGTAGGTACATACCTATATCAAATTTATTTTATCTAAATAAGCTAAATAATTAAATAAAATTCACTAAATTAAACCTAGCATCATACAATTTTATATCTTTTTATAAATTAAAATTTTCTTTTCTTTATTTCATTTGCATTCAATTTCGCATCATGCTTAATTTGCTTGTTCATATCAACAAGACCTTGTCAATATGTAAAACTGTTTACAAAGATCCTCTTCCTGTCAATAATTCTTCTAGTATCTGCACTCTCTTTCCAAAAAAAAAAAAAAAGATGCAAAAGCACAGTCAAACATACATATTCACACACTTGGCAACTCTTGCTTATACACAAAAAACAACAACTACAAAATAGCATGAAAACATTGTCTTTGTCCTTGTTTATTGTTTTCCTTACAGTTTTTGTACTGTTATTTATGTTGTAGTTGTTGTTTTTTTGCAAATGTTTATTATAAGAAATTCGTCAACAACCCTCTTTTTGGCTTTTGAGGTTTTTTGTTTGTCTGTTTACTTATTTGTGAGATGTCAACAAAAAACACCATTGATAGGGAGTGAGTGCGTGTGTGTGTAAATATGCAGGGAAGTGTGCATGTATTCGTCTAACTGTGCAAATGAGTCTCATTGAGAACAATGATGCCAACTACTATTTTAAAACGAGAGCAGTAAAAAATACAAGATAATTTTAAATTTAATCGTTTAAAGGAGTAAAAAACGTATGTATAAATTAAATGATGTTAAGATAATTTGTTAATTATAATTATTTTAACAAATACCTACAAATCTTTGATCTTGTGCTGTTTGTAAAGTATTTGTGTTTGGTTCGGTTTATTGGTTTTGTTTGGTTTATCCAACGAGGCTTTCTTTTCCAACAGAGGCATACTGGTTTGACATTTTACTTGACATATCGGTAGTAGAAGCTTTGACAACTGTTACCATGAATTAAATTTCACTCGCAAATTCACTATAAAAATGACGGATCTTTTAAAACTGCACTTCATAAAATGCATCCTTCTGAAACCAAAAAATTGTCGTATTTGGAGTTTTGAGAATTCAAGAGTAATTGTTGGGAAGCCTTTGCATACTGAACGTCTAGAGACCATTTTTCGAAAGATCGACTGAAAATGTTTACCTATTATTGATGATATGGATTTCAGACATGTAGTTTTAACCGGACTTGTCACTCAGGCACGGAAACAATGAATTTATTGCAAAACAAATTTCGTGATAGCATAATTTCACGAAATTCAACTGGATTCCTTTTTGTAGAGCTATGTTAAAGATAAGCTGCCATATGCAAAAAAAAAAATAAAGTAGGTTTGAAGTGTGCTTTAAAACAAAATTTTCATACAAAATTTTCTTAAATTATATTTGAAGTCTACTTTAATTTGTTTTGCATAAGGCTGAAAGTCTATGAAAGTCAAATTTACTACAGCCTTAAAACTCAAAATCCATGACCAGCGAGTATTAACAAAATAAACCTGCCATATTGCCAAAATTTTTATTGAAAACGTTGATAAAAAAAATTGGCATATGTACAGTGAGCTACAATATAAATTAGACACCTAATATTGTTTTAAAAAATATTTTACTATACCTATACAAGTACAAATTTAAAACTAAATATTTATCATGACATAAAGTAAACAGGTAGGTATATTAAAATTATGTAAAACATTGTATTTAACATTTTGTTTGTAGTAAGTTCAGCAACAATGCTTTGTAGAGCTGATGATACCAACCTACTAACTTAAGGCCCATTTTTCCTTGACTAAGAGCAAATAATTTTTCAAGTTTAAGTATAAGATTTAAATACTTATTGTAAGGCCTAAGAAGTAAAGGCAGATTCAATAAATAAATAATAAATAAATAATAAAAAAGTTTAAAAAAAGGGACTACATTGTTTTTTAAAATGTCGAAATAATAATTTTTACAGCACTAAATGTTGCGTTTGCTATTACTTCTCTCACTACAGCACTTACTTCAGTTTTTGTAAGACGCTTTGGTATTTTTGCACCAGGCAAATTTATTTTATTATACAATAATACCTTCTAACGATTTTACCTATTTCACGTAGGCGTATGTATGTAAGTCTATTATGATTTGCCGAGTCTCAATGGATATTTATCTTACCATTGTAAATTTTTCACAACTAAATCTTTTTCAATAATAAAACTTGCAATTATTTTGAACGAAACTCTACCGGTATAATTTCAAACAAAGAAAATTTAAAAGAATTGTCACTATTTTTGGAATGACTGGGGGTTTTTTTTTTGCATAAGGATGATGCCACTGTTTATTTTGTACTTTATTTTGACACGTAAAAATTGTTATATTTTAAAGATAAATCAAATAAATTTATATGTATTAATATAATAAAGCTTTTCTCTTAATAATATGTGGCGTTGACTTTATTTTGACGCTCACAGTATGTATGCTTGCTTGTGGTGGATAACCTTAGTCGTATAACTCGGAATCTGTAAAAGATAAAAAACACATGCGAGCATGATTTTTAATGATCTAGTTGGAGACATTAAAGACTGACTGTCAAAAGTTTGAGCCCATTTTCAAGACATAAATACGAATACTCCAGGGGCATATACAATTTGATTCCAATCGGAGCAGTGGTTTAGAAATGAAGAATTTATTTCTAATAAATTTGTAGTGGGCCCCACTGTGCATTAGTGTTGTATTTTCTTCTTCTTTTGTTTATGATCTGTGCTTAGGGTTTGATTGTATGTATTGTTTTACAACTGTAGCTTTCATGTCGAATTTTCAAGGAATTTGAGCATGATTTTGATTTTTCTCGTACAAATCTCGTAAAAATATATTTCCATCGATTACATTTTATTATCGCAAGTCACTTAAAAGATTAAAAAACGAAAGTGTTTCAAGTTCATGAAATTTTGAAACTAACAAGTTATCTGAGAGTTTCTTGTATGTAATGGATTTTTCTATAATAAAAACTAAATATAATAACTGAAACAAACGTGCTAATGTTAATGCTGATTTTTAACAGAAATATTCTCCAGGCAGTTTATATTATCCAAAACACTACATAATGTGTATTATGCCGTAATGCAAAAATCACTAAGCTGGCAGCATTTTTAAGGAATAGATTAAAGTAAGATATTCACATTCTGGTAGAGATGGCAACATCACTTAAAAACATGTACCATTTTATGTTCACATCTTCTACATTCAGTTTTTTGTCATGTCGATGTTCATCACATATTTATGTATATGTAAACGACGACTACAAGTAAAAATGTTAAATTTAAAATTTAACTAGAAAACAACAACAACAAAAGTGAAAAAAATTAAGTTTAAGTTCGAGTATTGCAGCATTTTTGTCCCAACTGTCAGGCTGTTTGTTCGTTTGCCTGTCTGTCTCTCAGACTGTCTTCTGCCATAATGGAGTTAAATTTACATTCAGGGTATAAGCACTTGCTACAATTATTATTATTGCTTTGACTATATAGTATATGTAGTATATGAACACCAACCCAACCAGCACTTCAACGCTGCTAGAGCAACACAGCAAAAAATAAAAATAAAAAATAATAAAACTAAAGTATGAAAGAAATATTACAATGGAAATAATATGAAAATATCATTTTGCAGTTTCATTTCAAGTATTACTGCAGCAGTAGTAGAAAATTATTCTATTGTATGCTATAAATTGACCATAAAATCACAATTGGCATAGATTGCCAGAAACCAAATGCCGAATACCAAAAACAACAACAACACCAACACCAACAACAATAACAATAACAAAAACCCCAGGAAAACAACAGAGATGCATTTAGGAGTAACAATAGTTTGGTAGTTTTGAAAAAAAATTTACATTTTCATTTATAACTAGATACAACAACACTTATACATAACAAAAAGAGGTGAAAATTTTTCTATTACACAAATAAAAGATAACATAGAGACAGAACAAAAAACTTGCTTACAAAATGTTGCCAAAAAATTTTTGTTATAACCATTATTTGGTTTAAAGTTTGTTTGTTTGTTTTTTTTCTTTTGTTTATATGTAAAAATAATTTAATAAAATAATCAATTATTTAGAGAGAAAAATGATTTAATAAAATGTTGAATATTTTATTTAACAGAGATGGATTTAGAAACACAGTTCTTAGAAGACACATTTCTTAAATTAATAATTTTGTATTTGAAACATGATGTAGATGAGATAAAAAAGATCAAAAAAAAATTCAATTGATAAAAAGGAATCCTAATTGTAGATAACGCCATTGTCTTGTAATACTATGAAAGCATTCTCAAACATTTACATTCGAAAAAGACTTTAATTTCAAATCATTTTCAATTTGAGATCAAACATAAGGGTTTGATATTTCAATGAATATTGGGTATTTTATTCCCTGGAAATAAAAGAATTTTTGTTGAAAATTGTCACACTCAGAATTTGTTTATAATCAAGCGTTGCAAACATCATTTATAATAGTATTGGAACTAAATTTGTAATCAATGAGTTTTGTTTGAGATTTTCACCTTTGAAGCTAACGAAAAAAGACACTTAGGAACTTTTCTAGAACTAGTTCTTTCGCAAGTGATTTTTGTATGGAATTGTCACGTTAGATATAGGGAGATCCATTTAGACCAGGGGTGCCCAGGCCCTATACTCTTGGTGCTCTTTTGTATTTGTAAAAACTCGTAGCTATAGGCTGTTTGTTTTGTATACTCATTACAGCACTCAGCACTAGCAATACGAAATACACAAACAACTTTGCCTTCTTCTATACACGCAAGCGCAAAGCAACAACACTTTCGTATGCTCTACTGGTAAACATTGGTGACTGCGATCATCAATGTAGATTTTGTTTTTGTTTAACGTATGATACCGTTTAAAAAAATGTGTTGTTTCTTTGTATGTATTGGCTTTTACAACAAAAAATACTGAATAAAAATTAGTTTTTATATAAATGTTTGCTCTTCCATAAGCAACTTTTGGGCACTCCTGATTTAGACTTTTTTAATTTGTCTCCAAATGAGCTGTATACAAAAATTAACGTAAGATTAAATTATATGTAAGAAATAAACAATAGCTTTATTGGCGGTCTGCACCTGTCAACTGGCCGCCTAGAACTTGTGGTATCACAGCTTTGCTTTTTTCTGTAATGTTATGTGAAGTCAAAAGTCCTTATTCGCGACATAAGCAATAAACAATAATGCTAAAAACAATCATAATGCGCGACTTACTATTAGCAATGCTGTAAAGTATAATCGAGAATTAGACTTTCCAAATGGATTATTTTTCAAAACTAAATTTCAAAGATTGTTCTTTCGGGCAATAATAAATAATACATAATAAAAGTATTTTTCACAACACTAAGTATTTTGATGTCGTATGTTGTAAACTGCGATTACGATTCACAACACTTATCGGCTTAATAGTTACAATATATTAGAGGTTGCCATATACTACCATTTATTATTATTCCACCATTTGATTGGCTTGTTGACATAAACCATAAACATAAACGTAATCCTATATAACATTTGGAACGATACGGATACGGATCATAAGATTCTGGCACAAAATTGTATACCAGTTTGCCACATTAGCGAACGCCATTAACCGTAACCTGCGATAATTGTTATCGAAAAAATATGATCCATTCACATTTCGATATAAAATTTAAAACCTATCAATTTATGTGAATGTAATGAAGTGATAATTAATTAGCTTTTGAGCAGAAATTTTTTGATTAGGATTTACCTTTTGTAAAGGCCAATGAAGATGAGAAGTTCCCGCTCTTTAACTCAAAATAAACTAAGGGGAGTTCCGATTCATAAAATGATTCAGTACTTGAGTTAATTGGATCTCGTAATCACGTAGGTCAAGATCTGTCTGCCAAAATATAGATTGGTGGATTTCCAACTACTGTGATCAGCGTGGAAACGAATGATTTTAATTATTTTGAACTGACGCACTTCAAGCCACAATATTTTCAGAACTTTCCAATGTACAAGGTGGCGCAAAAGAAAACTTCCGATGTTTTTTGGCTGTAATTAAAAAAAAATGAAAAACTTTGATTCTTCTTGTGGATTATTTTTATTTGGTCTTTTAATTTTTTTTTTCATCAAGTCGAGAATATGATGTCATGTAAATGGCCGCCGCCACAGTTGATTGTCATTTGAGCCCTTTTTATGGCATTTCACTTTGGCCAAAACTTCCGGCGATAGGTCCTCACATTCTTGACGGATATTGTCTTTAAGAGCTGCAAGAGTCTAAAGCTTGTTGACATAAACCCGCGACTTCCAAAAGCCCTACAAAAAGAAGTCTGGAGCGGCAAATCAGGCGATCTTGCTGGCCAGTGCAAATCGCCAAAACGGGAGATTAGGCGCCCAGGAAATGCATCCTTCAGCATATCGGTTGTGGCACATGCAGTGTGTGCCGTTGCACCGTCCTGTTGGAACCACATGTTTTCCAATCCCAATTCATCAAGTTGCGGCAAAAAGAACTCGTTGATCATTGCTCTGTAGCGCTCACCATACACAGTAACCGTTTGGCCCACGATGTCTTCGAAGAAAAAAGGTCCGATGACTCCTCCATACAGTGACTTTGAGCAGGTGTAATGGCTCTTCGTGGGTTACACGCGGATTTTCAGTGCCCAGAAGCGTAAATTTTGCTTATTTACGTACCCGCTAAGATGGAAATGGGCCTCATCACTCATGATTATTTTTGATGAAAAATCATCTTCCTCTTGGGGGTGATTAAGGATGGATTGAGCGTATGTTAGACGCGATTGGCGGTCAGCAGCTAACAGCTGATGCACCGTCTGGACTTTGTACGGAAACATCTTCAAATCTTGTACCAAAATTCGCTGTAAAGACCGTCGACTGAATGGCTACTCCGGGGTCTGTCACGCCTGGCAGCATCTCGTGTTGTGCCAGTCTCTTCGAGGCGAGCGGCTAAACGTCGCAGTGTTTCACCAGTAGGCGTTGGATGGCCAGGAAATCTGCGACGAAATTGACGTTGTGCCAAAGTCACCGACCGATTATTGGTCAAATAAATAGTCAGCAATATTCCGCGTTCTGGAGCAGTGTAGCGTAACATTGTTTATTAACGTGTATTTCGCATGTGTTTACTACACAAATGTCAAAACAGAACTGACATTAGGGGCCAATCGCAAAATTTATAGCATTTTCTGATAGGAGGATTACTTTTGCGCCACCTTGTATTAGTGGTTGCCGCATTCCTCATTATATTAACATTTCAATACATTACTTGATAATGAAAGTTTTTTTAGAATACCTTAAATAAATTGGTAGAGAAATAGTTGATACGTTTTGATATACCTCGCCGGAGAAGAATAAAATGTTCCAAAATGCAGTGATACAAAGTTGTTTTTATTTTCATGAAATTAACAAATCTTAAAAAACAACAACACTGAAAACAGTTTCGATGATGCGTAATTCCATTCATTGAGCAATTTCTTTTTATTAAACAAACCCCATGTATAAGAAATATATATTGAAAAGGTAGTTAGGGTCATTGCTCGACTGCTCTTGACCAAATAAAAAAATTGCTTTCCCAGTTTTCCTTCCTATTTTGCTTTTAATTTACACAAAAATATATACTGCCCCTCAGTTTTTCCTGAAAACTGATACACAATTCACAAAGCAATAAGTTAAATTTTTTACTCGCTCGCTTGTACTCGTACAATGTACAATGTTCCCACATGCATTGGAGTTGCAGTGAGTTCAGCAATGTTGAATGTTGCAGCAGTAGAATGAAAACAATTTGCAACTTTTAATATTATTAAAAGTTTTTCTTTTTTTTTATTGGGGGGTGGGAGGTTATACATACATTTTTAACAATACTTCTTTACAAGGTGGATACTTTCTGTGGTACTTAATGAAAAATATTCAAATAAGTATATATTCCAAGGGAGAGAAAAGAGGTTTTAACATTTTAATATTGAATAATATGTTAAAGGGTTAATTTTAGTGATTTGTTCTTTATTGTTTCATTTCTTTATTTTATTGTATAATAATAGCTAAGAGAGAAAATACTTAATACTTAAATCTCATCTTTTGTTGTAATAAATAACAGAGTAAATGAATTGTGGGATTAGAAAGACAATTGGCTTTTAGAAATAAAATCCTTTAATCAATGTGCATAAAAAAAGACATTCTTCTGTTAAAACGTAAACAATAAGTAATGGAAAGTCAATATTAATAGCACTATAGAGCAGAGCAAGTTAACAAACCATTAAACTTAGAAAGGAAGGAAGGAAGACATTCTCAATAGATGAATAGATTTTTGAAAGAACAGAAAAACAATTTGATGATTTATTTTTTTTTTCTTGAAAAAAAGTATAATTCTCTAATCCACAGCCATAGTTGACCTTATTAGCTGTTAAATGTTGCTTTTCTAACGCAGATGGATAAAATAAGGAATTATTGAAATGTGTCAATAGAACCCAGCAAAAACTTGTCAATAGCATTGCATTACTGATTAATATACTTTGTAATGACTGGTATATTGCGCTTGCATTACTTTTTAATTCTGCATAATTATAAGTCAATTTGTTAATCTTCTCTCAGTAATACAAAGTAATTATGGGTCGATTACGGATGGCAACCGAACCTCAGTAGAGTTGATATAATATGAACTTGCATGTCAGTTACGTTGCCTATTGGCAACCCAACTCCAGTTTGGTTGCTATACATAATCGATCCATTAGATCAGTGATCGGCACTCTTAGCCAACAGGGGTCGATCAATAAGAAACAAGTATCACAATCCATAGCTGGTCAGATTACAGCCAAGAAATCATATTTTAACATAATATTAAAAAGTAACAATATCATTCTTATGACTTATATAATCTCTTATTTGAAAGTGAGTTTCGTACTTGTAAGTTAAATATAATTACGAGTTCAATATTGCTCCTGCGTTCGGTATTTTCGTTAACATAAACCCACGACTTGACGTAATCTAGTCACATTCTATTAAACAGAAATGCAAGAGGTAGTAATTCGAGCTGATCATTAAAGAGCTTATCTTTTAATAGATCAATTGTTTTCACCATATTGTTCCATCATATTGTTGGAACAACATATCTCGGATATTAAAATTATCGAATTCTGTCTCAAAATGGTCGAAAAAAGATAGTCCAGTCGATTTTTCGGTATATGAAATAAAAAATTTCAGTTGTTAAAATGATTCAGTACATGAGTTAATTAGATTTCGTAATGACGTAGGTTAAGACCTTTCCGCAAAAATGTAAACACTTAAAGCTACAGTATTTTCGGAGCTGCCAATAATTTTAGTAATTTTGAACTGAAGCAACTATTATTATTATCGGAACTTTCAATAGTGATTCGTTTCACTGTTATAGGATTATTGAGGATTTACCTCAAACTTTTGCAAAGACCAATCTAACAAGTTCTCTCTCTTGAAATGATTCAGTACTTGAGTTAATTGGATCTTTTAATCTCTTAAGGTCAAGATCTGTCCGTCAAAATGTAGATTGGTTGATTTCCAACTCCTGTGATCAGTGTGGAATGGACTGATTTTAACAATATTGGAATGAAGCACTTGAACATGGGATATTTTTGTTGATTTCAACGTTGCTTTGTTTCACTACTAATAGCAATATTCAAAAGTTCGAAGATAAATACACTTCGAGTTGTATTATATTTTCGGTCGAAAATATGTGGTGTAAATGGTAAGCAGATAGCAGATCAAATAGAGTGAAGTACGTGAAGTGAATGCTTCTTTCGACACTTGAAAAATATGTTTAATCCAGCAGAAACACAATTAGTTGTGTTCAAAAGCATCTGATCCTTTAATATGTAAACCGCTCATAAAAACAGATGAATCAACATGATCTGTCGTGCGCTTTTTTGTTAACATACAACAGTAAAGCTAGATTTACACGATTGAAATTTTCTTCAAAATTGCTCTTCAAAATGCTTCAAACTTGTGTAAAGAGCAAAAAGTTTTCAAAATTTATTTATTTAATAGTTGTTAATAGTTATCAATAGTTATTAAATAAATAAATTTTGAAGAAATTTTGCTGTTTGAAGCATTTTGAGGACCAATTTTGAAGAAAATTTCAATCGTGTAAATCTAGCTTAAGTTTGACGTGCATTCAAATCGACTCTATGCACACAACCCATCTAGAAATTGTGAGAAAAGTTTGATTAAGTGTAATAATGATATTTTACCTCATTTCACGATAAATTTCAGGATGATCAACTATTAGTTGTTGTACCGACATCACCGAGGTTTTCTAACTGAAAAGGATTGTGTACGAGCTTGCTATATTAAATTCGTGACGGAGACTAACTACGACTTCTTTCAAATTCAGAAGGTATTTCAGGACTAACAGTAGAAGCTAATTTATTACCTCAAACTAAAGCTATTCATTAATTCACTTCTCTAAGGAATCCTTCTTTCAGGCAGCATTGAAAGATGAAAAAAAACAATCAACAGGATTACAATAAATTGATTTGACTTTGGCATAATAGGAGGTACTAAAAGCAAAAGGACTCTAAAGCAATTAAACTGTTTGACAAATGATAGATATATGGTAAATAATCATGACAGTAGAAGGAGGAACAGCAAAATGCAAACAAAAGTTAATTTTAGGGCCAAACTGAAAAAAATATAAATCTTCAATTATTGTTGGCAAACAATGCCAGCTATAACTGAGATAAATAAAAGATTTAAACAATTATAAAAGTTTGTCAGAAGATGTTAATAAATATAGAAACAGGTAAAGAAAATACGATTTTTCAAATTACACTCAAAAGTATTTGTGGGGAAATTTTTAAACTTTTAGTCTATTAGTTATGTATGTATTTGAGTCTCAACATAAAGTTAATGCCCTTTTCAACTTGTAATTCTGTTGAACTTTCAAGTAAACTTTGTCGTTATTAGATAAATAACCCTTGTTTTAGAAACATTGATTCGATTTATTTTGAAATCTGCTCCATAACTGCACGCCAATTCATATACAATTCAAATTGAGCAATCATAATTTTAAAACAAAAAGAGGCAAACAAAAATTATTGAACAAAAAAAAAATAACAAACTAAAACTAAAAAATCCTTTTTATTCTGGCATCACAGAAACAAAACAAAATCGAATGAAATTTTTACAGAACATTGAACTCAAAAATTGTGTTTACTGTGTTAAATACACTCTACTACCAAAGGCACTTAAATGCATATTAACACTAGGAGTCGCCTAACAAAGTTGGTTTCCAAATTTTTTAACTTACAACAAAATTTCCCATATATTCCATTTAGTTCTACAAAAATAGCACCAGCCTAATGTACACTTCTCGCTATATAAATACATATACAAATGGTTGTGTAGCTATATATATCACTAGCTACTTATATACATTTAACTATATAAACATTTGACAATATTACAATAAAAAAGGAGAGATATAAACTACGTGTAGGTTTTAGAATAAAATTGTATGCACACAACTTTTACAAATGTAATAAAAGAGACTATAATAGTAGTCAGTTTAAAAAAAAATACAGAAACAAAAAAATTAAATAATAATAAAATAAAGCAACAGACAATTGAGACGACCTCAATTTAAAGGATAGATAATAATACAAGTACACAACACCACTGTACACGGCAATAACTACACATTGATATACAATAAATTTATACAAAGAGCACACAAGTTGTAATTCAAACGAAAAAAATATGAATAATTTTTAAGTGTAGCAAAAAATAAATGCAATAGTATTTTTTAATAAAATGTATGTAGTGTATTACTGAAATAGTAATATGCTAAGAATAGTTGGTACTCGTACATTCGAAAGGAATTTAACCAATATTTTCGGAGACCGTGTACTCAATATGATGATGGTGTTTGCAAACTGGCTTACAATACTGTCACTAATCTTCAAAGTTTCGGTCAACTTCCCTTTTCTATCTATAGTTACCGATGTTACAACCCGATTAATGGTCTATCTATTTCTTCTATTGGTATTATTCTAATAAAGTTGTAATTTCATGTTTTATTGTGGCCTTCCAGAGTTTTTAGCGATTCCCACTGCTTGAACAGATGATTTTCATTATATTTCTATCACGGAATTTGGATAACGGTGATTGCTTTCTGAAGCCTGCCAGAAAATGTGTTTTAGATCAGAGGCAATAAAATCCCTAGGTCGATAACGGGTGATCCGATCATAGAGAAAATGCTGTTATTCAGGTTGCGCAGTTGATCTGATTATGGTAAGCTTAATCAAGCTAGCAGTTGAACAAAATCAGTGTAGAGAAATCATCTTTATTAATTTATTTCACTAAAGACGCACCTCTTTGATTATCACCAACAAATCCCCAAGCAACCTAAGAGGGTTCTTGCTGGCTTTTTCTGGAAATTAAACATTATAGAGCTCCACTACCTCCATTTACCCTGGGCACCATTTTGATCATCTAAATATTAAGCACTAGGCGTCTAAATTTAGATAAAGTCTATTCAAACATTTGGTGTGGCATTTCTTCTGTACATTGTCCCCATTACAAATGTGCTGACTGGAATTGCGTATTATTTTGTTCTATTGAAATGCAGCGAATACGATATATTGTTTTGCTGCATTAATCGGGTTGTATCAGAACATTACAGTTACCAATACTGCGATGCGTTATCGATTGTTTTTGAATCTTTGCCTCAGAGTTCTGATGCTTTTTTGACAGCTAGCTACTGCTGGAACTGTTTCTCCTGAGCACTATCTTTGACATCTATATATTAGTATCTAGAGTCTATAACGATGGAGTCAAACTATTACAAACGTGTTGACTGAAATTGATTGAAGTTTGGCCAATTGAATTGCGACAATGAAATGAACAAGGTAACAAGATTCGATATTGTTTCCTAGCTCTCGTAATACGGCGAACACCATGTTGTTCTTCTGTGTAAACTGGATTATCTGTAGTTTCATAGAAAATTATTATAGTTAAACTGCAACATGAATATCGCAGCAGTTCTGTTGTTGCAAATTTCGATAGATTTGATGTGGGTACTGTGGATTAGCAGCATAAAATTACAAAACTTAACGACCATTCCCTTTTAGAGCGTAGTCTGGAACATCAGCTGTCACCAGTCCCAACAGAAGTCATACATTAATTGGGCTGATAAGAGGTGCCATCGGTTCTAGTAAATATTTCGAGATTTAGGAATATGCTGATTCTATGATTTAAATTTGTAAATTAAATTGATAACTCTTGGCTTTCGACAGAATGAGCAATCGTGAAAAGTTATAAATCATTGTTGACAACATTCGCTTTTACTGATCGACGTTTTTTGAAAAATACTTTCTTCCAAGCAATTTGTTGAATTTGAAATTTATGATTTTCATTAATCCTTATCAAATGAAAGAGTTCCAATTTAATAAAGCTTAGTATGTAAATTCCAGACCAACAAAGCGATTAAATAACTTATTTAATACTCTTGTGTTATGATTTCTGATTAGAATGAGTTCTTAAGAAAATCATTTTCGCTGTTTTCCACAATTTTCACAGATTGTGGTTGTTAAAAAGATCAAAAAATATTTGAAAAATGATTATAAGACCTTGACAAATGTCAAAATAAGCGACCATTTCCTCCAAAGCAGCAGTATCCCAGAAAGAAGTTGTTTTAAGTCAAATTGTGTCTCTCTTTAATTAGAACATGGACCAATATCTCTTCTTAGGAGAATAATTTTTTAATGCAGCCATAGAAAAATATTTAAATAATATCAAATTAATTGAAAATGTTGTTATTTTCGAAATATTTCAAGGGAAGTGTTCTATGTGGCTGCATGTTCGAAATTGGAGTCTTTAGCAATACCGAATCATCGAATCAAACCATTGAGTTGCTCGAATGAAGGCATTTATCCTTCTGATGTTAATTTTTTACGTGCAAGAGGGAACTATCTGCCATCCGGTAAGGTTGAACACTAACAGAGAAGATTAAATCATCTTCTCCTACTCACATTCTGAAAAACTTCCACAGAATTCTAGATATGGTAGATTCAATCTCATGCCATACAATTCAACAAACAAGCTGTGATTCCTTACCCAAACCAATTAGTTGCTCGAATACAGGTATTTATCGTTCTTTATCTCCTACAGAGGCAACCTTATGTCTCGAATCTTCGATCTAATAGGAGAGTAATAAAGAAAATTGCACAGTCTTCTCTTCTTCTCATTCTAACAAAGTTCTGCGGCAGTCAAGGTGTGACCGCTACTCATTTGAGCCTCCAAAAAAATATGTCGATGGCTTTTATATTCGTTCTACAAGAACTAATTTCGAAACCTATTACTTTTTTATAGGACGAAAGACGCCTCGAAAGATTCTTCCATTAACACATAGAACTTTGTTTGGAACAAAAATTTTACTTGGGCTTTGAAAATACTTATTTTTTAATGAAATTTCTGTTTGTAAATTATTTCAGTATTTTATAGTTGAAATAAAACTACTCTTCACTTAAAGCTAAATGAAAATAAAATCCCATTATTATAAGACTGCATTAACCGCAACTATTCATATGACCACTACTGTAATTGCATATGAACTATATAGTTAAAACAACTCTATTGACATAAAACAGCAACCAACAGACGACACACTGCAAAGCAGACAGACCAACTCACTTATAACTACCAAAGGATGGATAGATGGATGGACGACGTCAACGACACAATAAAGAAGAAAACCAGAAACAAAGTTTTTATATTTAAAATAAATGTTGCCATTGGCAATTGAAATTTATAAATATTTAACAATAAATAGAAGAACTAAAAAGTGTCAGAGAAGCAAAACAGGGGAAAAAAGAGAACAAAATGTATCATACATACAAAAACATACAAAATAAAGGAAAGGAGTTACAAATAAATATATACACATGTATGTATATACAACAGACATAAATAAATAAATAGTAAGTGAAAATGTATGTAGCACATACAAAATTTAAAACATCTATGCTATTTAAATGTAAATATATTTCAATATATTTCAAGTCTATGTAAATAATATTGTTTGATGTTCACTTATTAGCTACACAAATACACATATAAATAGAAATCCTCTTAAAACAATTTAAATAAACAAAAGTTTATAACAAGTATTTCTTTCATTATGCCAACAAAAAGTGTTAAGTGTAAATTAATCGGCAACCATCCATCTCACTATTAAAATATTTTCTTATGGCTCCAAATGAAAAGTAATGTTAGGAAAAGTAATTTAAGAAAATAATCTAACAATATTTTTTCTTTGTTTTAAGAGTTTGATTATTAGGGTTTCTACGCAGGAAACATTTGTACATACTTTTTTCGTAAGCAAATTCCAGGCATTTCATTATTTATTTAATCAATAAATTCGCAACAAACTAAGTAACTCTAAAATAAAGCGTTTTAAATGCATCTAAAGTATTACTCACATTAAATCCGTTTAAACTACAGAATACAAAACTTTATTAATTTAGTAAAATAAAAACAGTTGCATTATCTTTGAAATTAATCGTAAATTATTAATTGTCTCTAATAAAAATCTTAAAGTAGATAATCTAAATTATATAACAAAGTATTTACTTTGTTAAAAAAAACACCCAAAAACTAAAATTAAAAAAAAGTCTTTTTTATTTCGAAAGCATATCACTAGATAACCTCAATAATACTAATGATTATATTTTCTTTGAGTTTCATACGCTCTTTTTACTGGTTTTACATTTTCATAAAATAAATTAATGAACTTTAGCTACCCCCAACAGCTAATGTTGTTTAACACTCCTAAACACTGTGGCATAGTAGTAGTAGAAGATGTAGAAATAGTCAGCCAACCCACTTATTTTATTTTACTTTATTCATTACTAGCTAAAACCCGGTGTGCTTCGCTACCCGTATCGTAGTGAAATAAAAAGTTTAGAGTTAAATAAATATAATTATTAAGTTATTAAAATCTACAGTTTTCCTTTTAAATTAATTCTTATAATATTATCTTATTATGATTTACAATATACAAACAAACAAACACACATTCACCTTTATATATAGATAAGGGTTTCAAATGTATACAAATTTTAACATTTACTTAATATTGTTGCTAGTCAGCGCATTGGTGTCCTAAATATTAATATTGATAGCTGATATAGCTTTCCTTATATATAATTTGTCATCATATCTATAAGAGGTGCCACGCCCACTATTGATAGTCCGCCCATTCCTGTCCTAAATATTAATATTGATGGTAGAATAACCGTACCATATATCTTATTGTATACCATATATTTGATATTTTTTTAATTATCATCATATGGGAGGTACCACGCCCCCTGTCGCTACTACTCCCATTTTTTCCGCAAATATTAAAACAAACAATGGAATTGCTCATGCAAAATTTGAGTACTATAGCTATTATAGTTTCCCAAGTATTTGATTTTTAAAATTAACTTTGTATGGGAGGTACCACGCCCACTTAAAATTTCAGGAGCCTATATCTCTTTCCAGACATACAGAAATATACTGTGAAAATTTCAAGCAAATCGGTTCAACCGTTTAGCCGTCTATGAATCCCAAACTAATAATAATAAACATACATACAAACACACAATCACTTTTATATATGTATATAGATTTTTCACTGCAAACAGTAGTGTCAATGCTATTTGACAAAAAAAAAGCGTCTACGGCAACAGCTAAATATAAGAGATAAGTTTAAAAGTAATAATGTGTTAGTGTAACTGATATCTGTAGTTAAAGACTCCTATTGTTGCGAAAAACAGATAGGTATTGCTATAAAATCTTTCAGAAGTTATTAAATTTTTGAATTTTTTCAAAAAAAAAATAACTTTTGAAAAATACTTTTTTGCAAAAACTTCAAAGTACTTTTATATACAGACATATATATTTTTTAAATTGATTTTTCATTTTCTATATATTTTATTACAGTTTGGGTTCTTTACAAAAGTACTTTTTTAGAATTTTATTCTTTTTTGGAATTCTATAATACTGATTACTATTATACTAATTTTCAGTTAAAATACCTTTTTGTATGGGGTACTTTTCAGAAAAAATTATATTTTTCATTTAATCTTCCAAGTTTTAATAGTACATATTAGCTAATTCAAGGAAGTATGTTTTCAAATTTGGTACTTTTTCAAAATAGTACTTTTTTAATTTTCTTCTTTTAAGATCTTTTACGTTTTAAATTATATATGTATATATTATTTATTAAATTATTTTTTCCAATATTTCGATATCCATCGGATATCATTATCAAGGAATGAGTTACAATTATACATATATGTAAGAGACGTATTATTATCTCCACATTCAATAATGAAAGTTCATTTCATTTTAGTTTATTAAAAAGAAAAAAGTTCGAAGAAATAACAATTTAATTTCTGAAAGGAATTTAGCTTTGTTTCGTACCTTTTTTAAAAAGTGTTGGTTTTATTTGATTTCTCAAATTAATTTACTTTCAGTTGGAAAGGTTTTTATAACGTCAAAGTATTTTAAATAAAAACTTTGCTTACAACCAAATATTTGTTCGCACAAAGTTGTTTTCATGTAAAGTTTGACGCCTTTATTTTTAAGAGAGCGAAAATATTTATATGAAAAAACTTTGTCCGAATAAATATTTTGTTCGGAACAAATGGGTGAACCCATCTTAAGTCTTCTTTGGATTTCTATTATATTTTTAATTTTTAAATATATACTTTTTATGTGATTATTGCAATTAGTTTGCCATTTATTAAAATATTTTTCTTAATCAAATACAAAAAATATTTTTGTATTTGATAATTTGCACAGTTTTTTTAAAGAACTTTTCAAAGTTTTATTTTTTACCTTTTAAGTAGTATTTGCTACTTCGTATTTGGTACTTTTTAGAACAATTTTTTTAATTTGGTACTTTTTTAAAATAGTACTTTTTTTTTAAAGGTAAAGGAATGCGTTTTAAAGGTTTATTTAAATTTTACCAATTTCTATTACCTTTTTAATGGAATCTTTTTATTGTTTGATACCATTAAAAAAACAGTAGTTGTTTCAAAGTTTTTTATCTATAATTCGGAAAAGATATACATATAAAAAATAATAATTTGCTTTAACAAAAACTCTACTCCACTTTCATGTGTAAAAAAAATCACTACATTAGCTTAATAAAATCTAATTTTTTTTTCTGTTTCTTGTTTCTGTTATATTTTTCATTTCTATATTTCTATTTATTTACTTTGTGAAATTATTCACCCCAGATTCAATTATTACAGCACGTTTAATTTTCCTACAAATAGCAAGCAAATAATAGATTATAATATTTTTATTATTTTGTTTTTTTTTTTTTTTAATAGAATTTTTTCCATTTAAAAACTCGTAATTAGCATTTCAATACGTTTGTTGCATTTAATGAAATATAATTAGTATTCTCTGGAGTTTATTACTAATTGAGAAAAGCTCATAGATTAATGAGTTATAATAAGTTCATTCAGTTGTAGATTCTTTTCTGAATTTAAAACTTTTTAACAACTAGACTAGAATATTAATTAGAGGGAAAATAATATGAATGTCTAAACAGAAAATGAAGATATAGATAGATTGTGTCAATTTATACTTTGTTGCAAATTGACAATTGGTAATTTATGTAATTAAACTTTTTATTAAACATTTATGAAGTTAATATAGGTAGGTATATTCAGATTAAAGTAAAACTGATATTTCATAAGAAATATGTAAAGAAGATTTGTTTTGAAAATAGTTTTAGAACTGTTTTATTTAGCTTTCATGGGAAAAGTAGCATAAGAATATGTCTAAACATACAAACTGTAATCGACTGCTAAAACAGCATAAAATTTAAAATTTTTTTTAGGTTAAAAAAACCTGTCTTTCTTAAATGCTTCCAAAAGAATCTAATTTTTTTATTTAAAAAAAAACTACCTATTTAATTGTGTTTAAAACTCAGTAACAGTAAATCAAATTCAAATCTCTTCTCATAATTTAAATATTATTTCCCATAACGCGTGTAATCTGTTAGCAATATTATTTTTATTTAATACATATTACTGATTCTGATCCATTACCGTTAAAAAAAACATTTCTCTATTGCATACCACAATAAAATTATTCATTCCTCTTTATAGAAAATACTCATACCTACTACAATAAAATTATTGATCAATATTGTTATGAGCTCAGTATGCCTGTGTGCATACAATTTTACAAATGAACCATTAAAGTTTATTACGACGCACTGGTTTGTTATAAACATTTTACATATTTCTCTTTTTTTTATTGTTATTCGTCTGTATTCAGGTTTTTTATTACATTTTCATAGATTTTTATTAGTACATACAACAATTTGTGGTATGAAATAAATACGAAATGACAATTGTTGGCCATCGTAGATTATGATAAATTAAAGAGTTAAACAACAAAGATAATAAGAATTATATTATTATTATCATAAAATTGAAGAGAAATTTTCAACAACAAAACAAATATGAAAACAAACCTAATGTAAAGGTAAAAATACACACTTTCATTTGTTCAACACTTCATTCATATGTTAAAGCGTTTGTAATATCCGAAAAGAATATGTATAATAGTTAGCATAATTAATTTTCATGAATTTAATGCCTTTAGTAGTCTGCTGAAAAATTAAATTCAATTAAGTAGAATTAAATTCCGCAAAAAAAAAATAAACAAAACCAAAAGCGCATACAAATTTATTTGATTTTTTGTTAAAATATACTAATTTGTACGCATCAAAATAAAGTAAACAGTGGCCTCTTCCTTATGAAAAAGGCCCTGGCATTCCAAAAGCAGTAGCAATTCTTTTAATTTTTCTTTGTTTGAAAGTATAACGGTAAAGTACCGTTCAAAAAAATTGCAAGCTTCATAATTTATCATTATCAAAAATTTACAACAGGAACACAAACATCAATTGAGGCTCAAAAAATTATAATAGATTAATAGAAAAGTTGTTTTAAGGTATCACTCTATAATAATAAAAAATTATAGACAAGTATGCCAAACGCAATAGCGTACAATATTTTGCTGGTGCAAAACGGTCTTAGAAAAACTGAAATAAGAGCTTATTAAGAGAATTAAGATCAAATCTAACATCTAGCGCTGTAAAAATAGCTGAAAATGTCACGAAAACTTCTGGAAACCTGTAAGCACGAGTACGATTAGAAGATAGCTGCATTAAAAGGGCCTACATGACAGGAGCCCTTTATATCACAGAACTACTTTGCCAAAGGTTTAAATTTGACAAAATAAAATATAAAACGGGCCTATTTTTTTAAATAATATTTTTTTTTACCGATGATAATAAGTTTAAAGTATTTGGAGTCAAAAACTCCCTAAAAATAAAGCAAAACAAGAACGATGCCTTTTGTAATAAATATTTTATCAAAATTATGAAAGAGTGTCTTTTCAATCATTGTCCAAAAACTTTAGATCATCCGCTGCAGTCCACCGACCACAATCCAATTAAGAAAATATGCGAATATTTGGAAAACAATTAAGCAAAAAAAAATATTTCTTGCAAGGATAACCTAAACTCAGTGAAATAGTATGAATGGAACAAAATTTCACCAGATGGCATTAAAAAACCAGTTGATTCTATGTCTGGAAGATTGTTACCAGTTATAAAAGAAAAGGACTACAAACAAAATGTTTTACACTTTTTTATATTCCTACATACATATGCACTTACATACCTATGTATGTACAGTGGTGGAATTATAATTAGAAACGAATTATCAGCATATATGTATATTTGTTCATATGTACATATATATTTTCAAAATTTATTTCAACATATTAAAAATAATAATTTGTTATAGTAAAGTAACAAATTATTAAGTTGAAAATAAAAAAAATCAGAGCATCAATACTATTATACCTATAAGGAAAATTAATATAAACAAAAACCCCAATATCGCTAACATCAGTAGACCGAGAAAAAGCTTTAGTAATGCCACAAAATATGACGAGAATTGAAAAACTTGGCCTATGGTTGGAGAGAGTATGCCAAAATTGAACCCAGCATATTAACCTTTTGAGGCATAGCCGCGTTCAACATTTACATGGAATTTTATCATTGTCATAAAGTTCACTTTTTGGGGATTACAGTAGTTTTAGTTGTTTAAGCGGGATATAATTCTACCGAGATTTACGTTTAACAAAGTAAACAGAATAAATTTTATAAATTAAAAAAAGGGTTGTAGGTATTTGATATTTTTTTTTATAATTTAAACTTACCTTATTTATATTTGCAATGATGTTAATCCATTTAGGTATACAGTTAATTTTCTTATAATATGTATGCAAGTGTAATATAACACGTAGTTGTTATAGTTTATTATTTGATTGAACACTTTTGTTTATATTGTATGAATGACGACTAATTTCAGTCAAAATTCCAATTATTTTCTAAATGTATCTGTAACAGGACAACGTAATAATCAGTATCGAAAAAATATTGAGTTAGAACGATAAATAAATATGTATAGAGATAAATAAGTATGTACATATATGTGTTAAGTCTGAAAGGTAGATACAAAAAAAAAAACTAATTGGTATAAAGGACAAAGAAAATAGCTTAAAAAGTGCACATACACATATTAACTAACAAGGACTACACGCCGGTAAAAATAGAAAGAATGAAACAAAAAAGTAAAATCTCTGACAATACGACTTTAGCGATTTTTAGACTATAAATATGCATTCATTAAAGAATGATGGTGGTTTGTTATTGTTGCTGATGTACAATGGCAATAGCAACAACAACAGCAAAAACAATAATAATAATAATAAACCTTTTTGGGTGGGAGGCAGGAGATATGGTGAAAAGTTACAAAGTTTATTTATGCCTTCATACGAAACCAACAACAGCAACATAAGAGAAAGAAAATGAGTGTATGTAAAAAGTATGTGGGTAAGAAAACAACAACAATAACAAAATATATACATATAAATGTATAGTAGGTGCAGACAAAAAGGAAAGAAATATTTGGAGTGCCAAAATAACGGTAAGTATGAATATTGTTGTTGTCGCTGCTGATGTTGATAATGATGACGATGGTGGTGGTTGTGGTGGCATTGGTGACGACACGCAAAAACTCTTAAGTTATACGGACACAAGCTCACCAAAAATAAAATTTATACAGAAAAATAAGGAGCACAACAAACAACAGCAGTAATGTTAACGAACGGCTCCATAAAAAATAGTAACAACAACAAAAAGAAAGAATGAAAGAAACATACTAAATCGAAAACTATGTTGCTAATTCTACATACTCAACCGAACCATGTGTATTTTTCCCGGTTTATGGATAGAAAATATTAAATAAGAAAAAAACACAGAATGAAATAAAAGAAAATCAGGAACAACAGACCGACTATTTAGCAACAACAACAAACAGTCGCAGCACAACAGACAAACTTAATACAGAAAAAAACACACAGAGAAGATAAAAATAAATGAAAAGTCAACAAGAGGACAAAGAAAAAACTCGCAACCGGACTAGAAAATAGCATAAGCATAATATTTAAGGATTAAAGATAGCAGAGTAAACTAAAAGAAATAACAAAAAAAAAACAATGTAGACATTGAAAAATTATTATAGAAAAAACTAAATTTTTTATTAACTAAACTCAAGTCGGGTCTCCACCTTCCTACGCACATAAACGCACACACAAACAAACTCACATACAAATTATCTCTTTTTAACTAAAATAGTAAACTCAATTATTTATTTGTTTCTTCTTTAGTAGGTATATTTTTAAAATGAAATAAATATTTTCTTTGTAAGTTTTAATAAATTTACAACTTTTCAATTACTTTGTTTTCATTAGCATACAAATTTTTTTCTCACCAATTAATATCTTCACGTTTATTAACTTCTTTTGTTATTTATTATAATTATTAACTATTTTTTGCCTCACTCTTTCACCATTATTTACTTTAACACTTACTTTTTTCATACACTGCTAAAACACTTCATAATCCACTTTAGCTGTTTATTTTTTTCTTTTTAATTTATTTAATTAATTTTAATTAACAGTTAGAATTTTTCTGTAATACTCCTATAGATATACTTTTTTAAATTAACTACCGTCTATACACTTTTTCTTTAGAACAAGAGAAAAAATCTTCACACACGAACCGCACCAACCAGACTGAACGAAAGGAAACAAAATCGCCGTAAACATTACAACATTGAACACCTCTGTTTTACAAATCTGTTCGATACTAAAAAATAACAACCATTCTTAGTAAAACCAAGAAAAGTTTGTAAAAATTTTAAATTTACATAGCACAGCAGTTAAATTAATATTATGTAATTTAAATATTAACAAATTTTTTAACTGCCCTTCAGTATTTAAATTTAATTAATAAAACTTAACAACTCCTATTAAGCCCGGTTTACATGATGATTTTAACGACGTCGTTTTTAGACGTTGTTTTTGGTTTGTTTGCGAGCGGTGTAGTGAAGCAAGCGGGGTAGGAAAAAAGACACGATTTCTGTTTTCATGTTTTTTCGTATTTCTAAATAAATAAGGTGAATATTTTTGGAAGCAAGAAAAATAATTATTTTGTTTGGATTTCTGTAATTATTTATTTATATGTGTGATGTTTTTAGTGCTTACATTGTGTCCATAATTTAAAATTATTTGTTAAAAGACAAAGAACATTTTTTAATACGAACAATAAACTAAAGAAGATTTGTAAAAAAAACAACGTCGTATAAATGCAAACAAATTTGCGTAGCATCTTCAAAAGAGAATTAATAAAAAACGACGTCGTAAAAATCATCATCTAAACCGGGCCTTAGACAACTCTGAGTATTTTTCTCGCCCCTCTTTACACCGGCCATTTTGTGTTTTTATTTGCTTACCTTTTGTTTTCTTATTCGTTTATAGGCGGCGAAATAAAGTAAACAATAGTTTGTTCTCTTGTTTTTTTCTCTCTTTGTCGACAGAGACCTGCCACACCAGAATTCATAAATACAATAAGAAAAAAGGGGCAGATATTTATAATTAAAACTAGAAACGTACACACGTAATTCCGTAATTTAGCTGTTCACGCAAAGTACAGGTCGTAATTTTGAAGATATTTCGATTGTTAAAATTGCTTGAAATTGTTCCATTATTTCACTTAGCCTCCATACAAATGTCCTCTCGAAATAGGGATTTATCGATCATAAATGTGTGAGTTATAACTATATCCAAATAAATTTTGCCACAAATATGTTGTATGTCTATGAAACCTAATCAAACCTATAAATTTTGTGCAGATCGGTCAATAATTAGTCATATCTTCAACCTAATGTCCACTTCCGAAAATCACTTTAACGGTCATTACTCTCTTAAAATTAATAATATTCA